>OW386166.1:59375000-60795000 GCA_936431705.1 Cheilosia pagana | reverse complement strand
TGGTGATTGGCCTCCAATCTCTTATGCTGGACGGTGATGTTGTTTTCGGAATCAGTGTTGTTCGGCTGTTCCTGAGGGCATCGGGGGTATGCTCTAAGAGAAGCATTGCATTATATAAGAGGGTTAGCTTATCCAGTGGAATGCGGCGGAGTATTTTTAATGTTATTCCGTCGGGGCCTGGGCAGTTGGATGTGGTGGTGAGTAGGGCAGTTTGAATGTCGCTCGGAGCAATGGGCCTTGAGATGGTAATGGGCTGTAGTAGCTTGTCAACGATAGGGGCAGTGTCCTCAATTGATGCCGTGGTCAGAACCTCTTCATAATGGCTCTGAATGGTGCGATTATCAATTGTGCTGGAGGTGCAGGACCAGTTGTTGCCGGAGATGATACGGTCGGCCAGTCGTTTCCTATCGTTGATGAATTCTTGCTGCGCGAGACGAAATTCCATCTGCCTTTTCCTCCTAGTTGATGTTGTAGCGTTGAGGCGGGCATTGTTGTTGGTGCTTTGCGATTGTTGGGTCCGTAGAGCTCGACCGTACTTATCCACAAGAGCTCGTGTAAATTCGTCCAATGCTCTTCTGCTGGATGCGTTGGTGGTAAGTAGGGAGCTTCGCAGTATTTCGTCGCTTTCATCAAGCCTCTCGATGTTCCGGATTTGCATGAGCAGGGCTGTTTCGATGTTGTTGATGGAGTTAGTGGTGTCATCTGTTTCCTCAGTCGCGGACTCGTATTCAGAGCTGCTTGATTCGCCGGGGTCGGGTGTTTGAATAGCCAGGTTTTGCCGGAAATGTTGTACTCGACCTCCATAGGAATGCCTCTGGCGCCTTTTTTTGATAGCATCCCTAGTTCTGGAGGAGATTGAGGCCAAGTGGTCCAGGATGGTAGTTGGGTTGTTTGAGTCAAGCTCAGCTTCTGCTTTGGCGAGTTCATTTTGTTCATCCTCTGTCCAGAATCTTCTACTACTCGATGACGCTGCTACCTGCAGTTCAGAATTGTATTGTACCGTGTGTGCTAGGCGGGTGTGTTGCCTGAGGCCAGCGTAGGTGTTGAACTGGCGGTCACACACAGTACATTTGTTGTCGTCTTCTTGGGGCGGTCCTCTACAGTATCTCCTTGCGTGCTGGAGCTTTCCCTTTTCTGTGCGGAATTCTTTGCCACATCTTTCACAGATGTGTGCGAAGCGCGGTGGAGAATTTTCTTCGGGTGATGTTGGCATAGCCGAATTGCTGGCTTGCCTGTTTCTTAAGTTGTAGTTCGGCATCACTGATGTACTTCCTTGGAAGCTAAACTCACTTCGGCATTGAGTGGTGCGGGAGAGATGGTGTTGCTAGCATACCTATGGGAGTGCGTACTTTTGAAAACTGGGCATAAGTATGCTCTAGTTTTGAGTTTGATGTTGAAACTCCCAGAAGTATGCTCTAATTTTGAGCTTGGTGTTAAGACTCCCAAAAGTATGCTATAGTTTTTGCATTAACTGCGCGTCCAAATATGGTCTTCGTACGTGCTAAGTGCCGGCCTAGTACATCAACCAACAGGGGTTCGGTCGTCGCTCGTATTTCCGGTGGCGTAATTGTTGTGCTCAGAAATAAATGTTGAGCTTCGAGGATTGGACACTGATAATCGGATGGCGTTTGATGCACGTGGCGTGGTTTGTACGAAAATGGCGTAGTATGATCATAAACAATTATTTTGCCTCGTGATTTAATCTCGCGATAGTTCTTTAATCCTTTGGAGGATTTTCACGATTTTTTTTTTAAAATGCACGAGACAATTGTCACAATCACTTCCACTTCTTCGTTTAGTGCTTTTTTTTTTTTGTCGATGCACTTTACACTTAGCATGTGATTTGGTTTTTCTACTGATTGTTCTTCGTGCTTTAATTGGTTAATAAATCTTTAATTAGTCAACCGATTAACACGAGAATTATTCCCGACAGCGAACAATTAGCGGCGCAATCCGATTAATGTATTTTATTTACGTTTTAGCGGGTTTAAAATAAATTACTTCTCTCTAATACGGAGCTCTCTAATAAGAGAGTCATAGTTACTCCCGCCGTTTACCCGCGCTTACTTGAATTTCTGCACTTTGACATTCAGAGCACTGGGCAGAAATCACATTGTCATTGAATAACTACACATAGAATCGGCATGACCGACGACGACCGCTACGCGGTCCATACGTCGCTGCGATCGCTTGTGCGGGTTTGTGAAATGGATCCTGGCATAAAAACGAAAACACGAAAATGTATAATATCCCAAAAAAATATCCCTCTGGGGAATGCTGTCTGGGTAATTCTTTTTTGTAAACCAGTTTGAAGCAGGTGCGATATTTCATGCTTATCTCTCTGTCGATACGATTTGATTGTCCTTATTTCCTTGTTACTTTTGGAATTTTTGTTAGAGGTTTATTGCGGTGTTTTTTTTTTGTATTTGCTACTGGCCTGGCAGATGATTGCAGATTTGAATAATTCTAGCTAGATATGATTTTGTTTTTCGGAGTATGTAGGTGCATAGGTAGGGTAGATATGTATGTGTATAATGTACATGTACATACCTATGTAGGTGCATGCATCATTTTGCGACTTCTTTTTACTCTGCCGTTAATTAAAATAATCACACAAGTTCATGTAAAATTAAAATATATAGGAAAATATTATGTGGTGCATAGGTACCTGATTTCAAATTCTTATTTTGAAGTTAAGCATGGCCAAATAAATGCAAATTGAGCTGAGAACCACTTCTGTTCCATTTCTTTCGTGCATTTTGCTTTGGGGTTAATTATTTTCGCACGTAAAAGAACCCGCATGGTGTGCTTGAATAATTTTTGATTGTGCTGTTCAAAGGAACAGGGAAGCTCAAATTGGTTGCTATTCGTATACACAAATTTAAAAGAATATTAAGTACATTTTGTTCGAAGTATTGCGTTTCAAAACGTTCCTCAAAACACTTGATTATTTTTTTCAATAATACCATGTTCCCACCAACGTGATTTAGCTAAATCACGACAGGCGTTCCCACCGAACTTTTAAGCGTTTAAGTGTGACATTTGAAATTAGTTGGCAAACTTTCAATATCGTACATATAAAGGTGCAAAAGAAAAATGACTTGCAACAATTTAAAATGAGTTCAAATGCTTTGGATATAATTTATTTCTACCAGAATAAATCCAAAAATGATTAAAACAATTAATATCTAAATTTTTAATTTTAATTTTTTGACAGTTTGTTTTTGTGTGGACATCTAAAGTCGATAACAGGTTGGTTTGATTTTATTTGTGTCTGTTTGATTCTATTTTGTGTGGATTTGTGCGTAATTAAAAATTAAACAGGTATAAATCACGTAATTAGTGATCACGAAAATGTATGGTAAATCACATTATTAATGAAATGATTTAGCTAAATCAAGTGGATTTAGCTAAATCACGTTGGTGGGAACATGGTATAACTCTACAAAATGTGTAGTCGTAATGACTAAACCACCATTAATTGTTGCCTCATATCCTCATATTGACGATCGACTCATTTTGATCAGGTGCAGAAAACTTTAATATGGCATGAGAAATATATCCCGAATAATAATGTGTAGCCATGTTTTGCATAATTGGAACTGTCTCTGATTCTGAACGTAGATACTTTTAACATCTGCAATATTTAAAAGAACTGATGAATCTGATGTTTCACATGAAGTTATATTAGGAGCAACTATATATTATATAAACTCATCTGTTTTAAATTTTTGTGTAGGTAGGCGAAATGCAGAAGGATTTCTTTCATATGAAGCTCTGTTTCTAACGACTGATATAGGTACCTACCTAGTATTCTCCAGACAATCAGGGGATTGTTCTTGTAGATCATGTAAATCAGTGATCTACCTATATGGATCATTGGCGTAAAATAAAAAACGCCTACTATATGCAAAAAGTATCTATCCGATCTTCATTTCATATTCGATATTCCCACTTTCCATATTGTTATCCTCATAAAAAAAATCCATCAGTTTTGTTATGCCTACTTGCAATATGCGAAAAGTATCTGATTTAGTTTTCCTTTGCATAAATTCCACTCCACAGCCACAATCATGAGTACGCAAACAGTTGAGAATAAAGATAACAAAAGTAATTGTTCTTTCTCTTTCATTTGCATGTTGTCAATGAGAGAAATAAGAAAAAAATAAGGGGGTAGTTTGTCATGAAATAAACATGGGACTATTTTGGGAAATTAATTTTCCTTATGAAACGAACCTAGAAATGATGGTATATGCATACACTAAGTTAGTTCAAATTTCCGCCGCGTTGAAGGTCCGTATGTCGCTTCAAAATGAGCGGTGTCCACTTCTATTTGTAGTTATTCAATGACATTGTGTCAGGGCCATCACAATGCTTTGTTTTAATTAGACAGTCGGATTCCCCAAGTCCGTGCCAGTTCTGAATTGATTGTTAATTGATAGTCGTTATAAATCAAAAGTATATACCTTGCGATATATATCTTAAGACTTTTAGCAAGAAAATTCCACAATTGGTTACGTAAACTACTATCCGGGGAACAAAATCCGAAAATTTTTATTTACCCAGAACGAGTACATAAACCATGTTATTGCTTCCAATTCAAGCCCGACTATCTCAATCTTCAGAGCCAATCCTTATCCCGAAGTTACGGATCTAATTTGCCGACTTCCCTTACCTACATTATTCTATTGACTAGAGACTCTTCACCTTGGAGACCAGCTGCGGATATCGGTACGGCCTGTTGAGAAGTTTGCGTAACCCCACCATAAATTTTCAAGGTCCGAGGAGAAAATTTGCAACCCCCAAACACGTCCATCGATAAATTCAAAAACACACCTCTGTTAACCTGTTAACAAACATACATCCATTCATTTTAATACATTTCCGTATTTATATTAGGAAATTTGAAAAACAAATAAATTTGCATTGTCACGTTTTGATTTCATACAAGAGAAACCACAACTCATCATACCTACTCCCCATTTTTTTCGAACACACATATTAAGAACAATTATCAGGAAACTATTTAAAATTGCAAAATCTCCTGCATCAACCACTTGCATCAACAATTAGTATTCAGTAATGCAATCAAAATAAGAATGATGAAGTTAGTTCGAATGGTAAAATATTTGACAAAATGATCTTATGTAGGAAAGAAATGAAAATGTTCCCACTGGAAAAAATAGTCTTGGCTTCTGAATAACAATATAAATCGTCGAAATATACTTAAAATTAACTTTCCGTCAGAGAGCTCCATACAACGGTGGCAATTAATTAAGAAAACGAGGCCCGGATTTAATAGCAATGTTACACAAAATCTGAAAACATAAGTTTCCAGTTGGAAATCAAGCATGAAGGTAAGGGAGAATTCTTAAGTGGTTGATGAAATCGCTATAAGAAGGAGTTTAGATTATAATGCCTGTTGGCGCCGAAAATTCAAATTTGAATTTGGCGCTTAAGCTTTAATTGTCCCAAAAAACCATTGTCCCACCATTGTAAACCATTTCCCATATTCACCACACACACAAATTTTACCTTTCCTTTAAACTAAAATCAATGTGTAAATTCATCGAAGTTAAACTTCAAAGCGCATAAAGCGAATCGTCAAAGAATAAAAGAATTATAACGTAAAAGTTGGTGTTGATTTACTTGTTTCTACAAGAAGGAATTCGAATTAATATAAAGGCCCAGGGCTAAAACATGGCGACCGTGACAGGACTAATCGTTGAATAGTAGTCGTTTAATCTAAGTGGCCAAGTGGTTAAAGTAAAAAGGAATTTCCTTCAAAGACAGTGACAATTTCGGGAAAGTGAACATCGCGCAAGGTTCAAAGAACTTAAAAAAAAAAGTGTTTGATTACGGTTCCGCGATCGTGTACCGGGAAAACGGCATACATCAGTTAAAGGTCCATCGAAAGGAACAGCAAATATCTACATATTGGTGAGTCTGTATCGTTCCTAACCATCCATTTAAATTAACATAAGTTAAATCAACAACAATCAATTTGCGTACGCCAATTTAATTACAACTCGCCGCAATTTGCACATCTTCCCCACACTGAGCATTCGCTTTATTTCAAAAGGGGCCAACAGTTCTCTGTTTGGATAAATTACAACCGTTTCTGCTTAAGGCTGGTACGCTGTTCAAGTGAAGTGAAATTTTCACTCCTCTCCAAGAAATTGCTGTGAAATTGAAAGTGAAATTTTCACGCCGAAATGTCAAAAATTTAATGCGACGGACAATAAAAACCAAGTGAAATAGCAAGCAACGCCCTCTACATATCACTTTTTGAACGATTATTTTTCACTTCAACAGCGTACTGCCTGGTGAAATTTTCACTTGAAAAGTTCATTTTGACATTTCGCAGTGAAAAATTTGTATGAAAAATTTAATTTCACTCGAACAGCGTACCAGGCTTTATGAGGGCAGGGCAGTGAACTCGCATTACAGTTTATCCTTAATCTCTTCGGCTGCACATTCAACTTTATCACCATCGCCAACCGCTGCGCTGGTGAGCTGAGAAACCATCATCGTGCTCTACTTTGCTGCGTTGTACAAATACACGCACAAAATACACATCTACGCAATTCGCCCGAAAAGTCTCGTTTGCTTTGAACTCATATTCGTCTCTTCACTATCGTCTAGGAATAGAATAGAACTAGGGAGTAAAGAGAGACTAGGAGAATTTCGCCGCTAAAAACGTTCATAGATCGTCATCGTCGCTTATCATCTTCGCATTGTGGTTACTGTGGCTGCTTTTACTGTTGGGCAATATACACTCACACTTTAGTTGGGAAGTTACATCTCTCTTTAGACGCATATTCGTTGTTTCACTTATTAGAGGAATTTCGCTGCACATTTTGGCCCGCTATTGTGGAAAGGGGGATTGGCAATCAGCTGTTTGTTGTTTGCAAGTTAAAAGGTAAACAAAGCAGACAACATGGAAACGGAAAATTCGTTGGACGCGCTAAAGACAAGCAGAGCATCATCAAAGGGAAGCATTTCCCGCATTAAAAACATAATAGATGCCAAAGGCGCTACAATGGAATATGCAGATCTAGAATGTCGCCTAGGTATTATTGAATCATACTTCAACAGGTTCTTAATTACCAGTCTCGAATAGAAGAGGTGGTACCGACGGACACTTGTCGGGGCGAATTGGAAGAGTTGTATTGTGCAACCAAAACAAAAATAATATCGTTGATGGGAAACCAGAGGAAAATAATGGCAGAAAGTTCGTTCGCCATTCCCCAGCAGCCCAGTTCGCGGCTTCCCCAATTGCGTCTGCCTAGATTTTCGGGAAAATACTGCGACTACAAAAATTTTATTGGAACGTTTACGACACTTGTTGACAATGATTCGTCACTCACAGGCATAAAAAAGTTCAACCATTTGGTGTCATATTTAAGTGAGCAAGCGCTTGGGACGGTGAAGGTTTTTCAGATTTCGGAAGAAAACTACCCGAAAGCGCTCAAGAGGCTCAAGGAGCGATACGACAACAAATGTCTCATATTTTTGGAGTACATCTCGCAATTGTTTGACCTTCCGAAGATGAAGAGTGCTTCCCCAACTCAGCTCAGAGGACTTGTCGACAATGTTTCAGCATTTTTCGATTCGCTTACTTCGTTAGGCAGTCATGAAGACATCTCCAATGCCATTTTAATTTATTTGGCTGATAGTGAGACTCAAATTAAGTGGGATGAGTCTTTAGAGTACTCCAAACTACCGAAATGGTCGGAATGCGCTGATGTGCTTAACAGGCGGTGCCAGTTTTTAGAAAGCAGGGAATCTAAATGTTCATTTGCTGAAAGCGGAAGGCTTGAACAGAGGGCAAAGCCGAATAATAGAAGACCAACGCATACTTTCTTGCCCGTTATTAACTCGGCGTGTCATTTCTGCAGGTCACCGCATCATGCAATTGCTGACTGCAACAAGTTAAAACATTTAAACGCTAAACGGCTTTCACTCTGCATTAATTGTCTGAGAAAGGGTCACGAAGTGAGCAACTGCTCTTCAAAAAGGTGTGATGTTTGTTCCGACCCTCATCACTTACTGTTGCATAGGTAACACCCACAGAGATCCAGATGAACCATCGGCTTCGCTGCAAACAACAAATCCCAAGTCAGCTTTGCATAGCGCAGTGGAAAAGTGCAACGACTCGGAACCACAAGTCATTCTTGCAACAGTGGTGTTAAGCGTTAAGAATCAGGCGGGAGACCTCGTAACGGCTGGAGCTCTCCTTGATTCAGGTTCGCAGATTAATCTAATGACTGAGTCACTCGCGAAAAGTCTCAGTCTCCATTCAACCAATTGTTCCATTGACACAAATGGCGTGGGAGACATCAACGCAAAAATGCACTCCAAAACTAGGACAACTGTCAAGTCAAGGCTGGAAGCCTTCACCAGGTGTCTCGATTTTTGGATCGCGCGCTCAATCACGGAGTTCCAACCTCAGCATCGGCTGCAGATAGAGGATTGGGAGATTCCTACCGACATTAAATTAGCAGACCCGTTGTTCTACAAGCCTCGAATTGACATGTTGCTAGGGGCGGATCCTTTCTTCGATCTAATACAGAAGGGACATATCAAATTAGGTACAAATCGACCAGCTCTGCAGAATACTCTTTTTGGATGGATAGTTTCAGGAGCTTACTGTGCAAATAGTGCATGTATGCCAACGTGCAATTTTCTGGAGACATCCTCGTCGTATGCGTCTGCAGCGTTGGGGAAATGGGTAGAGAGGTTTTGGCAGATTGAAGAAATCGAGAACAAAATTATTCAAACTCCCGAGCAGCCTGCTTGCGAACAGCATCATATTGAAAATGTCAAGGTGCTCGAAGGCGGAAGGTTTAGTGTAAAACTTCCATTTAAGGATAGTCCGTCTCAACTTGGGAGCTCCCTGGAAATAGCCAGAAAAAGATTTCTTTCGTTAGAGAGAAGACTTAGTAAGAATGCAGAGTTAAAAATCGAATTTTTTATGTCGATGATCTCTTGACAAAGGCTGGTTCGGTCGACGAATTGAATCAAATTCGAAGGGAGGTTGCTGAAATCCTTCAGATGTGCCATTTTGAGCTTCATAAATGGCATTCGAATGTTCCGTCTGACACATCCATGGAAACGACCAATGTAGACATAAACATCGAGGATGGGGAAGCCACGAAAATGCTTGGAATTTCGTGGAACCCCACATAGGACATCTTCCAGTACACATACAAGGCCAAATTTTACCTGTTGTTATCAAGGCAAAGATATTCTTACAATCCTTATGGGCACAAGGGCTAGATTGGGACGATTCCCTGCCTAGCAAGTTTGAGTACTTATGGAAGGAGTATACATCGGACTTGCAGAAACTTAAATGCAACGCGATTCCCAGATACATATTTCAGGCAGGTTGTAGAAGTATCCAAATCCATGGATTTTCCGACGGTGCGAAGACGAATTCGGCGTCGTTTCGGTTACCCTAATCGCGGGAAAATCAAAGGTCGCACCTTCCAAAACGCAGTCTATGCCAAGGTTAGAGCTATGTGGGGCTCATATGCTGACCAAACTGTGGAACAAGGTTAAAGGGACCTTTGAAATTGAATTCGACCAAATCCATTTTTGGGTGGATTTCACCATCGATCTGTGCTGGTTAGGCGCATCTCCGAGCTCTTGGGAGACGTTCGTCGCAAACCGTGTCGGACGGGGTAGTTCTTGTCACCCCTCGCACTAAACCACCTGCTCAAAACAAAAAAAAAAATCGTGCCAAAAGAAAGCAATAGAGAAAGAAGAAGAACTAACACTAGCTGACCTCGGACGGACTGTTAGAAGATAGAAAAGAGAAGAGAAGAGTAGAAAGAAAAGATGAAAAGGAAAAATCAACAACCTATGCCCCACCCAGGAGAGAGTTTGGAAAGTCAGATGCAATCATATTACCCTAACTACGCTAACTAATACTACTCTTAACTAACCGTAAGTAAAATACTAACAAATATACCTATCCTAACTTATAACTAACCTATTCTACTCCTTTGCATCCACTGCTTTCCACGGTCGCTCCTGGGAGAGGTTCGCCTAGTCTCTGAGGCATGCCTGATGAAATTGGCACCGGCTTGGCCTACCCACCCTATGTCTCTTTGGACACAACCATGGCTTCCTCACCAGCACAACAGGTGAGCTCCATGCGCTATTGCTTTCTTCTATCACGCCTAGCGAAAGCATGCGATCAAGTTCTGTGAACATCAGTTTTTGTATTGCGGGCGAGATCGGGTAATGTCTCTGCTTGATGGGCATTTTGTCGTCTTCCACTTCTATGACGTGTTCTTCTAGAGACGTTTTACCCAGACCTTGCACCGCGAAAGATGGGAAGAGCTTTTTGATTTGCTCGAGTCGTTGCGCTTGTATTGGTGAGAGTGCCTGGACTGGAGGACTTTCGACTATCGGTGACGGAGCTTCAATTGCACTAATCACATTTGGAGCGACCCTAAACGCACTCCAGAAGTCTACACCTAAGTACAGTTGTTGTTGTAGATTTGGAACAACAAATAGCTCGATATCTTGGGTTTTATTCCCCCACGAAACTTGGGTCTTAATCCGTCCCTGTATGCGTTGGTGGTTCCCGTCTGCTGTCCTAATTTCTGTGGCCATGTTTGTCATCGTCAGGTTATGTCTTTTTAAAAAGTTTTGTGCATCTTTCCCTAGGCAGCTAATCGAAGCGCCACTGTCTAGTAAACCTAGAATTTCTTCTCCCTCTATCACTACCTTAGCATATGGTCTATTGTCATCTGTCGTATTAAGTATTGTTGATTCTATTCTACTCTTTCGTCGTCTGAATATTGCACATTTTTCCCTTAACTTTAAAATTTTCTTAAACTTTCTATCCCTTTTAGGTCGCGTCAATTCCTCTCCAAATATTCTTTTTCTCGCTTCGTCATATTCTTGCAATCGTCTATGAAGACTCTTTTTCATGGGAACTTCCTTTCTTTCTATCTGAACTCCTAATTTAGGATCTCTTTTCAGGATTCGGAGTGGTCCGGGTCTGTTCGTGTGTTCGGGATGGTGCTCGGCATCGGCGGCTTGTTCCCGGTCGCACCGCCGATTAACAGGTTTTCCTGACACTTCGCACAGTTGAAGGCCAGACTTCCTTGACCACAACTGAAGCATGTTAACGTGTGGAAGCTTGATGAGCATGTCGCTCGCGATTGTGGCGTTTCCCTAACTCTAACCTCTTGCCTGTTTTTCCTTGTCGGTTGAGTCGCTCTGTCTGTAGTCGTGTATGTTGTCGGCCTATTTGTCCTTCTATGTTGAATCGCGGCTACTTCTCGTTCTTCGTCATCTCCTGCTATGAACTCTAGTTCTTCTTTGCCTTCACCGATTGCTGGACCCTTTACTTCATTGATATTTCTCCTTGTTCTAATATCTCTTGACGTGATATGGCTTTCTGCCCTCCTACACTCTTCTCTTAGCTCTCTAATCGTCCCTATTTTACAACCAAACACCAAGTTTGCTACCCTATCCTTGAGATTTTGACGTAGTATCGCCAATAAATCTTTCTCACTTGGTCGTTGTCTCATTTGCAGGGTTAATGTCCGTACGTCGCTGTAAAATTCGTCAAATGTTTCGTGGGGTAACTGTCTCCTATCCATGATTTGGCGTAAAATCTCATGATCTCCCCTATTGCTTTGGAACTGTTGTAGCAATTCCGCTTTCAGGTCAAAGTAGTTGAGCATCGTGTCTCCTGCGTTCTCCTCCATGAATTGCCAATACCAGCTCTCCGCTGGCCCCGTCACCAGATGATGGAAATTCGCAAAGACTTGCTCGTTAGAAAGGCCACTCTGGCGTTGGAGGGTTTCTACCCTGAATATGAAACTCTCCACCGACATACTCTTACTCGTTCCGTCAAACTTGATACCCCATTTATGAACGTCTACTCTTCTCCCTGTTTCATTTCGTGAAGGCTCACATCTTTGGGATTCCTGTATCGGAACTATTTGTCTAGGGAGTTCCCGTGTTGAGACCTCCTCTCGACTGAATGTTGGCTCTGAGCCGGACGCTTGGGTCTGCTGAGCCGGCAGTTGATTGTGCTCAACATTGCAGTTTACTGTTGGACCCAGTGTTTGATTCGTCGACATTTGTGGTAAAGACAGTCGAGCGATGCTATCTTGGAGTGCTTTCAGGTCCTCGTGAAAGGAATTTTGTACCCCCCTTAAACCTCCCGCAAATATTGTCAGCAACTCTACCCTATTCTCCCTAATCATTAATGCGACCTCCTTTTGAACTTGGCGTGAAACCTGTTCTTCAATTGAGCGGCTATTTAATTCTGCCGTCACTTTTCCTCCTTCCTCTTCTCGCGTTTCTTCTGACCCTGCCTGTTCACAAGTACCCATCTTTTCTGCTGGGTTTTTGCCTGATTGGAATAGTTCTTGCGCATCCTGCTGCAGCGCTAGATCGCACTCTGCAATTTCACGGGCCGTACGATTTAGGTCGTTTGTGCCTTCCTCTTCCATCGTGATTGCCCTAGCAAGAACCCGAACCTGGGGCGACACATTCAAAGGTAGCCCCGGTCCTGGTGAAATCCCTAACTCTTGCGTTTTCTTTCTCGTAATAGGCCCTATGGGAGGCTCCTCGTGCTGAGCTACTGTTGCTTTAGCAACTGCTCCCTTACCTTCCATTCTGTTTCTCCCTAATGTATACCTCAATCCTAAATTCAAAACTGGTTAAAAATTAAATCTCTAATAACTAAGTTCTTAAGGAATTTTAATATGTAAAAATTTGTAAGAAATATAATAAGTTAAAAATCTCTAATAATAAGACTGAAAGTATCTCTTTCGAACTATATATGTTCACTTGACACTTGCAGTGAAATTAGTTAGATAGATAATTTTTGAAATCAATATTTAAGTTTCTTTTAATTTTTTTTTTTTTTTTTTTTTAAATAAATAAATGATTTTTGAAATCGAAATTTAAGTTTTTTTATTGTACTAAGAAAATATTTCGTGATGGTGTGTGGATTCTAGGATTGGTTTTCCGGTACCATCCTACTGTGCCTTGACTTCGTTATTCGTCGTCATTTCCGTTTGTTCTGTAAAGTCTGTCGGTCCTTTTCTAGTCTAGTCGTGACTGGGCCTCAGGGACTAAACGAGTGTCAAATGTATCCCTTTCTGGTCTCTACCACTACTTCCTGTCTAGTGAATAACCTGACAGCAGGCTGGCTGAGATCTCCAGGGATGTTCTCGACACGACCGAGGTTTCTAGACCGACCCTCTTGATGTCTCACTTTGAACTGTGCTCATGGCAATTGTTCACTGGGCAGCAACAAGATAATTGGTCTTTTCACCCCGATCCGCTCTTTGCTCGAATATAGATTTCCGACTACCTCACTTGATCTTTAGACCCTTGGCCTTCAGATTGGACAGCCGCCTTCCATCTATATATAGAACTCCGAGCCTAAACGGTTGTTGAGTGAAAGAGAAAGACAGGAAAGTAAAAAAAATTCAAAAGATAAAACCGAAAATTAACTAAAAGCAAAAAAATCAAAAAAATTCTATCAGTTACGAGTTCAAGGCGACGACCTTCTTAGTGAAAATCGTCCCCTTGGAAACGCAACTGGACTGATTACATTAATAACGTTGGGCGCCATTGTTATGAGTCTAGGCTTGGCCACAGGGGCAACTTCGGAGTAGTGGAGGAGGACGGTGGCACGCTCGCGGTTGCACGGCTATCGCTCGTCGGACGGGGTAGTTCTTGTCACCCCTCGCACTAAACCACCTGCTCAAAACAAAAAAAAATCGTGCCAAAGAAGAGCAATAGAGAAAAGAAGAAGAACTAACTCTAGGTGACCTCGGACGGACTGTTAGAAGATAGAAAAGAGAAGAGAAGAGTAGAAAGAAAAGATGAAAAGGAAAAATCAACAACCTATGCCCCACCCAGGAGAGAGTTTGGAAAGTCAGATGCAATCATACTAACCTAACTACGCTAACTAATACTACTCTTAACTAACCGTAAGCAAAATACTAACAACTATACCTATTCTAACTTATAACTAACCTATTCTACTCCTTTGCATCCACTGCTTTCCACGGTCGCTCCTGGGAGAGGTTCGCCTAGTCTCTGAGGCATGCCTGATGAAGTTGGCACCGGCTTGGCCTACCCACCCTATGTCTCTTTAGACACAACCATGGCTGCCTCTATGGCCGAAGAATTAGAGAAACAGCCCCTTTTACGCCGTACTCCAGCCACTCGTCAGTATGTCCTTGTAGAGGTGTATTCGTACGTCGTCACGTCATTGTCCTACATTCGTCGGTCGTCATCGTTCACGCAACGTCTACGCCATGGCACTAATAAGAGGACGGCCTCCCCATGAACACACACACCAAATCACTTTGGAAACTACTCCATAGAAAAACTCAAAATTCACTTAAACAAAATGTATAATTCATCAAAACTTCTTAAACTACTCTACTTTACTCTAATATGAAAATTAATGGATACCCGTGTTTTAAGTGTCTAAAAAAAACTATTAAATATTGTTATATCGTTGGGCAATTCTTCAGCCCTTACCAAAAAAAAATAGAAAGAAAGACTTACGGTTTTAATGCGTCGTCCCTCGTCGTCCTGCCGGCAGCACTTGGAGCGATGACCTGAAACTGCAATATTGGCCTTTTTACGCCTATTCGATCGCGCAGTTATTTGCACCACAAACACTATATCCTTACACTAATTAAACTACTTTTAAAACCAAAAAAAAAAAACAAAAGAAAGAAAACTTAATAACTACTTATTCTAGAAATTCACTTGATTCACTTCAGTCTCTATACACTATATCTTTTTGTGTTTAATTTTTTTAACTTCTTTTTTTTTTTTTTGTAACTGTTGAGGACACTAACAATGTCCTTCTTCGAAGGCTGTGAAACGCAGTCGCTGCACCAGTCTGGCTTGATGACTCCCAGGCAAACGTTTTGCTGCATCGGCTTTCCGACGACCTTTTGTCCTTGGATGAGGTTTTCAGCCAGCGAACTCAAACTCCCGCACAAATGGGATCGCTTCCGTTGCCGGGCTTGGCGCTTAAATTTTCTTGTTTCTTGTCCAGTCTAGAGCTGGTTGCCACAATTTCAATTTACCGCCGTTGAGCCTACGGTTAAGCGCTTTAGTGCGTAGATCAGGAGTTGAATCGCTGAACTCTCGGACAAAGAAACCCAGCAGAGGTGAGGGTCGTCTTTTGACAACTCGTCTCAACCCAGTACCTCTGCAACTGCTTGCACCTACTGCTCGTATCCTTACGCCTTTTCTCTATAGGGTCTGTTAATTTTTCCCTTTTATAATCTTTAGTTCTCGAACTAGGATCACTATCGAAAAATAATTGCACAGGAAGATCGCGGAACAAAATTTCTTAGCTATCGCAGAAACAAAATTCCGACCGCTCTTCGCACCACAAAGAAAATAATCTTTTTTTTTGCTACAAAACGATTTTTCTCACGGTAACCCTTGCTTCTCTAATCAGCTGAGTTTCGCTTATTCTATCAGATGTCAATGACCTAGTTATTACCTTTTATGGTCATAGTTGTCCCATTTAAATCTGTGTAGGTGTGTGAGGTGTGGGCTGCCTTGCTTTGTCTCTATCTAGACTTCTTCTTTCACTTCCTACTTTTCTCTAGCAACATGTTGACCACTTCCGCACCTAAACATGTTGTCTCTATGTTCGATAATAATACCATTGTTTATAGAAACTTTGTCTCAAAAGAAAATACCTACACTTACTTACATAACTACCTTAATACATATACTTAGCCTATATTGCACCTCATAATTAATTTGATCTTCGATCGTATCACAGATCTTAACAATAATCTTCCTATAATCTCTTCTACGCAACATTATCACTTTTCCCCACACTTAACACTGTACACTTGGTTTATCTACGTTCTCCACGATGTGCAAACGGGCAAACTAGTGTGTCACGTATAGTGCAACAGCTATATTGAGTTGTTATTGATTGAAATGTCATTTCGACTTTTCTTTTGTGATTTCCGAGGGCAGCGTGTTACATACCAGGTAAGTTAATTTTGTTTATTTTGTGAACATTGTACTACTCTATTCATTTGCGAATCTTTTATTTTAAGTTATGGAGAAGTCGTCGATCTCTACCAAGGATTCCCTAAGGTCAGCGATAAGGGATACAATTACGAATTGCATTGCAACCTATTGTGGCCACACGTTCCACTTGTGCTGGTGCTAATTGGGGTAAGTGGTTTCTTCTGAGTATTTATATCAATTCATTTTCCTTTTCTTCTATCTATATTTTTTTGTTTGTTTACTTTTAGATTTTTTTTTTTCTCGTTATATGTGTCTCGGTGATTTGTTGCGGCTCCTAATCTGTGGGATGCAAGGTGTTTGTTCATCCCTTTATATTCTTGTCTGTATCTTGTAACCCTCATTGTTTAATTTTAGGTTTACGTTTGCTGCCAAGGGCCGTTTCTTGGCTGAGCTCCGTAACAAGTACGATATGAAATTTCAAAAGACGATGCTTTCGTGGTAAAGTACGTTCGGCACTTGCACCTCATCAATTTTCACGCCGGACCGCAGGCTTTGCTGAAGTTCGTGAGAGATCGGAAGGAAGCTAGCAAGGCAGGTCGTCAATGATTGTGTCCATTGCAGAAGATACAAGCCGAAGCTAATAGAACAAATCATGGGAAACTTGCCGATAGATCGAGTAACTCCCAACCGGCCCTTTTCTGTCTGCGGGGTGGATTTGTGCGGACCAATTCTTACTTCGTGGAAAATTCGGGGCAAACAACCCTACAAAACTTACGTTTCTGTCTTTGTCTGTTTTGCATCAAAGGCTGTCCATTTGGAAGTCGTTCCCGATCTCACTTCTGACTAGGGATGCCAGATTAAAAATACTAAAAGGGGGACAACGTGAGTTTTCTAGGGGGGACAAGTGTCCAAAAAGTGGGACAAATATGTTTTTTTTTATTATTAAACACTAGAGTCAAAAAAATATGAAATAAATGATGACAGTACAAAACAAAAACTTACGGGAGAAAAAGTGAGTGAGATGTAGTTCATGAGTGGATGCATTCAGCTTTGAAAGTTTTCTTGCATTTTGCACTTTGCACTTCAAAAGGATGTGTTCACAAAGAATCTTGTTAAACATATTAAAAGAAAGTATTTTCAAAATTTTAAGCTGAATGTTTTCTTTTATTGAATTTTGACTTATTATATTTTGACAGTAGTTTGTGTTAGGGGGGACAAACAGCATTTTGGTATGAAAAGAGGGGACTGTCCCCCTAAAATGGGACGTCTGGCATCCCTACTTCTGACGCATTCATAGCGGCGCTAAAGCGTTTGATAGGACGTCGGGGGTGTCCGACCAAAATCTATTGCGACAACGCAACAAACTTTGTAGGCGCGAAGACAAAAATGGTGGAATTTCGCACAAAATTTTTTAAAACAATCAATCAAAACAACATTTTTAATTTCGCTTCAGAGAAGATGATTAAGTTCAAATTCATACCCCCTCGATCGCCTCACTTCGGAGGACTGTGGGAAGCGGCAGTCAAGTCAGCGAAGACACTTTTGCAGAGGACTCTGGGCAAGGCATTATTGACATTTAAGGAGCTTACGACGGCACTGGCGGAAATCGAAGGGCCCAGAACACCATAACCATAACACCAATGTCGTCGGATCCCAGCGACATCAGCGCGTTGACTCCGGGGTACTTCCTTATTGGATCGGCGATCAATTCATTCCAGGAGCCAAATCTAATAAATGACAATTTTTCTTATCTTAACAGATGGCAACGGACATCAGTAATCAAGCAACATTTTTGGAAGCGATGGTTAAACGAGTACCTTGCAAATCTTCAGATGCAGGCTAAGTGGTTTACAGAATAACACAACATCAAAGAAGGATGTCTGGTCATCGTGAATGAAGACAACGCAACGTGCCCCCCTACAAATGGGTTCTAGCCAGGGTGACCAAAACCATCAAGGGTGAAGACGGAAAGGTGTGCGTTGTTGATTTGAAGACCAATACCGGAAGCTATCGACGTCCCATCGCCAAAATCGCACCACTACTTGAAGAAGATGATTGACGGTTTTCAACGCATCAAGGTGGCCGGAATGTTGGCGCCGAAAATTCAAATTTGAATTTGGCGCTTAAGCTTTAATTGTCCCAAACATCCATTGTCCCACCATTGTAAACCATTTCCCATATTCACCACACACACAAATTTTACCTTTCCTTTAAACTAAAATCAATGTGTAAATTCATTCGAAAGTTAAACTTCAAAGCGCATAAAGCGACTCGTCAAAGAATAAAAGAATTATAACCTAAAAGTTGGTGTTGATTAACTTGTTTCTACAAGAAGGAATTCGAATTAATATAAAGGCCCAGGGCTAAAACAATGCCTTCTATGACGATGTTGTTGGGTTCGTCGAAGATGGAAATGGTAAACAAAATGTTGTTGGTAAATTTTTAGTTTTTTTTTATGATAAGAGGTCTACTTTCAAATTGGAAATATGTCATAAGCTGTTATGTTACTGATAAACCAATATGCGGCCAAATCTTAAAAGAACGACTTATAGAAAATATTGATTATTGTCACAACATTGGGCTGCGGGTAAGAAACCTCACTTGTGATCAGGGATTAAAAGAACAGAAACTGTTTGTTACTACAATTTTGGCATTACTCAGGAAACATCTTACTTTTTGTCATAATTCCTACAAAATATACGGAGTTTACGACCCATGTGACCTTATTAAAAGTTGTCGAAATACCCTGCTGAAAAAAGATATAAATGTAGTGAAGGCACCCTACCTTGAAAGCCTTATTCTGAATCTTAATTTCAGTTTAATATTCTGAAAATTAACTTTTTATAATTTCAATGTCATATATTTTGGCAAAGAATAGCCCATTCACATTAAAGAGTAAAAAAAACGAACAAAAAATATCTGTAAAGAACAAAATGTATACAAAAGAAAACCGACTGATCACCATCTTATACCTTATAGCTCCACAGCACACTCCTACTGCATAAGCATCATGTACATAAGCATTTCTGAATCCTCTTCTGTGACTGTGACCTGCCTGTTGATAAATCAAATACAAATCACACGTCACAGGCAAAACTGGTTTTGCATTTTGTTCACTCCTTGTGTCCTTGCTCCTTGCCCTTCCCCCTTGTATCAATGGAAGAGAGAATCATGAACACAAATGCGGCCGGTACGTTGATTTAATACCTACGTGCGTCGCCTTACTCACTGGTGGATGTATGGTGGAGGGATGGTTGATACACCGCATGTTCTCATGCGATGAAAGTGGATGTCTCGCGTGGAGGTAGATACATATTGAGAAATTGGGTTCGTTTTCGTTGTATGAAGTAGAGTGTCTTTATATTTATTTTGTCTATGCTTCTAGGTATGGATATGGTATGGTGTATGGGTCTGACGTATGAGTATTGGGAGTCAAATGAATAATTACTATACTATAAATGGTGGAAATAACTTTTTTTGTAAATAAGATACAGCAAGAAGTGTGCATGCAGGACAGGAGATCTTCCAATTTTTGGTTTTTGCAAAAGGTATTTCTATACCACTATTGCTCTAGTTAGAGTAGGAATTTCTTGAAATTCAGTTGAACAAATTTTGCATCTGTTTTGTATCCGTTTTAATAAGTAATGCAGAAGAGAACAAAGGGTTTCTTAAGTGTACTTGAAGTGATTGATCAATGCGAGCGAAGCCGCGGGCAACAGCTAGTAAATAATATATTTAAACGGCATTATGGTAAACTTGCCCGAGTTTTGTTGGACCTATTTGTTTACTTACAATCGTTTTCGATGAACTCAAGTCGGTAGAATATTGGCTTGTTAATTCCTGTATCTCCATCGACCGCTCTTACAGAAAAAGTCTGAATAAATAAAAAAATGTATCTAGGTAATTGTCTTGAAAAATAACGAATGGAGTTGGTATTTTACTTGTGTGCTTTTTTCTGCAAATGTCTCAGTTGTGAGAGGCTTAACCCATACAGGGTCTTTATTTGGAACATCTATGATCTCAAGGATTGCTGAAATATTGCCTTGATTGTTGTTTAAGTCATATGCAGTCACAACAAGATTATAGACTGCCCTTTGTTCGTAGTAAAGTTCTTCCAATATTCTGTAAATAAATTTTCTAATTAGCGTTATCCTTTTATGTACCTACTATAAAAAAAACTGTATACTTAAGAGCATACTGCTTGTTGTATTGTGTTTCACTGCCATGTTCTATTAAAGTAAACATATTATCACTCATAGTTTGTCCATTTACTTCCACAACAATTCCATGCTGGTGTATTCCATCTGCGTCATACATATCGAAAATGCAGTCCGTTATTACATTCGCCTTCAATTCCTTAAAACAAAGAATACAAATTTTATAACTCGAATTTAATTGAATAATCACTTTTAGAAATATAGACAACTTATGTATCTTCCATTCGTAACTGAAATTATATGAGCAAGCTTATTATATTAATTATTCAAGAGGAACATAAAAAAACCTGTGCGGTAAATACCGATCCATTACAAATAGCTCGCATTCGCACATGCCGAGGAAATCAGAAACAACTAATTGAAATACAGTTTTTGGGCAAACAATATGTATTGAACAAACCGAGGAAAAAATATACTGCCTTAAAGAAGAAGTTTTAAGAACTGTTGGACTGAAATCAAAATTGAGGGCGATAACGCTTTGTTGACAGAACTTAGAATTGCTGCAATCAGTTCATAGTGGCCATGGCTAGTGCAGTAGAGAAGGATGTACCTACAGAACTAAGTTTAAAAAGGTGAGTGTGCACTTAGCTGAATGCTTGAAGTGAACCCTATATTTATGCTCTTCTGAATACACTTTAATAGGTTAGGCCTTGTAAATCTACCGTTGTGGAGAAAATAACGGAAAACTGTTTTTTATATCATCATAAGATAAATCTATATCTATATATATAAAATTGGTGTGAAAAATGTATACTGAATCATCAATTGAGAACGGCTGGGCCGATTTGGCTCAATTTTTTTTTTGTTGTTAGTATATGGCAGGAGAATATTGTAATGAAAGAAAATTTTGGGAAAACCCTCCGGAAAAGTCGGGAAATTGGAAAAATCGAAATATGAGTTTTTGTATGGAATTTTTTGTGGAGCTGTTCCGAAAAGGCTTTTCGAATGTAAATTAAAATATTCTTAGTGGAAAATTCCGGAAAAACCCGAAAAATTTGAATTTTTTTCGTAGAATTTTTTAATTTTATCGCATGATTTGATGATTTATAGCTTTTGGTGCACATTAAAGGCCTTACATCCTTCGATTCCCTGCGAATAGATGGTCTGCTGTGCGCCACTTTTCGGGAGGTTCACCAATGTTTTAATTTGCTCGAAAACGATACACATTGGAATTCAACGCTCGCCGATGCAACTACTCCAGTGAATCAAATTTGTACATTGTTTGCGATCATCATAGCGACAATTCATGCCTCGAACCAGTGTTGCCAGATTGGGCGCTTTATCGTATTTTGGGCTACCTTTTTTTAAAAAAACGATAGAAATTTTGTTCCAGGGCTCCCAACATTGTTTTGGGCGATATATCATTTTACAAATTTGGTGTTAATTTCGTTTGTTTTATTCCTTCACAAAACTAAAACAATATATATATTTTAAAACTAACCTGAATTTTTATATTTGGCAGCACTTTTGCCTTCATGTGAAAACTTATGGGCTGTCAAATTGCATGGACACCAATTTCTTTTGCATGACATTTGGATTTGACAGTTTTTTTTTGGCTCTGCGAAATAAGACCCCAATGAAATAATACCCCAAAAAAAATATGAAATAAGGCCCCAAAAGTTTTTACAGGAAACAACAACACGATTTTTAACAAAATTTGGGGTGTTATTTCCTTTTTTGGGGCATTATTTCTTAATGAAAATTGGGGTCTTATTTCATAATGAAAGAAGGAATGAAATAAGACCCCGAAACTAGAATTTGGGGTCTTATTTCATTTTTCTTATTTATGCCAAAATATGAAATATAATCCAGGAACTCCATTAACAGTTAATTTTCTTATCTGCAGGTGCTCTTAGACTAAGTATTTGATTCGCGGATTTTTTGTAAAGATGTACAAAAGTACCGTTTTAAAATTAGTTCAGTGATAAGTTTGTATTTTTGAAGATAAAAATATGTTTTTTGTATATTTTCGTCCTTAAAAATAATAAGCGAAATACCTAAATGAAAATAGAGAATAGAAGATATTTAATGGACGGAACTTTTAAAATAGTTCCCAAAGGTTGTTTAACCAGCTTCTAGTCATCTATATATATAATATTGAATATTGACGAGGTGATGACGTTATTTTAATTAAATAAATTGTTTCAACATTAGCGCCGCGGCCGAAAATTTGGTACAAAAAATCGCGCGATTTTTTCTACCAAATTTTCATTATTTCTCAGTGTTGTAGATAGTTTATTTTATTAAAAAATCCAAATTTTAGTTATTTCCGTTATTTTTCTTTTCAAATGAATGAAAATGTTACGAAGAAATGTTGCAATTATTAAAAAAAAAATGCAAGTCTTTATTTAATTAAAAATACATATATAAAGATTGTAAATTTATTTCTAAAAAGACAATAATATTGAATAAGAAGAGAAAAAAAATTAAAATAACAACAAATTGGGGTGTTATTTCATTTTTGAAATTGGGGTGTTTTTTCATTATGAAGTAACGTCCCAAATTTGGGGCCTTATTTCATTTCTTTTTGGGGCCTTATTTCATCGCAGTGGGAACTTATTTCATATTTGAAATTGGGGTGTTATTTCATAATGAAATAACACCCCAAATTTGGGGCCTTATTTCCTTTTCTCTTTTGGGGCCTTATTTCATTGGGGTGTTATTTCCTGCAGCCTTTTTTTTAGTTTTATTTTAAACGATATTTGGGCTACATATATACTTTTCAAAGTTTGGGCGCCCAAAGCCAATCAAATTCTGGCAACCCTGCCTCGAACCCGACCACGAAGTGGCTGACGACATTTTGCACAGAGTTCGCACGATAACTTCGAATTTCAATCTTGAAATTAACGAGAAGATGCGCACTGAAGCGTTAGTTCTGATCGGAAACATGTGCGGCAGCTTGCTGTCGAAATTGGAAATGCAAACGCCAAATCGTTCGATGCATTCAATCGCGACCATGATCACGGGATAAGCTGGCCGAAAAAGTCCAAACAAATGTGCCGCTGTTGAATATCGAGCAGAAGAATGTGTACGATTCGAAGATGAGGGTTGTTGACGATGAAACGGAAGGCGTTTACTTTTCCTATGCTCCCGGTAGGTCAGGCAGTACATTCGACATTTCGTTGATTCTGGCAAAAATTCGGTCAAGATCTCAAATTGCGCTGGCTGTTGCATCTTCTGGGATTGCTGCCACACTGTTGGAAGGCGGTCGAACTGCACATTTCGCTTTGAAGCTGCCTATGAATCTTCTCACAAAAATTTTGGGAAAACCCTCCGGAAAAGTCGGGAAATTGGAAAAATCGAAATATGAGTTTTTGTATGGAATTTTTTGTGGAGCTGTTCCGAAAAGGCTTTTCGAATGTAAATTAAAATATTCTTAGTGGAAAATTCCGGAAAAACCCGAAAAATTTGAATTTTTTTCGTAGAATTTTTTAATTTTATCGCATGATTTGATGATTTATAGCTTTTGGTGCACATTAAAGGCCTTACATCCTTCGATTCCCTGCGAATAGATGGTCTGCTGTGCGCCACTTTTCGGGAGGTTCACCAATGTTTTAATTTGCTCGAAAACGATACACATTGGAATTCAACGCTCGCCGATGCAACTACTCCAGTGAATCAAATTTGTACATTGTTTGCGATCATCATAGCGACAATTCATGCCTCGAACCAGTGTTGCCAGATTGGGCGCTTTATCGTATTTTGGGCTACCTTTTTTTAAAAAAACGATAGAAATTTTGTTCCAGGGCTCCCAACATTGTTTTGGGCGATATATCATTTTACAAATTTGGTGTTAATTTCGTTTGTTTTATTCCTTCACAAAACTAAAACAATATATATATTTTAAAACTAACCTGAATTTTTATATTTGGCAGCACTTTTGCCTTCATGTGAAAACTTATGGGCTGTCAAATTGCATGGACACCAATTTCTTTTGCATGACATTTGGATTTGACAGTTTTTTTTTGGCTCTGCGAAATAAGACCCCAATGAAATAATACCCCAAAAAAAATATGAAATAAGGCCCCAAAAGTTTTTACAGGAAACAACAACACGATTTTTAACAAAATTTGGGGTGTTATTTCCTTTTTTGGGGCATTATTTCTTAATGAAAATTGGGGTCTTATTTCATAATGAAAGAAGGAATGAAATAAGACCCCGAAACTAGAATTTGGGGTCTTATTTCATTTTTCTTATTTATGCCAAAATATGAAATATAATCCAGGAACTCCATTAACAGTTAATTTTCTTATCTGCAGGTGCTCTTAGACTAAGTATTTGATTCGCGGATTTTTTGTAAAGATGTACAAAAGTACCGTTTTAAAATTAGTTCAGTGATAAGTTTGTATTTTTGAAGATAAAAATATGTTTTTTGTATATTTTCGTCCTTAAAAATAATAAGCGAAATACCTAAATGAAAATAGAGAATAGAAGATATTTAATGGACGGAACTTTTAAAATAGTTCCCAAAGGTTGTTTAACCAGCTTCTAGTCATCTATATATAATATTGAATATTGACGAGGTGATGACGTTATTTTAATTAAATAAATTGTTTCAACATTAGCGCCGCGGCCGAAAATTTGGTACAAAAAATCGCGCGATTTTTTCTACCAAATTTTCATTATTTCTCAGTGTTGTAGATAGTTTATTTTATTAAAAAATCCAAATTTTAGTTATTTCCGTTATTTTTCTTTTCAAATGAATGAAAATGTTACGAAGAAATGTTGCAATTATTAAAAAAAAAATGCAAGTCTTTATTTAATTAAAAATACATATATAAAGATTGTAAATTTATTTCTAAAAAGACAATATATTGAATAAGAAGAGAAAAAAAATTAAAATAACAACAAATTGGGGTGTTATTTCATTTTTGAAATTGGGGTGTTTTTTCATTATGAAGTAACGTCCCAAATTTGGGGCCTTATTTCATTTCTTTTTGGGGCCTTATTTCATCGCAGTGGGAACTTATTTCATATTTGAAATTGGGGTGTTATTTCATAATGAAATAACACCCCAAATTTGGGGCCTTATTTCCTTTTCTCTTTTGGGGCCTTATTTCATTGGGGTGTTATTTCCTGCAGCCTTTTTTTTAGTTTTATTTTAAACGATATTTGGGCTACATATATACTTTTCAAAGTTTGGGCGCCCAAAGCCAATCAAATTCTGGCAACCCTGCCTCGAACCCGACCACGAAGTGGCTGACGACATTTTGCACAGAGTTCGCACGATAACTTCGAATTTCAATCTTGAAATTAACGAGAAGATGCGCACTGAAGCGTTAGTTCTGATCGGAAACATGTGCGGCAGCTTGCTGTCGAAATTGGAAATGCAAACGCCAAATCGTTCGATGCATTCAATCGCGACCATGATCACGGGATAAGCTGGCCGAAAAAGTCCAAACAAATGTGCCGCTGTTGAATATCGAGCAGAAGAATGTGTACGATTCGAAGATGAGGGTTGTTGACGATGAAACGGAAGGCGTTTACTTTTCCTATGCTCCCGGTAGGTCAGGCAGTACATTCGACATTTCGTTGATTCTGGCAAAAATTCGGTCAAGATCTCAAATTGCGCTGGCTGTTGCATCTTCTGGGATTGCTGCCACACTGTTGGAAGGCGGTCGAACTGCACATTTCGCTTTGAAGCTGCCTATGAATCTTCTCACAAAAATTTTGGGAAAACCCTCCGGAAAAGTCGGGAAATTGGAAAAATCGAAATATGAGTTTTTGTATGGAATTTTTTGTGGAGCTGTTCCGAAAAGGCTTTTCGAATGTAAATTAAAATATTCTTAGTGGAAAATTCCGGAAAAACCCGAAAAATTTGAATTTTTTTCGTAGAATTTTTTAATTTTATCGCATGATTTGATGATTTATAGCTTTTGGTGCACATTAAAGGCCTTACATCCTTCGATTCCCTGCGAATAGATGGTCTGCTGTGCGCCACTTTTCGGGAGGTTCACCAATGTTTTAATTTGCTCGAAAACGATACACATTGGAATTCAACGCTCGCCGATGCAACTACTCCAGTGAATCAAATTTGTACATTGTTTGCGATCATCATAGCGACAATTCATGCCTCGAACCAGTGTTGCCAGATTGGGCGCTTTATCGTATTTTGGGCTACCTTTTTTTAAAAAAACGATAGAAATTTTGTTCCAGGGCTCCCAACATTGTTTTGGGCGATATATCATTTTACAAATTTGGTGTTAATTTCGTTTGTTTTATTCCTTCACAAAACTAAAACAATATATATATTTTAAAACTAACCTGAATTTTTATATTTGGCAGCACTTTTGCCTTCATGTGAAAACTTATGGGCTGTCAAATTGCATGGACACCAATTTCTTTTGCATGACATTTGGATTTGACAGTTTTTTTTTGGCTCTGCGAAATAAGACCCCAATGAAATAATACCCCAAAAAAAATATGAAATAAGGCCCCAAAAGTTTTTACAGGAAACAACAACACGATTTTTAACAAAATTTGGGGTGTTATTTCCTTTTTTGGGGCATTATTTCTTAATGAAAATTGGGGTCTTATTTCATAATGAAAGAAGGAATGAAATAAGACCCCGAAACTAGAATTTGGGGTCTTATTTCATTTTTCTTATTTATGCCAAAATATGAAATATAATCCAGGAACTCCATTAACAGTTAATTTTCTTATCTGCAGGTGCTCTTAGACTAAGTATTTGATTCGCGGATTTTTTGTAAAGATGTACAAAAGTACCGTTTTAAAATTAGTTCAGTGATAAGTTTGTATTTTTGAAGATAAAAATATGTTTTTTGTATATTTTCGTCCTTAAAAATAATAAGCGAAATACCTAAATGAAAATAGAGAATAGAAGATATTTAATGGACGGAACTTTTAAAATAGTTCCCAAAGGTTGTTTAACCAGCTTCTAGTCATCTATATATATAATATTGAATATTGACGAGGTGATGACGTTATTTTAATTAAATAAATTGTTTCAACATTAGCGCCGCGGCCGAAAATTTGGTACAAAAAATCGCGCGATTTTTTCTACCAAATTTTCATTATTTCTCAGTGTTGTAGATAGTTTATTTTATTAAAAAATCCAAATTTTAGTTATTTCCGTTATTTTTCTTTTCAAATGAATGAAAATGTTACGAAGAAATGTTGCAATTATTAAAAAAAAAATGCAAGTCTTTATTTAATTAAAAATACATATATAAAGATTGTAAATTTATTTCTAAAAAGACAATAATATTGAATAAGAAGAGAAAAAAAATTAAAATAACAACAAATTGGGGTGTTATTTCATTTTTGAAATTGGGGTGTTTTTTCATTATGAAGTAACGTCCCAAATTTGGGGCCTTATTTCATTTCTTTTTGGGGCCTTATTTCATCGCAGTGGGAACTTATTTCATATTTGAAATTGGGGTGTTATTTCATAATGAAATAACACCCCAAATTTGGGGCCTTATTTCCTTTTCTCTTTTGGGGCCTTATTTCATTGGGGTGTTATTTCCTGCAGCCTTTTTTTTAGTTTTATTTTAAACGATATTTGGGCTACATATATACTTTTCAAAGTTTGGGCGCCCAAAGCCAATCAAATTCTGGCAACCCTGCCTCGAACCCGACCACGAAGTGGCTGACGACATTTTGCACAGAGTTCGCACGATAACTTCGAATTTCAATCTTGAAATTAACGAGAAGATGCGCACTGAAGCGTTAGTTCTGATCGGAAACATGTGCGGCAGCTTGCTGTCGAAATTGGAAATGCAAACGCCAAATCGTTCGATGCATTCAATCGCGACCATGATCACGGGATAAGCTGGCCGAAAAAGTCCAAACAAATGTGCCGCTGTTGAATATCGAGCAGAAGAATGTGTACGATTCGAAGATGAGGGTTGTTGACGATGAAACGGAAGGCGTTTACTTTTCCTATGCTCCCGGTAGGGCAGGCAGTACATTCGACATTTCGTTGATTCTGGCAAAAATTCGGTCAAGATCTCAAATTGCGCTGGCTGTTGCATCTTCTGGGATTGCTGCCACACTGTTGGAAGGCGGTCGAACTGCACATTTCGCTTTGAAGCTGCCTATGAATCTTCTCACGGTTGACAAGCCAATGTGCACAATGGCTAAGAATTCAGCGAAAGCGAAATTGATGCGAGAATGCGAAATTATTATTTGGCAGTTGACGGAACAATGAAGGATTTACGAGGTAATTTGAGACGATTTGGTGAGGCTATGATATTGCTCCGGAATTTTCTTCAAACGCTTCCATTCATCTTTTTTGTGGAGGCGTATCATGAAGGTGAAATTGACCACGAACATGAGGTTTTAACTGCAGAACGACCAATCGGCTGCTGAATTCTCGAGACAACTGCTGACACTTGGCAATGGCCAAATTCCTGTTCATGTTTCGACTGGATTGACATCGTTCCATGCAAATTTTTGCAAGTTCACATCATCGCAGGAGGAACTCATCACCAAAGTGTTCCCCGGCATTGCACAAAATTATAAAAATCTCGATTGGATTAGTATACGGGCAATACTAGCAGCGAGGAATAAGGACGTCGATAGGTTGAATTTGATTATGCAAAGTCAAATTGCTAGAGAATTGATGTGCCAGGAACTCCGCCGCATAATTTATAGCTAAATCTAAATCTAAATCATTTGAAATTGTGCAACGGTACGCGGTTATCCGTCAAGAAACTGATGAAAAATTTGATTCCTTATCCCACGAATCTCGATTATTCCAACTAATCTTCTCTTCCATTTCAAGCTGATTCAGTTTCCCGTTCGATTGGCTTTTGTGAAGACAATCAATTAATCGCGAAGCCAATCATTGTAAGTCTGTGGGATTAATCTCGAATTTCCCTATTTTTCGCATTGTCAGCTGTACGTTGCCTGTTCGCGTGTTGGCAAACCATCTTTGTTGTTTGTGTTTGCCCCGGAAAACACATGAAAAAACATTGTTTATCTTTTATCATATCGTTAAATTGAAATTTTAGCTGTGTTTAATTATCACTCTGTAGTTTAACTGAAGGCGCTAAATTGGGGCGAGACGAAGTTCGCCGGGTCCGCTAGTTTCGTATAAATTATTTTTATTTACTGATTTACTTTCTCGACGTCTAACAGAAGACTGAATTTTATTATTACACAATATTTGTTTCAACTTAGAATGATTAACTTGATCATGAGAATTGAACGCTGACGCTGCACTGCATTCGTTGCATATGGCTAATAATCAGACGCTGACGCTACAGTGCATCGGAAGCGTGTGGATAATATAAAAAATGAGAAGCATGGGAACAGTAATTCCCAAACTTTTACACGAAATGCTTTTAAAAAATGATAATAAAAAAAATGAGAAGGCAGAAAAAATGTGGAGTTGTTTCCTGTGTTAACTTATATTACACGCATAAATAATTTGCATAATTTAAAAATAAAACTCGTGTAGTAAATTTATCCCGAACATAATAACATCACCGCGTTTATAGAATCTAAGCGATTTAGCCATTTTCACAATCAGTTCACCTGCTGCAAGCCTTTTGCAAATTCAATATCAGCTGTGAAGTCGCTTTTTAAATTTGTTAAGAGGACCTTTTGGATACCTAGCTTGTGTATAACGTCAACTTGATTTTTCTGGACTAGCTAAACGAACGCGTTAACTGTTTAAGCTGTGTTGTTGTTGTAAACTTCGGGTTTATTTTTGAATTTTGACACTTCAGAATGTCAACTGAGTATAGAATCAGGATTTTCTTGACCCCTCGATAAACGTCAACTCCAAAAACCAATCACGTGATCAGTAACCAGTAAAAATTCAAACATATCTAGCCAGTCAGCTGTGAGCCTTACTAAACTAGAAATCCGAACGTTCTCAATAACTTATTCTATATTTATGTTTTATAAATCGCTTTTTATTGAAGAGTCAAAAGACTTGTTTTTGTTTCACCTGCGAACGATTACACACACAACAAATAGTAACGTACGGGAGTTCAGTGAAAATGTGACATATAGGTACCTATGCTAAAAAGGGAGTACCGAGAAGATAGAACAAGAGATCAACGAGGCAAAATATAAAACTGCAATACAGAGCGAATAAGTCAAACGACAGCTGCTGTGGTTACTGTGGTAATACACACCAGAAAGGTAATACCAGCATTTGGGAAAATATGCCACCTATGTAAAAGAAAGAATCACTTCAGCAAAGTATGCAAAAAGGGGAAGGCAGTTAATAATCTAGAAGAAACGGAAATAATAAAAGTGGATTTACAGAACAAGTTTGAATCAGAATTAAATAATTTCTTTTGTAAACAAATTCCATAATTGATAACCTTTATTTTGATACCAATAAAGCCAATATTGTTTGATTAATCGTTTAAAAATCGAAAATCAAAATATTTTCAATGATGCATTTCAATGATAGCTACAACTGCTGCCTAAGAAGGTAAATCATCATACGGAGTGGATAAGTACCTAATTAAATTATTGTAAAACGAAATAATGAATTGAGAATATGTCTAGATCCCCTGGACACTAAGAATGGGTTTTGGCAAGTGGTATAAGATCAAGATAGTAGTCTTTTAACAACATTTTGGACTCCTTTCTGCAGGTTTTGTTGGCTAAGAATGCCCTTTCGAATAAAGCGGGCACCGGAAATATGGCAGCAGAAACAGCAAAAGGTTGTAAGCGGACTGGAATGAGTAGAAGTTCTTGTAGACGATTACTTAATTTACGGACGCGGTGACACAATGGAAGAGGCGGTAAAAGATCACAATGGAAATTTGGAAAACCTGCTGATAAGACAAGAGGCGAATTTGAAATTAAATCCTGAAAAAGTCAGAATTGGACTGAGGGTATCTTTTTATGGATTTAACATTATCAGCAGACGGATTGAAAGTGGACAAAAATAAAGTGAAAATGGAACGGCCGAAAGATGTCAAAGAAGTGCAAAGGTTATGAGCATATTTGTCGAGATTTGTGCCCATACTCTCATTAAGACGTATATGTCAAAAAGACGGCGAGTGGCGTTGGGAGCAGGCACAAGAAGTGGCCTTTTTAAATTAAAAGAAATGATGATCGTGTTCTGAAGTACTTGGATTTTAAAAAAGACACTGTTATTGAATGCCGGAATGACGGAAAAAAGTATGCTCAAATAGAGAAAGCGTGCCTTGTCATTATCTTTGCTTGTAAACGTTTTTATCAATATGGGTTGGGTTCGATATCCCGCTTTTTATAATCCCGATACAAAAAAATCTGCTAAAATACAGCTTTTTTAAAATCCCGCTATTAAAATCAAAATAAATGTTTAAGTAATAAATATGACAATCTTCAATAATTAAAAAAAAATAAAGTAATGTTATATATACAGTAAAAACTAAAAACATTCGGATACATTTTCTTTTTGGTCGAGTATTTTTAATATTTTTAAATATATAATTAAATTTTAAATTTAAAATTATAATAAAAACGCGCATATAACCAACATCTATTTTTTAGATAACAATGTTTTGTAAAAAAAACGGGATTAGCGGGATTTGGCGGGAAAAATCGGGATTTTGAACAGGCGGGATTTTAGAAGACGGGATTTTAAAAAAGCTGTATTTTAGCAGATTTTTTTGATTTTTGAAAAGCGGGATTCCGATACGCTCCCGATCAATATATATGCGCAAAAAAAATCAAAATCAAAAAGTGGGGATCAGCTTCCTCTGCAGTGGTGCAGTCTATATAAATCGTTGCTTCATGCACATACAAAAAATACAACGAATGCAGCTAAGCTTACAACGCTAAAACTTAAATTTCATGTATAAAAAGGGAGCAGAAATGCATATATCGGATGTACTATCAAGACCACCAATAGGAGTTTCGGAAAAGCATGAGGGGTCTGAGGATGAAGTGTATCGAATGCAACAAATTGAAAAAATCCTATTACAAATTTCTGAAGTAAATCCTCTTCATAACTTGCGTATAAAGTATTGGCGATTACAATGTATTAGGGAGGAAACAATTAAAGACAAGGAATTAGCAGTACTCAAAGACCGTATATTTAGAGGATGGCCGAATACGAAGTCTTTTCTAGATGAAACAGAAAAACTGTACTGGAACTATAGAGACGAGCTGACCATTTCGGACGGACTTATTCTATGGCAGGATATTTTGCAGAGACTGCACAGCAGTCACCAGGGCATAGAAGCGTGCTTAAGGAGAGCTCGCGATACAGTGTTTTGGCCAAATATATCAAATAATCACATTAAACAATTATGTTCTAACTGTTCTCTTTGCTTGCAGAATCATTGCCCAAACTAAGATGCTGTTACAGTGTCCAATATGGCCGAACTATTCCTTTAAACGTATCGGCATGGATTTGTGCGAGGTAGAAGAAGCGAACAAAAAGAAAATTATTCTGGTTACAGTAGACTACCACTCGGATTTTATCGAAGGGGATGAACTCAAGGAAGCGAATGCTAAAACCATAGTGAGCTGATGCAAGAAGAACTTTAGTCGGTGTGTTATACCAGAAATTGTAGTTAATGATGGTGGGACTCCGTTTGTGAATGAGGATTTCGTAAAATTTGCAAAACAATGGGAATTTTGCCACACACGCAGTACACCATATCATCAACAAGGCAACGGTAAAGCAGAAGCTGCGGTAAAGGTCGTCAACTGAGGACGAAGGAGCGTAACAAACGTTGGAGTCAGGGTGAAGTGGTAGACATACCATCTGATCGAAATGCTCTCGTTTGAGTTAATGGACAACACTACTTGCAGAACAGACAGCATATGAAACCCTATAGTGAGTTAATATATCCGGAAAGCAATTAACAGCGCATCGCAGAAAATCCTCAACACTCCGCCGATACAACCGAATCACAACCCAGCATCGAAACGTCTAGCAGCTCGCATTCTGAAAAGAATGAAATAACGGAGACACATGTTCAAGATAAGACCGATGATCTTAGACGTTCAACCCGTGAAATGAAACGCCTAATCGTTTAGTATATCATTAACTAGATAAGACCTATCTATTATTTTTAAAATACATGTAGTTTTAAACTTGAATTATGAATTGAATTTAATCATTTTAGTATAAATACATACATACTTTATACGTAATGGTAGTAATCAATGAAAATCTTAAATATTTGGAGTAATTTATATTTTTTTAAAAAGGTGGATGTTAGATATAGTATGTGTATACCATCAATATATAATCACCCATGTACGCACTCTGGTGGTTGGGTGTTGTGTGAATAGGCATCTGATTGGCATCAACTTGGCGATGTCCAGTGTCGCAACTATCTCACACTCACCAATTGTGCTTATTTTACCTCCCCGTGGTCACCACCGGGTACTGGTCTATGTCCACCCGGACTTGACTTGCTAAACTTATAAGCGCGAGTGTTGAACACGAAGAAAATAGCAACACTATAATGCTCTGTCGGATTGACTGTCTGCTCGAGTCTCAGAAGTCTAACATGAGCCCCTCAGAAAGAGGACGTACGGCGGATGAATTTACATAGCTGAATCAACGGTGGCGTCAACAGTCAACATGGCAGATACCTCAATGGGCTACTCTGACGTATTTGGAGCTGAGGTCATTGAGGATTTTCAACACTAGTCAGGGTGTTGAAATAGAGATGGTGGCGGAAGAGCCCTTAATGGGTCAACGGCAGCTCTCACATCCCCGCAGCGGGTTACTGACTCCGGAATATTCCGGCTCCTTTTGTCCAAGGGGTCGCAAAAAGGGCCTGGTCCTCCAGGTTGGGGGTTGTACGCCGGGGTAACTGCCCGACTACGTAAAAATGACATAGTTGCGAAGCATCAACAAGCCTCGGATACGGATGATCTTACTGTTGACGAACCTGGCAAACGATTAAAGGACAACGAATTTCGGATCTGTACGTGGAATGTTAGGTCCCTTAACAGACCGCGTGCAACCGAACAATTAGCGGAAGCCCTGAACCACTATAAAGCAGATCTAACCGCCATCCAAGAAGTGCGATGGGATGGCCCGGGCAAAAAGAGGATGAAAAACTGCGATATTTATTACGGCGACTGCTATCGGCAACAAAAACAGCGCTTATTCGGATGTGGATTCGTCGTTGGCGCCAGACTTAGGCAAGAAGTCTTAAGTTTCAACTATGTAAACGAGCGCATCACGACAATCCGCATCAAGGCTAAATTCGGCAACATTAGCTTAATATGCGCGCACCCCCCCACGGAGGAGAAAGACGACGACACCAAAGAAAGGTTCTACGAGCTCTTGGACCACACTTACGAGCAATGCCCTAGCTATGACATTAAAATTGTCTTAGGCGATTTTAACGCCAAGCTAGGAAGAGAGGGCATCTTTGGTAGTACTGTCGGAAAGTACAGCCTACACGACACCACCTCCGACAACGGATTTAGGCTGATCGATTTCGCGGCGGGGCGAAATGTTGTCATAGCTAGCACACGGTTCCCGCATCTCGATATTCACAAAGGCACATGGAGATCTCCTGATCAATCAACCGTCAACCAGATTGACCACGTTGCGATCGACGCAAGGCACTCCTCCAGTATTATGGATGTCCGAACGTTCCGAGCGGCCAACATTGACTCGGACCACTACCTTGTTGTAGCCAAGGTACGACTCCGGATATCCCGAACGCCGCCAAGACAAGTTAATACTGTGAGGAAGTTTGACGTCGGACGGCTACAATCGCAAGAGATCACCAGATCCTTTTCCGATCGAGTCTCTCTCAATCTCTCAAGAGGTCCTATGCAGCCAGCATCAAGTATTGAAGACCAGTGGCAACATTGCCAAAAAGCCATCAGAGACGCCGCCTCTGATGTGCTGGGTTTCACCCGACCACCACAACGAAACCCCTGGTTCGACGACGAGTGCCGGCAAGCACATGCAGCGAAGCAAGAGGCATACAAAGCGGCGCTGCAAAGGAGGACAAGAGCTGCTCGTGAGCTCTACGCGCAGAAGAGAAGAGACGAACACCGGCTTCTAAGGAGAAAAAAGAAAGAGCATGAGAAGCGCGCGATCGAGGAAATAGAGAGATGTTACAACAGGAATGAGGTTCGGAAGTTCTACCAGAGGGTAAAAAGAACTTCACAAGGCTACAGAACCCGAACCGAAGCCTGCAAGGACGAACAAGGGAACATCGTAGTAGAATCGCAGTCGATGCTGAGGATATGGAAGAACTACTTTTGCAGACTGTTTAACGGCGATGACGACTTAAATTCCGCTGTCAGGCAGAATGAACCGTTCAACCTGGACGATGAGGATCAACAATACCGTCCACCCGACTTGGACGAGGTTAAGATAGCTATATCTAAACTGAAGTCCAACAAAGCCGCTGGAGCAGATGGCCTAGCCGCCGAGCTGTTCAAAGCGGCAGGCGATGACTTGGTTAGGAGCATGCACCAACTCATCTGTGAGTGATCTGCTATTGTTTAATACACACGCTTAATTTTTTTCGCTCTGTAAAAATGAATTCAATGTGCGCCAAATGTATAAGTTTGATAACTAACCTTGACTTTATATCATGCGGCATTTGTGGATTAAACACTCATAGTGAATGTGCTAATATCCCTAATAGTGACATTGAATTGATTAATTCTAATTTAAATATTTTCTACAAGTGTAATAAGTGCATAAACAGCTCACTATCAATATGTGTGCAGAAAATGAATGATCTTTTCGCATATTTGCAAGCCAATTTAAGTGACATTAATGAATTCGCTTCCTCATTAGATGTGAATGCAAAAAAAAAATTGCCTAACGTAATAAGTAATGTTTTGGATGTCAGCCGTGATATTCGCGTCAGTACCCGCCATCAGAGGAAAGTTAAGGTCAACGAACCTTCCAAACAACTATCCACTGTAAAGCGTGGAATATCATCGCCTGCTGTAACTCGCCTCTCTGTGAAGAACAGCAAGTGTTCTCCCATGAGCGGTCGCTCTGTTGATAATGATGCTGCTTCTGTTAGCGGATTGAAAAAAACATCAGCAAACAAAATATTGCCATCAAATAATCTTTTGCGCTCTAGTAATGCTGACTCTGATAAGAGTAAGACTATTTCTCAGCAAGATGGGTGTGATGACGATAACAACATAGTTCATGCTGCCGTCTCTAATATTTCTGGTCCCCTACCTGTGTCTACTTGTGTAAATATCAATGATAAGGGGACTCCAAATTTAATTGATTCGTCTGCTGCTGCTAATAATGATTCGTTGACCGGTGTTGTGCGTCTTATTGACCGCAATACCGTAGCTGTGTATACCAGCGCTGCGCTTGATATTAATGCTGTGGTTGCTGATAATCTTGTGGACATTTGCAATGATGATGCTATTAATGTGAAGTCTGATGCTGCCGCCATATCTGAGGGCAGTTATGCCGGTAATAAAATGAATGCTGCTGCTAAATCTTCAAATGTGATTGTTGGAACAAATTCTCGCGGTGATCTTAAAGTTGCCAGAAAAATTAAATGGTTTCATATTGGAAGTTTTCGGTCGACTACCACATCCGATGAAATAATTGACTTCATATCAACGGGTCTTGGAATTGATTCCTCATTTATTATGTGCCATAAGTTAATTAAACTTGCTGATGCCGATCGGGATTTGAAATTCATTAATTTCAAGTTTGGTATTCCTGTTGAGTACGCCAAAGATGTTTTTGATGATACTTTCTGGCCGATTGGTGTCAAAATTCGCCCCTTCGTGTATAAATCAAAAAACTACTTGGAGGAGAGAGCCCAAGAGCACTGCCGCCTAATTTCAATGCTAATGTATGTAGTCCATAATTCTGCTCTTAAAATCTATTACCACAATGCCAGTGGGATTCGAACTAATGTGCTGGATTTATTCAACAAATCTAGTCATCTTGATTATGATGTAATCGTTATAGTCGAGTCTTGGCTGTATAGTAAAATATATTCGACTGAAATATTTGACCACCGCTTTTATAAAGTATATCGTGTGGGTCGCTGTAACTGTGCCAATGAACGTGGTGGTGGAATAATTGTTGCTGTTCGTTCAACCCTCGGCTCAGATGAAATGCCCCTGCCCGTCTCCGATGTCGAACAGCTTTGCATCCCGGTTAAATGGAACAACGTTAATCAGGACTGTGTTTTCATTATCGTTAGTTATGTGCCTCCAAATAGTAGCCTAGATGTTTATGAAAAGCATTTTAGTAACATTGATTTTATTTCAAATGCATGCTCGAGTTCAGACAATATTTGTGTGTTAGGTGATTTTAATCTCACTGATATAATTTGGAATTGGTCAGAGAGCGACAAAATGTTGACTCCCCATAATATGAAAAAAGACTATGAATTTTTCTTTATTGACTCTCTTTACTCGCTTAATTTAAATCAAGTTAATCATATCGTGAACTCACTACATAAAATCTTAGATCTTGTTTTTATCTGCTGTGAAGAGTTTAAGGTTAATGTAACAAATGTTCCCTTTTCACTCTTAAATGACTCTATTAATCATAAAGAACTTTTTATTGAAATTGATCTGTGTACATATTCAATAAGAACCAAGAGAACTGAGGAAAAATGTTATAACTTCTCAAAAGCTAATTTTTTCGAACTTAATATTGTGTTCAGTAGTATTGACTGGAATTATGAATTTTTGAATCTTAACCTAGATAGCATGTATAAACGCTTCATTGAAATTTTAGAAGATGGTTTTGCTAAATTTGTACCTTGTTTTTCCAAAAATAAATTATCTAAGCCCCCTTGGTACAATAGACAGCTCTCAAATTTAAAAAATGTAAAGCGAAAAGCTTTTAATAAATTTAAGAAATCAAATAGCTCATATGATTATTCCGTTTTTAGTAAACTACGCAAAGAATTCTCCACTCTAAGTAAATTTCTTTACAAGGTTTACATCATGAATATTGAAAGTAACGTCAAATATAACAGTAAATCATTCTGGTCATTTATAAATTCTAAAAAGAAGTCGGTTGGAATTCCAGATGCAATGTTTCTCAAGGATAGTAAGTCCTCTAATTTGGGTTCAAATCTTGAATTGTTCTCTAACTTCTTTGAATCGGTTTACTCCAAATCAGGTTTAAATAATAACTCGATAGACAATATAGCATGTAAGGTTGATATTGGCTCATTCCAGTTATGCAATGATGAAGTCCTTTTGGCGCTTAAGTTGCTTAAACGCAATCCTATTGCTGGGGCTGATGGCATCCCAAATATAATTCTTAGTTACTGTTGTGACTCTCTCTGCTTCCATTTGCTTAATATTTTTAACCATTCACTTTCTGAGGGTATCTTCCTTCAATAATGGAAGACTTCATTCCTTGTTCCTATCCTTAAGTCTGGACCTAAAAATAATGTCGAAAACTATAGGGGAATTTGCAAGTTATCCGCAATTCCTAAGGTTTTTGAAAGCATTATCAAAAACAAACTTGAGTTCCTCACTAAAGAGTTCTTATCAGTTGCTCAACACGGTTTCGTTTCCGGTAGGTCTACTACCACTAACTTGGCACTTTTCTCATCGTATGTTATCAACGCTATTGAGAACAAATATCAAGTCGATACAGTTTATACCGACTTCAGTAAAGCCTTTGATTCAGTAAATCATGCGACATTATTGAAAAAGCTTGAACTTTTTGGTTTTCACTCGAAGATTTTATCATGGTTATCGTCTTATCTTGTTGGGAGAACACAAAAAGTACGCATAGGCAATGTTTGCTCCAGATCGATTCAATGCACATCTGGGGTTCCCCAAGGCAGCCACTTAGGTCCATTGTTCTTCACAATTTTTATCAATGATATAACTTTGGCTATCAAGCACTGCCAATGTCTATTATACGCCGATGATCTAAAACTGTATCTAAAAATTAAAAGCATAGATGACTGCCGCCTAGTTCAGTCAGATCTAAATTCTATTTCAGAATGGTGTAACCTCAATGATTTAAAGCTTAACATAAAGAAGTGTAATGTGATAACCTTCTCAAAATTGATCTCGATTTCGCAATTTGATTACGTCATTGACTCTAATCTACTTTGTAGGGTTGATAAAATAAAAGATTTAGGCGTTGTTCTCGATTCAAAATTTTGTTTCAAAAATCATATTGACTATATTGTCTTGAAAGCGAATTCTGCCATCGGTTTTATTAACAGAAACTGTAAAGATTTTAAAGATCCATATGCCCTCTTATCTTTATATTTCTCCTTGGTAAGATCGCTTCTTGAGTATGCCGATGTCATTTGGAATCCCGCGTTTAATACTCACTCCGATCGTATCGAAAGAATACAAAGACGTTTTACGAGACTTATATTTTTCAAAATGCGTTGGAATTTCCGCCCAGAATATTCAGCCAGATGCCAATTACTTGGAATTAAATCATTAAAGTCCAGGCGAACTATTCATGATGTAATGTTTGTAAGAGATATATTAAGTTATAATATCAAATGTCCACCCCTTCTTTCAATGATACCTATCTATGTACCTGCTAGATTACTAAGATCTAGAGATTTTCTTTTTCAAAACGCGCACAGAACTAAATATGGGAGTAACGAACCTTTATCTAGAGCAATTATATCTTTCAATGAAGCTTACAGTAATATTGACTTATGTGTATCTAGAGATAAATTTAAGGCAATGCTTTTGGATATTTACTTTATTTAATTCATTTTCATACCTCAAATATCTGTTAGCTTTAAGCGGCTTGTAGATTAATTTAATAAAAAAAAAAAAAAAAAAAAATATGGTCAGAGGAAAGTATGCCCGATGAATGGAACCTCAGCATTGTTTGCCCGATCCTCAAGAAAGGAGACCCTCTGAACTGCGCCAATTACAGAGGTATCAGTCTTCTAAACATTGCCTACAAGATCTTATCTGCCGTTTTGTGTGAACGCCTGAAGCCTTTCGTAAACAACCTGATTGGTCCATATCAGTGTGGCTTCAGGCCAGGAAAGTCCACCATAGACCAAATATTCATACTGCGGCAGATCTTGGAGAAAACCCAGGAACTTCAAATCGATACCCACCACCTTTTCATCGACTTTAAGGCCGCCTATGACAGCATTTATAGGGACGAACTATACAGAGCAATGTCTAGTTTTAGCATCCCTGCCAAACTCGCCCGTTTGTGCAGGATGACGATGGAGAATGCACGCTGCTCCATCAAGGTCGGTAAAGAACTTACCGAGACCTTCGATGTCAAAAAAGACTTTAGACAAGGCGATGCGCTGTCATGTGACTTCTTCAACATCGTTCTTGAAAGAATAGTGCAAAACTCAAACGCCAACACCAGAGGCACTATCTTTCAAAAGTCCGTCCAATTACTCGCATACGCCGATGACATTGACATAATTGGCAGAACGCAGCGTGATGTTAATGGCGCGTTTGTGAGTATTGAGACTGAGGCGGCGAAGATGGGTTTGGCGGTTAATGAGGGCAAGACGAAGTATATGCTGTCAACTAAAAAGGACACCCAACACCGACGGCTCGGACAGAAAGTCGCAATAGACAGATATAACTTTGAGGTGGTTAAGGACTTTGTCTACCTAGGCTCCGCTATGAACTCAGACAACGACACCAGCGCTGAGGTTAAACGTAGAATTACTCTTGCCAATCGCTGTTTCTTTGGGCTAAGAAGGCAATTGAGTAGCAAAGACCTCTCTCGAACAACTAAAGTGACCCTTTATAAGACCCTTATCATCCCAGTTCTGCTATATGGCGCAGAAGCATGGACTCTATCAAAAGCGGATGAGGTAGCTCTCGGTTGTTTCGAGAGAAAAATTCTTCGTGTTATTTTTGGTCCCGTCTGCATTGACGGTGAATAGAGAAGGAGATTTAACGACGAACTGTACGGGCTGTACAGCGACATCGACCTAGTCAGAAGAGTGAAGGTCCAACGACTGAGGTGGCTGGGTCATGTAGAGCGAATGGACACGAATGCTCCGGCCCGGAAGATCTTCGAATCCATACCCGAGGGAAGGCGCAGTAGAGGAAGACCGCGACTCAGGTGGCGCACGCAAGTGGAAGGGGACCTTAACCAACTTAGCGTGCGAAACTGGAGACGCTTGTTGGTTGAGGCCCAGGTCCACCCCGGACTGTAGCGCCACCTTAAGTAAGTAAGTAATGTACGCACTCTTTATATTCAACTAATAAAGACCAGTTCTTGTCTAGCATTCAAACAAGTTACATGATTGCAAGGTTTTAATTTTTTGTCCTTTTTTAAACTTTCGTTTCCATTTAGTTCATACTATAGACTTACATTTTTAAGACTCATACCACAGATATTATAGTGTAACTCTATAATCTGTGCTAATACCCTATTCACAACGATCTGAAAATACTCGAAAACCAAATGCTCTGAATTAATTTTATTTGTTAATTAATGCGATTAAATTTCTAAACAAAATAGTTTACATAGAAGTTTCACGAAAAGTATCTCACATTTGTTTGAAACATCAAACAAAAACTGGTTGGTTTTTCGCTGTGAATAGGGTATAAAGCTCTAGAGAGAACTTCTAGAACTGTTTAAATTTGTCGTTTGCCATATATAGGTACACCTTTTGGGAATAATATTTCCCCCGGAATGTTTTAATTTCAGCAATTTGATTTACATTGCTGAATAGGGAAACATTTCCATCGGAATTTATTCGCGATACCTCTAATAAAATCTTAATTGTAAAGGAAAAGCAATATATAAGAATAAAGGGGAATTCCTTCAAATATACTCACTTCAACTCTGCATGGGGATGGGTAATATGTCAATACGGGATTATTATCGTAAATATTCTTTACGGAAATTCTGATTGCGTGTTCCACACCAGATTTAACATATATTGAAAAAACGTAAATGCGTTGATGTTCATTTTCATAATCTTGCCTCTTTAATATTCGGATTATCCTATAATAAAATAAACAACAGTTAAATTAAATCAACTTAATTATATAAAAATATACCATTCTCCGATATCGTTTTTTATGATCGTTGCTCCTAAGAAAATATTATCTCCAATTGAAAATGCTCCGATAGATGGTCTTGCCTCTCCTGTGAAAACAATGCAACATTCATTATGATTATCTTAAATCGATATCTAATGCTACATATTTGTATTTCAGAAAATCATAACATTATAATTTATAAACCTTCTTAGACTCCTAAAAACAAACTTTTTTTTGTTTTTGAATGCGTCTAAAGTATGAACTAGATTTAAACAGAAGTTGAAAAAAGTGGAAAAAATCGGATGTACTCTTCGATCACATGTACAGTACACTAGGCTGGGCCAATTTCTATGGCGAAAAAAAAGTGGTCGATGTCTTTCGGGCTTATTGCAGAAATAGTGCCAAATAATCTCATTAAATCATACTTAAAAAAGGGCGTAGATTGAACACCATCTTCTGCCTACGGATTGGTTTTCAATATATCGAAAAGTCTTATAAAATTACGTAATTTAAGCAATGCGTACAAATACTTAGAAATGAGTTTTTATGTAATTAATTATTTTAATTATTTATTAAAAAAGAAGGATAAATGGAACAAAATTAATAACAGAAAATGTTATCATGGCTTTAATTAGCCCGAAAATCTTTTTTGCTATTAAATTTAAGCATACATAGGTCTACGAAATTCGATTTGGGATTTTAAAAAGCCTTCTCTGCAACTTTTATTGCTTAATTTGGTTAAAGCCTCCGTTACAGTCTTCACTGCTCTTTTGACTGCTTGGGAATGGCATGGTAGGTGCAATAACGGCAAACTTCCTTCTCCTTTTTGCACAACATATGTTTGAATTTCTTCATCTGATATTGATTTCAATACCGGAGGATCTGTAACGTTAAGCTGCCAGTCAACAAGATCTATATAGGATGATGCATTTAGATTTAATTTGTTGCTGTTGAGAATCAGTCAGCATTGATATCAAAGGTTTTCAGAGTGAGCGAAGTACCCATTTCTTTGAATTACTGGATCGACTATTGATTTCAGTTCTTCTGGCAAATATCTGGTGGCATCTTTGCAGGATAGGTGAGTTTTAATAGAGAACCAGGTGGGTGCGTAAGCTTTGACGATATACGTAGCAAGAACCACTAAGCTTTCAGATGGATGTTCCGTTGAAACATACAAACGCATAATTCTATTAGCGCGAGTTAGCCAGCGAGCACGTGAAATTTTTCCTGGCGATTTGTTTGTCAAATGGGACCAAAAATCACACGAAGAAATTTTCGTTCAAAACGTCCAAGGATATCCTCATCCGCCTTTGATAATGTCCATGCTTCTGCATCATATAGCAGGACTGGGATGATAAGGGTCTTATATAGAATCTCCTTGGTGTTTCTTGACAAGGCCTTACTTCTTTATTGGCTTCTTAGGCCAAAGAAACAGCGATTGGCAAATGTAATTCTTCGCTTGATCTCTGCTGTAATGTCATTTACAGAGTTTATAGCGGAACCGAGGTAGATAAATTCCCTAACTACCTCAAAGTTAAAGCTGTCTATTGTGACGTTCTGTCCGATTCGTCGATGTTGTGTGTCCCTTCTTGTTGACAGCATATACTTGGTTTTACCCTGCGTATGCAAGTAATTATACAGACTTGTGAAAAATTGCGCCTCTGGTGTTAGCTTGCGAGTTTCGCACAATTTTCTCAAGAATGATGTTGAAAAAGTCATATGACATCGCGTCAGCTTGTCTAAATCCTTTTCTGGCATCAAAGTTCTCGGTGAGATTGTTTCCGGACTTAATGGAGCAGCGATAATTCTCCGTTGTCATTCTGCAAAATCTGACGAGTTTGGCAGGGATGCTAAAACTAGACATGTCTCTGTATAGCTCGTCTCTATAAATGCTGTCATATGCGGCCTTAAAATCGATGAACAGATGGTGGGTATCGATTTGGACTTCTTGGGTTTTCTCCAGGATCTGCCGTAGTGTGAATATTTGGTCGGTTGTAGACTTACCGGGCCTAAAACCGCACTGATAGGGTCCAATCAGTTCGTTGACGTATGGCTTCAGGCGCTCACACAGTATGGCAGACAGGATCTTGTATGCGATGTTGAGAAGACTGATACCTCTGTAGTTGGCGCAGTTTAGAGGGTCTCCTTTCTTGTGTACCGGACAAACGATGCTGAGGTTCCATTCATCAGGCATACTTTCTTCCGACCAAATCTTAGAGATGAGTTGGTGTATGCTCTCTACCATGTCATCTCCCGCTGCTTTAAATAGCTCGGCTGGTAGGCCGTCTGGTCCAGCAGCCTTGTTGGACTTCGGTTTAGATATTGCTATCCTCACTTCATTTTGGTCGGGTGGACGGAAATCTTGGCTTTCATCGTCCAGGTTGAATGCTTCATTCTGCCTGACAGCGGGATCTTGGTCGTCTTCGCCGTTTAACAGCCTGCAGAAGTGTTTTTTTCATATCCTCAACACCGACTGTGACTCTGCTACAAGGTTCCCTTGCTCATCTCTACAGGTCTCTGTTCGGGTCTTGTTGCCGCGACACGTTCTTTTTACCTGTTGGTTAAACTTCCGAACATTACTCCTGGAGTAGCACTCCTCCTGAGAAGCCGGTGTTCTTCCCTCCTCTTTTCCTCGTTAAGCTTACGAGCCGCTCTCGTCCTTTTCTGCAGCGCGGCTTTGTACGCGAGTTGCTTTGCTGATAGTGCTTGCCGGCACTCTTCATCGAACCAAGGGTTTCGTTGTGGTGGTCGGGTGAAACCTAGCACATCAGTTGCGGCGTCTCTGATGGCCTCTTGGCATCGATACCATTGCTCCTCGGCGTTTGGTGCTGGCTGTATTGGACTTCTGGATAAGTTGATGTTCATGTGTAGAAGACAGATGATCCACTGTAACGGCCTGTTTAATCGTTCTTCGAGCAGACGAATGATGCCTCCTTGGTTACCAACTTTCACGTTTGTTCCGTCACACCCAACGGCTTATAAAGAGTTCATAGAAATTTATTTTTTTGAACAGAAGTCGGCGATACTTTTTCTATACACTTTTAAGTGCCCGAATCTGGTGTGATTTTACCCAGGATTTTCTCCGGCTCTGTTATTAATGAAATGATTGTTACATTTTTCCATCCTTTTCCGATATAAACAAAGTTTTATCTCTCCTTCCGTCGAAGTATAAAGCAGGTATCTCGGTGACTTTAGCTCGCATCACGGCACATTTTCTAGTTAGATCTTGTTTCCGGCGAATCCGATTTTTATCTATAACTTCTGCGCTGGGAGCATGGAGCACTGCCGAGGTGATTGCAGCCGCAGCTCTGTCAGACACCAAACCTATCACAAGTTTTCGAGAGCAACTCAATGTCTAAGCTTTCAGAAGACAGTTTTTTGGAATGGCTTGACTTGCTCCGCTGTGGTTCGAATTCATCATCTTGATCCGATGTAGTGCATTCTGACTTAGATTCCGACGAAAGAGAAACATTAAGCTCTTGTGTACTTTCATTTTCCACCTGAAACCTTGGGTTTTGTCCTAATAACTTTCGTTTTAACGTGTTTTGTAGTTTATTAGTTGTAATAGTATCAACGCTTAAAATAAGAATTTTTCTTCTAGTTTGTTGGTCGATCAGAAAGCTGTGTTCTCTTGCAGGAACTTTTTTTTCTTTAGGACAGGTACATTTAGAAATGTCTTCACATTTACAGGAAGAAATATCAAACAAAACTTTAGCGTAAAGGCGAAATTCTTCGAGTTTTTTGTTGGGTATTTTTGGGTGGGATTTTATGAGGTTTTTGCATTTGAGATGTTATGACTTTAACATTACTCAGATTCCTTTGAGTTGAATAGTAGGGCTTGAAGCCTTACCCCATTTTCAGTAATTTTTGCCACTACAATATCTTCTATTTCTCTATACGTGGGTTCCTTTTTTGAGCACTGCTCGAGTTTAATTTTTCGACGGGTCCATTCATAAAACTTCATTATGTCTTCATGTGCGGGTAAGGGGTTGTCTTTTAACTCACATGTGTTACCAAATAAATTGCAAATCCACTTTTCACGAGTGCATTTCATGTTAAAGCGCACAATTGAACGCAATACAACCACTTCCCAAACCATAAATAAAATATAATTAGACCGTCAATTGAGAGCAAACTGAAGAAAACTAAGGTATACAAAATAATGAACGCTAGGTGGCGTTAAAAACACACTATAGCAAAATATTACAATTCGGAAATTCCCAATTTCTCTACGAAATAGTAATGTTTAACAGGACTTAAGCTTTTTGTTAATAAATCAGCTTCGATTCGATTATTTTATTTGATACAGCTTCTCTAATAAAACTATGCCGAACATCTATGTGCTTCGACCTTTTATGCAATATGGGATTTACGGACAGCTTTTGTGCACTCTGATTGTCATTGTATAATTTAACAGTATATAAACATTTTGTAACTTCATTTTTTTAATTTCTTTAATAGGTATATAGCTTTCTTACAAGCTTCAGAAATTGCCATGTATTCGGCTTCTGTACCTACTAGACAGAGCTTCTTTTTTTTTTGTTTTTACTTTCCCATGAGATAGCAGAACCAGCCATTTTAAAACAAAATCCAGTATATGACTTTCTATCAATGACATTACTTGCCCAATCGGCATCAACAAACCCCTCTAGTTCTGCATTCCCATTCACATATTATTTCAATCCATAATTCTTATTACATTTTAAATATCTTAAAATTTTGCACATTTCGAATGAACATTAGTATATACACATATATACATCAGACTACCAATGAGTTGTTGGTAAGCGAATTTGGCTTTATGATTCTTTCGATTGCATTTGCATATTAGATTTTGCTTACCTGATACGTAATACGATTCAATAACCATCCTGAGAGATTCAAATTATTAAAAAGTTTTGTCAAAACTTCATTTAACATGTTCGATGTTTTTCACTTATCTATATATATAAAAATGGTGTGAAAAATGTATAGTGAATCATCAATTGAGAACGGCTGGGCCGATTTGGCTCAAATTTTTTTTCTGTTGTTCGTATATGGCAGGAGAATATTGTTATGAAAGAAAATGTTGGGAAAACCCTCCGGAAAAGTCGGGAAACTGGAGAAATTTGAGTTTTTGTATGGAATTTTTTGTGGAACTGTTCCGAAAAGGCTTTTCAAATGTAAATATAAAATATTCTTAGTGGAAAATTTGGAAAATTCCGGAAAAACCCGAAAAATTTGATTTTTTTTCGTAGAATTTTTTAATTTTATCGCATGATTTGATGATTTATAGCTTTTGGTGCACATTACAGGCCTTACATCCTTCGATTCCCTGGGAACTATAGATGGTGTGCTGTGCGCCACTTTTCGGGAGGTTCACCAATGTTTTAATTTGCTCGAAAACGATACACATTGGAATTCAACGCTCGCCGATGCAACTACTCCAGTGAATCAAATTTGTACATTGTTTGCGATCATCATAGCGACAATTCATGCCTCGAACCAGTGTTGCCAGATTGGGCGCTTTATCGTATTTTGGGCAATCTTTTTTTTTTAAAAACGATAGAAATTTTGTTCCACGGCGCCCAACATTGTTTTGGCCGATATATCATTTTACAAATTTGGTGTTAATTTCGTTTGTTTTATTCCTTCACAAAACTAAAACAATATATATATTTTAAAAGTAACCTGTATTTTTATATTTGGCAACACTTTTGCCTTCATGTGACAACTTATGGGCTGTCAACTTGCATGGACACCAATTTCTTTTGCATGACATTTGGATTTGACAGTTTTTTTTTTTAGTTTTATTTTAAACGATATTTGTGCTACATTCAGGGCAACGATATTGGGCTATACTTTTTCAAAGTTTGGGCGCCTAAAGCCAATCAACTTCTGGCAACCCTGCCTCGAACCCGACCACGAAGCGGCTGACGACATTTTGATCAGAGTTCGCACGATAACTTCGAATTTCGATCTTGAAATTAACGAGAAGATGCGCACTGAAGCATTAGTTCTGATCGGAAACATGTGCGGTTGAAATTGAAAATGCAAACGCCAAATCGTTCGATGCATTCAATCGCGACCATGATCACGGGATAAGCTGGCCGAAAAAGTCCAAACAAATGTGCCGCTGTCGAATATCGAGCTGAAGAATGTGTACGATTCGAAGATGAGGGTTGTTGACGATGAAACGGAAGGCGTTTACTTTTCCTATGCTCCCGATGGGGCAGACAGTACATTCGTCATTTCGTTGATTCTGGCAAAAATTCGGTCAAGATCTCAAATTGCGTTGGCCGTTGCATCTTCTGGGATTGCTGCCACACTGTTGGAAGGCGGTCGAACTGCAGATTCCGCTTTGAAGCTGCCTATGAATGTTCTCACGGTTTACAATCCAATGTGCACAATGGCTAAGAATTCAGCGATAGCGGAATTGATGCGAGAATGCAAAATTATTATTTGGCAGTTGACGGAACAATGAAGGATTTACGAGATAATTTGAGACGATTTGGTGGGGCTATGATATTGCTCCGGAATTTTCGTCAAACGCTTCCCGACATCTTTTTTTGTGGAGGCGTATCATGAAGTTGAAATTGACCACGAATATGAGGTTTTAATTGCAGAACGACCAATCGGCTGCTGAATTCTCGGGACAACTGCTGGCACTTGGCAATGGCCAAATTCCTGTTCATGTTTCGACTGGATTGACATCGTTCCATGCAAATTTTTGCAAGTTCACATCATCGCAGGAGGAACTCATCACCAAAGTGTTCCCCGGCATTGCACAAAATTATAAAAATCTCGATTGGATTAGTATACGGGCAATACTAGCAGCGAGGAATAAGGACGTCGATAGCTTGAATTTGATTATGCAAAGTCAAATTGCTGGAGAATTGCATTCCTACAAATCCGTTAACCGCGTGACCGACGAGGATGAAGCGATGTGCCAGGAACTCCGCCGCATAATTTGTAGCTGAAGGTCGGATCGATTGTTATTATGTTGCCGAATCTAAATCATTCGAAATTGTGCAACGGTACGCGGTTATCCGTCAAGAAACTGATGAAAAATTTGATTCCTTATCCCACGAATCTCGATTATTCCAACTAATCTTCTCTTCCATTTCAAGCTGATTCAGTTTCCCGTTCGATTGGCTTTTGTGAAGACAATCAATTAATCGCGAAGCCAATCATTGGAAGTCTGTGGGATTAATCTCGAATTTCCCTATTTTTTGCATTGTCAGCTGTACGTTGCCTGTTCGCGTGTTGGCAAACCGTCTTTGTTGTTTGTGTTTGCCCCGGAAAACACATGAAAAAACATTGTTTATCTTTTATCATATCGTTAAATTGAAATTTTAGCTGTGTTTAATTATCACTCTGGAGTTTAACTGAAGGCGCTAAATTGGGGAGAGACGAAGTTCGCCGGGTCCGCTAGTTTAAAAATAAAAATTCAATCGTGGCATAAGCTAGTAAAATGTAAGTATATCTATCGTTAGTAACTTTAACAAAATATGCTTGTGCTGTTTTCAACAATTTGTCTGCAAATTGGGCACAGAATCGGGTTATAATGTTTCATGTATTTCACCGACACTGTGTATAGCAATTTAAAAATTATTTAAAATTATTATACTGTTGTAGGATAATAGTACGAGCGTTTTCACAATAAAAAATGCAAAGGGATTGCAGACATTTTAACTACTAGATAACTGTTCGCTCCATTTTCGAACTATTATTTTCCCTAAATTGTAATTTTAATTATATTTTCTCTATTGTAAATAGAATGAGAAATTTGAGAAGCTAATAATTCAAAAATCCCGCGAATTTGGAACTATTATTTTCGTATATAAGTATATTGTCTTCTTAAAACTAAATTTACAATCTTTAGATATGTACATTTAATTAAATAACGACTTTATTTTAATTTTTTCATCACAACATGTTCTCGTTTTTTTGTTCAATTAAATGAGAAATAATGGAAATACCTAAAACCAAGTTTGTAAATATTTTTAAATTTGGATTTTTAGTAAAACAAATTGTCTATAACATTAAGAAATAATGAAAATTTGGTTCAATAAATCGCGCGATTGATTACCTAAAAACAAATATGTAAATATTTTTAAATTTGGATTTTTAGTGAAACGAATTATTTACAACATTAAGAAATAATAAAAATTTGGTACAATAAATCGCGCGATTTTTTGTACCAAATTTTAGCCTGCGGTGCTAAGGTTAAAACAATTTGTTTAATCAAAATAATGTCATTACCGCGTTAAAATATTCAATATATAAATGACTAGAAGCATACACACATTATTACTAGATGGTGCATTTCATATAAAGGAAATGGTTATTCCCAAACACCCCAATATGTAGATGGCATCACCGTGAAAATATACCTCAAACTCGGATACATGCTGCAAAGCACTTTATCTGACGTGTACTGTTGAGAAACATTTCCGATCAACGTGAACCGCGGACTTCGTTGGCTTCTCAGCGGAGTTCGTACCTGATTCGTCTTTATTTTCCTTTTTCGCAAAACAAAGCAAACAAACAAAAATGTCCCTTTGGTTTTTACGGCATCATGTATCTTAATGAGACTTTTGATATAGCAATGGCATTGTAGGTATAAAGTAAATCAAATAAACAAAACAAAAACAAACTACTCGTTTGGTCTTTTCTTTCTTCATTCATTATCGCCATCGCCAATCGTCAGTTACAGGGTAGTGAACTGGTTTTGCCCCTGTATTTTCAACAAAAATCCTGTAGAAAAACGAATCCTGGATTTTTGAGAAAAACCCTGTAATTATCCTGTATGGGGAGCACCTTACACTCTCTACCTCCAAATGCATTCTTTTTTGTATGAACTTTCGTATTTCGAGTCTTATTCTGTAAATTTTGAACAAATCCTTAAAATATTTTTAAAGTGATCTTTTTTGTGTAAAGGAAGTTTTTTCGATATTGGTCGCTACTCAGAATCATTCAAACACATCAACGCATGTAGATTCTTCCAGTCTAAAAATTGTGGATGTTTTTACTTGAACGTTTGATAGAGCCAAAGCTGCAATAATTGAAACTAGATGGGGTTTTCACATTATAAAATCGAATTATAGTTTCAAATCTGCAGATTGTGCCACGCAGATTTATCGTAGGTATATGAAAAATGAAAAATAAAACGTGCTCTAAACGAAATATCAAAATCATCGTGAGCGTTTTCGCACCAGAGGAAAGAAGAATCGTCAAAGAAGATTCGTCTATGCGTAGTTATCTGTCCTTTTATAAAGATGCTTCCATTTCTCTGTGAATTGTATGTCAAAATATTATAGATATTTCATCTGAAGCCGGTGATACTGAACGAATGGCAATAGACGAATTAAATACCAATGACGAAAACTCTAATTTAATTTAAAATATAAAACATCCATTCAATTACATTTATCCTGTAAAAATCCTGTTTTAGGCTAATTAAAACCTGTGAAATGAAGAAATGCCTTGGATTTTTCCTGTTTTTTCTTAAAAAATATCGGGTGCAAAAAATTATATGGTTTTTTGAATGTATGCGCCAAATTGTATATGAATAGGTATGGCTACATTTCCTCAGATTTCATTTCTTGATTATTTCGAAATTGACATAGCAGTCATACTATTAAAAAAAACTGTAATTGGCAAATGAAAGCATTGAACCAAAATCACACTGATAAAACTTGTAAAAAAACCAAAAAGTAAAAGTAATGCAAGAAGCAAAAAATAAATTTTAAAAAAGTTATTCATGCAATCAAAGTTTCAAAGACGCAAATATGAACCCCGAAAATGTATCTCAATAAAAGTTCGAACGTAAACGATAAACGCTTTATTTTGCTAGTGGCAATAGTTCAAGTGGAATTAAAAAAAGTTCTGTGTCAGTCAATCATTTAGTTGGTGTCTTTAATTTTCTTCCATTCACTTCATAGCATCAGCAATCAAGGAAGTATACGTACTTGTCTACTTTAAATAATTTAGCATAATATTCTTCATTATGACCTATCCCAATAAATATCGGAATATACGCACATAGCTACCTAATTATCTGCCTAATTATTTCACATTTCCATAGACACATTTTTTCCACATACCTTCATAAGATACTCCATCCCCATCGTGATGAACTCATGAGTATTGTACGCAGTTTGTGTGACTGAAGCACATCAGAAGAGTGTTACCATGCGTACAATGAAAGCATAATTATCATCAAGGGGTTTTCTATGGATTTTGTCAAAGAACTTTTGGTTTTCGTGCTTTTGAGAACGAACTATTATGTGGGGTGTTGCCATTCGGTTTTAATTTGTTTGTATTTCTGAAGGATCAAATAATATTCAGTTAAAATATTTTTTTCAATGTTTTCTTTTAGAAAAAGGTTTATTCGTGAAGTTTTTTAATGCATTCATTTCCTACACGCAACAAGTGATCATAAGTGCGTTGTAGTGATATTGTTTTTTTTTTAGGATATCGTATTAAAACTAAGTACCTAAATATTTTCAGCCCTAGTCGTGAGGGCATATTTCTGCATATTTGGGTATAAATGAACATTTCACAGAGCATACATTTTTGGCATATTTTAGCATTTTTTTTTTTTTGCATATTTGTCTATTTTTTCATCAAATATCAAAATGACCAAGCAGGTAAACCTATACTACTTATTGTCGATCGTTGGGTCTTACCAAAACTAACTAAAGCGATCAGGCCTACTAGGAATACCCTAGAAAAACCCTCACGGGAAAAGGAAAAAGATAAAAGGAATTTATTTCGGTCAGCAATATTTTTATTTTAAATTGGAAGATGGTAACCCTAACAGCTTTTCTCTCTGAGTTATGGTGAATTTTCATACGAACTACGGCAACCCTGTGAGAGCTAAAGAGGGACAGATTTATGTAAGTCATTGCAACCAGACTGAGAGACAAACATCCTATCTTTCCTGTACTGACAATTTTTGTTGGACAGAGTATAGTAATATGTGTCTATGCTAGAAGCTGGTTAATTGAACCTTTGGGAACTATTTTAAAAGTTCCGCCCATTAAAAATTTCTTATATTCGGCGGTGGTATATTTTCCGTTATTTTGCTTATAATTTTTAAAGACGAAAATATACAAAAAGCATGTTTTTGGTCTTCAATAATACAAACCTATCAGTGAACTTATTTTAAAATGGTACTTTTTTACATCTGTACAAAACATCCGCGCATCAAATACTTAGTCTAAGAACGCCTACAGATAAGCAAATTAACTGTTAATGGAGTTCTTGGATTATATTTCATATTTTAGCAAAAACAATAAAAATGAAATAAGACCCAAAAATTAGTTAGACCTAATTTTCATAAGAAATAAGGCCACAAAAAGGAAATAACAACCCAAATTTTATTAAAAATCGTTGTTGCTGTTTCCTGTCCAAATCCGATTTGAGTACAATTTGGCTTTATGTCACTTTCCCCTTGGCCTTATGTCACTCTTACAAAGCGACATAAGGCCAAATCGAGATAAAAAGTTGTGTGTCGGCTTCTGTGTGAAATTTTAAGTAGGCATTGCGAAAAAGCATGATTTTCAGTGATTGATAGAAAAAAAATTCTCTCATCATTTGCACATAAGTTGGGAAAACTTAGAGCGCAAAAAATAAATTTGCTTAAGACCTAAAAATCTGCAAATGGCTGTCCAAAATCGGCAAATCGTCATTGAGGCTGAAAGTCGGCAAAATGACGATAAATCTGTAAATATAGCACGACTGGTTTCACCTGACATAAATCTTTAATTTTAAATTTGGAACTTAATACATTTTTTAAATTTTTCGTTTCAGTTTCAGTATTAGAAAAAATAGAAAAATCATCAACATATAATGCTACTACAGTTGTATTATTTTTGTTAGTTTTAGTAAACAAGCAAGGCTCTAATTGAGATTTCTTAAAGCCTAATTCTGTTAAACAATCATCTACTCTTTTGTACCACGCTCTTGAAGATCGTTTTAGCCCATATACTGCCCTTTTATTTTTTAAAACTTTAGCATTATTACAAGCATCAAAAGTAAGACCTTCAGGCTTGGACATGAAAACATCTTCTTCAAGAAAGCCATTCAAAAAGGCAGTTGTGACATCTAAATGAGTTTTATCTAAATTCAGTTTCACCGACATGCAAATAATAGTCTTAAGGTAGAATGTCTAACTACTGGCGAAAAAGTTTCATCGTAATCAATACCTGGTTTCTGCATAAAGCCCTTAGCCACTTATCTTGCGCGATAACGGATGTTATTGTTATCGTCATATTTATTCTTGAAGACCCATTTGCTCTGTACTATAGTCGCATTTTTTTGAGCATCCACAAATTCCCACGCCTCATTGTTCTCGAATGATACAAGTTCTTTCTTCATTACATGATTCCAACTGTCATTTTCTGCTCCATTCATTGCTTCACTTAATGTTATCGAACCCATAGCCGCAGTAGTGTTGGTGACATATAGGTTTGATACACCGTATCTGTTGGGTTTTTGTATCTGCCTAACTGGCCTCGATGATTTCTTTGTAGTTTCAGGAACTCTAGGTACATTTGGATCATCAGGAACATTTACACCGTCAGGAGACTCATAATCGCTGGAACCGTCTACTGAAACATTTTCATCCTTCACATTGTCCGATTTCTCTTCGTCCATGCAATCGTTCACGCACTGGTCGATGCTAACTTTCTTAACCGTATCCATTCCCCCGCTGAATCGTCCTACTTATTCTCGTTGTTGTCATCCATGATAACATTTATCTCTGTACAGCCGTCCTTTTCTTGCTTAAGGTCTTCGATCACGATGACATCTCTACTCGTCGTGACTGCTTTGTTGTTCGGATTATAAACTCTGTACCCTTTCACGTTTTCCGAGTAACCAACTTACGTCTCGTACGTATTGGAAGTATTAAATTGAGTTGTGTTTAATTTGGCTCCAGCGAAAATTCATAAAATAGCGATTTAAAACCATTTATAAAAAGGTAAATAATACGGTATAGTGATTGTAAAGGCAGAGACTTGAATTTAAGTGTTTTATATTGTGTAATAATACGCATAATAATAAAAAACTGAGGAAACTTGACCAAATCTATTAACTGCAAACTTGGTATTTTAAACGGTCTTAGTTTTTTCTCTCTTCAAATTAAAAATAATACAAAAAAAAAACAAAAAAAGAGAGGCATGTATTCACGTAGTGAGTGCTCCACCAACCTTCCCGCCGAGGGGGATTTTGTGACGTGCTATAGGTGTAATCGTCACATGCACTTCGGTTGCACGACAATCTCGGAGCGATCATATAGGAAGATGACCCTGGCCAAAAAGGAGGAATAGCGTTGCGCGACTTGCAGAAGGGAAGTCACAAATCTAAATGTTACATCCCCAACCCAGCCTGCGTCAAAAAGAACAAGAAGCCCAAGTTCTCCACAGGGAAAACTACCCGTAACCCCGCTCGTAAGCAACGTCACATGCAGCTCTGAAATGCTAGATGAGATGAAGACACTCCGTAAAGAAATGGCTGACATTAAATCTAGTTGCGAATTTGTGGCACAAAAATATAAGCAAATCAATCAGCATATGTTGAATAATAATGATCTTCTCAAAAAGCTCTCAAACGAGATACAAGAATTAAAAAAACAGAACGCACTCAAAGACCAGCAAATTGTTCTCTTGGAATCCAAAGTTAACACGATCGAACAACAACTGCTAAAGAACAACATTGAAGTAGGTAATGAATATTCCGACGACTACAAATGAAAATTTAATTGAAGTTGTTGAAGCTATAGGTAAAACTATTAACTGCGAGGTAGAATCGACGGACATAGCAGATATCTATAGAACAAACAAAAGATATGCACATGTTTCATTTACGAATTATGCACGAAAGGCGAATTTCATAAGAAATGCGAAATTACAGAGAAGAGTCCAACTGTTAAAGGTAAGAGAAAACTCGCAGAACAACGATGTAAACAGAGCGACACAGGGAGATGCACTTGTGTTTGTGAACAATCACCTTACAACAACAAACAAACATTTGCTCTGGCTAACAAATAACAAGGCTAGAGAGTGCAATTGGAGATTTGTGTGGGAGTCAGGAGTCAGCTGGCAAAATATTTGCGAAAAAAGAAGAGAATGCAGGTTCAATTCACATCAGCTCAGTCAACGATGTTAGTAAAATACTCATTTAATCTCCATATAATGAGTGAAATAGAAACACAAAACAAATAATAAAAATGGAGAAAGCAAATAGAGAAGCTGATGTCGATTTTAATGTATTCAATGGTTTTACCGGAATCGACAAACAACTTTTTAAGAATAAAACTTTTTGCTGTGTGTGTTTTAATATTCGATCTATGAGAAAAAATTGGAACACTTTTCTTGCAGAAATCGAACACGTTTTATGTAGTATAGATATTATTGTCTTAAATGAAATCAATATAAAACCAGAAGAAAATGAATTATATTATATTGATGATTTTAATGTAGAATTTTTTAATAGAAAAGATTCGAGAGGAGGCGGACTAGCTGTATTTATAAAAAAACAATATAAAATATGTAAGAGTCAATACGAATACTATGTCCTATGAAAGTATAGACATAGAAATTGAAGGAAAAAGTGCAAAGAAACACATACATGCGGTATATAAACCACCGAAACGAAATATCGTAGATTTCATCAAAGAACTTGATGGGAATTTGAAAGTTAGGGGAGAGCTAATACTTTTGGGGGACATGAACTTAAACTTGCAAAATATATGTGACTCACAGGGAATTGCCTACTTGGAAATGATGGCAACAAAAGGATTAACAAACATCATAAAACAAAGTACTCGTGTAGTTCCTGACACAAGGACAGCCACCCTTATAGATCACCTATTTGTCAGCATGACAAAGAGCGAAATTATGTCCGCGGTCATCGAAACAGACATATCAGATCACTTTGCGCTATTGTATGCTATATTTAAGGATTCTGCGAATGAAGGTATACACGAGGTGCATGAACGAAGAAAGATCCCAGAAAAACTTGGAATGTTCTCAACGAAGTTCTTGGAAGGAGGAAAGTGTCTATCTTTATATATATAATTCTACTGTACGTGTGTATGTCACTGAACTCCTCCTAAACGGCTGGATTGATTTGAATAATTTTTTTTGTATGCGTTTGGGTAGCGCCCTGGATGGTTTAGAAGCCGATTGGTCAAAATTGGACAAATGGGCGTGGTATCGCCCATACAAAAATAACATTCAAAATCTTATATCTTTAAAACCACCGAATCGATCGAGTTCAAATTTACACATAATCTTAGGTATTGGCCCAAGAGTATTTCTGTGAAGATTGGTCAAAATTGGACAAAGGGGCGTGGCACTGCCCATACAAAAATTACATTCAAAATCTTATACGTATTTCAAAAGCAACCAAATCGTGACTGCGAGTTATTAAGTAAAATACAAAATTGATTTATTTGGAATATATAAGACAAAAAAAGTTGTAACAATATCACACTCCACTGTTCATACGGAACATACAACAATGCCACAGAGTAGTCCAGAAAGGTCGGCTAAATAGATCGGCAGAAGATAAATTGACGGACAATGCAAATTTAAGAAACCAGGCTGTAATCAAACGTGTAAATGAAAATCAAGAGCAACGCAACGAACGTCTTCGAGCCAATGCATTAAGGCAAAGACTGGCCCGTCAAAGAGTCACCGATACATTTAGAACACGTGAACAACAGCGTTTGCAAGTGTATCGCGCATTGACACGTGCATCACTTCTTCACCTTGCGTTTGAATATGAATCAAATACAAAGGTGAATCGGCCGGTTTCTGCTGCGCGTCTGGAAAATTTGTATTGCCACCATTGAATTCGCCGCCAGAACCATTGAAAGCACTATTGGCTGGAGCTACATCACAATCCAAATTGTTTTTGCGTAAAATTCGCAAATTCAATTTCAAATGACTTCATTTGGAGCAACAAAAATCGTTCAGAACGCGGATGGTCGCAATTTTCAATCAACTTTTAAGATTCAGGGCCAAGTGTATCATCAAATTGGTTCTTTAATGCCGATGCCTAATACCGATTCGGGAAGGCGGCGTTTACTTTTCCTATGCTCCCGGTGAGGCAGGCAGTACATTCGTCATTTCGTTGATTCTGGCAAAAATTCGGTCAAGATCTCAAATTGCGTTGGCTGTTGCATCTTCTGGGATTGCTGCCACACTGTTGGAAGGCGGTCGAACTGCACATTCCGCTTTGAAGCTGCCTATGAATCTTCTCACGGTTGACAAGCCAATGTGCACAATGGCTAAGAATTCAGCTATGGCTAAGAATTGATGCGAGAATGCAAAATTATTATTTGGCAGTTGACGGAACAATGAAGGATTTACGAGATAATTTGAGACGATTTGGTGGGGCTATGATATTGCTCCGGAATTTTCGTCAAACGCTTCCCGACATCTTTTTTGTGGAGGCGTATCATGAAGTTGAAATTGACCACGAATATGAGGTTTTAATTGCAGAACGACCAATCGGCTGCTGAATTCTCGAGACAATTGCTGGCACTTGGCAATGGCCAAATTCCTGTTCATGTTTCGACTGGATTGACACCGTTCCATGCAAATTTTTGCAAGTTCACATCATCGCAGGAGGAACTCATCACCAAAGTGTTCCCCGGCATTCCACAAAATTATAAAAATCTCGATTGGATTAGTATACGGGCAATACTAGCAGCGAGGAATAAGGACGTCGATAGCTTGAATTTGATTATGCAAAGTCAAATTGCTGGAGAATTGCATTCCTACAAATCCGTTAACCGCGTGACCGACGAGGATGAAGCGATGTGCCAGGAACTCCGCCGCATAATTTGTAGCTGAAGGTCGGATCGATTGTTATTATGTTGCCGAATCATAATCATAAATCATTCGAAATTGTGCAACGGTACGCGGTTATCCGTCAAGAAACTGATGAAAAATTTGATTCCTTATCCCACGAATCTCGATTATTCCAACTAATCTTCTCTTCCATTTCAAGCTGATTCAGTTTCCCGTTCGATTGACTTTTGTGAAATCAATCAATTAATCGCGAAGCCAATCATTGGAAGTCTGTGGGATTAATCTCGAATTTCCCTATTTTTCGCATTGTCAGCTGTACGTTGCCTGTTCGCGTGTTGGCAAACCGTCTTTGTTGTTTGTGTTTGCCCCGGAAAACACATGAAAAAACATTGTTTATCTTTTATCATATCGTTAAATTGAAATTTTAGCTGTGTTTAATTATCACTCTGGAGTTTAACTGAAGGCGCTAAATTGGGGCGAGACGAAGTTCGCCGGGTCCGCTAGTAGATAATATAATTATAAACAACTTTGCCGGAAAAAGGAGCTAGCGAATATTGTAGATGAGTTTGCCGAGCATTTCTTAACACAAGTACCCAGCATTTTTCACGTGTGTAATGAAACATTGCCGACTCTATGTTCCTAAAGGATGCAAGCGAAGGAGAAGTGTATGGAATGTTGCATTGTCTAAATCCGAATAAAGGTCCTGGAGCAGACAACATTAGACAAATTGACCTGAAATGTAACGCTTTAACTCTTACGCCGATTGTGAAGGCAATCATTAATCAAATTTTTGACCAGGGTTTTATCCCAAAGGCACTAAAATCATCGATTTTACGGCCTATTTATAAGGGGGGAGTTAAAACAGAAATTGGAAACTACAGGCCAATTTCGATCTTACCTGTTGTCAAAAAATTTATGGAGGAAATTTTTGTTAATCGCTTAAAGAAATTTATTGCAAAACAGAATATCTTGCAACCAAAACCAATATGCGTTTTAAAAGGATAAGAACACTGGAAGACTACTGGGAGAGATGTCCAACGTTATTAACGCCGCACACAGGCGGATTTTCCATAAAACATGGCCAAAATAATTTTTTTTGTTTTTTATAGCTAATTATTTCATGACTTCATCAGAAAAAGACAGTAAGAAGGAAAATAATAATTTTCAGTATGTATTTTTTTTTTAAATTTAATGGTTTAAGAAAAAATACAAAAATTCACAGAAAATAAAGACTTTAAATTCTGTGGAAGGTAGGAAAAAGGAAAGAATATATTATAAAAAAAGTAGAATTTGATTTAAGTAAATAATAAATATTAACAAAATTATTTCATCGCTAATAATGTATAAATTCAGTAAAATATTTTAACCTATGCATAGGACATTATTATGAAACTGATACGAACTCCGTTTCATCGACTTCTGGTTCATTTTAGAAATTTAAAACTTCAGAAAGATAAGAATAAACGTTTTTAGGATACATTTTTCTCATACTTGTAATGTATGGAGAAGAAACCAACAGAAATTGGAAAATATCCTCCATTTTGTTGCCTTGAAATTTTCTTGAAAAACTTTCTTGAAAACGCTTGGTATCTTTGTTTCGGGCTTCTTGGGCTTCCTCTCCAAGCTGTCCAATTGGAAGAATAGCATCCGACACAATTTCAGGGCTATGTATTAAAATTTTGTGCACTGGTGTTGGCATATTGCACCACGGATACAAGTGCACAAACTTCTTTGCCGTAAAGCTATATTTTTCATCACAGTAAAAGAATCCAATATCACTTATTTTTGAAATTGCATTTAAGCAGCATAGCACAACTCTTCGGGTTGGAATTCCGAACGCAAAATTTTAGTATTCCTCCTCTTTGATCTCTCACTTAGCCGTACAAAATCAGTTTGTGCCCGTCCAACAGATCCATAGGCTCGCCTCGGAAACGGAATTTGAAGCTCTAACCAGGCTTTGTTCTTGATAATTTGATAATTTCTTGAGGAAGCCAACCATCGACTTTTATATTCATAGACAAAATTAGTTAACATATTCTTTGTTTCCTCTGAAGCATCAATGCAAGTCAATTTTTTTTTAAATTTTCTGCCAAAAAAATAATTTTTTCTTTAAGTTTATGAGATGGACAGCTTCTCAGGAAGTCAGTAAGCTGATTTCTTGACAACAAAATAAAATTTGATTGTGAACCTGTATCAAAAACGAGATTTTAAAAAAACGTACCTATTGAGCCGAACTCTTATTTTCAGCGTTTTTACAGATTTACCTGACGATATTTGCAAGATCGCAAAATATCGCAACTTCTTAAGGTGATTCCTTAATAAGCATATATTAAGGTAAATTTCAAGCTATTTTACATAACGCGAATGCACCAAAGAACAAAATTTTTTTCTATATTAAACAAAAAAGTACCATTTTTGGGCACCTTCCAAATATAAGTAAAACTCAAAATTTAATAATAAATTTGCACTTTAAATATTCTACGTACTACTAGCAACAGATTCCATAACAATTTATTTTATTAAGTTCACTCAGAAAATTGAAAAAAGGCAAAGAATGTAAACCACTTATCAAACACCAAACTTGGTACTGCACGCGCTTCACAAAAGCTTCCACTTTAGAAGCATCAACTGACGAAACCGTTGCAAAAAAAATAGAGGGATAATAATCATATTATATGCTCATGTAATATGTTAACAACTTCGCATTAACAAAAAACAAAACAATGGACTTTTTTTTTAATAGTTTTGGCCATGTTTTTTAAAAAATCCGCCGACTTGAATAAAAATCATCACGTGTTAGTTATGTTCGAGAATTTCAGTAAAGCCTTTGACACGCTGGTGCACGACAAGCTGCTAGAATGCCTCTTCCAGATCGGAGTAAGAGGAAAGGCCGCAACATGGTTAAAAAGCTATTTATCTAAAAGAACTTTCAGGGTGAAAATTGCAAACAAAGTTAGCAAGGAAAAGCAGAGCATCTACGGTGTTCCACAAGGCTCCAAACTTGGCCCAATATTGCTCGTGCTTTTTACGAACGCACTTCTTCATGTTTTTGAGCAATCGACTGCATTTGCATATGCAGAAGACATTGCCATAGTTGTCAAACGTGCTGACCCGGCAAACGTTGTTTTGCCATATGAATTATTTCTAGAGCAGTCCATGTTAATGATGTCGAAAAGTGGTAAATAAGTAACCACGTTTGATGTTTGACCTAATATGATTCAAATTTGTAAAACACCCCTGTAGGTAGATTTATTAATCAAACAAATCAAACTAACCGCCTTTTAACAATACATATGTAATTACTGAACTGACCAATAGCATTCATTGTTGTTAAAAGGTAGTAAATTCCCAAACTCTCTCCCATCCATATATAAGAGATATTTCTTACCACTGTATAAAATAATTCCCACCCACCTCATAATACATACCTGCACCCGCTGTACTGTGCTGTGGTTGCGCCAAGAGGTGTCAAACATTAACATCTACTCTACTTAGGGAAAAAAAAGAGATATAAACAAATGTTCTCTTAAAATCAACTATCCACATCCAGTCCAGTGACCAGTGACAATGAGAGCTTTAATAACCCGACATATTTGGGGTTACCTTTGCTTTGTCGTGACGATGTCGATGATGGATGAAAATGGATACACACACAATATTTAGTGGATGGTTTACGTGTGTGCACCATTTTGGGAATATTAAATTCATTTGGTAGGCTTCCATGTAGGTATATTTGGGTTTTGGTAGATAGTGTTGACTGGTGGACATTTAAAAAGGGCAGTCGTTAGGAATCGGGTTACATGGACACCACGTCACTGCCATTTCAGGTATACCTACTGTACAGGACTTATGAATGCACACTTTAGTGTCAATTGGGGACCTTAACCATAACTCGGACACCAGGACAAACCTTTTTTAAAATCATCTTTGAGCAACTTGTACCTGTAGCCAATCAATCTCTACCATTCATGCTCTCCGTTGACACGATTTGTATCTTTGTGTTTGAATACAATGCAACATTTTAGCCAATGCTGCATAAACTGAATTTATGTTTTCGAAGCAATTTTTTTTTGTTTTTTTTTATTGTAATAAATGTTGTACTGATATTGTTGAATTATGTGGGACAATTTGTTAAAATTTTCCTGGGCCAATACCTAAGACTATGTGTAAATTTGAACTCAATTGATTCGGTGGCTTTCTAAATATTAGATTTTGAATGTAATTTTTGTATGGGCGGTACAACGCCCCTATGTCCAATTTTGACTAATTGTGACTCTAAACCATCCAGGGCGTCACCCAAACCCATACAAAAAAATGTATTCAAATTGGTCCAGCCTCTTAGGAGGAGTTCAGTGACATACACACGTACAGTAGAATTATATATATAAAGATAATAACCTCTTTCAGTTTCTAGAGGTCAAAAGCATTTTCAAGATGACGGCAGTACTGGAGTACTACAATGACTCCCGTTTCCAACAACCGATACGTCACAACCAGAATACTAGAAGACGAGCACAACAACTTCTCGAAATACCTGAAGTATTTAACAATTATGGACGAAGACAATTAACCTATAGAATTCCAACCTTGATGAATTCATTACCCGCCAACCTAAAAAAATATAGTTAACTAGAGGACCCGGCGAACTTCGTCTCGCCCCAATTTAGCGCCTTCAGTTAAACTCCAGAGTGATAATTAAACACAGCTAAAATTTCAATTTAACGATATGATAAAAGATAAACAATGTTTTTTCATGTGTTTTCCGTGGCAAACACAAACAACAAAGACGGTTTGCCAACAGGCGAACAGGCAACGTACAGCTGACAATGCGAAAAATAGGGAAATTCGAGATTAATCCCACAGACTTCCAATGATTGGCTTCGCGATTAATTGATTGTCTTCACAAAAGCCAATCGAACGGGAAACTGAATCAGCTTGAAATGGAAGAGAAGATTAGTTGGAATAATCGAGATTCGTGGGATAAGGAATCAAATTTTTCATCAGTTTCTTGACGGATAACCGCGTACCGTTGCACAATTTCGAATGATTTAGATTCGGCAACATAATAACAATCGATCCGACCTTCAGCTACAAATTATGCGGCGGAGTTCCTGGCACATCGCTTCATCCTCGTCGGTCACGCGGTTAACGGATTTGTAGGAATGCAATTCTATAGCAATTTGACTTTGCATAATCAAATTCAAGCTATCGACGTCCTTATTCCTCGCTGCTAGTATTGCCCGTATACTAATCCAATCGAGATTTTTATTATTTTGTGGAATGCCGGGGAACACTTTGGTGATGAGTTCCTCCTGCGATGATGTGAACTTGCAAAAATTTGCATGGAACGGTGTCAATCCAGTCGAAACATGAACAGGAATTTGGCCATTGCCAAGTGCCAGCAATTGTCTCGAGAATTCAGCAGCCGATTGGTCGTTCTGCAATTAAAACCTCATATTCGTGGTCAATTTCAACTTCATGATACGCCTCCACAAAAAAGATGTCGGGAAGCGTTTGACGAAAATTCCGGAGCAATATCATAGCCCCACCAAATCGTCTCAAATTATCTCGTAAATCCTTCATTGTTCCGTCAACTGCCAAATAATAATTTTGCATTCTCGCATCAATTCTTAGCCATAGCTGAATTCTTAGCCATTGTGCACATTGGCTTGTCAACCGTGAGAAGATTCATAGGCAGCTTCAAAGCGGAATGTGCAGTTCGACCGCCTTCCAACAGTGTGGCAGCAATCCCAGAAGATGCAACAGCCAACGCAATTTGAGATCTTGACCGAATTTTTGCCAGAATCAACGAAATGACGAATGTACTGCCTGCCTCACCGGGAGCATAGGAAAAGTAAACGCCGCCTTCCCGAATCGGTATTAGGCATCGGCATTAAAGAACCAATTTGATGATACACTTGGCCCTGAATCTTAAAAGTTGATTGAAAATTGCGACCATCCGCGTTCTGAACGATTTTTGTTGCTCCAAATGAAGTCATTTGAAATTGAATTTGCGAATTTTACGCAAAAACAATTTGGATTGTGATGTAGCTCCAGCCAATAGTGCTTTCAATGGTTCTGGCGGCGAATTCAATGGTGGCAATACAAATTTTCCAGACGCGCAGCAGAAACCGGCCGATTCACCTTTGTATTTGAGTGCATGACAGTGTTGGCATTGTTTGTTCATAGCGTCGATTACAATTTTTTGAATGTGACGAATAGTCGATGTCCGACTCATATTCAAACGCAAGGTGAAGAAGTGATGCACGTGTCAATGCGCGATACACTTGCAAACGCTGTTGTTCACGTGTTCTAAATGTATCGGTGACTCTTTGACGGGCCAGTCTTTGCCTTAATGCATTGGCTCGAAGACGTTCGTTGCGTTGCTCTTGATTTTCATTTACACGTTTGATTACAGCCTGGTTTCTTAAATTTGCATTGTCCGTCAATTTATCTTCTGCCGATCTATTTAGCCGACCTTTCTGGACTACTCTGTGGCATTGTTGTATGTTCCGTATGAACAGTGGAGTGTGATATTGTTACAACTTTTTTTGTCTTATATATTCCAAATAAATCAATTTTGTATTTTACTCAATAACTCGCAGTCACGATTTGGTTGCTTTTGAAATACGTATAAGATTTTGAATGTAATTTTTGTATGGGCAGTGCCACGCCCCTTTGTCCAATTTTGACCAATCTTCACAGAAATACTCTTGGGCCAATACCTAAGATTATGTGTAAATTTGAACTCGATCGATTCGGTGGTTTTAAAGATATAAGATTTTGAATGTTATTTTTGTATGGGCGATACCACGCCCATTTGTCCAATTTTGACCAATCGGCTTCTAAACCATCCAGGGCGCTACCCAAACGCATACAAAAAAAATTATTCAAATCGGTTCAGCCGTTTAGGAGGAGTTCAGTGACATACACACGTACAGTAGAATTATATATATAAAGATTCATTGGGTATGAGAATCGGTTTATAACTAATTTTTATACCCCTAAGTGTTAAGGATGACTCACCACAAAAACAATTTGCATTGTTTGGACAAATTTTGTTTGGTAATTTTTGTACGGTGCGGCATTAAAATATACATTCGGTCTTAAATTTTCACCCTTCTACCACTAACCCCTACTTTTTAAAGCATTTTAAATTTTTTTTACTACTGTTGTCGCCGTCAAAAAAATTGGCAGACCAATCAAAAACGTCGTTCTATTGGAACATTTCAACAAAACTGAATATTACACCAGAAGACATTAAACCACCGAGGGCAGCGGACGCGATCATCGTAATAAAAACACAATTTTAAAACCCCACATCACTGCACACACTTATAAAATTTAAATAAAGCAAATACAAAAAACAAGATTATATGCAATTGCCATTACAACTGTATTATTCTAAAGGAAAAATACCTAATAAAAGAATCGGCAGGGCTGTCATTATTCATTCCTAATTTTTAAATAGATTCCTACCGACTACTAGATTTTTTTTTAAATTTCCACCAGTCAACACTATCTACCTACCAAAAATCAAATATGTATAAAAGCCTTCCAATTAAATTTAATATTCACAAAATGGTGCACACACATAAGTCATCAACTAAATATTGTGTGTGTGTGTGTGTGTGTATCAATTTTCATCCATCCATTGTCACGACAAAGCAAAGGTAACCCCAAATATGTATAGAACCCTCAAGGGGCTCTGGCACTGCGGCCTCTTAAAGAAGCCTATTGTGCCTTCCCTGGCAAGGTCCTAGAGCCATCATTTCACTCCGGAGGAAGTGAGGAATCTTCTCTGAGTGTATATCAGCGAGAGTTGCTGAAGTGACGATTTCCGCGCCAAGTATTTTTTCCCTAAGGTTGAGTAGAGCAGGCAATTCCACGAGTATTTGAAGAGAGGATTCATCCCTCTCAAGACATAGTCTACATGTTGGATCCGGAGAGGCTCCGATGCGGTATAGGTGTTTTTACATGAGGCCATGGCCACTGATTATTCCTGTTAGAATAATTAGGTTATTTTAATCTAAGTTGGTCTGGAAGTAGGATTTCCTGGGAGATTATTTGGGGAAAATTTTTTTTTTATATTATAAGTGGTAAGAAATATGTCTTTTTCGCCAACTCAAGCGTTATGGGAAATGTGGATGTGAGAAAGTTCGGGAATACTACTTTTTAGCAACAATGAATGCTATTGGTTGGTATTTATTTATATATTTTTAAAAGGCGTTCAACTTCATTTGTTTGACTAATCAAATTATATACAGGAGTTGTTTTACAAATTTGAAGCATATTAATTCAAACGTGGTTACTTATTTACCAATTTTCGATATCATTAACACCGATTGAATGTGTACATTTTTTCTAAATAACTGGAGAAAATTGGCTCAAAATGTTATTATTTTATTGTTTTAAACTGTTCTGAAACAACATTTGGCACGGGCAAAGCCGGGCGGGTACAGCTAGTATTTGAATAAAACATTCTTTGAAATTGGAATATAAAATGTAAATGAAGCAAATCCGTGAAATATTTTTGTAACAAGTGCAAGCCATACTTATTTAAATGCAAAGAAAGGTTTTTTTTTTTTACGCAAGTATTTGTGTATCAGCTATGTAAATAAATCTAGCTAGGTAGATATGAGAAAAAAATATGTATTTGCAGAAGTTATGAATTTAATAGAACGCAGAGCATTGAATAACTACAAATAGAAGTGGACACCGCTCATTTTGAAGCGACATACGGACCTTCAACGCGGCGGAAATTTGAACTAACTTAGTGTATGCATTTACCATCATTTCTTGTTTCTTTAAATAGGGAACATTAATTTCCCAAAATAATCCCATGTTTATTTCATGATAAACTACCCCTTCTTTTTTTCTTATTCCTCTCATTGACAACAAGCAAGTGAAAGAGAAAGAACAATTACTTTTGTTATCTTCATTCTCAACTGTTTGCGTACTCATGATTGTGGCTGTGGAGTGGAAGTTATGCAAAGGAAAATTAAATCGGGTACTTTTCGCATATTGCAATTTGCAAGTAGGCATAACAAAACTGATGGATTTTTTATGAGGATAACAATGTGGAAAGAAGGAATATGAAATGAAGATCGGATAGATGCTTTTCGCATATTGTAGGCGTTTTTTATTTTACGCCAATGATCCACATAGATCACTGATTTACATGATCTACAACAACAGTAGGTATCATTGGCGTAAAATAAAAAACGCCTAGTGATAGTGTGTGGGGAGTGGTACTTTTACCATGACATGTGTGATGATGATTGGCCATGACAAGTGTGATGACGATTGGAATTGATATTTATTTATTGTATGTAATTCAATGCGACGGGATGAGAGTACTATAATCTGTTAGGTATACAATGATACCGATGATAACACTTAACAGATGCAGTTAACCTTAATAAAGTTGCAGATGGTTGCAGAAAATAGAGAAATAAGGTACCTACCTATCTGAAAGCAAATCGAGTTTATCTGTACAAACAATTATTGAATTTATAATTCTTGTGTTTTAGTTAGTGTCACGCGTAAATTATTTAAAAATGGTGTTCTGTGATTACGTGGAGTGCAAGAACAAAAAAAGCTACGGTGTTTCAAGATTTTTATTGCCAACCGACAATCGCCGTGATATATGGCTGCTTAATTCGGGAAATAGTTACTCGCCTAAGCTCATCTCAAATGAGAAAATATTTATATGTGCTGATCACTTTGATAGCAAATTTTTAAATCGTGGTACTAGATCACGTCTTTCTATGTGTGCAATTCCAACAAAAGCATTTAAGAAAAAAAAAAAGTTTATATTTGAGGACGACACACTTGACGTACGAAATAAAAGTGATTGCAAACGTGTTCGGGTATTAGAAAATGCAAAGTCCGAAATAATTAATAATTATTGGAGCCTTCTCAAGGCATCTTGACTAAAATAAAATTTATTACACTAGGCGGTGTGGTGTAATAAAATGTTCTATATTACATGAAAATTCGATGTTTTCGAATTATACGTGGCGATCTTCTAATGCTTGTAATTTTGTAAATAACCATTTAATAAACTGTAAATTGATTTGGTGCAGCTGTAATAAATTTGTAATAAATTCCGGTTTAAGATTTAACCAAATATCTCATTTACATCGGAAGTTATAGAGTGGTGGTGTAGGTTCAAATAAAACCTACACCAGCCCGAAATATCTCGGGAACGGCAAGTGTAATAAAATTGGGACTAACTGTAATAAATTGTAATAAATGTGTAAAAAATGATGTAAAATGTTTCATTGCGGCGGGCTGATTTGGCTGGTGCAAGTTCAAGCCACTCAGGACTTATGTCTTATTCCCCTGTCATACAAATGTTTGTTCTGCGGAACTTCAGGAATCTCCTCCTAAAGGATTTTCCTACTTAACTGGGACACCCTGTATTTACTATCTAGGTCCAAAATTAATATCGATTAAGAAATTTAAGATAAATAAAAAAGGCGCGATAATTGCATTGGGATTAGCGAGACATTACTTTAAAATAATTAACTAAATTAAACAGATTAACTACATACATACATACGTTGTTAGATTATTGGCTACTACTGCGGAAATGTGAAGGGAGATATATTGGTGAAGTTTATTGAATCGACAGTTCATACACTACTTCAAGAAGGTATTGATGTCGTTTCCATCACATGTGATCAAGGAGCTCCAAACAGAAGTGCGTACAATAAATTAGGGGTCACAATTGAGGCCCCCTTTATTACAGTAATGGAGAAAAAAATCTTTTGCCTCTATGACGCTGTTCATCTAATAAAAAGTGTGCGAAATAATCTATTAGTCGCCAATATTTCAGTAGGAAATGATACTATATCCTGGTCAGTTCTTCGAAAATTATTTTATGCTGATAACGGTTTGATTAGATCGATGCATAAGCTCACGGAAGCTCATATCAAGCCTGATAACTTCCAAAAAATGTCAGTGAAGTAAGCGACTCAGGTATTTAGCCATCATGTCTCTACTGCAATTTTTGCAGCTGTGTCAACAGGTATATTTGATGATCAGGAAAAAGTTACAGCTTTACTCACAGCGAGTTTTTTTTTAAACTGAATAAGATGTTTGATAATTTGAACAGTAAAAACAAATTTTCAAGTAATCCTGATAAATGTGCTATATCAGAAAATCAAATAGACATCATATCAAACTTACAGGATTCTGTTAGATGGATATCGTCATGGAAGAGGGACAAAATAGGTCCGGTGTATTGTTTTAACGGTCTTTGCCAAACAATAAATGGAACACTGCAATTGTGGGACTATATAAAAGGGGAACAACAGCAGTACCTAATAACATCCCACATAAATACTGATTGTCTAGAAAATACTATATCAGTCGTTAGAAATAACAGAGGATCATATGAAAGAAATCCTTCTGCATTTCGCCTATACAAAAATTTAAAACAGATGAGTTTCTATAACATAGTTGCTCCTAATACAACTTCATATGAAACATCAGATTCATCAGTTCTTTTAAATATGGCGGATGTTAAAAGTACGTTTACTGAGACATATATAGAGTTATATTATAGAGTTCTTGGATCCGGATGGTAGTTATATGTCTACAGATGTAGTATATCAAGATGAAGCACCAGCATTGAAGATAGTTCCGGTATTGCAAAGTAAGAATTTTTGTGTCGTAGTTTTTGTCCTAATATGTGTCTTAGTTTCTGTATCAATGAAATATATTATCTCCCTTTGATTACATTCCTAATATATATATTACATAGGTGGTGTTGATATTACCTGTGATGGCGAAACCGAAATCGATGAAGATTCCAATGCATGCGAGTTTGATGATCTTGATGTGGAGGATTTATCAGAATTAGAGACAGTTCCAACTATTCAAGACATGGCTACACAATATTTTTCGGGATATATATCTCATGCCATATTTAAGAAAACCCATTGCAGAACATGCAAAGTATTTATGTGCAAAGATGATCAAAATGAGTCCACTTTAAAAGCCGAGGGCCTTATTAAAGCTCGCCAATATGAGGATACAATTAATGGTGGTTTAGTCATTCCTACTACACATTTTGTAGATTTAATTGAAAAAATAATCAAGTGTTTTGAGGAACGTTTTGAAACTCAATGCTTTGAACAAAATGTGCTTAAAACTCTTTTAAATTTGTGTAGGAACCAATTTGAGCTTCCATGTTCCATTGAAGAGCACAATCAAGAACTATTGAAGCACACCATGCGGGTTCTTTTGCGTGCAAAAATAAAAATAATTAACTCCAAGGCAAAATGCACGAAAAGAAAACTAAAAAAAATTGATATATTGAATCATATATAACAGTGTTATTAATGTACATATTTTTTGTTGTTTTATTGTTTTACGTTTTTAGAAATATATAAATGAATTTGAACGTTGTATCTATTATTTTATTTATTTTTTAAATACTACCTACCTACCTATCAAAATACAAATAAAAATTGCAACTTTAATATATAAATGGTTCTCAGCTCAATTTGCATTTATTTGGCCATGTTTAACTTCAAAATAATAATTTGAAATCAGGTACCTAGGTAGGTATACGTATGCAAAACACACTATTTTCCTATAGGCACTTGTGTGATAATTAACGGCAGAGTAAAAAGAAGTCGCCAAATGATGCATGCACCTACATAGGTATGTACATGTACATTATACAAGTTAACACAGATAACATTTAGCATTCCAAATTGCACACGAGCCGACACCCGAAACCTGCACACGAAATAGTCAACATCCAGATCCATCCACAATCAACCATCCAGCACTATCAACCATCCGGACATCTGAAACCCATCTCCAATAGCCGCATTCCTGCACGTACGACATGTGAAATCCATGAGTACCTGTGGGAACACATCGCCTCATCGCGCATCGGGATTAGTATTTAAGCTTTAGTTTTTAAGCAAAAATTGTTCATTCGTTAAGAAGGCAGAATCGCTGCCGGATTGTGAAATTAAATAAAGTTTTTTTTAATGAAAACTAAGTTAAATTAGTTTAATTGGCGCCCAACGTGGGGCCCAGTAGTAAAAGTCTGTGAAAGTTTTCGTTTAAACTAACCACTGGTAATTCGCGAGTAAATATTACAAAGGACCTCAAGTAGCTCCAAAAAGTGAAATCGCGTCGCGTGTGAAAAATAAAAGGACCTAAAGTAGCTCCATTAGAAGCACGTGTATCAGTGAGACAAAAAGGACCTCAAGCAGCTCCAAGGACATCATCTACTGGGCCATCAACAGTAAAAAGACTACGTCGATAGACTGAGTCGCCAGCGAGGGAGTATAAAGAAGGGAATCCTAGTAGCCATCACAAACGGAACAAATCCCCTTTATCAGCGCTGGATATGTTGTTAATGTAAGATAGAGTTTAAGTTCATATAATTAATCTTAATAATATAACAAATTTAAATTGAGAAATAGTTAGTGAAAAGTTAAGAAAATTTTAATTTTAAAATAATCAATCTATAACCAATTTAGTAATTAAGTAAACTTTTATAAGAAATAAGTCTTAATTAACAGTTTCACAATGCCCTTGCTACGATCGGGGAATGATTCTGGCAACGCCACTGCGGGGGAGAGCGAACAACCTGGTCCCTCTCGTCCCCTGGACAACTCATTTCAGTCCACGACATCGCTACACGCGCCAAATACACAGATCCAAACGACCCCAGAACTTCATAGTCTAATATCAGCTATCGTTAGTAGTGTCTTGCAAACCGAAGGTCGTGCTTTGATTCAAAATGTTATTAACCCAAACCTCGAACAGGGTCAAAATGAAGATCAGACCATCGATCCGGAACATAGAGAGGATCTATCTAGTATGGATAGAATTCCAGACATAGTTAGCTGTCTGAAAACCTTCTCTGGTGAAACAGCCGAATTCGCTTCTTGGAAGAAAAGCGTTGAAAGAGTGCTCGGACTCTACCAACAGATAAGAGGCACTCCAAAATATTATGCCATACTGAGCGTGATACGGAATAAAATTATCGGCAATGCCGATATCGCCCTGGAGGCATATAACACGCCACTGAATTGGGACTCTATCTCTAAATGCTTAGTTATGCATTACGCAGATAAGCGGGATACGAACACCCTGGAATACCAAATGGCATCCTTAGCCCAAGGGAGCCAAACGATTCACGAGTTTTACCAGTCGGTATACTCGCATCTCTCTCAAATTTTAAACAAAGTATCCTGTATGGATATCAGCTCCGATGCAAAGGGAGTACTTACTCAAACATACCGTTCAAAAGCCCTCGACACGTTTATAAGAGGACTTAGAGGCGACTTGCCAAGACTACTTGGCATGAAAGAGCCTACCGACCTACCCCATGCACTAAACTTGTGCATGAAACTTGAAAACCAAAATTTTAGATCCAACCACATCCATAGTCAGGCGTCAACAAGGAAACCTCAGTCCTTATACCCTGTCATTATACCACAAAAACAGTCCCAACCTTTAAATAGAAATTTTCCTATCCCTACACCAAGGACAACATATCCGCTATATCCCTCACATTTCCCGCCTAGGCCAACACAACAACAATATTCTTCATTCCCAAACCAAGTTTACCAAAATCAGAATTTCAGTCACGCACCAAGGCCAACACAGCCGCAATATACCCAATATCCTAACCAAATCAGCCAACAGCAAAACAATCCAGCAAGACTCGCACAAACTCAACCACAGGGCTTAGAAGCAAATAAACAATTCATTCAAAGACCGTTAGTAAAAACAGAACCACATCCAAGCTTTCAAAATAGACGATTTAATAACCCAGATGTAAAGTCTTTTCAACGTAACTTCCACATTGAAACTACTCAAGAAAATACAGAAGATCAATATTACCAACAAATGAGTGAAGAAGACAATTCACATGAACAAACCCTACAGGAATACATTGGTATACCTGGCCAAACGTACGAACATGAGCAGTCTGTTGAACAAGAATCTTCCGACTTTTCCGACATCCATTTTTTAGGATAAATGACTCTTCGCTGCCGTACGTAGAATGCAAAGCGGAGAGTGGGCAAATTTTCAAAATATTAATAGATACCGGGTCCAATAGGAACTACATTCAACCCGCTCTTGTAAAAAATCCACTACCAAACTCCGAATGTTTCTTAGCTAACTCCATCGGCGGTAACGTCGAGGTTATACAACACACCTTCATTAATCTTTTTGGCATAAGAGAAAAGAAAATAAAATTCTACTTACTCCCCACTCTTAAATCCTTCCATGGAATACTCGGCAATGACAGCCTCAAAGAATTGTCAGCCGTGATTCATACAAAAGAAAGCTACATGCTTATCAACAATAAAAAAATTAGCCTTAAACAGCAAGTTTGTAATACAGTTAACAATGTAACCATAAGGGACGACCACATGACAGTAGATCAGAAAAGTAAACTAAGAACCTTAACCGAAAGCTTTCCCAACCTCTTTCTCGATCCTGACGAGAAATTAACGTTTATTACCACAGTTAAAGGTAGGATCAGAACAACTAACGAAGGACCAGTCTATTCAAAATCATACCCATACCCAATGAGTCTGAAAGGGGAAGTAGAAAAACAAATAGACCAACTTCTCTGTGACGGAATCATCAGACCCTCTAGGTCCCCATATAACGCACCTGTATGGGTCGTGCCGAAGAAGGCTGACGCTTCAAATGAGAAGAAGTATCGGTTGGTAATCGATTATAGAAAGCTGAACGCTGAAACGATTCCAGATCGCTACCCGATCCCCGAAATCAATGGAGTACTGTCTGAGCTTGGACAAAATAAATATTTCTCGGTAATAGATCTTAAAAGTGGATTTCACCAAATCCCACTACACGAGAACGACATAGAGAAGACAGCCTTCTCAGTCAATAATGGGAAGTACGAATTCGTTCGACTCCCATTTGGCCTTAAAAACGCGCCGTCCATATTCCAAAGAGCGTTGGACGACATTCTGCGCGAACATATAGGTCAGATATGCTTCGTCTACATCGACGACATAGTCGTGTTCAGCAAAGATGTAGATTCTCATTTCCAAAACTTATCCAAGATTTTCGAAACTCTGCAAAACGCTAATTTGAAAGTACAAATGGATAAGTGCGAATTTTTGAAAAATAGCGTAGAGTTCCTAGGGTTTATCATTTCCGATAAGGGGATAAAAACAAACCCAACTAAGGTAGAGGCAATAGCCAAATTCCCCTACCCAAATACACTAAAAGATTTGCGATCCTTTTTAGGTCTGTCAGGGTTTTACCGCAGATTTATTAAGGATTACGCTAAACTGGCCAAACCTCTGACAGCCCTTTTAAGAGGGGAGGACGGCCGAGTTTCTAAACAAGCTTCAAGCAAAAAACTCGTCCATTTAAACGACGAAGCTAAAGAGGCGTTCGACAAAATAAAAAGCTCACTTATATCCGAGGACGTAGTTCTTACCTACCCAAACGTTAATAAAGAATTTCATCTTACCACAGACGCGTCAGACTACGCTTTAGGCGCAGTGTTATCCCAAGATAACAAGCCTATAACATACATTTCACGTACACTTAGTAAAAGTGAAGAACACTATGCCGCAAACGAAAAGGAAATGCTGGCTATAGTATGGGCTCTAAGCACACTCAGAAATTACTTGTATGGTCCTACGACTTTAAAAATCTTCACCGACCACCAACCCTTGACATACGCCCTTAGCAACAAAAATACCAACAATAAAATGAAGCGTTGGAAGGCTATACTCGAAGAGTATAACTATGAGATAAAATACAAGCCTGGAAAAGCCAACGTCGTTGCGGACGCCTTGTCAAGACCTCCACAAGATCAAATAAACTCTTTAACAACAACCGAACACAGTACTGAAAGTTCTGAAGAAAATTTAGTGCAAATAGCTAATGAGCCAATAAACGTATTCAAAAATCAAATCTTCCTCAGTTTAGGTGATACACCGTCATATCAATTTGAAATCATATTTCCCACATACCATCGTCACACCATAGTAGAAACCACGTACTCTCAAGAGAAACTCATTAACATTCTAAAAAGACACCTCAACCCCTCAGTAATAAATGGAATAAAAACAGAAGAAGCAATTCTAGGTAAAATACAAGAAATATTCCCGTTACATTTTCGACAATACAGAGTAAGATTCGCCAGAAACATGGTCTTAGACTTAACCGACGAAAATCGCCAGGAGACAGAAATATTAAAAGAGCACAACCGAGCTCACAGGAATAGCCGCGAAAATAAAATTCAACTATTACAAAAATATTACTTCCCAAAGATGCAAGCAAAAATCAGAAAAGTCACAGATATGTGCAGAATCTGCAAGGAACACAAGTACGATAGGCATCCTAGTAAACCTATCTTACAACCAACCCCAATTCCCCAATACCCTGGTCAAATCTTACACTTGGACCTTTATTTCACTGATAAAAAAATTATTTTGACAGCAATAGATAAATTCTCAAAATATGCCTTGGCAAGAATTATCAAATCGAGAGCCTCAGAGGACATTAAACAGCCTTTAAGGGAACTAGTGCTATCCTTTGGAGTTCCCGAATCCATTATAGTTGACAACGAAAAAGCCTTGAGCTCAAGTTCCATTTTATTCATGCTAGAAAACTTCTTCAACATAAAAATATTCAAAGCACCTCCGTATGTCAGTTCAGTAAACGGACAAGTGGAGCGTTTCCACTCAACCCTATCCGAATTGATGCGCTGCCTCAAATCAGAGCAGACACATAGCACATTCTCAGAGCTACTGGACAAAGCCATTTTCGAATACAATAGATCTATCCACTCCACCACAAACAAAAAACCCATAGACGCATTCTTTGCAAGAAATATGATCAATAACCCCGAACAACTCCAAGAAGAGAGACAAGACATTATTACAAAGATTAAAGATAAACAAACCGCTGATCTAGACTACCACAATAGGAAAAAACATCCTCTCAAAAATTATTCAGTAGGAGAAGTAATCTACGTTAAAACCAATAGGAGAATAGGCAATAAACTCTCCCCAAAATACAGGAAAGAAATCGTAAAGCAAAACAAAAATTCCACTGTAGTAACTAACACCGGAAAAATTATTCATAAGAGTCTGATTAAAACTTAACGTTTTCCTCCCAATAGATTCCTGCTGCCTTTGTGCGCAGCAAACACCCAAATCTTGGATTATTCAAACTCACAATTAGTCAAAATCGACGCAGGAACCGCAAAATTGCAAATTGGGTACTTTAAAATTATTCATATCATCGATGTAGAGGCCTACGAAGAATTGATAAATGCAGTAGAAAAGACATTGAAATTAAATCCTAATACCAATCACCCCCTTTATCCCTTCCTGTCCTACGAGATCATTCGAATCAAAAACCACCTATCAAGACTCAAAGTAAACAAGAGAAATACGAGGTCACTGAACTTCATCGGCAGTGCGTGGAAATGGATTGCTGGAAATCCAGACCACCATGATCATGAAATATTATTGGAAAAAATGAACAATGTACTTGAAAGTAACAATAGGCAGGCAATTATTAACCGAGTAACAATAGACAAGATTTATGAAATAACCAACATGACTAATAATATCTTAAAAATCGTTAATGAAGAAAAGAAAGATAAAGATAAAGCATTATTTAAAATAAAATACGAGCTAGAGCTGATCAAAGAAGAGATAATCAATATAGCCTATGCCATACATTGGGCAAAAGCTAATATAGTAAATTCCTTCATCCTGTCAAACACCGAAATAAATATTACAGAGCAACTGCTCAAATCAGAAAATATTCCTTTTGTTAACATCGACGAAGCGCTGGAATTTGCCAACATTAAAATTGCTTCCGATGGTAGAAATATAGTCTATATAATAAGTTTGCCAACAACCAGTTCGGAAATATGTCACATGTTAATAATTAAAGCTGTTAAAGTCGAGACAAGAATTAATAAAATACCTTTTGACAAAATTCTAAAATGTAAAAACAACATATATGGAATCAATCAATATTGTAAAACTTTAAATGAACATTCTATTTGTAACAGTAATAATATTATAGATATAAGTAACGACACGTGTATCCCAAACCTCCTGAAAAGCGAAATCCCGAACTGCGTCACTATTAACAACCAACGCATCCCATCAGTTGAAGAAATTGCTCCCGGTATACTATTCCTCAACCAATTTAATGGTTCCGTGAACATCGATAACGAGACCCTCAGCTTAAGAGGCACATACGTCATCAAACACTTCAACGTTACAATCCAAGCGAACGGAAAATCATTTAAATCAAGCGAGATCACGAAACATCAGCCACTGCCTGCAATGCTGCAACCAAGGTCACCATTAGGGAACATAGAAGAAGAAATATCCCTCGAAATGATAAGAGAGCTACAAGTCAATGGTACAGAACAAATTAATCTACTCGAGACTAGAAATAAATTCAATTTGGCAATCAATATTATCCTAATAATATCATCAGTCACCATAATAATAATCTACCTTGCTCACCGATGTACGAGAAAAAACGAGGTTCGAGAAGGCAATAGAAAAAGACAGCCGACGCCAAAACCTAGAGATACAGCATCCGTAGTAATAGGGATAGATGATATTCCACATCTCATACAATCAGTGCCGTCGAACGCGGACGTTCGAATTTAAGCATGGAGGAGTTAACACAGATAACATTTAGCATTCCAAATTGCACACGAGCCGACACCCGAAACCTGCACACGAAATAGTCAACATCCAGATCCATCCACAATCAACCATCCAGCACTATCAACCATCCGGACATCTGAAACCCATCTCCAATAGCCGCATTCCTGCACGTACGACATGTGAAATCCATGAGTACCTGTGGGAACACATCGCCTCATCGCGCATCGGGATTAGTATTTAAGCTTTAGTTTTTAAGCAAAAATTGTTCATTCGTTAAGAAGGCAGAATCGCTGCCGGATTGTGAAATTAAATAAAGTTTTTTTTAATGAAAACTAAGTTAAATTAGTTTAATTTACACAAACATATCTACCCTGCCTATGCACCTACATACTACGAAAAACAAAATCATATCTAGCTAGAATTATTCAAATCTGCAATCATCTGCCAGGCCAGTAGCAAATACAAAAAAAAACCACCCCAATAAACCACTAACAAAAATTCCAAAAGTAACAAGGAAATAAGGACAATCGAAGCGAATCGACAGAAAGATAAGCATGAAATATCGTACCTGCTTCAAACTGGTTTACAACAAAGAATTACCCAGACAGCATTCCCCAGAGGGATATTTTTTTGGGATATTATACATTTTCGTGTTTTCGTTTTTATGCCCGGATCCATTTCACAAACCCGCACAAGCGATCGCAGCGACGTATGGACCACGTAGCGGTCGTCGTCGGTGATGCCGATTCTATGTGTAGTTATTCAATGACGCAGAGTTTAACAATATTTTTGTAACAAGTGCAAGCCATACTTATTTAAATGCAAAGAAAGGTTTTTTTTTTTTTACGCAAGTATTTGTGTATCAGCTATGTAAATAAATCTAGCTAGGTAGATATGAGAAAAAAATATGTATTTGCAGAAGTTATGAATTTAATAGAACGCAGAGTTTAACAATAGGCCGTTTTAAAATACCATGTTGGGTTTTAACATCTGCAACGCGAATTCTACCGTCTGAACCCGGATATATTTTAACGAGGCGTCCTAGACGCCATTCATTTCAAGGAAGATTTTCTTCTCGAATAACTACTAGATCATCAACAGCAACATCTCGCTGTGGATTTTTGCATTTATATCGTTTGTGCAACTCGACTAAATACTCTCGTTTCCACCGTGCGCAAAACTGTTGGTGAAGCAATTTTACCTTTTCCCATCTTCGAATGCAGCTAAGGAATTCTCTGGAAATATCGAGCTCAAGAGTAGCTAAAAGAGGACCACCACGAAGGAAATGTCCAGGTGTCAATGGTAAGGGTTCACTTATGTTTTCAGAAATCGGAGAAATCGGCCTCGAGTTCAGGCAGGCCTCAATCCTTGCCAACAGAGTCGTAAACTCCTCGAAAGTAAGCTTTTGATCCCCTGCACACTTGCGGAAATGCACCTTAAAGCTTTTGATCGCAGCTTCCCAGAGCCCGCCCATATGCGGTGTCCCAGGGGGGATAAATTTCCACTGCAAATTAAAATCTTTGTATGTTTCCGCAACCTCCACGGAAAAATGCTGAAGAAAAACTTTGAATTCCTTGGCAATGATCTTGCTTGCTCCAACCAAGTTTCTACCATTATCCAAATAAATGATTGTCGGCAACCCACGTCGGGAAACAAATCTACTTAAGGACGCGATAAAGGATTCAGTGGTTAGATCACTGCTTGGCTCAAGGCATTGAATAACTACACATAGAATCGGCATCGACGACGACGTCCGCTACGCGGTCCATACGTCGCTGCGATCGCTTGTGCGGGTTTGTGAAATGGAACCGGGCATAAAAACGAAAACACGAAAATGTATAATATCCCAAAGAAAAATATCCCTCTGAGGAATGCTGTATGGGTAATTCTTTGTTGTAAACCAGTTTGAAGCAGGTACGATATTTCATGCTAATCTTTCTGTCGATACGCTTCGATTGTCCTTATTTCCTTGTTACATTTGGAATTTTTGTTAGAGGTTTATTGCGGTGTTTTTTTTTATTTGCTACTGGCCTGGCAGATGATTGCAGATTTGAATAATTATAGTAAGATATGATTTTGTTTTTCAGAGTATGTAATGTAGGTGCATAGGTAGGGTAGATATGTATGTGTATAATGTACATACCTATGTAGGTGCATGCATCATTTTGCGACTTCTTTTTACTCTGCTGTTTATTATCACACAAGTTCATGTAAAATTAAAATATATATAGGAAAATAATATGTGGTGCATACCTGATTTCAGATTCTTATTTTGAAGTTAAACATGGCCAAATAAATGCAAATTGAGCTGAGAACCACTTCTGTTCCATTTCTTTCTTTTCGTGCATTTTGCTTTCGGGTTAATTATTTTCGCACGTAAAAGAACTCGCATGGTGTGCTTGAATAATTTTTGATTGTGCTGTTCAAAGGAACATGGAAGATCAAATTGTTTCCTACACAAATTTAAAAGAGTTTTAAGCACATTTTGTTCAAAGCATTGAGTTTCAAAACGTTCCTCAAAACACTTGATTATTTTTTTCAATAGCTCTACAAAATGTGTAATAGGAATGACTAAACCACCATTAATTGTAGCCTCATATCCTCATATTGACGATCGACTCATTTTGGTCAGGCGCAGAAAACTTTAATACGGCTTGAGAAATACCTATATAATGTGTAGCCATGTTTTGCATAATTGGAACTGTCTCTGATTCTGATAAATCCTCCCCATCAAAATCATGAAACTCGAAAACATTTGAATCTTCATTGAATTCGGTTTCGCCATGACATATAATATTAACACCACCTATCTTTATATATATAATTCTACTGTACGTGTGTATGTCACTGAACTCCTCCTAATCGGCTGGACCGATTTGAATAAATTTTTTTGTATGCGTTTGGGTGGCGCCCTGGATGGTTTAGAAGCCGATTGGTCAAAATTGGTCAAAGGGGCGTGGTATCGCCCATACAAAAATAACATTCAAAATCTTATATCTTGAAAACCACCGAATCGATCGAGTTCAAATTTACACATAATCTTAGGTATTGGCCCAGGAGAATTCCTGTGAAGATTGGTCAAAATTGGACAAAGAGGCGTGGCACCGCCCATACAAAAAAAACATTCAAAATCATATATTTCGAAAGGAACCGAATCTTGACCTCGAATATATAAGACAAAAAAAAGTTGTAACAATATCACACTCCACTGTTCATACGGAACATACAAACACAGTTCCCCAAAAATCGATGTATTATTAAAAAAAAAATTGTAAAAAAAACGCCTTTTTGTACGGAGCCTTTTGATATTTCCGGTGTCGCATTTCAGTGAATATTAAGTGTATTATATTCACATATACATACAACAATGCCACGTCTTCGTGAACGAGGAGGAAATATTGGTCGACGTAACATTCAGAACATGTGAACAACAGCGTTTGCAAGTGTATCGCACATTGACACGTGCATCACTTCTTCACCTTGCGTTTGCATATGAGTCGGACATCGACTATTCGTCACATTCACAAATTGTAATCGGTGCTATGAACAAACAATGCCAACACTGTTGCACTCAAATACAAAGGTGAATCGGCCGGTTTCTGCTACGCGTCTGGAAAAGTTGTATTGCCACCAATGAATTCGCCGCCAGAACCATTGAAAGCACTATTGGCTGGAGCTACATCACAATCCAAATTGTTTTTGCGTAAAATTCGCAAATTCAATTCATGCTTTCAAATGACCTCATTTGGAGCAACAAAAATCGTTCAGAATGCAATTTTCAATCAACGTTTAAGATTCAGGGCCAAGTGTATCATCAAATTGGTTCTTTAATGCCGATGCCTAATACCGATTCAAAATTTCTCCAAATTTACTTCATGGGTGATGAGGAACAGCAAATAAACGCGCAACCATATCGAGCAGATGGAAGCGACAAATTGTGGGTATTTTAGAACGGTTTTTTTTTTTTTTTGCAAAATTCAAAATTATTATGCACACAAGCATTCACTTGAAGCTTTAGAATGATAAAAGATCTAAATAATAACACCAGGCTTTTCGGTGGTGCTTCACTGCTGCTATCCGGTGATTTTGGACAGACATTGGTGGTCATTCCACGCGCTACATATGCGGACGAAATTAACGCATGTATAAAACAATCATATCTATGGCGAAATGTCTGTACATTACGTCTTAACACAAATATAAGAGTTCAACTACAAAACGATCCACTGGCACTATCATTCTCCGAGCAATTGCTCAACATTGGCATGGAGACACACAATGCATCAAATTGCCGGACAACTTCTGCAACATGGTAAATACGAAAGATGCTTTGATTGAAAGCATATTTCCCGATTTATAAGCCAATTATATTAATCATACGTGGCTTGAAAAAGCATGCAGGACAACGTCTGTCGGGTCCGCTAGTCTTTATATATATAATTCTACTGTACGTGTGCATGTCACTGAACTCCTCCTAAACGGCTGGACCGATTTGAATAATTTTTTTTGTATGCGTTTGGGTAGCGCCCTGGATGGTTTAGAAGCCGATTGGTCAAAATTGGACAAATGGGCGTGGTATCGCCCATACAAAAATAACATTCAAAATCTTATATCTTTAAAACCACCGAATCGATCGAGTTCAAATTTACACATAATCTTAGGTATTGGGCCAAGAGTATTTCTGTGAAGATTGGTCAAAATTGGACAAAGGCGCGTGGCACTGCCCATACCAAAATTACATTCAAAATCTTATACGTATTTCAAAAGCAACCATATCGTGACTGCGAGTTATTAAGTAAAATACAAAATTGATTTATTTGGAATATATAAGACAAAAAAAGTTGTAACAATATCACACTCCACTGTTCATACGGAACATACAAACACAGTGCATTTCAATGAAATTAAGTGTATTATACATACAACAATGCCACAGAGTAGTCCAGAAAGGTCGGCTAAATAGATCGGCAGAAGATAAATTGACGGACAATGCAAATTTAAGAAACCAGGCTGTAATCAAACGTGTAAATGAAAATCAAGAGCAACGCAACGAACGTCTTCGAGCCAATGCATTAAGGCAAAGACTGGCCCGTCAAAGAGTCACCGATACATTTAGAACACGTGAACAACAGCGTTTGCAAGTGTATCGCGCATTGACACGTGCATCACTTCTTCACCTTGCGTTTGAATATGAGTCGGACATCGACTATTCGTCATATTCACAAATTGTAATCGGTTCTATGAACAAACAATGCCAATACTGTCTTGCACTCAAATACAAAGGTGAATCGGCCGGTTTCTGCTGCGCGTCTGGAAAATTTGTATTGCCACCATTGAATTCGCCGCCAGAACCATTGAAAGCACTATTGGCTGGAGCTACATCACAATCCAAATTGTTTTTGCGTAAAATTCGCAAATTCAATTTCAAATGACCTCATTTGGAGCAACAAAAATCGTTCAGAACGCGGATGGTAGCAATTTTCAATCAACTTTTAAGATTCAGGGCCAAGTGTATCATCAAATTGGTTCTTTAATGCCGATGCCTAATACCGACTCAAAATTTCTCCAAATTTACTTCATGGGTGATTAGGAACAGTAAATAAACGCACACTGTCAGTACAACCATATCGAGCAGATGGAGAAGAGACAAATTGTGGGTATTTTAGAACCGTTTTTTTTCCAAAATTCCAAATTATTATCTGGGATGAATGCACTATGGCACACAAGCATTCACTTGAAGCTCTCGATAGAATGATGAAAGATCTAAATAATAACACCAGGCTTGGTGGTGCTTTACTGCTGCTGTCCGGTGATTTTAGACAGACATTGCCGGTCATTCCACGCGCTACATATGCGGACGAAATTAACGCATGTATAAAACAATCATCTATGGCGAAATGTCTGTACATTACGTCTTAACACAAATGTAAGAGTTCAACTACAAAACGATCCATTGGCACTATCATTTTCCGAGCAATTGCTCAACATTGGAAATGGAGCAATATCATTGCATGGAGACACACAATTCAACAAATTGCCGGACAACTTCTGCAACATGGAAAATACGAAAGATGCTTTGATTGAAAGAATATTTCCCGATTTACAAGCTAATTATATTAATCATACGTGGCTTAAAAAAGCATGCAGGATAACGTCTGTCGGGTCCGCTAGTATACCTATAAAATTTCATAAAAATCGGTCAAGCCGTTTCGGAGGAGTTTAAACGCTAAAACTGTGACACGAGATTTTTATATACATATATAGAGAAGAAGAAGAGAAGAAGAAGATTTACTTAAAGAAGATCTTAATCAAATTAATCGAAAAATTGCATTTATTTTTCTTGTAACATAAGGCACCATTTGCCCACTATTAGAATTCCAAATTTGAAAAAAAAACATTCCGTGCTCCACCCTAATGGGTATGCATTTATGACATATGAGTATTGGGTGTCAAATGAATAAAATTACTATACTATAAATGGTGGAAATAACTTTTTGACGTGAAACATCTTATGGCGCGACTTGGGAGTAAAATCGATTCGACCGATAAGGAAGATGGCCTGTCGCCATCACTACGCCGCCGCCTAAAACTCCTAAAACACTCAACCGATTTAAATAAAATTTTGTAGGTGGGTATGGTTGGTTGTAACTTGATGAATATGATAATTTTGGACCCGATAGGCGGCGCTGTTGTCGATCTTCTTAACCACTTAAACGATTTCAATGAATAGAAGCATAAGGCAGCTCTATCATCTTAGTCTTTACTGTAGATTGCCTATCTTTAAGTTAGTATACAATGGTTTATTAAAATTTAAGCTGCAGTACGGTTTATCTTGTTGGGGTGGTACATATTTGTTTAATATTCAGGGTTTACTTAAGAACCAAAATCACGCAATCAGAATTATGTCCAAAGTGGATCGTAGAACTCCAGTCTTCAAAAGGCTTGGAATTCTTCTCTTAAGACACCTTTACTGTTATAAAGTTTTAAAAATATTTGGAGTTCATGAAATATCAATCTGAGAGTGAACACTAGAATTTTTGTAACGGTACAGCAATCTGCAAAACACATTTTTCGAGACTTTATTCTGTTACTGCGCCTTGTTCATTTAATACACTGCCCGAAGTCATTAGATGCGAGAGAGTGAAAACAGTATGTTTAAATAATATTAAAAAATGGCTTCTCTCTTTCAACCATTCTGATATTGATTCGTTTTTTACTCCAATAATATAATTGTATTAGACATAAATCTTTTTCATTTTTAATTTTTCAAATTTGATTTATATTTTCCCCATCAATTTCATTTGACTGTTTAATGGATTTATATGAAAGTAATAGGCTTAGGCTGCAAGTTTTGTAAACTGTTTAAGCTTGAAACCCTTTTAAAAACCCCTTATTCTTACATTTGATCTACAAAAGGTTTTAACTTGTCCACGAGCAGACAGGGCTGAAGTAGGAACGACATTGCTTCGGCATAATTTAAAATTTTAGAAACAGTTTTCGAAGAACACGATTTAAATAGGTTATAAAAATAAATAAATATTTTGGCGCTACGGGTCTGTGGGACCCAAGGCCTAGTATCTCACAACCATTCGTTTTTGCGAGAGGTGGCGCAGTGGAAAAAAACCTTAAGACGTAATTTGGTTCTTTCGGGATTCGAACCGGGGATCTCTCGCTTAGTAGTCCAACACACTAACTCGAAGCCACTGCGCGTTATATTATAACATGGAGTGATTAGTGCATTCCGCAGAGAAAAAAATTAGGTAATGGCCTTGGCAGCTCTGCAAGACAATGCGCATAGTCAATGTGAAAATATATTTCTGTTAACGAATATTTTTCTCCAATTGGGCTTATAATACGCCACTTGAAAAGTGTAAATAAGAATTTCGCTAGAAATGCAAAAAATTTGCTTACATTATTCAAAAATTCCATTTCTACTCTTAAAATGTTGACGCCATACCAATCTATATATATAAAAATGGTGTGAAAAATGTATAGTGAATCATCAATTGAGAACGGCTGGGCCGATTTGGCTCAAATTTTTTTTCTGTTGTTCGTATATGGCAGGAGAATATTGTTATGAAAGAAAATGTTGGGAAAACCCTCCGGAAAAGTCGGGAAACTGGAGAAATTTGAGTTTTTGTATGGAATTTTTTGTGGAACTGTTCCGAAAAGGCTTTTCGAATGTAAATATAAAATATTCTTAGTGGAAAATTTGGAAAATTCCGGAAAAACCCGAAAAATTTGATTTTTTTTTCGTAGAATTTTTTAATTTTATCGCACGATTTGATGATTTATAGCTTTTGGTGCACATTACAGGCCTTACATCCTTCGATTCCCTGGGAACTATATATGGTGTGCTGTGCGCCACTTTTCGGGAGGTTCACCAATGTTTTAATTTGCTCGAAAACGATACACATTGGAATTCAACGCTTGCCGATGCAACTACTCCAGTGAATCAAATTTGTACATTGTTTGCGATCATCATAGCGACAATTCATGCCTCGAACCAGTGCTGCCAGATTGGGCGCTTTATCGTATTTTGGGCTATCTTTTTTTTTTAAAAACGATAGAAATTTTGTTCCACGGCGCCCAACATTGTTTTGGCCGATATATCATTTTACAAATTTGGTGTTAATTTCGTTTGTTTTATTCCTTCACAAAACTAAAACAATATATATATTTTAAAAGTAACCTGTATTTTTATATTTGGCGGCACTTTTGCCTTCATGTGACAACTTATGGGCTGTCAACTTGCATGGACACAAATTTCTTTTGCATGACATTTGGATTTGACAGTTTTTTTTTTAGTTTTATTTTAAACGATATTTGTGCTACATTCAGGGCAACGATATTGGGCTATACTTTTTCAAAGTTTGGGCGCCTAAAGCCAATCAACTTCTGGCAACCCTGCCTCGAACCCGACCACGAAGCGGCTGACGACATTTTGATCAGAGTTCGCACGATAACTTCGAATTTCGATCTTGAAATTAAGGAGAAGATGCGCACTGAAGCGTTAGTTCTGATCGGAAACATGTGCGGTTGAAATTGGAAATGCAAACGCCAAATCGTTCGATGCATTCAATCGCGACCATGATCACGGGATAAGCTGGCCGAAAAAGTCCAAACAAATGTGCCGCTGTTGAATATCGAGCAGAAGAATGTGTACGATTCGAAGATGAGGGTTGTTGACGATGAAACGGAAGGCGTTTACTTTTCCTATGCTCCCGGTCGGTGGGGCAGACAGTAAATTCGTCACTTCGTTGATTCTGGCAAAAATTCGGTCAAGATCTTAAATTGCGTTGGCTGTTGCATCTTCTGGGATTGCTGCCACACTGTTGGAAGGCGGTCGAACTGCACATTCCGCTTTGAAGCTGCCTATGAATCTTCTCACGGTTGACAAGCCAATGTGCACAATGGCTAAGAATTCAGCTATAGCGGAATTGATGCGAGAATGCAAAATTATTATTTGGCAGTTGACGGAACAATGAAGGATTTACGAGGTAATTTGAGACGATTTGGTGGGGCTATGATATTGCTCCGGAATTTTCTTCAAACGCTTCCAGTCATCTTTTTTGTGGAGGCGTATCATTAGGTTGAAATTGACCACGAACATGAGGTTTTAATTGCAGAACGACCAATCGGCTGCTGAATTCTCGAGACAACTGCTGGCACTTAGCAATGGCCAAATTCCTGTTCATGTTTCGACTGGATTGACATCGTTCCATGCAAATTTTTGCAAGTTCACATCATCGCAGGAGGAACTCATCACCAAAGTGTTCCCCGGCATTGCACAAAATTATAAAAATCTCGATTGGATTAGTATACGGGCAATACTAGCAGCGAGGAATAAGGACGTCGATAGGTTGAATTTGATTATGCAAAGTCAAATTGCTAGAAAATTGATGTGCCAGGAACTCCGCCGCATAATTTATAGCTGAAGGTTGGATCGATTGTTTTTATTGTGCCGAATCTAAATCATTCGAAATTGTGCAACGGCACGCGGTTGTCCGTCAAGAAACTGATGAAAAATTTGATTCCTTATCCCACGAATCTCGATTATTCCAACTAATCTTCTCTTCCATTTCAAGCTGATTCAGTTTCCCGTTCGATTGGCTTTTGTGAAGACAATCAATTAATCGCGAAGCCAATCATTGGAAGTCTGTGGGATTAATCTCGAATTTCCCTATTTTTCGCATTGTCAGCTGTACGTTGCCTGTTCGCGTGTTGGCAAACCGTCTTTGTTGTTTGTGTTTGTCCCGGAAAACACATGAAAAAACATTGTTTATCTTTTATCATATAGTTAAATTGAAATTTTAGCTGTGTTTAATTATCACACTGGAGTTTAACTGAAGGCGCTAAATTGGGGAGAGACGAAGTTCGCCGGGTCCGCTAGTCAGATTATAAAGTTCATTATTCAATTGAAAATATGAAGTCCACGTAATACCATGTTCCCACCAACGTGATTTAGCTGAAGTGATTTATAAATCACGATAGGCGTTCCCACCGAACTTTTAAGTGTTTAAGTGTGACATTTGAAATTATTTGGCAAACTTTCAAAATCGTACACATAAAAGTACAAAAGAAAAATAACCCGCAAAAATGTAAAACATGTACAAATGCTTTGGATATAATTTATATCTACTACAATAAATCCAAAAATGATATAAACAATTACTATCTACATTTTTAGTTATAATTTTTAACAGTTTGTTTTAGCGTGAACAGCTGAAGTCGATAACAGGTCTGTTTGATTTTATTTGTGTCTGTTCGATTCTATTTTGTGTTTGTTCGATTTTATTTTGTGTGGATTTGCACGTAATTAAACTTAAATACGTCTTAATCACGTAATTAGTAATCATGAAAATGTATGATAAATCACATCATTAATAAGATGATTTAGCTAAATCAAGTGGATTTAGCTAAATCACGTTGGTGGAAACATGGTATTAGAGAGGCAAAAAGAAACAATAAGAGCTCGAAAGGGAAAATTTAGTTCAGACTTTGAGGCTAAAATCGAAGCTATTACTAAACCAAATTGTATTTCCGAAGATAAATCAAAAAATTTGCAATCAATATTAAAATTCATGAGTGCAACCGATTAGGCTTATTACTTAAAAGTCATATTAAAACTAGGTAATGTAAAAAATTTAACTTGAAGTAGCTTAACTTAAATATACAATTCTTGAAATCAACACCACGTTTTTGTGAACAATTCGGTATGCCGTCATGTAAACAACGTCGACGAACAAGAATCGTAGTTGCTTCTGGCTTTCATACACTCAAATAAAATATTTTTTTTTCTTAACGACTTACCATTGTAATTGATTTTAGCTAATGTAAAGGGAACTAAAAGCTCTTCGTCAAAACTTATCCTCTGATAAACATCGTAATTTTGTAAAATAACATCAGCATTATCATCTAGAAAGTAGGGTGTAGGCCAATTTTCTAAAAATAATAAAACAATTACAGAAGTTTTATAAACACATTCCATATTTACCAGCATTTGAAAATCTCATAAACGCTATAACAAAAATAATTACAAAAACCATTTTGATCCGCAACGTATTTTAATCAGCCCCGATATTCCAATCTAAAATACCAAAGTAATTAGAAATATGAAAAGATATCACATATACCTATATAAATAAATATGAATGACAAGGTATTTCAATTGTGCTTATCTAAAGTGCACTAATTGCAAGATGTCATATCATTACTATCTAGTATATTAACACAGAGTACTCGGAGAACTTGAAAATGGCCCCCAGTTCATTGTCGAATGGCCTAATTCAATCATTTGGAGTTTTAAATTAAAACGTTATAAAATGTTTGTAAGCCCAAAGATTTCAGTTGCTTTTATGAATAAATAGATGAACCATAAACTAAATTTGGCATTACTGAAAAAGGTTAATTTAGACGGTAAAATATGAAGCTAAATGGATTTTGGTTTACTATGAATGTACGAGGCCAATTATTGTAGTTTTACCTGTGAACTTTTATCGTTTCTAATTATTTTTCTTTATAAAATCTCGGCTTCACTACTCAGCTTTGTTAATGTACGTTCGTCGGTATATAAATTTGAACTGAACTTAAGATCGATGGCAGATAGGGATGATTGCCATTATCAGTTTTTCCAATAAATTTGTTTGCTACGAAGATAACGTTGTTTGGTATGGCACCAGTTTTACCTAATTGAACTAAGGGTTTTTTGCTTTTTTAACAAAATAATGGAAGAAATAAATTGATTAGTCACCTTACTTGAGATGGGCCGCCGTTACAAGAAGAATGACTAATTTTATTATTAGTCTTTCCATTTTCTATTCCAGAAAAAAAAGAAAATTATTAATTATACTTATTTATTTACATAGAACATGGTATTGACTTATGGTTTTAGGTTAGGTTAGGTTTGTGAGTTGACTAGAAATATTCCCTGCCACACTCAGGTCAATACTGACCCATTGTGCTGCCCGTCGGGGAAAGAGGTTGTCTAAACTAAACTAAACTAACCCTGTCTATAAGTGTTGTAATTAATTACTTCCTGTACTGTTAAATACAAACCATCCTGTGGATTTGATGGGTCCCATTAGCTTGTCTATTTGTGCGCGCTGGAAAGCTCGCCTAGGTTTTAAAAGAAGTGTCTCCTAGGAATTTCTGTGTGGTGTGCTGTAAACTTGTGCATAAGCATCAGAGGGTAGTGTCCTCAAAAGCTTCCTCATCACCGCAGCCTCTACAAAGTTCTTCTTCCGTCAGGCGCATTTTCTTCATATGATAATGTAGGTAATGATACCTACGAGGGTGGAAAGGGATTTCCTATCCTTCCGTATGAGATTCTCGGTTGTGGCCTCATTGAAGTTCGGCTGTGGCTTTTCACTCTGCTTTAAGCTCAAGTGTACAAGGCGGGATATTCACAGATGGATAAGCTGGTTCGGAAACAGTGTCGAACCTAGACTCATGGTTTTACTACTGTATTTACGAAAAACAAATGGAACCGCGAAATCTTCATTAAAAGATTATCAGCTACGTTCCACATTTCACTTTCACTCGAAATGAAATTGAAACCGATCGAAAATAAATTTTTGTGTTCTACATTTCACTATAATCGATTTCGATTTCAAATTTTTCGAAATTGAGGAAAGTGAAATTGTTGTGTTCCACAATTCGATTTCGTCGAATTTCAAGTGATTTCAAATCGATCAACTCTATTGGGGTGAAATAGTGCAAATCAGACGACAGACCATTAAAAATGTATGGGAACAATAATAATTATTTATTCATCTGAATAATAATAATTCCATAATAGAATACGTAACAGTTTTTGTATAAATTTATTAAGAATACTGCACAGGATACACTATTCATTAAATTATTGTTTTGCCGCGGATGCTGTGTTGAACGAGCTAAGAACGAACTCAATAGCCATTGCCCCTCCCAGAAGGACGTGACTGGGTGGAAGAATGCAAGTTCCAATGGATTTTAATGGACTCAGCATACGCCTTTTCATTTTTTCTTCAGCATACTTTTCTTTTTCGGTTCGCAATACCACTGCAATTAACACAGCACTCATTATTTAATAAATCGCGAAAACGACACGAAAGTCAAACCAAACGAACTTATTTAATAAAATTATATTTGTGCAACGTTTCAAATGACAGCTTTAGCTGTTTTCAATTTCACGAAAAGTGATTTCGAAAAAAAATTCGAAGTGACCAAATCGGTCAAAATGTGGAACGCTGAAAATAAATTCACTCGGTTTGCAATTTCGATTTCGATTTAATTTCATACCCACTCATAAATGTCCACATCACTCCTCTAAATTGAAGCCAGAAATGCGGGGGAATTTGTAACCCAGGTATCACGGCTGGTAGTCAACTCGTGTAATACATCAATGTCCAGGTTGGGAACAGGAAAGCATCGACCTCCAGTATATTGGTGGACCCCTGAGATTGCGGAACTCAGATCGTTGTGTCACCGAACGCGACGAACTTACCAGCGCTCCCGGATACGACACGCCGATGACCATCAAATTCAACTTGCACGAAACGCACACCAAGAAGCGAGAACCCGTTTTGAAAAAGCTATCAACGCCGATGACCATCAAATTCAACTTGCACGAAACGCACACCAAGAAGCGAGAACCCGTTTTGAAAAAGCTATCAAGTCTAGCAAGCGCCTTTGTTTTAGGAATCTCTGCGAAGAACTCAACAACGACGACTGGGGTAAAGCTTACCAAATCGTATGAGGCTAAAAGGACCCCGTATGCCTAGTTTTGTTACGACAAATAGTTGAAACTCTATTTCCTCGCCAAGAAGGTACGGAGCTCGGTAGTCAAAGTATACACGAAATTGAGCCTATACCCATCGTAGAACGCGAAGAATTATCCGAAGCTTGTAAGAAAGTAAGCGACAGAAAGGCTCCGGGACTGGACGGTATCCCAAATAGAGTCCTAAAAATCGCAATTAAAACACGACCTGACTTATTTGCCGAAATGTTCAACGCGTGTTTTCAGGAAAGCATTTTTCCTCAACCTTGGAAGCGCCAAGGACTTGTCCTACTGCCGAAAGGAAAGAATAATCCAAACTAACCATCCTCCTACCGTCCTATTTGCTTACTGGACACGATTGGTAAAATTCTCGAGCAAATTATTTACAACAGGCTCCAGCCAGCAATTGAAAAGGCGGGAGGCCTCTCGGATGACCAATACGGTTTTCGTAGATCAAGATCTACGGTAGATGCAATCAATGCGGTAATAACGAGAGCCCGAGCCGCTATAGAAGGAAGGCTTTGGAAAGGAGGAACAAAAAAATACTGCGCCGTTATAACGCTTGATGTAAAAAACGCGTTTAATAATGCGAATTGGGAACATATCATGAACTGTTTATACCGGATTGGAATACCGAACTATCTTCGTAGGATTATAATGAGTTACTTTTCGAATAGAGTTCTTCTCTACGACTCTGATAAGGGAATAAACGAGTATGAAGTAACGGGCGGTGTACCACAAGGTTCAGTTTTAGGCCCCTCGTCTACCGATTCCAAGAAGCATCAATTATCGGCTTTGCCGACGACATAGCTGTGGAAGTTGTGGCAAAAACAATAGAAGAAGTTGAACTACACTGCAACGAGACAGTTGCAAATGTACGTAGATGGCTATCTAGCGCAGGTTTGAAACTCGACGACCACAAAACGGAAGCAGTACTTATTACGAGTAGGAAAGTTCGGGAAACGATAAAGATTAGAGTAGGAGGGCATGAAGTAGTTTCGCAACCGTTTATTAAATACCTCGGAGTAATTATAGACGCTCGCCTGAGCTTTAAACACCATATTGAATATGTATGCAAAAAGTCATCAAAAACTGCGCGCTTTCAAGGCTGATGAGTAACATCGGGGGCCCGAAACAAACAAAGAGAATTCTTCTTGCAGGAACTGCCAATTCTTTTCTCATGTACGCGATAGAAATATTATCAAGTGCAATGAAAGTTAAGTCTTATGCCATGTTCCCACCAACCGAAACCGCGAGGTTTCGTAAAATGTTAACAAATCTCTTAGATTTCGCCATACATTTTTGACGTTCAAAATCTCGAGATTTAGCAAAATCTAGTCGAAGTCCCTCTGAGTTCACATGAAATTTAGAAAAAGGACGCCGCCATTTTTTTAATATCTCAGAGATGGTAACACCTACAGAATTATGTTGCACATTACTGAAAAGAGGAGACATTAACGCTTCATATGAGGGGTAAAACATAGCAGTGGCTTCAAAACTGTGCCAGTGTTGCCAGGTTGAAAGTGCACGAAAACTAAAAATTCTGAAAATTTAGAAAAAGGACGCCGCCATTTTTTTAATATCTCAGAGATGGTAACACCTACAGAATCATATTGCACATCACTGCAAAGAGGAGACATTGACGCTTCATATGAGGGGTAAAACATAGCAGTGGCTCTAAAACTGTGGCAGTGTTGCCAGGTTGAAAATGCAAAAAAAAGAAAAATTCAGAAAATTTAGAAAAAGGACGCCGCCTTTTTTTTAATATCTCAGAGATGGTAACACGTACAGAATCATATTGCACATCACTGCAAAGAAGAGACATTGACGCTTCATATGAGGGGTAAAACATAGCAGTGGCTTCAAAACTGTGCCAGTGTTGCCAGGTTGAAAGTGCACGAAAACTAAAAATTCTGAAAATTTAGAAAAAGGACGCCGCCATTTTTTTAATATCTCAGAGATGGTAACACCTACAGAATTATGTTGCACATTACTGAAAAGAGGAGACATTAACGCTTCATATGAGGGGTAAAACATAGCAGTGGCTTCAAAACTGTGCCAGTGTTGCCAGGTTGAAAGTGCACGAAAACTAAAAATTCTGAAAATTTAGAAAAAGGACGCCGCCATTTTTTTAATATCTCAGAGATGGTAACACCTACAGAATCATATTGCACATCACTGCAAAGAGGAGACATTGACGCTTCATATGAGGGGTAAAACATAGCAGTGGCTCTAAAACTGTGGCAGTGTTGCCAGGTTGAAAATGCAAAAAAAAGAAAAATTCAGAAAATTTAGAAAAAGGACGCCGCCTTTTTTTTAATATCTCAGAGATGGTAACACGTACAGAATCATATTGCACATCACTGCAAAGAAGAGACATTGACGCTTCATATGAGGGGTAAAACATAGCAGTGGCTTTAAAACTGTGCCAGTGTTGCCAGGTTGAAAGTGCACGAAAACTAAAAATTCTGAAAATTTAGAAAAAGGACGCCGCCATTTTTTTAATATCTCAGAGATGGTAACATCTACAGAATCATATTACACATCACTGCAAAGAGGAGACATTGACGCTTCATATGAGGGGTAAAACATAGCAGTGGCTTCAAAACTGTGGCAGTGTTGCCAGGTTGAAAATGCAAAAAAAAGAAAAATTCTAAAAATTTAGAAAAAGGACGCCGCCATTTTTTAATATCTCAGAGATGGTAACACCTACAGAATCATGTTGCACATCACTGGAAAGAGGAGACATTGACGCTTCATATGAGGGGTAAAACATAGCAGTGGCTTCAAAACTGTGCCAGTGTTGCCAGGTTGAAAGTGCACAAAAACTAAAAATTCTGAAAATTTAGAAAAAGGACGCCGCCATTTTTTTAATATCTCAGAGATGGTAACATCTACAGAATCATATTGCACATCACTGCAAAGAGGAGACATTGACGCTTCATATGAGGGGTAAAACATAGCAGTGGCTTCAAAACTGTGGCAGTGTTGCCAGGTTGAAAATGCAAAAAAAAGAAAAATTCTAAAAATTTAGAAAAAGGACGCCGCCATTTTTTAATATCTCAGAGATGGTAACACCTACAGAATCATATTGCACATCACTGGAAAGAGGAGACATTGACGCTTCATATGAGGGGTAAAACATAGCAGTGGCTCTAAAATTGTGGCAGTGTTGCCAGGTTGAAAATGCAAAAAAAAGAAAAATTCAGAAAATTTAGAAAAAGGACGCCGCCATTTTTTAATATCTCAGAGATGGTAACACCTACAGAATCATATTGCACATCACTGCAAAGAGGAGACATTGACGCTTCATATGAGGGGTAAAACATAGCAGTGGCTCTAAAACTGTGGCAGTGTTGCCAGGTTGAAAATGCAAAAAAAAGAAAAATTCAGAAAATTTAGAAAAAGGACACCGCCATTTTTTTAATATCTCAGAGATGGTAACACCTACAGAATCATATTGCACATCACTGGAAAGAAGAGACATTGACGCTTCATATGAGGGGTAAAACATAGCAGTGGCTTCAAAACTGTGCCAGTGTTGCCAGGTTGAAAGTGCACGAAAACTAAAAATTCTGAAAATTTAGAAAAAGGACGCCGCCATTTTTTTAATATCTCAGAGATGGTAACACCTACAGAATCATATTGCACATCACTGGAAAGAAGAGGCATTGACGCTTCATATGAGGGGTAAAACATAGCAGTGGCTCTAAAACTGTGGCAGTGTTGCCAGGTTGCAAATGCAAAAAAAAGAAAAAATTCAGAAAATTTAGAAAAAGGACGCCGTTATTATTTTAATATCTCAGAGATGGTAACACCTACAGAATCATGTGTATATGCCCGTGAGAGGTTATCAAACCGAACAAGCCTACAGCGTGAACTTTGGTTTATTTTGTGTTCGTTATTTGTGGACGTCAAAATAGTAAACGCCAAAACAATAAAAAAAAAAATAACAAATCATAATAAACAAGTGTTTCTGCAGGCAAAATAATCTGAATAAAAAAAAACAAAGTAGGTAAGTAATATTTTCAAAATTGACAGCTTATGACTTTTGAAATCACTTCGACTCGTTTCCAAAATGAGTTGGCAAACTGTGGAGACTTTAGCCTTCTTTGTGAGTAAGACTCCGTCATCACATTCAACACCATCAGGCTTTTCACCATTGGATAAACCCAGTAGAAAGTGATAAGGCGTCAGCACATCAACAATATCACTTTCGACAGGTATGTATGTAAGCGGTTGATTACACGCTCTACTTCCACTAGCATGCTATGAAGTAACTCGTCCGAAGGATTACGTGTTGGAAGTGTCCGGTATAGTATCTTACCAGAAAGTGGAGGATATTAACATAAAGTTGGTGTGGTTTAACTTATTCACTAATATTTCAATTGTAAAAACATTGAACAAACGTTTTTTGAAGGTAACGATTATAATATATCGGAATGTGAAAATAACAAAACAAAAATATCTTTCATTTTCTCTACTGAAAATGCATCCACTCGACATCAAAAACCCTACCGTATGAAAATATGCTCGATCACTGATGACAGAATACCAAAATTCGATACTCAATACTCGATCCCGTGTGCGATCATACCAAATCAGCAATTATCAGTCACGTATGACTCGATAACTGATGTGGTAATTCGACCCCAGATGTTAAGCTATTGGCTACCTAAATATGAACTGCGCGGGTTGTCATACGTTTTTCGGTGCGTCTTCCAATTGTGACACTCATCGGACCAAAGTAGTCGATACCGATATAGGTTAAGGCCCGAGTGAATGATGATAGTCTTGCTGGGGGAAGATCACCCATTTCAGGTGGTTTTGGTACAGCTAGTTGGTTTTTGCATTGCTGGCACTTCCTACGTTCAGATTTGACTGGAACTCGTTATTTTGGAATGGAGAATTTTTGCCGGATCTCCCTAACTACAGTCTCATGAGGCGTTTTTCTTTTTTGTTTCAGAGCTGCGCTCTGAACTGAGCGCGAGCATTATGAGCGCGCTCTGAATCGAGCGTGCTCAGATCGTTCAGATGTGTTTAAGAAACGCACTTGCGCACAATCTGTCTAATGTCAGTCAAAAAATGAAAAATAATAATTAAAATGGATAAGCTAATTTGTTTACCTTCTGTGCCAGAACAACCAGGGTCGTCCGCCATTATCCTGTTTTTTTTCTGTCAAATGTGACTGAAATTTGTATGTATATGTGTAATCAGTTTTTTACTCAGGATGCTCAGTCAATTTATTCTGAGCTCATAGAGCGCGCTCTGATCGTGCTCTGAACGAAAAAAGAAACACAAATTTGAGCTCTGAAGTCTCTGAGCTAAAAAAGAAACACAAACTTTTTGTATAACAGTTCAGGTTCTGCTCTGAACTAAAAAAGAAAAACGCCTATGGTTGCAGTGGTGATACAGCTCGTGATAGTACCTAATTCCCAGACTTGTTATATAATGGCGTTATATAATGGCGAATCGAACTGGATTTATTCAACAATTTTCTTTCTTCGATAGGTAAATTGGTGTTGCTTCGCAAAATAGTTACTTCATCACTATATGAGTCATACTGCGCCTGTCTGTATAAACTATTTTCGGCTTCAATATATTCCTCTTTGGTGAAATAGTTTTCGCACCGTCTTAAAACGCCTTTGCGTTTGGCGTTGATGTTCCAAACAAAACGCGATATGACCACTTGTGTACGAGGCAGGCGCCTCCAGTTAGAGAAACGTTCAGATTCCAGTAAAGTAACATTTCTTACCATGCGATGAAATAACACTGATGGTTTTAGTTCTTCTGAAGTCTGGTGAAATTCTTTCAGCATTGACGGCCATTTATCTTCAGACTGCATAAGAAATGGTGGATCCAAATACCAACGATTAGAAGAGGTAAAGTCCGGAACCTTTTGCCGTTTGGTTGCATCATCGGCGACGTTTAGCTTTGTTGGAACGTATCGCCAATGATACATATCGCTTGTTTTCAGGATCTCGCTGACTCTAAAGCCGACAAATTGGCGATACTTTCGGTGATCTGATTGAATCCAGAAAAGGACTGTTTTGGAATCCGACCAGTAAACTTCTTCGCTGAATTCTATAGTATGGCCATCTTTGATGCTACTTGCTAGCCTTACTCCAAGTCTTGCTGCCTCAAGCTCAAGGGGAATTGACGTCAAACATATTGGCGCGACACGAGTTTTTGCTGCTATTACTCTGCATTCTACGTGAACGCCTTTGGTGATCCTGATGAAAGCGACGGCGGCGTAAGAATTTATGCTTGCGTCCACGAATATATGTACATAATTGGGACGTATCATGCTCACCAAATTTGATCAATTTACCATAGCATCTTCGAATTTGGACTTGGTTGATATTCTTCAGCTGTTTCACCCATAAACGCCATTTTTCGAACAGCTCGTTGTTGATCGGCTCGTCCCATTCCAATTTAGCTCGCCAAATTTCCTGCATGAGTATTTTAATGTAGCCTAAGAAGTTTGCGATTAGCCCAAGTGGATCAAATATCGTCATTAAAATACGCAATACTTGTCGTTTGGTTGGTACCATTTCTCCAGTTAGCAGCTCATTCGTGGATGCTTTCGGTAATAGTGCATAAGTGAAGGTGTCCGACGAAATGCACCACCACATTCCCAAAAACTTTTCTGCAGAATCGTTTGGGCTGGTGGTGAGAGCTCGTTTCTCATCCGGTCGCCTTTCCCCAAGAGCTTCGATTACTTTGAAGGAATTAGATATCCAATTGCGAATCTCAAATCCTCCGTTTTTGTGTATTAATTTGACTTCTTGGGCGAGCCTCCTCTTCGGTGTCCACGCTATCATGCTGGTCTTCCACATAATGACTTTGAAGAATGGAGGTGACGGCTCTATGATACTCCGCGGCATATTCTTGTGCATTTTTATTTTTCGCAAATTGAGCACAGCTTGGGGAACAGGTTACTCCAAACGTCAACACTATCATCACGTAGACATCTGGTACCTCACTGAGGTCTTGGCTCCAGAGAAACCATTGAGCCTGTTGGTCCTCACTCCTTACCAAAATTCGGTGGAACATCTCGCGAATGTCGGCGCATATAGCGATTCGTCTCTCCTGGAATTTTTAGCGAAACAAGCTGATCAGGTCCTTTTAAAAGAGTTTAATTCAGCGACACTCCATTCGTCTTAGCAGCAGCATCCCAGACAATTGTTATTTTGCCCGGTTTATTTTGATTGGAGACAGCAAATATAGGCAGATACCATTTGCGAGGTGACCCTGATGTATTTCTTCTTCGGACAACTTACGGATATAGCCTTTTACTAAATATTCCTCGAATTGGTGTTTGAGGTTTTCAGTCAGTCTTTTTCGTACACATTCGTATCTACGCAGAGCCATTGGAAGATTATTAGGTAGTTGCACATGGTCGTATTTCCAAATGAGGCCAGTCTGAAAACGATTTCCTTTTCTGATTGTTTGTGTTTCTAGGGTCTCACTTGCGCGTTCCTCTTCTGCCGATTTGATTAACTTTGCCGGATTGATTACACCCAGGCTGTCCAAAGAGAAATAGTCCTTCATCAAGGTATGCAGTTCATTGTCCTTGTTGTTTCCACATACACATTCGTGACAGTTGTGAAAGGTCTGAGTGTCCGATGATTGAATTCTGTCATTGGTCTCAGTAGCTGGCCCATAAGCGACCCATCCCAAACGTATTTTTGTTGCCACGGGGTCACCTCCTGCTCCTTCGATAACCTTGAGTGGAATCGCGGGATTTAAGTTGTCGAGTCCAATAAGTATTCAAGGAACTGCATGATCGTATGATTCAATTGGGTAGCCCCGTAAGTGAGGATACTGAGCACTCAGCCTTTCAACATCTAGCGCAATGTAGACAGAATGCTTGGTACGTTCGATGGCAACAGCAGCCTACTTCGAACAGCCTCCAGTGCTCTCCCTCTTAAACATTTTTGCAAACACAGCAAATTTTCTTCGTTCGAAAAACCACACATTTGAGTGCTTCCTTCAAAGATGCTGACGAAGAGCGGCCATTCTTCGGTATTTCCATGAAAGAGGGGAAGTTCTTTGGAAACGGATTGGCGAGCCGCAAGCTGACGATTGGTTAAAGGTGCAATTTCCGATTGGTTTATTTGTGAAGCATTGTCGAAGCCTTTGTTTGCTTGGTTTTGCATCACGTTTACATTGTCATGCGGATGGAAAGTGTTGAAAGCTTCTGGAAATGATTTGTTTATGCATTTTGGGTTGGAGCCAGTTGTATCCATGTTGATCTGATTTGGTATTACCGGTTGTGGAATCGGTTTCGTGTTTGGGTGTGAAGTGTGAGCCACTGCTTCCTTGTGGTTGGGTCGCATTCAATGCAATTGCCGCATTATGGGCTGCATAAACTTGTTGCTGTTCCACTTCATAAGCCTGTTGGATACGGCTCTTCACTACCCAATCACTAACCTGCTGGTGACGGCTTTCCTCGGAACAAGATTCCAAATCATCTTCGTCTTCCAGAACTGCATACTTTTGGTTTAAGTATTCCTCGTCGCGTTTTGCTTGCAATTGTCTCTGTTGTTCATCAAGCCTCCTTATCTTCTCGTCACGTTGCGCTTCCAAAACTCTAGCTTCTTCGTCTTGCGTTTAAGTTGTAAGTTCCTTGCTTCTTCAAACTTCTGAAGCTCCAATTTGGCGTGTGATGAGCGTGAAGACGATTTTGTCTTCTTGAGATGGGTCTTCTTCGGCGATTGTTGATTTACGGCATTTATCCGTACGCAGTTGCCACAGATCCAGTCTTCAGACTCAATAGCGGAAGTAACATTTACGCATACAAAATGATACCACGCATTAGATTGGTCGCTATCTGGTTTCCGACAAATTGAGCAGCTGCAGACCTCCAAGTCGATAATGCGATTCCTTTGTTCTAGCCGGCGACTTCTGCGTGGCTGCTGGCTGGGGTGACTACTAGTTGAGACACGGCGAATTCTTCTTTTTTTATTATTAAAAGAATTTATAAATTTGTTGTTTCCAACAAATACCAAATCAAGAAATTCTAGTTTTTTATTAATATTCCAATTTTAGTTTTTAGTACAAAGGGAAGATAATATTAGAGTAAGTTAGGGTAATATGGAATATGTGGATAAAATGGAATACCCCTGTTTCTCCATATTTACTACAGCGACATCTTTTTATTCACACTCAATACTTAGATTGTGTAGGAAATCTTAGCAATCTTCTACTCAATTTCAAATATCTGTCAAACTGATAAAAAAATAAATCAAATTTAAAAACCGCTGCAACTAAAACTTTGCATTGTATGAGGAATTTTAGTTTAAAAAATATTTATTATTCATAAATTTTAAGTAAAATCGTGTGTTTCGCAAAGCAGTTAGATTGGACTTCCATTTATTGCTGGTTGTTTAATGAAAAACATAAGCGGTATGTAACTTTTTAATTTTTTCTGAAATGTGGTAATACGGAATACGTAGATGTTGGTAATATGGAATAGTATTCCATATTGTCAGCACTTTTTTTCTTAGTTTTGACCAACACTAAGACCTGGAAAGATGCATTCAATGCACAATGCAGCATGTGGTCACATAAAAGTTGCTTAAAAACAAAATACTTAGGCAAATTTTGTGAAAATTCTTTCATCAATTAAAATTTATAAAATAAAATGGAAAAGAAAGAGATCGTGGGTAATATGGAATATACCATATTGCAGCCAAACCCTGGTAATATGGAATGTTCCATATAACCTACACATTTTGTGGAAATAAGTTATCTGCATTTTTTTACATAAAAAGTCATATCTCAAAAGTGGTAAGCTTTAATGTTCTGGGAGGTTTGGGATATGTACCTGAATAGACATCAGCCACCTTAAAATGCTTGATGGGTAGTTTGGTTCAAAAATGTAGATTTCGTTTCACAATAAGAAAGCTGTATTCCATATTACCCTAACTTACTCTATAAATTCCTGAAAATGTTCAAATTAGTTACATTAACAGAAATATAATACAAAAATGGTGTTAACTTTTAGTATTTTCTTGTGGTGATAAAAAAAGGTCTAAAGTTAGTTATTTAATCTCTGTTGGTTTACGTTCATTCTTTTAATCCGCCAACTACCATCTTCCGCCATCTTTTTAAAACAAAACGCGACTTCATGTCGCCTACCAAATTTCGAGTCTCTGGCTGTCATTGACTGTCAACACTTTGTTTTTTTTTTATTCGAATTATTTTAGCTGCAGAAACACTTGTTTATATGGTTTGTTATTTTTTTCGATTGTTTTGGCGTTAACTATTTTGACGTCCACAAATAATTAACACAAAATAAACCAAAGTTCACGCTGTAGGCTTGTTCGATTTGACAACCTCTCAAGAACGGATGAACTCAAAGGGGTTTCAAATAGGTTTCGCTGAAACCGCGAGGTTTCGACAGGTACCTCAAAAATGTACGGCGAAACCTTGGAAGTTTGGAGAATTTTTACGACACCTCGCGGTTTCGTTTGGTGGGAACATGGCATATACCATGTTCCTACCAACGTAATTTAGCTAGATCACCTTATTAATGATGTGATTTACCATACATTTTTGTGATCACTAATTACGTGATTTATACCTGTTTAATTTTTAATTACGTGCAAATCCACATAAAATAAAATCGACCATACACAAAATAGAATCGAACAGACACAAATAAATTCAAACAGACCTATTATCGACTTCAGCTGTTTACGCAAAAACAAACTGTCAAAAAATAAAAATTAAAAATGCAGATATTAATTGTTTTAATCATTTTTGCATTTATTCTGGTGGATATTAATTATATACAAAGCATTTGAACTCATTTTAAATTGTTGCGGGTAATTTTCCTTTTGTACTTTAATATTTACGATATTGAAAGTTTGCCAACTAATGCCAAATGTCACACTTAAACACTTAAAAGTTCTGTGGGAACGCCTATCGTGATTTGTTAATTACTTCAGTTTAATCACGTTGTAAGTCGTTTCCACCGAGTTGAAGTGATTTCAAAAGTCATAAGCTGTCAATTTTGAAAATTTTACTTATCTGGTTTTTTTTATTTAAATTATTTTGCCTGCAGAAACACTTGTTTATTATGATTTGTTATTTTTTTTTTTTTGATTGTTATGGCGTTTACTATTTTGACGTCCACAAATAATGAACACAAAATACCTAAACCAAAGTCCGCGCTGTAGGCTTGTTCGGTTTGATAACCTCTCACGGGCGGATGAACTCAGAGGGATTTAGACTAGATTTCGCTAAAATCCCGAGATTTGTTAACATTTTACGAAACTTCGCGGTTTCGGTTGGTGGGAACATGGCATAAGATATTTAATTTTTAATTTTTTAAATCCAGCTGGCTGACAAAGCATGAGCTATATTTTAAAGAAACAAAAAATAAACCAATTCAAAAAGTGCGTTTTGTTTGGTTAAATGCAAAAAAGAAGTGTGTTAATTTAAAAGCCAAAGCGCATTAACCCGGAAAAGGAGCAAATTGGAGGTAGTTTAAATATTCAGTGCAGTACAATAGTTTACCATTTTATTCAAAAATGACTTATTTCAAATAAGAACAAAATTCTCTCTTAAGGAAGCACTTGTGCATCGTATACAGTGCTATCCGAAAAATTAATCAGGTAGAACCCCGACGTGTGCGTTTTTTCTAAAATTGTTGAGAAATTACCTCCGTCAACTTGGCAGAGCACATATGTCAAAAATTAATTTTGAATAGCCCTGAATTATGTGCTAATTTTGTGCTAAGTTTTTGATTTTTGTGCTCCAACGGTTTCGGAGAAAATCGACCTTGAAAAGTGCTCTGCCAAGTTGACGTCAAGCCAGCAGAGCACATGCTTAAATCGGCCGAAAACCAAAAAAAATAATATCCCTTATTGATGCCTGATTTATGTGCTTTTTTTGTGCTAAGTTTCCAGCTTCGTAGCTCAAGCCGTTTAGCTAGAAATCGCATTTCAAATCCTTAGTCTGTTAGATTAACAGAAAACTGTTAACACAAATCCTATAAACGGATGAAAATCGAAAAAATAAAAAGCGCATACATATGTCAGATTCATGTGCTTTTGATTTTCTAAGTCCTTAATTTTTTTGCTGTCCTAATTAAGCCTCTAGTCCCACTTTTAGGTTTGGCTCTGTATGTAAAATACCTGTTAAAGCCCAGTTAAAGTTCTGTTAAAAATGTCAGCTGCAAGAAAGGAAAATAACCATGCAGAACGTCGACATTGTGGCGCCATGACAAAAACAACTTACAAACCAAGAAATATGAAGGCAAACACAATCCATATCACTATAGGCTGTTTAGTGTGCGTGAATCAATACATATGAACCCAGCCAGAATATTGTTATCGTTAGCTGGGTGGGTAGCCATGCGTGGAAGAAAATAAAACGTGTAATCTGTGGGGGTGACGATCAGGGCTGCCGTTTGGTTAATTTGCAAAGGAGTATTTCAGAGGATTAGAGGGGAATATTTCGTGTTTGAGGGGAGAGTACACAAATAAAAAAATGATCTTAATACGTTTTAACAGTATCTTTTTTAATTTGTGCTTCACTCAAATAAATCATAATACAAACGTGAAATAAAGAACACAGATGATGCATTTATTTAATAAAGAAAAACTTAACAAAATATAAATAACAAAAATACCAATAACATTATAACATTTATTCAATAAAAGGAACTTAACTTAAATGTGAAATGTTTGTGAGTGACATTTGTTTCATTTCAGGGTTGAGGTTCAGGGGTTCAGGCTCATATCAAATGAAAACATTCAGAGCATTTAAGCCTTGGACAAAAAGTTGTTTGCTAGCACAATAATTATTAAAGAGTTTTTGGAATTATATTTTTTCATATTTTAAAAGGGAGTAGGGGAGTACAGTGAATGCTACGGTAGTACACATACTCTCTTAGTTTCACTTCGGCGGCCCTGGTGACGATGTTCGTTGAAAGTTAAGTAGGTACCTATAACTGTAGCTTGTTAATATGATGTTTGCCTGGTATAATAATAATGATAGCATCTGAATGAAGATCGACATTGTGGCGCCTTAACAAAATCTGGTGCACATACCTACATACATTAAAACAAGCGCGGTTCGCATACAGGTGGTGCCAGATGAATTTTTACGAAATCTGCATTTTTTTACTTAAAAATCCTCATTGTCATAAAAACAATAATAATTCTCGATTAGCGCAACTAACAGAAATCGCGGGTAGTTGTAACAAGTATGGCTGTTGCTATTACCAAGTCAAACACACAGAAATGATTACCTTTACTAAATAATTACAAATTCATTGCACACATTGCTTTTTTCCAAGTAGGTACATATTAGAATTGAACGTTTTAAAAAGTTGTGTGTCGTCCTCTTTGTGAAATTTTAAGTAGGCATTGCGAAAAAGCATGATTTTCAGTCATTGATAGAAAAAAAAATGTTCTCATCATTTGCACATAAGTTGGGAAAACTTAGAGCGCCAAAAATTAATTTAATAATTATAAAAGAGGAAATGCATGATTGATCACAACACAACACTTGCATTTTTGCTTAAGACCTAAAAATCTGCAAATGGCTGTCAAAAAACGGCAAATCGTCATTGAGGCTGAAAATCGGCAAAATGACGATAAATCTGCAAATATGACACCACTGAGATACAGGACCAAGTAGGAAAGGAAAATAAAGAATGGATCCAGAAAAAAAATTAACGTGACGAATTTCTTGTAGATGTATAAATGTATTCGTAAATCCAAAAAAACGGATGTGTTAGTATAAAAAAAAGTACTTGCAACAGAATTTTTCACTCTTAATAATTCGTAACAGGTATGCTAATGCAATGTTAAGTTTTTTAGGCGAAATATTTGTACTCACAATTTATGGGCCCCAAGAATTTACCCACACTCCGCCATGATATTTGTTTTGATAACTGTTATTGTTTTTGCAGGAATATGTTTTGTTGTTTCAATGGTAGGTAGGTACGATTAGTGGCTGACCAACCACGATCATACCAGGCAAACAGCTAAAGAATAGGAATAGGTCCCTACTTAAAAATAAGCTATGGATGATGGTTAGATGGTTGTTGAAGCATGCTGTATGGGATATTTAGATGGGCCAATCAAATGCAGTGATCGTATGCCCATCAATCCGTAAATGCATGCTTCGTTGAACAATATTTTTTTGTAATCCTTTGAAAGAAGAGAGAATGAAATGGAGCATTTAGCGAAACGTTTCCTGTTGTTGGGAGAAAACATGATAGGCAGTGGCCAGTGGGTATAGGAAATGGTGTCTGGTGCGTTAAGCAAAAAAATCCAGCAAGTCATATGGGTGGAGTCTAAAGTTTAGGCAATATAATGTGATTCGCAATAGTAAATAGGTTCTTTTCATTGGTATTTATTAATTAATATTATGAGGAAAATAATAACAAACATGGAGACACTTTTGTTGTTGCTTTACAGGTAATGTTGGTTTTTTGTCATATTTAAACCAGTGGTTGTTCCTATAACAAAAGGCAGAAAAATGGCCAATAACTTCAGAGTCCATTGAAGATTTTCCTGGTGGAGGATCAAAATGTATTACACCCCTAAGGTGAAATTCTTCTGACAAAATGGACAATCTAAATAGTTTTGGGAGACAATTCAGCGGTACTTTGTCCTTTTCATCATAAGCTGAATTAACTTCAATGAAAATAGATTTTCCCGGGACAACTACCTATTCTTGCTTTAGCGGCACCAAAGCAACCTGGAGTAGAACATTGTCTTGGCATACCTATTTAACTGAAGAAAATTTTCAATATCCTGACAGTTTGCTTTCATCTAGTATCTAGTGGAAGACTAAAGAGAGCATGCTGGACTATTTTAATTTTTAAACAATTACTGAGACAAGTTCCAAGTTTCAATGAAACTGGGTTTCATGAATGAAACAAAAGTTTGCTCTACAGTCCAAAATGTAGGTAACAATTAATGTTCGGATGCCCAGTTTGTCTTGTTTCAAAATGCTTTGACAGAATTTCATACACAGGTATTAACTACATTAATACACCACATTTGAGAAGGATAGATCGGTTTTGCTTTCTATTTTTAGTGCCATGCCATCTCACCTCATTTGTATCCTGATCATACGCCGAAAGGGTTGCTGCTGCTAGTGGCGGTGAGTTGAAAGGAATGCGAATGAATATTATTTCACTTTGGGATGGGGATGAAATTCACTTTTTGCTAGTCCACGTTCCACGGCCGTCGGCCGTTGTTGCTTTGATTGTTGTTGTTGTATTATTGGGGATTCGCTTTCACTGTGATCAGTCCTCCGAGGAGATTATGTAATTAGGAAAATAACAAAAATGTATTCTACTTGTGCCCTGATTGTACATCGCAGGTATGTGTGTGTGAAGGGGTTTAACTATGCGGAAAATGTGCACAGAACGGGTTTGGTTTTGGATGTGATTTCTTGACCTAGGCGAGTAAAATGAAGGATTATTTCAATTCGGAACTTTTTATGTCTTTGCTTGGCTATAGATTCTCATTCCTTTTAGAGTTTGGTGTTCGGATAAGTTTGATGCAAATGTATTATAATTAACAAAACTAATCAAAAGCAGTTAGTATCTACTTACAACATCGTTCGTATTCTTTAAAAATAATTTAACTACCTACTAATGCAAATTATTATACCTACTGAACAATAAATATTATTATAAAAATATTATGTAGCTCACAAGTGTCGCTGCTTAATTGAAAATTAGTTAAGTAGATGTACCAGTACCCGGCCACCTAACACTTTTTTTTACTTTGAACCGTACCAACTAATTCAACTGACAATTTAAACAAGTTTTTTTCTTTTTTTGTACCTACATCAAAGACAATTTTTGTTCGAAAAAATGGTTTCAGTTGAAACAACAAATTTCATTTGAATCAAAGATCTAGTATCCGACCCCCTTGGCCGGACACCTGAACACCTCAAAAAATAAAAGTTCTAGTGACCGGCCACCTTTTAACACTTAAATTTTTTTCACATTTTATGATTAGTCATTACATAACTTAACAGAAAAATAATATAGGAGTTAATTAATATTGGAAAAACACTGAAACGAACGTTTTTCATTCGATACCTCCACTAACATTCTCGAACTAAAAAATCGCACTTTTCACTTCCTGGACGAACTACCTACAAAGATTTAATTCATTTTTTTTGGCGGCCTAGTGTTGTCCACAGCTGTCAAATTTTAGCAGCACGTTAAATAGGTCAAAAACTATAGCAACAATTGTTGGCCCGTGAATACAACGAAAAACTAAAGTATTATTAACTTTTTAACGCAAAGTGGCCGGATACTGGTGACTGTCCAGGTACTGGTGCACCTACCCTATAATAATTTGCATTAGTAGGTAGTTAAATTATTTTTAAAGAATACGAACGATGTTGTAAGTAGATACTAACTGCTTTTGATTAGTTTTGTTAATTATAATACATTTGCATCAAACTTATCCGAACACCAAACTCTAAAAGGAATGAGAATCTATAGCCAAGCAAAGACATAAAAAGTTCCGAATTGAAATAATCCTTCATTTTACTCGCCTAGGTCAAGAAATCACATCCAAAACCAAACCCGTTCTGTGCACATTTTCCGCATAGTTAAACCCCTTCACACACACATACCTGCGATGTACAATCAGGGCACAAGTAGAATACATTTTTGTTATTTTCCTAATTACATAATCTCCTCGGAGGACTGATCACAGTGAAAGCGAATCCCCAATAATACAACAACAACAATCAAAGCAACAACGGCCGACGGCCGTGGAACGTGGACTAGCAAAAAGTGAATTTCATCCCCATCCCAAAGTGAAATAATATTCATTCGCATTCCTTTCAACTCACCGCCACTAGCAGCAGCAACCCTTTCGGCGTATGATCAGGATACAAATGAGGTGAGATGGCATGGCACTAAAAATAGAAAGCAAAACCGATCTATCCTTCTCAAATGTGGTGTATTAATGTAGTTAATACCTGTGTATGAAATTCTGTCAAAGCATTTTGAAACAAGACAAACTGGGCATCCGAACATTAATTGTTACCTACATTTTGGACTGTAGAGCAAACTTTTGTTTCATTCATGAAACCCAGTTTCATTGAAACTTGGAACTTGTCTCAGTAATTGTTTAAAAATTAAAATAGTCCAGCATGCTCTCTTTAGTCTTCCACTAGATACTAGATGAAAGCAAACTGTCAGGATATTGAAAATTTTCTTCAGTTAAATAGGTATGCCAAGACAATGTTCTACTCCAGGTTGCTTTGGTGCCGCTAAAGCAAGAATAGGTAGTTGTCCCGGGAAAATCTATTTTCATTGAAGTTAATTCAGCTTATGATGAAAAGGACAAAGTACCGCTGAATTGTCTCCCAAAACTATTTAGATTGTCCATTTTGTCAGAAGAATTTCACCTTAGGGGTGTAATACATTTTGATCCTCCACCAGGAAAATCTTCAATGGACTCTGAAGTTATTGGCCATTTTTCTGCCTTTTGTTATAGGAACAACCACTGGTTTAAATATGACAAAAAACCAACATTACCTGTAAAGCAACAACAAAAGTGTCTCCATGTTTGTTATTATTTTCCTCATAATATTAATTAATAAATACCAATGAAAAGAACCTATATACTATTGCGAATCACATTATATTGCCTAAACTTTAGACTCCACCCATATGACTTGCTGGATTTTTTTGCTTAACGCACCAGACACCATTTCCTATACCCACTGGCCACTGCCTATCATGTTTTCTCCCAACAACAGGAAACGTTTCGCTAAATGCTCCATTTCATTCTCTCTTCTTTCAAAGGATTACAAAAAAATATTGTTCAACGAAGCATGCATTTACGGATTGATGGGCATACGATCACTGCATTTGATTGGCCCATCTAAATATCCCATACAGCATGCTTCAACAACCATCTAACCATCATCCATAGCTTATTTTTAAGTAGGGACCTATTCCTATTCTTTAGCTGTTTGCCTGGTATGATCGTGGTTGGTCAGCCACTAATCGTACCTACCTACCATTGAAACAACAAAACATATTCCTGCAAAAACAATAACAGTTATCAAAACAAATATCATGGCGGAGTGTGGGTAAATTCTTGGGGCCCATAAATTGTGAGTACAAATATTTCGCCTAAAAAACTTAACATTGCATTAGCATACCTGTTACGAATTATTAAGAGTGAAAAATTCTGTTGCAAGTACTTTTTTTTATACTAACACATCCGTTTTTTTGGATTTACGAATACATTTATACATCTACAAGAAATTCGTCACGTTAATTTTTTTTCTGGATCCATTCTTTATTTTCCTTTCCTACTTGGTCCTGTATCTCAGTGGTGTCATATTTGCAGATTTATCGTCATTTTGCCGATTTTCAGCCTCAATGACGATTTGCCGTTTTTTGACAGCCATTTGCAGATTTTTAGGTCTTAAGCAAAAATGCAAGTGTTGTGTTGTGATCAATCATGCATTTCCTCTTTTATAATTATTAAATTAATTTTTGGCGCTCTAAGTTTTCCCAACTTATGTGCAAATGATGAGAACATTTTTTTTTCTATCAATGACTGAAAATCATGCTTTTTCGCAATGCCTACTTAAAATTTCACAAAGAGGACGACACACAACTTTTTAAAACGTTCAATTCTAATATGTACCTACTTGGAAAAAAGCAATGTGTGCAATGAATTTGTAATTATTTAGTAAAGGTAATCATTTCTGTGTGTTTGACTTGGTAATAGCAACAGCCATACTTGTTACAACTACCCGCGATTTCTGTTAGTTGCGCTAATCGAGAATTATTATTGTTTTTATGACAATGAGGATTTTTAAGTAAAAAAATGCAGATTTCGTAAAAATTCATCTGGCACCACCTGTATGCGAACCGCGCTTGTTTTAATGTATGTAGGTATGTGCACCAGATTTTGTTAAGGCGCCACAATGTCGATCTTCATTCAGATGCTATCATTATTATTATACCAGGCAAACATCATATTAACAAGCTACAGTTATAGGTACCTACTTAACTTTCAACGAACATCGTCACCAGGGCCGCCGAAGTGAAACTAAGAGAGTATGTGTACTACCGTAGCATTCACTGTACTCCCCTACTCCCTTTTAAAATATGAAAAAATATAATTCCAAAAACTCTTTAATAATTATTGTGCTAGCAAACAACTTTTTGTCCAAGGCTTAAATGCTCTGAATGTTTTCATTTGATATGAGCCTGAACCCCTGAACCTCAACCCTGAAATGAAACAAATGTCACTCACAAACATTTCACATTTAAGTTAAGTTCCTTTTATTGAATAAATGTTATAATGTTATTGGTATTTTTGTTATTTATATTTTGCTAAGTTTTTCTTTATTAAATAAATGCATCATCTGTGTTCTTTATTTCACGTTTGTATTATGATTTATTTGAGTGAAGCACAAATTAAAAAAGATACTGTTAAAACGTATTAAGATCATTTTTTTATTTGTGTACTCTCCCCTCAAACACGAAATATTCCCCTCTAATCCTCTGAAATACTCCTTTGCAAATTAACCAAACGGCAGCCCTGATCGTCACCCCCACAGATTACACGTTTTATTTTCTTCCACGCATGGCTACCCACCCAGCTAACGATAACAATATTCTGGCTGGGTTCATATGTATTGATTCACGCACACTAAACAGCCTATAGTGATATGGATTGTGTTTGCCTTCATATTTCTTGGTTTGTAAGTTGTTTTTGTCATGGCGCCACAATGTCGACGTTCTGCATGGTTATTTTCCTTTCTTGCAGCTGACATTTTTAACAGAACTTTAACTGGGCTTTAACAGGTATTTTACATACAGAGCCAAACCTAAAAGTGGGACTAGAGGCTTAATTAGGACAGCAAAAAAATTAAGGACTTAGAAAATCAAAAGCACATGAATCTGACATATGTATGCGCTTTTTATTTTTTCGATTTTCATCCGTTTATAGGATTTGTGTTAACAGTTTTCTGTTAATCTAACAGACTAAGGATTTGAAATGCGATTTCTAGCTAAACGGCTTGAGCTACGAAGCTGGAAACTTAGCACAAAAAAAGCACATAAATCAGGCATCAATAAGGGATATTATTTTTTTTTGGTTTTCGGCCGATTTAAGCATGTGCTCTGCTGGCTTGACGTCAACTTGGCAGAGCACTTTTCAAGGTCGATTTTCTCCGAAACCGTTGGAGCACAAAAATCAAAAACTTAGCACAAAATTAGCACATAATTAGCACATAATTCAGGGCTATTCAAAATTAATTTTTGACATATGTGCTCTGCCAAGTTGACGGAGGTCACTATACCCTATATTCAAATTGCATTTTTCTCTATCATTTGTAATCTTATGTACTTAATCTTGAATTCGCCATAACGGCCTATGCGCCACACGCTATGTAATGACTGTTTGTTGCCGTTGTCTTCATGCAAGCAGTGCATTTGAAAAATTGAATCGCTCTCTTTGCTGTCGACCGCCATCAAGCACACATCTTCCTTTGGAATAAAATTAATTTTATAAAATTAATATTATAACGTGGTTTTACATCAACGCTTTTTTATCACAAAGATTCACGCAGTGTCTTTTCATACTGGTCCTTCGCATCCGGATTAATAACGTTAATTTAAGGTTTTTTGGACATTGCGCGAAAAAGTGTGTGGTAAGACTTTATCGATTTGATATTAAACACGCCAGATCATTGCATATGGCAAGAACGGTATGATTAATCAAAATTGTCTGTCGGAACAAAACGGTGTTTTTTCCTCATAACTTTTCGCATGTGTATTATTTTGTACAACCAACGTGAACAATTAACAATTTACAAAAGTAGAACAATTAAATACATATACACTTGTTACCTCGAGCAATATAATCGGTACCCTATACATATTTGAGAATTTACTCTATCGGTTTTCGAGTTCAAAATGACTGTCATTAAGGTAAAGCGAGGTCACGCGAAGGGCAGCCTAACACGGACAGAGACATTTGCCGCGTCAATAGATGAAAATACTCCGCTGTCACTAATCGAAATTCGATTCGCGAAATTAAATGAAGTGTGGTCAGAGTTTGTCACCCTTAATAAACAGCTCTGTGAATTTTGTGATGACCCTGATTTCGTCGATCCAGAATCTGAGTTTGGGGAATATGAAAACAAGTTCTTTTCTTCACATGCAAAATTCACAAACGAGATTCAGAAAAGAAAGTCGCCTGATCCACCTAATCCTCAAAATTCGCTGGTTGAGAAATTAGTGAATCAACAATCTTCATTTCTTCAAACCCTCTCTTCGTCATCCGCTTCAAACTCAACATCAGTCAATCTGCCAAAAATTGTAATTGCCCCGTTTTCTGGTGACTACAAAGATTGGCCCGAATTTAAAGATCTTTTTACGGGTTCTGTTGACTCCAACAAATCGCTCACCGGGTCGCAAAAACTTCAATATCTAAAGTCGCTATTACGCGGAGATGCCACCAACGTGGTTAAGCACATCACAGTTTGTGATGATAATAACGTAGAAGCTTGGGAAAGTTAGAGTCACCTTTCGATAAAACCCACCTGATCATCCAATCGTTTGTTCAGGCGTTTCTCTCGTTACCTTCATCGACGTCGGGAAATATTCAAACACTTCGGAAGATTACTGACGGAGCTGATGAAATCCTCCGAGGACTTAACGCGTTGAGCTCAAACAGTCGTGATCCGTGGCTCATACACCTTTTACTTCAAAAGGTTGATCAGGACAGTAAGCAAGCATGGGTAGAAGAAGTAGGGGTGCGTGAAAATGCAACAATATATGAACTTCTCGACTTTTTAGAAATCCGTTGCAACTGCTTGGAATCGTGCAGTTCTCTTTCTCGCAATTCGCAATCTCGTAGCAAACCGCAAGTTTCCATTCGCGCTAACCTTGCAGAATCTAAGCAAGGTTGTCCAAAGTGTCATGAAAATCATACAATACCTCACTGTAAAGAGTTTGCCGGTCTTGATATTGAGTCTCGTCGTCAGTTCGTAAAACAACATGCGCTATGTTTCAACTGTCTTCATCAAGGACATAATTCGAATAAATGTCGGTCAAACTTTCGATGCAGATCGTGTAACTCTCGACATCACACCATGGTACATCCCACACAAACATCACCAAATGAACCTTCCACTTCGAATGCTATTCCGCTTAATCTCAATGCCTCGTCTGATCCTGCAATCGTTTCGAATCACTCGCTTGAATCCTCTCGTCGTATTCAAACTTTGCTGCCCACAGCGACTGTCCAGGTTCAAGATAAACAAGGTTTGTTTCAAAATCTGCGGTTATTATTTGATACGGGATCCCAGGTATCCTTTATCACTGAACGCGCTGTCCAACGCCTGGGATTGAAACGAAAATCATCCCGGATTCCTATCACAGGAATAGCTTCAACTCCTGCTGGTGTAACTAATGGTTTGGTTACACTAAAACTTCATTCTCGAGTCAACTCTAAGTTTATAGACATTGACTGTTATGTTATTTCAAAACTCACTTCATTGTTGCCTTCGTCGCCAATCACTTGTCTCAATACAACCAAGATCCTGTCAGTTCAACTGGCTGATCCACACTTCAATGAGCCTGGTCACATCGATATTTTGATGGGTTCGGACAAGGTATTTAATACAATAACCGGTCCCTTACAACCAGCACAGAATGGTATTCCGGAAACTATTCCAACCATTTTTGGACTTGTTATAGCTGGTTGCTTTTCTCCGAATGCTCATAGCAACAACCAAGGGCTACAATCCTTTTGCACTCAGTTAAATCACTCGCAAGACTTCGACCTCGAACGATTTTGGGGCTTGGAGGAAGTATCCACGCAACCTTTGTTGTCGGTTGAAGAACAACAAGCTGAAGACCACTTTGTCAGCACTTACACTCGTCATTCTGATGGGCGATTTATAGTGGAATTGCCCTTCAAACAGACCAACGCTCTCAATTTCGGGAATTCATTCAACATCGCATTTAATAGAATGCAGTCTATTGAAAGACGATTCGCTCTGAATTTCAAAGCCAATACTCGCAATTTATTCAAGAGTATATATCATTAGGTCATATGGAGAAAATACCACCGCATGAAATTTCGTCTGCAAAATGCTATTATTTACCGCACCATGCCGTCTTTAAATCCGATAGTAGCACAACAAAAATCAGAGTGGTATTCGATGCATCTGCTAAGGGCAATACCACAAATTCGTTAAATGATTGTCTTCTCGTCGGGCCTACAATTCAACGTGACATTTTTTCGATATGTTTGCGATTTCGTCGACACGTGTATACTATCTCCGGGGACATCGAGAAGATGTACCGACAGATTTGGGTTTCTCCCAAACACACTGACTATCAAAGAATAGTCTGGCGAGAAAATCCCAACGAGCCACTCAACCATTATAGGCTTTTGACAGTCACCTACGGCACCGCGTCAGCACCCTTCTTAGCAGTTCGTGCATTGAAGCAAATAGCGCTTGACTCCATCGAAACCTATCCCTTAGCATCTTCAATTGTCCTAAATGACTTTTACGTCGACGACGTTATAACTGGAGCAGACACAATCGACGAAGTTAGTGAGCTTCGAGCTGAATTGGTGGAGTTGCTGAAATCCGCAGGTTTTCATTTAAGAAAATGGACCACCAACTGCTGGCCCTTGCTTTTATCGTTGCCGGAGGAACAACGTGAACTTTCCCCAATTGAGTTCGAACAATCCAATGCTGTTAAGGTACTCGGTTTAAGATGGTGCCCTTCTCAAGATTGCTTTTCATACAGAGTACGTTTGGATGCACTTGGCGTCATCACCAAGTGTCGGATTCTGTCCGAGGCATCAAGGATCTTTGATCCCATCGGTTTTTTAGCGCCAGTGGTAGTATCTGTAAAGATCATCCTACAGGAAATTTGGAAGGCGAAGTTGGATTGGGACGAACAAATCCAAGAGGATCTCGCTCACCGTTGGACTTCAATTCATCGAGAACTTCACTGCCTTGAATCAATACGCATTCCCAGATTAATATGGTCCAATAAGCTTGACTGGGAGCTCCATGCATTTTGTGATGCATCATTGGACGCGTATGCAGCAGCGGTGTACTGCAGGAGCATCAATCCAGATAAGTCAATATCGGTAACATTGGTAGCAGCCAAAAGTAAGGTTGCTCCAAATAAAATTTTATCTCTTCCTCGCTTGGAACTTTGCGGGGCTCTTCTACTAACCAGGCTAGTAAACAAAATTAAAGTTTCTTTACAGGAAGACAATATAAATCTCTTCGCCTGGACGGATTCATCCATCGTGCTTCACTGGCTGTCAGCACCGCCGAAGAAATGGTCAGTGTTTGTTGGCAATAGGACGTCCGAAATACTCTCTTCGATACCTCGTAAGTTGCGATCACCTAGTAATTCAGCCGATGTGGCTTCCCGCGGTATTGCTCCATCACAGTTATCAGCACATGGGATATGGTGGTTTGAAAGGGATCAATGGCCAAGGTCGAGTTTTGTTGCTGAAAACATTACGGTGGAACAACTGGAAGAGAGGAGTCCAGCTACACCAAAGGTATTTGTGTCTAACATTGAGCATATAAGCATATTGGACATGTTGTTATATAATGTCTCTAGCTGGTCCAGATGTATTCGAATAACCGCATATGTCTTTCGTTTTATATCAAAATGTCGTCGGTCGGTATCTAATTTGATAAACTCGCAAACATTGACTACTCAAGAACTCTCAGATGCAAGGATTGTGCTTGTTAAAACTGCTCAGTGCTCTTTATTTCCCGTTGAAATAAATCATATAAAAAAAGGGAAGGTTTTACCGAAACGAAACAAACTTATGTCTTTGAGCCCGTTTCTTGATGCTTTCGGTGTGCTTCGCGTCGGTGGTCAGTTACGGGAATCGGAATTGACTTATAATGAAAAACACCCCATCATTTTGTGCAAATCTCATCCGATATCTGTTCTCATAGCGCGGTACACCCACAATTATCATCTCCATGCCGGTGTGACACTAACATTTTCGCTAATAAAACAAAACTTTTACGTTCTCGGTTGTTGGAATCTCGTCCGCAAGATCATACACGATTGTGTTGTGTGTTTTCGGCAACGTGTGAGTACCTCAACGCAACTTATGGGCAATTTACCAACCGAACGGATTTGATTTTCAAGACCCTTTAGCAAAGTCGGTTGCGACTATGCAGGCCCTATTACATTGAGGTTAAACCGCGGTAGAAATCCCAAATTTGTCAAGGCTTATATAGCCCTATTTGTCTGCTTTGTGACAAAGGGAATCCACCTGGAATTGGTCGGGGACTTATCATCGAATGCATTTCTACTAGCTCTTGACCGGTTTGTGTCGCGCCGAGGAAAACCACAAGAAATATGGAGCGACAACGGCACTAATTTTCATTAATATTATAACGTGGTTTTACATCAACGCTTTTTTATCACAAAGATTCACGCAGTGTCTTTTCAATAGGATTTGTGTTAACAGTTTTCTGTTAATCTAACAGACTAAGGATTTGAAATGCGATTTCTAGCTAAACGGCTTGAGCTACGAAGCTGGAAACTTAGCACAAAAAAAGCACATAAATCAGGCATCAATAAGGGATATTATTTTTTTTTGGTTTTCGGCCGATTTAAGCATGTGCTCTGCTGGCTTGACGTCAACTTGGCAGAGCACTTTTCAAGGTCGATTTTCTCCGAAACCGTTGGAGCACAAAAATCAAAAACTTAGCACAAAATTAGCACATAATTAGCACATAATTCAGGGCTATTCAAAATTAATTTTTGACATATGTGCTCTGCCAAGTTGACGGAGGTGGATTTTATTCTCTTAGAGAAAGCAAAACTACTTTTCCAACAAAAACTACAGCTAAAAATAAAGTGCACGACTGGATCGCACGAAACTTTCTCGTTCATATCATCACTTTGGTTGGTTTATTTTTCTTTTAATATTGTTAATAGGCTATAAAACAAGATTTTTCAAATTGGTGATGCTGGTAGGTGGCTATGACTCGAGGTAGGGTTTGTGATGTAAGAACTCAGAGATTTGTTTTTGAATTTGCACGTGTTTGGGGTTAAATGAAGTGCAGGTTTCTGATAGTGTAGACTCCAATTGGTTGGAATTATTTTAAGGTTCATGATTAATATGGTTGAAAAAAGAAAAAGTTGGTTGGGTACTATTTGCTAAAAAGGAGTTTCTAGTAGTTGTGATTACATTTTACTGGTAGTGCGGAAATGTTTAAAAGACGGCATATAGTACGATTTTTTTTTCAGAATACTTATGTTATCGTAAATAAGCAATTTAGTCAAAATCTTTAGAGCTGATTTTGGAAAATAATGCGTACAAAATAGTAACAAATATGGAAATTTTGAGTTCGAAAAATAATCTTGCTCAACTATTTAGCTGAAAATTGAGTATAGGGTATTGTTCAGGATGTTAGTATTACTTGGTTTTTAAGGTTTTATCCAAATCGAAAATGACGTTTTCGAGATATGAACAGTTTTCAAAATCAGCGTTTCCGGTGGCTAGAATCGAAAATGAAGGACGCAATAATGTTGAAAACGTCAATTTTACTCCAAGTATGCATTTTGGTCAAAATCGCTTTAGCCGTTTTCATGTAGGTAAAACAAAAGAAAACCAAATTCTCAAAATATGGCTTTTTTCAAAAATCTATTATAGATAATTTAGAGAAAAACTGAGTTTGCTATAATGTTAGGAATGACCATATTACATACAAAATTAATTTTTGTTGCAACTGTATTGACCGTTATCGAGATAAGGCCACTTTTCAAAATTACCGTTATTCGACTTTTTAGCCAAAAACTGGGTATGCAGCCATGTTTACCTTATGTAGCGTAGCGCAAGTATACATTTTGGTTATAATCGTTAAAGCCGTTTTCAAGTAAACCAAATTTGAATAAAGTCTTAAAAAACAACATTTTTTCCAAAATAGTCCGTTGAACGATAATTTAGGGAAAAACTGAGTTTGCCATCATGTTGGGAATGACTGTATTACCTTAAATATGAATTTTTGTCGAAATATTTTAGAGCGTTTTTGAGATATGACCAATTTTCAAAATTACCGTTATTCGATTTTTCTGCGAAAAACTGAGTATGCAGCCATCTTAGTTACACCTACTTAAGCCCAAATATCAATTTTGGTTGAAATCGTTAGAGCCGTTTTCGAAAAACTCAAAAATGCTGAATACCGTTAGAACGGCAACACTGTAAGCCCACCAACTCCAAATCCGAAGTTTGAAAGAAATCCGTCCAGCCGTTTGCGCTGTAGAGCTCAGGAAGGACGGACAGACGGACAGACGGACAGACGGACAGACGGACAGACGGACAGACGGACAGAATTGCGAGACCCACTTTTTCGAGTTCCTCTATCATCGTAATGTCAGATTTGATTAAAATCTCGAGTTCGATTTTTTGTACGATTACAATACCTTTCTCTTACTACGTAATGCGAGAAAGTTAAAAATGTGTGCGCATTTCATACAACAAGCATACCCCTGCTTGCGAACACATCTCTCTCGATCGACGATCGAGGCATGACTGATTGTCCACACAGAACCGTCGTCGGCGCATGCAAATATGTTTTTAGTAATGAAAGCCAGAGTTTTGAGTAACTATTAAAAAGGGTTGAAATTAAATTTCCGTTGTACTTTGTGCATGGGCACGCACAATTACGTCTTCCAATATCGCTGCAAAAAAGATAAAGTAGAGAAAAGCATTAACAATTTCATGCGATCAAAAATACCTTAAAAGAGAAAATATCCCTTAAATAAATTGCTACTGCGTATGTTGGGAGCTTTCTTCTTTTATGGGACGGACTATAAGACGCCTACATTATATACCCACATTTAGCGAGAGAAGTTTCACTTCTAGATTTCCTAGATTTTTAGTTTTTTGTGTGTTTGTGCATTAAATCATGTGCGGACAGTTAATTACTGAAATGTCAGGGTAGATGACATTCTACCCAATGTGGCAGTAATAAAAAAGGAGTGTTGTACTTCCCTTTAAAAAAAATTACTTTGCGAAGTGTAGGGACTTAAAACGAAAGGCAAGGACCTAACACCTAGGGCTTATCTGAAGCTGCTGGATGACATTGTAGCTGACGCGCGAGGAAAACACCCAATTATAATTGCTGGCGATTTCAATGCATGGGCTACAGAATGGGGCAGCAGGATAACGGACGCAAGGGGTCGAGCTCTATTAGAAGCATTCGCAACACTAGATGTGAGTTTGGCGAACAATGGTGCAAAAAACACATTTCGGAAAGCAGGCAAGGGGTCTATCATAGATATCACCTTTATGAGTAACTCACTCCTGCGCAAAACAAAATGGCAAGTAAGCGAAGAATATACGCACAGCGATCACCAGGCGATAATATTTAGCTTGAACAAAGACAAGCCCGGGCAGCCCCCCAAACTAACAGGGCCAAAGTGGAAAGACCCACTTTGACAAAGATTCGAGGAAATGATTAATACCGAACTTGCATTCAGCAGCGAAACAGCGGAGACACTGTCACAACAATTGACGCAAACAATTACTACAGCGTGTGATGCGGCAATGCCTAGAAGATCTGCCAGTAAAAGAGGGGCACCGTATTACTGGTGGACCGACGAAATTAAAACGCTAAGAGCAGCGTGCCTCCGTTCTAGACGCAGATCCCAGCAATGCAGGGGAAGGCCAGAGTTCCAAGAAAGGCTATCTATCTTCAGATTAGCAAGGCGAGATCTCGAAAGGGCCATCAAAGAGAGCAAGGCAATATGCTTTAAACAACTCTGCGATGGGGCAGACCTAGATCCCTGGGGTATGGCATATAGGATGGTGATGAAGAAGCTTAAGGGCAGTAGGTCCCCACAAATATCCTGCCCAATAATGCTGAAGACAATAGTTGAGCACTTATTTCCATATAGGCCGTCAACTTTGATCATCACCACAAGAGACACAAGTTCGGAACGCATCCCTGCCATCACGCCGAAGGAACTATACGAAGCGTGTAGGAAGATAGGTGACAACAAAGCGCCCGGACCCGATTGCATCCCGAATGTGGCGGTTAAAGCGGCCATTCGAAAACGACCGGAGCTTTTTATTGCAACGATGCAACGGTGTCTGGAGGAAGGGGTATTCCCGAGGTCGTGGAAACTCCAGCACTTGGTTTTACTGCCAAAAGGGAAAAAACCACCAGAGGAGCCGTCCTCATACTGGCCAATATGCCTATTAGATACAATGGGGAAAATCTAAGAACGGATCATATACTGCAGACTACTCGAGGTGGCAGAGGATAAAGGAGCTTTGTCAGATGACCAGTATGGATTCAGAAAATCGCGTTCTACCGTCGATGCCATTAAGGCGGTAGTAGATACAGCGGCTGAAGCTATACGGGGAAAAAGATGGAGAGGTGGGAGAAGAAATATTGCGCGGTTGTGACCCTTGATGTTAAAAATGCCTTCAATTCGGCAAGCTGGTCATGCATTAGGAGATCCTTGGTCAGAATGAAAACGCCTTACTACCTGCTGAATATAATAGCAAACTACCTTACCGACAGGAAGTTAAGGTACCATACTGACGATGGCGTTAAGTACTACAACATCACCGCGGGAGTACCACAAGGGTCGGTTCTAGGACCCCTCCTGTGGAACATAATGTACGACGGGGTTCTCCGATTAACGCTGCCGCAAGGAGTTAAGGTTATAGGCTTTGCTGACGATATCGCTGTGGTTACTGTGGCCAAACATATCCACGAGATAGAGTCCGCTACGGATGAAGCAATAGCCAGAATCAAGAATTGGCTAGAGTCTGGAGGGCTAGAACTAGCTGACCACAAGACCGAGGCTGTGTTGATAACCAGCCGAAAGACTGTGGAATATGCATCTTTCCGTGTTGGAAACCAACTAATTAGATCAAAGGAGTCACTAATTTTTTTTTTTTTTTTGAGAGCGAAAAATACTATGCTAAGATCACCACCGATAGCGTCAAGGGCAAGTTCAACAATTTTGCCTATAGATCCCTCTGAAAAAAGAAAAAAGATATATCGATCTCCACCTAGATCGCATGTCACCGGAAAAAGAAGTCCTCCGGTTAATCAGGACTCAGTGAAAACGAAATGCTTCGTAAAAGAGAACAACGAATTACGAGCTAAACTTAATGAAATGGAGCGACTCTTCTATGAGCTTAAGAAGGAAGTAGATTCTCTGCGAAAAGAAAACGAGGATCTTTAAAACCTTCGTATACCGAAAGATCTCGAGACAACGCCGAACTGTCCAGCAACGGCATATTTCACGGACGAAGAAGAACTTGCCCGCGAAACCGATCCGGCCGTTAAGGGACGACCTAGCAAAAAGCGTAAGGCTGTAACCTCACCCGAAGTTTTGCAGGAAAAATATAAGGCCGCTGTAACAAACAAGACAAAAACTAAAGCGAAACCTCGCCCTCCACCCGCAATAAATGTCGTCGGGATAGAGGACTACGGAAAACTTCGTAACCTTCTCAAAAATACGCTGAAGACGAAGTATAATATAATCTCACGCCGAAATAACGTGTGGAAAATTAACGTAGAGGATCCTGATTCTTACCGAGCACTGTCTCTTAAATTAAATACAGAGAATATCCAATGGTTTACTTATGAAAATAAGTACGAAAAACCGATGCGAGTCATTGTTAGGGGATTCCACCCGACATGCAGTAAAGAAGATATTATGGAAGACGTGCAAACACAAGGCCTAAAAATTATTGACGCCGTGAATATTATCAAGAAGGAAAAGCAATGCACGGAAGGAGACAAAGATTTCGTAATCAAACGCGGCCTTTCACTGTTTATGCTGACCTTTGATAGGAGCGAGAATGTGGAGGATATCTTCAAAATCAAGACAATCCTAAACATAAAGGTCAAAATCGAGCCAATGCGTAAGGGAAGGAGAACGGTTCCTCAGTGCAAACGTTGCCAAGGTTTTAACCATACAAAAGCATACTGCCAGAAAGAACCACGGTGCGTTAAATGTGCCGGTAAACATCTCTCGGAAGAGTGCGACAAAAACAAGCAGGTCCCAGCGGTCTGCGCAAATTGTACGAAAAACCACCCAGCAAATTATAGAGGTTGCGAGGTAGCGAAAGAACTACAAAAAAGACGCGACACTCTCAAGAAACCGGTACACCCAGACCCAAGCTTAAAATATCGTAAAACCGATAATCCAAAAACCGCTAGGGCAGTCAAAAGGACGAAACCGATACAGAAAAATAAGGAAATTGCACAAGAGAACGTGGCCGGACCAAGTACAAAGAAAAATCCGGCGTTGGCTGATGCGAGATCGTACGCGCAAGTCGCGATACATGGAGACCAGTCAAGATCAGATACAACAGATCCGATCCGTCAATTATTAACTGTTATATTAGAAAAACTTGAGCAGCAAAGCAAGATAAATCAAGTTTTATTTGACAAATTGAGCAAGCCCGAGTTCAAACCTCGGAAGCCTAATAACAAAACATGAATATGATAGAGTTTCTTAAACTACTGACATGGAACGCAAACGGCCTCCTAAACAAAATTAACGAACTAGAAATATTTCTACGGAAAAACAATATTGATATATGCCTGATATCGGAAACCCTAAGGGACATGGACCCAAAATAAAAGGTTACAGAGATTATCACGCGCATCATCCTTCGGAAAATGCCAGAGGCGGATCCTCTCTTTACATTAAAGATTGTATTAAGCACTCAACAGACATAAAAATAGAACTCGATTCTATGCAAATAAGTTCAGTCTCCGTTGTAGTAAACCATTTAGACTATCTTATCAGATCTTGCTACTTCCCCCCGGGATATAGACTGATAGACGACGACCTTGACCACCTCTTTGACTCATCTGGGTCTAATTTTATTATCGGTGGGGACTTTAATGCGAAACACACTTTTTGGGGTTCAAGATGCAACTCAACGAAAGGCAGACTACTATACAAAGCCAGTATGAAGCGTGGTGTGGACTTTTATTCGACGGGAAAGCCAACATATTGGCCAACTGAAAAAAATAAAATCCCTGACCTCGTCGACTTCTTTATTGCAAAAGGGCTAAACAAAACTCTGACGGAAGTCGAAGAATGCTACGATCTATGCTCAGACCACTCAGCAGTCACCCTGAAAATGGGTATAAGTGTAGCAACGAATGTAGGACCGCCCATGTTAAGTAGTAACAAAACCAACTGGGACGTTTTCCGAAAAGACTGTAAAGAAAATGTTGCTTTAAATGTGCCACTAAAGACACCGCTAGAAATAGAAGATGAAGTTGACAACCTCGTGGAAGCCATTCAGAGTGCAGCGTGGAAAAACACTCCCTTCCGGAAGACAGCTACACAATAAAGTCAAGTACACTCCTGAAATAGAGGACCTCATACGAGAAAAGAGGAGAGCGCGTAAGAGATGGCAACAATCCCGCGCACCCCCTGATAAAACTTATCTGAACCATCTTTGCAACAAACTTAAAAATGAGCTACAGGATCTAAGAAATCTCGAAACTTCTACTTACCTAGAGGGCTTGACTGCTGAAAAGAGCTCAAACTACTCACTTTGGAAAGCCTTGAAGTCCATAAGGAAACCAAAAATGCACTCGCCACCAATAAGAAAAGCAAACGGCGAATGGGCAAAAGGAGACAAGGAGAAAGCGGATCTATTTGCCGAGCATCTAGAAGAAACATTCAGGCCGTTCGACGGACGACCTTTAAACGAAGAACCGAATGTTAATACGGGATCCGACAACTATAAAGTAAAATCCGTATCTCTGTCCGAGCTTCGAATGACAATAAGAAAGTTGAAAAATAACAAAGCTCCAGGATACGATCTTATCACTGCCGAAGTTCTAAAGGAGCTACCAAAAAGAGCAATAGTCAAGCTGCTGTACATTATAAATGCTTCTCTGAGACTTTCATATGTTCCAAGACAATGGAAAGTAGCCGAAGTCATTATGGTTCCGAAACCAGGGAAGAATACAAATGATAAGAAATCATATCGACCTATTTCGCTACTGCCGATAATATCTAAGGTTTATGAGAAACTTCTGCTCAAACGATTACAACCAGTAATTGAAGAAATACGCTTGATACCAGATCATCAATTCGGCTTCCGGGTTCAGCATTCCACAATCGATCAGGTTTATCGAATAACAAATGAAATTGAGAATGCTCTAGAATGCAAAAAGATTTGCTCTAGCGCTTTTCTCGACGTATCGCAAGCCTTCGACAAGGTATGGCACGAAGGCCTCATGTATAAGCTAAGGACAATCCTACCGAAAAAATTATTCAAAATATTGAAATCCTACCTTGAGAACAGACTCTTTCGTGTTAGACATGAGACTGAATTCTCGGAATTCAAAGAAATCCACGCCGGTGTTCCTCAAGGAAGCGTTCTCGGCCCAATCTTATTCCTGCTCTACACAAGAGATATACCACAGGATGAAGGGACCATCGTAGCAACGTTCGCAGACGATACGGCTATCCTCGCAATCGATGAGTCAGTCGAATCATCAACTGAAAAACTCCAACGGGCTCTTAATAAAGTATGCGAGTGGACAAAGACCTGGCGAATTGCCCTTAATGAGACCAAGTCGACGCATGTCAATTTCACGTACAAAAGGATAAACAACTTACCTGTTTTCATTAACTCGGTACAAATACCGTACGCAAACGAGGCGAAATATCTAGGAATGACCCTAGACGCTAAACTTAAGTGGAAGCCACACGTAAAGAAAAAGCGCGACGAGCTCGCAATCAGAGTTAGAGAAATGTATTGGCTACTCGGAAGATATTCAAAGCTAAGCGTATACAACAAACTGCTCCTGTATAAACAAGTGCTTAAACCTTCTTGGACATACGGTATTCAACTTTGGGGTTGTACCAAACCAAGTAATATGGCTATAATACAAACATTCCAAAATAGAACGCTAAGAGCAATCGTGAATGCTCCATGGTATATAAGGAATAGTGATATTCACAGAGATCTAGGAATTGCTACCGTAAGTAACGAAGTAACAAACTTTGCTCGCAAACTTCGTTCTCGTATTCATGGTCACTGCAATAATGAAATAATCCGTACTCTGGACGTGACAAACCTTGAGCGCCGACTACAAAGAACAAGACCGTTCGACCTAGCGCCATAAGGAAAAACCGCATGTAATGACGGTATTAGTAGGTGCGTTCGCTGGAAAGCTACCTACCAAACGCGAATAACACTACAGAAGCGTAAACTACTTGTTAAGGTAACTTAGTCGTAGTCATCACTTAAATGAAAAAATGAGAGGAACAAATTTCATACTACTATGAGCGCGCGCGGCCGGATCTCATAGTGCCTCTCTGAGGGGTGAGGTTTAGCCCGTAGGCAGACGAGATATACCTGAATCGGGCAATGGTACGGGCCATTGGTATCTTTTGAAGATTACTCACCTCCAGGCGCAACCAAAAAAAAAAAAAAAAAAAGAATCGTGCATGCTAGTAGCACGGGCAACTAGTATCTTTCGAAGATTTCACATCCTTTGGACGCAACCAAAAAAAAAAAAAAAACGGGCAACGTCGGGTGCCTACCGCTAGTAGTAATATAAATTGAATCAGTTTTTATTAGCTTTAATATATATTTAACGTGTACAATAAAAATCTTATAGATAATCATTTTTACTCTATTATTTTGAAATACATAGATTAACACACGAATAGTTGTCTGTTGTTTCCAATCGTATAGCTTGAAAAAAGCCGGATATATACATTTTTTTCTAAAATAGACCTTCGATTTCACCAGATTCTGTATTTAAATCAATATCATAAATACATGGCCTAGTTGGTAGACCAGGCATTTTTGATATGTCACCGCACATTGCAACAACAAATCCAGCACCTGCAGAGACATACATATCTTGAACAATCAAAGTAAATCCTGTAGGTGCTCCCTTTATTGCTGGATCTCCAGTTAAAGAGCTTGACGTTTTAGACATGCATATTGGAAGATTTCCAAACCCCTGAAAATATATTTAATTATGATTTTCTCTGTCAAATCGATATTTCTTACATTTTTGGTTAAGAAAATCATCGCTTCCTCGGCTTTTGTTGATAAATTAACAGAAGCGGCCCCATACATGCTTCGTGCAATTATAGTAAGTTTTTCCAAAATCGAAAGGTTAGTTTCATACAAGAACTTGAACGCTGAACGATTTTCGCATGCCGCGATTACTGCATTTGCAAGCTCAATAGCACCAGCACCACCATTACCCCAATGGGAACAAGTAACAGCGTCAAAGGCTCCAGCTTTGATTGCAGCTGATTTAATTAAATTATGTTCGGCTTTCGTATCAGTTCTGAAAGTAATGAAACAATATTATTTAAAAATGCACTGTAAAAAAAAGCATCGCTTATTAACTCAACTTAAGCTACAAAACAAAAATCATTAAATGTCACTTACGAAACTATTTACTTGACACTTGATATTAGTATGTCAACACACCTCTATAGAACTTATTTATGTAAAGGGTGTCCCAAAATTCAGGCAAAATTTCAATAAAATAGAAAACAGTTATTTTGCCCAATCGCATTTTTTTAACTTAAACATAATTGGTCTTACTAGTAGGTCTTTGAAAATTTTAATTATTGAATTGTGATAACAGTTGCTGAAAACACACCAGATCAAACAAAACGTTTTTGATTCAATAGTCAAAAAAAGTTTTTTTATTTGAACACACAAGCGAAACAGAATGCAACAAAAGCAAAACATTTTGTTTTATTTTTCCGTCTTATGTGCGTTGAAATAAAATAAAATGGAATTTTAGACTTGCGTTTAGTGTTGTTCAACATGTGGTCGGACTTTACGTCCATATTTGTTACAATTTGCGCACAGAGTAAACACAAATTAAGTTGTAAAGGGCAAAGAAAGAAGAAAACAAAAACAACGGAATTAAATTTTTGGTTTGCATAAAACAACAGGTCAGTTATCGGCAACAAAACATGTTTTTCTGTTTTGCTTTGGTTTTTATGTTTCATTTGGTGTGGTGCGCCATAAGAAATTAGGCAATTATCGTCAACGACGCTTTTTCGAAAAAGATTTGTTGCATTCGGTGTTTCTCGTTTACAATGGCTTGTATTTTTGACAACCACCACTAAAACGGTGCCGTGAAAGCAAAATAACGCCGAATGTATAATTTCGGTGTTATTTCACTTAGCTATGTGTGGGTTTTCAATTTTTGGGACGAATGGAAGGGATCTACAATTTTACGCCGAGTCCAAACGGCTAATTGAGAAGCTCATTCATGACAGTTTTACTCTCGGATGTTTGTCAGACGTTCGCGAGAGGTGGCGCAGTGGAAAAAAACCTTAAGATGTAATTTGGCTCTCTCGGGATTCGAACCTGAGCCCCTCGCTTAGTAGCCCAACACACTACCACTAAGCCACTGCGCCGCTTTGAGTTACATTCAAATAATACATAACGCAGAAATATAGCTATTGTTTTTAGATACTATTCGCCCTTATTTTTTGAGCTATTTTTTCTCAAATTTCTCGTTCTACTTTTAAGCATTTGGAAGATTTAAGAAAATAATAGTTCTATTCTATTATTTTCTCAAATTCCTCGTTATATTTACTTTAAAATTTATAAGAATAGCGGATCCAAATTTGCGCGAACAGTTAATTGCTTCAATGTGAAATAATGCTGAATCCCTAAATTCAATGTTATTTCGCTTTTACAAAATGAAATTCACCCATCAAGACACTTTAAAACAGAAACGTGTGCTTTGTTTCGTTTGCTTTGGTGTGAGTTGTCTCAGGTTACAGGTAGGATTACCAGTTCTCCTGATATTCCGGGAGTGTCCCGGTTTTTTTACTAATCTGCCGGTCTTCCGAAAATTCTATGAAATCTCCCAAATTTCCAATATCATTTTAATTTTCTTAAAAAAAAAGAAATAACAAAGAGTTAAGAAAAAGTTTTATTACGAAGAAATGTAATCAGCGCCTAATGCAACTAAAGGGTGATTTTTTAGCTGGTTTGGTTTTGGCAACACTGGTTTTGACAGCTGACGTGTGTTTAGTACCTTGTGTCACTGTCAAACAGCTTCAGTTTGGTTTGCAATTTAACCATGGGTCGTCTTACAAATGAACAACGCTTGCAAATTATTGAATTTTACTATCAAAATTCGTGCTCGGTTCAAAATGTTCATCGCGCGCTGCTTCCATTTTATGGACGAAGCTCATTTTTGGCTCAATGGGCACGTAAATAAGCAGAATTGTCGATTTTGGATTGAATATCAGCCAGAAGCATTGCAAGAGCTACCAATGCATCCAGAAAAAGTCACAGTTTGGTGCGGTTTATGGGCGGTGGCATCATTGGACCGTACTTCTTCAAAGATGATGCGAATCGCAGCGTTACTGTCAATGGTGAACGCTACCGAGCGATGATTACAAACTTTTTTTTGCCCGAAATGGAAGTTCTTGACTTGCATGATATGTGGTTTCAACAAGACGGTGCCACATGCCACACAGCACGCGAAACAATGGCGCAATTGCGAGGCGAGTTTGGTGAACAGTTAATTTCACGTTTCGGGCCGGTCAATTGGCCGCCTAGATCGTGCGATTTGACACCATTAGATTATTTTTTGTGGGGGTATGTCAAGGCTAATGTGTATAGGGACAAGCCCGCTTCGATTGACGCACTGGAAGCCAACATCCATGCATTCATTCGTGAGATACCGGCCGATATGTGTGAAAGAGTATGCCAAAATTGGACTCAGCGGATGGACTACCTGAGACGCAGCCGCGGTCAACATTTGCATGAAATTATCTTTAAACATTAAATTGCAAGGTTCAAACTATCGATTCAAATAAATATTTCATTCATTTTTTCGAATTTTTTGTGTTTTTTTTTTTTTAAAAAGTTCTAAACCTCTTAAAAAATCACCCGTTATATAATGGATTTGGAATAACTATTTTTGTTTATAAACTTACACATTGACATCGACATTTCCCCAAAAATATTTGTTTGCTCGAAGAAGAATGGTGGCTTTCAACTTTGTTCACAAAAAATATTAAATGTAAGTTATTAAACATAAATTTCAATACAATAAACTTTAAATTTGGTTTGTACTATGAAATAAGAAGGTTTTTTTTTTAATTAACCGATTTATTTTTAATCTCCCGATAATTTATCTGAAACCTCCCTTGTTGAGAAACATTTCTGAAGTGATTGACAAAATCGAGATTAACGCGAGCGAAGACGTGGGCAAAAGCTAGTTGACTCATAAAGTATACAGATAGGGGTAATGTATGAAATAGCACACCGGTTTCGCGTAAATGTGACTGAATTTCAAGGCGTTGGTGGTCGTGGGCTTGTTTGCATAGCCCTTTGACATCAAAAAACCTAAAAAAAAAAAGTCCAATGGCGTTAAATCGCAAGGATAGTCAGTTCTGATCGCAAAAACGGCCGATTACACGATGAGTACATAATTGAATTGTTCCTCTGGCTGTATGGCATATGGCACTGTCTTGTAGAAACCACTAAAACCTGGGTTACCAAGTCACGATAACGAATACCATAAATTGCTACTGCCTGATCAGCTGCATTTTCGAAGAAGAACAATTTCTTTTGATCCAGTCTCGATGAATTTTTATTTGCGTTGGCATCACTATTACTATTAAATAGCGCAAAACTAAAGTGTTACGTGTATTATGTGACATCCTTTATAATTAAATTACAAAGATATAAAAGTCCTAGCAAAAGATAGATAGGTATATTCATCGTAATCAGGCGCTGAATTTTGAAAAACCAATAAGTCAAAACCAACGACAAAACCACAGAAGCAAAATATCATTTTGAGTTGATTAGATACCCTACCTGGTTAAATTAAATTTTAAAAATTTCACTTTATGTACAAGTCCTTAAGTTAAATTTATAATTATGTACATTAAACAAGTGATTGTATTTAATCCTGCTATAAGTAGGTGAATAGTTCGAAAAAGATAAACAATTTCATACCTGTGAAGATTTATGGCGACAACAACAGGTAGACCATATTTCCGTCCATTTTCAATGTGTTTCAATAAATTGGGCAATCCTTTTTGTAGAAGTTCGAGGTTTTCTTCACTGTACTCCTTCTTTAGTGGAGCACCAGATACTACATTTGGGCCTCCACCGTGCATCTTTAAAGCACGAACAGTTGCTACAAGTACCACAGCATTCGGAACTTTGCCAGATGTGCGGCATTTAATATTAAAAAATTTTTCCATTCCTATATCAGAACCAAATCCTGCCTCAGTAACTACATATCCGTTTTTTCCAACTAGCTTAAGTCCAATTTCGTCAGCAACTATTGACGAGCATCCGTGCGCTATATTGGCAAATGGTCCGGCATGAACTAAAACTGGTGTTCCTTCCAATGTTTGCATTAAAGTTGGTTCAATAGTATCTTTCAGTAGCACAGCCAACGCCCCTGTCATACCTAAATCATCAGCAGTAATTGGGTTTCCTGATTTGCTAAAAGCTACAACCATATTTGAAAGCCGATTCTTCATATCTGCGAGACTTGTTGACAACGCAAGCACAGCCATAATTTCACTAGCAACTGAAATGCTAAATGAAGTCTGCCGAATTAAACCTTTTTCAGTTGATGACTGTCCGATAGTTATTTCACGAAGGTAACGGTCATTGACATCGACAACTCTTGACCACATTATTGTACTTGGGTCAATGTCTAGTCGAGCGAATCTTGTTATCTCTTCTTTTGTTAGTAAGTTCGGATCAGTTTCGTGTATTCCTAGTTTGCACAATCGTCTCAACTGGATTTTTGAAAATACTCGTATTCCCTTAATTGCGGGTACAAGACGGTCGTACAAACCTTGATCTTTTTGGGTTGCTTCATGAAACATTCTCGTATCCAACTGAGCTGCCAATAAATTGTTCGCAGCGCTAACAGCGTGGATATCGCCTGTTAAGTGCAAATTAAAATCTTCCATTGGTATCACCTGTGAATAACCTCCACCAGCTGCGCCACCCTTAATACCGAATGTTGGGCCCTGTGATGGTTGCCGCAGACAAGCAATTGAATTACGTTTCTTATGGGCACACAAAGCCTGGACTAATCCCACTAGTGTTGTGCTTTTTCCTTCACCAAGGGGGGTGGGTGTTATGCTAGAAGCCGAAGAAATTTTAAAACATAATGTTATAATGCACACATACTCGTATATCTATTAATTGAGTAAGTGAGGCCCGCATACCTATACGATATCCGCTATACGACAAGACTGCATAATGTACCTGCATCAAGTTGTGATGTTGTTAAGAAAATCCGTATCTTACTGTGGAGCAAATTTTGTAAATACGCACTACTCAGAACTACTGAAGGATGAATATAATATTTTACATCATTAATCAAATTTATGTTGAGAAATTGTAGTCGAACTTTACTAAATTATTCTTAAGACACTTTAGCTTGAATAACACACCGCTAACAAGGTATATGCAAGCAAAAAGAGGTCTTTCTCTCGTTTTCGTAAATAAAAATTGGATAAGGACACCTTACAACTGTTATTGAGATATTTAAAAAAAAAATTAACAGTTTAAATTAAATTTATTTCAAGTTTGAGCTGCACCACTAATTTATTATCTGATTTCAAATTTAAACTGCATTGCTAAATTATCAGCATCCAATCTAGTGAACAGCAGTGTAATCGTATATCGCTTAGGTATGAGGACACACTTTGAGGTTTACTTTTTTTTAACTACATGTCAATAACTTACCCAGCAACAACAATATATTTTCCGTCGGTTCTCTCTTTTAATCGATTAGTTGTGTTCAATGCGATTTTTCCTTTTGTGGTACCATACAGGGAAATTTCATTGGGAATTAAACCAATTTCTTCTGCAAGAGCTGATATATGTTTAGGCTGCTGAGATCGTGCTATTTTTATATCACTAGAAAATGTACATTTATATTTTTTATAACAATACTAAACCAGACAACAAATTACTTACGATGGTACAGGTTCCACTGTTGTTAAACTGAGTGGCTTGATATCCCACTCAGTTTGCAACATTTTTTTCGCAGCCTTTTGCGCTGATAGGATTGTATTTTTCATAAGCATAGCAACAGTCATGGGCCCAACTCCACCCGGCACCGGAGTGATACTGGAAGCGATTTGTCTGGCCTCTGCAAAGCACACGTCACCCACAAGCCTCTTACCGCTGCTTCGAGAGGGATCTATTGGGTAAGAAAAAATCAGTATGAAATTCAGTCAGATGCTTTTTTCGCTATGCTCAGGAAAAAACTGTGTCAATATTAGTATTCACATAATGTTTACATAATGGTTACGGCGTTGACTTACGTCACGCCTACCCATACAATAGTTACCGGCTACAGCAAAGGTACCTAAACTATAAATTTTATAAGCAATCTTAATCAAGGTTACAACCATGCTTTCATCATCATATTCCTTGATTGAGTTTAAACTTGGCTTACATGCACAATTCATTTAACATTGCTATTGTAACACAAGTGTGCATTAGAAAATGTACTAGACATCTTCAATCATTGTTGACAATATTCAAAAATCTGAAGATTGTACTGCAAGATTTAGGCTGGGTGGCTGAGTGTATACATTTTTTCGCCCGATCGGGCTTGTAAGGCTTAAGAAATAATTGATCGGAGTAAACGGTTTTCAATAGCCGGTAAATAGACGCAAGTCGCTATTAAAGTACAATTTTATTTTTGGACTTTGATATCGCGTCGTTTTTGAACGTTAGCATTGTTTTTAGCAGTAAATCCCATGTAACGGTTTTAAACAAGATTGATTTGATAAGTACCATTACTTGACCTTTAGCGAAAAACTGGGTACGCAGCCTAGTTAACCCCACGCACCTTAGCGTAAGTATAGATTTTGGCTGATATCGTTGGGGGCCGTTTTCAAGTAAACTATAATTAACTAAATAATTAATAAACGACATTTTTCCAAAAAAATACGTTGAACGATAATATAAATTCATGTTAGGAATGACTATATTACCTTAAAACTTAATTTAAGTCCGTCCTTCCTGAGCTCTACAGCGCAAACGGCTGGACGGATTTCTTTCATACTTCGGATTTGGAGTTGGTGGGCTTACAGTTCGGGGCCACTTTTTTTTGCACGTTAAGAGTTGCCGTTGTAACGATATTCAGCAATTTTGAGCAAATTTTCGAAAACGGCTCTAACGATTTCAACCAAAATTGATATTTGGGCTTAAGTAGGTGTAACTAAGATGGCTGCATACCCAGTTTTTCGCAAAAAATCGAATAACGGTAATTTTGAAAATTGGTCATATATCAAAAACGGTCAAAACTATTTCGACAAAAATTCATATTTAAGGTAATACGGTCATTCCCAACATGATGGCAAACTCAGTTTTGCCCTAAATTTTCGTTCAACGAACTATTTCGGAAAAATGTCGTTTTTTAAGACATTATTTAATTATGGTTTACTTGATAACGGCTATAACGATTTTAACCAAAATGTATACTTGCGCTACCATATATGGGGTAAACATGGCTGCATACCCAGTTTTTGGCTAACATAGCTGAATAACGGTACTTTTGAAAAGTGGTCTTGTCTCGAGTGGTCGATTGCAACAAAAATTAATTTTTAAGGTAATACGGTCATTCCTAACATGATAGCATACTTACTTTTTCTCTTAATTGTCTATAATAGATTTTTGAAAGAAGACATATTTTGAGAATTTGGTTTTCTTTTGTTTTACCTACATGAAAACGGCTAAAGCGATTCTGACCAAAATGCATACTTGGAGTAAAATTGACGTTTTTTAAACATTATTGCGTCCTTCATTTTCGATTCTAACCACCGGAAACGCTGATTTTTAAAACTGTTCATATCTCGAAAACGCCATATTCGATTTGAAAAAACCTTTAAAAACCAAGTAATACTAACATCCAGAACAATACCCTATACTCAGTTTTTGCTAAATAGTTGAGCAAGATTATTTTTCGAACTCAACATTGCAATATTTGTTACTATTTTGTACGCATTATTTTCCAAAATCAGCATTAAAGATTTTGACTAAAATGATTATTTACGATAACATAAGTATTGTAAATAAAACCCCGTACTTAGTTTTTCTTAGAAAAATGCAAATAATGCCGTCTTTTAAACATTACCGCACTACCAGTTAAAATGTAATCACAACTACTAGAAATTCATTTTTAGCAAATATTTCCCACTTCTTCTTTTTTCCACCATATTAATCATGAACCTTAAAATAATTCCAACCAATTGGAGTCTACACTATCAGAAACCCGAACTTCATTTACCCCCGTGCAAATTCAAAAACAAATCACAAACCCTGCTTCGAGTCATGGCCACCTACCAGCATCACCAATTTGAAAAATCTGGTTTTATAGACTATAAACAATAATAAAAGAAAAATAAACCAGCCACACTGATGATATGAACAAGAAGGTTTCGTGCGATCCAGTCGTGCACTTTATTTTTATTCCTCTTTGTTGTTCCATTTGTTGGTGATGCAGCTTAGAATTTTCAATTTTTCTGCCACTTCGATCGTAGCCGCCACCCAGCTAACAACCAGCGAACCAATGTATTTTTGATTGATGTGAATAAAATAATATTTATAACGTGCTGCAGTTCGTGAAGTTTTATTCATCATCAAGTTGGTCCTTCGAGCCGGATATTTTGGAATTGGTTTCGTTTGCTAGTTGGTGGTTGCTGGACTTTGGATTCCTGAACAGATAAGTACCTATCAATTGCAAATTTGAATTTTGTCTATTGCTCCTGTTGTTGCGTGCTACGAACGTTTTTTTTTGGGGCCTCGATTTGCTGATGCTTTTGGATAATTGTTGCTGAGTTTGCTGGAATCTTTCGAATTTTGTGAATTTCGGGGTGATAGACTTTGGGTTGTAAATTCACGTGTTCGGTAATTGAACTTTCGTTAGTTATATAATGGAAACATGCGGTCATTATAAAGGTTCAATAACTAGACTTTTTACGTTTGCGCAAAATATTAGGTCAGACGACTTCTTCCAATACCAGCGATAAAGATGCATCAATGGTAGTGCTACAGCACATGCATATTACACCATTTTCCGGCGATTACCGTGATTGGCCAGGTTTCCGTGACGTGTTTATGCAAACGGTGGACTGCAATGCTAAGCTTTCCGGTGCTCAAAAATTCCTGTATTAAAAATCGGTCTTACGTGAAGATGCATTTAATCTGTTGAATGGAGTCAACGTTTCGGACTCCAATTATCTCCTTGCTTGGGAGAAGCAAGAACGTTGGTACGATAAGCCTGTGGCTAGTTTACTTACTTTTAAATAAGACTGACTCGGAAACTCGAAAGGCTTGGGCGCTAAATAATAAAAAAACTCGGATAAGTCTACCATCAAGGAACTTCTATTGTTCTTAGAAGAACGTTCTAGTGCTTTAGAATGTAGTGATCCAAAATCTACCCGGGTTGGAAAGAGCTCTCGTGCGTCAAGTTCCGTGAACATTCTAGCCGTGGTAAATGTATCAAGCACAAAATGCAAAGGTAAACATTATCTTCCGCAGTGCCCAGAATTCGGTTCAATGTCGGTTGGTTCGCGTCGCAGCTTCGCTCAGGATCAGCGGTTATGTTATAACTGTCTCGGTACTAAGCACTCATCGATACGATGTCGAGTCAAGGCGCGTTGTTCGTTTTGCAATGCTCGTCATCATAGTTTGGTACACGTAGATAACGCTAATCAATCCACTATTTCGGCTAGCAATTGCCAAGCTCTTCTGTATTGGTCGTAAGCAACCATATGAAAAATGAAGCGCGTTTGTCAGGAATACTACCCACAGTCGGTGTTAAAGTGTTTGATGCACTTGTAAAGACTCATCTCGCGTGCGTTTTATTGGATACCGGTTCACAAGTGTCGTTTGTGCCAGATAGTTTGGTAAAAAGGCTTGGACTCCGTCGTTCCCATGCTCGGTTGCCTATAACTGGAATTTCGTCAGTTTTTTTACCTTGAAATCCCGCATTAGTCCACATTTCATTGAAATCGAGGCTTACATTTTGAGCAAATCGTTGTCGGAGACAATAGAGCTGAAGAAGCAAATTGTCGAAATGCTGTCTTGCGGAGGTCTAGAGCTCAGTAAGTGGAGCTCCAATTGTTGGGATATTTTGCGGGGAAGCGGTTGTGAGGAAGCTATTTCACTTGACTTAGACAGTTCATCGCAGTGTACCAAAGTGCAGCGTAATATACTCCGACAATGGAACAAACTTCCAGGGAGCAGGACGGGTTCTATCGGAGATGCACACATTACTACAATCACAGAAGCACAACAAAGCTGAAATGTTAGCTGCAGAAAGCATCGATTGGCAATTTATCCATCCGCACAGCCCCTATTTTGGCGGGCTCTGGTAAGCGGGGTGAAATTGGTGAAACAAAATCTTAGTCGCGTCGTTGGCAATAATATTATTCTGACCTTCGAAGAAATGTGTACCTTGTTAGCTCAAATCGAAGCCCTCTTAAATTCAAGACCTCTCTGCGCTTCCTCTGACTTAGATCTTGACCCATTAACACCTTCTCATTTTCTTCTAGGAAGGCCATATAGCATATACCGCGATCTCTGAGCCAAGTTATCTGGAGACACCTGTTAATCGGCTGGGAAGATGGGAATTGCTACAAAATTTGATGCAGAGTTTCTGGCGAAGGTGGTACACGGATTATTTGACAGCCTTACAACAACGCCCATCACCAAACTGGCCATTCTGCCCTATTCCTGAAATTCCTTCAGCGGGGGCGGCATGTTTAATAACGCAATTTGTTAGATAAAATATAATTATTAAGTTTTTGTAATTTTTGTAATTTTTAATTTTTATCACCGAATGTATGTAGCATAACCTATTGTTATTTGGTTTTGCTTTCTAATGCAAGTGCCGTTGGTATCACTATTTGTCGTCTTTTTTCCTTAATACACTTGAAAGACTTATTGATATTCACATAAGAAACGAGGGTAACAAAACTTTATGCAATGCTCAACATGCATACTTAAAGGTAAAACAGAAGAGATGGGAGACGGCTCTACATGAAGTAGTAGGTAAAATAGAGGGCAGCCTTCACCAAAAAGAATACGCAATGGCGGCCTTTTGGACATAAAGGGGGCATTTAATAATGTCAAGAGGGAGGCCATCAAAAGAGCCTTGGAAAAGGAGCATAACCAATTACCTATATGAGATGCTCTCTACAGGAAATATCAACTCCACTATCGGAACCAGTTCAATAGAAGATCTGTAACTGGAAGCACCCCTCAAGGAGGGGTCATTTCTCCCCTTCTCTTGGTGCTGGTCATTGATAAGATACTTAAAGAACTAAACAATGCAGGATTCAACGTCACTGCTTACGCGGATGACTTAGTTATAATTATACAAGGAAAATTCCTTAATACAACGAGCGAGCTCGTGGAAACTGCCCTCAGCTGACTCAGAATATGGGCTGAAGGGTGTGGACTCCGAGTCAATCCAGAGAAAACGGAACTCTTACTATTTAGTTCAAAATCTAAGATACCGCTCTTCAGGCTGCAAAGACTTGCTGAAGTGGAGATTTTGCTCTCAAAAAGCGCAAAATATCTAGGTATGGTACTTGACAGGAAACTAAATCAACGTACCGGAAAGAGTCCGCAAGGCTCACAGTGCTCTCTTCGCTTGTATGAAGATAGCTGGGGAGAAATTTGGCATATTTCAAGCATATTTTACCACTGGACTTACAAATTTAAATACAAACAGGTAATGGTGCGCTTAGACTCACTAATGCAGGGCTTTTTATAAATAACAGTATAGGTCATAGAAATATGTTAAGGGAATCGTTCTCAGATATCCCCCTAAATGCGGATGAAAGTCTTGGTACACTTGACTTTGACACACCTTATGATGTGTTGTACCCTGACAGAGAGGACTGGTCTAGGAACTTAATTCAAAGGGAAAACGAGGCCTCAGTTTACACTGACAGCTCCAAGGGCATGGGGGTGGGGGGGCATGGGGGGGGCATGGGGGGGGGGCATGGGGTCAGGTATATACTCCGGCGAGTTCGACCTTAAAATGGCACTGAAACTTCCGTACACATGCAGTGTGTTTCAGGCAGAGGTTCTGGACGTACTTAAAGCTGCGGAGGCACTTGAGATGAGATCATTATACAAGACTGGGAATAAGGACCTCCTTCAGTTGATTGCTGTTAGTCATATAGCTCAAATAATGTCGATCGACTTTATTTCCATAAAATATTGGAAGTAATGTCGAATTGCGTCAGTTTCCACAATAAGAATATCGCCATCTTCATTGATAGTCAGGCTGCACTTATGGCACTAGAATCACAAACCACCAAGTCTGAGTTAGTCAAGAATTGTCGCACAGTGCTCAAGGCATTGTGCAATCGCAGAACCGTGTCAGACTGTGTTGGGTACCTGGGCATTGTGATATTGACGGTAACAAAAGGGCAGACGTTCTGGCCAAGGAAGGAGCTGGGCTCCCACTTTAGGCAACGATTGAAGGTATAAGACAACGTATGGCTGTGGCCAGAAAGATATTTTTTGAAAAAGTCTTTAATAAAGCAAACGTAAGGTGGTCGATGGCATAAGTTTTCAAAGGCACTGTGGCCTGTTTTAAATCGGAGGAAATCTGAATCAACCTAACCTAACCTAAGGCTCGAAAAATGTAAACTTTGCTACATGCAATTAGACTATTTAGGATACAACATCAGCGATAAAGGAATTCAACCTAATGAATCCCATAAGGACTCAATGTTAAGGTACCCCGTACCAAAGACGATGAAACAACTACAATCCTTTGTAGGGCATATTTTAGAAAATTCATCCTCCAGTTCTCCAGTATCGATCCCAATCTTTAAGGCCTATGTGAGAAATTGCAGAATGGAAGTAGAAAACCATTCGAACTGAGAAACGGCTTAGTATACAGAACTAGTCTATTTGTCCCAGCCGAAATAGAGTCAAACGTAATCAGGCTTACACATGAAAAAGTTGGTTGCCTTGGAACAACTAAATGCTACGACCAGATCAGGTCCCGTTATTGGTTTCCCAGCATGCGCGAGATGATAGAAAAATTTGTGAGGAATAGCCTAAAATGCATTATGGATTCCACTCAAGCTAAATCAAATGAGAGGGCTATTTACAGTATTCCGAAGAACCCAGTCCCGTTCGACATCCTTCCATTGATGACTTAGGGCCACTACCATCAATCAAGTCTAAAAGCAAGCATCTATTACCTATACCTAGTAGTAATTGACGCCTTCACAGTTTGTCAAGCTCTTTCCAGTAAATTCTAGTTGTTCGAAGGAGGTGATTTGCTCCCTCAAAAAAGTACTTTCTTTACTACGGCCGGCCGAGGAGAATCATCTCCGACAGGGGGACTCGAATTCAGTGAATTCCTTCTTCACAATAATATTGCTCATGTGTCAACCGGGTTCTGACCCCGATGTTAAGCAAGTTAAGCGAACCATTACAATACTCTAACTGGTACAACAAACTCTGCGAAGTCGAGTTTGCTATAAACAATACTATTCATTGTACAACGCGGATGACCCCATCATAAAATAAAGAAGAAGAGAGAGATATTCGAATCAGACCACCAATGTCGGGTCTCTCTTCGTCTCCCTTTTCTTTATTTTGGTGTAGTGGGGGAGAAACTCTGATATTATTCGTATCTCTTATATGTTTGGGTGGCCGAGTACTGCTGTTCACCGGTGGGGCTCGAACCTGAGCCGACCAGGTCACAAGCAATGATTCTACCCACTACACCATTGCCACCGATGACCCCATCAACTCTGTTGTTCGGAGTTTGACAAAGAGGCCCAACAGTAGATTGGCTAATTAAATATTTAGACGAGCAGATCACTTGTGAGCGCGACTTAGAGTGCAGTTATAGCGACACGAAAAGCCAAACCGTAAAAATTTTCTTTTACTTTTTTTAACCACTTAAACTTAATTGTTGAACTCAATCTTAAAATGTTCGTCTTAAATGTTGCTTAGGAATTGTAATGTTAGTTTATCAAAAAAAGTTAGTAATTATGTTCAATTTTTCTAGAAAAAGAATTCATTTGTTTTTCTGAACGAAAAAAATTTTACGTACAGAAAAATTAATAATTGTTGTTTTTCGAAAATTTCAAAATAATTTGCTAATTTTTTTGATAAACTAACTTTATAATTCATAAGCAACATTTTAAGACCAAGATTGAGTTCAAGCATTAACGTTAAGTGGTCCAAAAAAGCAAAAGACAATTTTTTCGGTTGCTTTTTACGTATCGCTATAACTGGCCCTTTAGTCACCATTTCTTCAAAGGCTTTTAAAGCCCTAATAGATTTCCAGCGTCACTTCGAGAGCAGTCATAAGGCAGTCAAAGTCTTTGAGCCTGGCGATTACGAGTATGGTTTCATAAAAAACGTCGATGTTTTCCCCGGTAAAAAGAAATTCACGCCAAAATTTAAAGGGCCTTACGTAATTACAAAAAACTCCCCAATGACCGGTATATCATCCGAGACATCGAAAATTGCCAAATCACGCAGCTACCCTACGACGCGACGGGATAATAGAGGCTTGTCATATTCGCAAATGGAAAGAATTGGATGAAGAGATTGTTTATAATCGTATTGGAACAACTTTTTAGAGAAGCAATAACTTAGCTTGTATGCCGTTTCTTCAAAAGCCGTCTAAGTTAACTTCATGAGAGATGTGAATCCCCTTCGATATGAGAGGTAGGCGTGGTAATCGTGCAAATGTCCTTTTAGAAACCATAATTTCAAAGATTATTAAAGATTATCTAGTCTTTTCCATGGAAAGTGTCTCACTACAAATCTTTTCCAATAACATACTTAGATTCTGATATAACTGTTAAACAAATGCATCAAAGTTAATCCATATTTAATTTTTAATTCAAATTACCCCTTCGGGTAGGGGACAGTATACCCGAGGTAGGCATGTCTGTCGTAAGAGGCGATTAAAATTCCATAAAAGCAGAGACGAAAACTTCGCAAAAATAATGCGGCAAAAAGTAAAACAAATGACCCGGTCCTCCTGGTAGGCGGTTTGTGTGTAGAACCTACTGAGCTACCTAGTAAAACTGATTCAGTTAAAACAAAAAATGATGGCAATGAACAAAACAAGAGATATAAATACCCCAGGTGGCAGACCATGTAAACTGGAAAATCCACCCTCCTCGGAGGTCGGTCCCATGGATTCTGGGGGGATCATTTATTGCTTCCTCAACAAAGCTCCAAAAGGAGTTCACTCACGCCGAGAACTCCACCAAAAATGGTCGTCCCAAAACAACTTACGGCCAAAAATAGCGCTAATTGTAAGCATTCTGAACATTCAAAAAAGATGCATTTGTAGCTCTTGCAATGCTTCTGGCTGATATTCAATGCAAAATGGACAATTCTGCCCGAATAGCCGCTTCAGTGGGTCAATTAAACTGACCATAAAATGGAAGAAGCATGCGATGAACTTTCTTAACAGAGCACGCATTTTGATAATAAAATTCAATAATTCGCAAGCGTTGTTCGTTTGTAAGACGATTCTTGGTTAAATTATAGACCAAACTGAAGATGTTTGACAGTGAAACAAAACACGAAACGTGCGTGAGCTGTTTAAACCAGTGTTGCCAAAAAGATAATAGCTAAAAAATCACCCTTTAGTTGTCCACAAAAAAAAAGATGAGAAAGTAAAATGTATCAACTGTCATGGAAACCACCCAGCGAATTATAGAGGCTGTCCGGCAGCAAAAGAACACCAAGAAAAGAAAAAAAGAGGTACTGCCAAACAACAACAGAACCCTCTTAAAAATACAAACAAGAAATAGGAATATGTCGAAAACAGCAAAGTCGACAAAATACCAATTGCGAAAAAAACCAACACGCCAGTTGTGAATAACAAATCATATTCCCAAATTGTGAAAAATACACGTAAAGAAGAAGAAATATCAGTTAAGGAAATGCTTTCTACTATTATTCAAAGTTTTTGTATAATCAAGATAAAGTTATTAAGCTACTGAGCAAAGAAGTTTCCAAAGGAACAAATCAACAAAATAACAATGATTGAAAACCTAAAAGTCGCAACCTGGAATGCAAATGGTTTACACCAACACATCTCTGAATTTCAGGTATTTCTGTGCAATGAAAACATTGACATCTGCCTGATTTCTGAAACCCACTATAAACAGGGAACAACGATTAGAATTCCTGGGTACCTCTGTTATCACTCTCCCCATCCTTCTGACAGTGCCAGGGGAGGTAGTGCTGTAATTGTAAAATGTATTTTAAAACCCTATGAATTGCCCAAAATAGGAAAACAAACCATGCAAGTAGCGATAATAAACATTGCGACTAAAAGCAAGCAATTTAACATAGCTGCTATATACTGTACACCTAGACATTTGCCTACAGAGGAAGATCTTAACGACCTTTTTCGAGCTCTAGGTACTAACTTTATCATTGGAGGTGACTTCAATGCAAAACACACCTATTGGGGGTCCAGATTAGTAACGAAGAAAGGCAGGAAGCTTTACAAAGCAGGGCGAAATTTTAATTGTAACTTTATTTCGACTGGATCGTCTACTTATTGGCCATCCGACCCAGCAAAAATACAAGACCTTATTGACTTCTTCATAACGAAAGGAATCAATAGAAAAGAAGTAAGAGTTGAAAACAGTGATTTGTCATCGGATCATACACCTGTAATCCTAACGGTCAATGACATGTCAGTAGAGCAGATAAGCAATGAAAGACTTACCAGCAAAAGAACAAACTGGTGTAATTTTAAAAAAATACTCGAAGGTTTTATAAACCTTAGAGCTCCACTGGCCACAACAAGGCATATTGACATCGAAGTGGAACAATTCATTGCCGATATACAACAGGCGGCAGAAGATAGTACACCAACTATTCAGCAACTTAAGCTTCGGTAAAATACCCCACATAAATTAGGGAACTAATATTAGAAAAGAGAAGAGCCCGGAGAAAATGGCAAATGACAAGATATCCCGGCGATAAAACTATATTCAATAGACTTAACAATAAACTTAAAAAAAGTATCAGTGAGTTTAAAAATAGAACTCATACTAAATATCTTTGCAATTTAACTGCTGACAAAGTCACAGACTACTCCCTTTGGAAGGCTGCCGAATATTTAAAAAGACCTCAAACGCAAGATCCCCCGTTAAAAACATCTGATGGGAAATGGATCGGCGACCCAAAAGAAAGGGTCCAACTATTTTCGGAACATTTAACAAATGTTTTTAAACCTTTTCCACCTAGTGTGGCAAACGAACCCCTTGAATTCTTTGATAGGATAGATGAAGACGTAATCACTTACGTTTCACTTAAAGAGATCAGCACATGTATTCATAAGCTCTCTAATAGAAAATCACCAGGTTATGATCTTATAACTGCCCAAATTCTGAAGGAACTACCCTTCATAGCATTGGTTAAACTTAAGCTTTTAATTAATGCTTATTTTAAGCTAAGATATGTTCCATATCATTGGAAGATAGCAGAAATTATAGTTATACCTAAACAAGGTAAACCTCCATCTGAAGTCACCTCATACAGGCCAATCTCACTTTTACCTGTATTATCAAAACTTTTTGAGAAACTGCTTCTTAAAAGACTAGACAGAATCATAGAACAAAGCAGGCTTATTCCCACCCACCAGTTTGGGTTTAGAAATAAACACTCGACAATAGATCAAGTACATCGTATAACAAATATTATAGAAAAATCATTAGAAGAAAAGCAAGTTTGCTCTACACTTTTTTTTAGACGTCTCAGGCTTTTGATAAGGTGTGGCATAAGGGCTTAGAGTATAAACTGCATAGGGATCTACCAAGACAATACTATGAGATACTTAAATCTTATATTTCAAATAGATTCTTTAGAGTTCGCTTTGGTTCAGCGTATTCTGAACTCAAAGAATAACAAGCAGGAGTTCCACAGGGAAGTGTTCTGGGACCAACCCTGTACTTATTGTATACTAGTGATATACCACATACAAACGATGTTATGAAAGCTACATTCGCAGATGACACTGCTCTTCTATCAACTGATAGATGCATGACTAAATCCACAGAAAAGCTACAAAAATCAGTTAACAGGATATGTGATTGTGCTCAACGATGGCGAATTAGACTTAATGAGTCAAAGTCCACTCATATCAATTTTACAAATAAAAAAATAACGAACGCTCCTGTGGTTATTAATAACCAAGTAGTTCCTTATTCTAACACAGCTAAGTATCTGGGTATGAATCTTGATGCTAAACTGAAATGGAAGGAACATGTGAAAAAGAAAGTAGAAGAGTTAAATATTAGGTATAGAAAACTGTATTGGTTGGTTTTAATATATAATCAGATACTAAAACCTGTTTGGACGTATGGTATCCAATTATGGGGTTGCACAAAGAAAACAAATACAATAATACAAACATTCCAAAACAAAGTCCTTCGGGGAATATTAAATGCCCCGTGGTATATTAGAAATAATGACTTGCATCGTGATTTGCAGATTGATCTTGTGACGGAAGTAATTAAAAAGTACGCAATTCGTCACAATGACCGTCTGCAGATGCATATTAATCCTGATATAATAGACGTCTTAAATGTACGATATAATATTCGTAGATTAAGAAGAACTAAGCCTCACGAACTTGTAATTAAAATATTGTGATTAAATTATTTTATGCATTAAGAAATGTACATGTAAATCATACCTTCTTGGGGACTTATTTCATACCATTTTGAGGACTTATTTTCTGTTCGATTTGGGGTATAATTTCACAGTGAAATTGTTCCCCAAATTTGGAGGGTTATTTCATTTTCTATTTGGAGCCGAAATAATTTTTTTTTATATAAGGACTTGCATTTTCTTTAATATATTGCAACATTTTTATTCATAAAAATGAAAAATAACGGAAATACCTAAAAAAAATTTGTAAATATTTTTAAATTTGAACTATCTATAACATTAAGATTTTTTTTACCAAATTTTCTCCTGCGGCGCTAAGGTTGAAACAATTTATTTAATTAAAATAAATATTGAATACAGATGACTAGAAGCTGGTCTATTAAATACCTTCTATTCGGCGATGGTCTAATTTCCTTTAGGTATTTAGCTTATTATTTTTAAAGACAAAAAGCATGTTTTTGGTCTTCAAAAATACAAACCAATCACTGAACTAATTTTAAAACGGTACTTTTGTACATCTATAGAAAAAATCCGCGAATCAAATACTTAATCTAAGAACACCTGCAGATAAGAAAATTAACTGTTAATGGAGTTATTGGATTATATTTTATATTTTAGTAAAAATAAGAAAAATTAAATAAGACCCCAAATTTAATTTTTTTTTTGGGGTATTATTTCATTGGGGCCTTATTTCGCAGAGCCGAAAAAGGAAAACCTTCCAGCCTCTTTAACTACCATTATTAGGCTTACCACTTTGGACTTTTTTTTAACTTTGGGATGATACTTCTTACTACTACCACTAAATTTGTTTCTTATGAAGTTTTGGAATATAACTTTAAGTTTCTACGATCTCTGGCAGCACCTAATTTGTTTCGATCGAGGATAATCGATGGAAACAAATAAGGTGCTGCCAGATCTCGATTGTATCGACTGAACTCAATTGTATCAAGTTCAAGTAACGTGCTGTCACCCCAGTTTCTTTTGATTACCCAGAAACTTGTGGAATGTGTAGGTACCCTTTTCTACTCGGTGGTTGTTATGGGTAAGAAGCCTATAACAGTTTTTCTAGCTTCGTAGCCTTACGCAATTTCTACAAACGGATGCAAATCGAAAAACACATATATTTATTTACTTAACTACTAATTTTTGTGCTGTTCTCGTTGAGGGTCTAATTCAACTTTTTGGTTTGGCTCTGCAAATAAAATGTCTTTAAAAGCTCTACTATTTACAAGCTTCTGTTGCAATAAAGAGAAATTGCAAAGTAACGAAACTAAGTAATAAATTCAAGTAAGTATTCGCTATCGTCTTCTCTGTAAAAAAGTAATTTACTGCATTTTAATAAAAAAAAAAAAACAATTTTAAATTGAACATTTTAAATAAATAATCTTCCTTAACTTGACAACTTCAAACTTTTAGTGTGAACGAAATTTCAATGTCAAAAAATTCAATAAAATTAACATTTTCATCATGCTGAACTACACGAAGGAACAACGTTTACAAATTATTAAAATTTACTACCGAAATTCCGAGTCGGTGGTCGCAACTTCAAGAGCGTTAACGCCAATTTTCGGCCGTAATTCTCGTCCCTGTAGTGTACTAAAGTATAATGTAGCTCTGGCAATGCTGTAATTAGAACACGTTTCTTAAATGTTGGCACTATCTTCTATGATGGACTTGTCACTTGAGTGAGCTTGTTCTGATTTGGCATTTCAGGGAGGCGTAAGTTCATACGAATCCTAGTTATAAGAATTGGAATAAATAAATGAATTAATTAGAAGTCTTGAGTTTCGTAATTCCTTTCACTAACTCCAATTACAATAGCGGCGACGAGGAAAAACTAAAGAAACAAAAAGCTTCACTTGTCAAAGAAAAAGTTCAATTTACCACGTGCAGTGATGATTTCGAGTCATACGAAGATTGCTTGAAAATTTATTTTCAACTAAACAAAGTAAAAGAGGAGCAAAAATACTTAATTCTCTTGAGTTTAATAGGAAAACACGTACGTAGTATTGAAGAACTTAGTCAAGCCAAGGAAGCCAAATGAGCTTAAATTCGACGCATTAATTAGATCATTAAAATACCATTTTGCTCCCAGAGTCAACATACGGGGAGAGGGGTACAAGTTTAACAAGTCATGTCAGCAGGAGGGGGAGTGTATTACTGATTTTATAAATCGTCTAAAAGTCTTCATTTCCGGGGGCAGCCAGATGTCAGGTACTCAGGTACAGGTACCCTCCTGACCCCTGAGGTGGGCTCTCAGACTCTCAGTTCGATTTTGAGTGTGGTGGATGTGTTGGGCAAATAATATTTTTTTTAGTTCCACGGGGAAATCTTTCGTTTTAAAGACATAAACACATATAAACAAATTTCGACTTGCTAATTTGTTCGTTGGTAATAAGTGATATCATATTATATTATATTATGTAGAACACCATGATTGTTGTAAACAACGAAAATACATTAGTCAATAAAGATAAATAACTTTCTGATTTTAGTACTTCTGATATTTCAAAATGTGTTCCCGAATCTGATTTTAATTTTGTTTTCTTTGTATTTTGCAAAAAGCAATGTCTAAAAAATACACTGGGGACGTTCGGATACGTAGTTTGTATAAAACGTCAACTAGATTTGTCGGGACTAGGTATCCGTACGCCTTAACTAAGTAAGTTTAGTTGTTATTGTAAACGCGTGGTTTATTTTTAAATTTTGACACTTTAAAATGTCAACTGAGTACGCAGGCAGGATTTCTTGACTAGATTTGTCGGCTACCCCTCCATAAACGTCAACTGCAAAAACTAATGACGAGACCAATGTGGGCCAATGAAAACTCAAACACATCTAGTCAGTCAGTTGTCAGACTTACTAAACTAGGTATCCGAACGTCCTCACTAACATCGTTTTCGATTTTGTTGTTACTTTCGATTTGAGACTCTTTCAATTGATTTGAGACAAAATTCAATTTTGTAATATAATTGCATAAACCTACATAGTTTCAGCAGCCTTTTGGCCTACGGATGTGTTTTTATTCAAAAGTCTTGCATCAATTTACATTCTATAAATTCAATAGTAGCGAGTTATGATTGTTTATGACACACAAAAACTACACAATTTTAATTCATCATAACGCAGCTAAAATATTGGATTATTTGTTTCTTTATTCATGCATTGTGCATATATCTGACACATTTCAAAACAACAAAAAGCTTGTTGGCTCAATTTGCTGCTAAAGTTTTTGAAAACCCCCTTTTTTCTACCTCTGAAATTAACCTTTTTACGAATATAAAGCAGTCCATACAAATATTTTAAATGTTTGACGTCAAATAAAAAAAATTTGTGTTTTCACCAGCGTTACCAATTGTACTACATATGTACCTAGTACTGTGCTACATATTCGGTTTAATTTTGTATGCCGTAGGTACTACTCATTACTCTAAAGTACTACATTTTTTTAACTACGTTTATATTCACCATTTTCTTCCTGTAGGATTGAAAATAAGGAAGTTCTACATGAGCAGTGGCGTTTATTGAGTGGGCTTCCAATCAGGACTCCTAATGTGAATTAAACAAACAAGCAAATTGTTTGGAGAACTTAATGTTTCAAGAGCTAACGGCCTATACTGAATGTATCCTGTCTTCCACCCAGTAGTTCTTTTGCTGAGCAAAAGTTCTCCGATCTGATATTTTAAAAGATGGAAAAAGTATTGGGTTACAAAAAACAATTCAAATATTTTACTAGCTTTTAAAAGATAATGTCAATTTTGACCCATCAGTATTATTGCTTATATAACAAATAGAAATATATGGGAAATTGGCAGGTACTACATTTTGTTTAAAAGTACTATATTTTTCTAGCTAACGTAGTACATTTGCTTTAGATTTTAGTGGCAACACTGATTTTCACATGTATTCACGGACAGTAAAACTGAGAGAGACGGGAAGGGGCCATTATTAGAAAAATCTGCGGGCGAATCGGGGAGACGTAGGAAAGCTGTCAGTCTATTTCATACTTAGTTTATGTCTAAAGCCACTTGATCATATGAAGGGACGTACATTCTTGAATTGGGCTCTGGACATGACGGAAGAAAATAAAGAATTTCGTCGCGAAATTATCTTCAGCGATGAAGCGCATTTTTGGTTGAACTGGAAAGGTGAGAAGTGAGAACCCTCGTGGTCGTGTGCTTCATGAACAGCACTTCACGCAAAAAGTCACTGTTTGATGCGGTTTGCATACCGGTGACGTCAGTGGAATGTTTTTTTTTCGTCGATGAAAATTACTTTTTTTTATGTGGCTACATTTAATCATTGGTCTTACCACAAGCCAGCGAAGTAAGAGGAACTGAGAGCCAATATTGAACGAGAAATAGCGGCTGTGTGAGTCATAGAAAATTGAGTTCAATGTATGGACTGCTGCATACGTTCGAATTTCATTCATAAATGGTTTGATAGTAACTCAAGTATTTTAAGTACTATGCATTTTTTTTAAAGGAATCTGTTAAGTCCATAGACAAACCATACTGATACCATGCAACTTGCAATCCTAATGCCACTGGCCTCTTCAATTTTTGTTTCTTTAAAAATTTGGCAGTTGGACTTCCTTCCGTGTTGGAAAGTGATAGAGTTCGGGAAGACTATGTTTTAACAACAAAGGCTATTGGCTATTAATTATATAATGTTAAAAGGCGCTTAATTTGATTTGTTTAATTAATAAAACTGTCTACAAGAGATGTTTTACAATTTTATGTAAAATTATTCTGTTGCAGGAAATTTTTATATTTTTGAATTTTTGTTTCAATTAAGAAAAACGTACACATGCAGACGATGTTAATGATATCAAAAATTGGCAAATACGTTAACATATCTGTGCTAATAAGTTTGGTGAAGCTGTAATAAATCTGTAATAAATTCTGGTTTAAGATTACACTAGCACGCAATATCTCAAAATCGGCGAGTGTTATAAAATTGTAACTAACTGTAATAAATTGTTATAAATGTGTAAAAAAAATTATGTTATATGTTTCATTGCGGTGGACTGATTTAGCTGGTGCAGGTTCAAGCCACTCATAATATCTATTAACTTCATGAAGCCATAGAAAAAAATGCGTTGCACCATATGCAGAATGTATGACTTACATTTCCTTTTCAGTCGCAGCACAATGAACCTATCTATATTGGTCCAAGTGTGCCACACCTAGGCCTATTTTAAAACAACAAACCAGCACAAAGGCTGCCGAAAGACTTGTTTCTTGCAAAAAGTTTAAAAATTTAATTAGTTTCCTTTAATGTTTACCTTTCGAAATTATTCTAATTTGCAAAAAAAAAAATAAGCAAAGTTATTTTAATTTACCACAACTCACCATCTATTATATTGATCCCACAGTCTATAACAACAGCGCCAGATTTGATCCAATCTCCTCGCACCATTTCAGCACAACCAATGGCAACAATAAGTATATCGGCAGATTTTGTCTAAAAGTAGATATTTTATATTTTAAAATCAAAAAAATGCATATTTATTACCGGAGGTAATACAACTAATAATAATACTGATATGGAATATAAATATCCAGTAGTTTATAATGTTGAAATAACTGTAGCAGAGTCCAGACGCTCGTTTAAGAGAGCTTCCTTTTTATAATAGCGTATTCACCCGTGCTTTAATCAATTTCATAGCTCTTTTGACTTTCAGTCTGTGTGTATTAAAAAAGTAATAGATTTTAGTTTCGTCAATCCGAATTATTATAATTATAATTATTTTCAAAGTTACAGTTTTCCCTAAAACTGATGAAGCGGTTGGAATAAAATTAGTATTGAAGTTAACGTCGACAGTCTTCAAATAAGTTTTAACGAGTTTCATTCATAAAACAATACCAATAGGTTTTTGAAATGTAATCCGCCTCTTGTGAATGCGGCAATTGAGCAATTGAATCAAAATATGAATTTATATACTATTGCATTGATGAGCTTCCTTACATATTTTATTTTATTTTTTTCAAATAACGGCATTAATGCCAAGAACTAAATTAAGACACGAATTGTTCTAAACTAAATAAATTTCTTAACAATACACAAGTTAAGTGTATTGTTAAGTCTTAAGTATCTAGACTTTCGAACCTGAAAAATCGTGTATAAGGTCATCCCTGTCATTCAAAAGTTCCCCTAACTTTTCAATTCATTCACGACAGACAGTGTAATTATGGGAATTTTGGTTTTCGTTTTAATGTATGTATGTGATAGCCTTTACTATTTATTTATCTGAAGGTTTTTTTCACTGAGCCACTTTCGCAAACGTCTGACAAACATCCGAGAACTGTCATGAAAGAGCTCCTCCATTAGCCGTATGGACTCGGCATATAGTAGACCCCTTCCATTTGTCCCAAAAATGAAAAACTCACACAAAACTAATGGTGAGAAGCTAGGTCTAGGGTCCCCCGGAACTGTTGCGCCTGTTTTGTTTTTAAAGAAATGCTGTATCTATTGCTTAAGTTAATAAAAATTACTTTGCTCACTGGCCCTTAAGGATCAAACCTCCTGTTATTTGTTATAAATGGTTACAAAAAGCCGTATGTTGATAAAATACGACCTAGTTTTTTTCAGTTCTCCGAAGGGGCTACTTGTATTTGTATTTAGAATTTTCCTGTAAATTTGCATTCGTTCTTTTCTTAAAACGACTGGACTTTGCAAAAATTAAAAAATTTACATTTAAAAATGAAAAAAACAATCAGTATGGATATAATTATGTCAATTTTTAAATCCTTGCCAAAAAAATTAAAAAAATTAGTTTAGCGCATACTTTTCTACAATGGATGACACTGTGTTCTATATAAATAAAGTGCACGACTGGATCGCACGAAACTTTCTCGTTCATATCATCAGTTTGGTTGGCTTATTTTTCTTTTATTATTGTTTATAGGCCATAAAACAGGATTTTTCAAATTGGTGATTGTTCAGTATTAGGTTTTTATGAATTCTATTTTTTCTTATGTCACACACCTTCTTCCCAACTAATTGCAACGCCCTCAATCAAACTTCTATGACCCATTCCACTCATGCCTCATTATACCATTTATATTCAAGCCCATCCATAAAGTTGTGGCCTACGCGGACGACGTCGCCTTAATTACTTCAGGAAAGTATCCTCAGATATACTGCAACTCGCTTTACGCAAACTAGTCTCCTGGACCAAAACCTGCGGTCTTAGCGTTAATCCGACGAAAACGGAGCTAGTTCTATTCACCAGAAGGGTTAAGACACCTGTAGTTATCCCTCCTAATCTCAACGGCACTCCACTCGTGTTCTCAAAAAGCGCCAAATGCTGTAGGCTCGAGATGGGGCCTCCAACCAAGCATAATGCATTGGCTTTACACCGCGGTCATTAGACCGATTATCCTATACGGCATAGTGGCATGGTGGCCGGCCTTGGAGAAGAGCTCCAATCTGAAGGTTCTCGAGAAGACTCAACGCTTGGCTTGTATTAGCATCACTGGCGCACTGAGGACTTCTCCCACCGCAGCTCTACAAACAATGCTCAATCTTCTTCCTCTAGACATCGTCAGTAAGGAATACGCCGCAAACGCGGCAATCAGACTAAGGGAAGGGGGGCACTGGAGTGAACAATCAACTGGTCATGCCAGCATCAGCCGGTCGATTAACCCCCTACCTATCACTACTGATTACTTGCCCACGAAGACAGACTTCGAAAAAGGCTTCTCAATTGAAATACCGGACAGATCCCAATGGGACACTCTGAATGTCCTACACGAAGGAGCACTGTCAATATTCACGGACGGTTCCAAAACATTAGAGGGAGTCGGAGCCGGGGTCTTCTCAGAAGAACTAAGCCTGGGTCTCTCCTTCTCCCTACCAAAGCACTGTAGTGTCTTTCAAGCCGAAATCACAGCCATTCGTCAAGCCACAGCTTGGCTGTCGATTAATACAGTATCAAGTAGGGATATAGTTATATACATAGACAGCCAGGCTGCCATTAGATCCCTAGTATCCAGCGTATTAAAATCTAAGGCGGTGGAAGATTGCCGCGTATCTCTTAACGAGATAGCCAAACAGAACAACCTCACCCTTTATTGGGTTCCGGGACACAGTGACATCCCGGGGAACTGTGCAGCTGACGAACTGGCGAGAAAAGGCTCTATCGGCGTTGATAGTATCAGTCTGCACAACGTGCATGCTCCGCTGTCCTTCGCTAAACAACTCATTCACGCGGACGCAACAGGTAAAGCAAGTCATAGATGGTAACATCTAGGATACTGCGATGTTGCTAGGCTTACTTGGCCAACCCTGGACATTAAAAGAACCAAGGCGCTTCTGCGACTCAACAGATCTAGTATCTCGCTAGTCGCTAATGTCATTACCGGGCATTGTATTCTGGGCAGACACGCGTGTAGACTCGGACTGCCATATAATGACTTTTGCAGAAGTTGCATGGACGAGGAGGAAGACGAGTCTGTCACCCACCTCCTCTGCAGCTGCCCCGCCCTATCCAGTTTAAGGAGGGCTTACTTAGGAAACTACTTCCTCAATGATCTAAGTGATCTAAGCTCCATCAGCGCGGCTAATATTCTTAGCTTTATCAAGGGCAGCAAATGATTTACATGAGTAACCGGTTAAGGAACCCCCCCACACCAGTGGTATGCACAATGGGCCGACTTACGGCCTAAGTGCTTCTCTCACCGAGAGCCACTTTAACATACATACATACATACAAGCCCATCCATGTTCACCATCAACCTCTATTTAAGTGTTGTATTTCTTTGTTCTTTCATTCTCTGTTCTAAACGCGTCGCGCTCAGTCGATTCCTTCATTAATAAATAATTGTTTTATTAAAACTGTTGAAATATCCTTTTTAATTTTCTTCTTATTATTTTCTTCTCCTGCTATCGAACATTTTGGTCCTTCGAGGCGGATATTTCGGTCTGAAATTGCGACATTTTTTTCGGTTTATCTACCTTACGAGTATATACTTGCGGTGCATGAGCATATTTCTGATTTCCGCAGATTTCTCGGACATTTCTCTGTGCCAAGCAAATTGCATGTAGCTTTTCGATAAGTATCATTTTTAATCCTACAATTACATTTTTTTATATACTTACTAGCTGTTGCCCGCGGCTTCGCTCGCATTAATGCCGATTTTGTCAATCACTTCAAGTACACTTAAGGAACTATTCGTCCTTTTCTGCACTACTTATTAAAACGGATACAAAACAGATACAAAATTAGTTCAACTGAATTTCAAGAAATTCTTCAGTTCACTCCAACGTGCCCATATAAGTATTCATTTTAATGAGAATTTAGTTGAAAAAATTCGAAAAATATATCTTTCCATATAACCATGCAAACCCACAAAATTTCATTGAAATCGGTTGTGTGGTTAAGAAGATCGACAACAGCGCCACCTATCGGGTCCAAAACTATCCTATCCATCAAGTTACAACCAACCATACCCACCCACAAAATTTTATTAAAGTCGGTTGAGTGTTTTAGGAGTTTTAGGCGGCGGCGTAGTGATGGCGATGGCGACGGGCCAATTTCCGCTTGGTCATTTCCATCTCGGTTGAATCGATTTTCCTTCCAAGTCGCGCCATAAGTTGTTTCACATCAAAAAGTTATCTCCACCATATATAGTATACCTAGTAATTATTAATTTGACACCCAATACTCATACGTCATACGCATATACCCATACGCCATACCATATCCATACCTAGAAGTTACACGTAACACGTCTCTTACCTTTAAGTGATAGGCATAGAATTAAAAAACGTATTTACAATAAACGCACCTACATTCTTACAAATCCAAAACAATTTTGTGTGCCTGCCGCCGCCGCCGCACACACCTATAACAAATCGAACTACCTATACTTTGCATGTAGGCTGGCTGCGCACAATGCAGAAAACATTATTGACAGCCGTTAGCCGTTGTTATTGACGACCACATGACGACATCGTTGTGTGTGAATGTGTATTCAACCCACCACCCAAAGCAGAACTGGCAATCAAGAAATCATTATTTTTTCGTTGGTCAGAAAAGTATATTTTCAATTGCTTCTAGCTCAGCCCCTGCAAGGAGCAGAGAGATAAATGATACTTCAACATAATCGGTGAAGTATTGACTGAATACAGTTTTAAGCTTATTCCGATTAACCTAGATCTATGAATGTAACAGCAAGATGATTAAAGTAAGGTAAAAAAAAACAAATTTGCAACCCCTTTTCCACAGTCACGCTACTCTTATAATGATTGGAGAAGAAGAAGAACATGCTAAAAGACTTAAAAAGCTTCCAACGATGGTATTCCCGGGACGGTATTGCCACCAAATAAGGCCTATTAATGATTCTGATCTAGCCCGAATAAATTAAAAAAAATCCCATCTCAATACGGTAAGTAGTTTTCGAGTTATTTGGGAACAAACATCCAAACATTCACATTTATAATATATATAGGATATAGGATATAGGATATAGGATAGGATTTGCCTCCATATTTTTATAACCTTTCCAAATTTCTTCCTTTATTTCAGTCGTGTTTGTTACTTCCATCATCAATCAAGTGTCAAGTTCAAGATCTTCAATCAAGATTCAAGAAACATAATATGTATCTACAATCAAGATTCATACATACCTTCATAGGCGTACAGTGCAGTTCAATTTTTCATTATTCTCTATTTTTTACATAAATACGACTACATAAGTCAAATGCATTTTTTTCTATATACGATTTGGGTGCATAATACATACATACAGCAGTTTGTGTTTTTTCTTTGCATGGTTTGATTTACAGGTACACGGAGTAAAACCGGTTGTTAAAATTTTTTTTCTCGTTTTGCCGTTGTTCAAGACAAGTTTTTAAAATCAGCTATATGTGCATGCAACTGTTATTGTATATACTCGTTTCAATAAGCCGTATTCTGAATAAGCGGCTTTTCAAACGGTTTCTAAGTTTACGGATTTATTTCCGACTCTTGTTGAATTTAAACATTTTTTTTTTTTAATAGCTTGCCTTCATTTATTTTCTATTGATTTCTCTGCGCACTCAATTTATTACAGTGCTTTTTTTTTCTTTTAATCATTTCATCTCTTCTTATCTTCTCAATACGAGCTTAAAGTACGTTTCTATAAGCGATTGAGTTCCGGGATTTCAGTTAGTTTTTTTTTCTCTCAGTGCATAATTGTAACAGTTTTTTTTCTTTCTTTTCGCCTTGCTGGTTTATAAACAGTCGGAACAACGCAAAGTGCAGTGTTGCCCTTGTGATTGATTGATACTTTTACAAATTTGCTACTAGTTAGCGTTCTAGTAATCTCTTTACGTTATTATTCGCTGCTTCAATATGGAAGAAATTGAAGAATTAATAGACGAACAGCTTCAATGTAAGGCCGATTTAAACAGGTTTAAGGAAAGTTTTGCCATTGTGTTCCTAAGCGACTTTCTAAATTAGGCTATTTGCGTAGTCGATTGGATACCTTTAAAGGTAATTATGTTAAGATTCACAAACTTCTAAAGGTCGCACAGAGATCTCTGACATTGTTTGAAGAGATTTTTGATGATTTAAAGGGAGATATTTTAGACAAAATCGCCCTTCTTGGTGTGCAGGATATTCAAAGCCCAAACACAACTAATCAGGCCTCTGATAATGTAGCGAATCAAACCCTTTTAGACCACACATTCCGTGAAGAGCACGATATTCATCTTCCAACTATTAAACTGCCGGAGTTTGATGGCAGTTATAAGAAATGGTTCACCTTTCATGACCTGTACGTTGGCATGATATACAATAAGCACAGTTTACCCAATGCTCAAAAGTTATATTACTTGAAAAAGGGTCTTAGTGGTGAAGCCTTTCAGCTTATCCAATTAATTCCTTGTACAAACGTAAACTATGACACTGTTTGGAAAAATCTTTGTGCCCGCTATGATAATAAGCGTTTTCTCGTTGAGTCTTATTTAAAATCACTCTGTGAGCAACCAGAAATGGTAAAAGAATCAACGAAAGATACAACGAAAGAGTGTCTTACATCGATTAATAACCTTAATTAAAAAAATACTTGGGATATTTTTGTTATATTTCTAGTGTCTCAAAAACTGGATAATTCTTAGAGAAAGCATTGGGAAGTTTATTTATCCCCGAAAAATTCTGATTCCAACTCAAAAAATAGCGAACTGCCAAAACTTGATGACTTTTATAATTTTCTCGAAGATTCATTTCGCTCTTTAGAAGCTTTAGACAATAGAGTGCATTTATTTTCTAAAGATAGGAACCCAACTCACAACAAATCATCATTTCGCACTCGCTCACTACATACAACGAAATCTGCAAAGAAATTTTCATCTTGTCCTTACTGCATTACTGAACATTACTTATATTCTTGTGAACAGTTCAAGACCCTTACTCATGACAAAAAGATTGAGGTAGCAAAGAACAAACATCTTTGTCTTAACTGTCTCACTCCAGGGCATGTAGGTAGTACTTGTTTGATTTAATTAGATTTCCGGCGAACTCTGAAAATAAATTTGATAGAAAGAACACGAGATGGCCGTTCGATTCGGCTTTTTGAATTACTCTAAATTTTATTCACATACCTAAAGAGAAACGTCAGTGAAAGAATACAAATACAAAAATATGATGAAGTTAGTTATCGTAATGTTAAATGATTTATCGAAATAGAAAATTAATAATTGAAATGATAGATTTTCTTAACAGTACTACAATTTAGAAGTAAGTCCAACTGTAAAAAATGTAGTAAATGACACCACACGCTTTTGCATATAGAGAATATCGCAAGCGCAACTTCTTCAAATAATGAAAACTATAATGATCTACCATCAACTTCTTAAGCATATTCTCATTCATGCGCTGGTGCAGCACCACAGATTCCCAGTTTAACTGGTGATCACGTCTTGAGAGCGCTTGTTGACCAAGGATCTCAAACTTCTTTTATAACTGAAAGTTGCGTTCAACGCCTGCAGTTGAGAAAGTATCCCGCAAACTGCACTGTAAGCGGAATAGGTTCAACAAAACAAAGTCACGAAAAGGTTGTTGAATTTACCCTAAAATCGTGTGTCAACACAAGTTTTCAAACGCAAGTAAGGGCATTCGTTATGTCCTCTATTAGCAGTTACGTTGTTAAATATAATATTTCATCTTTGCCCCGCCAATTTGAGAACATCACACTTGGAGATCCATTATATGCTAAGCATACAAGCATCGATATCTTACTCGGCGCAGATATTTTTTACGAAATTATACTTGATGGTATAATTAAATCAAGCAATGGACCATTAGCACAGCGAACACAATTAGGTTGGATTCTCTCTGGACCAATCAATTCTAACGACGTCAATGTTACTCACAATGGTACGACACTAGTTTCGAATGTTACCATCGACAATTCTCTACGAAGGTTCTGGGAATTAGAGAAGGTATCGCTCACACGTTCACCTTCTTCAGAAGATTCAGCTTGTGAAGCATATTTCCACAAAACTCATTCACGTTCGGCTACTGGTAGATACATTGTGAGACTTCCATTTAGCTCCAATGTATCTGGACATGAGTACCCAATTATTCAAACATGAGCTACTTCCCGGTCCAACCTTACAAAACGACTTATCTTCCGTCATTTTAAAATGGCGAATTTTTCGCATTGCCTTTACCTCAGATATCAAAAAAATGTTTCGACAGATAGTAATTCATCCAGATGAAACTAAATTTCAAATAATTCTTTGGAGATCTAATCCATCTATTCCGTTGCAACTGTATGAGCTTCAGACAGAAACATACGGTACAACTTGTGCTCCATATCTGTCTATAAGAGTTCTAAAAGAACTTGCTAGAGACGAAATCCACAAATATCCTCTTGGATCCAAGATCATTGACAGAGACATCTAGGTATGTAGATGATGTTATATCTGGCGCTGACGATATTACCACTGCGAAACAAATACAAACAGAGCTCAGAGAACTTCTCCATTCTGGAGGATTTAATCTTCGGAAGTGGACATCAAATTGTCCCGAATTAATAACTGGTTAAAAACTAGAACACTGCGAATATTCGTTTAATACTGAAGATAGTTCCGATAATACTACAGTAAAGGCCTTGGGCTTATACTGGAATCCACAATTCGATTACTTTTATTTTAAAATATCGATGCCAATGTGTAACTCTTTCACTTCCAGTCAAATTAAAGAACGATTGGGAAAGTATTAGGTTAAATCTCCCTTCATTGCAAGCGATACGAATACCAAGATGGCTTGGAACTACAAGCACGTTCGCAGTCGCTTCAACTGCTGATTGTAATAACAGTAACTCATTCTTTTGGACTGACTCAACAATAGTGCTTTCCTGGATACGTTCTTTGCCGATACGGTGGAAAACATTCGTTGCCAATCGCGTGAGTGAAATTCAGGATATAACAAATACTGATCAGTGGTTTCATGTACCTTCCGACCACAACCCTGCTGACTGTGCCTCAGGAGGTGTTCAGCCCCAAGATTTGGAAAAACATAAATTATGGTGGAAAGGTCCTCAATGCCTTAGTCGTCCAAGAACTGAATAGCCAAATCAAATTACTGAGGAAAAGCCAAAGGACGTCACATGTACCTCAACTTCTCTTCAATCCGAGTTTAACTATATCTGCAAGTTCAGCAGCCTAAATCGTTTACTACGGGTAACAGCTTATATTCTTCGATTCAAGAAAGCTTTGCCTAAATATCAAATCCGTTTCTCAGGGTTTCTTAAGGCCCATGAACTTCAAATCGCTCAAAATGGTTTCTCTCTCACAAGGTATGTCCTTTTCAGAGGAAATAAAAAATCTAAGAAACAAAAAGGAAATCTCTTCCAAAAGCAAGATTCTTAATCTTCACCCATTTCTCGATTAAGATGGCCAACTACGTGTTGGCGGACGTTTACGATTTGCTAACATTGACGAAGAGTCAAAACATCCCTTAATATTATCAAAATGCTGCCATCTCTCAAAACTTTTGGTTGCCGATGCTCATATTAAAACATTGCATGGCGGCACACAGTTAATGATGACATTTCTTCGCCAGAAATACTGGATTATTAACTTAAGAAATCTAGCCAAAGCGCAATTTCATTCATGTGTTTTATGCACACGATTTAATAAGAAACGCACTACGCAACTGATCGGATCACTGCCCAAAGTAAGAGTGACTGAAAGTCGACCATTAAGACACAGCGGCGTAGACGGAATGAATTTCGTTGGCGCTAACAAGGAGCTAGTTGAAATGAACCGTCAATTTCTGGAACAAGTAACAACCGACACGTGTACTCAATTGGAAAACTTAGGAACTTCCTGGAGCTTCATTCCTCCTGCTTCGCCACACTTCGGTGGATTATGGGAAGCAGGGGTTAAATCAGCTAAGTGCCATCTAAAACGAATTCTCCTTAATCGAATTTTAAGCTTCGAGGAAATGTATACACTCCTAGTACAAATTGAGTCTTCTCTTAATTCTAGACCACTGTGTCCATTGAATGATGACCCTACGGACCTAAGTGTGCTTACCCCTGCCCATTTCCTGATTGGAGAGCCAACTACTACTCTTCCGGAACCTTCGCTTCTCAACCTACAGCCCAATAGACTTGCAAAATGGCAGCAAATTCAACAAATGCATCAACACTTCTGGGATCGATGGCGTAAAGAATTTTTATCGCGGCTTCAACAACGGCCAAAATGGACAAAGGCACAACGAAATTTCACGATCAACGATATTGTTATCATCGCCGATGAGAGGTACCCACCTTCAAAATGGCCTCTTGCTAGAGTGGTTAAAGTTCATCCCGGCGCTGGTGATATATGTAGAGTTGTCTCTTTGTATTCTAATGGAAAAACATTTAAGAGACCAATCACCAAACTAAGACTTCTTCCAACCAACAACCCGATGTTATCTACCATTGTTGATTAAAATCATCATATTTAATAATTTTATATCTTTTTTATCAGCGAGTATCAGGCGCTGTAAAACCTGGTCCATACTAAATGAATTGTAAATTTGTATATATCCAATTATCTTCAGCTATTCAAACAGAAGACCAACTAGAAGAAGCAGTGCAAATATTAACACTAAACATACAAAAAGCTGCGTGGGCTGCAACTGCTAACAGAACAAACAAGATAAAGCAAAACTCGTACCCTCGCGAAATATGTGAAATCATTACAGAAAAGAGGAAGTCTAGAAAGCGTTGGCAACAGACAAGGGCGCCAAGCGACAAAACTAGACTAAACAACTTAAACAATAAGCTTAGGAAATCTGTTAGAGAATTCCAAAATGAGTCTTTAAAAACTTACATTAGCAGTCTTATGAATGATGCTAGTACCGACTACTCATTCTGGAAGGCAGCAAAGAAAATGAACAGACCAATAGCTCACATTCATCCAGTTAAAGCCAAAGACGGTAAACGGGCAAAAACCAGCTAAGAGAAAGCAAACACTTTTGCAGAGTATCTTGAGGACGTCTTCAAACCCTATGAAGACAAAAGCTACCAAGGAATCGAAGAAAGGTGCGATGAAGACCGACCTATCCAGCCAGTAACAGCTAAAGAGCTTACCGAAGAAATTAAGGAAAACATAAATATAAAACAGGCCCCAGGGTTTGACTTAATCACAGGGGAAATCTTAAAGCAATTTCCACGAAAAGGTTTAAACAAATTAGCGCAGATTACAAATGCTGCATTTAAGTTAAGGTATGTGCCAAGCATGTGGAAGGTCGCGGAGGTTATAATGATACCAAAACCAGGGAAACCACCTAGCGAAGTAACCTCTTATCGCCCAATATCTATAATGCCAATGTTGTCTAAGGGGTTTGAAAAAATGCTGGTTAAAGTCTGCAAAAAATAATTGATGAAAAATCGCTGGTGCCAGCACACCAGTTGGGATTTAGAAATAAACACTCTATAATTGACCAGGTGCATAGGATCACAGATAAGATCGAAAAAGCATTTGAAGAGAAAAAAGTGTGGTCTACAATATTTCTTGATATAGCACAAGCTTTCAATAAAGTGTGGCACAAAGGACTGATCCACAAACTACAAAAGCAACTGCCGAAGCAGTTTTCGACAATTCTGGAGTCACACATATCTGATAGATTCTTCAGAATTAAACAAGACACAGATTACTCTACCTTAAGAGAAATTAAAGCTGGTGTACCACAAGGCAATGTTCTAGGTCCAGTGCATTACGTCTTATTCACTAGCGATCTGCCTGTAAGTGTAGAAACCACTGTAGCAACATTTGCAGATGACACTGCTGTACTTGCTGTGGGAGCAACTGTCGAAATATCGACAAAAAAACTTCAAACGGCGATAAACAGTATATCAGAATGGACTAGAAAATGCCACATTAAATTAAATGACCTAAAGTCAGTTCATATTAACTTTACGTATAAAAACGTATCACACATTCCAGTATATATAAATGACAATTTAGTGGAATACTCAAATACAGCAAAATATCTAGGCATGACTCTTGTCTTCTTGTAAAGAAAAAAAGGAGTTAAACATGCGATACAGTAAAATGTATTGGCTTATTAGGAGATATTCACCCCTATCTAACTACAACAAGTTATTGCTATACAAACAAAATCTAAAACCAGTATGGATCTATGGGCTCCAGTTGTGTGCACGCACATGCCAAACAAATATACAAAAAATTCAGGTCATCCAAAATAAAGTGATAAGGGACATAGTCAATGCACCTTGGTACATACGTAACGCTGATCTACATAGAGATCTAAATATTGAAATGGTTGACGATGAAGCCAGAAAAGTTGTTCAAATGCACAGAAGTAGGCTTCTTAACCACATTAACTTCGAAATAACCGAATTATTAGATTCAGGCAATGCAATTAGTAGATTGAGGCGGATAAGGCCTCTTAAACTATAAAAGTTGACAAATTTATTTTCCAAAAAGATTCAGAAATCCGACAACCGGCGGATTTTTCTTTAAATTTTTCAAACAATTCCTAAAATAAATTGCCGATTATTCAAACGACTATGTGCAATCCCATTTGGGATGACGAAAGTCATTAACACAGGGAGGGTTTTAAGATGGGTTAAAGTCCCTCACTATTGCAGAAGCATCCCTCGCGTTTAATGTAGGTAGCTCTGCAATGCCTTTCGATGATTTTCCCTTCCAGCGAAACCCTAACAAAAAAAAAAATAAATAAATAATAGTTTGTTTACAATCGTGTTCAAACTGTTGCAAATGAAATAATGAAATATTCGACTGAACCACGCGATACTGATGTTATATCCCAGGGTATTTACATTCGCTCCTATTACAATATTCTATATTCTCATTTCTATAGTTAAGGCAACAATCCTCTTCAAAATGAAGTTAAGGGTGGATTTATCTATTTACCTACATAATATGGCTTTTAAATTGTTAAACTGGCAATTAAATTTGTTTATTGGTACACGTGCATAAACACGTGAGTATTGCCTTAACACTTAATTACATATATGACAAGGTGGTGTACCTCATAGGATCTGCGAAAAATGTCGGAAAAAAAGGCCAACCCTTTGATTGTGATGCACAGAATTGAAATTAGGTTTCCCTACTTTGTATTAGAAAAGTGCTTTTGAACTTTAAGTAACAATAGTATGGTCAGTCGAACACTTTTAGGCTTCCCTTAAATTGCAAATAAAAAGTGTCCAGTAGAGCGGATTGTTTTCTAATTGATAGCATCGATTAGAGATAAGGCATACATTATAAATATGCAATTTCATCGTTTGTAGTTCCAAAGTTTCCGAGATATTCGACCGCTTAAATGGGTCTCCGAAATCAATTCAATTTGACATAATTTGCATTTATTACATTATATGTTAGTGGGAAATAGGTTTTTTGGACTCTTCTAGAATGAGACAGATAAATGCATTAGAAAAATATAGATTTTTCTGGTTGATGTAGCTTAGTATTCGAAATATATTGATACTAAATTGTTCGCTTAAATTGCAAATAAAATGTTCCCAGTAGTCCGGGCTTTCTTCTCATTAATACTGTTGAATAAGATGATTACACACATTAGATATGTGTAATTTCATCGTTTGTAGTTCCACAGTTTTTGAGTTATCGGGGTGCTTAAATGGGCTCCCAAACCGATTTTTAAATCACGGAAAATCCTTAACCGTTAGTGGAAAATTATGTTTGTTGCTTTTTTTCGAAATGGATGGGTAGTTTCATTCGAAAAAAATATACTTCAACTTTCAGAACCTCCTAGCAATGGAAATATACGACCGCTTAAATATGGGCAATTCAGAACATTTCGGGCTTCCCTTAAATTGCAAATAAAAAGTGTCCAGTAAAGCGGATTTTCTTTTAATTAATAGTATCGATTAGAGATAAAGCATAGATTAGAAATGTGTAAGTTCATCGTTTGTAGTTAAACAGTTTTTGAGTTATCGGGGTGCTTAAATAGGCTTAAAAACCGAATTTATAGAAAATTAAATCGTGTAAAAAACTTAAACCGTTAGTTGAAAATGATTTTTGTTAACTTTATTAGAAAGGGATGGGTTGTTTCATTGGAAAAAAACATATTTCAACTTCCAGAGTTTGTTAGCAATGGAAATATGGAACCGCTTAAAAAATGGGCAGTCAAGGTCATTTTAGTCTTCCCTTAAATTTGAAATAAAATATGACCTGTAGTGCGCACAGTCTTCTATTTTATGCAGCAGATAAGAAAAGGTGCATAAAATATAAATTCAAAATTTCATCGTTTGTAGTTAAACGGTTTTTGAGTTATGGACACTGAAAGTTGGAAGGTAAAATTTCGCTTAAATCTCTTATAAATCATAAACCGTTAGGTCAATAGATACAGTTTGTGTGTTATTAGATCAGTGAAGGGGAACACTTTTGAAAATATAACAGTTTATCGCTTTACTTGGTACGGTTTCAGAGATAACGCGGTTTTAAGGAATTGTGGACATTTTTTTTAAATGGTTCTAACTTTATAACGGTTTAACTACAAACGAAAAAAATTTCACTACAAACCTCTACAAACGAATGTCTATCGAACTGCATTCCACGTTTTTCATTCTAGAAAAAGTGCGGGCCAACTTCACAAAAAAAATTAAGTTTCAAGTTTGCTTAAATTTCATATAAATCATAAACCGTTAGGCTGATGGATACAATTTGTGATTTATTAGATTGATGGAGTGGATTACTATCAGAAATAGAAGATTTCATCCCTTGACTTGGACCGGTTTCGGAGATAACGCAGTTTAATTTCGTCTGCTTAAATTGCATACAAATTCTTTTCTATTGATACAAATTTAATATTTTTGGTTTCATTAGATAGAGCATACATGCCTTCTAACAAATAACTGGTTTTTATCGTTTGTAGTTGTCTAGCATTTGAAATATCCGTCCCCTTAAATCGGGTTGCGCGGACGATTTCAACCGTTTTCTTAAATTTCGAATAAATCATTATCTATTGATAAAATCTCACTTTTTTCTATTCCATTAGAAAGATCTAATAGAAAGCATTAGAAAAAAATAGATTTCTTCATTTTAAGTTGCTTAGTAATCGAAATATTCATGTGAGTTTATATGACGAGCTACTGTTTGCTTAAGTTGCATCTAAATCCTTTTCTTTGTGATAAAATCATAAAATTTGAATTGTATTAGATAGCCAGATGTACAGACTTAGCAAACATTATGTTTTTGTTGCTATAATTTGTTCGAAAGGGGTTGTTTTTTAATGTTCTTTAAAGGAATAGAAAAATTTGTTGGATAAAATCGGGCTTTATTCATTGGTTGTTGTCGCTAATTGACAAATAGTGACTCATATGGATGGACACGGTTGACTGGTTTGCGAAAATGTGTTTACCGTTGTTTGTAGTTGTTGGGAAATTGATATATGGGCGCAACTTTAAAAATATGCACTTTTTGACTTTGATTGCGTTTTATTAAGTTACGGTTGGGTGGATTTTGATATTTTGAATGCAGTTATTTAAGTTGGGATATGCTTTATGCATTAATGGTCTTAAATAATTTCTCACTGTTGGAATTTCATAGTTATAGGTGCAAACACAAATGTCATAATATCTCCGAAATGAGACATTTTTGGGAAAAAAGAATTTCACTACAAACAACTACAAACGATTTCGATTGCAACTGGCTAGATTTTATTTCAAAAGCTCAGAAGTGCGGGCGGAAATTTTTTTCTAATGGTCCTAACTTTTTAACGGTAAAACTACAAACGAAAAAAAAATTCACTACAAACAACTACAAACGAATGTCTATCGAACTGCATTCCACGTTTTTCATTCTAGAAAAAGTGCGGACCAACTTCACGTAGGTGGTGTAACATTGCATAATAATTATACTACTACAACAAAGACTATAATATACTCACAATTTGCTCCAAACTTTTGGTTTTCGAATGGCAAACTGTCACAGTAGCATTTTGCCACTTAAGAAGTTCAGCTACCGGCGTTCCAATAATCTTACTACGTCCTATAACAACAGCATTGGCTCCAGCTATCTTAATTCCATTGTTCTTAAGCAGTTCAATACATCCAAGTGGCGTACAAGGTAAGAACCCACTCAGGTCTCCAATAGCTAATCGCCCTTCATTTAGAACATGCAATCTGTCAAAAACGAACGAAGTAACGTAAATAGGTAAGAAGTTGTATGTATAGTGAACACTTTCAAACTTACCCATCCACGTCTTTTTCTGGACAAACTGAATTGGTTACCTTATGGGAGTCAATTGTATTTACTGAATCCAGGGGCATTTGAACTATTATTCCATGGACACATGAATCATTATTTAATTCATTAATCTGCAGGTAAATAAACATTTATCAAACAGAATACGAATATGATTAAATAATTTACTCTTGATATCAGTTCACTTTCAGTAATAGTGCTTGGAAATGTAATATGTTTGGCAACGATTCCAACCTCAAACGCGGCTTTCATTTTCATACGAATGTATACATTTGAATCTTCTCTGCCACCGACTTGAACGATTCGGAGGCCTGGTTGAAAGTTGTGCAGGTCATTCTGAAGTTTTTCAACATCATTTTTCAATTGTATTTTAATTTTGCTGTAAAAATACAAATTCAAGTGTTATCTTTAAACACAAAATGCAATTAGCAAATTTTTCCATACTTAGCTATTTCGGTTCCACTTATTAAGGTAGCTTCACACATTTTTCTGCCTCAGATTTTTTCACTGGAGGAATAGTAATTGTTGCACGTTATCAATCAGAATGCTACGTCTGACTGATTTGAATCACTGCCAAGTAGATCTATATTTCTCAAAAAATGGTAAGAAATAGGTATCATACGCTTCAGATTATCGCAAGGGGTCAGTTTAATGTTAACATATTGGAAGTTCGCTGATAATAAATATTTGTTTTGCTCAATGTTCAAAAATAGAAGCTAAGATAACAATAATTATTGATTAGCATTTATTATCATACAACTTCATATGCTACCAATAGACTAAAATGTTATTCAATTCAACGAACGACAATCTATACCGTATTAATTAATAGTATTTGCAAATATAGTTGTAAGCATTATCTATTAACATTGTTAATTTCTTAACATCTATCCAAATAAAAGACAATATTTGATTCGTTGTGTGGATTTTGATAAAAAAAAAAGGTTTTTTCGAAAATCTGTATAGGTACATATTTATTTTATATATGCGTTTTTATTTTTTGAGGGACTTTCTAATGGCGTTTTCGATTCAAGCAAAGGAATATATATTATACTTTCTAGCAAAAGAGCTAATAAAAAGTGTTCTTTCTACGTTTTTTTATGTTTCATCAAGGCTGTGGATTTTAATACCCTTTTGTAAGGGGTTCTTATTCAAATTATATAAATGGAAATAAAATCCAAAACAATTGCAAAAAAGTAAACAAATTCAACATAATTTACCATTATTTTTATTATAATACTAGCGGACACGATGCACACTTCGTAGTGTAAAATCTATATATATAAATGAATGTTTGTCTGTACGTCCTCTATAGAATCGTAAACTATACATTTGATCATGTGATGATCTTTAGCAAAGTTGTTCTGCATAAGCCCACGAAGGTTTCTGAGTTGGTGCGACCATCAACAGATGGCGCCACTGTCATTTCAATTGTGGCGATTACCAGCCATGGTTTAATTTAAATAAATTCCGCCACTGAGGAATTGGCGCCACCGTCGTCAAGAAGCACAATGTGGGCAATGCTTAGAACGCATTAACACATTTGGAAGTTTGGCATCACCGTTGGTAATTAGGAAAGGATAGCTACCTGCGTTAATCACCACGCAGTCGCAGACACTCAGCTACAATTAGCAGGAGACATTAGCAGAAAAGAGAAGTTAAGAGTGAACAGTGACAGTGAGACAGTGAAACAGTAGAATTAAAGTAGAATAGGAAATAGTACGCGAACGGGGTTATAACTTAATATAAAAATAAATACTATTAAAATAAGTGAACGTAATATTTTATTTCGTGAGTAACGAACTTGATAGCGCTCAGTTTTTGAAAAACTCCAACAGTTCGGTCTAGTCATCAATGTATCCAAGTGTTACTTTGGACAATCAGAGGTGAGATAGTTAGGATACACTGTTGATAAATCAGGTATAAAACCTTGTCGAGGCACTCACAAGCTACCCAAAACCAACGACAGTGGACCAACTAAGAAAATTTTTAGGTTCGTGGAACTTTTATCGAAGCTGTATACCTGCTGCATCAAAATCTCAAGCTCCTCTTGTAGATTTAACTATCGGAGCTAAGAAGAACGACAAGAGATTCATCCAGTGGACCCCCGAAGCAGACAGAGCGTTTGATGAATGCAAAGCCAAGTTGAGGGACGCAGTGCAACTGGCCCATCCACGTTCAGATGTGCCTTTGGTCCTACGTTGTGACGCCTAAAACGTCGCAATTGGAGCAGTACTCGACCAGCGCGTCAACAAACAACTACAACCCCTCGGCTACTTTTCAAGAAAACTTAACCCCAAGGAAGCGAAGTATAGCCCGTCCCAAAGTAGCTGCAAATATCTTGCGCAGGTCTCTTCACATCAGGGATTTTATTCTCTTAGAGAAAGCAAGACTTCTTTTCCAACAAAAACTACAGCTAAAAAAAATGTGTGCGCATTTCATACAACAAGCATACCCCTGCTTTCAAAAACATCTCTCTCGATCGACGATCGAGGCATGACTGATTGTCCACACAGAACCGTCGTTGGCGCATGCAATAGATACACATTTACCTACCCTAAAGAAAAGGGAAATTTGCTGGGTGTTGCACTTCTTAAATATGTGTTTAGTAATGAAAGCCAGAGTTTTGAGAAACTATTAAAAAGGGTTGAAATGGAATTTCCGTTGTACTTTGTGCATGGGCACACACAATTACGTTTTCCAATATCGCTGCAAAAAAGATAAAGTAGAGAAAAGCATTAACAATTTCATGCGATGAAAAATACCTTAAAAGAAAAAATTTCCCTTAAATAAATTGCTACTGCGCATGTTGGGATCTTTCTTCTTTTTTGGGACGGACTATACAAAGGTATGATCGGGAACTCTTAGCTATCTACAGAGCCGTAAAACACTTTCAACTGAGGAAATGAACGAACGCGGTTATAACTTATAATAGAGAAATAAATAGTAATAAAATAAGCGAACGTAATATTTTATTTCGTGAGTAACAAACTTGATAGCGAACAACGGCAAATATCCCTATTTGTATTGCCGTATTAATTCATGCTGATTTGAATTGAAACGAAAACAGCGAACGAATGATGACGTTTCGAGTTGTGGGTGACATAAGAATTTATGTAAATTGTGAAATTCCTGTCCGGCTCACATTGAAAGGACCATATTGTCGTTTTTTGAATAGGTTTGTGCATTCTATTGTGAGTTAAATTAATTGAGACAAAAAATTCTATCGAATTGAATTTTCGTAGTTTCAGTGAGTTGATTTTATTCATTCCCTACAGTGAATTCACGAAGATCATCGAATGTGCATGTGAAGGATCTGACTGCTGATTGATGTTCCGAACGCATTTGCTGTGCAGTTTTATTTTCGGATATCATCGTCGGTGGAATTAAAATCGATTTCAACAATTCTCGAATCCTGACATTTTTTACTTCAATTTTCGTCAGTGAATTGGTGATCACCGTCATAAAATAATTCGTCTTCCTTCTTATTAACTTTATGTTAACAGGTATTCGTTTCAAATTTTAAATCACTCTCTCTCTCTCAATCCCTTAAGCCTTAACCCATTTCACACCACCCCCTATCTGCTATTTTTCTCCCACGCCCCCCGGCCATGGCCCTAACAACACCCAACACACGGACGAAATGTGATTTATGGATGAATAAAATGAAATAAAATAGACACTTATCAAAAGACCAGGACAAAGAAGGCGAAAAAGTGACTGAAGTGTCCACACACACGACACATACCTCACATTACATACCTGCACTGCATCCGCTGTACTGTGTTGTATGTGTGTGTGAATGCACATGACCAAGCAACGGGTTGAACAAAGAGGTCTCACAGTATACTCTTCTCTCCTCAGGGAAGAAAAAAATAGGTTCATTCAAAATCAACTGTCCAGTGACAGTGAGAGCTTTAATAACCCGACATATTTGGGGTTACATTTGCTTTATCGACGACGATGATGGATGAAAATGGATACACACACAATATTTAGTTGATGGGTGCACTATTTTGTGAATATTAAATTTATTTAGTATTTCGTGTATATTTGGTTTTTGTTAGATAGTGTTAAATGGTGGAAATTAAAAAATGGGAAGTCGGTCGGAATCGAGTTATATGGACACAACATAATTTATGAATGTATGAATGAAATAGGAACTGAGCAAGAGAGCAGACACGTCTGACGTCTCTCCTACATATTTGACTTTTTTTTATAGGTTTCTTTTTTTCTTAGCAAACCAAACAGCATACTATCTCTGTCTGTCACAGGAGTAGAATAGAGTTAAAAGATATGTACCTAAATATATTGCGCGTTTAGTATGTTTGACTTGAGAATGAAGTGCATATCCACTCACTTAGGTGAAAATAGTAGAAATGTTTCAAATTTCGTCTATTTATTTAAAAACCTTTTAAGATAACGAGTTATTGGATATCCTATGTTGTACCTGTATATGTCTTCTTTAAGTTGACATTTACTATATTTAAATGCTTCCAGAATTTTCGAACGCAAAGCGTTGCAAAGAAATAAAGCGAAAGAAAACGAAAAAATAAATTACTCTTGTCCAATTTTGTCTGGAATTTATAGAGATATAGAGTTGAAACAAAGTGGATATTGTAGGATTATAATTATATCCTCTATAGGCCTTTGAAAAAAGCACCAGGTGCCTGAAAGGTAAAACATCTTAAGTCGACTTAAGTTGTTTAGCTATTTAACGTTATTTGAATTGTGCTTTCCTTACTCTCTCTCTTAAGCCAAACGAGGAGAAAAAATCTCAAATAATGTGGAAGTTATAACTGTTTGTAAAATAGCTTAAGTCATCAACTGTAGTGCCTTACATAAGGTAAAACAGCTTATGTTTATTATTTTAAGAAGCAAAATAGCTTAAGTACCAATATTTCCTTTCTTTTGAAAAATAGTGTAAAAAAATTGTAGTAAAACATCTTATGTCTGCATTATGTCCCTGATTGACGTTACAGCAAAAAAAACTTATGTGCACCTAAGATTTTTTACCGCGAGAAAAGTGACGACTTTGTTGTTCTTAGGTCGACTTAAGTTGATTTGCCAAATTAAATTTTCAAATATGGAAATAATTTACAAAGCCATAAACAACTTATGTTACTTAAGCGATTTTACCGATTCGTAGTTGGCCGAAGTATCGGCCTTAGGTAGACATAAATCATTTTACCGTGTGCAAGTGCAGTTCATATTGAAGATAAGGGCTAAAATACTTATAATAAATTGCAGAGTTTGTTTCGAAAATAAAAATTTTAAAGTGAAGAAAAGAGAATTAAGGACAATAATTATAAAGTGAAGTGATTTATTATAAGAAAATTGATTAGTGAAACGGAACTTAAAATGAAACGCGCACATCAAATGTTGATGTTAGCTTTAACGTCACAGAATAAAAAAATAGATAAAAAAATAATGGAAAAAAGTAGTAATGAGGGTAGTGATGAGCGTAGCAAATTCCCTGAAAATCAAGAATTTTCTGAGTCGAGTACTACTGACATAGGTTATTCGTCATATTATTTATTTTATTAATTGAATGACATTAATTTAAAACAATTAAATCTATTTGCTTCTAGATGATCCAAACAGTTTAGCTAATGTAAACACCTTAGTTGAAGTTCAAGATGTTGATTTTTATGAGGCTAGAGATCTACCAGTCACAAACAATGAATTTCAAAAGCAATTGAATAGTCTATTGAATACTGACTCCATCGTGAATGATGCTGACCAAAGCAATGATTTTGATTCGGATGATGACTTACGTGATCCCGACTTTCATCTTAATAGTGATAGCGATTTGAGTGAAGAAACAGAACGTGCAGTGCAACTCTTGGAAGCAAATCTAATGGGTGAAAAAGTCAATCGTAGGGTAAGAAAATTTAAAAGGAATGCTGGTCAAGAATATGTCAATTCCTCAGGTAAGTTTGTGGCAAGCAAGGCAGTTAGGAAATTGGAAAATTGTCGGTTAAACTGCAAAGCAAAAATTCTACCTGAAGCTCAAAGAAATATAGATATTTGAACAGTATTGGAAGCTGGGCAACTATAATTTGAGAGTAGCATTTGCTGCTGGGCTAATAATACTTTCAGAGAAAAAAACCCAAAGGCAAAGAACCACTCATTTGCGGAACAGAACACATGTAAATAATTTTTTTTTGGAAGTTGGTGGTGAAAGGATACAGGTTTGTCAAAAATGTTTTCGTTTTACACTATGTGAGACAGAACAGTTTATAAAAACAGTGGAGAAGAAAAAACTAGAGTCTCCGGGTACAACGATTTCACAAGACAAACGAGGTCGAAAAGTTCCTCCAAACAAGCTTAATGATGCAAAAGAAATTGAAGTACGCAGCCATATACAAAGTTTTCCAGCATATGAATCCCACTACACAAGAAAGCAATCACAGCAAAAGTACTTTCATGCCGATTTAAGTCTTTCTCAAATGTATCGCTTATTTACTGAGAAACATGGAGCAACTGTATCCCTCACTACATACTCCAAAATTTTTAAGACGATGAACATAAAATTCAAAAAACCCCAGCTCGATACTTGCATTAAGTGTGAAACGCTGCACATGAAATTAAAAACAAGCAGTGGAAATGAAAAAGAACAATTCTAAAAGGAATTGGAAGACCATCAAAAAGACGCCGACTTGGCATACGACAGCAAAAAAAAAGAAAAAAATCGTTGTCAAAAAGATCAAAGCAGAAAAGTATTTACTTTCGACTTACAGCAATGCCTACCTACACCCTTCCTAAGGACAAATATTTAATTTTATAAAAGGCAGCTATGGACATTTAATTTAACTGTCCACGAGGGCGCAACGAACCAGCCATTTTGCTACATGTGGCATGAGGTTGAGGGACGTCGAGGTGGCAACGAAATTGCCTCATGTCTTTTTGAACATCTTAAGAGTTTACCCAAATCCTGTAATCGGGTTATGTTTTATAGCGATTGTTGTGGAGGTCAAAATAAGAACTCTTTTGTTTCAACGATGTTCCTTTTGTTTATGCAAACGGAATCAAGAATTCAAATTATTGACCATAAAATTTTGGTATCGGGTCATACTCATATGGAATGTGATACCGACCATGCAGCTATAGAAAGGAAAAAGAAAAGAACATCTGTAGATATACACCATCCGCGTGACTGGTACCAATTTGTTCGCACGGTAGGAGCCAAAAGGCCATTCATCGTAAATGAAATGTCAAGAGACAAGTTTCTGGACTTCTCCCGAACTTCAAAAGAAAAATTTCTCTGGCGAAAAGTTGATGAAAGTGGAAATAAGTTCAAATGGCAAGAGATCAAGTGGATCAGATATGAAAAAAAGTTTGGAGTTATAATGTATAAAACTTCATTGTCTGAAGAAGAGCGATTTAAAATACTAAATTTGAAGCGTCGTGGTGTTTTAAGCGTACTACCGTCTGACGTTGCACTGTGTTACATGGAACCTTTAGCAAAGAAAAAAAAAAGGATTTGATGGATCTACTGCCGCTGATTGATATCACTTTCCACAATTTTTATAAAAATTTGCCTTCTACTGAAAACCTACCTGACTATCACCCTGATCTAACGGAAGAAACCGACAATGAAACATCATAGGCTTTCAATTTTGGAAGATAACGACCTATATTTTCTAGTAATATATCCAACTTTTATGTTGTGATTATTTTTTCTAATGTATTTTAAATGAATTTTTGTATTTAATTTTAATGTTTTTTTTTTAAGATATTTTAAATGAATTTATGTACCTAATTTTAATGTTGATTTTATCACAAGCAATATAATTTATTTTTTATTTCCTAATGAATAATTACACATGACTTAATCGATTTTATATATTTTTTTAATTACAAATAAAAAGGTGCTAAAGCTATTGAAGTTTAGCTTGTGTTAACGAATTCTTTCAACCACGTTTTGGCAAAAACACTTAAGTCGACATAAGTTTTCAAAACAATTAGTTATTAAATTTGAAAAGTATCTTAAGTTACTTAAGATGCAAAATGTACTGATATATGATTGGGTAAAACGACTTAAGTCAAAAAAGCATAAATTTGTTGATCTTAGCTCTCAATCTATTAAAAATAATTGTTTTGACCATATTGTCAAATAAATTTGCTATATTTTTTGGAAGAAATTTAATGTGTCCAATCCATATTTTTATTCAGAACACCGTTTAAAGTTTAAAATTGCTCTCCTGAAAAGTGTACAAAATTGACATAAGATGTTTTACCTTTTAGGCACAGATATATTCAGCAGTTTTTAAGATTTTTGCATTCAAAGACATGCAGTCAAATTCAATGCAAGTCGAACAGAACTCCACCAATTTTATTTATATGATATATCCTCTATAGTCTATAGGCCTTTGAAAAAAGCACCAGAATATATTCAGCAGTTTTTAAGATTTTTGCATTCAAAGACATGCAGTCAAATTCAATACAAGTCGAACAGAACTCCACCAATTTTATTTATATGATATGTACTCACTTTGCGTTTTTGTTATCAAGTTTTCATGCATTTTTGTTTCCTTACTATTATTTGTTTTTTTCACTATCAATAATAATTCTGTATTTAAAATGATAACACATTTATGTGTTTTTCGCTGGCCTTTTAAATTTGCAACAGGTTATGGGCCCAGGCTGTTTCCATACAAACTAGGACATTACTTTGCGAACTTTTTTGTTGTAATTACGCAACATGGAAATTCGAAATGCAAATGTTATTGTGTCGGGAAGATCTGTGGTCATACATCGAGGAAGCTGTACCGAAGGAGATTGATCAAACTACGGACTGGAAACGCAACACGAAGGCGTTGGCGACGATTGCACTTGGGTGTGAAAAATCGCAGTTTAGCTTAATTCGATGTTGCACGTATGCTTGGGAAGCATGGGAAAATATACGTTTGCATCATGAAACACGAACTGTTTTGTCAAAGGTATCATTGTCGGCGCAGTGGCTTAGGGGTAGTGTGTTGGGCTACTAAGCGAGGGGTACCAGGTTCGAATCCTGAAAGAACCAAATTACATCTTTTTCCCACTGCACCACCTCTCGCGAACGTCTGACAAACATCCGAGAGTAAGCATTTGCTTGAATTTGATGATCTGTTTGCACGATGTGAGGTTTGGACTTATCATTCTGAGAAATTTATAAAGTTGTATTTGTGCTCATCAGTTTGCCAGATTCCTACGAAGCACTTGTGGTGTCGCTTGAAGTTTGACCTGAAGATGACTTAACGCTGTCTTTGGTAAAGCAAAAACTGATAGATGAACATGCTCGTCAAAAACAAAAGTGTGACATCGGCGAAAAACTATTGCTAGCACGACGCGGGAAAGGTGTCCAAAAAAGGAGTCAAGCATGTTGGACTTGTGGGGCTTAAGATCATATTCGCGTGAATTGTCCCAAGTTCAATAGACTACGAGAAGAACCAAAGGACAAGGCACATATTGCTAAAGCTGATGATCGTAGTGATGAAGATGTTGTTTTCATGGCTAAAAACAAGCGTTTGGATTCTGGTGCAACCAAACATATGACATTTGAGAAGGACATTTTTGTTAAATTTCGTCCTGGAAAAAAGATTGTTATGGCTAATGGGTCAACAGTCAATGAAGAAGGCGTTGGTGAAGCAGTCATATACGGTCAGAATGATAAAGGCATGGAAAGAAAAATCAGGATAGAAGAGCTTCTATTTGTTCCCGACCTTGATACGAATTTGCTTTCTGTCAGTAAGCTTGTAAAACATGGACTGACAGTGGTATTTGACTGAAATTGCACAGAGATTCGACGCGGAGATCAAGATCGACTTCGTGACAAGGCGCTTTTATGTGCACCTATTAGTCACAACCCAAATTGCCAACATCAATGGCACCGTCGTCTCGGTCATCGTGATCCGCAAGTAACTAACAATAAAGAGTTATGGATCTGAAGAAATATGTGAGTGTTGAATTGAATCAAAAATGGCTAGAAGTCCCTTTCCCAAAAAGGTAGAAAAACGAACGGAATCAATTTTGGAGCTCGTACATTCCGACATCATGGGACCAGTAGATCCATGCAGTTTAGGAGGCAATAGATATGTTCTGACCATAATTGATGATTTCAGTAGATTTTCACGAATATATCTATTACAGGCAAAATCTGAAGCAGCAGTAAAAATCAAAGAATTTGTTCGTGAAATCGAAACCAAACATGGTAATAAGCTGCAAACTATTCGATCGTATCGCGGTGGCGAGTACACTGGGAGATCGTTGTCGCTCAATATAAGGCATTTTTCTTTTTTAGTTCAGAGTAGAATCTGAACAGTTGGACAAAAAGTTCGTGTTTCTTTTTTAGCTCAGAGACTTCAGAGCTCAAATTTGTGTTTTTTTCGTTCAGAGCATGATCAGAGCGCGCTCTATGAGCTCAGAATAAATTGACTGAGCAGCCTGAGTAAAAAGCTGATTGCACATATACATACATACAAATTTCAATATCATTTGACAGCAAAAGAAAACAGGATAATTGTAATGGTTGAAATGGCAGACAAGCCTTGTTCAGGCACAGAACGTAAACAAATTTAATAAATAACAATTAATAAATATGAAATCTATTCATATAAATTATTACAGGGTTTAAATGGACGAAAAGCATGATTGTCATGTCCTTCAAAACAATTAGCTTATCAATTTTAATTATTATTTTTCTCTTCTCTCTGATTAAACAGATATGCATGCATATACATATACACACAGTCACATTTGACAGATTGTGCTCAAGTGTGTTTCATAAACACATCTGAACGATCTGAGCATGCTCGGTTCAAATAGCTCAGCTCTGAACTAAAAAGGAAAAACGTCTATACTGTATCGTACTCGAAAACGAAAAAATTGATATCACTAATGACTCGATGCCTTTTAAGGGATTCTGGGGCCTAACTCTGTAATTCGATTCTAAAGTTAAATCGTTCGAATTCGGAAAATATGTACTGTGTTATTCGAAAATCGGAAATTGAAATAAGAATTTAATTTTATCTAGATACCTTTGCTCGAAAATCGGGAATGTTATACTATACAATTCTAATTTCGTTGCTAAATACATTCGAATTTCTGAAGTTTCATTCGATATCTATTATCATCCGGAAAAGTTTTGCTTGAAGCTAAAATGTAAGTACATATTTAATTAAAAAAATGCATAAATAATATTTGTTTGATAAAATGTTATAAATAAATTAAAGAAAACATAATAAATATTAATATGATGATATTTTTGATGATTTTATTTCATTTGAAAGGGAAACCACGAACAAAAATATTAATACAAAACAAAGTCAATTTGAAATTCTTATTGATTTTATGTGTTCCCATCCGGATTTATCAAAGGGCTATTTGAAAACTGCAGATGCACGGAGAACTTCAAATAATCTGTGGAAGCGTTTAGCAATCGATTTGAACGCAGCTGGTCCACCAATGCGTGAAGATTATGCATGGAAAAAAGTAAGCTTTTAAACGTGATTATACAAATTCTCAAATATTTATTTTAAAAATTAAAATATTTATAAGGTTTGGGCCGATTATAAAAACAATATAAAGTGCAAAGCACGAAAAAACAAAAATTGTATTTCGGGAACAGGAGGTGGCCCGTCTAAGTATTGCAGTTTCAATGCTTTGGAAAAAAAGGTAATAGCGTTGCTGCAGATAGATGAGGCTGTAAATGGAATGGTGAGAACAAAGGATTTTGGAAATGAAACGGAAAAGAAACAGCAACTGATGACGATATGGAACAGATGTATGAATCCATGATGATGAACTCGGAAGTGCGAGCAGCGGAATCCCGCAAGGAAAATGTTACGCCACCTTTATCGAACGCTAAAGTTTTTCCAAAATCAAGACAAAACTTACACAAAACACAAGTAGAGAATCAAATCGAATACCAAAAAAATTCTCAGAAGATGTTTAAAGAAATAAACGCAAATTTAAGAAACATTGTAAGATATAAGAGAAAGCAATTCGACTTGGATGAGAAGTACAAAAAAAACAGCTAGAACTTGATGAGAGGAGATTTGAGCTAGAAAAAGAAAAATTTGAATTCAAGAAAAAAAATGAAGTCGAAAAAACCAGAACTAATGTTACCAAATTAGAGTTTAAAAAGCAAATTTTGGAGCTGAAGACGAAAACCCAGTCAAGAAATTAAACTTAATTAAAAATTGCGATTTTAGTGCAAGTTAAGAATTATTTTTGTTTGTAAATAACTGTTTTCCTTTATAATAAAATACAACTAATTGTAAATATGGTTTATTTATTACATTAAGTTATTTTTTATGTTGTCTCTTATCGTTTTAGCAATATTTAAGTAGTTCTGGCCGCTTGGTCCTGGGCCGTCATGGTAAGAAGCAAAATTATTTATGTTGAATTCGTCCTCGCTTTCTTGAGGGGAAAGTTCAGGAGGATCTTCAACATTGTATGTTAGGCAAATGTTGTGAAGAGCACAACAAACATTTAAAATTGCAGTTACTTTCTCTGGGGCATAATGAAGTTCCCTCGCTGCAAGTAGGCATCGAAATCTTGCTTTCACAACACCAAATACCCGTTCTATGGTGGATCTAGCCTTGCAAAATTTGTCATTAAATAATGATTCCATTGAGTTTTCCGGCGCAGTCCAATATGGTACTAGTATCCATGGTTCTAGTGGATACCCAGAATCTCCTATGAAATACAACGCTCGTATCATAATTTTGTTTATATTTAGAAATAAATATGGTTACCAATAATCCAACTTGATTTGTCTCCGTTTTTATAGTTGTTTTCCAGGTACTGCCGCTGATTGGAAAGATTCCAAACATGTGAGTCGTGAGATGCTCCACCGTATCTTCCATTAACAGCTCGGATAATCATCCGGTGATCACATATCTTAAAGAAACAAAGCTAAATAAATTAAATAAAATAAATCAAGAAGTAGATTTTAAAGTGAACTTACCACCATTGCATTTATGCTGTGCTTCAGTTTCCGATTAAAAAAGAAATGTTCATTGTTCCTCGGTCGAATCATTTGAATGTGTGTCCCATCCACGACTGCAACAATACCTACCCGGTATTCCAGATTTCAAATGGAAATATTTTTTTGATTGTATCTTTTTCTCATTCGACATAATAAAATTTATGTGTTTTGGACACAGCTGTTTTTCGATAGCTTTGCAGACTTCAGAAATAACTTTTGAAACCGTCTGCTGCGCCAGCCCAGTGAATCGATCTTGACCTATTTGGTGCTGATATCCACCTTGTGCAAGAAATTTAAGAGTTGCGCCTAGTTTTATGATTGCAGGTATTGAAGACGATCTTTTTCTTTCACTCAGATCATCATTTATGCTGTTTAAAACATACATAAATGCATCTTTTGAAAGACGAAAGTTTTTTACAAAACTGGAAAAGGCATAAATACATTATTTCGTCATTAAATTTTGTGTTTTATCTATCACATTACCTTTTACTTGATAAGCCCATTAAGTTAGAATTGTCCCTTATTATCTTTCTTTCAATTCTTTCTTCAGCACAAATGTCTTCATCAAACCACAATGCAATTGAATCCATATCCATATTGAAATTCAATTATCAACGAATAAATTTAAATAATCAAAACCGAATTATTTGACTTTTTGTTGAATTTAAAACGTCATTTTTGACAAAAAACAGCTCGAGTCTCGGAACATTTATTCGAAAGTTGCAAGTGTTCTTTGCAACATTTTCATTCGATTCGAAAGTTATACAGAGTAACATTTGAAATTAGAATCGGAAACAACTTTCGAACAGTTTTTACTTTCGAATCGAAATACAGAGTTAGGCCCCTGGTCTTCCCAAGAATTTTTTGGGCGAAGCTATGAATGTCGCGAACTATTAACAAACCCGTTTGCTTTCAAATGCTCTTCCTGAAAAACTCCAAATGAACAAAACTCCAAATATAAACACATCCTTTGCCACAGGATGTGTTTATATCAAAAGGGTGTTGCAAAATTTCAATTTGTGTGAAGCAAAACCATCGAAAATTCCATTGGATCCGAGTTACTTAAGTGAAGAAGATACTACTGCGGATAGTTAACGGCTTCATCTACACTGCAAACAGTATCCATAGATTTGTAGACCATTCCTTCCCCGTCAAAGCACTTAAGTAAGATGTCATTAATGAACTTGATCATTCTTTGGAGTATAAATTGCTAGTTCGCAATGCACAACTTCTCCGGGACAACAAATTTGTAATCAGATATAATAATAAGCACTAATGTATTTTACACTAAAAGATCAGTATATAACACTCTTCTGATGTGCTTCAGTGCAGTCACACTCACATACACTGCTATGATAATAGCAAGCGAACACAAGCGATCATGTCCATTCTGCCCGTAGTTGTGTGGCAGACTGGTGTGGTGTGCTGTTTGCGAAATTTTAGGAAAATTACAACAACAATTCCTTGGTATGACAGTGGTTTGGTTTTTATTTCAGTGGCAATTCTTGTGTTTGCGTGCCGTGAGAGTATCTACAGGCACCATTAGTAGAAAAAAAGCTGCTCCATAAGGCCTGTATAGTCCGTCCCAAAAAAGAAGAAAGATCCCAACATGCGCAGTAGCAATTTATTTAAGGGAAATTTTCTCTTTTAAGGTATTTTTGATCGCATGAAATTGTTAATGCTTTTCTCTACTTTATCTTTTTTGCAGCGATATTGGAAAACGTAATTGTGCGTGCCCATGCACAAAGTACAACGGAAATTCCATTTCAACCCTTTTTAATAGTTTCTCAAAACTCTGGCTTCCATTACTAAACACATATTTTGAGAAGTGCAACACCCAGCAAATTTCCCTTTTCTTTGGGGTGGGTAAATGTGTATCTATTGCATGCGCCAACGACGGTTCTGTGTGGACAATCAGTCATGCCTCGATCGTCGATCGAGAGAGATGTTTTCGCAAGCAGGGGTATGCTTGTTGTATGAAATGCGCACACGTTTTTTTTAGCTGTAGTTTTTGTTGGAAAAGTAGTTTTGCTTTCTCTAAGAGAATAAAATCCCTGATGTGAAGAGACCTGCGCAAGATATTTTCAGGTACTTTGGGACGGGCTATACTAACAATTTTTGTTGGACAGAGTATAAAGTTCGAAAATGGTATAGCCCGTCCCAAAGTACCTGAAAATATCTTGCGCAGGTCTCTTCACATCAGGGATTTTATTCTCTTAGAGAAAGCAAAACTACTTTTCCAACAAAAACTACAGCTAAAAAAAATGTGTGCGCATTTCATACAACAAGCATACCCCTGCTTGCGAAAACATCTCTCTCGATCGACGATCGAGGCATGACTGATTGTCCACACAGAACCGTCGTTGGCGCATGCAATAGATACACATTTACCCACCCCAAAGAAAAGCGAAATTTGCTGGGTGTTGCACTTCTTAAATATGTGTTTAGTAATGAAAGCCAGAGTTTTGAGAAACTATTAAAAAGGGTTGAAATGGAATTTCCGTTGTACTTTGTGCATGCTCACGCACAATATCGCTGCAAAAAAGATAAAGTAGAGAAAAGCATTAAAAATTGCATGCAATGAAAAATACCTTAAAAGAGAAAATTTCCCTTATACGGTGTCTCCACTTGCGATGAATTCAGAGTATGCGATAGAGCATGCTTTCAATATCGCAAGTGGAGACCATTATAGCAGCTTTATTTTCATAGTTTGCGATAGAAAGCATTATTTAAAGTATACCATCTATCGCATACTATAAACACAAGAAAAGTTGTCATTTAGCTGTCAATTAATTTAGAAATCGTAGTGTGCCTTTGAAATTCAAATAATTTTGAATTATTCAGCACCTAATCGCTTCAAAATGACGGATTGGAAAATTAATCTTATGTGCGAGCCCGTTGCCATTCTCTGCTGCACTAAAAAAGTATGCTATGAAATGCCCATCAAACGAAATTTGACAGCTGCTCTGCTACGTGCTTTTTTGTTTGCTGTTGCTTTTTGCTTTAAATTTATAGCAAGTGGAGACAGTGTGTTAAATAAATTGCTACTGCGCATGTTGGGATCTTTCTTCTTTTTTGGGACGGACTATACCATGCGTACAATGAAAGGATATCATCAAGGGTTTTTCTATGGATTTTGTCAAGGAACTTTCGGTTCTCGTGCTTCTGAAGGATCAAATAATATTCTGTTAAAAATATTTTTTTCAATGTTGTCTTTTAGAAAAGGTTTATTCGTGAAGTGTTTTAATGCATTCATTTCATTCACGCAACAAGTGATCATAAGTGCGTTGTAGTGATACCTATTGAGATAAATTAATTGTGATTACTAGGGCAACCGGATTCACGCAAAAGCTCTTTTTTTGTGATATCGTTTTAAATATCTCTTCTTCTCTATATATATAAAAATCTCGTGTCACAGTTTTAGTGTTTAAACTCCTCCGAAACGACTAAGCCGATTTTGTTGAAATTTTATACGTATGTTCATTGGGTATGAGAATCGGTTTATAACTAATTTTTATACCCCTAAGTGTTAAGGGTGACTCACCCCAAACAAAAATTTACATTGTTTGAACAAACTTTTTGTGGTAATTTTTGTATGGTGTGGCATTAAAAAATACATTAAGTCCTTAATTTCAACCTTCTACCACCAACCCCTACTTTTTAATAGCATTTTATATTTTTAATTTCTACTGTATTCTAAAGAAAAAATATAAAAGAATCTGCATGGCTGTCATTATTCATTCCTATTTTATAAATAGATTCCTACCGACTACTAAATTTTTTAAATTTCCACCAGTCAACACTATCTACCAAAAACCAAATATGTATGAAAGTCTACCAATGGTTGAATTTAATATTCACGAAATGGTGCACACACATAAGCCATCAGCTAAATATTGCGTGTGTGTATCTATCTATATGTAACCCCAAATATGTCGGGTTAGATTTATATTTAGATTAGATTGCGGGAGAGCCCTCAAGGGGCACTGCGATCTGTTAAAGGTAAGGTCCTAGAGCCATCTTTTTTACTCCGTGATAGCTTTGTATCCCCTGAAATGGTTTTTGCTGACTCCACAGAGGGCTTCAGGTCCGATAAGCCGAATTGTAGCGCCGATTTAAGGCAGTGAGTCAGCTTATTCGTTATGAGCAATCCAGGGGTCGAATTACCGCACCCGTGAGCGAGCGATACGTCACTGAATTTTGTTGAATTTACATGCAAAAGAATAACAAATTCAGTCACGTATTGCTCGATCACGGATGCGGTAATTCAACCCCAGCGGAAAATATTTTGGGTTATTAAAGCATTCACTGTCATTGGATAGTTGATTTTGAGAGAACATTTATTTGTATATCTTTTTTTCTTCCCAAAGTAGATTAGAGCATACTATGTTTGACACCTCTTTTTCAACCCGCTTGGTCATGCGCATTCACAGTACAGCGCGTGCAGGTATGTAATATGAGGTGTGGGGGCCGCTTCATACACTTTTACAAAGCTTTGCCTCGCTCTCTTTCCAAATTTCTATTTATTCATTTTATTCATCCATAAATCGCATTTTAAATTTCGATGGAGTGTGGGGCCTTGGGGGCGTAGGATTGAGAGAGATAGGGTGTGAAATGTATAGATACGGGACTGAGAGAGAGAGTGTGTTTAACATTTGAAACGAATACCTGCTAACATAACGGTAATAAAAAAGAAGACGAATAATCATTTTATACAGTGGTAAGAAATATCTCCAATATCGCTAACTGAAGCGTTATGAAAAATGTGGATGTGATAGAGTTCGGGAATACTACATTCGAACAATAATGAAAGCTATTGGTTAGTATATTTAAATATTGTTAAAAGGCGCTTAATTTGATTTTTTTGATTAATAAAACTATTTACAGGAGTTGTTTTACTGATTTGAAGCATTCAATTCATTAATTCAAACATGGTTACTTATTTACCAATTTTCAATATCATTAACATCAACTGCTCTAGAGATAATTCAAATGGCAAAACAACGTTTGCCGGGTCAGCTAGTAATTGTATAAAAACTTCAAAAGGTCGTCGTTCAGAAATGATAACAAAATAAGATAATAAAATAAAAGAATGAAAAATGTAAAACATTTTTTTTCTTTTTTGTATGTTTTCAATTTCGATATCGCTTAGAGTATATTTTCGGTAAGCCCTACAGCAAGAATCTTACCGAAACTAGTGTTTCCGTATCCAAGTAATAATCTACTGCTGATAAATGCGTGATGCTTCTTTTGCGAAACAATAAACATCTGCGGATGGTAATTGCCTTACAGAATCGGAAATTTCGGTAAGGCCTTATCGAATCAATTGCCTCTTTAAAGTGCGCCATTTGTTTGTATAAGGCCTTATGGGGCATGTCAACCCCAAAGATCTTAGACCCATAAGTTTGTCATCTTTTCTCCTAAAAACCCTAGAAAAATTTATTGACATCCACATACGATGCAGTATCGATCCAAGTCTTTTATCAGCATCTCAACATGCATATACTAAAGGGAAATCGGTTGAAACGGCCCTTCACTCACTAGTAACTACTATCGAAAAGTCACTAGAATCCTTGGTTACGTTCCTGGATATTGAGGGAGCATTTAACAACGTCGAACCAAAGGCAATTGTAGACGCGCTGACGGGCCTTGGAGTCGGGGACTCAAAGCTGGGCGAGGCCTCGGCTCGGAGATTCGTCAGCAGAGGGACACCACAAGGAGGTGTGATCTCCCCCTTTCTTTGGAACCTAGTAGTGAATGAACTACTACTAATACTGGAAGGGGAAGGGTGTAAGGTAATTGCCTATGCAGATGACGTTGCTATTGCTGTCTCAGGGAAACACCTTAATACGCTTAGGGATCTGATGCAAAACGCCCTCTCTAAGCTCTTCAAATGGACTTCAAAATGCGGCCTGGGAGTTAATCCCCAGAAAACGGAACTAGTCCTCTTCACAAGGAAATACAAAATTCCCTACTTTGCTCCTCCAAAACTAAATGGCATCTCCTTGGTGATAACTGATAAGGCCAAGTACTTAGGCCTCATTCTGGACAGCAATTTGAGCTGGAAACAAAACATTTCGGAGAGAGTTAAAAAAGCCACTACGGCTCTTCAACCTCACATTACACATTGGCTCTACATATCGGTCATAAGGCCTATACTTACGTACGGCGTGATCGTGTGGTGGTCGGCACTTGAAAAGGCCATCCACCTTAACTGTCTCAGTCGCGTACAACGATCGGCATGTGTCTGTATTAGCGGAGCTCTCAGAACCACTCCAACGGCGGCTCTGGACATTTTATTCCATATGCTACCGTTAGATATCTATTGTAAACAGGTGGCAGCACCGCTTGAAGGCAATTCATCTGTGGACCAGCAGATTACACCCTCCCTCAACTTCAGTTCAACAAACACTTTGAAACCTGTATACCCTCCAGAGCTGACTGGGAGAGAGTTGCAGGTTCTCGAAGGGAATCCATCTGCTTTTACACAGATGGGTCAAAAACGGAAACAGGAGTGGGGGGTGGTGTATTCTCCCAAGATCTGGATTGTAAGATCTCCTTCCGTCTCCTAATCACTGTAGCGTGTTCCAGGCGGAAATGATGGCGATCAAGGAGGCCCTGTCGTGGTTGCGGTATAATGTAATATCTGCAAGGGACATCACTATTTTTACCGACAGTCAAGCCGCGATTAAATCCTTGGAATCGGTCACCTTTAACTCCAAGACTGCCCTCAATTGCCGCCTATCTCTCAACGAGATGGCGGAACAATTCAAAATTCACCTTATTTGGGTGTCCTGCTCTTTCAACTCGAAGAAGATTACATCTCGGAGAGTACTTCTTTGACAATCTTGGTGAAGTCGATATTATTAATATCAATCGCCTCCGCCGCTTTACCTTTAGCTCCTGTTGGTTTAACGGGTAGTCTGAGATCATTGGATCCTGTGGTGTCACAATGGGCCAATTCTGGCCTAAGTGTGGCTGCACTTGTGTGTAGCCTGCCACTATAACCTAACCTAACCTAACCTATACAGGCAATATTGCGGGAGGCAAAATAGCTTCGGTAACGCCTTACCGACTTGGGGCGCAGGCGTAATAGCCATTTTCAAAGAAAAGCATAACATAAAAAAAGTTAAATTTAAAAAACAAATCTTTTTAAATTTGTAATACAATATAGGTAGATAAACTTAGTACAGCGCAGTAGAAGCGCCCGTAAAAGCATTCCCTTCACTGTCCTATCTTTTAATTTTAAACCAAGAACCAACCATAATCATCCACCAAATTTTACTGACGATGACGAATGGAAAAGTTCTTCTGCGACACCTGGTGGATAAAAAACGAATATGTAGAGACCTATACCAGTCTGACAGCTGATAATTTTGCCTAGAGTTTGTATGGGGAATACGTGTATTTGATGTATGTAAATAATATATTTTATCTATTAAAAAATTTAAACACTACTTCAAAAGAAACTAAATTTGCAACTAAATGTACAAATTGTCCGATATATGATTAGTGCAATAACATTCATGGCGTAAAACTACTAAAAAAAGCAGTTCAAAGTGGAGTGAAAACAGACAATAAATTGACAATATTATGTACATTTTTTGTTTTTTTTTCTATTGTTTCATGTTTTTTTTTAACTATTGAATGTATTCTTATTATGGAAGATAGTATAATTTAATTCCTTCTTGTCTAAATCATTGCATTGAGGTACTCTACAGTGTTGAACTAACTCCCTTTGCTTTCGGCATTTTCAGTAAAAATAAAGTCTGCATTCCCTTATCATCAACACTCTTCACACTTACTGTTTAAGAAGTAAAGTAAAAACAGGGAGTTTAGAAATTAGATACCTACTTTATTTATAATATGTTTAAAGGAACTTTTAACAATCGGTTCTGTATTTTCAATACAAATATACCTCAGCTGTCAAAATCTATAGCAACCTACCGATGCGAAAATGTACCGCCATGTTTCAGCCTCCATTCGTCAATTGAAATCGGCTTATGGGGATGGTGAATTGATGATAGGTTTTGATATTAGCTTACGAACATAGCGACACCATTTTTATGTTCATTTGAAGAAGATGAAGATTACGTCACTTCTGTTGCATCGCAAGAAAAATGTTCGTATTTAACACAATTACCATAAACCACCCAGCTCCAACGCCCTATAATAGAAGATGCAAAAAACCGAATTTTGTATTCTTCCCTAGGCGTACTAGGCTTTACGCCATAAAAGGAAGTTTTCTTCAAAATTTTAGCTTCATAGCTCTTACCGTTTGGGCTGTGCGTTGATCACCTATAAAGCCTGGTACGCTGTTCGAGTGAAGTGATATTTGCACTCCTCTCCAAAAAGTGCGGTGAAATTGAAATTTTCACGCTGAAATGTCAAAAATTTAATGCGACGGACAATAGGCAAGTGAAATTGTTTAAGTAACGCTCCCTACATATCACTTTTTGAACAATTATTTTTCACTTCAACGGCGTACTGCCTGGTGAAATTTTGATGTGGAAAGTTCATTCTGACATTTCGCAGTGAAAAATTTGTATGAAAAATTGGATTTCACTCGAACAGCGTACCAACCTAAGCAGGTTTTCACAGTTTGCGATGGACAGAAAGGATTTTAGTAGTGGATTTGTGGTTGTTGTTAATTTTGTCCAATGACATTTCAACTTAGCTGTCCGAAACGTCTTTCGTGCGAAAAAGGGACAAACACCAAAATTGTGATAATTCACCAATCTGACAAGAAAAACATTTAAACTATAAAATTTTTGTGAAATTTTATAATAAGATCTACATTTCACAATGAAATCACCTCTAACCAAAATTTTATATTGCCATAAAATTACCATTAAATGTTTATTTTTATACTAAAGGTTGATTCAATGTGATTTTTTCCGAATACTAAAAATTTTACTTTTAAAGGTTAGATTTCCTCATAAAAATGTATCGAGAGAATTCGATTTAGTGAAAATGGAAAAAGGTTAACATGAGTACCTACCCTTCTTGGGAAAAATAAAGAGAGTGTGCAACAACACTAGTGCATGAGGTGAGTTTCTTTCAGTGCGTTCTCAGTTTGTTGTTTTATTTCACCACAAACATATATATTTGACAATTGGTGAAATCTATTGTGAATGAATTAGGTATAACAAAAAAATGTACTAAAGCTGACCAAAAAAGCATTCTCTCAACTTTTAAAAATTATTTATTTCAATTCAATTAATAAAAAAATTCCAATATACCTACCTATACAATCTTAAAAACAAATTGATTTCTACCTCACATTTTTTTAACTCATATGAGGTCCTATAATTAGCAATCAGATCCATATTTTTTTTTTTTTTTAGCTTTAAGGTGGCGCTACAGTCCGGGGTGGACCTGGGCCTCAACCAATACGCCTCTCCAGTTAAGCGCGATCTTTTGCTAACTGCCTCCAGTTGCGCACTCCAAGTTGGTTGAGGTCCCCTTCCACTTGTGCGCGCCACCTAAGGCGAGGTCTTCCTCTACTGCGTTGTCCCTCCGGGTTGGAATCGAAGACTCTTCGGGCCGGAGCGTTGGTGTCCATTCGCTCTACATGTCCTAGCCATCTTAGACGACAGATGCGTATTTTTCTGACCAGGTCGGTGTCGTTGTACAGCTCGTAGAGTTCGCTGTTAAATCTTCTCCTCCAAAGCCCGTCAACGCAAACGGGACCAAAAATCACTCGAAGAATCTTGCGTTCGAAACGGCCAAGAAGATCTTCATCCGCCTTTGTTAGGGTCCATGCTTCTGCGCCATAGAGCAGGACTGGGATGATGAGGGTCTTATATAGAATCGACTTAGTGTTTCTTGACAAGGCCTGACTAGTCAATTGCCGTCATCCATATCCGTCATCAGATCCATATAGTTCATCGATTCCCATTGTTTGCAACACAAATGTAAACATCCCATACTATATAGATTATCTAGGAAAAGTAAAAGAAAGCATTTTAAAGAAATATTATTTCCTACTGAATTCACCACACCATACACACCATTTTCTTAATACCCCCCCCCCCCCCCTCCCCTTCTACATTGACCGGTTCAAACTCCCGTTTGAATTTACGTTGCACTCCACTTTTAAACCATCAAACGATCGTACCTCGTATGGCTACAATGAACTAATCTCCCGTATACTGCGAAAAGTTAAATCCAACCTTTCACTTTTCGATTTCAGCAGAAGCACTGCCCCCACCTCAAACTCGATCTCCTTCACCAACCTCTTTATCTTTTAAGTGCTGCGTCTATTGTTTTTCCCGATATGTTGTGTTAAAGCCAGGTCATTATAAGGCTGCAGGAAATAAGGCCCCAAAAGAGAAAATGAAATAAGGCCCCAAATTTGGGGTGTTATTTCGTAATTAAATAACATTCCAATTTTAAATATGAAATAAGTCCCCACTGCAATGAAATATGAACAAGGCCCCCAAAACAAAAAAATAAATACCAAATTACACAATATATTGTCTTCTAAGAAATAAATTTACAATCTTTATATGTATATGTATTTTTAATTAAATAAAGCCTTGCATTTTCTTTAATATCTATAGCCTAGTATGCAGTTCACTTGAAATCCAATTTTTCATACAAAAGGTTAACTGCGAATTGTCAGTTGTCAAAATGAACTAGGCAGTTTGGAAACGAGTGAAAATTTTACTTCACTCGAACAGCGTACCAGCCTTATATTGCAACATTTTCATTCATTAAGGCTGGTACGCTGTTCGTAAATTTGGATTTTCAATAAAATAAGCTATCTCTAACATTAAGAAATAATAAAAATTTGGTACAAAAAATCGCAAAATATTGAATAATATAGATGACTAGAAGCTGGTAAAAGCAACTTTTCTCTTCTTTTCTCTTCGGTTCTTGGTCTTCAAAAATACAAACCAATCACTGAACTAATTTTAAAACGGTACACACAATCCGCGCATCAAACACTTAGTCTAAGTCCACCTACTGATAATAAAATTAGCTGTTAATGAAATAAGACCTCAAAAGAGGAAATAACACGCTAAATTTTATTAAAAATCGTTGTTGTTGTTTCCTGTATAAATGTTTGGGCCCTTATTTCGTTTTTTTGTTTGGGGCTTATTTCATTGGGCCTTAGCGTGCAGTTATAGCGACACGAAAAATGCAACCGAAAAAACTTTCTTTTGCTTATTTTAACCACTTAAACTTAATTGTTGAACTCAATCTTGGTCTTAAAATGTTGCTTAGGAATTGTAAAGTTAGTTTGTCAAAAAAAAGTTAGTAAATTATCTTAAATTTTTTATTTCATTAATTAATTCATTTATTTTTCTGAACGAAAAAGTTTTACGTACAGAAAAATTAATAAATGTTATTTTTTCGAAAATGTAAAGATAATTTGCTTATTTTTTTTGATAAACTAACTTTATAATTCATAAGCAACATTTTAAGACCAAGATTGAGTTCAAGAATAAGTGGTCTAAAAAAGCAAAAGAAAATTTTTTCGGTTGCATTTTACGTATCGCTATAAACGGCCCCTTATTTCGCAGAGACCATTATAATGGTAGAATTTCTACTACTATGCGAACACCGGTTTCAAAAAATATGCAAAAAGCAAAAATAAGAATAGGCACTAAGTCAGTGAATTTATTATTTAAAATGAAAATTAACTAATAAATATACAAACGTTTTCTGTAAACAATTTTATTTTTATTTTAATAATTGTATAATTAAAAATAAAATTAACCATCCTACGTTGTCTTTTTCAGTAAATTTTATAATTTAATTTTTTCTGCAGCGCGAAGTTTTGCTGAACGACTTCTCATATTTATGGATACTTCCTTTTCCGAAGATACTACTACATGTTTTTGTAGCTGCCTCCAATTCGTCTTTACTAGTGATTCAACAACATCTCTATCATGCATCCAATCGTAGCAACTATATTTTAATGGAACTGGATTTGCTAGGCCTTCGATTATATTTCCACTTAAATGTCTTTTTACGATGGTATCTTCCAGTGAGTGAAATGCAATGGTAACAAGACGTCCGTGTGTTTTTAGATATCTTTGAGCGACTAGCATACCATAGTTTATTTCGTTTAATTCATTGTTGACAAATATTCGAATAGCTTGAAAGGTTTTTGTAGCCATGTGAATGGGCCGTTGTAATTTATTTAATTTATACCCTTGGGACACACAGGATGAAACAAGATCAGCCAACTGCTTAGTAGTTTCAATTCTATGAAATGCTGATCGTGACTGAACTATTGTTCTCGCGATTTTTTTCGCTGCCTTTTCTCCACCATATATTCTAAGAATTTTCGCCAAATCAGACTCGTCAATTTTAGCCAAAACGTCCGCAGCTGTAATTTGTACGTTATCGCTGCCCATTCGCATGTCTAAAGGACCATTTTTCGATAATGAAAAGCCACGGTCTGCTACATCAAATTGCATTGACGAGCAACCAAAATCAAAGAGAATTCCATCGATTGAGTTTTGGTACACGCCATGCTTTTTAAGTAGGAGTGGGAGGTCTGAAAATTTTCCAAAAATTGGTATAATTTGACCAGGATATTCTTCGGATAAAAGCATAGCGTGCTTGTGTGCTACCGGATCTCGGTCTAAGGCATATATCTTCACGTCAGGACATTTTTGTAAAATTGCACGGCTATGGCCGCCAGCTCCGAAAGTCATGTCAACGAACACTTTAGTCGGACCCACGTTAAGATAGTTCACTGCTTCTTCCAACAATACTGGAACATGAGTACAATTAACATTTTCCGAAGAGTTACAAAATGCCCGTGCATTTTTAAATGAAAAAAAAAAATGCGTTCTAAATAAATTAGTGTAAGAAATCATTTTGTATAAGGAGGTAGTGTTGAATTAATATATAGATTTTTTTATTTATTTTGTGTCTGAATCATTCAAGTACTGTAGGAATTCAGATGATAATACTTGACTACACTGCTGAGCTGATAGGCCTGTTGCCGTTGATGTATAAATACGTTTATATTTAGTGTAATTTATGTTGTTGCAAAGTTTTCCCAAAGAGTCAATTTTTGTTAAGCAACGGTCGATTTCTCCAGCTGGATTATGTAAGGATGCTAAGTGCGTTCGAAGTCGTTCTCCCAGATCCCTGAAATCGATAAAATATATCAAAACTATGAATTCACAGATTGCAAAACATAAATAAATAAATAAATAAATTTATCTAGGCATTAATCCCAATGAGTGCCTTTTTGTACTTGTCGGCAAATATATATTTATATATAAAACTGAATCCAAAAATGTATGTCCAAAAAAATCTCACTAACTGTTGACCGTATTATAAATAATAATAAGACTTAGGCTTCTTTTTCCATGAAGATAAGCCCATATTAAAGCACTAAGCACGCATTCGAAGATCAATTTTTTAGTTTTCTCATCTCTTCTCTTGCGTCTGTGTGTACACAGAGAGACAATCAACTTGCAGTCAAAAAGCTGATGAATCTTTTTATCGAAGATTTCATCTGAATTGCATTTGGCTTTTGCCATCAATATCAGTAAGGCGCAAGAGGTCATTTGAAATGTGCGGCATGTGCGGTTTTTTTTCGCACAACTTCACGAGTAGGTAAACCGTTATTTAAGCTAACGATGAAAAAACTAAAAATTCCGATGCACATTCGATGTCAATTGCGCGATGGGTCAATGACAGTGCTCGTACCTCGGGCTTCTGGCCCGAAATGACTTCCTCTCGTCCTAGGGTATTATAATTATCTGGTCATCCGGGTAGGGCTGTTTGTAGGGGTAACTTCCCGACCACAGGAAAAAACTAATTGGTTCCGAAGCAAAGGCAAAGCACACATTTTCTCTATCCCAATTCTATCCTAATACCCACGGCTTTGCCCGTGCCTTTCGTATTAAGTCCTGCTCACATTTCGCAATTTTTTTAAGGTGTAACGGCGCCCTTTTAAAATACAACCTTATTGTAAAGAATGCCATTTACAAAATTTCAAGGCTTCATAAATGTCCAGATATAGTATTTTAATAATTTTGTTATATGATAAGTGCCGTATCCCGCTTATTTTTTGCAAAATGGGCAATAGACCCAAGTGCTAATCTTAACAATACGATTTGTTCGAATGTGTTTTCTTTTCGATCGTGAAATGACAATCTAATCGAAAATCACGAAAGAAAATATTATTATCACGAAATCCATATATTTAATATCACAAAAAATGCACCCACTGCGAATTTACTTTTAACAATTTCAAAAGTAACAATAAAAAATCACGCCGATTTATGAGTTTTGGTTAGCAAACAATGTCGTTCAAATTCAACGTCAAAGTGTGTTAGCGAAATAAAATTACGCAACACTTATGTATGAACAAAATAAAATATACAGATACACACGTGCACGCACCGAATCTCATCGAAAACACATGTTTATTTGTATGGAAGGAAACGAAGAAAGCGCAAAGCTTTTTTGTTGTATGTATGTATTTCAAATTTGAAACAATGGGGACGTTTAAGTATATAGTTTAGTAAATCTTAGAGATTGGTCTAGATGGGTCACATGGGCAGCTGTGTCACTTTATTTAGGGGCCGACGAATCTAGTCAAAAATTTGTGACTGAGTACTAAGTTGACAGTTCGCATATGTGGCTGACGTAGGAAAAGTGACGTTCCCGACCAATCTAGTCGACTAACTAAGTTTTTGAATGTGCCTAATCTAACCAAATTGTGAAATGTCTTTGACTGATGTAACAAAATATTTTTTTGTTGTGAAACTGATAGAAATTAGGTGGTCTCTTTTTTAATTATAATTTCTTTTGCCCCTTTCAATTGATCACCGTAATTACCGACATTAAAAAAAACAACTAAATTGGTTAAAAATTCAGGCCGCAGATTGAAACATACACTTTTGCCACTTTGTTTTATATTATAATTGGTGCAAAAACAATTGTAGCAAAATATTGTCACAACGTAACGTAAACATAAACTTTCAAAGCAGCCAACATAGACTCAGCTCATTGCCTTGTTGCAGCCATTGTACCAAACTTGATCTTCCAAACGCCACAACAAAGAACAACTCCTGTGAGAAGATATATGATGTATGCAGTATGCTGTATGCTGTATGCTGTATGCAGCATAAATTCTAACGCTACGTTTAACCAAACAGCGTCGTGGAGGCGTCGTATGGAAAACTTATTAATATGGCTAAAAGTTTATGTCCAAGCAAACGTCAAGATTTCTATAAAGATATTTCAATAAAATTGCGCGCAAACAAATTGAATGTGCCGACGGCTTCCTAAGTTAATTGAATAATTAAAATGTTTGTATTTTGAGCTTGCATTGTTTATTTCTTTATATTTACAGAAACAAAAAAATGAACGTACAGTTTTAAAAATAAACACAAGGATGCAGTTTGAGTCCGAAATTAGCGCGAAACGGAGAAAGAAAACTTAATTAAAATCAGATTCGGGAACAAATTTTGGAATTTCAGAAGTATTACACTCTGAAACCCACTAGACACTTATTCGGTTTTAGTGCAATTTTAAATTGTTCAGTTACCTAATAAATCCTTAAAAAAAAAAATGAAAAAGTCGGGAGAGGAATCACTGGCGAAGAACGAAATTTAAACCAAAAATCAATAATGAGAAAATTGAAAAGAAATCGGTGACGAATTTGGAAATCAGTGTCCTAAGCAGGCTTTCATTTAAAATTCATTATGGAAGAAACTTTACTAGTGCAAACAAAACAAAATCATTTTCTTAAAATCTTACAATTTAAGATAAATATGAATTAAGCATTAATTGTAATAAGTATTAAATACGCACGGAAAAGGCCTCAAGAACAATCGAAAATACGCATTGAATTATTATTTTATCTTTATGGACTAATATATTTTCGCTGTTTACCAACAAACAAATAAGCAAGTCGAACATTAATTTGTTTAATGCTTTTATGGCTTTATGTTATGTTATGCTATGTTAAAGTGGCTCTTGGTGAGAGAAACAATTAGGCCTTAAGTCGGCCCATTGTGCATACCACACTGGTGTTGGGGGTTCCTTAACAGGTTACTCATGTGAACCATTTGCTACCATTGAAATGTGGTGAAATGTGATAGAGTTCGGAAATACTACCTTTTAACAACAATGAATGCTATTGGTCAGTAATTACATATTGTTCAAAGGTGCTTAATTTAATTTGTTTGCTTAATAAAACTATCTACAGCAAATTGTTTTCATGTTTGAAACATATTATGACATGGTTACGTATTTAACACTTTTTGATATTACTATCATAGACAATAATAAATATAAAGACACTACTCCACTTCATGCAACGAAAATAAACCCAATTTTTCAATACCTACCTCCTCGCGAGAAATTCACTTTAATCGCATGAGAATATGCGACGCATCAGCCATCCCTCCACCATACATCCACCATAGGCACGTACCTAGGTATTAAAGCAACGCAACAGCGGAACAGCCACATTTTTTGTGTTTATGGTTCTCTCTCCCATTGATAGGAGGACAAGGACAACGACACAAGGAGTGTAAAAAATGCAAAACCAGATTTGCCTGTGACGTGTGATTTGTATTTTGTTTATCAACAGGCAGGTCACAGGAGAGGATTCAGAATTTAGGTTCGCTATGCAATGCTTATGCTTATAGACATGGTGCTTATCTAAGAGGAGTGTGGTGTGGAGCTAGTGATAACTGATAAGGTGGCGATCAGTCGGTTTTCATTTGTATACATTTTCTTCTTACTGATATTTTTTTGTTTGTTATTTTTTTTCTCCAGAAAAGCGATCAAATATGCATCATAATAATTTTCTTTCGCGGAAGAATTGTGAATTTTTGTTAAGGGTACCTACCTATGAATTTTGTTTTTAAATACGTAGGTACCTATGGGGGTGATTTGCTAATGCAATTTAATTTACTCTTAAATGTAAATAGGCCATGGGGGCTATGCTATGCCAAAACATATGACATTGAAATTGTAAAAAAATAATTATTTTCAGAATATTAAACTAAAATTTAGATTCAGAATAAGGTTTTCAAAGTAGGGGTAAGATGAAGGATGCCAATTTTCTTTTGAATTTTGCTTTTCACAGATGGCTTCGTTGCTATGTTCTTTACCACAGCGTTGGAAAACGAATCGGAATTTTGGGTAAAGTAGGTATGTTTCTTTTTTCTTAAATAAATATAAGTTGATTTTTTACATAAGATCATTTTGCCAAAATGTTGTACCATTGCAAGTCTATATAAGGCAGTGGTGTAGCAATTTTTTTCTTTAAAATCTTATTTTAATTTGCTGTATGTTTGTTTTGGAAACTAACTTTTCTTTATTTGTTTCGCAATTTTTAACTTTCTTTTAGGTTTATTTTAAAGCTTTCTTATAGCATATTTTTCTCTGTAAAGAGACAAATTTTTGTCCGACTTTGCATTTGACATCTTCAAGGTATGTTGAGTTCCGTCATGAACGTCTCGGTATCATTTCTTCGAAGAGAACGATCATGGAAAATCAAGGGTACTGCTTTTTTCTTTAACCTACTTTTATCCATGTCACCTTCCTTAAAATGACAAGAACACATAAGAATTTTTAATTTTCAGTAGACCTGTTAACAAACATGCATCCATCCATTTTAATGCATTTCCGTATTTATATTAGGAAAAATTTGACAAAAAAAATTAAATTTGCATTGTCACGTTTCGATTTCATACAAGAGAAACCACACCTCATCATACTCCCCAATTTATTTCGATTACACATATTAAGGATAATTATCAGGAAACTATTTAGAATTGCAAAATCTCCTGCATCAACAATCAGTATTCAGTTATGCAATAAAAATAAAAATTAAGAAGAATATTCTGCAACTAAGAACCGCGCCGCAACACATCCACGATGCACACACATCATGATTCATGACATATGATCATGATCATGAGCATGACCACGACCAGACCATAACCAAATCATGTTAATATTCTCAAAAGATACACACAAAGCACAGTCAAACTGGTTTTGAGAAACGCAGAGAGAACCATAATAAAAAAATCGAATGCGGTATGTGTGTTGTTTTTCTTCGTGCGCCGTGCCTTGCTCACTGGTGGATGTATGGTAAAGGAATGGTTGATGCATCGCATGTTCTCATGCGATGAAAGTGGATTTCTCGCGAGGAGGTAGATATTCAAAAATTGGGTTCATTTTTATTGTATGAAGTGGAATGTCTTTATATTTATTTTGTCTATGATATTATTAACATCAACTGCATGCAATTGATAAATGAATGCCCCTATTATGGAAGACAACTACAACCAAAACAAGGTTGTCTTTCTCCAATTGGGATTATCGATTACAACTAGTTGTCTGTCAAAGGACAACCATCATCCTATGAGTAGACAACTAATAAAATGGTTGTCCTTTTAGTTGTGTGTACGTATTATAGAAGACTACTGAGTTGTGTTGGAGTTGTCTTGAATGTCAAAATCAGACAACTGCTTTCTATCAGTTATGTTGGATGGTTTTGGATTTGTTGAACGAAAAGGATCAGCTTTTTTAATGAAAAATGTAAGTAAGAATTAGAATTAAAAATGGATAATAGAATGTGCGTTTTAAAAGTTTAAAAATCACCAAACCAGCGCAATTTGATCGGCTGAATTTTATAGGAACAACCTGATCTGGCCAGGGGTAAAGTTTGGTTTGGGTTAACAAAAAAAAAAATATTGATAGAGAATGGCAAAAATTAGCTTTAGAGCTCAATAGTATCGGATCGGGCCACCTTCAAGAATAGAAAAAAAATGAGAAAGGGTTCGTTAATAATGCAATGCAGGGTTGGGTACATTACAAGTCCAACTTAAAGAAAAAACTGGCCAGCTCTTCGAAGACGAGAATGCAAGCGACGAAGAGAATGTGCAACCGAAAGATCCTGCTGTAGCATCCACATTCGCACAATCTGTAAGAGCACCTAACAGGAGGAGGATGTTCTAAACATCCAAGTCACCAAAAAATAAATCAAAACTACTTTCTATTGTTTTTTTTTTATCTTTTAAGTTTTAATTGCAAATACTTTACTTGGTTCGATTTCAAATAAATTCACCAAATTGACATTTCACATTGATTTCGATTTTCAATATGCCCCTAAAATATGACAATTTATTTTCTAAAGACAACTGAAAAGAGTTGTCTTGCATAATATGAAAAAATTGTTTGGTTGTCTCAAAGTTGAGTTGTCATCCTAATTAACCAACAATGGCGTCGTACTCCGGGCGATTTTGGCAAAAGTGCGATTTAATAGACAATGTAAAGGCACAAAAGTCAGTGGATTTGCGAGAATTTCATTATTATTTAATGTTCGAAAGAATTCCGAATATTAATTTAATTAAGAGAAGTTCCAATCAAGATAAAATTTGCTGAGAACAGCATCTGTCCTCTGGGACTGAAAGGTGTGTGCGAGATACTTAAAATACAAATGGACGACGATATATCTGCTGGGGAAATGTTGACGCTTAGTGTAAACAAACTGACTTCACCAAAAGCAGAAGAAAATATTCCAAGTAGAAGTATCTACAGCACAAACGGCATAAGTAAAGAATCCAGAACCAAATTCTTCCGAACAAATCCAGGAAATCGATGAAGAAAATCTACAGCTAACGACCGAAATCGTAGAAAAGGAGGAAAAAATCGAAGACATCGACAAAGAAATGGCAACAGCATGCACAGAGGATTCGAACGAAAACAAAAACCAAAAATTTAACGCGCAGTAAAGATCCTTCAAGAAAACTCAAACTGTCTTATGGGTGAAAAATCTTCGTTGAAAGCGACAATGTCAAACCCGAATTCCAACAACTCTGGTTTATCAAGAGCATCAAGTAACCGATCCGATTTCACGAAAAACTGGGTGAATAGACAGTATGACGATAAGGAGGGCAGTCTGAAACGGGAAGTTGCTCCAGAAAATAAAGATGTTAACAGTCTTCAAAAAACAATTGCTTAAATGTTGTCAAGGCAAACAGTTCGCGTTCAGCTAACCGATTTCGATATGTCGTCGCCTCTGTCATGGCATCACTTTCTGAGCCAATACAAAATCACAACTGAAAAATGTGCCGTCTCACCAGGGGAGAATGTTATACGTTTGAACAGACATTTGGTAGGTAGAGGTAGAGGTCGTTTGGAGGTAGAGCTCGAGAAAAAGTAGAGATGATGCTTATTTCGGTAAGAGATCCAACAAAATTTATCGACATACAATATACAAAATACAATATGGTGGATCGGAACAAATTATTGAAGATTTGGAAGATAATACAATGGACAAACATTGTTAGCCAGTTTGGTGGAGAAGTTACCTCAACATCTTTTAATGCAGTGGGCATCACATCTTTTGGTTATCAAAAAGAGCGCGAGACATGCTAATATTCAAAAATGTTGCCAAGTTTGATATTACGTTCTACTCAAACATCAAGAAGATGGATTCATGTGGCAACGACAGACCAACAACCTCAGTTCAATAACATCATCAACCAACTGAAAAACGAAACACGTGCAAGCTATGCCATAAAGATCAACACGATTTACGCAAGTACCAAGTTTTCCTTAACGCTGAAGTCAAAAAACGATGGGATCTATCCAAAAGTTCGAACAGCTGTTTGACATGTCTTCGTAGGCACAGTGGGCCTTGCACCTGTCTAGAACAATGCAATAAAAATGGATGTACCAGATTTCACCATCTTCATAAATCAGTGGAAAACAATTCGAGAGGAAACCCAGAAGTGTTAGGATGCCTAGATGACAACAAGAAGTCAGTACTGCTAAAAATGCTGCCAGTTCGTATCTGTGGCCCAACAAATTCGTAGACAGTAATAGCATTTATTGACAAAGGAAGTACAGCGGTGTTGCTAAGAATTGCCCCGGATCAAGGCGATACATTCTATGACCTTCAGGACGTAAAAAGTTTCCCACACATTCAGCAAGTCGGCCTTCCTCGAACAAAATGTTACAAACCAGTACTACTTATTGGCCAAAGACATGCTGACTTAATTGCTACCAGAGAAGTCATCCAAACGGGCGACAATGGACCGATTCAATCTAAATCAAAGCTGGGATGGTCACTCCACGGAATTGTCATTGAGATCCACGGAATTGTCATTGAGACGAGGGGGTCAGGTAAGGAAAATCACTTCGTTTACTGCCAATATATTGAGGAAAATCTAGATAACTTTATCAACGACCAATTCGCACTCGATTTCGTTTCATGTTTGCCGAAGGTTGACAAGACAAAATCTACAGACGACAAGAAGGCTATTGAGATTGCAGAGTCCTCAATTGTAAAAAAAAGAGACAAAACTACGATGTCGAATTACCGTGGAAAAATAAAGATGTCATTTTACCACTTCGTAGTAGTAAACGCCAGCAAACGCCTAAAACCGAGAGTTGTTTTTGTCACTGCTGCCAAAGGTAATGGTGTATCGTTAAACAGTCAAATCCTTACTGGACCAGATTGGCTAACATCGATAGTAGGAGTTTTAATACGATTTAGAAAATATCCCATAGCGTTTCCCGGAGACATTCGAGAAATGTTCAACAGAGTACAAATTGCTCATTCGGATACCTACTCACAATGCTTTCTGTGGAGGAATCTCGACACAACAAAGGAACCATAAGTGTACCAATTGAAAGCAATGTTGTTTGCAACAAAAATTCGTCACCTATCTTAGCGCAGTTTGTAAAAAATTAAATTGCTAATATTTTTCGAGACCAGTTTCCAGACGCATATACAGCTATTATAAAAAACCACTATTTGAATGACTACTTGCAATCGGTTTACAGGGAAGACGAAACGATCAAGTTGATAAAAGATGTCATTGAAGTACATAGCTATGGAGGGTTCGAAATGCGTAATTTCATTTCTAATAGTCAAAAGGTGGTGCCGTGAAATAAAGTCGATGGAAATAACGTCGAATCGACTTTATTTCCATTTCAGATTGGAAATAATGTCGAATTGCCCTTTTTTCATGGTAGACTTTATTTCCATAGCAAAATGGTAATAAGGTCGAAACAAGGGGAATTTATGTCGAAAATTAAAAAATGACAAAAAGGAAAGGTAATAAAGTCTAAATTGTATTCAAAGTAAACAAAGGCGCTTTTGAAATTTTAAGAGAGGAGATAACAGAACTGAAAATTACACTTTTTTTTAATCCGTTTTTGCTTTATATTAAAAATCAGTGGCTGAAAAAGGTTTGCAATATTATTATAGTTTTCTTTCTATGTGTGTTTCTTTTATTGTGTCGATAGAATAGCTTAAAAGGCGGGTGAGGGAGCGACCCCCGTGCCGCCCGCCGACGGCGACGTGATCCGACGTAAGCGCGGGCGGGTGGCGTGGGGTCGCTCCTTCCCCAATTTTTTTAAGCTATTCTACCGACGCAATAAAAGAAAAAAAAGGAAATAAAGTCGAAAATGGAAATGATCTTAATGAAGTGATCGACATTATTTCCATATTTTTATATTTTTTTGGAAATAACGTCGAACACAAACATTTTCGGAATTCGACATTATTTCCAATCTGAAATGGAAATAAACACGATTCGACATTATATCCATCGACTTTATTTCACGGCATCCAAAAGGTCTTAGACAGCATTTCGCAACATTTAAGATCTGAGGAAGCAGCTGCTGTGGTTGGTGAGAAAATATGCAAACACGCGTTCTTGGAATCATATGGAAAGCCTAAACCCGACAACCTCGCCTTTGCTTTATCATTTCATCAAGTCCGAAACGAGATCATGAAAGGGACATTAATTTCAACGAAGCGGGATGATCTCAAAGCCGTCATGTCAGTCTACGATCCGGTAGGGGTTATCACACCAATAACTATCAAAGGACGCATTCTGATGCGCGAGATCTGGCAGGCTGGAATAGGCTGGGATTATCAGCTCAAGCCAACATTGGAGCAGTCTTGGAATCAGTGGCTGCATGAGTTGAGAGGCGAGAATCAACATCAGGCGATGCTACGTTCTGAATAGAGAATCACCGACAGAAATTCAGCTTCATGTTTTTAATGACGCCAGCCAACAAGCATACTGTACAGCTGCCTATTTACGGTTTGTTTACGGAGATGAAAGAAGTTTCGAAGTTTCGCTCGTAGCATCCAAAGCTCGAGTAGCACTAATGCCAAATCGAAATATGACAATCGGGCCTAGCAAGGTATCCATCGGAACGGAAAATTCTCCGATTTTATACGATTCGGAGGATTTTTGCTTCGAGGTATTCTTCGGAACATCTATTCGGAATATTTCTCCGACATTTTGTAACGCATATCGGCGAATTACGTTGAAGTGCATTTTTTTCTTCAATTTTTGACAGCTAGGTTCCGATATCCTCCGACAGAAATTGGTTGCGGAATTTGTTTACGATTTGGATTTGAGCCTCCGACAGAGTATGCGTTGCGGAGAATTTTCCGTTCCGACGGATACCTCGCTAGGGCCGATTACCAAAGTCGAATAGATTTAAAGCAGCTACACATCGCAGGCAAAACCTCTTAAGGAATTTCGGGACATTTGCTCTAATGTATCAATATTACGATCAGATGATGAAGGTGCGGCACTATTCAAACACAGAATGAATTGGGTGCGCGTGATCTATATACCTATACCAGCGAAATAAGATTCGTAAGTTTAGTGCACATCAAGTGTTGCGCCTGCGTGAGGGATATAAATATCAGCAACAAACTTTGAGAATTTTCCGGACGGTGCGAAGAGGACATATCAGAAGGCGACAAAGGCAACGAGAAAATACAATCGCTGACAGATGCTGTTAATGGTCAATTGCAAAAGACCTAAAAGAGACTGGCACTTTATGCGTGAATGGGTGAGTGCGTAGACGGTTGAGTGCGCAGACGGCTGAGAGTGGCTGAGTGGCTAAGTGCGGTGAGTGGCTGAGTGCGATGAAGGACTGAGTGTGTTAAACGGCTGAGTGCGTAAACTAGATAGCTTAGCTAGGTGCACTGAGGACAGTGCAATGCAGGATGGCCTATAAAACAAGTACAGCTTTATTGAGTAGGGAAATCCCTCCTGCTCAAATGTTAGTGTACGACTTCACACGTAGCTCAGGGGCCGGTTATAGCGATACGTAAAATGCAACCGAAAAAAATTTCTTTTGCTTTTTTTGACCACTAAAAGTTTTTGGTTGAACTCAATCTTGGTCTTAAAAAAATGCTTATGAATTATAAAGATATTTTATCAAAAAAAATAAGCAAATTATCTTTACATTTTCGAAAAAATAACATTTATTAATTTTTCTGTACGTAAAACTTTTTTCGTTCAGAAAAATAAATGAATTCTTTTTCTAGAAAAATTTAAGATAATTTACTAACTTTTTTTTGACAAACTAACTTTACAATTCCTAAGCAACATTTTAAGACCAAGATTGAGTTCAACAATTAAGTTTAAGTGGTTAAAATAAGCAAAGAAAGTTTTTTCGGTTGCATTTTTCGTGTCGCTATAATTGCACCCTTATCAAGATTGAAGAACAAATCAAACGCTTTTTTCCCAGTAATTTAAAGATACCTGCTTCTTATTAAGGTTATGGATTTTCTCTTTTTTTTATACTCGCTTACCCCGTTCCTTTTATCATTTTTTAAATAAATAAAATAAAATAAATAAATTTTACGTATCGCTATAACTGGCACCATAGCCCATATTTCCACGATTATTTCAAGCCATTATTTATCTTTCTGCTCCTTCCAGAGGCCGAGCTAGAAGAAATAAAAGACAGATGCTATTTAATCAACGAGAAATTAAGATTGATTCCTCGATTGCCAGCTCTGCTTGGGGGTGGGTGGGTTGAGTATACCGTACACATGGAAAAAATTGTAGATGGATACACACAACACACCATAGCGCACAGCCCCAGTGCGTTCCGTTTCTCAACCATAGTTTCTGTTAATATTGTTATTGTTACGACTTGACGTTCCATATTCCATGCCGCATCGGTTTGGGACTTAGGGTTGTATGCGGCAGGCATGCGAATGCGAGTTAAGCCTTGCGAGTATGACTGACTCCACGTCCATAGCAACCAATGCGTACATGGCTAGGTATTTGCTCTGGCGCTGTGCCTGTGGGTTTGGTGTTAGCAGAAGTGAAGTCTGAGTGAGAATGTGCTTATCGTGTGTCAGTTTCAGTTCAATTCAGTATTTGCTAGGTATTATTTGCGCGAGTGACCTTATGTAACATTTTTAACTTTCTCGCATTACGTAGTAAGAGAAAGGTGTTGTATTCGTAAAAAAAAATCGAACTCGAGATTTAAATCAAATCTGACATAACGATGATAGAGGAACTCGAAAAAATGGGTCTCGCAATTCTGTCCGTCTGTCTGTCTGTCCGTCTCTCCTGCGTAGAGTTAACATAGCTGCATACCCAGTTTTCCGCTAAAAAGTCGAATAACGATACTTTTGAAAATTGGCCTTATCTCGAAAATGGTCAATACGACTGTAACAAAAACTCATTTTGAAGGTAGTATGGTCATTCCCAAAACGATAGCAAACTCAGTTTTTCGCTAAATTGTCTATAATGGATTTTTGAAAAAAATGCATATTTTGAGAATTTTGGTTTTCCTTGGTTTACCTACATGAAAACGGCTAAAGCGATTTTGACCAAAATGAATACTTGGAGTAAAATTGACGTTTCCAACATTATTGCGTCCCTGACTTTCGATTCGAATCACTGATCTTTAAGTGTAAAATACATTAATGCTTATTATAATATCTGATTACAAATTTGTTGTCCCTGAAAAGTTATGCATTGCGAACGAGCAATTTTTAATCCAAAAAATGATCAAGTTCATTAATGACATCTTACTGAAGTGCTTTGACGAGAAAGAAATGGTCTATAAATCTATTACAGTGTAGATGAAGCCGTTAAATATCCGGTAGCTTTTAAATTCCCTTAAACAATCGGGTATATCATACCATAGACTAACTCTTCGGAAGAGCACACCTGTAATGCTGTTTCGAAACTTAGCCATTACATAATGGCTCTAGACTGCAAAAAATTGCATTTACATTTAATTAAAGCTATTATATTGACAGGGGTTTTAATATTACTGCCGCACCATAAAAAAAAAACATTTTTTAAACTGAAACCTTAAAAAAGGCTATAGGTAACATTTTTTTCTGAAAAAAGTACATTTTAAAAGAATGAAAGGCGGTAACTGCTAGTTATGTATAATTTTCTTGAAACACATTTCATAACTTGAACATTCTATTACAGTTTCATTAAAAGTTTTAGAGTGAATAAGAGTGCATTCATATTTAGAATGGAAAAACTTTTTTAAAGGAAGTACCACTACAGCCGTCCCAGTTAAATTGCAACTAGCTGCAACTTTGTCCTTACAAAGAAGTGGAGGATATCAACATTAAGTTGGTGTTGTTTAACTTATTCATTTATATTTCAATTGTAAAACAATTGTACAAACCTTTTTTGAAGGTAACGATTATCTAATCACAATATGAAAATAACAAAATAAAAATATCTTACATTTTCTCTACTGAAAATGCATCCACTCGACAGCACAAACCTTACCGTATAAAAATATGCTCGATCAACGATCACTGATGACAGAATACCAAAATTCGATACTCGATTTCGTGTGTGATCATACATCATACTAAATCGACATTTATCAGTCACGTATGACTCGATGACTAATGTGGTAATTCGACCCCAGAGTATAGGAGACCTATCCGAAAGACAACACGTATTCTGAAAAGGATACTCGAAGATCGGAGCAGCTCGAAAAAAATTGCCGTCCTTGTTACCATAGGCCTAGATGTGCGAAACGCCTTCAATACAGTCAGATAGAGACTACTTCAGGGAAAGAAAACTAATTTACGCCACAAAAGAAGGGCCTCGTGTTAATCAAATCAGAGCACGAGCAGCGCAGGTCTCAATCATTGGACCCGATCTTTGGAACATATTCTATGATACGACTCTCCGAATCGAAATGCCTAGCGGCACGCAGATGAGACGTGTCTATTTCTGGATAAAAACACATGGTTTTGGACTCTGAAAAAACCAAGACCGTTCTACTGACCAGAAAACATATCCCGACTACATTCCTTAGCAGACTCATGGCAAACGTAAGAAGACCAAGAGAAAGCAAACGTAGGCTGCTCGTGCTCATGACAATACGCACGCGATGCTTTTGTATAGATGCCATACTTCGCATTATTTCGCATTAAAGTTAAGACCTTGGTTTGTGCAAGTTGTATCGAAAAGTAAGTACATACCATTGCTGAAATATAGCTTGTAGTTTCAACAAAATCTATATAAACGTTGAAAGCTCCATTTATATCAATTCAAGACAGCCTAGTTTTTGTTATAGCGCCATAGCTTTGTCAGGATACTATAGGAATTTAAATACAAATTTTGTAGCAGTCCATATAAGTCGATTCCCAGTTATTAACACAACTCGCACAACATCAACTTAATACCATGTTCCCACCAAGGTGATTTAGCTAAATCACCTCATTAATGATGTGATTTACCATACATTTTCGTGATCACTAATTACGTGATTTATACCTGTTTAATTTTTAATTACCTACGTGCAAATCAACACAAAATAAAATCGAACATACACAATATAGAATCGAACAGACACAAATAAAATCAAACAGGGGTATTATCGACTTCAGCTGTTTACACAAAAACAAACTGTCAAAAAATTAAAAATGCTGGTAGTGATTGTTTACATAATTTTTGGATTTATTCTGGTAGATATAAATTATATCCAAAGCATTTGAACTCATTTTAAATTGTTGCGGGTAAATTTTCTTTTGTACCTACTTTTATATGTACGATATAAAATTGTGCCAACTAATTTCAAATGTCTCACTTAAAGACTTAAAAGTTCGTTGGGAACGCCTATCGTGATTTGTAAATTAATTTAGCTAAATCATGTTGGTGGGAACATGGTATAAGCATAGTCGCATATTTCTACGATGCACTCTAATCTAATGTGGTATTCGATTGAGCAGGAAAGATGACTTTTTTTGCTCTTAGTCACTTTATATCTTCGATTGGTAGAAAACAATGCAGTCTTTCTCTGATTTGGGGCACTTTTGTAAATCTGGATTTTTTGTTTTTCCCGTTCGAGTTTGGTAGTTTCATAAAAATGTGAACAAAGCTTTTCGTACTTAAACGTGTCCTATTTATAAATCTCGAACGACATTGGAGATTGCAAACAAAATCGAATCGATAATCCATGTTCGTGATTCCAGAAATTTTATTGATTATGTAACGAGTAATGGAATGTATCAAAATAAGAAAACATCTGTAATATTATTCTACTTCTACATACTTCAGCGTTAACTTAAAATTTACCTTCCAGCTTTGCTTTTATCCAAAGGCCACTTTTCCAATAGTTTTAAAAGCTCTTTGTAGTTGATGGACATAGTAATTAAAACTTAATATTCCAAAAAAGATCCCAGTGTACCGTCCCGACCCGTGACAAAAACCAAAGATTAAAGTGAACTCGATGATTGACTATATTATAACTAATTAACGCCAGCAATCCGGCGTACAGAAAAAAGGACTATTCACATGAGAGCGAACTGAGAACAAATCAATTTAAAGGCTCTCCCAATCCCCAAACCCACGTCACTTTTTCTACGTCAGCCACATATGCGAACTGTCAACTTAGTACCTACTCAGCAGCGTTACCGTTGAAGAATTTTGAAAAGTAGCAAGAAAAAGGGCACGGAGAAAAAAAAGGGCCATTTAAGAAATAACTTCAAATCAAAAGTAAACACAAAAAACAAACAAGTTATTGTATTGGTCATTTTTTTTTTTTTTTTTAAGTTTTAACACATCAGTCGATAAAACGTACCATAGATACATGAAGTAGGTTTTTATTACTTTTTTATTACTGTGTTTCTGCACTTATTGACAAGATCAGAACTTGGCTCCCAATCTTCCAAATCTGTACGTGTTATCAAATTTTATGCAGAAAGCATTGATTCAGCAGAAACTTGTTGGTTTTTTTTTTTTTCATTAGCGCTAATTTTGATAACACGCTATCAGCACAGGCACTGCTGTGTGGCAATGTCAGTACATATTTGAACAACATAACTATACAAGTTTTGGCACAAAAATTCATCAATGCGATTTTTTATTTGCCCGACTCTGTACCAAAACTGTTCCAAATCCGCTCAGTGACAAACCAATCAATGCGTATCAATGAGCCAATTCAGCGTAATGATTTATGTAAAAGTAATTAGTTCATCTTCAAAGTTTGAAAGTTTTGAGCGTTTATTGTTCCAAATTGTGAGAAAGAGCCAAAATCGTAAAATTTTCAAAAAGGAGTCTCATTGTGCCAAGGTGTTAAAAAAAGTGCCAAATTGCAACTTTAGTGTCACAACGGTCACGCTGCTACTCAGTCACGAATTTCTTGACTAGATTCGTCGCCCCTCCATAAGCGTCAACTGACACAGCACACAGCTGCCCATGCGACCGATCTAGACCAATCAAAAAAGAGATACATCAAGTCAGTCAGCTGTCAGATTTACTAAACTAGATACTTGAACGTCCCCACTGAAAAACGGTGGGTTGTTTTGCTCCACAATTTTGAAAATTTATTGAATATTATTAATTACCATTTGACATTTTGCGCGGGAGCCATGTTTTGTAAGGCTAACAAATCGCTAACACACCTAGGTACTACCGTGGCCGAGTTGGTTATGTCGAAGTTACGAAAGCTGTACGGATAACACGAAGTTCCGCAGCTATCATTAATACGGTTGAAAATGTTTTCTTTTATAGCTCACACGTTTGTTTTTATTTTTACAGGAAGGAATTGAAATCGAAAGTTAGGACCCAGTTATAGGCCCCAGTTATAGCTATCATTGAAACGCAACATTGAAAATTTTGATTTTCGATTTTAAGGCGGTTAATCAAACTATATTAGCTTTAATTGGTATCAAAATAAAGCTAATCAATTATAGAATTTTTTTACAAAAGAAATTACTTTATTCTGATTAAAACTTGTCTTTAAATCCACTTTTATTATTTCACTGATTGAAATCGATTTCAATGAACAGCTGACTTTCGTTCCCCAAATTTGGAACCCAATCGTTTAACTGATGTGTTCGATTCTCTTTCTATTCTCAGCTGTCAGTTTTGCGTTCAATGATCAACTCTAACCTCGAAACCTGCAAACCTCTGTTCAATTTCACTGACAGGTCCTTCCACTGACACCAATTTTTCAATGATTGCTATAACTGACTTGTCAAAAAAATTAAACCACAATTTCACTGATTTGTTCCAATGATGCATTTCAATGATAGCTACAACTGGGGCCATAGCTGACCTAAATGCCACATATGACCAGGCTGATTTTGACAGATAAAAATGCCAAAATAGCATATAGTGTAATGGGACAATAAGCGCGAATGCCAGCATAAAGCCTATATGCCCATATGCACTTTATTGAAATTTCGTTGTGGCATTGCTGGCATTTTTGATTGAACAATAATTTTTTTGTTGTCATCTGTGTTTGAGAGTTCGTGCTATTGGGATAGGATTAATTTTCATTTTCGTTCTCTTTTTTTTGTGGATTATTGAATCAATGATCTTCCATTTTTGTAAATTATTTAATTGTCTTTTCTTTGTAATTTGTTTAAGTTTATTTTGTGGTCTTGTTCTTTTCTAGTAATTGTGGTTATTTATACTTTTTTCCTGTTGTGAAATTTTGTTTGTGAAGAAATTGTTTGTTATCTATTTGTTTTGTGGCAGTTATATGTATTTTTGTTAATATTCCATATGTCATTGGTTTAAATATAATTTACTTGGTGTATATATTGTTTGTTATTTTACCCTTTTAAGTTCTTTTGTGTGTTTCCTTTTCGTTTTGTGAAACACTAATTTAAATGTCTTTGGGGTGCTCAAACGAAGCTTCTAGCGATGCCAGGATTATGGAGGAAGCAAAAGCTGACAGGGCGAGGAAGAGAGCGACAAAGCATATTAAAGGCGAATGGTCAGACCATCTTATCCGCAAATTGATTTCGGCTGTCGAGATCCGACCCGGACTTTACGATGTCGCAAGTCGTAAATATCGGGTCCCTTTTTTTGCTTTGTTTTTCTTTACAGCATTAAGGGCTCGTCAAACAGAGCGCGTTTAAACGCTCCGTTCTACCGCCGCGTTTCACCGCCGCGTTGTAATATACTGAATAACGTATCCTCCGTCACACAGAGCGCGTTTTCAACGCTTCGTTGAATTCACCACGGCGTTTGAACGCGGCAGTGAAACGCGGGGTTGTGAAAAATTACAGATTATTTTATGACGCGGCGCGTTTGAAATAATTTTTCATGATTTTATATTCTAAAAAACGGAAAAATGAATCAAATGTGTTTGAAATTACCCATATTTGTGCGTTACGTGTGAGAATCGTATACAAATGCAGTTTTAAAGGCTGAGATATTGGAGGCAATATCAAAAGAATTTCTCTTTTTGTAAATTTCTTGCACTTAAACCCTTTTTATTTTTCGGAAACTACATATCACGGCAAATAAATGCAATAATTCTTCCTCCGAGCTGCTTGACATTTTTTTAGACAATGAAAACCAAGAGCCATGGAAATTAGTGAGATCTTTCTGTTTGACGTCCTCTAACGCGGTTAGAACATTGCGTCAAAATAATCTTACCGCCGCGTAAATTAATCTCACTGCGGCGTTAAAAACGCGTTCTGTTTGACGAAGCCTTTACCCTACTACAACATTTGGTTATAAATAACAAATGCCTTAAATGACCATCAAGTCAAATATGCCCATATTCGTAATTTTGGTCATATAGTCTGATATACAGTTTAAAAAATCCTGGCATTTTGGTCATTTGACAGCTAATCTGGTCATTTGCCTGTTGGCATTCATATGCTAAATTGGCATACAGTCTAATCTTAGCTTCAGAGACTTCAGAGCTAAAATTTGTGTTTCTTTTTTCGTTCAGAGCACGATCAGAGCGCGCTCTATGAGCTCAGAATAAATTTACTGAGCATCCTGAGTAAAAAGCAGATTACACATATACATACAAATTTCAGTCACATTTGACAGAAAAAAAAAACAGGATAATGGCTTAACAAATTAGCTTATCCATTTTAATTATTATTTTTCATTTTTTGACTGACATTAGACAGATTGTGCTCAAGTGTGTTTCTTAAACACATCTGAACGATCTGAGCACGCTCGATTCAGAGCTCAGCTCTGAACCAAAAAAGAAAAACTTCTAAAGAAAAGTTTTAATCAGAATAAAGTAATTTCCTTTGTAAAAAAATTTCGTAATTGATTAGCTTTATTTTAATACAAATTGAAGCCAATCCATTTATTTTGTTATTCTGTTATGATTTTCCATGCAAAAGTTCGAACTGTCAAAAAATCTTTTATGGAATCTGAAATTGGCATTCTGCGTGCACAAATCTTTTATGAATTCTGTTATAGGTAATTCATAACAGAATAAAAGACAGAATTTTGTGACTTTTATCATAAAAGATTTTATTAAATATAAAGTTTTGGATTGAAATCGATGTGTATATGAAAGCTATTTACGATGATGCTCGATTTCCTGAATCAGTTCACGACTCAGATATTTAAATTACCGATCGCATATTGCCATTTACAACTATAACCACATTTATGTGGATATTTTTTACGTTTTATTGTTTTATTTGCTGCAAGGTGATTCTGGCTTTCCACTTAAACCATGGTTATTTACCCAAATAAATAACCCACCAGAAAGGGCACCTCAATTGAATTTTAATAAGCGCTTCTTTCTACAAGAAACTCTGAAAATTGTTTATGGAATTTTTTTAGGTACTATACGGGTTTGGAACAATTTCTTGAGGATGAAAACGATAGAGAAAACCATCAAAGAAATCGCAACGAATGGCACGACGCTGGATCCAGGGTTCGAGGACGGTATGCATTAAATTTTACATAAGGAAACAATTATTTTACTTATGTAATACGTACAACAATTACAAACTTATTACACAAATATTTAGTTTGTAATAATTGAAAACTAACTCTTTTAAGTCTGCATTTTAATGTCTTTTGCTTAAGTTGAAAACAAAATAATAAAAATAACTAATGTCGTTTTCCGTTGGGACCACCAGAAATCTTTTTCAATTTGTTAGTACGTTATTTGACAGCATTATCAGCTGTTCAAATTGCATTCATTTATGGAAAAATCGCAAATATGAATATCAATTTGAACAATTTTTCCCCTTTTATAGATAAAAATGGAATAGTTTTGGTGGAAAATGAGAATTCGACGAGTAATAAAATAATATATTGATGTCCCAGTTATAGCCATACGAAAACGCAAAATAATTTCCTTTTATGTACCTACAACTGAAAAGTCCCTGCCAATCTTTATCTCCGAATGTAGCTTGTAAAAAATAAAAATAATAAATTGACATAAAAAAGCTGTGCAAAGTGTATTGGTGTTAGTGGCAGTATGTGTAGATCTGAAAAAATATGTAGATCTAAAAAAAGTGCTCCGAATCGAAAAAAGATTGATATTTTTTGCCCAAAGTAAAATTAAACGTGATTTAGATCAAAAAAAGATTGATTTTTTGTCCCAATGGAAAGCGACATGATTGTTTTGACAGCTTTATAACAGATTTCAATTTTCGAAGTTTCATAACACATTTTCATAAAAGTTCGAAACCCAGAATAGGATTTATAAAAGATCTTTTATAATCGAGATTTTTTATGATTCATAACAGAAAATTCCTAACAGAATAAAAGATTTCGCAGAATAGGCCTGAATATTGTTTGATTAATCGTCTTAAAATCGAAAACCTATATTTTCAATGATGCATAATATCAATAGGCGTTTTTCCTTTTTTAGTTCAGTGCCTTGATTTTGTGCGGTTTTCCCGCAATGGCGGATTGCGGAAAGGGTTCACGTATAGGCAGATTCTATAAATGTGTGCGTGATGTCGAGAACTGACAGCTTCCAATATTTCCTGTTCTAATATAGCTTTGTTCCTGGAAATTCCAGGCGGGATTTCCCTAACGCAACCTATTTAGGTAGCGAGAAGGATGTCGGTTGACGACAATTGACACTCTATCCGATGTTTCGAATGGATTCATATAATCTCGTAAATATCGATTATAAATTTTAGTTTTTGTTTTACGCTCGTAATACAGTATAGACGGTAAATTGATCATTTTCACACAAATATAATTTTATAAATAAACAAAAACAACCCAATTGCCATTTGATGTAAATAAGATCGTTCAGCGGATGAGCTATGCACCACCATGAATCAGTAGATGCAATTCTTTTTCAAAAAAAAAACTTTAAAATGAAAACGTTAAAGCCTTAATGTTCATCTATAAATATATATAAATAAAGGCCAGTGCCTTGATTTTGTGCGGTTTTTGCCGCAATTGCGCTAGGGAACGTTCCGAATCGGATTTGACTGTGTGAGTGAGCCACTGGCTTTGACTGCGTTCAGGTAGTTCACATTACCAGCAATGTGCATCAAAGGAATCTACTCGACGCGGATTGGCTGTTAAATGTTGACGAAATAAATTAAATGAAATCTTAAAAACTAGAACTAAAAATCAGTTGATATATTTACAACCAATGCTTAAATTGTTTTTATATATTTATAGATGAACGTTAAGGCTTTAACATTTTCATTTTAAAGTTTTCTTTTTGAAAAATAATTGCATCTACTATTTCATAGTGGTGCATTGCTCATCCGCTGAACGATCTTATTTACATCAAATGACATTTGGGTTGTTTTTTGTTTATTTATAAAATAAAATTTGTGTGAAAATGATCAATTTACCGTCTATATTGTATTACGAGCGTAAAACAAAAACTAAAATTTATAATCGATATATACGAGATTATATCCATTCGAAATATCGGATAGCGTGTCAATTGTCGTCAACCGACATCCTTCTCGCTACCTAAATAGGTAGGGGCACAATAGATCACAAGTTCGTAGTGCACTGTACCCTCATCATAATAATAATAATAATAATAATAGGTACCTAAATAGGTTGCGTTAGGGAGATCCCGCCTGGAATTTCCAGGAACAAAGCGATATTGGAACAGGAAATACTGGAAGCTATCAGTTCTCGACATCACGCACACATTTATAGAATCTGCCTATACGTGAACCCTTTCCGCAAACCGCCATTGCGGGAAAAACCGCACAAAATCAAGGCACAGGTTCTGCTCTGAACTAAAAAAGAAAAACGCCTAATGATAGCTATAACTGGGTCCTTATGCATCTTTTGAAGTTCCCTCATCTGTTGTATCTAAGAGAGGATTTTGTTTCAAACTTTCTTGGTGCAATTGGGTTTCGTTCGGATTGGTAATTGGTAACGAAACTAGCGGCCTATTTATGAGTAGTTTGTGGAATTTGGCGATTGGCATTAGGGTATTGGAAGTGGAGTGCAAAATAAATTATTAGAAAATAAAATTGGTATTCAAAATATGTCTGGGTTAATCTCAATAACTTCGCGTAGTCTTCCGCGATATTTACTTAAATTTGGAATTCAAACCGTAAAGAAAGACGACGTAAGTTAAGACGGATCATGGGTTATTTACCCCTGAATCTGATTATGTAATATAAAAGATTTTTTTTCGAATTTTAGTTTTTTCGGGATTTCAATTTTATAGCTCTGTATATAAAACAGGCTTTAAAATATCTTGCATAAATAATTCATTTTCCATCTATACCTTTTAGGTTAAGATAAGAATAAGCCGACATTGTTCGATATTTTCGTCATTGGGTACAATCGAACATGCACAATTGGAAAACATAACTCAACAAAAGTAACGCCGATGCTTTTTGTTTTATTCTTTACAACTATTATTTATATAATATTTGCAGGAAAATAACTCCCTTTTGGTGGGGCTCCAGATGTCATATTCATTTAAGTGCTTTGCTGTTGCAAACTGATGTGGTGAAAGTTCCTCCATTTGCTGATTCTGTGTCTGAAGGAGATATAAAGTGAACAACATAGAAAATTACTTTTAATAATGAATTCTATAACTCTCAATATATCCTAGATTCACCGTTAAAGTTGGTGACTATGTTAAGGTTGATCAAGTTGTTATGGAAATCGAAACCGATAAGACAACAGTCGGTGTGCCTGCTCCATTTGGCGGCATAATAGAAGCAATTCTTGTAGCTGATGGTGATACGGTAAAATCCGGGCAAGAGTTGTTTAAGCTAAAAAAATCTGACAGCGGACCGAGCCATTCTACGTCAAACACTGAACCTATTACTCCAGCACCAATTACACCGGTACCAGCTACTCCTGCGCCCGTAACTCCAAAGCAGTCACCAACTCCAGCGCCTACTGCAACTGCACCCAAATCTGAGTTTATCACGCCATCATCACCACCACCTCCCCCGCCTAAGCAAACAACGCCCACTGCCCAAATTCCTGTAGCTGCGATACGACATGCTCAAGGCATCACTCAACCTACCGTTAAGGTAAAATTAATAAATTTCCCATAGAATTATTTTTTTAAAGTCATTCATACTTTTCAGGTACCACCAGCAGATTATTCCAGGGAAATAACTGGTACAAGAACCGAGCAACGCGTAAAAATGAATCGAATGCGCCTAAAAATTGCGGAACGTTTAAAAGAAGCACAAAATACTAACGCGATGTTAACAACATTTAATGAAATCGATATGAGGTTTGATTTTTCGTTGTTTGCGTTACTTTAATAAATATTACTGCTCCAACAATATCCTCAGTACTGCAATGGAATTTCGCAAGTCCAACCTAGACGCATTTCAGAAGAAGTATGGAATAAAAATTGGCTTTATGTCTATATTTGCTAAGGCATCGGCGTACGCCTTACAAGATCAGCCTGTCGTAAATGCAGTAATAGATGGAAATGTAAGTAATTTTATTATAAATACAAAAACCTTGGAAAACTATTTACACAATACACTGCAAATGACAATTTGACAAGTGTATAGCGGCCATGTTGTTGAAGCTACCAAACAGTGACTTTTTCGGGGTTGCATTGGACGCTCTTGGCTCTCATTATTTATTTTTATTTATTTGCCATCAAAGAACAAGCTCTTTCTTAGACTAAAGATGTAACAGAAAAAAAGAAAAAACAAGAATAGTTTTAATAATAATAAGAACAATAATAATAATATACATAGGAAAAATAACATAATGAAAAAAATAAAAAAATAGAGCCAAACAATTATGTCGGAATACCGTCCAGTAGGTTCCTTTTAATAGAACAGATCGACAAGTTAAAGTCGATCAAATGAATATTAGCATTGTAGGAAATCATAAGACCATTTATTGACGAAGAGCGACCATAGTTCGTGCGCGAGTGTGATATTTTAAAGAATCTATTATTACGTAAGTTTGACGATGGGACATTAATGTCAAGAACGCGTAAAATATCAGGAGAATCAATCTCACCAATGAGTACCCTATGAAGAAATAAAATTCTTTCCACCGTTCTTCTTACTTCAAGGGACTCTATGCTAATCAGTTTCAACCTTGATAGGTATGGAGGTAGGTTAATAAGATCAGTCTAACGTAGCCCTTTCAGCGCGAATCTCAGAAGCCTTTTTTGTATTGATTCAATTCTGGAGATGTGTACACTGTAGTATGGGCACCAAACTATAGATGCATACTCCAATATTGACCGTACAAAAGATATGTATAAAGTTTTGATGACGTAGGGATCAGAGAACTCACAAGCATAACGCCTAATCATTCCCCAGGACCTATTAGCCTTATTTGAGATATAGTCAATATGATCATTGAAGGATAGCTTGGTGTCTAAAATAACACCAAGATCCTTGATTGTATATACACAAGGGATTGTATTACCATCAAAGGAGTAAGCAAATTCTATAGGTGATTTACATCGAGAGAAAGAAATAACAGAACATTTGCTAACGTTAAGAGAGAGGTTGCACCACAAATAAAATGTCTGCAGGTTAAGGTTAAGAAGATGGAAACGTTGTACATCTTTGCCTGATATGAACAATTTAAAGTCGTCGGCAAACATCAATAATTCGCATTCGGGCAAAAATTTGACAATATCATTAACAAACAATATAAAAAGGAGAGGGCCAATATGACTACCCTGGGGAACGCCAGAGGAAACGAAAATTTTATTAGAGATAGCATTGCGGAATTTCACGTACTAAAATCTATCACTTAAGGCTGGGTGTCCCCCAGCTATGAACTCCGAGCTCATGTAAACGTGTTTACATGTATTAGTGCACAGAATTTCAAATAGCCGAGCACACCCTCCCCTATGAGGATCACAATTGTGACTACAGAGTCTGCAAAGTGAGAACTCGCTCAACGAACACTAAATAAAAATAATACAAATTTCGCTGCACAAGGAATCAAAACAAATCAAAATCAAAAAAACAACAAAAAGGACAAGCTGGCTGGCTGTTTAGGGCGATAGACTATAGTTGTGTGGCACACACTGTATGTATAGACTGAAATCGATAGTGTGTGTGATATCAATTTTCCTAGGAATAACGTACGTATTATCCAATCACAAATAAAAATAATATTATATCCAAAATCTATTATTCATTTTTCGATTATTGGGTAAGGATTTTGGCTCATTATATAGAATCGGTTTGTGCTTGTTTGTTGCTATAGCGTTATTTTTGTGTTGGGATGGGTTTCTTGTATATAGTTAAACATAATACCTTTGCGGAACGGCTAACGAACCTAACCTAGGACGATACGCTATTCACAGATGTCTCTTCTATTGTCCATTTACAAAATTCTAGCCTAAGGGTTTGCAAGATCTCTCTTACCGTTTATAGAGGATTTTTTCATAAATGTATTAATAAACCGGTAGTTGTTTTACCTTGTAACTTTAATATAATATATACGTTGATATAAACCGTTGCGGTTTTGGCCTTTGTGTTACTGATAGTATTCAGTACTACTATAAGGTGATACCTAATTACCCTACAAAATTTGAATAAAAGTTGGATGACTTACATTTAGGAACTAAAAACGATATGTTATGGGATGAATTTTATTCTAACAATAAACTTTATTCTTATGCTAATTATAGAAGCCTGAATTAGATCATTCTAAGCACGTCTATAGTACTTTTCTTACTTGCCTGGATTTTAAGAGTTCCAAGACGCATACCTACTCTACACTTTAATTGTTATAACCGTTCATTGATAAGCGAGAGAAAGCCAGTTTGCTAGCCTTCTAGTGAAAGGATTTTTTTTTAATTTCTTTCCTCTCAATACAAAAGGCTTTCCAGGCACAACATAATGAATAGTCATCTGTGCGCCAGAGTACATCACCTTAAGATATTCATATCGAAGACAAGGAGTCCGTGATCACCCCGTCGCCTTTTCTTCTCTTCCTATAATAAAATTGTAGAAAAAAAAATGCTGCATAGAGATTGCTTATGTTTTGGGTCGGGATCGGGCAATAGGATACTTTTCATCCCGGAATATAACGTGGTTCTTACAAAACATTCAAAAAATTGTATATCTGTAAGGAAAATTCTAATTATACAGACCTAGCTAAGTAATGGCTTATCGGATTGAAAAAATAAAAAATAGGTGAATTTAGTAAATTTTCCCCTGATTCATTTAAGATATAAAACATCCTCCTGCGTTGTTCCGAAGCTGAGCAAAACATCGGGTAGGAACATAATTTCGGTGAAAATACTCTTTGTCTTAAAAGTGGCAGGCGGTTGAACCAAGGCGAGCGCGCGGGTCAGCCAGTCATATATATACTTATATACTTAATCTAGTTTAAGGTATTCTTTACCATTCTATTATATTGACCACTAGGTTAGGTTAGGTTAAAGTGGCTGTCGGCTAGCCGACACACTTAGTCCATTATAAGTCCCTTGTTATACCACATGAATCTAAAATTTAATTCTTCCTACTCGTTGAACCAGTTGGAGCTTCTAATGAAGCGTATAGGAGATTTCGAATATCAATGTTATTTAGATCGTTCAGATCACTATAATAGAATTCTCCCAAATGGAGTTTTCGTCTTTGTGAGAGAACCGGACACGTACATAGGAGATGGAGAATAGTTTCTTCCTCCTCCTCGTCCCGACAGGTTCTGCAAAAATCGTTTGAGAAAACGCCAAGCCTTGTTGCATGCCTGCCTATGAGACAGTGTCCTGTGATGACATTATTGTAGCACTGATGTGCTTCCTATCGAGGGTAGTGTAGTTCCTTGTTTGGCTAAGTATGACAGATAAACAATGTAGAAAAGTTTTTTGTATAGGTGTATTTAACATACGGATGCTAGCTCCAGGTGCATTAAATACGTTATAAGAGTTTATAAGCATTCCATAATAAAGTAAACGTTACAATAATGTACGTATTATGTAGTCAGTTCGATATATTCCTTACTTATGTACCGATTAGGTTTTACATTAAATTTTCAAGCGTGAAGTTACAATCGGAACCAGAGTGCTTACAGCAATTACCTACATATTTTCTTTAATGTCATAAGGACATACTAAGCATCTCCACCATGACAAGGTAAAAAAAGAAAAGGGGTTAACAAATATAAATGCGGTAGGATATTAAAAGACATTCATTTTGTGGGTATCTTTATTTATACTTTATATACTTTATTTCATGGTAACTGAAACCCCAAACATTGAACGCTTTTGTATCCAAATGAAAATATTGAATAATTGCTTATTCGAAGAAAATATAAAACAAAATATTTGAAACTAGGTTTCTACATCTGAATACAAAGCAAACAAATTCAAATACATCTACAACAACAAAAATCATCACCCATTTCCCACCCACTCTCATATCAATGTTTCTCACATTATCAACGTACCTATATCTCGTTGTTGCTTTCTTGACTTTATCAAACAACAATAATAATATATAGTATGTATCTACCGAAAAACCAAACAAAACGAAATAAACAACTTTTTGCCATTCCCTGTTCAAACAGCTTCAGCGAGCGAAAATCTGCAAACTACAGATTCTCCCTAGATAGTAAGTTTACTCAAAAAGAGAATAACGCCCTGTCGGATATTTCGTGAACTATATTGCATATGTGGAATGTGGGCGTGAGCTCTGAAATAAAAATAAAAATGCAGTAAAATAGTAAACTTTTAAAAATTCCAATTTAATTATTTAATGAACCAAATAGCTAATTTTTATTCATTGAGCAGATAAACAAATATTCAGAGAGCATTCTCTTTTATACAGATAAAAAAATTGTGCTTCAATAGCGACCTGTAACTCTGTACCGACTATTGAACACCGTTTACTCCGATCGATTATCTCTTAAACTCTGGAAACCAAATCGGGATGAAAAAACGTATACGCCAGCCACCCAGCCTTAAGAATGAAGAGAGCCATCTTAAGAAAGGTATTGGGAAACCCAGTTTTTCGAGTTTGTAAAGCAGTATTTTGTGGTCTACGCGATCAAAAGCTTTACTAAAATCTGTATAAATGGCATCAACTTGATTGCCTTTCCCGATTTCTGATATCACAAAATTTGAAAATAAAAGAAGGTTGGTGACAGTAGATCGTTTCTTTACAAATCCATGCTGGTTGTTGCAAATTAGGGACTTACAGTAGAAGTAAAGTTTATCCGTAACTAACTTGTCAAACAACTTCGGAACACAAGATTGCTTACAGATGCCCCTATAGTTCTCAACTTTATTCCTCCTACCAGATTTGAAAATAGGAACTATGAAAGACGTTTTCCAGAGGGATGGGAAGGTGCTCGTTTTAAAGGACAGATTAAATATGTGGCACACAATTTTATGTAATGGTATGGCACATTTTTTAAGAAAGATGGAGGGTAAACCATCAGGGCCAGGACTAAGACTTGATTCTAAGCTGGTCAGACCTACCAGAACATCATCTTCGGAAATGTCAATGCTTCTGAAGATAGGAGTAGGGAAATCACCAAGAAAGCTAAAGAATTGCTCATCAATCCTTGAGTCATGATTTGAATAGACTGATTGAAAAAATAAACCAAAATTGTTGCATATGGAAAGAGAAGAATCAGTTAAATGTCCATTAAAAGAGAGTGAGGCCGGGTAACCATCACTTTTACTCTTTGAGTTTCCAGAATTTATCAGGTCTGGACTTAAGACTGTTTTGCATGTCCTCGATGTACACCTGATATGCATAACGGATGGAAGATTTTAACTCTGATTTCAACCTTCTAAACACCAGATAATCCTCATTAGCCAAACTACAACGCCATTTTCTCTAGGCTCTGTTTTTTAAACGCTTAAGGTGACGGGTAAGATCATTGTCCCATGGACAAGACTGTCCAACACTAATTTCAGCACAAACTACGGGGACATAGGAAAAAATTACGTTATTAATGACCCGATAAAAAACATTACAAAGGTCATTGATTTCAAGAGAAAGATACGGGCTCCAGTCAAAATTGTTTAGTTCTTCACAAATTTGTATGAAGTTAGCATTTTTAAAATCGAAGTTAAAAGAAGTAAAATTATCTGTTACAAATGAGTCAACATAACAAAAAAGATTTAACGAAGGGTGATAAACATCTTCCGGGATTAGTGGTGTGTAACAACGGGATACAATACTTTCGTCGCTGTTGTTAGTAAAGATGAGGTCCAGGGTACGGCTTTGGTGATTTTTTACGTGGTTCACCTGTAGAAGACCAAGCGAGTGGAAAGTATCGACGATTTCAGAACCAATCGTAGAGAGAGTGTTTATAGGGTTGAGATATGTGCAATCCATGTCTCCTGATGCCCATTGAATATTGGGTTGATTAAAATCGCCAAATACGTAAATTATATCCGGTGCAGACAGCAAACTCACAATAAATCTCATGGCATCCAAATATCTACTCACAGTTATGAGCTGAGTACGGGGTGGAATATAGACACAAGCGAAGTAAATTTTTGCAGAAGAATTTAAGTCGAATCTGCTGCAGCAAATTTCGATGTCCGTAAAAGCACTAAGATCCACTTCTTTTGGCTTAAGATGTTTTCTTATGGCTATGAGTACACCACCAAAACGTTCAAAGATGCTGTTATCCGTAGATCGGTCACCACGATTAACATCAAAGTAGGGGGGGGAAGATAACGCCATTACCGAAACTACTATCTAATCCAGTTTCAGTTAAGACAACTACATCATGTGAGCAGCTATGTACATTTAAAAGGAGATTTGTGCATTTAGTTCTCAGTCCTCTTACATTCTGGTAGTAGAGGCTGACTTCTTTAAGTTTTTTGACGTTGAGGCACCAGAAATAGGCTTGTTGGTAAACTCTTTAACAAGGATATTATCAGGCCAAAAATGTGGGTCAAGAAGTTTCCTTCCAGAGGATAAAGGAGCAAGTATTTTAAAAGATGCAGATATACGTCCGGTCAAGTTCTCTGGCGTTAAGCTGCGGCATCTGATTGCGTTTATGTCAATTCCCTTGCTGCTGATGTAATTAATGATGTCAGATGATTTTGTGCCGTATTCAAGGCGAGATAAAAAGACTGCCAACGGAGGTGGGACAACCTTCAAAGTATTATCGCTACTAATATGGCTGTCAGCAGAAGTTATTGTACCCGCTTCCGATTGTCGTTGCTGCTGCTGTACTTGTTCAAGCTGTTGTTGTTCAAGTTGATGCCCTTTTTGGTGTTGTTGCTTCAGCATTTGTTTTTTGCTGCTGCTAGGCTGGTTACTGTCGACGATCGCAGCGGATGACGTAGATGGAACTGGTGATATTGATGTAGGCGATTTCTCCAATGAGATTTCCACACTAGGGATGACAACTGGTTGGAGAGGTTGGGCCTCAGTGTTTGGAGGTTCTAAGAGATCATTGCACTGCTGTTGGAGAACAATATAATTTGATTCCTTGGTACTGTTTCGTAAAGGCTGCTCATTTTGTGATGTAGGACTCAGCAAATCAACAATGATATCCTTAGATTGAGGTAGCTTTTGGTGTAAGGCCCTTTCAATGTTTTCAAAACTATGCAGCATCCTATCATCATTCGCAGAATCAAAATCAAACACCTCCTGTAGCTCGGCAAATATAGATGAAATATTTTTAAAAAGTTTCTGTGACTTAATAAGTTTCCAGTGAAGGACATCAGGCGCGATATTACGATGTTACGATGATACCCCCATGTGGATGGGTATCATCTTAAATTCGACAATTTTGTTTGTAGTAACAACTGGCTATCATTTATTTATTCTGTTTTGCCAAATAACCATGTACGTACATAGCGTTCAACAACACGTGCAAAGAATAAAATTGTTTTATCCAAATGGGTTTGACCCTGTAAGACTTTTCTTGTGTGGTTTTCTAATGTCGCAGGTTTACGCGAATAAGCCACGAACCACAACGGCTCTCAAAGCCAACATTACCCATGTCATCGGTCAAATTCACCCTGGTTTATGCGCCAGAGTTTTATTATCCCGACTAATTAAATGATTTCCAAAAAGCCAAATGTTAAACATAAAAACTGATTCGCCATAAATTTACGAAAATTATACAATTTTTGGGTCAGTAAAATGCATCGCAATATGATCTTTTATTCAAATTTTATTGGATTCATCTATTATTATCTAGCAGTTTTTCGATTTGACATATATTTTACAAAATTTTGCAACAATAAAAATGTTAGCCATTTTACTTAGTAAATTTACTCACACACAATAGCAGCCGTATTGCTTAGTTATATCATAGACAAAATAAATATAAAGAAATTGCACTTCATACAACTAAAATGAACCCAATTTTTTAATACCTACCTCCTCGCGAGACATCCACTTTCATCGCATGAGAATATGCAACGGTATTAAAGCAACGCAACCAGTGGTGCCAGATAAATTTTTACGAAATCTGCATTTTTTGACTTAAAAATCGTCAAAAAATCGCCATTGTCATAAAAACAATAATAATTCTCGATTAGCAATCATAATAATTTTCTTTCGCGGAAGAATTTAGAATTTTTGTTAAGGGTATGCATTTCGTTTTTAAATATGGGGGTGATTTGCTACAGCTATTTAATTTACTCTTAAATGTGAATGGGACATGCCAAAACATATGACATTGAAATTGTAAAAAAAAATTATTTTCAGAATATTAAACTAAAATTAAGACTCAGAATAATGGCGTTTTTCATTGAAGATCCGAGAGAAGTGCCCCGAAATTCGGAATTGCTCTTTTCAATGAAATTCGTTCAGAGATGTGATCCGATACGAAATTGTACTATTTGGTACGATTGAAAGTAGTTTCGGTTCACGAAACCTAGGTCCAAAAGAGGTACGAAACTGGTACAAAACTAAGACACCAAACTTGGGTAGGTACGATATTATCTGGCACGGAACTGTGGTACAATATCTATGCTGTAAGGTTTAGTTTCGGTTCACTATACGATTGAACCACTGTACTCATACACATCAGAGATGTGATCCGAATTTAAATAAATTGTTTAGTGTCAGAGCGGTACGAAATTAAACTCAGTGTTGCAGGCACGGTTTCGTGCCGGTCCAACCCGAAAGTATTTCGTACCATTTAGTAAACTAATCATGTGAATTTTAGTTTCGGATCGTATCTTTTGGGCCAGTTTACACTTCAATTAAATAGAAAATGAGGTGTGAGAAAAGGCGCTCAACGAGGACATACGTTTTTTATTTGTAAGTCACATAATGTTTAGTTTAGAGCAAGTAAATGCGAAAGTGAGTAGAGTGATTCAATAGTAAAGTGAACCGAAACTAAATCCCACAGAATAGGTAAAGTACCATTCCAGTATTGTACCAGAAAATATCGTACCGCAGTTTAGTGTCTCAGATTTGTACCCGTTTCATACCAGTTTCGGACCAACGTTTTACTGGTACGAAACGACACAAAAAAGTACGATCCGAAAGTAAAATTCACATGATTAGTTTACTAAATGGGTACAAAATGTAAGAAATACTTTCGGATCAGACCTGCACAACTTCGTACCGGTCCGAAACTAAACAAACATTTCGTATCGGATCACATCTCTGAATTCGTTGGAGCACTTTTGCAATGGTAGTGACATATTTATGTGAAATTTGGTTTTCTGTTGCTAATTTTTCTTTGTTTTCTACATTAAATATAAGTTTTTAAAAGGGCCAAAACAATATATTTAAATTAAAGTTTACATTTGCACTAATAATTTGGTATTTTCTGATCGAATAGCGCAAAATTAGTTTCTAATAGCACAGCAAACATTTCACTCTGACATTTTGCTTGTTTGTGTTGGTAAGTTCGAACAATTCTTTAAAAATATTCCGGACACTTCTTTCGTGTTAAGAATTGACCTGGAAGTGCCCTTTCTTTTTCAATGAAACATGGAAAACATAGAAAGAGCACTTCTAGATTTGCTCTTTTCATAGAAAGGGCAATTCTTTTCATCAATCGAAAACGCCATAAGGTTTTCAAAGTAGAGGTAAGGTGAAGGATGTCAATTTTCTTTTTTTGCTGCTCACAGATGGTTTTGTTGCTATGTTCTTTACCACAGCGTATAAAAACAAATCGGAATTTTCTTTCAAATAAGAGTTTTGGGTAAAGTAGGCATGTTTCTCTTAATGAATATAAGTTGATTTTTTACATAAGATCATTTGGCCAAAATGTTGTACCATATTGTACCAACTAACTTTTGCCAAAGAGTCTATATTAGACAGTGGTGTAGCAATTTTTTTCTTTAAAATCTTATTTTAATTCGCTGAATATTTGTTTTGAAATCTAACTTTTTTTTATTTGCTTTGCAATTTTTAACTTTCTTTTAGGTTTGTTTTAAAGCTTATAGCATATTTTTCTCTGTAAAAAGACAAATTTTTGTCCGACTTAAGACAATAATTATTGCATTTGACATCTTCAAGGTATATTGAGTTCCGGAATGAACGTCTCGGTATCATTTCTTCGAAGAGAACGATCATGGAAAATCAAGGGTACTGCTTTTTTCTTTAACCTACGTTTATCCATGTCACCTTCCTTAAAATGACAAGAACACATAAGAATTTTTAATTTTCAGTAGACCTGTTAACAAACATGCATCCATCCATTTTAAATCAATTCCGTATTTATATTAGGAAATTTGAAAAAAAAAAAATTAAATTTGCATTGTCACGTTTCGATTTCATACAAGAGAAACCACAACTCATCATACTCCCCAATTTTTTTTTTCGATTACACATATTAAGGATAATTATCAGGAAACTATTTAAAATTGCAAAATCTCCTGCATCAACCACTTGCATCAACAATCAGTATTCAGTAATGCAATAAAAATAAAACTGATTAAGAATATTCTGTAAGTAAGAACCATGCCGCAACACATCCACGATGCACACATAGCATGACCATAATCAAATCATGTCAATATTCTCAAAGGATACAAACAAAGCACAGTCAAACGGTTTTGATTAACGCAGAGATAACCATAAGAAATCGAATGCGGTATGTGCGTTGTTTTCTTCGTGCTCACTGGTGGATGTATGGTGAAGTGATGGTTGATGCATCGCATGTTCTCATGCAATGAAAGTGGTGGTAGATATTGAAAAATTGGGTTCATTTTCGTTGTATGAAGTGGAGTGTCTTTATATTTATTTTGTCTATGGTTATATACAGCTATGTTCCACATTCACTCAAAATGAAATTGAAATCGATCGAAAATAAATGTTTGTGTTCTACATTTCACTATAATCGATTTCGACTTCAAAATTTTTTGAAATTGATGAAAAGTGAAACTGTTGTGTTCCAAAATTCGATTTCGTCGAATTTCAAGTGATTTCAAATCGATCAACGAATCAGACGACAGACCATTTAAAATGTATGTGAACAATAATAATTATTTATTTATTTAAACAATAATAATTTCATAATAGAATAGGTAACAGTTTTTGTATAAATTTATTAAGAATACTGCACAGGATGCACCATTCATTAAATTTATGTTTTATCGCGGATGCTCTGTTGAACGAGCTAAAAACGATCTCAATAGCCATGGTAAAAACTGAGTATAGGGTATTGTTCAAGAAGTTAGTATTACTTGGTTTTTTAACTTTTATCCAAATCGAAAATGTCGTTTTCGACATATAAACAGTTTTCAAAATCAGCGTTTCAAGACGAAGTATTGTTGAAAACGTCAATTTTACTCTAAGCATGCATTTGGTCAAAATCCTGCAGTTTTCATGTACGTAAACCAAAGAAAACCAAATTCTCAAAATATGCATTTTTTCAAAAATCCATTATAGACAATTCATCGAAAAACTGAGTTTGCTGTCGTGTTGGTAATGTCCGTACTACCTTAAAAATGAATTTTTGTCGTTTTCGAAATAATCGTTAGAGCCGTTTTCGAAAAACTCAAAATTGCTTAATACCGTTACAACGGCACCTCTTAACATGCAAAACAAAAAATAGCCCCGAACTGTAAGCCCACAAACTCCAAATCCGAAGTTTGAAAGAAATCGGACAGACGGACAGACAGACAGACGGACGGAATTGCGAGACCCACTTTTTCGAGTTCCTCTATCATCGTTATGTCAGATTTGATTAAAATCTCGAGTTCGATTTTTTGTACGAATAAAAAACCTTTCTCTTACTAAGTAATGCGAGAAAGTTAAAAACACCGAAATCTATTACTTTCTGCTCTGAAATCGACATCAGATGTTTGTTGGTTCCAATACCGAATATGAAAGGCCTGGCCAAAGGCAAAATCCCGAAAAAACTAACAAAATGACATTTCAAAAACTAAAAAAAAATATGAAAACTTTACGCAACTTCTAAATGCAAATTTTTGCGTTTGAAGTTACGAGTTACGGCATTGTAGTGGATGTGTTAAGTGAAGCAGACTTCACGCTAGGTTTGTAAATAAGGCTGTCTATCTCTAGTCGTTCGAAATAAACTTTGTGTATGTTGAGATTCGAATAAATTATAATCTGTATCGAAAATTGTCATAAAATTAATTCCAATGGATTCAACTTTGGAAATCAACTATTTGACATTTTTATATAATATAAATAAAGCATCCACAAAAAAACGGTAACTCCATATAATATAAAAATGTCAAATAGTTGATTTCGAAAGTTGAATCCATTGGAATTAATTTTGTGACAATTTGCTTTGCTTTGCTTTGAAGAATGAAGACTCAAATTAAAATGCAAGATTGCGGTTAATCTAACTGTTGCACAAAACGGATAGAAACGGAAGAAGGTATCTTATTGTCTGGCTAATGAGATATCTCCTAATATTGTCTTGATGTTTTTATCTAGTGGTGGTGTTGTGGAATGCTCCTCGGTGCTGCCAAGTCTTGCCGACTTCGACAACTATCATATTTATCAAGACGGGCAAGAATATTTAAAAGTCTTATTAGCAATACTTTGACACTCTAAAATCTGAAATTTAAATATGAGCTGATCTAAATTAGGTTTTCAAATTTGTTAGTAAATTGCGAACTCATATTATTCAATTAAAAATATGCAAACAAAAAGGTGCATAATATTAAACTGCAAGTTTTCGTTTTTATTTATCAAATATCAAATACGTTTATTGTTCAAATCAAAACAACATTTTTTTGCTTTCAAAAAAAAAAAATGAATTTGCTAATTTTTCCGTACGGAAAAAGTATTTCGTATCGAAAAATGAATACATTCTTTTTTCTACAAAATGTTAGGCTAATTTTCTTTTCATAAACTAACTTTATAATTCATAAGCAACATTCTGAGACCAAGACTAAGTTCAAACATTAAGTTTAAGTGGTTAGAAAAAGCAAAAGAACATTTTTACTGTTTCATTTTACGTATAGATATAACTGGTGCCCAAAGTCGTTGAGTAATTCTTTTTATTGACAACGAAGAGGAAATTCTATACAACAGGAGAGTAATTGATGCTTCAAATCGATTTGAGATCGAAAATTCAAAGTACAAAGTAATTCAGGATGATTTTCAGCACGCAATTACAATTAAAACAACTACACCAAATGTCAAGTAGGACGTAGTTGTTGTGATTGCGTCCTGAAAATCCTAGTTAGCTTGCAAAAAACAGGCCTTTACCACCAGCCATATTGCAAACATTCTGCGGAACGTGACGTCACAATATGATGACATTTGGAAGCACAAGGCACATGACATTTCACTTGAAGTATCGGGGGTGTTACCATTTGAATCAATTTTGTATAAGTTTTATTTTGAGATCTTTTTTTAGAAACTAACTTAGGTTAGGTTAGTGAGTTGGCTGGAAATACTATGTGCCGCAATCAGGTCAATACTGACCCATTGTGATGCTCGTTGGGGAAAGAGGTTGCCCGTTACCCATTATGACCCTGTCTATAAGTGCTGTAATTAATTACTTACTGTGCTGTTACATACAAACCATCCTTTGGATTTGATGAATCCCATTAAGGTCTAGGTGTAGGTCTTGAAAGAAGTGTCTCCCTAGGAATATGTGCCTGGTGCGCTATAGACTTGGGCAGTGGCAAGGGAATTGGGTAGTGTCCTCCAGAGCTTCCTCATCACCGCAGCCTCTACAAACTTCTTCCGTCAGGCGCATTCAAGCTTCAAGCTTTTTCATGCCTGGAATGCCTTCATGTGCCGGGACTCAACAGAGCGATACCTTGTGCTGAGTGCCAAGAACCTTTAGTTCTTCGCGATAGAATTTCACAAGCTTGGACTTTATTTCTAGTGCAGTTAAGACTTTTATTGCTGCCTGACTGTCAATAAAGAAGGTAATACCTTCAGCTGGTATTGCCCTTACCGCAGACTCGCGGGCTGCTGTTGTCACTGCCAGGACCTCTGCTTGGAAAACACTACTGTGGCCAGGAAGGCGTAACGATTTTGATATACCCAGCGTTTCGGAGAAGACGCCTGACGCTTCATTCTTCCCTACTGGGATAGGCGCTCGAGAAAGGTCTTGTAAATTCTAAGTATGGTGTGATGTAGTCCGTGATAGGTACACCACCAAAGTACTTCTGTAGGATCGACGAGTGACCCGTTGCATTCGATTTCCAGATTCTCATGGCACAATTGGCGGCTAATGATTGTATAAAGATGACTAGCAAAAGCAGATTGAGGAAAGCTTCAAATCCTGCGGTTGGAGTTGTTCTCATTGCACTAGTGGTGCCGATGCATGCTAGTCTTTGAACTGTTTTAAAAGCCTTTAGGTAGGTGGCTTTATTAATTCCCGGCCACCATACTAGACTGCCATAGGTCAGTATAGGTCTTACTACAGCCGTGTACAATTGTACATCCAGAGTTTTATATTAAAAGGTTTTTTTTTCAAAAATTCTGCTACATTAGTAAAAGGCTAGGGTGGCTTTTTTTATTCTTTCGTTGGTATTCATTTTCCAATTATGTTTTTGTCTAGAATAAGTCCCAAAACTGCGGTATTTTCCTTTTTCTCTTGCCGCTGGGCCCCTCAGTTTTTTTTTCAAAATTTTAGCCGTTGGGCTTCCTGTCGGTGTTATGTCAATCATAATCCGTGTGACATGGAAAAACATATAAAAAATAAAAAAAAATGCTACCAATCTTGAAAAAAATGCTACGTGGTGGAATGTGATAGAGTTCGGGAATACAAGCTTTTAACAAAAATGAATGCTGTTGGTCAGTAATTACATATTGTTAAAAGGCGCTTAATTTAATTTGTTTGATTAAACTATTTACAGAGGAAGTTTTACATAATTTGAAACATATTAGGACAAATACGTAACCTATTTAAAACTTTTCGATATTATTAACATCGACTGCATGTATACATTTTTTAAAAAAAAAAAAGCTAATGAAAGTTGGCTCAAAATGTTCTTATTTTCGTACAACAATAATAGAAAGTTAGGTAGATAGATATTCTTTATTTTCATGTTCTGTGAATTTACAGTCATTGTGCCATATAAATTACTAGCTGACACGTGCTCGCCTTGCTTCATCCGCCTGTTACTTTTAAGACAAAAAGTATTTTCATCGAACTACATCGAACAATTTTTTATATACATATAATGATCACGTTAGACCGCAACGATACTCCTTCAAAGAAACTTCAAACTCAACCGGCGATACCATAATAATCATTTTTAGTGTCCAGGCTAATTTTTTCGAACTCACAATGGCGAAATTTTAAAAACAAAATTGCGTAGACCTACAAAATATATAAGTTGAATGTTAAAAATGATTATAAGTAAGGCGCGATATATATTTACAACAACATCAGCCAACTGCGCATTTCCTCAGGAAAACATTGTTAACCTCGCATACTTCTCTTTCATTTCACTTAATCGGAGAAAACTTGACGACGCAGTTTTTGTTGCAGTGTTGGCTCTCTTAAGTATTTTGTTTTGTTTGCATTGATTAAGAATTGTTTGTGTAATGGGGAGCTAAAGGCAGTAAAGTTAGAAAAAAACGCATTTTGGTCAAAACGCTCCCAAAAAATAGGCTGGCAATGAAAGGAATAGCCTATGTTCTTCTCAGAATCTTAACTAACTTTTAAAAAAAAGTTTCCTCAAAATATGTGCAGTAGTTTTCACGCCAACCTTGAACATAGAAAACGGCTAGTTTTATTATATGAATGGATGCTATACAGCTTGGCTTATAATATTATATTATTACAAACTAATTTCATATCTAAGATCGTAACATAACAAATTGAGCAATGTAAAAGTAAAGAAAAAATTACTTCAAGTGTGCTAATTACTTATATAGAAAGAAAACAAATTTTAAATTTATCAAAATGGAACAAACAATTTAACTATTGAAAAGAAGAGCATTTCAGTTAAATAACAAATAGATTGAGAGGTGACAAAAGTCGTGTAAATATATGAAAATGGGCTTTTTAGTTAAGCTAAAACAAAAATTTAAAAAGCGAAAACAAAATTGAAATTGTTATATACTAACAAAAAGGGATTTATTGTGCTGAAAAAGAGTTTCGATAATTCATTGCATGGACGACAAATCGAGTAAGCAATCTCTATCCACTACATCTGGAACTACATTAAGAATTTAAACAATTTCTTCAAACGATAAAAAGCTTCTGACAAAGTACAGTCTGCGAATTTCCTGCACAATGCAAGGAAGTGAAAGACATTCTCGTCTTGGTCAAGGATGCATAGTGGGCAACTGGGGTTTAAATCGTTTCTATGCAGTCTGGAGTTCAGCTCTATCATTTCTATACGAATTTTAAAAATCAAGCTCATTTCCAGAACTAATAGTTTATTGCTAAAATATTTGTTTGTTCCCAAGGTAAGATTAAGCTGCCTATAAACTGATCTGGTCGATGACACTTTAGCTCTATTCAAGTAAAACTTAAAGAGATTGCTGAATACTCCCCCACTCCAAAACGATGTTGTCGTTCAGCTGAATAGATATATTGTTTGTTGCGGCTAAATAGTACCAGTCTTTAAACGGAGAGTAGTTATATCTGAAAGCTATAAGAAGAACTCCGGCATCGAGCAGAACACAACGAACCAGGGTTACTAACAACGTGCCATGACCGTTAGCAGTCAACATAGGTTTTATTATTATTATTATAATCTATTAACATACAATATTAAATGTATACGCTAACATAATTTTTTTTTTGTGAGCACTAGCTGCGGAGGCTTTCGGCTCTGAGATAAGTATATATTAGGTTTCTTATGATTGAATTGGTTTAGGTATTTATTTATATTGCTAGATTTAAATTGTTAATAAAGCTGTAAATTTGTAAAATGTTATCACGACTAGGGTTACTAAGCAATTCGAAGGCTGATGTGTTTGGAGGAAGTAGACGGTTAGCGGTTGTGAAGGATGGACATTGGCCTGTGCCTAAAACATGGTTAATGTCGATGTTGGAGTTGCATAATTGACACAGTGCAGGTCTTTCGCCCTTTAGGAGATGCTGGTGTGTGATAGATGTGTGCCCCAGACGTAATCTGACGAAAATCGTGTTCATCGCTTTTGATGTAGTTAGCGGGTATGATGGTTTTGATTTGGTCGTATTTATTGACGAATAATGGTGATGGTAGTTGGTCCAGTCGATAAGTTCTTTTGTTTTGAGCTTGAAATTCGCTATTCTGAGAAGATCCAGTTTAGTGTAAGTATCGTGCTGGTATACTGGGGCATGATGCGCGAGATTGGCAGCGGTGTCCGCGTGTTCATTGCCTTGAATCCCAACGTGGCTTGGTACCCACATGAGCTTCAGTTTTTTGGATCTTTTTATAAGAGAGTCTCTGATCTTGTTAATGATGATGTTGTTGTGATTAGGGTTCATAATGGCCCTTAAAACTGATAGGCTGTCCGTGCATATGATGGTTTTTTTGCGTGATTTAGCTGTTAAAGTTATAGTTTTATCTATAGCCACAGCTTCAGCAGTAAAGATGGATGCATCTGTTGGTAAAATGCCTATGCATATTATGGCACCGTTTTCGTGAGTAGCAGCAAATGATGTGCTAAAATTGGTTTTAGAGCCGTCGGAAAACACAAGATTCCATTTGCTAGCCTTCAGTTTAGATGAGATGCTCATAAATAAACGACGAAACATATCAGGAGACGAGTTAATTTTTTTAATGTGGGATAGGTCCATTATCAGCGATGAGCGTTCTATGAACCATGGTGGAAAAGAGTGTTTGTAGGGAATATTGCGCATACTAGGTATCTCTAAGTGTTTTGCAGTATCGATAGCCAGAGAGATGGCTGATGGTATACGTCTGGTGGTTTTTGCTTTTATGTCGGAAAGATAGTCTTTGTCGATAATTGAGCCGTTACTGTAAGCTGCTTTTATAAATAACTTTGCTCTAGTTGCAATAACACGTTCCTCGAGAGATGGGAGTCCAGCTTCAGCCAATATATTTTTTATAGGACTAGTGGGGTATGCGTTGATACTTCTACGTGCTGCTTGGTGATAGGGTGCCTTTATAATGTTGATTGTAGATATTGGGCAGTTGCCGTAGATTAGTAACCCGTAATCGATTTTACTTAATACTAAACATCTAGTGATACTACAGAGAGTGTTAATATTAGAGTTACATTTTTTACTAGCTAAATAATTAACTATGCCGGCTCTTGCAGTTAGGCTCTTGCGCAGTTCTATACAATGCGGTTTCCAACTGTATTTTTTGTTAAACAATAAGCCTAGTATTTTTAAATTTTCAACATTTTCAATATTAATATCATTAAAACTAAAGGACAAACCACAACATGAAGTTTTACGGCAAATGTGAAAAGATTTGCATTTCTCAAGTGAGAGCTTAGCACCCGAACGGGTTGACCATTTTTTAATATCCTTTACAACGCTATATAGTATATTTCTTGTCTTACTTAGATCACTGTTTTTACACAGGATGTAAATGTCGTCCGCATAAATGCAGTGATCTAGAAGTTTATGCTGAGTGATTATTTTACTCAGATCCTCAAAAGCTATTATAAAAAGGACTACTGATAATGGCGAGCCTTGGGGAATGCCATTGAAAAGTGGAAAAGAAGGTGAATAGCAGTTATTTGTTTTAACGCAAATTTTTCTGTTTGTAAGAAATGACTTGACATAATTGTATATTTTGGGGCCAATGCCCCAGTCCTTGAGTTTAGATAAAACCAAATGTATGCCTATTCTATCGAAGGCCCTTTCAAAATCAAGCGAGAGAATTGTGACGTGATTGCGAGATGACAATGCATTGGAGATGTAATGGTCTAGGTGAATAAGAGCATCCGCACAACTTTTACCTGGTTTAAAAGCGACTTGATTGGGACTAATTAGTTTTTTAGTATCAATGAACCACAGTAATCTTTTAGCTACTATCTTTTCAAGTAACTTGGACATGCAAGGAATAAGCGATATGGGGCGATAGCCGTTTACATCACAAATGTTTTTATTAGGTTTGGGTAAAGGTATTATTATGGCGAGCTTCCAGCTTTGTGGAATTACGCCCTCGTCGAGAATATTATTGTAAAGTTCCCTAAGTCTATGATTTACTGCGCATGGGAGATTTTTTAACATAGGATAAGATACCCTGTCTCTGCTAGGCGTTTTACCTTTGAGCCTCGTTAAGCAGCATTCCAATTCTGCCCTTGTAATTGCTTTTTCTATATGTCTGGCTGCCTCAGGGATCGATGTAAATACAAAAACAGAGCTTAAAATTGTGTCTTTATCCGTTCTGAATCTGTCGGAAAAGTGTTTATCTTTCGATAAATTCGACCAAGTTCGCCCAAAGAAACTGCTAATATCGGGGGGTGCCGTTATTGGACCTGCAGGTGTAGAGATACATTTTATGCGTTGTAGTGTATAGTTACCAGTCAAACTTCGGATATTATGCCAAATGGTAGAAGGGGAGGAGTTTGGATTTAGCGATGAGGTGAAGTTGTTTAAGCACTTCTCTTTGCTATTTTTTAATACTCTACGGAATTTGGCGTTCGATTTTTTATATGATATGAGGTTGACTTGATTGGGATGTTTTTTGAAATTCCGCCATGCAATCATTTTCTCACATCGTAGTGCCTTTAGCATAGGGTTCCACCAGGGGACTTTCCGTTTTGGGTTTTTAGGTGAGCTTTCAGGTATTGACTTGTTTGCTGCGACACGAATAGCTTTGAGGAGCAGAGCTGCCTCTTTATTAATATTTGGTGAGGGACTTTTTACTGATAAGTATTCTAAAATGGACTTTTTGAACAAAGGCCAATTAGCGAGATCAGTTTTGAATTTGCGACTCACCGGCGTATTCGAGTAGGCGGGACCAATAGCTATAGTGGAAAATATAGGGAAGTGATCGCTATTAAATAGGTCCTCCAATATTTTCCAAGTAATTCTGGGGTATAAGTCGGGCGAGCAGCATGTGACGTCAATGTGAGTAAATGTGCTGTGTGTTGAAAAATGCGTGGGGGAACCGTCGTTCAACACCATGAGATTTGAGCTTAGTAAAAATTGTTCCACAATGTTGCCACGTGTGTTATTCGTAGGCGAACCCCACAAAGTGCTCCAGGCATTAAAATCGCCAACAATTAGAAACGGAGGTTGAGTTTGGTTAAGGATGTTTTCTAAGTCCCTAGCGGTGAAGGATTGATCGGGCAGAATGTAAATGGAGATAAGAGTAAATTTTAACTGTAGCTGGATTTCGAAAGCTAACGTTAGTATATTGGAGCTAATTTGTAATGGCTTATGAGGTATGTTGTTCTTGATAAGTATACCGATGCCTTGTTTTGCAGTGTGGTTATGGGGGAAATTTGTAAAATATTCCTTGAATGTCTTAGGGGTACTTGGTATGGAGCCAAAGGCACAGTGGGTCTCTTGAATAGCTATAATACTTGGAGATTCTTCTTTTATAAGAATGCACAACTCGTCATAATTGTTGACGAATCCATTCATGTTCCATTGCAGAATATTGAGAGCTCCGTTAGGATTACACTTGACCCACGAGCTTGTTTTACCTGAGGCAAAAGAAGTGTAGCTTGCCGTGCGTTGGTTTTGTTTTTGAATTCTGCTGTTTGTTTTCTGTTGTAAATTATAGAGGTAGGTAGACGTAGGTTGTTCAGAGCTGTGACTCTGCAATTCGGGAGCTGAAGCAGTCGGGCTCTCTACAGAGCCCGACTGATTCAATTCTCGAATTGCAGAGTCATTGTTTTGGTTAATATTTTTATAATTGCATGTCGACATCATGTGTTTCAGTGTTATTTGTAATATAGTAATCGTTGTTCTCCAAAAGTGTTTGGGTGACAGTTGATAAAGGTGAATAGGTGCGTGCGGAGGGGGATTTAGAGTTATAGTTTGTGGTTCGAGTTGGTGAAAATTGGTTATTTGTGTTGGTTTTTAAGAGGGGTTGTGGAGAGTTCGAGCTGGCCTGAGAGGATTGAAAGGAGGTAATGTTAGAGTTTGATGTAATGGGGGGTGTCGCAGTGGCAGCAGAAGGCTTGTCACTTGAGTTTGAATATGATTTGGAATGAGTCGTTGAAGAGTTTGGGTTTGATAATGTGAGAGCAGATTGAGTTGCAGTTGGAGTTGCATTGGGCTTGGAGGTGTTTACTTTTGAGTTTGAGTATGATGTGAGTTCAGGTTTATTTATGTTTCTGACTTTTTCTGTTGTGTTGGTATTAACTTTCACGCTATTTGTGTGTGGTGTTGTGTTTTTTTCTTTTGCATCGTTGTTTGTTTCTGGTGCGGGCAGGGGAGGTGAGGTTAGGGGGATATTATTTTGAACCTGTGAATTTGTAGTTTTCTTAATCTTTTCGGCGAAGGACTCAGTCAGAGGAGGGGTTTGAACTGAGTTCTGTTGACTATAGATCCGTTTAGCTTCCATCATTGTGCATTTCTTTGAAGTTTTGATCGTGATAATCTCTTTCGCTTGTTTGTAGGCAGGGCATGCTTTGGAAGACGATGGGTGGGGGAGGGAGCAGTTTGCGCACATTACGCGAGTGCATTGTTCTGGTGTATGCGGTGGCAGGTTACACGATTCGCATATTGTGCTGTTATTGCAGCGCTTGATTGTGTGGCCAAGTAGCTGGCAGTTGCGGCAACGCATGGGGTTTGGTATATACTCGGTTATTTTGGCGGTGTAAAAACCAATATCAACTGATTTGGGGACTTGGTAGAGGTCAAATGTAAAGAGCATGAGACCTGTCGCTCTTTGTTTTCCATCGTCACATTTTTTAACAAATTTATAAATTTCCGTCACACCTTGGGATTTCATTTCGCTAACAATTTCTGTTTCAGCTACGTTTATTAGGCATGGTGCGAACGCTATTCCTTTCGATTGGTTAAGGCGATCGTGCAGTTTTACTATTACTGGGCACACCCCAGCAAGGTCTTTAGCTTTAAGGAAAAGGTCTGCTGTCTTTTGTGACTTCACAAAGATTAAAAGACTACCGTCACGAAGTTGGCTTATATTTTCATAATCTTTGCTAATGCTATCAATTGCTTTTTTGAGAAGGAATGGGCTGAGGGACGAGATGGGTTTTTCACTATTTTTCGGAGACATAATAATAAATCGAGGATTTTTTGAGTTGGAGAGTGAGGGGAGGTCTGGGAAAATGTTTAGGGGCAAAGTGTTCTGTTTTGGTTTTTTTCTTGGCTGGAGGTCAGGGTCAGGGTCTGGGTCAAGAATTCCGAAACGACCACCTTGCTTTGGCCCGTGGGCCATTTTGGCACTTGGATGGGTACACTCACTTGCACTTAAGAAAGAGAATAAGTAAGAATTAGCGATAAGAAAGATAATACGGTTTAACGGGAGAAACCGGTTTACGCGCTTGGCGGGAAAAAAAATCACACAGTACACTGAGGTTCGATGCTATCGGCTCGAGAGTTAGTCGGTGACTGAACATAGGTTTTGTCTGTCATATGTTAACGATATGGTAAAAGTGGTTGTGCATTTAAGGCTAATCATTTTTGCGGACGGCGGTCTTTAATATATCTGTGGAAGTAACTTAGTTTCATTTATAGATCATATTCATTCTGATTTAAGAGCCGTAGGTGAATGATTGAAAATAATTCAGCTTATACTAAATACTGATAAGACTTCTTCTTGGTTCCTTTTCGCTCCGGAGGTTTTAAATAATCATTTTCGTAGTCTGTTTATTATTCCTCTCTTTCTGAGGTCGAGAGATTAAGCCATTCCCGCGTGTTTAACAGCTATGTCATCCTTTGTCTTCCGATTGCACGTCGTCCTTCTATCTTTCCCTGGAGTATTAGTAGCAGAAGTTTGTATTTCTTATTTCTCGAAATGTGTCCCAGGTATTCAAGTTTTATTTTTTTAATTTGGTACATTAGCTCCTTTTTTATCCTTATTCGTCGTAATACTTCTTCATTTGTTTTACTGTCGACCCAGGAGACGCGCAGTATTATTCTTTATGTCCATATTTAAAAGGCATCTATTATTTTAATCGTTGCTCTGTGTAATGTCCACGTTTCAGCTCCATATAAGAGTACCGACCAGATAAAGAAAACGTTTAAATCAGAATAAAGAAATTTCTCTTTAAAGTCTGTCCATCTGGAATTAATGCTTTCTTCGGTAATTTGGTTTTTATTTATTTGTATAAGCCTTTCATTTCATGATAATCATTATTAATAATATCTTGTCTCATATAACCCCCGTCCTTATTAAGAATGTGCAAATTGAAATTGTGCAAAAAGTAAAATATCTTGGCATCAACCTATCTGTCCACAATACCAACAAAATTGACTTCAAGTATTGAAAATAAAGCAAAGCGCATAGTGCTAAAAAGAACTCGATACACTCCAATCAACAACTCTTCGTGAACGCTATGGTTTTTATCTAAAAATTAAGAACGGTACGTATCCAATTTATCTCCGTGAAAATGTCAGAACTAGGGACAACACAACGGATTGGTCTAAAATTGTTGCCTAAAAATTGTAAAATTAGTTTATCAAAAAAGTAAGTAAGTGACTGCACCCTTAAGGAGTGTCGGAGATTTTAGAATCCAAAGAACAAGAACCATTAGAGGACAGCGAACAATCAACTATACGGGATTTCAAAGATTCAATAGTCTGCCAATCTATTTTTTTATTATTTACAAGTCAAATTATTTAATTTACAATATCAAGTATACTACAAAAAAATAGTACTACAAAAAATATAAATATAAACTTTTCAAGTAAATACAACTTAAAAAAAAATAAACGAAACCCGTAATGTCAATTATATACGTTATATTAGTACCAAACCAATTTTACCAACACTGTATTCTTTAGATTCACTCTCAGTCCATTTACCTCCTCCCAGGTAGTTACCTTACGGAGTGTATCTTGCATTAGTTCCCCTATCATATTGAGGGATTTACCTGTTATCAAGACGACTAGATCGTCTGCATATGCCATCCAGTTTGTCCGGTAGGTAAGGTTGTTAGATGAAGAAGTAGGTAAGTTGTATTACTTCTATTACAGCAGTAATAGGGGTTGGTTGTCTTTCGAGATTGCATATACAGTCCGTAACATTTGGAAAGCCTCACTCATTGTTTTTTTTACAATTAAGTGTTTCGTTACTTCGTCCATACCTACATAAGGAATTATATATATTAAGTGACAAGGTAAGAGACTGCTCTCTGAGACTTGGAAGATTTGAGAAATTTCTTAGGTGACGGAACTTTCGGAACTTTTTTTAACATTAGAATAGGAAGCGTGTGTTGCAAAACTATCGGAAAGTCTTAAAACTGTTTTTTTTTTTGTATTTTTTCTTTGTTTCAACTGTTACAATGGGTTAAAAAATCATTAACATCAGCAAAAATTGCCAAAATAGAGGCCTATCATGAGCAAGGACTTTCTAACCGCACTGTAGCTCTGTTGTTATCTTTCCTTCCACCTCATGGGACTTCCTGTTCTATGTGGATGTGCTCTGATTTTCTTCTCTCTTCTTGGTTTTGAGCATGGTTTCGATAAATGCTGATACTTGATTTCAGCTGCATTCGCTTTCGATCATCTTCTGTAAGACATTTTCGAGGGAGATATAACCTATCTCCGATTCCAAGTGCTGTTTTTTCACAGTCGACCTGCTGCACGTGAAGAAGGCGCGAAAAACGTCGTCTACCAGTGAGTCGCTGTACTGGTAAGTCGCATGGTCTACGTTCCGCATCCTGTGTAGGTATGCGGTCCATCTACCCCTTGTTTCAGCGATTCACCTTAAATATAAATAAATATTTTGGCGCAACAGGTCTATGGGACCCCAAGGCCTAGCTTCTCACAACCATTCGTTTTGTGTGGGTTTTCAATTTTTGGGACGAAAAGAAGGGATCTACAATTTTACGCCGAGTCCAAACGGCTAATTGAGAAGCTCATTCATGACAGTTTTACTCTCGGATGTTTGTCAGACGTTCGCGATAGGTGGCGCAGTGGAAAAAAACCTTAAGACGTAATTTGGCCTCTTCGGTATTTGAACCTGGAACCCCTCGCTTAGTAGCAAAACACACTACCACTAAGCCACTGCGCCGACAGAGTTTCACCTTGGTTGCCATAAATGTTTGGTGCCCTGTTTTGCTTTCCGACAACGGATTTAGGCTGATCGATTTCGCGGCGGGGCGAAATGTCATTGCAAGCACACGGTTCCCGCATCTCGATATTTACAAAGGCACATGGAGATCTCCCGATCGATCAACCGTCAACCAGATTGACCACATTGCGATGGACGCAAGGCACTCCTCCAGTATTATAGGTGTCTAAACGTTCCGAGGGGCGAACATCGACTCGGACCACTACCTTGTTTTAGCCAAGGTACGACTCCGGATATCCCGAACGGCGCCAAGCAAAGTAAATACTGTGACGAAGTTTGATGTCGGACGGCTACAATTGCAAGAGATCACCAAATCCTTTTCCGATCAAGTCTCTCTCAATCTCTTAAGAGGTCCTATGCAGCCAGCATCAAGTATTAAAGACCAGTGGCAACATTGCCAAAAAGCCATCAGAGACACCGCCTCTGATGTGCTGGGTTTCACCCTACCACCACAACGAAACCCCTGGTTCAACGACGAGTGCCGACAAGCACATGCAGCGAAACAAGAGGCATACAAAGCGGCGCTGGACAAGAGGTGCTCGTGAGCACCCGTCCGTTCGACCTGGACGAAGTTAACAAAGCCGCTGGAGCGGATGGATTAGCCGCCGAGCTGTTTAAAGCAGCAGGCGATGACTTGGTAAGGAGCATGCACCAACTCATCTGTAAAATATGGTCGGAGGAAACTATGCCCGATGAATGGAACCTCAGCATTGTTTGCCCGATCCTCAAGAAAGGAGACCCTCTGAACTGCGCCCATTACAGAAGTATCAGTCTTCTTAACATTGCCTATAAGATCTTATCTGCCGTATTGTGTGAACGCCTGAAGCCTTTCGTAAACGACCTGATTGGTCCATATCAGTGTGGCTTCAGGCCAGGAAAGTCTACCATAGACCAAATATTCACAATGGGGCAGATCTTGGAGGAAACCCAGGAACTTCAAATCGGTACCCACTCTTGCCAATCGCAGAAAAAAAAAATTGAAAAAAACAACTAAAGTGACCCTTTATAAGACCCTAATCCTCCCAGTGCTGCTATATGGCGCAGAGGCATGTTCGAGTGAAATCCAATTTTTCATACAAAATTTTCACTGCGAAATGTCAAAATGAACTTTCCACGTTAAAATTTCACTAGGCAGTACGCTGTTCAAGTGAAAAATAGTTGTTCAAAAAGTGATTTGTAGGGGGCGTTACTTAAGCAATTTCACTTGGCTTTTATTGTCCGTCGCAATAAATTTTTGACATTACAGCGTGAAAATTTCACTTTCTATTTCACAACACTTTTTTGAGACAAGTGAAAATTTCACTTCACTCGAACAGCGTACCAGCCTTATTCAGTTGAAATATTTTTTTTAATGTTGTCTTTTAGAAACAGGTTTATTCGTGAAGTATTTTAATGCATTAATTTCATTCACGCAACGGTTGATCATAAGTGCATTATATTGCGATAAATTTATAATGATTACTAGGGCAACCGGATTCATGCAAAAGCATGTTTTTTTTTGGGATATCGTATTAAATATTTAAATATACAAAACTTAGTACGTGCCACATATTTTCGGCCCTGCATATTTCTGCATATTTGGGTATGAATGCATATTTCACTTTGTAGAGCATAGATTTTTGGCATATTTTAGCATTTTTGTTATATTTTCGCATATTTGTCTATTTTTTCATCAAATAGTTTTTCGCACTGAAATATCAAAATGACCAAGCAGGTAAACCTCATTATCGGTCGTTGGGTTTTAACAAAACTAACTTAAGCGATTAGTCCTACTGGGAATACCCTAAAAAAAACATCACGGGAAAAGGAAAAAGATAAACGGAATTTATTTCGTTCAGCAATATTTTTATTTTAAACTAGCGGACCCGGCGAACTTCGTCTCTCCCCAATTTAGCGCCTTCAGTTAAACTCCAGAGTGATAATTAAACACAGCTAAAATTTCAATTTAACGATATGATAAAAGATAAACAATGTTTTTTCATGTGTTTTCCGTGGCAAACACAAACAACAAAGACGGTTTGCCAACACGCGAACAGGCAACGTACAGCTGACAATGCGAAAAATAGGGAAATTCGAGATTAATCCCACAGACTTCCAATGATTGGCTTCGCGATTAATTGACTGTCTTCACAAAAGCCAATCGAACGGGAAACTGAATCAGCTTGAAATGGAAGAGAAGATTAGTTGGAATAATCGAGATTCGTGGGATAAGGAATCAAATTTTTCATCAGTTTCTTGACGGATAACCGCGTACCGTTGCACAATTTCGAATGATTTAGATTCGGCAACATAATAACAATCGATCCGACCTTCAGCTACAAATTATGCGGCGGAGTTCCTGGCACATCGCTTCATCCTCGTCGGTCACGCGGTTAACGGATTTGTAGGAATGCAATTCTCCAGCAATTTGACTTTGCATAATCAAATTCAAGCTATCGACGTCCTTATTCCTCGCTGCTAGTATTGCCCGTATACTAATCCAATCGAGATTTTTATAATTTTGTGCAATGCCGGGGAACACTTTGGTGATGAGTTTCTCCTGCGATGATGTGAACTTGCAAAAATTTGCATGGAACGATGTCAATCCAGTCGAAACATGAACAGGAATTTGGCCATTGCTAAGTGCCAGCAGTTGTCTCGAGAATTCAGCAGCCGATTGGTCGTTCTGCAATTAAAACCTCATGTTCGTGGTCAATTTCAACTTCATGATACGCCTCCACAAAAAAGATGACTGGAAGCGTTTGAAGAAAATTCCGGAGCAATATCATAGCCCACCAAATCGTCTCAAATTACCTCGTAAATCCTTCATTGTTCCGTCAACTGCCAAATAATAATTTTGCATTCTCGCATCAATTCCGCTATCGCTGAATTCTTAGCCATTGTGCACATTGGATTGTAAACCGTGAGAACATTCATAGGCAGCTTCAAAGCGGAATCTGCAGTTCGACCGCCTTCCAACAGTGTGGCAGCAATCCCAGAAGATGCAACAGCCAACGCAATTTGAGATCTTGACCGAATTTTTGCCAGAATCAACGAAATGACGAATGTACTGTCTGCCCCATCGGGAGCATAGGAAAAGTAAACGCCTTCCGTTTCATCGTCAACAACCCTCATCTTCGAATCGTACACATTCTTCTGCTCCATATTCAACAGCGGCACATTTGTTTGGACTTTTTCGGCCAGCTTATCCCGTGATCATGGTCGCGATTGAATGCATCGAACGATTTGGCGTTTGCATTTCCAATTTCAACCGCACATGTTTCCGATCAGAACTAACGCTTCAGTGCGCATCTTCTCGTTAATTTCAAGATCGAAATTCGAAGTTATCGTGCGAACTCTGATCAAAATGTCGTCAGCCGCTTCGTGGTCGGGTTCGAGGCAGGGTTGCCAGAAGTTGATTGGCTTTAGGCGCCCAAACTTTGAAAAAGTATAGCCCAATATCGTTGCCCTGAATGTAGCACAAATATCGTTTAAAATAAAACTAAAAAAAAAACTGTCAAATCCAAATGTCATGCAAAAGAAATTGGTGTCCATGCAAGTTGACAGCCCATAAGTTGTCACATGAAGGCAAAAGTGCCGCCAAATATAAAAATACAGGTTACTTTTAAAATATATATATTGTTTTAGTTTTGTGAAGGAATAAAACAAACGAAATTAACACCAAATTTGAAAAATTATATATCGGCCAAAACAATGTTAGGCGCCCTGGAACAAAATTTCTATCGTTTTTTAAAAAAAAAAGATAGCCCAAAATACGATAAAGCGCCCAATCTGGCAACACTGGTTCGAGGCATGAATTGTCGCTATGATGATCGCAAACAATGTACAAATTTGATTCACTGGAGTAGTTGCATCGGCGAGCGTTGAACTCCAATGTGTATCGTTTTCGAGCAAATTAAAACATTGGTGAACCTCCCGAAAAGTGGCGCACAGCACACCATCTATAGTTCCCAGGGAATCGAAGGATGTAAGGCCTGTAATGTGCACCAAAAGCTATAAATCATCAAATCATGCGATAAAATTAAAAAATTCTACGAAAAAAAATCAAATTTTTCGGGTTTTTCCGGAATTTTCCAAATTTTCCACTAAGAATATTTTATATTTACATTCGAAAAGCCTTTTCGGAACAGTTCCACAAAAAATTCCATACAAAAACTCAAATTTCTCCAGTTTCCCGACTTTTCCGGAAGGTTTTCCCAAAATTTTCTTTCATAACAATATTCTCCTGCCATATACGAACAACAGAAAAAAAATTTGAGCCAAATCGGCCCAGCCGTTCTCAATTGATGATTCACTATACATTTTTCACACCATTTTTATATATATAGATTGGAATATGGTAACCCTAACAGTTTTTCTCTCTGAGTTATGGTGAATTTTCATACAAACTACGGCAATCCTGTGAGAGCTCTTAAGAGGGACAGATTTATGTAAGTCATTGCAACCAGACTGAGAGACAAACATCCTATCTTTCCTCTACTGGCAATTTTTGTTGGACAGAGTATAGCACTTTGCAGGCGGGCGCCATCGTGAAGGACTAAAGAATGAGGATTTGTGTCTGGCCCATTATTTAACTATAATACAGCACATTGTTTTTGTTTTAATAATTTTGTAGCGCTTCGAAGTATTTATTATTAACTATAATTCTATAATATACTTATAATACCTTTATAATTTCCTGTTAAGAAGGCGTTTGTATTTAACTATAAATTTTGTATATATTACAGGAAATTGTGTACCGAGACTTTGTTGATATATCTGTCGCTGTTGCCACTCCCAAAGGCTTGGTGGTCCCAGTGATTCGTAACGTGGAAGGTATGAATTATGCAGATATTGAAATTGCTATTGCTGCTCTAGGCGAAAAGGCTAAAAAAGGTGCAATTGCTGTTGAAGATATGGATGGGGGTACTTTCACAATTAGCAATGGTGGTGTATTTGGCTCATTAATGGGTACACCGATTATTAATCCACCCCAGAGTTCTATATTAGGAATGCACGGCATTTTCGAAAGACCAGTTGCTGTTAAAGGACAAGTAAAGATTCGATTTATTTTAATTACATCATTTGTAAAATGAGTTATTTTCATAAATAGGTTGTAATACGCCCAATGATGTATGTTGCCCTGACATATGACCATCGCTTGATTGACGGACGTGAAGCAGTTATGTTCTTGCGCAAGATTAAGGGAGCCGTTGAAGATCCCCGCATTATGTTAGCTGGCCTTTAAAGAATTAACTTATTTACAAAATATCGAATAGAAAAGGTTACCTAAATATAATATGTGTATACAAATATATGTACATTAAAAATTCGATATTATATTAAAAAAACGTGAAAAAATGTTTTTTCTTGCTTCAAAATGATGCAGAAGGGATGCCAGATCTGAAAAATTTTGCATTTAAAGGCTGGTACGCTGTTCGATTGACGTGAAATTTTCACTCCTCTCCAATAAGTGCTGTGAAATTGAAAGTAAAATTTTCACGCCGAAGTGTCAAAAATTTAATGCGAAGGACAATAAAAGCCAAGTGAAATAGCTTAAGTAACGCCCCCTACAAATCATTTTTTGAACAACTATTTTTCACTCGAACAGCCTAGTGAAATTTTCAGTGAAAAATTTGTATGAAAAATTGGATTTCACGTTAACTGCGTACCAGCCTAGTATCCTGCTCGCGCTAAATTTTAGGGTCCCTAGTCTCCATTTTTTTCCCCACCAAAGATAACTGGTAATAAATAAATAATTGCACATGATATAGATGGGACAAAAACAATATTTTCACGATAAGTGGCAGTAAACTGGGGCCTTAGCACGTAACTTGATACAATCGAGTTCAGTCGATACAATCGAGCTCTGGCAGCACCTAATTTGTTTCAATCGAGGATAATCGGTTTAAGACAATCGATTGAAACAAATTAGGTGCTGCCAGAGATCGATTGTATCGACTGAACTCGATTGTATCAAGTTACGTGCTGACACCCCTGAATATGTACGTGTAAGTGTAATTAGAATTTTCGATCGCAATAGTTGAGTATAGATATCTCCAAAACAATGGATCCGAGCCGATATATCATTGCTGCAGCAGCGGACAAGCCCCGCGATATTTTTTCATTACATCAAAAGGTTATTTCTTGGTTTTGCGTTTTCTTTTATAGTCACGCACATGTTCTCTGCAGTTTCCTTGAAAAAATCCATAGTAAACACAACAAAAAATGTTTCCTCTTTTTATGTCAAAATTTATCTTCGATTTAATGTACCACACATTTATTTCGCGAGCTAAATGAGTGGAGACTTTTCATCGGCCCATCTATTTGAAGTTAAGAATTTAGCTAAACTGCCTCGCTAAATTTTATCTTTGTATACATATTTGTATGGGAGATAAAATTTAGCGCGAGCAGGATACTAGGCTCAATTCGGTAAAAATATTCCAAAAGTGCCGGAAATTATGTTAAAAGAATGGGATAGGGGAAATTTCACAAAAAGAGTGAACTATATAGGCACATTCTATTTCATTGATTTTTATTAGATTTTAAATCGTATATACTTAAACGAACATAGGTACTTAAATTATTTTTTTATACACATTTTTTTATAGCAGGAATCCGTCTTGATTTTTTTTGACATAAGATCAATCACCTTATCTGGATCCACATTAATGTCCGAATGAACAGATATTATAGCAAGTGAGCTTAATCTGGCATTCTTCATAACACTTCGGGACACTGTTTTAATCCTTTTTGTCGCTGAAGGCTACCACAACTAAGAATAAGAAGATAGAAAGCCAAGAAAAATACACTACTTCGCAGATCAGCAGCCGCGAAAGTGGCGTACTGCGCTTACAATTAATAAAAGCGCCTCTCTGGTTGGCTAACACAAAATTTATGTTAGCCTTCATTATTCACTTATCATTTAAGTCAGTAGTCAGTCAGTAAACCGACAGCAGCGAAAAGAAAAGGATCAAATACAATTTTTAAACGAAACAAAGAAACAATAAAATATACATATTAATTAACGAAATGTGCCTCGCGTTTTTTAGTTCTAACACTTTTCATAGTTGAAAAGCTTCTTTCAACACTAGCTGTGGTCACCGGAAGCGTGGCCAAAATCGACAGCAAAAAGTTTATACCTCTAAAGTACGACTTGTCACATATATTAAGCAATTTCAAAACTTCGGTAGAAGGATCACTCGACGATATTTTTTCGCACCAAAGAATGGACTCAGCTTTTACAGCTAACAACGAAATTACGTTATCATAGTAACATGTTTGCTTTTCCATTTCGTTCACTCGCTCAACTATAGTAAAACCTGGAAGCAGAGCTTGAAACGATGGTAGAACGTCTTCGTTGACCATGAATCTGTCCGTAAGATTTCGTAAGCTTTCTTGGAGCTCTTAATTGAACTTCAAATAGGTCTTCGGCAATTTGGGATGCGTAATGAAATGCATCTCTGAAGAAATCGTCGGCATTTTCTCTGATGTTCTTAAGATAATTCAGAACTTCTTTTGTGCGGTCGATTGCAGAAACGAAGTCTATAAAGATTTGTTCTGTAGGAAAACTGACTGACTGGGCAGCGTTAAACTGAATAGTTTTTCGCACACAATCAGGCTTACTAGGAAATCACTTTTTTGGACCGGTGCCAAAAGTGTTGATGCTTTCGAAGCCATCGCCCGCGTTCTGTTCGTTATTTCTTCAAGACTTATTGAGATGCATTTGAAGAGCTCTACAAAGGAAATATAACTGTCATGCCTTTCAATGAATCTTGTTTCGCAAAGGCGTATAAGTCGAGTTTTTCGGCTCTCTGGTGCGTGTTTTTTAATGACATTTTTGAAAGTTAAATTTGCGTTAGAATGGTTGCGGAAGAAATATGCTATTTCACTAACTAAACCAAGGCAATTGCGAATTGCAGGAGTTGACTTGGCATTAGACAGAGCCCCCTGGCTACGTGCCTGTCAGCAGAGCAGACATCCGGCACATCTAACGGAGAAAGCAACCATCGAAGTCTTTTTGATTCCACAATCTGAGTTAAGGCTTCGTAAGGATGTCGTAAAATTGTTAAACAAGCATTGTAACTCGGGGCGATGATTCGGGTTTGAAACGGACAAACCCTTTGTCAGAAGATACTCGTAACCTGAACAAAGAAAACGCGCCAAAATGGCGTAGGAACACAGTCATTTGGCCTTCTTTGAAAGATAAAGAAAAGTTATTATTATTATTATGATGAGGGTTTAGTGCACTGCTACCTTGTGGTCTATTGTGCCTCCTGCTTATACCTTTAGAAAGGTTCATCCCTTTTCCAGAGCTCCTTCGCGTTGCAGTTTCATTCAGAACTGTGTTTGAGGATCATCGCTCTGTCTTAGCCTCAGCAGGAATATCGACTTTAGAGCACTTCCTCTAGTCCAGTTTCTCTTATGAATCTGAGGATGAGTAGCGGGTCTATGGTCTGTATATCCTTGTCTGATATCTGGTACTTGCCCAGATGTTTGAGCCCCTTGTGGGTCAGAATGTGATCTGGGGCCTCAGCGCTCTCATCACAGAATCTGCAGAGACCTTCTTCTGATAGTCCTATTTTTCTCAGGTGTTCCCTTAGTTTACAGTGTCCCTTTAGGAGACCTGTTAGGATTCTCAAGTTGTTTTTGTTTAGGCCAATGCATGCTTTAAATCTTTTAAGGTTATAGTTCCCTAAAAGCTTTTTAGCTTGCCTCAGGCCTTATTGGTTTTTAAAAACGGCAGTTCTTTTTTCTTTTTCTATCCTCCTGAATTCCTCTCTTAGGGTGTGGTCCCCTATGCCACAGAATGGTTCCGCTGCACCCTGTCTTGCCCGTTTTATTGCCCATGACGCCTACATGGCCAGGTATTCAGCAGATAACTACTCTGTTTTTCTTGCCCAATTCGTTGAGCCTGCGCAGACATTCCCGTACAAGCTTGGATTTGATGATATGGGCATCAAGTGCCTTGACGGCAGCTTGACTATCTGACATTATTGCTATGTCACAGTTTCTGTAGTTTTTCTCGAGAATAATCCGAACGCACCTATCTATAGCGCATATTTCAGCTTTAAAGATGCTGGTACATTTGCCCATGGATTCGTAGTGCTTAGTTCCTGGCCCAAACACTCCTGCACCAGCTCCTTCGTCTGTTCTAGATCCATCTGTATACCATTTTACGGTATGGTTGCTCAGTCCATATACCATGGATTGATTGCTCCAATTTTTCTTACTACTGAGTTTCGTTATGAAATTCTTTTCAAAGTTGAATTTCCTGATGCTTTAATCCCTGGGTATAGCAAGAAGTGGAAGTTTTCCGAGTAATACATCGTATTCTCTAGAACTTATGCATTTCTCCCTTCCGATTCCTTCCTTTGCCATCCGTTGGATTGCTTTATCTGCCGCATCCTCAACCATGAGGTGTAGAGGAGTTAGCCCCAATAATACCTCCATGGCTGCGGTTGGGCATGTACGCATTGCTCCAGTTATGCATAGGCACGCCAGTCTTTGCACTTTACTGAGAACATCCCTGGTTGTGGCTAGACTTGGTCGTTTTGCTCATGCTACAGCTCCGTATGTGATCATAGGCCTCACGATTGCAATGTACATCCATCGTAGAATACTTGAGCTGCATCCCCATGATTTTCCCGCTAATCTTACAAATCATAAGAGCGCGTGTTGCCTTACTTGAAATCTCCTCTGTGTGTTTACGCCAGAAGAGTTTACTATCAAGGTGTAATCCTAGATATTTTACTTCGTTGACTGGTGTCAGTATCTGATAATCGTATTGTTTTCAGTCTCTGAAGTTCTTTTCCTTGTGAATGGTACAATAGTTGTTTTTGCCGGATTGATGTTTATCCTGCTGTGTGGCACCATTCTTGGGTTGCTCTTAATACTCTCTGTATGATGTCACAGGGGGTCTCCACAAACTTTCCCCTAGCAATCAACACTATATCATCGGCATAAGCCTGATAGTTTATGCCAAGGTTGATAAGTTTTTCCAGTAGTTCATCAACAACTAGGCTCCACATTAAGGGTGATAATACCCCTCCTTGTGGACTAGTTGTATTTACTTTGATAGTCCCGGTTGACGTTTGAGTCTCCGCTGATCTAGTGCTCAGCAGTTCACTCATCCACCTGGATATTGTACTGTTTACTCCTGTTCTGTCTAGTGATCGTTTGATGGCCTCATGGGAGGTATTGTCAAACGCTCCTTCAATGTCAAGGAAAGCGCACAGTACCATCTCTTTTGAGCTCAAGGCGCTTTGAATAATCGTCGTTAGCTTATATAATGCGGTCTCCGTTGATCTGCCCGCTCTATATGCATGCTGACAATATTGTAGGGGGGGTGTACTTAGCACTTCCTCCCTCAAATAGTTGTCCACTGCCTTTTCCGTTGTCTTTAAAAGAAACGATGTAAGGCTGATCGGTCTGTATGACTTCGGGTGTGATGGGTCTTTTTTCACCACTTTTGGTATGAAAACAACCCTTGCCCGTCTCCACTGCATTGGTATGTAGCCCAAGGCAATACAGCTTTTTGTAATTCTGATCAGGGGTCGAATTACCGCATCCGTGATCGAGCAATACGTGACTGAATTTGTTATTGTTTTGCATGTAAATTCAACAAAATTCAGTGACGTATCGCTCGCTCACGGGTGTGGTAATTCGACCCCAGGTGTGGTCGGAGTATATCCCACTCCTTCTGTAGTTGGGCAGGAATGATTCCGTCCACGCCTGGTGCTTTGAAAGGTTGAAAGGAACTAATTGCCCATTCTAGTCTGTCCCTGGAACAGATGGCTGATGCTGCTTCCCAGTCCTCCTTCCGGGGCCTGGCTGAAATATTCACGTCCCCACCATCGTTGCTGAGCGAGCTATCTGGAAAATGAGTTTTTAAAAGCAGTAGAGCCCGCTGATCCTCATTTTCTTTATAGCTACCATCTTGCTTCTTCAATGACATTGGTATTCCCCCAGTCTTTGCCAAGGCCTTATGCAGTCTTGCCGCCGTGGGGGTACTTTAGTTGTCTCGCAGAATTTCCTGAAGCTGCTTCTTTACCTTTTCTTATTTCCTTATTATAGGTTGTCAGGGCCGTTTGGTAGCTCTGCCAATCTCCGTTTCGCTTTGCAGTGTTGAACAGCATATGCGTTTCGGATCTAAGTTTTGCTGAGTTTTGCTGATAGTGTTTCAGCCCGAGAGTCTCAAATTACCTTTGCATCCTTGTTTGTTAATCCTTTAACTTGTCCTTTCAAGATCCATGGCTCCTGAATTAAGACCAGTTCCAGACCCCTGGTGGTAAACATTCTGGATGTAGTAGCAGAGGCTCCTATAGCATGATGAATGTTTACCTGTGCTATTTTAATTTTGTTGGTTGGATCATCGGGCTACTGCTCGCACGGGGCCTTTGCCCCGCTCTCAGCCAGCAAATTTTCTTCCTCCTCCGGAGTGATGTTCCGTAAAAGATCGATTGCCGTGTCGTCTAAATCCCCCTCTGAGAGCATGCTCCCCGAGATGGACATCAGATCTTCGGCCTCCTCAGAATCTTGAGCCGCATCATCCAGATCACCAACCGAGATCATGCTCTCCAAGATGGGCATGGATTTCTCGGCCTCTTCTCTATTCTTGTCCTCTGGTTCCTCTGAGATGAAACTCTCTAAGATGTGCATCTGATTTGCAGCTTCGTCAGAGCCCTGGACCATCGGCTCGACAGTGAAGGCTAGTGTTGTACACTTCTGTGGATCAGATAGCTCCTCATGGGGTTGCTTGCTCTGCGAGTTTGACAAGCGTTCGGTGGAAGAATTATAGCTTTTATTTGCCCTGATACGTAATTTCCGAAAAAGAAAAAGCGGGTGCACGAAATTTACTAAAAGAGAAATTCTTTTGCTATTGCCCTCTTTTAAAACTGCATTTTTATACAATTCATCACACATAACGACATAACGTACAATTATTGGTAATTTCAAACACATTCCATTACTTTTTCCGTTTTTTAGGATATAAAATCATGAAAAATTATTTCAAACGCGCCGCGTCATAAAATAATATGTAATTTTTCACAACCAAAACGCTTCACCGCCGAGTTCCAACGCCGCGGTGAATTCAACGCAACGTTATATATCTTTTAAAACATACCGGTCGTTTTGCAGTTTCTTATGTATTACGTAAGGGCCCTTATACTTAGCAATGAATTTCTTATTCACCCTTGCAGTTGTATCTGGTTGGCTTAAGTATCTTGCTGATTTCAAAGGGGACAAGCGATCGACTAAAAAGATACCAATGGCCCGTACCATTGGTTATGCCCGATTCAGATATATCTCGTCTGCCTACGGGCTAAACCTCACCCCTCAGAGGGGCACTATGAGATCCGTCCGCGCGCGCTCATAGTCGAACGGTCTTGTTCTTTGTAGTCGGCGCTCAAGGTTTGTCACGTCCAGAGTACGGATTATTTCATTATTGCAGTTACAATGAATACGAGTACGAAGTTTGCGAGCAAAATTGTTATTTCGTTACTCACGATAGCAATTCCTAGATCTCTGTAAATATTTATTGATTGATTGATACTTTATTTACTAACATGAAAGCTATTGAAATTTAGAAATACAGTTTTTCACAATATTTAATACTTATGTCTAGCGAATTCTACACACTGTTTTTTAAATATTAATATGTTTGTTTCATTTTTCGCGCTATTTGGTATTTCATTAAATAATTTGAAACCTTTATAAATTAATGAGTTTTGTGCACTAGCACTTAATATGGTAGGTAGCCTAAAATCATTCCTATTTCTTAATAAGTATGGTTGAACATCTCTGATATATTGCACATAGTTTATTAGGTATTCTGGCATTAAATTGTTTTTAATTTTAAATATAAATAATAGGACATTCATTATAACTCTTTGTTTTACGGACAACCACTTTAACAAATTTAACATAACATTGATCGATACATATCTATTGCACTTTAAAATACAACGCATTGCTTTATTTTGTAAAATTTGAAGCCTTTGTATTACGTTATCACTACATAGAAACAAAACAGTTGAACAATACTCAAAATGTGGTTTGACAATTACATTATTAATATTTATTGCACTTAATGTTGATAAATCGTTTCGTATTCTTTTTAAGAAACCCACTTTTTTTGCATGTAGGTATAGTCGATATGTTTTGTAAAATTTAATTTATTGTCAATCACAATTCCTAAATACTTAATCTCTTCAACTTTCCCAATTCCTTCACCATAAATTTCCAGTCTTATATCCTCTCCTGTTCTTTCATTCATTATCATTCTCTGCGTCTTTTTTACGTTCAGTTTAAGTCTGTTTTGTTTTAACCATAAATCAACACTTTTTAAGTCTTCCATCATTCCATTGTGACACTCTGTAAAGTCCTTCTCTGTTTCATATATCACTGCGACGTCGGCGAATAGCGCAATTTTTCCATTCCTTACTGCACTTTGAATATCGTTAATATAAATTATGAACAATAATGTTCCTAACACCGATCCTTGGGGAACACCGAATGGCACCTCTCTTTCTTCTGACATTTCACCATTCACTTTCACTACCTGTGTTCTATTCTCTAAATCATATATATCACTATTCCTTATATACCATGGAGCATTCACGATTGCTCTTAGCGTTTTGTTTTAGAATGTCTGTATTATAGCCATATTGCTTGGTTTGGTACAACCCCAAAGTTGTATAGCGTATATCCAAGAAGGTTTTAGCACTTGTTTATACAGGAGCAGTTTGTTGTATACGCTTAGCTTTGAATATCTTCCGAGTAGCCAATACATTTCTCTAACTCTGATTGCGAGCTCGTCGCGCTTTTTCTTAATGTGTGGCTTCCACTTAAGTTAAGCATCTAGGGTCATTCCTAGATATTTCGCCTCGTTTGCGGTAACAGGTAAGTTGTTTATCCTTTTGTACGTGAAATTGACATGCGTCGACTTGGTCTCGTTAAGGGCAATTCGCCAGGTCTTTGTCCACTCGCATACTTTATTAAGGGCCCGTTGGAGTTTTCCAGTTGATGATTCGACTGACTCATCCATTGCGAGGATAGCCGTATCGTCTGGAACGTTGCTACGATGGTCCCTTCATCTTGTGGTATATCTCTTGTGTAAAGCAGGAATAAGATTGGGGCGAGAACGCTTACTTGCGGAACACCGGCGTGGATTTCTTTAAATTCCGAGAATTCAGTCTTATGTCTAACACGAAAGAGTCTGTTTTCAAGGTAGGATTTCAATATTTTGTATAATTTTTCCGGTAGGATTGTCCTTAGCTTATACATTAGGCCTTCGTGCCAAACCTTGTCGAAGGCTTGCGATACGTCGAGATTCGTTATTCGATAAACCTGATCGATTGGGGAATGTTTAACCCGGAAGCCGAATTGATGATCTGGTATCAAGCGTTTTTTTTCAATTACCGGTTGTAATCGTTTGAGCAGAAGTTTCTCATAAACCTTAGATATTATCGGCAGTACCGAAATAGGTCTATATGATTTCTTATCATTTGTATTCTTCCCTGGTTTCGGAACCATAATGACTTCGGCTACTTTCCATTGTCTTGGAACATATGAAAGTCTCAGAGAAGCATTTATTATGTACAGCAGCTTAACTAGTGCTCTTTTCGGTAGTTCCTTCAGAACTTCGCCAGTGATTAGATGGTATCCTGGAGCTTTGTTATTTTTCAACTTTCTTATTTGTCATTCGAAGCTCGGATAGAGATACGGCTTTTACTTTATAGTTGTCTGATCCCGTATTAGCATTCGGTTCTTCGTTTAAAGGTCGTCCATCGAACGGCCTGAATGTTTCTTCTAGATGCTCGGCAAACAAATCCGCTTTTTCTTTGTCTCCTTTCGCCCATTCTCCGTTAGCTTTTCTTATTGGTGGCGAGTGCATTTTTGGTTTCCTTATGGACTTCAAGGCTTTTCAATGTGAGTAGTTTGAGCTCTTTTCAGCAGTCAAGCCCTCTAGGTAAGTAGAATTTTCGAGATTTCTTAAATCCTGTAGCTCATTTTTAAGTTTGTTGCAAAGATGGTTCAGATAAGTTTTATCAGGGGGTGCGCGGGATTGTTGCCATCTCTTACGCGCTCTCCTCTTTTCTCGTATGAGGTCTTCTATTTCAGGCGTGTACTTGACTTTATTGTTCCGTGTAGCTGTCTTCCGGAAGGGAGTGTTTTTCCACGCTGCGCTCTGAATGGCTTCCACGAGATTGTCAACTTCATCTTCTATTTCGAGCAGTGTCTTTAGTGGCACATTTAAAGCAACATTTTCTTTACAGTCTTTTCGGAAAACGTCCCAGTTGGTTTTTTTACTACTTAACCTGGGCGGTCCTACATTCGTTGCTACACTTCCACCCATTTTCAGGGTGACTGCTGAGTGGTCTGAGCATAGATCGTAGCATTCTTCGACTTCCGTCAGAGTTTTGTTTAGTCCTTTTGCAATAAAGAAGTCGACGAGGTCAGGGACTCTATTTTTGTCAGTTGGCCAATATGTTGACTTTCCCGTCGAATAAAAGTCCACACCACGCTTCATACTGGCTTTGTTGAGTTGCATCTTGAACCCTAAAAAGTGTGTTTCGCATTAAAGTCCCCACCGATAATAAAATTAGACCCAGATGAGTCAAAGAGGTGGTCAAGGTCGACGTCTATCAGTCTATATCCCGGGGAGAAGTAACAAGATCTGATAAGATACTCTAAATGGTTTACTTCAACGGAGACTGAACTTATTTGCATCGAATCGAGTTCTATTTTTATGTCTGTTGAGTGCTTAATACAATCTTTGATTTAAAGAGAGGATCCGCCTCTGGCATTTTCCGAGGGATGATGCGCGTGATAATCTCTGTAACCTTTTATTTTGGGTCCATGTCCCATTTTTAAGTGGGTTTCCGATATCAAGCATATATCAATATTGTTTTTCCGTAGAAATATTTCTAGTTCGTTAATTTTGTTTAGGAGGCCATTTGCGTTTCATGTCAGTATTTTAAGAAACTCTATCATTTTCATGTTTTGTTATTAGGCTTGCGAGGTTTGAACTCGGGCTTGCTCAATTTGTCAAATATAACTTGATTAATCTTGCTTTGCTGTTCAAGTTTTTCTATCGACGACTAATAAAACTCTTCAGGCTACCGGAATCAAGAAGGGACAAGGTGTCGTAAGATTTAGTGCGTCTGCTCTGCACTAAACACTTACCATTTGCATGGCATTAACAGCCATGATAAGTTTTGCCTCGCCCGCCGATATTTGCGTATCATCCCCGGGGGAATCGTTTAGTGATTTTTCAACAGCAGCAACAACATTTCTTCTATGAGGACACGTCTGATGATAGTGGCCCATCTCGCCACACTTGCAGCACGATCCTGGTGCCCGTTCGGGCTAAGGGCACTCTGACTGGTAATGCCCGGATATAGAGCGGTTGTAGCATATGGAAACGTCTGCTTGAGCGGAACTTTTAACGACACTTGGTTGGTGTTGTCCGAAGAACACCCTTAGGTCTTACAGGAACACCAGCTGAAGCAGCTTGGACTTTCGATTGTGTATCGAATTTACTCACCATAGCGTCAATTGGTGATATGTCAGCTGGTGAATTTTGTGTTTGTTGCATTTCCTTCTGGAGAGACTCCACTTTTGATATTCGGCCCTAGCGAGGTATCCGTCGGAACGGAAAATTCTCCGATTTTATACGATTCTGAGGATTTTTGCTTCGACGTATTCTTCGAAACATTTGTTCGGAATATTTCTCCGACATTTTGTAACGCATACCGGCGAATTACGTTGAAGTGCGATGAGGTGCATTTTTTTCTTAAATTTTTGAGAGCTAGGTTCCGATATCCTCCGACGGAAATTGGTTGCGGAATTTGTTTACGATTTGGATTTGAGCCTCCGAGAGTGTATGCGTTGCGGAGAATTTTCCGTTCCGACGGATACCTCGCTATTGCCGAACATCAAAAGTGGAGTGGAGATTAGCTTACGAACATAGCGTCACCATTTTTTTGTACATTTTAAGAAGATGAAGATGAAGTCCTCTTCGACTATCTAAGTCTACATCGTGTGCTAAATGCAAGCTAGCTATAACACGTTCCCAAAAATCTGAAATTGTCGAGTGCGCATATTATTGTGGTCGTCATTTTCATAAGAATTGTGTTGTCACATTCTTAAACAGTTTTCATGTGCTCACCAATAGTTTAAATGAGATTAAAATGGATCTTGCTGCTCTTAAATCTCTGTTAAATAACAATTGTCCTCCGCGTAAAACGGCTAAAACAGTATATTCTAATGCTTTTTCTTTCTCTCTTTTTGATCGTTTTTAAATAAAACATTTCCTCCGCAATTTTTAACTTTCTCGCATTACGTAGTAACTAGTAAGAGAAAAGTATTGTATTTGTACAAAATATCGAACTCGAGATTTTAATCAAATCTGACATTACGATGATAGAGGAACTCGAAAAAGTGGGTCTCGCAATTCTGTCCGTCTTTCCTGAGCTCTACAGCGCAAATGGCTGTGGCTGGACGAATTTCTTTAAAACTTCGGATTTGGAGTTTGTGAGCTTACAGTTCGGGGCCATTTTTTTTGCACGTTAAGAGTTACCGTTGTAACGGTATAAAGCAATTTTGAGTTTTTCGAAAACGGCTCAACCAAAATCGATATTTGGCTTATGTAGGTGTAGCTAAGATGGCTGCATACCCAGTTTTTCACCAAAAAATCGAATAACGGTAATTTAGAAAATTGGACATATCTCAAAAACGGTCAATACGATTTTAACAAAAATACGTTTTTAAGGTTATGGTCATTTCTAACATGAAAGCAAACTCAGTTTTTCCTCAATTATCGTTCAACGGATTATTTTGGAAAAATGTCGTTTTTTAAGACTTTATTTAATTATGGTTTACTTGAAAACGGCTTTAACGATTTTAACCAAACCCAGTTTTTGGCTAAAACGTCGAATAACGGTAGGTACTTTTGAAAAGTGGCCTTTTCTCAAAAACCGTCAATACAATTGCAACAAAAATTAATTCTTAAGGTAATATGGTCACTCCTAGCATGATAGAAAACTTCAGTTTTTCTCTTAATTGCCTGTAATGGATTTTTGAAAAAGGCATATTTTGAGAATTTTTTATTTTTTTTTTGTTAACCTACATGAAAACAGCTAAAACGATTTTGACCAAAATGCATACATGGATTAAAATTGACGTTTTCAACATTACTGTGTCCTTCATTTTCGATTGGAATCACTGGAAACGCTGATTTTGAAAACTGTTCAAATCTCGAAAACCTCATTTTCGATTTGAATACAACTTTAAAAACCAAGTAATACTAATATTTTGAACAATACCATATACTCAGTTCTTAGCTAAATGGTTGAGCCAAATTAATTTTCGAACTAAACATTGCAATATTTGTTACTATATTTTACGCATTATTTTCCAAAATCAGCTCTAAAGATTTTAACTAAAATGCTCATTTGTAATTACATAAGTATTCTTAGGAAAACCCCGTACTTAGTTTTTCTTAGAAAATTGCAAATAATGCCGTCTTATAACCATTACCGCACTACCAGTTAAAATGTAATCACAACTACTAGAAACTTCTTTTTAGCAAATATTTCCCACTTCTTCTTTTTTCAACCATATTAATCATGAACCTTAAAATAATTCCAACCAATTACACTATCATTTGCATCCCACAAACATGTCCATCGATAAATTCAAAAACAAATCTCTGAATTCTTACATAATAAATCTATGTCAAGACATCAGTCTATCACAAACCCTACTTCGAGTCACCACCTACCAGCATCACCAGTTTGAAAAATCTTGTTTTATAACCTATACACAACAATAAAATAAAAATAAACCAACCAAACTTATGATATGAACGAGAAAGTTTCGTGCGATCCAGTCGTGCACTTTATTTTATCTTTTCAAGCTGGTTGTATTAATTTTATTGTCTCCGAAAATATTTTTAGTTTTTCACAATAATTTCATTAATTCCATTCATCGCATTTGTCTTGTGGATGAGGTGGGTATAACAAAAGTGTACTATAGCTGACCAAAAAAATGCTCTCTCAACTTTGAAAAATTATTTGTTTCAATTCAATTTTTGTTTGCAATTTTCTGCTTGTAGTTCAAGACCAGTGCCGTCTTTTACCTGTTGGAGGCCCTGGGCTTATTAGGATAATGGGGCCCCTATGACTTTGACAGAACACTATTTTGTTAGAATAGACATAGAAAGTAGATAAACAAGGTTAAGTATTTATTTTAATTAACGCAAATAAATAAATTTTGGTTATCGTTTGGTGATCTGACAGGAAGTAGGGACTTTGTATTTGATCTGAGGGGGCCCCTATCGATCGCGGGGCCCTGGGCACTTGCCCAAAGTGCCCACTGGGAAAGAGGGGTCTGTTCAAGACCGGGTTGAAAATGCACATCCACCTTGTGCAGGCTACTCTATTGGAGCCTTCTCAAGGCATCTTGACTAAAAAAATGTTTATTAAACTAGGCGGTGTGGTGTAATTAATTATTATATGTTACAGGAAAATTGATGTAATAGATTTGTATTAAATTCTGGTTAAAGATAAACAAATATCTCATTTACATCGGAAGTAATAGAGTGGTGGTGTAGGTTCAAATAAACCTACACCAGCACGCGATATCTCGGGAACGGCAAGTGTAATAAAATTGGGACTAACTGTAATAAATTGTAATAAATGTGTAAAAAATTATGTAAAATGTTTCATTGCGGCAGGGTGATTTGGCTGGTGCAAGTCCAAGCCACTGGAGTGTGATTGTGAAGAAGAAGTATATATGTTTTTATTCTTAAAGTGACAATTTTGGCTGTTTTTATAAGTTTTCCTGTATTTCAAAGACTATGTTTAAGGCATTGTTGTTTAAAACTTATTGAAATATATTATTATTTATAACGTTTTTAATGGTGCCAATAATTGGAAATATAATCAACAAATTTCCAAATGTTGGCACTGTGCCCATCATTGGTAGATAATTGTGCCGATTACCCGGTTATGGGCACTGTGTCAATCATTGGGTTGAGCCAATTACTGGCACGAAGGCATCATTGGAAAATTGAGAATTGAGACACTGTTTGCAAAAAAAATTATATTTTCAATCAGTATTTATTATCTGTTGAATGTGATCTTAAATCGAATAGTAAATGTTTTTGGAAATTTATTAATGCTAAAAAACAGTCAAATGGAATTTCTAATATAATGCGTTACGATGGCATATCATCAGCGAATCTTTCAGTTGTCTGTAACTTTTTTGCTTAACATTTTGAAACCGTTTATATTAATAGGTCTCCGAATATACCTCATGGTAGTCAATTGTATAACTCTGATAGCTGGTTGAACATTGGTAGTTTAAATCTTTCAATTTCCGAAATTGAACAAGCTTTAACTAATTTAAAGGCTGACACTCGACCTGATACAGAGATGCGCGAAAATATTTGCTTTTCCTTTGAAAATAATGTTTAATCGTTGCCTTAAAAGTGGTGAGTTTTTGAATAAGTGGAAGCGATCTATAATTACACCAGAAAGTTTCTAACTATCGTCCTATTAGATACATTTTCTACTTTCTAACTGACTACACTTCCTAAAATTTTTGAGAAAGTAATTTATGTAAGATTAACTGAAATTCTTAAAAATACTTTTTCTTCTTGTCAACATGCTTTTGTTTCTGGTAGATCTACTACCACTAGCCTCACAATTTTTTCAAACTGCATATTAAATGGACTTGAGAAAGGGTATCAATATGATATTGTGTATACAGACTTGTCCAAAGCATACGATCGTGTTAATCATAATATTTTACTTAAGAAGTTAAATAAAATAGGATTTCACTCTAACTTTTTGAACTAGATAGATTCATACTTAAAGGATCGTATTCAGAATGTTTGCATAAATAACATACTCTCTTCACCCATTGTATGACACCAAACAGACTTAGAAACTGACTGATTTTTAATGTTCCATATCACAGAACAAATAATGCTGCCAATGAACCATTGTCCAGGTGTTTAAAAGAAAGTATTACCGTTTGCGATATGATCGATTTTAGTCGAAGTAGAGAGTCGGCGCAGTGGCTTAGTGGTAGTGTGTTGGGCTACTAAGCGAGGGGTCCCAGGTTTTTATTTTTTATTTATTTAACTACATTATTACGTAGTAATCACTAAATTTGATGAAATAAACTAAACTAAACTTCAAAAAAATTCATTCCGGCGATCAGCGATTGCGTTACACACGAACACGTGCAAATCTATAGCAACGAAAACCAACAACAAAAGCAAAACGTGACTGGGGCAGCTGTTGTTGCTGTTTGGGTAGGTATGTATGAGTTTATTTTTGTTGTTTTTTAATTTTATAAAGGCGTTTTGGGTAGTTAGTATTTCACAGATTCATATTAAATCGCCAATAACTCGGGCCCCAAGCAAAATTTCCAAAATCGGAGAAATTGATTTTCTTTATTTCTTGCACAGAGTATACCAACCGAGTTTGAAGTCGATCGGATGAAAAATAAATTTTCCCATACAAACTTTTTCCCAAATCGCTTCTTGGTGCTAACTTACGCCATAAAAGGAAGCTTTCTTGAAAATTTCAGCTTCCTAGCTCTTACCGTTTGGGCTGTGCGTTGATCACCTATAAGGACTAGATAACTCTTTTATATACCTACCTATAGAAAGATGGGGCATAAATCGCATAATAATTATTAATCAACTGAAATTTGGAAATTTCGTCTACACTTTCAAGTTTTGCAACCTTCCACTTTGTAAAATTTAAATGACACTGAATTATTACAAAAGCTCTAGATTTTGTTGATATATACAAAAAAGGCATACCTATCTGATTCATGGAAATTCTCAGTTTTTGACCCACTTTCAGATACGAAATTGAAAAGTTTTCGTGTATTAGTGCTTGCTGATTTATTAGTAATCTTCTTCTTCTTCTAATATATAAAAATCTCGTGTCACAATTTTAGTGTTTCAACTCCTCCGAAACGGCTTGACCGATTTTGATGAAATTTTATGTATGTACCTATATTCATATTCATACTTGTATAAGAATCGGTTTATATATAGCGAATTTTTATACCCCTAAGTGTTGGGTGACTAACCCCAACAAAAAATTTACATTGTTTGGACAATATTTTTTTGTAATTTTTGTATGGTGTGGCATGTGTACAAAAGTATGTACCGTTTTAAAATTAATTCAGTGATAGGTTTGTATTTATAAGGACCAAAAACATGCTTTTTGTATATTTTCGTCTTTAAAAATAATAAGCGAAATACCTAATGGAAAATATACCACCGCCGAAAAGAAGATATTTAAAGGGCGGAACTTTTAAAATAGTTCCCAAATGTTGCTTTAACCAGCTTCTTGCCATCTATATTCAATATTTTGACGAGGTAATGACATTATTTTGATTAGACAAATCGTTTTAACCTTAGCGTCGCAGACGAAAATTTGGTTTCAAAAATCGCGCGATTTTTTGTACCAAATTTTCTTTATTTTTTTTAATGTTTTATTAAAAATCTTAATTTTCAGGGATGTAATTTGGTTCAAAAAATCGCGCGATTTTAGTTTATTTTATTAAAAATCCAAATTTACATCTTCATCATCTTTAACAATTGTTTATTTCAACGAAACGAAAAAAAAACAGCGTAATAAACAAAAAAACTTAAATAGGTACTTAAGTACCTACGTAATTCGAATTTTTGCTTTTATTTTCCTTAACTGTCTGAAAGAAAATCGTGTTATTGTAAATTAGGGATACCACGTTAAGAGTATTTTTTCCAAATATAGGGAAGACATACCTATGTATACCTACAAGTAAGCCTTTACTAACATTTGGCTTTACTAAACCATATAACAGGGGGTTGGACGTTAAGGAGTCTGGCAACCCTGCAAATAATTTAACTAACTTTAGATAAATATGTAAAACCGTTTATACATATTTTTTATTACAGTGTCTTTAATTCTGCAACAAAGTAAAGAGAAGTTTCAGCGTGCAATAGGTACAGTATTTCTTTGAAAACAAAACGGCTGCAGGGAACAAGGCCTCAATGAAATAAGGCCCAAAAGGGAAAATGAAATAAGAACCCAAATTTGGGGGTAATTTCATAATGGATCAAGACTCCCATTTTAACAACTCCCCAATTTGTTGTTGTTGTGATTTTTTGTATATTTCATTGCTTATTCAATATATTGTCTTCTTAGAAATAAATTTACCAAATTTTCAATATTTCTTAATGTTATAGATAGTTTATTCTATTAAAAATCCAAATTTACAAATTTGTTTTTAAATATTTCTGTTATTTTTCTTTTTAAATGATTGAAATGATACGAAGAAATGTTGCAATTATTAAAGAAAACGCAAGTCTTTATTTAATTAAAAATGTATCTATATATAAAAAAATGGTGTGAAAAATGTATAGTGAATCATCAATTGAGAACGGATGGGTCGATTTGTCTCAAATTTTTTTCTCAGTTGTTCGTAATTACCAGGAGCATATTGTTACGAAAGAAAATTTTGGGAAAACCCTCCAGAAAAGTCGGGAAATTGGAAAAATCGAAATTAGATTTTTTTGTATGGAATTTTTTGTGCAATTATTCCGGAACTCTCAAGAAACCGGTACACCCAGACCCAAGCTTAAAATATCGTAAAACCGATAATCCAAAAACCGCTAGGGCAGTCAAAAGGACGAAACCGATACAGAAAAATAAAAAATTGCACAAGAGAACGTGGCCGGACCAAGTACAAAGAAAAATCCGGCGTTGGCTGATGCGAGATCGTACGCGCAAGTCGCGATACATGGAGACCAGTCAAGATCAGATACAACAGATCCGATCCGTCAATAATTAACTGTTATATTAGAAAAACTTGAGCAGCAAAGCAAGATAAATCAAGTTTTATTTGACAAATTGAGCAAGCCCGAGTTCAAACCTCGGAAGCCTAATAACAAAACATGAATATGATAGAGTTTCTTAAATTACTGACATGGAACGCAAACGGCCTCCTAAACAAAATTAACGAACTAGAAATATTTCTACGGAAAAACAATATTGATATATGCCTGATATCGGAAACCCACTTAAAAAAGGGACATGGACCCAAAATAAAAGGTTACAGAGATTATCACGCGCATCATCCTTCGGAAAATGCCAGAGGCGGATCCTCTCTTTACATTAAAGATTGTATTAAGCACTCAACAGACATAGAAATAGAACTCGATTCTATGCAAATAAGTTCAGTCTCCGTTGTAGTAAACCATTTAGACTATCTTATCAGATCTTGCTACTTCCCCCCGGGATATAGACTGATAGACGACGACCTTGACAACCTCTTTGACTCATCTGGGTCTAATTTTATTATCGGTGGGGACTTTAATGCGAAACACACTTTTTGGGGTTCAAGATGCAACTCAACAAAGCCAGTATGAAGCGTGGTGTGGACTTTTATTCGACGGGAAAGCCAACATATTGGCCAACTGACAAAAATAAAATCCCTGACCTCGTCGACTTCTTTATTGCAAAAGGGCTAAACAAAACTCTGACGGAAGTCGAAGAATGCTACGATCTATGCTCAGACCACTCAGCAGTCACCCTGAAAATGGGTATAAGTGTAGCAACGAATGTAGGACCGCCCAGGTTAAGTAGTAACAAAACCAACTGGGACGTTTTCCGAAAAGACTGTAAAGAAAATGTTGCTTTAAATGTGCCACTAAAGACACCGCTAGAAATAGAAGATGAAGTTGACAACCTCGTGGAAGCCATTCAGAGTGCAGCGTGGAAAAACACTCCCTTCCGGAAGACAGCTTAACGGAACAATAAAGTCAAGTACACGCCTGAAATAGAGGACCTCATACGAGAAAAGAGGAGAGCGCGTAAGAGATGGCAACAATCCCGCGCACCCCCTGATAAAACTTATCTGAACCATCGTTGCCACAATCTTAAAAATGAGCTGCAGGATCTAAGAAATCTTGAAACTTTACTTACCTAGAGGGCTTGACTGCTGAAAAGAGCTCAAACTACTCACTTTGGAAAGCCTTGAAGTCCATAAGGAAACCAAAAATGCACTCGCCACCAATAAGAAAAGCTAACGGCGAATGGGAAAAAGGAGACAAGGAGAAAGCGGATCTATTTGCCGAGCATCTAGAAGAAACATTCAGGCCGTTCGACGGACGACCTTTAAACGAAGAACCGAATGTTAATACGGGATCCGACAACTATAAAGTAAAATCCGTATCTCTGTCCGAGCTTCGAATGACAATAAGAAAGTTGAAAAATAACAAAGCTCCAGGATACGATCTTATCACTGCCGAAGTTCTAAAGGAGCTTCCAAAAAGAGCAATAGTAAAGCTGCTGTACATTATAAATGCTTCTCTGAGACTTTCATATGTTCCAAGACAATGGAAAGTAGCCGAAGTCATTATGGTTCCGAAACCAGGGAAGAATACAAATGATAAGAAATCATATCGACCTATTTCGCTACTGCCGATAATATCTAAGGTTTATGAGAAACTTCTGCTCAAACGATTACAAACAGTAATTGAAGAAAGACGCTTGATACCAGATCATCAATTCGGCTTCCGGGTTCAGCATTCCACAATCGATCAGGTTTATCGAATAACAAATGAAATTGAGAATGCTCTAGAATGCAAAAAGATTTGCTCTAGCGCTTTTCTCGACGTATCGCAAGCCTTCGACAAGGTATGGCACGAAGGCCTCATGTATAAGCTAAGGACAATCCTACCGAAAAAATTATTCAAAATATTGAAATCCTACCTTGAGAACAGACTCTTTCGTGTTAGACATGAGACTGAATTCTCGGAATTCAAAGAAATCCACGCCGGTGTTCCGCAAGGAAGCGTTCTCGGCCCAATCTTATACCACAGGATGAAGGGACCATCGTAGCAACGTTCGCAGACGATACGGCTATCCTCGCAATCGATGAGTCAGTCGAATCATCAACTGAAAAACTCCAACGGGCTCTTAATAAAGTATGCGAGTGGACAAAGACCTGGCGAATTGCCCTTAATGAGAACAAGTCGACGCATGTCAATTTCACGTACAAAAGGATAAACAACTTACCTGTTTTCATTAACTCGGTACAAATACCGTACGCAAACGAGGCGAAATATCTAGGAATGACCCTAGACGCTAAACTTAAGTGGAAGCCACACGTAAAGAAAAAGCGCGACGAGCTCGCAATCAGAGTTAGAGAAATGTATTGGCTACTCGGAAGATATTCAAAGCTAAGCGTATACAACAAACTGCTCCTGTATAAACAAGTGCTAAAACCTTCTTGGACATACGGTATTCAACTTTGGGGTTGTACCAAACCAAGTAATATGGCTATAATACAAACATTCCAAAACAGAACGCTAAGAGCAATCGTGAATGCTCCATGGTATATCTGTGGTCACAAGGCATAACCGCCTAAGTCGAGTTATGACGAAATAGAGCTTTTAATGGTATTTTAAAAGCATTTTTCTGCTCTATCTTCATTATTTTTTTTAGATCTGTAGCTTAGTTACTTTGGAAGTTATGCCCTGAAAACCTAACCGCCTAACTGAGTGTTTGCACTTATGAGTTTGCACTTAAAACTGCTCTCCTGAAAAAAGTGCAAAACAGACTTAGGCGGTTATGCCTTGTGACCACAGATATAAGGAATAGTGATATTCACAGAGATCTAGGAATTGCTACCGTGAGTAACGAAGTAACAAACTTTGCTCGCAAACTTCGTTCTCGTATTCATGGTCACTGCAATAATGAAATAACCCGTACTCTGGACGTGACAAACCTTGAGCGCCGACTACAAAGAACAAGACCGTTCGACCTAGCGCCATAAGGAAAAACCGCATGTAATGACGGTATTAGTAGTTGCGTTCGCTGGAAAGCTACCTACCAAACGCGAATAACACTACAGAAGCGTAAACTACTTGTTAAGGTAACTTAGTCGTAGTCATCACTTAAATGAAAAAATGAGAGGAACAAATTTCATACTACTATGAGCGCGCGCGGCCGGATCTCATAGTGCCTCTCTGAGGGGTGAGGTTTAGCCCGTAGGCAGACGAGATATACCTGAATCGGGCATAACCAATGGTACGGGCCATTGGTATCTTTTGAAGATTACTCACCTCCAGGCGCAACCAAAAAAAAAAAAAAAAAAATTCCGGAATGGCTTTTCAAATGGAAAAATAAAATATTCTTAGTGGAAAATTTGAAAAATTCCGGAAAAACACGAAAAATTTGAATTTTTGCATTTTATCGCATGATTTGAATAACATTATAGGCCCTAAAACCTTCCATTCCTTGCGTACTGGAGATGGTGTGCTGTGCGCCACTTTTCAGGAGGTTTGCCAATGTTCAAATTTGCTCGAAAACGATACACATTGGAACTCAACCCTCAACGCTCGCCGATGCAACTTTTTCTACGCCAGTGTATTAAATTTGTACATTGTTTGCGATCATCATAGCGATATTTCATCCCTTGAACCCGACCGCGACGTGGCTGACGACATTTTGCACAGAGTTCGCACGACAACTTCGAACTTCGATCTTGAAATTAACGACGGGATGCGCAACAAAGCGTTAGTTCTGATCGAATACATGCGTACTCATGTGCGGCAGTCTGCTGTCGAAATTGGGAATACCAACGCCAAATAGTTCGATGCACGATGCGTTTAAGCGCGAATTGCAACGGGGGGAAGACTATGATCGGTATGAGCTGGCCGAAAGGGTCCAAACAAATGTGCCGCTTTTGAATGAAGAGCAGTTCTTCTGCTGTACGTGTACGATTCGTTGATAAGGGTTGTTGACGGGAGGCATCTACTTTCTCGATGCTACCGGTGGCACAGGCAAGACATTTGTCATTTCGTTGATTCTGGCAACATTGCGGTCAAGATCTCAATTTGCGTTGGCTGTTGCATGCTTTGGCATTGCTGCCACACTGTTGGAAGACGGCCGAACTGCGCATTCCGCTTTGAAGCTGCCCATGAAACTTCTCACGGTTGACAAGCCAAAGTGAACAATGACCAAGAATTCAGCGACGATGAAGCATAAACGAGCTTGGAAACAGTTGACAGAACAATAAAGGATTTAAGAGGTGATTCGAGACGATTAGGTGGTGCTATGATATTGCTCTCCGGCGATTTTCGTCAAACGCTTCCCGTCATCCCAGAATCTACTGCTGCCGATGAACTTAATGCATGCCTGAAATCGTCTTTTTTGTGGAGGCATATCAAGAAGTTGAAATTGACCACGAACATGAGATTCGCATTGCAGAACGACCAATCGGCTGATGAATTCTCGAGACAGCTGCTGGCACTTGGCAATGGCCAAATTTCTGTTGATGTTTTGACTGGATTGATATCTTTCCATGCTAATTTTTGCGAGTTCACATCATCGAAGGAGGAACTCATTACCAAAGCGTTCCCCGGTATTGCACAAAATTATAAAAATCTCGATTGGGCAATACTAACAGCGAAGAATAAGGATGTCGATAGCTTAAATTTGATTATTCAAAGTCAAATTGCTAGAGAATTGCATTGCTACAAATTCGTTGACCGCGTGACTGACGAGGATGAAGTGACCAACTATCCGACGGAATTTTTGAACTCGCTTGATGTGCCAGGAACTCCGCCGCAATTTACAGTTGAAGGTGGGATCGATTATAATTATGTTGCGGAATCGTAATCTTTCGAAATTGTGCAACGGTACGCGGTTGTCCGTCAAGAAACTGATGAACAATTTGATATAAGCGACGATCATTAAGGGCAAATTCAAAGGAGAGGAAGTCCTTATCCCAAGAATTCCGATTATTCCAACTGATCTCCCATTCCAGTTGAAGCGGATTTAGTTTCCCGTTCGATTGGCTTTTGCGATGACAATCAATAAATCGCAATGCTAATCGTTGGAAGTCTGTGGGACTAATCTCGAATTTCCCTGCATGGTCAGCAATACGTTGCCTGTTCGCGTGTTGGCAAACCGTCTTCGCTGTTCGCTTTCGCCGCGGAAAACAAATCGAAGAACATTGTTCATAATATCGCTCTCTACTGACTTCGATTCATTTAAATTACATTGGAATTTTAACTATCTGTGTTTTAATATTACCCTGTAGTGAAGGCGTTAAACTGGAGCGAGACGAAGTTCGCCGGGTCCGCTAGTTAATATATAAAAATGGTATGAAATATGTATAGTGATTCATCAATTGAGAACGGCTGGGTCGATTTGGCTCAAATTATTTTTCAGTTGTTCGTAATTGCCAGGAGATTATTGTTATGAAAGAAAATGTTAGGAAGACATTCCGGGAAAGTCGGGAAATGGGAAAAATCGAAATTTGATTTTTTGTATGGAATTTTTTGTGCAATTGTTACGGAATGGCTTTTCGAATGAAAAAATAGAAAATTTTTAGTGGAACATTTCGGAAACACGAAAAATTTGGCTTTTTCGACGAATTTTTGCATTTTTTCGCATGATTTGATGATTTATAGCTTTTGGTAAACATTAGAGGACCTACAACCTTCGATTCCATACATACCTCAGATTGTGTACTTTGCAGCACTTTTCGGAAGGTTTACAATGTTTAAATTTGCTCCAAAACGATACACATTGGAACTCAACCTCGCCAATGCAACTTTTTCTATGCCAGTGAATCAAATTTATACATTGTTTGCGATCATCACAGCGACATTTCATCCCTCGAACCCGACCGCGAGGTGGCTGACGACATTTTGCACAGAGTTCGCACGACAACTTCGACGAGATGAGCAACGAAGCTTTAGTTATGATCGACGAAGACATGTGCGTACTCATGTGCGGCAGTCTGTTGTCGATATTGAAAATGCCAACGTCAAATCGTTCAATGCACGATGCATTCCATCGCGAATGGCAACGGAAGGAGGACTATGATCGGGATGAACTGGCCGAAAGAGTCCAAACAGATGTGCAGCTTTTGAATGCCGAGCAGAAGAACAATGACCAAGAATTCAGCGACGGCGAAATTGATATATATATACGATGCAAATGCAAAATTATCATTTGGGATGAATCATTATCAACGATGGCGCATAAACGAGCTTTGGAGGCAGTTAACCGAACGATGAAAGATTTACGAGGTGATTCGAGACTATTTGGTGGGGCTATGATATTGCTCTCCGGAGATCCTTCATCCCGAAATCTAGTGCTACCGTTGAACTCAATGCTTGCCTGAAATCGTCTTTTTTGTGGAGGCAAGAAGTTGAAATTGACCACGAAGATAAGAGCCGCATTGCAGAACGACCAATCGGCTTCTGAATTCTAGAGACAACTGCCCGCACTTGGCAATTGTCAAATTCCTGTTGATGTTTCGACTGGATTGATATCGTTCTCTGCAAATTTTTGCGAGTTCACATCATCGAGAACTCATCACACCAAAGTATTCACCGGCATTGCACAAAAATTATAAAAATCTCGATTGGATATTAGTGAACGGGCAATATTAAGGATGTCGATAGCTGAATTTGATTATTCAAAGTAAAATCGCTGGAGAATTGCATTCGTACAAATCCGTTGATCGCGTGACCGATGAGGTTGAAGCGACTATCCGACGGCATTTTTGAACTCGCTTGATGTACCAGAAAGTCCGCCGTAGCTAAAGGCAGGATCGATTATGATTATGTCGCGGAATCTTAATCATACGAAATTGTGCAACGGTACACGGTTGTCCGTCAAGAAACTAATCCGACGGAATTTTTGAACTCGCTTGATGTACCAGAAACTCCGCAGCAGCTGAAGGCAGGATCGATTATAATTATGTCGCGGAATCTTAATCATACGAAATTGTGAAACGGTACACGGTTGTCCGTCCAGAAACTGTTCCGACGGAATTTTTGAACTCGCTTGATGTACCAGCAACTCCGCCGCGGCTGAAGGCAGGATCGATTATGATTATGTCGCGGAATCTTAATCATACAAAATTGTGCAACGGTATACGGTTGTCCGTCAAGAAACTGATGAACAATTTGATTCAAGCGACGATCATCAAGAATTCAAAGAAGAGAAAGTTCTTATCCCACATATTCCGATTATTCCAATTGATCTTCCATTCCAGTTATGAATGCTGCGCTCAGACTAAAACACGTGCAGAGCCAATGGTTTTAAAACCAGGAAAACCGCCAGATGAAGTAAAATCGTATAGACCAATTTCCCTTCTTCCGGTCATATCCAAAGTGTTCGAGAGAATATTGCTAGGGCGCCTGCAACTCGTTATAGAATACAATAATCTTATCCCTGACCACCAGTTTGGGTTCAGAACCAAGCATTCGACGATTGACCAAGTGCATAGAATTACTGACGTAATCGAGAAGGCATTTGAAGAAAAAAAGATATGCTTAAGCGTATTCCTTGACGTCTCACAAGCCTTTGACAAGGTGTGGCACGACGGTTTAAAACTTAAATTAGACAAATTCTCCCCGAACGCATGTATGCTATTTTAGAATCATATTTTGGGAATAGACTCTTCCGTGTTAGAAAGGGAAACGAATACTCTGAACTTAAAGAGATTTCGGCAGGCGTACCGCAAGGGAGCGTCCTTGGGCCGCTTCTTATCTGTTACATATTCGCGATATACCAAGAGAAGATGGCACTACCCTTGCTACGTTCGCCGATGACACCGCTATCCTAGCAGTTTGTAATACAATCGAAGAAACGACTTCGAAACTGCAAATCGCATTGAATAAGGTAAACGCATGGACGAGGAACTGGCAGATCGCCCTCAACGCAACGAAATCTGTTCACGTGAATTTTACGTATAAGAAAACTAATTTTTCTAAGCTTGGCCCGAGTGCCCTTTTCTAACGAGGCCAAATATCTGGGAATGACACTCGACGCAAAGCTGAAATGGAATTCGCACGTGAAATGAAACGTAAAGAACTAGATATCAAATATAGAGAAATGTACTGGTTACTTGGAAAACATTCCCAACTCAGTACCGAGAACAAATTGCTTTTATACAAGCAAGTGCTAAAGCCGGTATGGACCTACGGTATATAACTTTGGGGTTGTACCAAGAAAACGAATGCCAATATTTTACAAACTTTTCAAAAAAAAGTGCTTAGAGAAATTGTACAAGCACCATGGTACATTAGCAATGACGATATCCACAGGGATCTCGGAATTTCAACAATCGAAGCTGAAACTAGAAGCTTCGCGAGAAAGTATAGAAACCGACTAATCGGACATATCAACAATACAGTCCGACAAATATTGGATGAGAGCAATTTATTGCGCCGACTACAAGCAACGAAACCGTTCGACTTGGCGAGATAGGATTAACCGCGTCTAAATTGCGGAACATGCAGGATCTTTCATTGGGAAGTAATCTGCCAAAAGTTATTATTTCGTGATAGAAACATTGCTTGATAAGTTTTATCTTAGTTGCAGTATCTAACATGCTATCGAAGGGTGGTGTTTTTAGTCAGTAAAAATCTGCACTACTATGAGCACGCGATTAAAATACCCAGCTACAACGGTCATTCCCCCAAAACCAAACAGAACAACAACACCAAAAGCTAAATCAGCGAATTTTAACAATCAACCACAAAATGCAAGCCAAGCATACCGATCAGCGATTACTTTTCCAAGCGATGACAACACTAGGAATATAGGTCAAGTCGACTACGCAGAGTCATCAGAAAATCAATATAAAAGGGAAAACCAATGCGGAAGCCAGCGACCAGTAATACGTATTCCACAGTGACCAAGCCAATAAAGCGGACATAATAAAACAAAAAATAATAATAAATTGTTTTTTTTTAATCTCGCTCGGCGCGGTGTACATTTCTTGAGCTTGCTATTCTCATAGTGTCTTTGGAAGATTTTCATCCACCCCCGGAAAAAAAAATTCCAGTTCAAGCATATTCAGTTTGCCCTTCGATTTGATGACAATCAATACATAGCAAGGCCAATCGTTGCAAGTCTGTGGGATTAATCTCAAATTTCCCTATTTTTCGCACGGTCAGGTATTCGTTGCCTGTTTTTACGCGGCAAACATCGAAAAACATTGTTTATCATATCGCCCTCTACTGATTTCGATTCGATTGAAGTAAATCAAATTGAAATTTAAACTATTTGTGTTTAATAATTACTCTATAGAGTTTATCTGAAGGCGACACGAAGTTCGCCGGGTCCGCTGGTACATATATAAAGATTGTAAATTTATTTCTAAGAAGACAATATATTGAATAAGCAATGAAATATACAAAAAATCACAACAACAACAAATTGGGGAGTTATTCCATTTTTGAAATGGGGGTCTTAATTCATTATGAAATAACCCCCAAATTTGGGTTCTTATTAAATTTTTCCTTTTGGGACCTTATTTCATTGGGGACTTATTTCCTGCAGCCGTTTTGTTTTTAAAGAAATACTGTAGCTGTTGCACGCTGAAACTTCTCTTTACTCTGTTGCAGAATTAAAGACACTGTAATAAAAAATATGTTTAAACGGTTTTACATATTTATCTAAAGTTAGTTAAATTATTTGCAGGGTTGCCAGACTCCTTAACGTCCAACCCCCTGTTATATGGTTTAGTAAAGCCATTTGTTAATAAAGGCATACTTGTATACATCGGTATGTCTTCCCTATATTTGGAAAAAATACTCTTAACGTGGTATCCCTAATTTACAATAATACGATTTTCTTTCAGACAGTTAAAGAAAAAAAAAAGCAAAAATTCGAATTACGTAGGTACTTAAGTACTTATTTCCGTTTTTATTTTTATTACGCTGTTTTTTTTTTTTGTTTGTACTGTGTTAACAATTTTATTTATGATGCTTTATAAAAACAATTACTCAAAATTGTGCGTTTTGGACTTTGTTTTCTGATAAATTCTTCTAGTTGGAATTATGTCCCATCTTTAAAGAATAAATTATGGACCTATGTCCCACCAAAGTGGAATATAAGTCCATAATAAAATTTTGAACTTAAGTCTCACCTGGAGTTATGTCCCTGCGCCGCTGCACGCACACCCAATTTTTGAAACGCAGTCGGGTTTAGGTGACAAACTCTTAATTTATGGAAAAACTGAAATATTGCTTTAGCTTTTAATACCTAATTCATTTAATATTTTCCATGAAACTATGCATCCATGGGTTTTAATATATGCACTAAGCAGTGTATTCCTGACGCTTTTATAGAGGTATGCAACATCGTATAGTAAAAACACTTAGCGCTCATTGATTAGCGTAAACGGGCGCATTTCTTATGCACCCAATAATCTATTATACTTTTTTTTATCATTGCAAGTTGCAGCTACGCAATTACCGCCGACTGCATGCACTTTGCTCAGTTTGGTTTTTATAAATGTTAAAACTTGCTCATTTCTGCCATCCACTTGTTTTCAATGTCAATTTGTAGTTAATAGTTTGCGTCATTTTTCAGTTTTCAGTTTCTAAAGAGTTTCCGCGATTTATTATTGAGGCTCAAATCATATTCCTCATTTTAGAAATGTTTGTTATCAGGCTCAAGGAATTCGAGGGTAACAAAACAAACATTCCTAAGTAAAAGAGGAAGAGAGCAATTCCTTGAATATATATTGAAATGTAAGGTCCGTTTTTTTCTTCATTGTCAATTGATTTAATGACTGGAACTTGTTTGTTGATATGTCTTGAGAAAACTTGGGTTCGGATTTATATTTAAGATTTTCAAGGGATTGATCAACATTTCGATCAGTCCCATCTTTTTTGTTGTCACAATTCTTTTCTTGTCTTTTTCGAAAAAGTGTTCGCAGAAAAGTGCGTACGATATTGATAGTTACAGACTATTTCCCGAATGTTTTACCGAAATAGATCTTCGGCAGTCGTTATGTAGCTGAAAAAATGACAGACTACTCATACCTCCTACGTTTTAGTTATTAAAACTTTTTTCGATAGCACAAAACATTTTTAATTTTTTTTTCAGGAAAAGAAAAAAAAACTAAATTCGAAAAACACTAACTCCGTCGAAATAACGAATGAAAGACATTCCTGACGAAAGATATTTCATAAGGAATGAAATTATCAAAGGCTAGTAGCGGCACCTTAATGGCGCGTTTGTGAGTATTGAGACTGAGGCGGCGAAGATGGGTTTGGCGGTTAATGAGGGCAAGACGAAGTATATGTTGTCAACTAAAAAGAACACCCAACACCGACGTCACAATAGACCGATATAATTTTGAGGTGGTTAAGGACTTTCTCTACCTAGGCTCCGCTATAAACTCAGACAACGACACCAGCGCTGAGGTTAAACGTAGAATTTCTCTTGCCAATTGCTGTTTCTTTGGGCTAAGAAGGCAATTGAGTAGCAAAGACCTCTCTCGAACAACTAAAGTGACCCTTTATAAGACCCTTATCATCCCAGTTCTGCTATATGGCGCAGAAGCATGGACTCTATCAAAAGCGGATGAGGTAACTCTCGGTTGTTTCGAGAGAAAAATTCTTCGTGTTATTTTTGGTCCCGTCTGCATTGACGGTGAATGGAGAAGGAGATTTAACGACGAACTGTACGGGCTGTACAGCGACATCGACCTAGTCAGAAGAGTGAAGGTCCAACGACTGAGGTGGCTGGGTCATGTAGAGCGAATGGAGACGAATGCTCCGGCCCGGAAGATCTTCGAATCCGTTTGAGTGGTTAAAAAAAGCTTAAGAAATTTTTTTCGTTTGCATTTTTCGTTTCGCTATAATTGCACCCTAAGGCGCGATATATATTTACAACAACATCAGCCAACTGCGCATTTCCTCAGGAAAACATTGTTAACCTCGGCTTCTTCTCTTTCGTTTCGCTTAATCGAAAAAAATTTGACGACGCAGTTTTTGTTGCAGTGTTGGCTTTCTTAAGTTTTTTGTTTTGTTTGCATTGATTAAGAATTGTTTGTGTTATGGGGAGCTAAACGCAGTGAAGTTAGAAAAAAAAACGCATTTTGGTCAAAACGCCCCCAAAAAATAGGCTGGCAATAAAAGAAATAGCCTATGTTCTTCTCAGAATCTTAACTAACTTTTAAAAAAAAGTTTCCTCAAAATAGTGCACAGTGCAGTAGTTTTCACTCCAACCTTGGACATAGAAAACGGCTAGTTTTATTATATGAATGGATGCTATACAGCTTGGCTTATTATATTATATTATTACAAACTAATTTCATATCTAAGATCGTAACATAACAAATTGAGCAATGTAAAAGTAAAGAAAAAATTACTTCAAGTGTGCTAATTACTTATATAGAAAGAAAACAAATTTTAAATTTATCAAAATGGAGCATACATTTTAACTATTGAAAAGAAGAGGATTTCTGTTAAATAACAAATAGATTAAGAGGTGACAAAAGTCGTGTAAATATATGTAATTGGGCTTTTAGTTTAGCTAAAACAAAAATTTTAATGCGAACATTATTATACCTAGTCCTCCAAAAGAATTTCGATATTTCATTGCGTGGACGAGTACCTAAGCAATCATAACAACAATACAGGCTCTCTCAAACCCACGCGACTTATTCGCAGCGATAGCGAAACTTTCGCCTGCCAAATTATATAAACATGGCAGTATATGAGAATACCCACACTCAGGTGCAGCGATTTTTTTTAATATTCGCTGTTGGCACGTTGGCAGCGTTTTTGTCTGTCACTTTTGTTTATTTTTCTGTGATGGCACTGAAAAACTGATTGAGCTGGTAACTGACACATACTGACGGGACGCCTCGTTGTGATCAGGCTTGCGAATTTCCTTGTCGCATTCAAAGTCGAAATTGTCGTCGTCGCTGTCGCTGCGAATAAGTCGCGTGGGTTTGAGAGAGCCTTTATTGTTGTTATGATTGCTTAGGTACTCGTTGTTAAAAGCTAGTATTCCCGAACTCTTATCACATTCCACCACGATTGGTAGAATTTTTTTCAACGTTGGTGGACCTTTTTTTATTTTTTGTATGTTTTTCCATGTCACACAGATTCTGATTGACATAAAACCGATAGGAAGCCCAACGGCTAAAATTTTGAAAAAAAAAAAAAAAAAAAACTGAGGGGGCCAGCCATTGACTTATTATATATGGACTGCTAGCTAGTGAAATGTCATTCTCATAGATTTCTGCGAGAAAATATGTTCCAAAACAGCACAGGCGCTACTGTTTCGCTGCGGAATAGCAAAGAAACACATGCCGCCGCCAAGTTTAAATCTCCATAGTAACTTAAACAAAACAGCGACATTTTTCAAAAAAAAGTTCGTTTCCATAGTATTATGTAAACAAAAGAGCGACATCTTTACCGAAGATATTCATTTCCATAGCAAAATGTAAACAAAAGAGCGTCATCTATTCAAATGATAGAAAGCTTCAAAAAGTGATTTCAAATTCTTCAATGTTTTTTATTTTGGAATAGAATAATAAAAAATAACGATACATTTCTTAATTATTTATTGACCCATAAACTGAACAAGTTTTGTAAATTTACTTCTTACAAGAGTTTTATGGTCATTTATATTATACGTTCAAATTATGGAGCTCGTATGTAGCTTACTTATTTTTCCGCAGCGAAACAGTAGCGCGTCGAGTTTTGGAACATGCGTGAAGTTGGCTACTAGCAGTCCATAATAAGTCAATGGGGCCAGCGGCAAGAGGATTACGAGTTGGGGTCTCAGTATGGTTTGTTTTTACTGCATACGTCATATATCTTCCCACAGGAGTTGCCCTTTGTTGTGGCGCTTGGAAAATCTGATTCGGTATCTTGGCTGCAACAAGGCAATGAACTAAGTCTATGTGGGCTGCTTGGAAGGTTACGGATTGCAATGTCATCAATTTGGTTGACCGTTTGATTATAAATATTTAAAAGAAAGTGACTTTATTTACAACGCTTATAACTGAAGAACGCCTGTACCGATTTAGATTAATCGTACCTAAGAAAAATCCCCGAAAAAAAATTAAGAAGAAAATTCATTTTCCCATACATTTTGCACGGAGCGATTTTCCGACGCCATCTTCATGATAGATAAAGTTCATGTTTACATTACGTTGTGACAATTTTTTGCGACAGTTGTTTCTGAACCAAATTTGTGAGACAATTGCTTAAAGCAAAGGTCAATTGAGTTTTTAAATAAAAACCTAATACATAAAACCTAATCGTTACAAAATTTAAACATTTCTTTTGTAAATACATAATACATTAATACTAACATATATGTTTACGTTAAATTTAAACGTAATTTTTTACTAACCGAAGCTCAGACCTATACCGGCGAGTTTTCCTTTTTTGTTTCTTTTGAAATTGTTAAAAGTTGATTCGAAGTGGGTGCATTTTTTGTGATATTAAATGTATGAATTTATTTTCTTTTGTGATTTTCTATTATGCCATGTTCCCACCAAACTGAAATCGCGAGGTTTCGATGAACTTTTACTGAAACCTCGTAAGTCGTTCCCACCGAGTTGAAGTGATTTCAAAAGTCATAAGCTGTCAATTTTGAAAATATAACTTACTTTGTTTTTTTTTATTCAAATGATTTTGCCTGCAGAAACACTTGTTTGTTATGATTTGTTTTTTTTTTTCGATTGTTTTGGCGTTTACTTTTTTGACGTTCACAAATAATGAACACAAAATAAACCAAAGTTCACGCTGTAGGCTTGTTCGGTTTGATAACCTCTCACGGGCGGATGAACCCAGAGGGATTTCGACTAGATTTCGCTTAAATCCCGAGATTTCGAACGGCAAAAATGTATGGCGAAACCTCGGAGATTTGGAAACATTTTACGAAACCTCGCGATTTCGGTTGGTGGGAACATGGCATTATATCGAAAAGACAACACATAAAATCAAATCGTATTGTGAAGTTAGAACTTTGATCTGCATTGCCTTAACAAACGGGAGTACCATATAACAAAACTACTATGTCTGGACATTTATGGTGCCTTGAATTTTGTAAATGGCGTTCTACAAAATGGGGAAGTATTAAAAAAAAACAGTGGGGGTACAGCTGTCTCTATATATAAAAGAGTTTGTCCTTATAGGTGATCAACGCACAGCCCAAACTGTAAGAGCTATGAAGCTGAAATTTTAAAGAAAACTTCCTTTTATGGCGTAAGGGAGCACTAAGAAGCGATTTGGGAAAATTCGAACTCTAAGTGGGGGAAAAGGTGGGTCAAAATTTGTATGGGAAAATTCTTATTTTTCATCCGATTGACTTCAAACTCAGTTGGTATACTCTATGTTAGAAATAAAGAAAACTGATGTCCCCGATTTTGGAAATTTTGCTTGGGCCCGAGTTATTGGCGATTTAAAGGGAATGCTTTTACGGGCGCTTCTACTGCGCTGTACTAAGATTACCTACCTAGAGGTACATACTGCATTATAAAAATTTGTTTTTTAACTTAAAATTATTGTAATGTTATAATGTACCCAATGTAAAAGGTTTAGTTATCCACATTTAGCGAGAGAATTTTCACTTTTGGTGTGTGGTCACAAGCGCACTCTTTTTTGTGTGGAAGGACGTAGGTAGGTATACCTACCTAGGGGAGCTGATTATTTTTTTTAAAAATGGCGTATTACGCCTGCGCCACCTCATTTTCTTAAATTTTTATGTGTTTGTGAATTACCTCATGTGCAAACAGTAAGTTACTGGAATAATCAGGCATCTTTATACAAAAATAAATGTATGTTTGAATCTACGTAAGCTTTTTACTCCAAAACCACCAAAACGATTGCACTTAAATCCGCACATTCTTTGGTATTGAGGAGTGTTCCTGTTTGATCTACTTCCCGTTTGAAACGCTTTCTCGATACTGATGGGAGCTAATGTTGTTCGTTGCATAAATAAAGAACTTTGCAAACAAAAATAAGCGGGATAGAAAAGCGGAGAATTGCACTTCCCATCAGGGATGTTGCGGATGCAGAATTTTTGACATCCGCGGATGCGGAAGCGGATGCGAATATTTTAAAGCTCACATCCGCGGATGCGGATTAAAATTAAAGTTTTTTTTAAGGGATTAATTTACATAATTTACACTGCGAATAATCTCGGTTATGCTCATCTATTTAAAAAAAAAAAAGACCATATCCCTGTCTTCACGGCGAAACACGAAAAAACTAACTACTTTGGCGTCACTCCGGTTCGACTTCACTGTTCACTCTACCTACAGTCTACATTCTCCAAGCAGAAAAAAACAGCCCACTCAAAAAATTCTCAAATGTGTGTGTAAAAAAAACATTTTTTTATTTATTTGCCTCCTCGTCACACTAGTAGCGCGAATTACGTGTCTTAATTCTTTTAAATAAAAATCAAATTCTTATACAGTAGGTGTTTATTGTTCAACTACTTTGTACAGACTACTCGCTTAAAACTAACAACTAACATAGTTTGGCAAATGAATAAATAGAAAAAGAAGCGCCAAAACGAAATATTTACATAGTAACATAATGTATTCTATTTACTACGATATGGTGAGTCAAAAGTTGGAGACATTCCCATAGCAACAGCTCTCTCTATTATGCTTTATGTTTATCATCAGCATCAGCATCAGCATGTCTTGAATGCATAGAGTAATGGTCCATAAATGTATCGAAGCATAATCATTTATATGATGGAATGCGTTGCAACAGTATTAGACATTTTCATATTTACGACAGCTGTATTATGTTGTGTCTTGTGTGTCGTTATCAGCGTGTCTTCAATACAGAGAGTGTTGAGCGTTGCCGATGTTGGATGTTGCGTTTGGTTTGGGACCGAATGTGGATATTCGGGTCCATATCGTAACTCCTCCCGTCGAAGTAGGAACTGAGGGAACCGAAGGTCAAATGGATGCAGGTAATGAAGACGTTGAATTAGATCCCATGTTATCTGGATCCTTCTTCCGATCAGGATGAGGGCTGAATTGTTCTTTAACCGTCTTTTGGGGATTCGTCCATATTTAAATGTATCTGACTCATTGGTTGTGGGGAGGGGAAATGGTAGGGTTAAATAATAATAAGAGTTGGCTGCTCTTTGTTTATTTTTTTTTTTTTTTATTAAATTAAAATTAAACTAAACTGTGATTCAGTTTCATATCAAAATTTCTACAATGATAGATCAATAACTTTTCTAAATTCAAAAATTCAAAGTACTGCTTTTTTTTGTTTTCTCTTGTGTGGGCATCTGCAAATTCTTAGTTTCGACTAGCAAACATTTTTCTTTTTCTAACTTTTTGCTTATGAACTTTGCGTTTATTTGTGCCTACTGTGGTTTTGTTATTGGTGACAACTACATGTTCATTAAATCGTGGAGCTAGCTTATTTCTTCTGTCGTCTTGTTCGTATATTTTCTCATTTGGTCTAAAGTCAGGTGGGTCGATTCGATTTTCGTTTCGTTTATTTATAATCTTGTTTTTGTATTCTAAGCTTCGCTCATGTATTAACTTACTTAGAAGCTCATAGTTTTTTGTATGTTCTGCTAAGTAGTCTTGTTCTGTTCTATTTTTGTTTTCTTTGGAAGGAAATATGTTATGTTTTTTAATGTGGCCAGTTAGAATTTCGAAGGGAGATAATTTTGTTACGGAATGGATAGAGTTGTTGTAAGTAATGACAGCCTCATCAACAATTTCGGATATGGACTTATTTGGACATAGGGATTTGATGATCCTTATTAACTCAGTGAGTGTGGAATGGAATCTCTCTACTGGTGAGTTTCCAGTTGACGTTTTTGCACATATGGGATGTAATTCTATGTCATATATGTTTAAAAAGTCCCTAAACACTGTAGACAGGAATTCACTTCCATTGTCTGTGACGATTTTTTGGGGGATTCCATGGTGGGCGAAGAAGTGTTTTAACGATTTCACAAGGTTAATACTATTCCTACTTGGGAGCAAATATACGCTGGAGAATTTACTAAACTTGTCTACTATTGTTAGGAAATGTTCTTTGTGTATTGAGTAAATATCTAAATGTAATATATCGAGGGGTTTGGATGGGGTTTCAGTCAGCTCGAATTTTATAGGTTTTCTCAATCGATCATACTTGTACTTATTACATATCTCGCAGTTGTTGATGATCCGAGTGACGACATTTTTTATGTTGGGAAAGTAATGCTCTCTCTTTAAGTGTTCTAGAGTTTCAACTATTCCCCTGTGGTTCGACTTATGGTGATAGTTTCGAACTAAGTTTTCTTGTTCGTCTATGTCTATCACATCGTGTACAAGCACGGTGCATCTTATTAATTTGAGACGGCTGTGGTTGAAAAACTTAGAATAAGCGGATTGGATTTCTTTGAAGGTGTCATCATCGGTTAGAATGGCTGTTTGTCTTTTTGTATTTGCATATTCCTTAAGTATTTGAACTATAATGGATTCGTTCCTAATATCATTGCTTTCTATCAGATACCTTTTCTTCCTTTTGAATAAAATTTTTAGGTTTGCATGTAATTTTGGTCTTTTTTCATTATATCTTATTATAAGCTGATTAGAGAATTCGTTAAGCGCACGTTCCGAAATCGGGATTCCATCGTTAAGGTTTTCTTCAGCTGAATGAATTGTGGTCAAGTTTTCGGGATCATCTATATTGTTTTCAAGAGAAAAGTTATCAAAGTTGTTCTCAGATTGCACTTCAAGCATCTCATTTGCGTGAAGCTCAATTCGAGATAAGGCATCTGCATTTGAATTCAACTTCCCTTTCTTGTACACTACAGTGTAGTCGAATTCCTCGAGCCTAAGGCGCCAACGTACCAACTTGGAATTCGGTTCTTTCAATGAAAAAAGCCATGTTAGTGGCTTGTGGTCAGTTATTATTTTAAAAGGTCTTCCAAATAGGTACGGCCTAAAGTATTTAGTGGCCCAAACTATAGCCAATAGTTCCTTCTCGATCGTACTGTAGTTTTGTTCTGATATAGATAAGGTTCGACTTGCGTAGCAAATCGGCTTATCAAATCCTATTGGACCTTGAGATAACACAGCACCTAAGGCAACGTTACTCGCATCTGTAGTAACGTTGAAAGGCCTGGAGAAATCTGGGTATTGCAGAATGGGATCATTGCAGAGTAAGCTTTTGCAGGCTTCGAAACAGTTGACATATCTTGAATCCAATACGATGCTCTTACCCTTGCGCAGACATTCAGTTAAAGGTTTTGTTAAGTTAGCGAAATCCTTTATGAATTTTCGGTAGTAACCGATTAACCCTAGAAATGACTTGATTTGCCTAGTCGTTTTAGGAATAGGGAATTTTTTAATAGCAGATATTTTATCTGGATTAGGTTTGACCCCATTCGCCGTAATTATGTGTCCCAGAAACGATACTTCACTACGAAGAAATTCCGATTTGGTCAATTGGATTTTCAGGTTTGCATCTTGAAGTTTTTGAAATACATGTTCCAGGTTTTGAATATGTTCCTGTAGGGATGATGAAAACACAATAATATCATCCATATAGACGAGACATATTTTGCCCTGAAGGTCACGCAGAACATTGTCCATGACGCGTTGAAACGTGGATGGAGCATTTTTAAGGCCAAAAGGCATGCGCGTAAATTCGTAGTGACCATTTTCAATCGAAAAAGCTGTTTTAGGAACATCTTCGGGATTCACTTGTATTTGATGAAAACCTGAAGCAAGATCCAAAGTAGTGTAGTAGATAGATTTTCCCAGTTTATCTAGGATATCAGATATATTTGGTATCGGATATCGGTCGTCAACAGTCTTTTCATTTAGTTTACGGTAGTCTATGACTAACCGCCACTTATTCTGGCCGCTTGAATCCGACTTTTTCGGAACAATCCATATAGGGGAAGACCAGGGGGAAAAACTTGGGCGTATTATACCCTCGCTAAGCAACTTAGATATTTGCTTCTGGACTTCCTCTTTATGAATGTGCGGGTATCGGTATGATTTTGAGTAAATAGGGACGTTATCTTTGGTCTTTATTTCATGTTTAATATTATTTGAGAACGTTAAATTCTGCCCATCTTTAAAGAAAATGTGTTCGTATTTTCGACATAAGGTCAGAATCTCCCTTTTCTCTTCCGAATTCAAGTGATCAGTGCAGATGAGTTCAGATACATTTGAGTGATTCAAATTTCCCTCATTATGAATTGATAAATTATGAATTTCCAAAAACTCGTTCTCGTTTACAAGTTGGGCTTTTACAGGTTGTTCAACAATAAACGTTTGCGATGAATTAGAACAATTGACCACTTCTACTAGAGAATACCATTTGCATGAGCTGTAAATGCCCTCTGATATAGTTAGATGTTGCGCTATCTGTACTGGTTTTATGTAGATCGTCCCTTCCTCGATATCAACCGGCAGACTAACAATAACTTTGGTTAAACCCGGGACAGTGAACGATTTTGACATCAGGTTGGGTTTATAGCATAAGCAAATACTTGTATTGCTGTTTTCTAACACTGAATTTTTCAAGTCAATGCTCATACCCAAATCCTTTAGCATTTCTGTGCCAATAAGGCCATCGAAATAATTATGAAACTTGAAAATCAGGAAAGAAAGTTGAATGTCAGTATTTAATTCCGGTAATCCATTCAAAATTACCTCTTGGTTAAGAACCTTAGTCCCAAAAACTGTTTTGATTTCAATTGGATGTATTAAATTAATGTTTTCATTTAGAACTATGTCTGGTCTTATAAAAGATTTGTTGCTGCCAGTATCAATTAAAAATTTCAGTGGTAGGTTATTTAAACTGTGTATTGTTATATATGGTAAAAGACTTGAATTATAATTGTTGATATCTAGGTATCCTATTGATTCTCCGAGGCTGGTAATGGAAAATTTGAGTCATCCACCTGGTTGATACCTTGTTGAAATGAGTCATGTGTATCTAGATTTTGGTAGTAATCATCAGTATTCTCATGAGGGTTATAATATTCTGATTCCGTTGGTCCAGGAGCGTAGCCACTGCTGCTGCCCTCAATATTATACAAATTATTGTGCCTTGAATTTTGTGGGATATTGTTAGGGGTGCCACTAACATTTCTGTTAGAATTGCCGCTGTAAGTATCCATTGGCTCGGGTGGGGGAATTTGTCTGTGGGCTGAATACCTATTACTATTGTAGGATGAGTGTTGTCGACTTTGTGGATATGAGTTATTGTAGTTAGTGTTATGGTAAGTTTGTTGAAAATTGTTAGGATAATTTAAGGGTGTGGGTTGTACAATACTATTTATTGGGGTATGTTTCGGGAGTGTCTGAAGATTGGTTGGAATGAAGGAATTACGGATATTGTTTTGAGTAGGTATATTTTGGTAGTTATTGTAAGGTGGTCTATTTGTGATTCTGTTATATGATGGTATTTGTGGGGCACGTTGAGGGTCTTGGAAATAGTGGCAATTTTGTTCCTGTAGACAAAAATGGTACGCTTCAGAAAGTTTTTTTGGCCTCATCGATCTTACAGTGGAGCCTAATGGTTCTCTAAGCCCTGACAAAAACGTGTTTAAGGACATTTCTTCGTACAAATTTAGTTTAGCTGCAATAACATTTCTATCGGTTTCGTGGACTTTCACATGGTTTGTCATTGCTGACAAAACGTCAATTATTTTTGAATAAAAATACTCAAGACTGCTTTGATTCTGTCTTATTTGGTGAAGGTCACGAATTAAGCTTGTCTCATTTCTTTTGTCCGAGTAGTGTATTATTAAATTATTTTTAATCTCATCCCAATTTATTGCTGTGCCATATAAATTGAGTACCTCGTTTGCCTGTCCAATAATTTTGTTTCTAATGGCTCTTAAAATAATTTTTTGATAAGTAGAACCTCTTAACTGAGGCATGAGACTAAGAATTTCATCAACATTCGTTAAAAAGTCGTATAATAGTCTGGGGTTTCCATCAAATGATGGTAAATCCTTAACGGCATCGGGAATCCGCAATGAATTAAAAATGTCTACCGCTATCGAAGCTTGGTTTAACGGATCTTGACCGTAAGCCATATTATCTATACCTGAATTTGCAGATACGACAACGTCGGAAATCAAAAAACGCGTGTTTGAGTTTTTCTCTTCACTTCTATTAATTAAATTACAATTTAAACTATAATCTGAATCACTTGCTTGTCTATTTACACTTCTAGATAAATTAATATTTACTCTTCTCCAACTAGTACTATTCAAGAAGCCAACTTTCACTTTATTTTTTGTTTTTTTAGAGATAGGAGACATAGGAAAACCAATGAGCAGATCCACAAAACAGGACTTACCTTGCCAAGACAATAAGTGAACAACTAACAGTTTCTCATAGGTTCAGGATCGATGGCTATAGCTGCATCAGGAACAGAATCATCCACCTCGATATTCCCTCGACGTTTCTTCAATGTATGATCAATCTCTGCTTACTACTAGGTCCGTGTTGGGGTTCAGGATTATGATCCTTCACTTCGATATTCCCTCGAAGCGTGGTTTTCCGCTTTTTTTTCACCAGTTTAATTTAGCTACTAATTTAATTTCACTATATGGACTGGGGAAAAGCGACCGACTGCGCCAATTACGTGTCTTAATTCTTTTAAATAAAAATCAAATTCTTATACAGTAGGTGTTTATTGTTCAACTACTTTGTACAGACTACTCGCTTAAAACTAACAACTAACATAGTTTGGCAAATGAATAAATAGAAAAAGAAGCGCCAAAACGAAATATTTACATAGTAACATAATGTATTCTATTTACTACGATATGGTGAGTCAAAAGTTGGAGACATTCCCATAGCAACAGCTCTCTCTATTATGCTTTATGTTTATCATCAGCATCAGCATCAGCATGTCTTGAATGCATAGAGTAATGGTCCATAAATGTATCGAAGCATAATCATTTATATGATGGAATGCGTTGCAACAGTATTAGACATTTTCATATTTACGACAGCTGTATTATGTTGTGTCTTGTGTGTCGTTATCAGCGTGTCTTCAATACAGAGAGTGTTGAGCGTTGCCGATGTTGGATGTTGCGTTTGGTTTGGGACCGAATGTGGATATTCGGGTCCATATCGTAACTCGCGCAGCTGGTTTCATCCATTGGCACCGCACACATTAGGTCTGTTCCCTTACAATAATGCATTCAAACACATTAGCCAAATTTAGTCAAAGTTTATTTCCTTCTATACAACTTTTGAGTAAGGGAAACAAAGTTTGACTAATTTGTTCGAATGCATTATTGTAAGGGAACAGACCTAGGGTCGAATTACCGCATCCGTGATCTAGCAATACGTCACTGAATTTTTCTGATTTTACATGCAAAACAATAACAAATTCAGTCACGTATTGCTCGATCACGGATGCGGTAATTCGACCCCTATTTTCTTGTCATGTCTTGCACAAAATCCGCATCCGCAAAAAACTCCGCATTGATTGTTGCAGATGCGGATGCTAAAATGAATGCGAATGTTCCGCGATTGCGGATGCGTATGTGAATATCCGCAACATCCCTGCTTCCCATACCTATAACAAAATTATTTAAAATACTTTATTAAGATATTTATGACAGATTAAGCATTGCAATTTGTTAGATGACATTCTACCCAATGTGGCAGTAATAAAAAAGGCACCTCCCTTTGTGAAGAGTAGGCGGGATTTAATACGAAAGTCATTGGCAACGCCGGGTGCATACCGCTAGTACTCGATAAAATATACTAACTTTGAACTAACTTTCCTTCACAAAGTTCGTCAAAATGGCGTTATACCTTCCTCTGATAAGACCAGACTTAGAAAATTCAGGGTTGATCAGTTGATGGACCATTTTTCTGCTTCACTATTTGCTTCCATTTTTAAATTTAGAAAATGACGTCGATACCTTTCCAGTTCTTTTAAAAAAAAATTCAAACGTTTTAATGCATTTGAAATATTGATGGCTACAGACTAAAGTGCTTTAGAGGCTGCACCTCCAGCGTTACAAATGTTCTTTTCATCTTTTTTGTTTTGAAAGTGTTTGAATTTGTATTTGGTCTTTAGTTGTGTCTCACTCTAATTGATTTTAGATACTTATAGTTTTGAAGTACTTAGGTACACAATTTTGTTAAAAATGTTGTGTTACTGCAGAGCTCGCGACCTTTCTCGGTTCGGGGTCCGTGGTATTTGGCCACCCCCGCAGTCCTATAGTTACGCCAATGATCACGATTCTCTGATTCTGGTAATGTAAAGGTAAAAGATAGACCGTAGAGCACCTATGCATGCCATTCTTTGGACTTTATTAAGTTTGGTTATAAAGGGTCATTAATTGTTCGGTTTCAAAAGTAAAGCTGATAAAACACACACAGCAATACATTTTTGATGAAAATGGTTTCGACGATTGTAATGCTTCGTGTAACACTAAAATGGTTAAATCGTCTGGACGACATCGTTTTGGACGATTGAACTTATGCTTCGTATAACTCGTCCAACTATCCAGTGGCGATTCTTGGTCTTAAGCATTGGGTTAGCTACGTGCTCTGGGTAAAAAAAAAACAAATCGGGATTTTTTAATTTTATTAATATCTAACTAAAAAAAAAAAACAAAGAACAATAAACTCCACAAATAAATAATTTGAAAAAAAAAAACGGTCACAAAATTTGTAATGGCTCGACTACAAAAATCGTCACTTTCTTTTAGTTCTTTCAGCAATTCCTTTTTGATATACATAAGAGCCAAAAAGCTAAATCTCTCCTGACCTTGAATGCTTCGAAGGCACGTCTTTATCCTCTTCAATGCAGAAAAGAAGCGTTCTACAGACGCCGTTAAAGCTGGTACTGTGCATATAAGTTTTGAAAACTTGTACACCTGCTCAAAAGTGTCGGCGATATTAATATCCAGAGCAAGACATCAAATGGTGTTGTTGTTTTTGACGATGCTGCTGATGTTGTACCTGTTTTCTGTACAGCGTCTGTGTTTTCATAAAAAAACAGTCAATTCATTTTTTTTGATTGAGTGAATTCAAATATGTTCGGGTAGCTTTTAATTGGATTTTTAATTAATTCAAGAAAATAGTTTTTTTTGCGATAGTTACTCAATTTTTCCCATTCAGTAAATCGAAATATTTTAGTTTTTTAAAGGATGCAAACCGTTCTGATATCTGCACACGCATTCTTATTCTTACTGCAATTTCCCTAGAAAGAGAAACATACGAACGAACAATAATAAGAGAACGCACAATCACAGAAGAGAACCCCACTCGACTTTCAAGCTTTATCGCATTTATTTGCGCTAACGCTTCCATTTATTTAACTGGACTTTGCATACGACTGGTAGTCAAACAAAACTATAGATTGTAGGGAATTTGGTAGCGCAATTTTGTACGCTAAAATGCTACAAGCGGTAGACTAATTTTATAGGAGTTTTGAATTGTGTGTGTGCAGTGTGCACTGTGCAGGGTGCAGGCAGAGAATTCGGTATCGCAAATTTAACACTAAAGAATATTTCAAGGGAAACTTTTTGTATGATGTATTGTGTTGTGTTTGTGTGTAAAAAAATATGATTTGTAGATAGGTAGTTTTGTTATTGAGTAGGTATTGTATTTTGCGTATAATTAACTGAAATTATGTTGGTTTAGCGCCGCTAAACTAGCTAACTGAGACTATCAAATTCCGACGACTGAACGATTGCGATTGAACGATTGCTATTTTGCAATCTTTTGATCGTTTTTGGTGCATTTTTTCAGTTTGATTCGGTCTGAGAGACGTATTAACAAATATTTAAAGGAAACATACACTTATGTTCTCTTTGGAGGGGACTCACTTTTATCGGATTAGTAAAAAATGCATTTTTTGCAACAAAAAAATTGTGATACAAATGCATTTTGTTTATAATGGCATACAGTAATGCAATCAGAAACGAAATGCAGTTATTAAATTGCATTCATTGAATACTTTTTAACAACTCGAATATTTAACAATAAAAAACGGAAAAAAAATTCTATACATTTTCTGTTGTCAGAGTTTGTTTACAGTAGTGTTCAAACTGTTCAAAATACGATCGATAAACGATTCGATTGAACGATGCGACGATGATGTTACGTGAAGCAAACTTAAAACGACGTCGTTCTCTTCAATCGTTTCAACGACGAGCGTTTCATGAATTACTCGAAGAGAGTCATGGAAACAGCATCACTTTAAGATATTTTCTGAGGAGTAATGTTTATTATGTTTATAACTTAGAGTTGATCACGTATTTTTTAATCTACCGTACACTTTTTGCGATATATTAAAAACTTAAATTAAATACTAAATTTCTTAGAGCCATGGCAACACCTATAGCTAACAACTGTACCATCGTACAAAAATTGTAGTATTAAATGGGTTAGTACTATTTAAATAAACAACAAAAGACCAACCCCGTTTACCTACATATATTGCATACTAGAAGCAAAGGTTCATAGTTCAACCCCTTATTTGTTGAAGTTTATTGCATAGTTAGGTATATAGCACTGATCTCCGACCTACTGTTGGTTGAGAGACTCACACTATGCAATATACATACTTTGTACGAGTTCCAATGTTCCCCTTTTACATACGCACAGTCGCACACCCAAGCGATTGTTACTTCGAAATTTTTGTTGATACTAAAGATCTTTCATGATTATTTCTGTTATACAATTTAAGTACAAATATAATGATAGTTCACGGGTTTCTCCTATCTGTCAAGGGACGGCTATTTCTAGTCTGCCTTATCAACAAAATTACAGACTCAGAATCCAGCATAACGAGTTTTTGTTCATGATCAATTGAATGTGGTCCAGCCTGCAAGCCAGGTGCAAGGACACCCCTAAAAAAGGTAGGAATTTTATTTTAAAATATGTTTAATTTATTGAAGTAAAATGAACAAAACATTTTTTCCTTAAATAATTTGCTATGGAACTGGATTTACTTGTTCGTACCCCTAAGGATGCAATACGAACAATTTCTGTTAGGGGTTCAGAATATATTCAGTTTTAAATCGAACCTTAACAGCGTTAGTACCTAATAAAAACGTTCTCATAACGCTGCGGTTAGTAAATATTTCCAAAATTTATAGCATTACGTTTACATTTAATCGTATATAATTTTTCAATTTAAAATTAAATTTATAAGAAAACTAGTGTTAAGTTCCATATTTAAGATAATAATCCAAAAGGTGATAGCTATTTATTTCAGTGTAAATAGGTATGTATGAACCTATGAACGAGCAAACTATACCGAAAGCATTTTTTTTTTGTTTTAAGCTGTTTTTAAATATTTAATGACGCAATAGCCCATAAATCAAAAATGAATGATGATGAACTCTCACAGTTAAGGTACAAAGTATTCCTTACATCTCTGCGAATTACCCAAGCAATAAAATGAAAGAATCACATTTGGCAACTTTTATCTGGTATCTTAACAGTATCCATCTCATGCGAACTAGGTAAGAGTTGGAACAAACACTTAAATAAAGAGCAATAAGTCCGCTTCGATACAAACGTCGATCCTCCTGATAACAGATAGACATGCCTGTTTCGAAATTGAACCAGCCGTACCTACCAATCTTCTAGAAAAAATGTTTTTGTTATAGGCACTGTATATTGCTTGCTGTTGCTCAAATACGTTTTATGAATGACTAGCTTGAAAGCATTTTCAAAAATTTTTGTTTTTTTTAATTGTGATATCTATTGTGATTTTCACCAATAAAGTGCTGGTGGTACATACTTACTGTTAAGTTCTGCCTTCGGTAGCCAGCATCTGTTCTTTCGCTTATTATCAAAACGATCAACAGCTTAGAATACCTACATGTTTTAGTTACATCGCTGTGCCGAACTCGACAGATAACAAGTTTTTATCCCAGACATAGGGTCCATGATTTATAAACTTCAATGACTTTTAAAGATATTTCTATTTTATATTGCTTATGTAGTCAAAAACAATGCATAATCTTGTTGTTATTTTTCTTAAAATGTAGGCTTTCTGGACTGTCCAGGTCGTGCGGCGGAAACATGTTTCAAAGTACTTTGGGACAAGCGACACTTTTAATATTCTTTTAACATACATAAGTGATATCAAGTACTCTGTAGTGCTTGACGTTATTGCCTTTAACTACGGTGAGTTCATCTATACCTACGTAGTGCGTCATTTAAAGCAGTCAGATCCAACATTTACGAATTAAAACTTTCTTGGTAAAAGAATCGGGACTTATATATACAAACTAATTCGAGTAAGAAGTTTGATATCTTGATATCTTGATGAATGAATTCATTTTTAACGCAGTAGGTATCATTTGAACAAAAAGAAGCGCAGCGTTTAATTTTAGAAAGCTTCTATTGGTGTGCAGTTTTATGAATTCAATTAGGTATTTATAAATTCATTTCCGAGCATTTGCTTTTACTTATATTTGTTTTGAGTGCCTATATAGATAAAGTTCTAATTTGGCAATGAGCATCCACAATTAAAGAATTCGGGAGTAGATAGTTTATTAGAACTAGTTCCATATATGACCAGGACCACAACCATTTGCAATTTTTGTAAGTCGTACCGAACGTCCGCATTTGTAAACCTTCTTAGGAGAATTACACACTGAAGAGAAAAATATGTGCGATAGTATTCTTAGGTACATGTAATTCCTATTGACAAATGTCACATAAATTCAATAATTTCGCTTCACCAACACACTCCACATAACCTTTGCCATTTCACTGCTGACAAACCGTTCATAGAATTTAATCTGTGAATTTGGAAATATTCGTCACATGTGGATAGAACTTTTTTTTTTGGAAATATGTGTAGGTACATTTGCTTCAAATGAAAAATAATACTCATTGTAGAATGGTTGTAGGAGAATAAAAACATTTTAAGCAAACTTTCATCTGTATAGTTTAAGAAAAATATACACATGTTATTGATGTTAATTATAGATATCCTAATACGAGTATGTTAGACATCCCCGGTAGATAGTTTAAATAACAAAACAAATTATGTATATTAATCGTCTTTGAACAATATATGTATAATAACTAACCAATAGCAACAGAGGGGGCATTTGCGAGACACTTCTAAAGTCAAAATGTCTAAACCGACTTTAAGACAAAATTTAATTGAAATGAAACTTAAAAAAAGTTCTACTGTAATGATATGAATTTGAAGTTTTATTTCAAGGTTTTGTTATGAAGTTATAAAAATTAATGTATTTTTAGTTCATTCTTGTTTTTGCTCATGTTTTTGAAAAAGTATTTTGAGTTCACTTTTTGATTCGACAAATTGCGCTCCCGGAGTACGGAAATTTCTTGTGTATGTAGTTCGACACGCGACTTTATTGAATAGAAAACAGTTATTTTAAGGTGTAGAATCGTTTGTAGTGACCCCTGAAGATTCTCATCGTTTAGACCTGTATGCAAAATGTTCCACAAAGTGCGGGTGCAATGTAGACGCTATCTTCAATGTTTTCGCTATTCTTATAGGCAATATAAGATAAGCTGCTTCACAAATATATTGCACCAAGCAGAGTCTCAGTTTCAAACTTGCAGTTTCAAAGCTTGGTTTAGGCAAACATTCAAACGAAATCACTTCCTTGAGCTCCATCATCCATCGCACTGTGATTTCATTAATAGTGAAGATCAGGTAGAAGTTCATACAAAGTGTTAATATATTTATTGGGCAAAGTTTGCTTTCAGAAAACTGATTTTTGCAACAGATGGTTTTGCCGACGTGTGTATCCTTCTGTTTCTTTCTTTCGACTTTGCGTACCTCAGGCCTTATATGAGCTGTAAGCCAGTCTCGCTTTTGTTTTCGGGAGGTCAATTATTCGATAATACACAAGCATTGTATATTGTGTTGGTTTCTCGATAAGTTTCACTAAGAAGACAGTTTTATCGAGGTCCCTCATTACAGAAATCATTGTTCTGACTCTGTCCCAATTGCAATAGCATTTTTCCAAACTTCAATACTTGATGATGCAGTTTTAGCGACACAACAATTCCTTAGTCTTCGACTCGTATGACCTCAGGCAATAAATTAAATTTTAACTATTGGAAAATCATATAGAATAATGGCCAAAATACACATTTCTGGAAGTTTCACTGCAGATAAAATAGATGTTCAGAATTCAATTTTCATCGATTGCCTTCAATGTGGACAAGAAAGTGAAAGAAAAAGAAAGAAAGAAAGTAATTGTTTCGGTTCAGTAAATAAGAGAATTGCCATTCGGGTTAAAAACCAAATAATAATGGATATACGGCAATTCTCTTTTTTAGTGCATCATCAGAAGATATCTTAAAGAAGACATGTCTGCATATGAGCTGTAGATATCTATATAAATCGGTTGAATGTCCCATACGCATTTTATATATCTATTAATATGCTTCGCATACCCTTATTGAACAGCCTGATAATCAATATATATCTAACAATATATAAGTTCGATTCCTTCACATAAGTTTCCTACTTTAATAATATATATTTTTTCAGCATGGGTAATTCTATCTCTCCATGTTTTGTCGACCTTGGTTGGACTATCGTTTTGCAAGTTTTTGCAAAGAACTGTTGATTCAACAAAATCATTTTTTCTTCGAGATTCAAAACTTTGTAAAATATTTTTAAGAATTTCTCTGTTTAATTGAAAATATAATAAGTCAAATCGGATACCTTATTAGCTTCTGTTTTTATGTACATATAATATTATTAATTGTTCAATGATGAAAAAGTAAGCAAAGTTAAAATCTTGACCCCTAAAATGAAATTCTAATCACACCCGTGAGCAAGCAATCGTCATGATACGACTTCCGTTACTTTTCAAAGAAAATTAATTAAAGATGATAGACAGATATATACCTAAAACCGATTAATTAGTTTTTAAAATTTCGCCCTTTATCTAGGTACTTGTAGGTAGACTTAAATTGTATCAGTAAATATAAGAACTCCTTTCATTTTTAAAAAAAATTATTTTTAAAAGTTATACCAATAACTATGTTAGTATTAAAATTCAAATTTATTTGTTAGTCTCTCACACTACCTTCGTGAGCCTAATGTTAACAACTTGAATAATTACACTGAATTTTTGTTTTATTAGGGTTCAAAACAATCGAAATATTGATTGTGAATGTATCGAAACTAAAGTGACTACCTATGTACTACACATCAGAAATGCAAATCACATTCAAAGTCAAAGTTTGTTTAAACATTACCTAAAACACATCAATCACAATTATTATTCAGTAGATAAATTTTATTTTTATTTTATTTTATTTTCTATTAATTTTTACTAGAATTACTTAAAAGCTATATACATATACACACATCAGCAAAATGTATATGTTTATTACCTACTCCCAGATTGGAGAAACTTTGGAGAAAACCGGAGAAGTAATAGATAGGAAAATATAACAAAGGGGAATTTCCTACCCCTTCGTAAGGCGAATTAAATCGTCTACGAGAAGAATCAAAGAAATTCATTCATAAGTAAATGTTATGTAAAAAAACAAATTGAAAAACGTAAAAAAAAGAAATGATGGAGGAATTTAAGATGATGCCATACCATTAAAATGTATTAAAGCAGCGTTCAGGCAATTGAAAAAATGTCACCAAACGAGTTAAGATTCATTCATTTATATTCAAGTATTATGCCTTATCTCGTCCTTTCATCGACAAATGTACATACATATTGTATTCTCAGTAACTTTGATTATAAAAATGCAAGTAGGTAGATATATGGTATCGTTGTTTGTGTACTTTTATACGTTTATCATTCGGCATGCCTAAAAAAATACGCACCTAACATACAACACACACTAAAATGTTTACTTTAAGGCAGTTTAAAGTTCCATAACTTTAATATTGAAAGACAATATAGGTAGGTATCTGAGTTATTTAGTTATTTGGCTAGAAATGTTTACTCTAGCTCTTGTGCTGTTGTACTCACCCACCGAATATGTAATCGAAGTACGTAACGCTGCTATTTGAAGTTGATATATTATAGATAAGCAGTTACCCGCGACTTCGTCCGCGTGGCACTCTATTAAAATGTAGATATTGTTTTTTTTAATGATTTCTTTATAGACAATGTTTTTAGTTGCTTTATTGGGCGGCAGTAATATTGCAACCCCGATCAATATAATAGCTTTAATTACATTTTTATGCAAAACTTTGATTTGCAGTCTAGTGCCATTACATAGTTCTGGTGGTTTTAAGTTCCGAAGGAACATTACAAGTGTGCTCTTCCGAAGAGTTAATCTATGGTATGGAATACCTGATGGTTTAAGACAGCGTTTCCCAAATGGTGTTCCGCGGAACCCTGGGGTTCCGTGGAAGGGTCAAAGAGGTTTCGTAGAAAAAACATAATCATTAAAATTTCATTCTTCACATTATAAATCGTTTTATAAAACTTGAAATAATTATTTTTATATCATTTACTCTTTTCTTGTTAATTTCAATTTCTGTTAATATCAATATGGGTGTCCGCCAAAAAGAGTTTGATCATTTATGGTTCCGAAAAAAAGGATTTTAAAAACTCTACCGGATAGTTAACGGCTCCATCTACATTGCTAACAGTGTCTACCGATTTGTAGACTACCTCTTTACCGTCAAAGGACTTATGTAAGATGTCATTAATGAACGCAGCTTGATCGTTCTTTGGAGTCAAAATTGCTCGTCCCATTTTATATAGGCCTATCCTTATTTTAGCAATGTCCGAATAAGTATGAATTATCAGTTCTTGGACGGTATTCACTAATGTGGACAACTTCTCCCGGACAACAAATTTATCATCAGTTAAAAGGTAATTAACGTTTTCTGTGTCTATCAACATATCTGAAAATTGAGCAGATACGTATAATACTCTCATATTTTTGGTCAAATTGAGGATTTCTATGGAGGGCCTCAAAACGCTACCGGTAATTCGACCCAAGGTTCTTGTTACCGCGAATGTCCTGTAAAGTTACATTTACAGCCTCGACTCCTCCCCTATGCGCCATTGTAACTAAATTTTCATCCCAGACTATTATTTGACCATGTCTTAACTCTTAATACTTCGCCAAGATTTCTTTGTTTCATATGTTTCATATTGGGGTCTCTAGATCGACAGGTCGAGGGGCAACTTAAAAGCTGAATATGCAGCTCGGCCACCTTCTACCAGCGTTGCGGCAATTCCAGAAGTGGCGACAGCTAATTTAATGCTCTGAGTGCTCCTTATTTTTGCCAAGATCAAGTTAATGAGGCAGGTTTACCCGGTTACACTTGATATAAGCACATTCTCACTCAGACTACACCATTTCAGCTAACAAGACCAAACCCACAGCGGCCATAGGCGACAGGCAGCCCCAGCTCGAGCTCCCCACAGCAAATACCTAGCCATGTACGCATTGGTCGTTAAGGACGTGGAGAGTGGAGTAGAGTAGACTGCGATTATTATTCATATCAGTCATACTCGCCGCATACAACCCTAAAGCTATGTTCAGCAGATTGCCAGATCTGACAATATTGTCATTGGCCATTGCCAGACGCTTGGGACATTTGCAGACTCATTTGCTATTGTCAGATGTGCTGTGCTTATCATATCTGCGAATTTTTCATTGCTAGACAAATTTTTTTTCATATTTGATTGAAAAATACGATGTTTTCGTGCTCATTTCTTTACATTTTTCTGTAGATTGGTGAATTATAAGTAATTAAATAATATCGAATACGTGAATGAAGAAGAAAGTTTAAAAAAAAAAGATTTTGTGGTGAAGAGTTTTTGAGGAGTTTGCTTCATTTTCATATTTGAACAAAACAAAACGTAGTTTGGGTGTAATTGTCTATAGATTTTCTGTATACCTCTGTGCAAAATGTATAAACTAATTCTGAACATAGCTAAAGTCCCAAACCGATACGGAATTGAATATGGAATGTCAAGTCGTAACAATAACAAAATTAGAACCATTGTTGAGAAACCTAACGCACTGGGCTGGGGCTGTGGTGTGTATCCACCTATAATATAATGCTTTCCATGTGTACGGTATACTTGACCCACCCATCCCCAAACAGAGCTGGAATCAATCTTAATTTCTTGTTGATTAAATAAGATCTGTCTTTAATTTCTTCTAGCTCAGCCTCTGGAATGAGCAGAAATATAAATGATGGCTTAGAATAAAAGAACATTTTTCGGATTGACCAAGTTTTATTGAATGAAATAGCATATTGAGTGATGTTTGGTTAAAATAAAAAAGCTTGCAACCTCTTTTTCATTCTTAATAAAACAAATTTTGAGAAAAAGCCGAAATAGGTATTCGATGATTTTCTATTTTCTATAAACCTAGAAAAGTTCAAGTTTATACGACTAACGGTTCTTAAGTAACAGAAAAACCTCTCTAAAAAGGACAGAGGGGTCGTATCGAAAAATCCCTCTTTAGTTTACATCTACACAGCTAGTGGAACATATCCTGAAAGTTTCATAAACCTAAGGCTACGATTAGTGGTTTGGCCTGAGTGATGTCTGTCAGCTTAATCACGATACTCTTTTATGTATACGACTTCTTTTATAACGACCAACCGTTTTAGCGACCTAGACAACAATTTGTTGGTTTGCGTACGAATTGCTATGAACGAACGAACATCAGTTCGCGTTGTGCGTCGTCCGGTTAAAACGAGTTAATTTCGCCAGGCATTTAATCGTCGCTACATCCGGTACGGGATCAACTCTACATATTATAGTAGGCGTATTTGCTGAAGATCTCGCTTTAGGCACCTTCTTACGCTGATGGTTGACTGTTGATGAAACATTGCATGTTGATATATCAAATAAGAAAATACAAAGTAAGAAACCACTCAGCTTAAGACGGTAGATTGCTTTAATTGTACAGTCCATGATAAAAGTATCACGTCAGAGCGTCTAAAGCAGCGCCAGGCGTACCCGGAAAGATTCCCCTACAGCCGAGAGCCGAGCCGTTCTTTGAAGTTTAGTGCAGAAGCCAGTCACATATGTTCAAAAGGAGGTGTACCATCATCTTTAATGATATGGAGCCTCATTTTACATGCAGAGGGGACAAAAAGTAAAAGTTGGATCTACCAACAACAAAAAACTTGCCGAATCCGAGTAGTATAAGGTACGACGCTGAATAGGATTACACTTTACAGTTATACCGTAATCCCTTTTGTCGACAATAGACAGATGAGATCTGTACTGTAAGTACATAACTATAGCGCAATAATTGTAGGACAGCAGCCCATTTTTATAAATCGCGGAAAAAAATCTTGCATAAGATACCTACTGCTGTTTACGAAACAGTTATGTCAGATTCTTACTGACTAAAACGCCCCCTCCTCCTGCCCTTCTTCCTCACGGGACTGCCGTCAAAAATTTCATCGCGCGGGGTCACAGCGTAGGTATTCGGCTCATTCATATATGTATGCAACCTCATTGCATTTGCCGTTGTTTCATTCATATGGGATTCGGATTGGGCTTGAATGTTCTCTCTGATCCTTTCAAGCCGCCAAAGTTCCTTTATGGTTATCGTTGCAATCTGTTTCACAGCGTCCCATATTGTATACGATGTCATCATGTGATGTACGATGTTTTCAGGAGTTGGTATGTCTCCGATTATCTCTTCTAGTTATCTGCGTTCTATAATAAAACGTGGGCACTGAAAAAATACATGCTGCGTGTCTTCCCTAACATCGCCGCAAGTGCGAAATTAAGGAGATTCATCGATTCCAAATCTGTTCGGAAGCAACCATGCCCAGTTAGGAGCTGAATTAAGTAGAAATCTACTTCTACTTGTGACCGCTCTATCCATTTCTCTTGGCAGACTGACTCCATCTGTACTGCCAAATTCTTTCGCTTCGCTGGCTTTCCTTCAGCTCGATATCTTTGACTTAAGTTATGGGTTCCTGAATTTTGGCATCGTAGGTCCTTTGTAGTTCTTAGAAATAGCGTAGTTCTAGAATAGTATAGTGGCTAAGAAATCCGTTTGTAGCACTCCCGTGATGACACATATGGCATTATCTGATACCGTCCGATATGAACAGCACACTCACAACACGAAAAACGAACTTCTCGCAAGTACTAACGTATTTATGCATTACCATAGGCAATATGGTGTATTCGTCATTGGTCGTGACCCAAACAACAACCAGCAGCTTAAAAGGTAAAATATGCTACACTGACAGGTGTTTTCTCTAGTATGTATTATAATTTACTTTTTAAAAGTAGTTAAAACAGACTTTTTATTGTTTTCCTTTTGTATTTCTCTCTTATCGGGTACAATTATCTACCAATTGTTTATGATATTATTAATGCACTTTAAGGCCGTCCGCTCACGACTACCAGCCGATTTGTTTAAACAGTATGAGAGAGAACAGAGTTCCGAGTTTTACTAATTGTACAAGCAAAACTAAATCAATTTTCGAATAACATTTTTTCGAACGACTATGCGATTATGAACAAAATATTATATTGTAACACCCCAAACAACTACAATACTAAAATATTTTTTTTCTTTTAACAACATTTTTGAATTATATAATTTTAATTTAATTTCTATCATTAGTGTACTTGTTGCTCATAGAACTTTTTATTTATGTAAAAGCTTCTTTAGCTGCCATTGTTCTAGCAAAAGCTAGTCTAGCAATTTTTCAATAAAAAATCTCTTCTAGCTCTACTAATCGCTTTTTTAATCTGGGCCTTTTTAAGAGTTTGACGTGTTTTAGAGCAATTCGGACGGTTTACAACTGCCTTTTGAGTAAAACACACCACACTCTTTTCGCGAAATACTTTATTAATTTTAACTTCTGCTTCCTGTATACAAGTTTAATGCGAGTACCACTTCGGTCAGTATTCTACTGCCTCTTGGGAATCGCAGCACACTTGTGCATTAATTGCCCCTTTTGCCTCTTGGCTGACCTTTTTGGTATCGACACTTCAGCGGGTACTACAGTCCTCGGACAGCATATTTGTGGGTGGAGATCACACAAAGGATTTTTTACCAATTTTTATTAAACACAAATTTTGAGAATTATAATTAGTTTCGTAAGAGTTTTTTTGAAAACAACCAATAAAAAGCAGAAAAGATCACTCATCTGTTTTATTGCACCAAGAGAGGTGTAACACACAAAATTTCAATTGGGTGTTTGATTCTGCTCTACCGACCTACAACCGCCATAGTACGCTACAATATGAAGATAATATATAATTTGTTAATAGCTATAACATTTTTATTTTATTTTCGTTGCAGGTCATTTCATTAATGCATTATATGGGTGGATGTTAGTATTGTATGACAGGTGACATCGATTTTAAGAAGGACATTAGATACGGTGTTGGTCATTACAGAGTGATTTGCCGCAGACCCAATATAAAATGGATGATATTTGAAGACATCATTTTAAACCCATCGCTGGTGCCTGAAGCTAATGTTGTAAATCACAATTGGAGGGTTTCTTTTTATGGAAACCGTATAGAAAGCTTAACAAATTGTAAATGTAATGTATTAATAAATATATATAAACATGTAAATACAAAATAGATACATAGCCTTTTATGCTGTCATACTGTTATCACAGATAGTATAATATACAGATGTCGCAGTCCCATGTTAGCTGATGTCCGTATTTCTTGCGATCGTGCAACAAACGATTGTCCAACAAAAAGCTCTTCTCATCGTCCAACAACGATTATCCAACAAAATAAAAGCTTTTTTCTGAGTGCCAATTGAGCATGAGCATATCGTAATCGTTTGTGTGTGTGTGCATAAACGTATTGTGCGACATCTGTATATTATATTATCTGTGCTTTCATTTTAACCTGTGCTTCTCGTTCCCAATTCCCTTTGCCCATTCCCAACAAACAAACATTTTAATTTTGCCTGTGATAATAAAGTAAATGTCCTCCTGAGTCCTGAGGCAAAAAAGAAAACCGTAGGTAGTCGATAGAACAAAAATCGACGTTTGTTGTATTATCTCATTTTACACTCGCTAAGAAAGAAAAAGGGAAATGTGCGAAGAATAAATATAAGGTAGAAAAGGTACTATTTTTTGGAGTGTAAAGTGTGTATAATACCATAGTAGACAAAATAAATATAAAGAGACTCCACTTCGTACAACGAAAATGAACCCAATTTTTCAATATCTACCTCCTCGCGAGACATCCACTTTCATCGCATGAGAACATGCGATGCATCAACCATCCCTCTACCATTCATCCAGCAGTGAGCAAGGCACGACGCACGAAGAAAAACAACGCACATACCGCATTCGATTTTTTTATTATGGTTCTGTCTGCGTTACTCAAAACCAGTTTGACTGTGCTTTGTTCGTATCTTTTGAGAATAATGACATGATTTGATTATGGTCATGCTCATGAATCATGATATGTGTGCATCGTGGATGTGTTGCGGCGCGGTTATTACTTACAGAATATTCTTCATCATTTTTATTTTTATTGCATTACTGAATAGGTACTAATTGTTGATGCAAGTGGTTGATGCAGGAGATTTTGCAATTTTAAATAGTTTCCTGATAATTATCCTTAATATGTGTGTTCGAAAAAAAAGTTAAAAATGGGGAGTAGGTATGATGAGTTGTGGTTTCTCTTGTATGAAATCAAAACGTGACAATGCAAATTTATTTGTTTTTCAAATTTCCTAATATAAGTACGGAAATGTATTAAAATGAATGGATGCATGTTTGTTAACAGGTCTCAACCAATATACCTAAAAGATGCCAAATGCAATAATTGCCTAAAGTCGGACAAAAATTTATCTATTTACAGAGTAAAATATGTTTTAAGCTTTAAAATAAACCTAAACGAAAGTTAGAAATTGCAGAGCAAATTAAGAAAAGTTAGTTAAACTACCTATTCAGCGAATAAAAATAAGATTTTAAAGAAAAAATTGCCATAGTTAGTTGCAATGGTACCTACAACATTTTGGTAAAATGATCTTATGTAAAAAATCAACTTATTCATTTAAGAAGAAAGAAACATACCTACCAACCTACTTTACCCAAAACTTTTATTTGAAAGAAAATTCCGATTCGTTTTTAAACGCCGTGGTAAAGAACATAACAAAAAAAACATCTGTGAGAAGCAAAATTCACAAGAAAATTGGCATAGCCCATGGCTTTTGCTGAAACAAATCACCCCTTGGGTACCTACGTATTTAAAAACAAAATTCATACCCTTAACAAAAATTCTAAATTCTTCCGCGAAAGAGAGCTGTTATGATTCATATTTGATCGCTTTTCTGGAGAAAAAAGAACAAACAAAAAAATATCTGTAAAAAAAAAAATGTATACAAATGAAAACCGACTGATCGCCACCTTATCAGTTATCACTAGCTCCACACCACACTCCTATCACATAAGCACCATGTCTATAGGTATAAGCATTGCATAACGAACCTAAATTCTGAATCCTCTCCTGTGAGTCTGTGACCTTCCTGTTGATAAACAAAAAAACAAATCACACGCAAATCTGGTTTTACATATTTTACACTCCTTGTGTCCTTTCCTTGCATCATTCTCATGCGATGAAAGTGGATGTCTCGCAAGGATTTAGAAATTGAAAAGTTGGGTTCGTTTTCGTTGTATGAAGTGGAGTGTCTTTATATTTACTTTGTCGATGATAATACCTGCTTGTTAATAAAATATGTTTGATTTCCTGAACTAAAAAATGCAGAGACAGGGAATCTCTACGGAAAAATAAGAGCGCAATGTTTATGAAAGTAGGTAATCCAAACGTTTATGAATTCGTTTTGAATTGCAAATGAGTTCTCCATTGGAAGATGCGAAGAAACAGTATAGATTTGATTAGGTAATCAATGCAATTGAGCGCAGTTGTTCAGGGATTGTGTGGTTAGTGGGGTAAGGTTTGATCCCTTGAACGCAAATTACCTCTTTATGTTTTACCCATTAGGCCACCTCTCGCATTTGTCGAGAAAATCCTGTCAATTTTGCTGTTTGTTCGGCATAAAATTGTAGGTCCCTTATATTCGTCCCAACAAAATAAAAATGAATACAAACTACATATTAATTTTGTGAAGCTAAACCTACGGCGCCTATATGGACCTGTCGAGCCAAAAAAACGCTGCCAAAAAATAAGCATGGAAATAAAAAAATTAGCCTATGTCCGTCTAAGAATCTTAACTAACATTTGAAAAAAAATGTCATCGAAATTTGCAGTAGTTTTCACGCCAACCGCGAACATAGAAAACGGCTACAGTTTTATTATAGACTAGCGGACCCGACAGACGTTGTCCTGCATGCTTTTTCAAGCCACGTATGATTAATATAATTAGCTTGTAAATCGGGAAATATGCTTTCAATCAAAGCATCTTTCGTATTTTCCATGTTGCAGAAGTTGTCCGGCAATTTGATGCATTGTGTTTCTCCATGCAATGGTATTGCTCCATTTCCAATGTTGAGCAATTGCTCGGAGAATGATAGTGTCAATGGATCGTTTTGTAGTTGAACTCTTACATTTGTGTTAAGACGTAATGTACAGACATTTCGCCATAGATGATTGTTTTATACATGCGTTAATTTCGTCCGCATATGTAGCGCGTGGAATGACCGGCAATGTCTGTCTAAAATCACCGGACAGCAGCAGTAAAGCACCACCAAGCCTGGTGTTATTATTTAGATCTTTCATCATTCTATCGAGAGCTTCAAGTGAATGCTTGTGTGCCATAGTGCATTCATCCCAGATAATAATTTTGCATTTTTGCAAAAAAAAAAAAAAACGGTTCTAAAATACCCACAATTTGTCTCTTCTCCATCTGCTCGATATGGTTGTACTGGCAGCGTGTGTTTATTTGCTGTTCCTCATCACCCATGAAGTAAATTTGGAGAAATTTTGAATCGGTTTTAGGCATCGGCATTAAAGAACCAATTTGATGATACACTTGGCCCTGAATCTTAAAAGTTGATTGAAAATTGCGACCATCCGCGTTCTGAACGATTTTTGTTGCTCCAAATGAGGTCATTTGAAATTGAATTTGCGAATTTTACGCAGAAACAATTTGGATTGTGATGTAGCTCCAGCCAATAGTGCTTTCAATGGTTCTGGCGGCGAATTCAATGGTGGCAATACAAATTTTCCAGACGCGCAGCAGAAACCGGCCGATACACCTTTGTATTTGAGTGCATGACAGTATTGGCATTGTTTGTTCATAGAACCGATTACAATTTGTGAATATGACGAATAGTCGATGTCCGACTCATATTCAAACGCAAGGTGAAGAAGTGATGCACGTGTCAATGCGCGATACACTTGCAAACGCTGTTGTTCACGTGTTCTAAATGTATCGGTTACTCTTTGACGGGCCAGTCTTTGTCTTAGTGCATTGGCTCGAAGACGTTCGTTGCGTTGCTCTTGATTTTCATTTACACGTTTGATTACATCCTGGTTTCTTAAATTTTCATTGTCCGTCAATTTATCTTCTGCCGATCTATTTAACCGACGGTTAATAATATATATCGATTTTTGGGGCACTGTGTTTGTATGTTCCGTATGAACAGTGGAGTGTGATATTGTTACAACTTTTTTGTCTTATATATTCCAAATAAATCAATTTTGTATTTTACTTAATAACTCGCAGTCACGATTCGGTTTGCTTTTGAAGTACGTATACGATTTTGAATGTAATTTTTGTATGGGCGGTGCCACGCCCCTTTGTCCAATTTTGACCAATCTTCACAGGAATACTCCTTGGTTAATACCTAAGATTATGTGTAAATTTGAACTCGATCGATTCGGTGGTTTTCGAGATATTAGATTTTGAATGTAATTTTTGTATGGGCGATACTACGCCCCTTCGTCCAATTTTGACCAATCGGCTTCTAAACCATCCAGGGCGCCACCCAAACGCATACAAAAAAATTTATTCAAATCGGTCCAGCCGTTTAGGAGGAGTTCAGTGACATACACACGTACAGTAGAATTATATATATAAAGAAGAAGATATATATTTATATTATATTCCCAAAATTGGGAATTTATTTCATGGGTTTTTGAGACTGATTTCATACTTAAAATTAAGGAGTTATTTCACAGTGAAAGTCCCCAAAATTTGGGCAAGGAAAGTATAAAAAATGTGTAGTAAATATATAGTTAAGGATTCGAACAAAATGAACAAGCAGTTACAATTATTTTAAATCAGAGCCGTGGCGAAGGGGGAGGCGCGTTTGCGGCCGCGGCGGGGTTCTTTGCGGTGGTACGTCGCGGTCGCCGCGACCCCGCCCGACCCGCCGGCGCCGAGCCACGGGTCTGATATAAAATAAAGAAGTAGCCAGTACATAAGATTAAATTATTTTATACATTAAGAAATGTACATAATTACTACATGTATTGATAGAGAAACCTGTTCTTTAATATACATTCTTTTTCTCTATTGTAATAAAAATATAAAAATACTGAACTATACAAAAATCGTGAACTTTTTTCTTACTTATTTGGGAACTTATTTCATATCGTCTTGGGGACTTATTTCATACCATTTTGGGGACTTATTTCATGTTCGATTTGGGGTCTAATTTCACAGTAAAATTATTTCCCAAATTTGGGGGGTTATTTCATTTTATATTTGGGGGGTTATTTCCTGTAGGTACCCTTTTTTTTATCTAAGAAGCGAGTAGGAAAAGCATTTGCTTTTAATTTTTTCTTGCCAAAGTATTTTATGTTTATGTTTTTCTATATTGTCGCGAGACTCCAGTACTAATTTTATCCAGTTATTGTATTTTTTAGTTCCTTTTTCAGGAAATTTATATAATTTTGTTTCTGGGTACTTTGATGCACTTCCGTTGCAGCAAGTAAAGACGCATTTAGCTCTCCAAGACATATTTTATTCTATAAAGTTTTCCAGCAAAACAAAACGAGCTAAAAATTTGCAATACTATTATATTTTTGTCAATGAATACCTACCTATTAATTGAGCCTACGAGATCGACACAAAATGCAGATATTAAATTTTATTTTTATTCCATTGAAGGCAATATTTTTTTCCCCGAGGAGCAGAAGGACATTCGATTTATATTGAAAAGAAAAAGCATAGGATAGGAATAGGACAAAAGAAAGAAAATAAGTCATGAACGATAACGATACACACACATATAATACGGTACGCATACGATTAAGTCCAATATACATGGAATGTAAAAGCCGACTTCGTCGAAGGACAAAAATGACGAATAATGAAATGGAGACAGAAAACAGAATAAGCGATCTGTCTGGACTATGCATGCAGTGCAATATACCTATATTATATACTAGCGGACCCGGCGAACTTTGTCTCGCCCCAATTTAACGCCATCAGATAAACTCCAGAGTGATCAATAAAATTTCAATGAAATTTATTTGAATTGAATCGAAGTCAGTAGAGAGCGCTATGATAAACAATGTTTATTTTATTGATTTTTATCGCAAAAGCGAATCGAACGGGAAACTGAATCCGCTTGAACTGGAATGGAAGATCTGTTATAATAATCGGAATTCGTGGGATAAGGGCTTCCTCTCCTTTGAATTTGCCATTGATGATTGCCGCTTGAATCAAATTGTTCATCATAGTTTCTTGAAGGACAACCGCGTATCGTTGCACAATTTCGGATGATCTAGATTCCGCAACATAATTATAATCGGTCCCACCTTCAGCTGTAAATTAAGCGGCGGAGTTCCTGGCACATCAAACGAGTTCAAAAAATCCTTCGGATAGTTGGTTGCTTCATCCTCGTCGGTCACGTGGTCAACAGATTTGTACGACTGCAATTATTCTCCAGCGATTTGAATTTGAATAATCAAATTCAAGCTTCGACGTCCTTATTCTTCGCTGCTAGTCTGTTCACTAATCCAATCGAAATTTTTATAATTTTGTGCAATGTCGGGGAACACTTTGGTGATGAGTTCCTCCTTCGATGATGTGAACTCGCAAAAATTAGCAGGGAACGATATCAATCCAGTCGAAAAATCAACAGAAATTAGGCCATTGCCAAGTGCCAGCAGTTGTCTCGAGAATTCAGCATTGGTCATTGGTCGTTCTGCAATGCGACTCGTGGTCAATTTCAACTTCTTGATATGCCTCCATAAAAAAAGACAATTTCATGCATGCATTGAGTTCTTCGGCAGCAGTAGATTTCGAGATGGAGGGAAACGTTTGACGAAAACCTCCGAAAAGCAATATCATAGCCCCTTCAAATCGTCTCGAATCAACTCATAAGTCCTCCTCCAAAGCTCGTTTATGCGCCATAGTGCATTCTTCCCAAATGATAATTTCGCTGTAGCTGAATTCTTGGTCATTGTGCACTTTGGCTTGTCAACCGTGAGAAGATTCAGAGCGGACTGCGCAGTTCGACCGCCTTCCAAAAGTGTTGCAACAATGCCAGAGGATGCAACAGCCAACGCAATTTGCGATCTTGACCGAATTGTTATCTACTATAACCAACGAAATGCCGAATGTCTTACCTGTTCCACCGTTAGCATTTTGTGATTAAAATGAAATGGAAGCGGCCCACAAGCCTCAAATTACATACCTGCACCCGCTGTACTGTAATTGCGCATGAGCAATCGGGTTGAACTTCAACAAAGAGGTGGTACGTGGTACTCACTTAGGGAAGAACAAAAGAAATACAAATAAATGTTATCTCAAAATCAACTATTCTGTTCTGTGACAGTAAGAGCTTTAATAACCCGACGTAAGTATTTGGGATTACCTTTGCTATGACGATGATGGATGAAAATGGATACACATACACAATATTTAGTTGATGGCTTACGTGTGTGCACCATTTTGTGAATATTAAATTCAATTGGTTTTCTTAGTCTATAGGCCTGTGAAAAATGTACCAAAATATATTCAGCAGTTTCTAAGGTATATCACACTCAATCTCGATCCCATCCTCCGTCCCACTCAAATGGACAGCACACTCGCCAGTCGCCACATTCATATACATACTCTATATCTACCCAACTAAAAAAAATCACTCACTCCATTCGACATCGACTACCTAGTACCTACCCAAGGTATATAAAACTACATGGTATGATATTGCGCATGTCTTCTTGCATCTCTCTCTTACACTGTTACGTCACTCGACGACAACACATTTGAGATTTCGGTAAACATTTTTGTAAAAGCGTACTGTTTTCCTTTTTAATTTGAAAAATAATTATTAAAATACCAATAAAAGTTTTTTTTATCGTTTTTAAAATGGTGAATCTGCAGTGTTTGGTTGCAACAGCAACAATAACAAAAAAACTAAGTCGAAATAAGACAGAATCAGTTGAAAAACAGCAGCGATGAGAAAAAACTCGATGGGGCACTAGGAGACTGTGTTAATGAAGAAGATTGTCCCGATAGTGTCATAACTTCCACATTGCTCTCATAACACAACACAAGTATCCCAGATGCTGCTCAAGATATGGAAGATCTTCAGTATGATGCACTTGAGCATGTAGCTGGATATTATTATTTATAGAATTAAACTGAAAATGCCAGAAATAATGCAAAAATATACGGATATTAACAATACTAGCTCATTTTGTTGGACGAACTTAGTTTCGGAAGGAGGGCTTCAACAACCAAACCAGGAATTCGTACAAAAACTGGAAACCCTTGATCATAGCGATATTCAATAAGTTTAATTCTACCTCACTTAAATGTTGCTCCAATTACATAAATTAGCTAATATTTCTTTCTCAAAATTGTACCTTAGAAATTCTTTTTTCGATGTAAAATGTTTTTTAAAATTATTATTTTAAATTCACAAATACACGAAAATGTAAACACAAATAAACCGTCGTCGTGCCCGTTGATTAGAATAGGAAGTTGGTAATTGTTATTATGGACCACTTCTGAGGAATTCTCTCATCTTTGCTGCTGTTGCTCATGCGCATCAAAAGGCTGACCAGTGATTTTCTGCCACCTTTATGGATACAAAAATATCGAATTATATATCTATACTAGTGGACCCGACAGACGTTGTCCTGCATGCTTTTTGAAGCCACGTATGATTAATATAATTAGCTTGTAAATCGGGAAATATGCTTTCAATCAAAGCATCTTTCGTATTTTCCATGTTGCAGAAGTTGTCCGGCAATTTGATGCATTGTATGTCTCCATGCAATGGTATTGCTCCATTTCCAATGTTGAGCAATTGCTCGGAGAATGATAGTGCCAATGGATCGTTTTGTAGTTGAACTTTACATTTGTGTTAAGACGTAAGGTACAGACATTTCGCCATAGATGATTATTTTATACATGCGCTAATTTCGTCCGCATATGTAGCGCGTGGAATGACCGGCAATGTCTCTCTAAAATCACCGGATAGCAGCAGTAAAGCACCACCAAGCCTGGTGTTATTATTTAGATCTTTCATCATTCTATCGAGAGCTTCAAGTGAATGCTTGTGTGCCATAGTGCATTCATCCCAGATAATAATTTTGCATTTTTGCAAAAAAAAAAAACGGTTCTAAAATACCCACAATTTGTCTCTTCTCCATCTGCTCGATATGGTTGTACTGGCAGCGTGCGTTTATTTGCTGTTCCTCATCACCCATGAAGTAAATTTGGAGAAATTTTGAATCGGTATTAGGCATCGCATTAAAGAACCAATTTGATGATACACTTGGCCCTGAATCTTAAAAGTTGATTGAAAACTGCGACCATCCGCGTTCTGAACGATTTTTGTTGCTCCAAATGAGGTCATTTGAAATTGAATTTGCGAATTTTACGCAGAAACAATTTGGATTGTGATGTAGCTCCAGCCAATAGTGCTTTCAATGGTTCTGGCGGCGAATTCAATGGTGGCAATACAAATTTTCCAGACGCGCAGCAGAAACCGGCCGATACACCTTTGTATTTGAGTGCATGACAGTATTGGCATTGTTTGTTCATAGAACCGATTACAATTTGTGAATATGACGAATAGTCGATGTCCGCCTCATATTCAAACGCAAGGTGAAGAAGTGATGCACGTGTCAATGCGCGATACACTTGCAAACGCTGTTGTTCACGTGTTCTAAATGTATCGGTGACTCTTTGACGGGCCAGTCTTTGTCTTAATGCATTGGCTCGAAGACGTTCGTTGCGTTGCTCTTGATTTTCATTTACACGTTTTATTATAGTCTGGTTTCTTAAATTTTCATTGTCCGTCAATTTATCTTCTGCCGATCTATTTAGCCGACCTTTCTGGACTACTTGTGAATTCGGAGTACGTCGGCCAATATTTCCTCCTCGTTCACGAAGACGTGGCATTGTTGTATGTATAATACACTTAAAATTCATTGAAATGCGAAACCGGAAATATCAAAAGGCTCCGTACAAAAAGGCGTTTTTTTTTAGAATTTAGTTTTTTAATAATACATCGATTTTTGGGGCACTGTGTTTGTATGTTCCGTATGAACAGTGGAGTGTGATATTGTTACAACTTTTTTTGTCTTACTTAATAACTCGCAGTCACGATTCGGTTGCTTTTGAAATACATATAAGATTTTGAATGTAATTTTTGTATGGGCGGTGCCACGCCCCTTTGTCCAATTTTGACCAATCGGCTTCTAAACCATCCAGGTCGCTACCCAAACGCATACAAAAAAAATTATTCAAATCGGTCCAGCCGTTTAGGAGGAGTTCAGTGACATACACACGTACAGTAGAATTATATATATAAAGAAGAAGAAGATAGATACAAAAAAAATTGATTTTATTACCTTCCATTGATTCTAATGAACATTTTGCTGCTTTGCTTGACGATCGGCCAAGATATTCTTTAATCTTCCTAATTGACTTCAGCATTATTGTCCAGTGGATGACCAGTTCGAAGCATCTTGTCTTCTTAAACACTAGCGCAAACGATGTAGCGAGTTGCTTTTAATCTTTTCAATGAAATTGAATGCACGAAATAGTTTCACCGGCAAAAATAACTTTTGAGCGACCTTCATATGTTTCGATTTCGATACAAACCCATTAAGTCCCGAATTATTTGTATTAATTGGAAATCTTCCATATTCATAGCGATGGCCTAGAAATAAATAAATTACTTAATTTTGCTAAAATTTTAATTTTTTGATAAGGGGTCTTAGTCTTATAAGCTGATCTCGTTTGAGATCGCTGGGACAATAAACAAAACAAACAAACAAAAAAGACCATCTTTCAATTTATTTTATTTTACACATTATGAAAAGTTTTAAAACAAGAAATGCATAATGTTACATCACATTTAGCAGAAAATGTTCTTGGCCTTCCAGTGCATCCGTCTAACTGGCAATGTCGCTGGTTAGACCTTTATCTCTAAAATATGGTTCTTGCAATTATATCTTATTCCAGGTAAAACCTCCCATAAATGTTTTGTAATTGTTAATTACACAGGGTTGACCAACATTGATTTTTTCTTTACTTGTTGGACACCAACGGTTTACTTCTGACAAGGGAAGCATAGTGTCGAAGTTTGTGGCAACAAAAAAACACTTGTTATCCTTCCATTTTACTATCAAAATTTGGTTTTGTTGTCAGACTTGCTGTCATAGTACCTACCCCCTTTTCTTTTTTTGCATATCTTTGCCATAGACTTATCAATGGACACCTTTTAGTTCGGATATCTCTTATGATACCTTTTGCTCTGAAACTTTTGCTTTTCAAAGCAACGAGTAGTTCATTCCCCGTAAAAAAGTTCTAAAAAAAAACTCGGTGTTTAGAGGGATCGTCAATACATTGCAGCATTTCCAAAACTACCCTTGATCCAAGAGGAGTGTTCTGTTGCCCACTAGATGACTTTCCGCAGTAAGCTGAAAAATTGTAGCAGTAGGTAACCATTTTCACTACACATGGCCCAAAGCTTGTATCCAAACCTTATTGTTTTTGCACGGATGAATTGTTTGATTGGGTAGTGCCCGTAATATACCTAACTATCATTTCATCAATTGACAAGTTCTGATGAAAAACGCTCCACTTTTGAAAATTTCTACATATCAAATCCATCAAGGGTCTTATTTTAAAACACCTATCATGTTTACTTGTATCCAGAAAATATCAAAAATACAATAATAAACACATTTAATATTATCATTAGTGTAATATGAAAAAGTAATACAGAAATTACACAGCAGAACCCACGGTATCAATTGAGATCAGTAACGTTTACATATATATATCTACGCCAATGGTATATATATATTATCTCGTTACTTTTACATAGGGCCCGACCTAGCTATTTCGCCGCTCTGGGCAAAAATAGTTTTTGCCGCCCTTAAGCCGCGGCTGTAAGTCATAACTTACAAGCAGTTATAGAAAGAAAAAATATTATAGGTATAGGTGGTTAAGATTAATGTAACATAAACAATACTTTCAGAATTTTTTAATGTTTAGGTATTTACCTTTTATTTTTCCTTCTGCTCAATGAAAAACATCAATTGTTTTTTTTCCAATTTAATTCAATTATTATGTATATCCATTCAAACATTTTTTTTTAATTTGATTAAAAAGACATTAAAGCAAACATAAAGTAATTATAGTTAAAGGTATATTTAGACTCATGGAGCATGTAGGTAGGTATTCCTAAAAATAAACTACTTGAATAAAACCATTTTTTTTTTTAGAATATTAAACTCTAACTAGGTTCGCAGCTACTCTAAAACAATTTTTTTCGTACCTTTTGTTCTGAAAAATCTTTTACAATATCTACTAAATTCAAACTGTCGCAAATCTTGTGCTCTATCGAAATCATAGCCAATCCAGATAGTCTTTTTTGAGTCATGGTAGACCGAAGATAATTTTTTATTATTTTTAGTTTGGAAAAACTTCTTTCACCACTTGCAACCGTTACTGGCAAAGTCAAAAGAATTCTTAGCGCAATACTTACATTTGGACTTTGGACTTCATAAATATGGCTTCTAATTAAATTTTTGTCATCACATAGGTACACAAAAGCAGAAAACTGTTTACAAACTGAAATGTAACTGAAATGATTGGGGTTGGGGCATTCTTACGTCGAGTTTCAGGATAAAAGGGTATTCCCCAATATAATGCTTTATATTCGGAGTCAATTTTAATGTAAAATTTGAAAAGCGACACCTGTATATGAGTATAAGTCAAACATTCGGAGTACTGGATGTGCAAACGCATGCGACAGGACGAAAGCTGCTGTCAAGCATAAAGTAAAGAAAATTGTCATACGTTCGGAGTAAGCCAGTCTGCAGTCATTTTGGGGAACCCCCGTGAAACGTACTGAAACGAAGAGTGTTACCAATTCAGAAATTAATAATCGGCGTAAACTACCTTTTGAGTAGGTAGCAAATTTGCCGCCCTTCATTTTTGCCGCTCTGGGCAATTGCCCAGCTTGCCCCCCCCTAAATCGGGCCCTGCTTTTACAACATCATTGATAAGATATTTGAAGAGAAAAATATTACAAAAAAATTGCTTCTTACCTAATATTTCCTTTATTATAAAAATAAATATAAAAATCGTTTCAGAACGCACTGAGTACCTCGACTTCAAAATCGATTTACAAGAGAAGTGATAACCATATACTATTGCAATGGCCGTAATTTAGTGGAATATAAGCTAAATACCTAAATATATTGTCCTAACGGTTTCATTCCAGCCACTATAAAATAAAAAAATAAATATGTTCGCACCAATCTCAAACGAGATTGCTGGGACCTAATGGGTTAATGTAGACTACCCACATGACAAAAGTTTTTATGCACATTGAATTAATGACCCATAAGCAATTAATTTGTACACTATTACACTTGAAAACAGCACACAAAATACTTTTATTATTAAAAATAAAACTTTCAAACAGAAAACTGCCCCCATATGAATACATTTTTAGAGAAACGTCAAAATAGTTGTCATCGTGTGACGTACATGCGCAGACCAATCCAAAAAATAAACGCGGAATATCATACCTTGTAGTTCTATATACCTTGGTACCTACCTACAGTTCCGATTCTGGGTATTTATATGAAAAAAAAACTTCCCGCTCTCTCAAAAAATACGAATATACACCTAGGTACCTTAAGAGAAAACTAAAAAGAAACCACCAATGAGATCGATTTGAAAATCTTAGTCAATTAACAAATTGATAAAAAAGAAATTTCGCAAAGGATTTGTTAATATTGCTCAGCTGATATAACAAATAGAAACGTAGTTTTGGACTTAAAAGATGCGCGTTTTAGGTATCTAAGAAATGGAACTAATTCCATTCAAATAGACGAAGGAGAAGTTCAATTTTTGTTTGTTCAAAGTCTAATTATTGAATTGCTTAGACCTTAGACTTCCACAATCAAAATCAAATATGTTTAAATGCACAAACTTGCTCCTCATAGAAACCTAATAAATAAAAAAAATGTTCAAAATCCGTTCACCCGTTTGTTCTGTAGCTTCCGACAAAAAAATATTCACTTTGTTTTATATTATTAGGGATGAACATATTATTTGTTCTATACTGTTGTGTCTGTGTAGTAATAATGTGTTCAACTTTGGCATTGGTTAATGGTTACCTACGCTTCTCTCTGTAAAAGCTTTTTGGAAAAGCTTCTTAATGTTTCGCATTTTGGTTTCATATGACAACAGTTCCTATTGGACTGCGTCATCTAGGTAATTATATTATCTTTGCTGTTAATATAATTTTTAAATATAGGTAAGTATAATTATTGCGATGCATAAATACTCTATTAATTATTGCTCTTAGGTTCAGGCTATGTGCACTCTGAAAAGTACTTCACTAAATATCTGCAATAATAAATAGGTTAATAAAAAGTGTCCTCGATTTTTTTTAAATAATATTAACAGTCATAATTTAAAGGAAAATATAATTTTACAATTTATTACAAAATGTTCCACATATTTATTTTTATTCACCCCGGTTTATACGAATATTTTGAAAGTAAAATCAGTGCACCTTAGAGTGCAGTTACTTAAATGTTGCTAAGAAATTGTAAAATGAGTTTATCAAAAAAAAAACTAAGTAAATAATGTTCAATTTTTCTAGAAAAAGAATTCATTTATTTTTCTGAACGAAAAAAAAATTAATACATGCTTTCTTTTCGAAAATTTCAAAATAATTTGCTTATTTTTTTTTATAAACTAACTTTATATTTCATAGGCAACATTTTAAGACCAAGATTGAGTTCAAGCATTAACGTTAAGTGGTCCAAAAAAGCAAAAGAAAATTTTTTTCGGTTGCTTTCTACGTATCGCTATAACTGGCCCCTTAGAGATTGTGAAATTTGATCGTACTCAATGCATACTTTCAGGGTTTACAGAAATCAGCAGGCTGCAATATACAACATTATAAAAGTGAAGCATATTTTGTGGGTTTAGCAAATTGGCTAGCTTACATAGGTACAGTCGTTTTGTTTAACTGCTGTGGTTTAACTTTAACCACAAGCACAGACAATAAGGAATGTATGATTCGAACAAAAATGTATTCTTTTTTTCCAATTACCTATTTTGTGTGTTGACGGTTGACCTTGTGTGCTGACGATATTATTGTTGTAAATGTACTGCTATGAGTTTTTGGATTCGTTATGTTTTGTAATTATTCGGCCTTACCAATAATCAAATTTAGTCTGGCAGTTAACGCAAAGACTCCAGACTTTCCAAAATCGCTTTACCAATAAACAAATTTAGTCGTCAGGTTATCCCTAACTGTAGGGTTAAATATTAATGGTCAGAAAGCCATGTTTATGTCTTACACTTACCCAAATTATTATTCTGGCACAATTCGTTCTGCAAAGGAATGTTGCCATGCATACTCAAATTTTATTACCAAATCAAAATATAGTATTATATCTTAGGAGCAAGAAGTGTCAATCGGAAACTTTAAGTACCTAACTACAATTTTTGATAAATTTAAATAAAACTGTGTAATGGCGTTTTCGATGGAAGAAAAGAATTGCCATTTCTATGAAAAGAGCAAATCTAGAAGTGCTCTTTCTATGTTTTTTCATGTTTCATTGAAAAAGAAAGTGCACTTCCAGGTCAATTCTCAACACGAAAGAAGTGTCCGGAATATTTTTAAAGAAGTGCCCTGAATTCAATCGGCCTTACTAATAATCAAACACTAATGTCGACTGTTAGTTGACTGCCAGTTTAAATGAAAATGTACAGCATTTTTGAAATGGTACCAATAAACAATTTAACCTCCAGCTTTACTAGCACGAAGACTTTCTGTTGAATCTATTACAATTTTGCTGTCAATCGTTGTCAGTTATCAGATGGCAAATCATTTGTTTTTGTTTTCACGCAGTAAGTTTTGTTATTCAAAAAATTGAATAAAGATTGAGAATGAATTCAAGTCGAGACGAAGATATTTTTATGGACCTTATATCTGTTGAAGAATCGGCAACCTCTCAAAGGATAAAATATATGACGAACGAGAGTTCTTTTGCCACTATAGGTTTGTTTATTACTGGTGGAGTGTGGTCTCTGGTAAAAAGTTTATAAACTATTTATAGGTTTGATAAACCGATAGTGTGCTTCATTGTGGAAATCGCAAGGGAAGAATTTGTTCCACGGACAAATCGCGGAGGAGCACTTTTGGTGGAAACAATAGTTTTAGTTGCAATACGATACCTAGGGAAAGGATCCTATCAAAGCGATCAAATCAGTTCGTTGTGTCAGATCTAGGTTCTGTTCATTGGACTGGTGTTGCCAATTTGTTTCAAGTGTCCACGTGTGGATATAGGATATTATGCTCCTATTGTTTAATACGGTATTTTAATTTATTTGATCGTTTCATTTCATTTATTTTCATTTTCGGCTTTTCTAATAGAGAATAGAAAATATTAACTGAAACATCAATTTGCAACAATTATTTTTTCACTTAAAGGGAATTTTCTTTTAAACGAATTTCTGATATTTTGAAAAACAACATCATTTAACAGGAGCTCAGACGAAAACTAAACCCGATTTCACTTATGTATTCAGCTTAAATATAAAAAAAAACACATTTATTTCCAATAGGTATGTCAATATTTTAAAATAAAACTCAAAACAAAACGAGACATCGAAAATGTGTAAATAAAGCAAAACAACCAAAAATGTAAACAAACGAATTGACTTCAGTTGTTATATTTTTGATTAAATGAATTAATAATTTATGTTGTACAGTTTATTTTTTCTTCAGTTAACCAGGCTTTTCAGTTAAGCGGAGTAATTCGCACGAAGATTGTGAAAAAATGCTTCGTGACAAATAACGCTTTGCTTAGATAACCGAGTTTAACTACCTCCGTATTAATAAACGTTTTGTAAAAGTTGTTAACAAGTTGTTGTCAGGACATATTTGTTTATATGTGATTTTAAAATATTACATTTGGGTAGGTACAGTTTTTGCATTCTTTCTTTTCCATTGGTTCCATATTTCATTTGAAATTTACATTTGCACTCATAATTGGATATTTTCCGATCACGTAGCACAAAATTTGTTTTTACTAGCACAACAAACATTTCAATCTGACATTTTGCTTATGTGTGTTGGTGAATTCAGGGCACTTTTTTCAAAATATTCCGGACACTTCTTTCGTGTTGAGAATTGACCTGGAAGTGCACTTTCTTTTTCAATGAAACATGAAAAACATAGAAAGAGCACTTCTAGATTTGCTCTTTTCATAGAAAGGGCAATTCTTTTCTTCAATCGAAAACGCCATTACACAGTTTTATTTAATTATATCAAAAATTGTAGTTACCTGAAGTTCGCGATTGCCACTTCTTGCTCCTTAGATATAATACCATATTTTGATTTACTACTAAAATTTTAGTATGCATGGCAACATTCCTTTGCAGAACGAGTTGTGACAGAGTAATAATTTGGGTTAGTGTACGACATAAACATGGCTTTCTGACCATTAATATTTAACCCTACAGTTAGGGATAACCTGGCGACTAAATTCGTTTATTGGTAAAGCGATTTTGGAAAGTCTGGAGTCTTTGCGTTAACTGCCAGACTAAATTTGATTATTGGTAAGGCCGAATAATACACACAAGCAAAATGTCAGATTGAAATGTTTGTTGTGCTATTAAAAACAAATTTTGTGCTTCGTGATCGGAAAATATCAAATTATGAGTGCAAATGTAAATTTCAAATGAAATATATTGATTTGGCCAATGGAAACATTCATATTTAATGTACAACGCAAAAAAAGTAGCAAAAGAAAACCAAAGGAAAAGAGAGAATGCAAAAGCTGTACCCAAATGTAATTTTTAAAAACATATGTATAAACGAATTGGTCCCGACAGTTTTGATGAAACCAGTTAACAATTTTAACAAAACGTTTATTAATACGGAGGTAGTTAAACTCGGTTATCTTAAGTAGGTGTTATTTGTCACGAAGCATTTTTTCACAATCTTCGTGCGAATTACTCCGCTTAACTGGTTAACTGAAGAAAAAATAAACTGTACAACATAAATTATTAATTCATTTAATCAAAAATATAACAACTGAAGTCAATTCGTTTATTTACATTTTTGTTTCTTTTGCTCTATTTACACATTTTCGATGCCTCGTTTTGTTTTGAGTTTTATTTTAAAAAATCTTGACGTACCTATTAGAAATAAATGTGTTTTTTTATATTTAAGCTGAATACATAGGTGAAATCGGGTTTAGTTTTTGTCTGAACTCCTGTTAAATTTATTTTTTTTTTTTTGTTATTGAAGGTGAAAATCTCGAAAGACACAATGGGGCTAGAAACCCAGAGTAGTGTGGGACTCTAACCGCACTAAAAACACCTCCTTAATCATGACCAATCAAAGAAAGATCGACAAATGATTTTACTTTCAACGTTAAGTTGCGTTTGAGAAGGTATTACAATTTGAATACGGGTTCTCAAATTTTTTAGATAATAAGTTCGTGAGGCTTAGTTCTTCTTAATCTACGAATATTATATCGTACATTTAAGACGTCTATTATTTCAGGATTAATATGCATCTGCAGACGGTCATTGTGACGAATTGCGTACTTTTTAATTACTTCCGTTACAGGATCAATCTGCAAATCACGATGCAAGTCATTATTTCTAATATACCACGGGGCATTTACTATTCCCCGAAGGACTTTATTTTGGAATGTTTGTATTATTTGTACATTTGTTTTCTTTGTGCAACCCCATAATTGGATACCATAAGTCCAAACAGGTTTTAGTATCTGATTATATATTAAAATTTTATTTTCAGTGGACATTTCAGAGTTATGTCCTAGCAACCAATACAGTTTTCTATACCTAATATTTAACTCTTCTACTTTCTTTTTCACATGTTCCTTCCATTTCAGTTTAGCATCTAGATTCATACCCAGATACTTAGCTGTGTTAGAATAAGGAACTACTTGGTTATTAATAACGACAGGAGCGTTCGTTATTTTTTTATTTGTAAAATTGATATGAGTGGACTTTGACTCATTAAGTCTAATTCGCCTAATACTCCTGTTAAATGATTTTGTTTTTCAAAATATCCGAAATTCGTTTAAAAGAAAATTCCCTTTAAGTGAAAAAATAATTGTTGCAAATTGATGTTTCAGTTAATATTTACAATTCTCTATTAGAAAAGCCGAAAATGAAAATAAATGAAATGAAACGACATATTGCAACTAAAACTATTGTTTCCACCGAAAGTGCTCCTCCTCCGCGATTCGTCCATGGAATAAGTTATTCCCTTATGATTTCCACAATAAAGCGCACTATCGGTTTATTAAATCTAATAATAGTTTTAATAAACTTTTTACCAGATAGTACACACCACCAACAAATCTATAGTGGCAAAAGAACTCTCGTTCGTCATATATTTTATCCTTTGAGAGGTTGCCGATTCTTCAACAGATATAAGGTCCATAAAAATATCTTCGTCTCGACTTGAATTCATTCTCAATCTTTATTAAATTTTTTGAAAAACAAAACTTACTGCATGAAAACAAAAACAAATGATTTGCCAATTGATAACTGACAACGATTGACAGCAAATTTGTAATATATTCAACAGAAAGTCTTCGTGCTAGTAAAACTGGAGGTTAAATTGTTTATTGGTACCATTTCAAAAATGCTGTACATTTTAATTTAAACTGGCAGTCAACTTATAGTCGACATTAGTGTTTGATTATTAGTAAGGCCGATTGAATTTCTGTGTATTTTTTTTCATTTTAAACATTGTCACAAATCCCATGTAAAAGAAAATATGAAGAAATTAGCAGATCAGCTAAAAAATCGTTTTCCGACACGGTGGTACCTATAATTAATTATAATTCACTTATAAAAAAAACTGCGTCTCCTATCACTAAGGGTTTTGCGTATACTTACGCATGTAAAGCCGCTAACGAAATGGCTGATCTCAGTGAAAGGAAATGGTCAGTCACACTCACAGAGAAAGAAAACTGCAGTAACTTGAGCGAATTCAGGCCATGTAAGAAGAATTGTACTAGATTCTGCAATAATCTTATATCTTCCCTTTATCGCTTTGAATAAAGCTACGCTTGTAAACTGTTTGACCTATCGAAAACTCAATATCACGAGTCCTCAAATTGTATCCATTATCTTTACCATTGAATAACTATAAATAGAAGTGGACACCGCTCATTTTGAAGCGACATACGGACCTTCAACGCGGCGGAAATTTGAACTAACTTAGTGTATGCATATACCATCATTTCTAGGTTCGTTTCATAAGGAAAATTAATTTCCCAAAATAATCCCATGTTTATTTCATGACAAACTACCCCCTTCTTTTTTTTCTTATTCCTCTCATTGACAACATGCAAATGAAAGAGAAAGAACAAATATTTTTGTTATCCTTATTCTCAAATCTCAACTGTTTGCGTTTGTGGCTGTGGAGTGGAAGTTATGCAAAGGAAAACTAAATCGGGTACTTTTCGCATATAGCAAGTGGGCATAACAAAACTGATGCGGTTTTGTATGAGGATAACAATATGGAAAGAGGGAATATGAAATGAAGATCGAATAGATACTTTTCGCATATAGTAGGCGTTTTTTTTATTTTATGCCAATGATCCATATAGATCACTGATTTACAAGATCTACAAAAACAGTGTATATATATCGAGAAACCAAATGGGCATCATATCAAACTCACAGGAATTCGTTAGATGGATATTATCATGGAAGAGGGACAGAAAAGTTCCGGTGTATTGTTTTAACGGTCTTTGCCAAACAATAAATGGAATACTGCAATTGTGGGACTATATAAAAGGGGAACAACAGGAGTACCTAATAACATCCCACTTAATTACTGATTGTCTGGAGAATACTAGGTATATCAATCGTTAGAAACAGAGCTTCATATGAAAGAAATCCTTCTGCAATTCGCCTACACAAAAATTTAAAACAGATGAGTTTATATAATATAGTTGCTCCTAATACAACTTTATAATATGAAACATCAGATTCATCAGTTCTTTTAAATATGGCAGATGTTAAAAGTACGTTTACTGAGACATAATTTGTAGATACAACTTACATATTGAATAGAGTTATATTATAGAGTTCTTGGATCCGGATGGTAGTTATATGTTTACAGATGTAGTATATCAAGATGAAGCACTAGCATTGAAGCTAGTTCCGGTATTGCAAAGTAAGAATGTTTGCGTCGTAGTTTTTGTCTTAATAGGCTCCCTGAAATTACGCCAAAAAATGTTTTGGAAAAAAGACCAAAATAATTTGGGCGTAATAATTTTGGCAAAAACGACAAAAACTTAAATGGAAAATTCGCCAGAATGACAGGAAATTATGCCATGTTTTTGGAAAAACTGCCCAAAAAATAAAATGGAAATAACGCCAGAAAAAGTTTATTCTTTTGGCATAATTTCCAAATTTGATTTGGAAATAGGACCAAAAAAGCTGTTTTATTTCTGGCATAATTTCCAGAATTTATTATGGAAATTAGGCCCAAAACTCGCTGTGTCTATAGTTCTTCTGAAATAAAACTAAAGATGCGTGAGGAAACGCGGGGGGGGGGGGTGGTTCCGTCGCGTTGCGGCCATCGGCCGGTCGCGTTGTTCCGCCACTAACTTATATACTGATCACGCGTGATCGCACGTGTGGTATCAATGCTCTTAAAATTTAACGGCAAAAGAACATAAAAAGTAAGCCAAAGAGTGCAACTTTATGGAGCTTTTTTCTAAAAAAACAAAATATTTTTTTGGGCTTTTTTCTATTTTCCCTTTAATGGAAAAAATGCCAAAAACATTTATGGAAAAAAGGACAAAATCCGCGGAATTTGCGCCAAAATATTTGGGCGGCTTTTCCTAGGAAAAACCACCACAACTTTGTATGGAGATTTTCGGGCTTTTTTTCCATTTTCATTTTTTGGCGTAATTTCAGGGAGCCTTGAGGTGTGGTGTGTTTTGTTTTCACCTTCCATTTGTTGGACAATCGTTGTTTGACGATCGCAAAAAGTATCCACACTTTTCTCTATGGACGTGAGACCATTGTATATAGAGACTATAGTATAGCCCGTCCCAAAAAAGAAGAAAGATCCCAACATGCGCATTAGCAATTTATTTAAAGGAAATTTTCTCTTTTAAGTTATTTTTGATCGCATGAAATTGTTAATGCTTTTCTCTACTTTATGTTTTTTGCAGCGGTATTGAAAAACAAAATTGTGCGTGCCCATGCACAAAGTACAACGGAAATTCCAGTTAAGTTGGGACGGGCTATACTATCATCAACACGAACACTTAAATGGCGCTGCTGTCTGCTTAGTTTCTTTTCGAACCAATTTAGATAGAAAATAATATGAGAACTTGTTTTTGTGATTAGTGAAGCGAAACAGTTGGTGCGATGGTGCTTGCTGGTGGCGGTGGGTAGGTAGCAAATAAAAGGGACAACAATTTCATTTGGATATGTTCTCTGTGTTACTCACACAATGAGGGTTTTATGAGTAATTTCTGTGAAAAAGAAACGATGAGAAATTTTTGATTTTGAATTTTGGTCGTAGAAAAGGCAAATCTAGATATTTGCACTTATAAAAGAAAATCATTCTGTTGGCGCGCGTTCCTTTTTATGATGAGATGGCGGTTGATATTTTATTTTAGATTTGAAAATTTGTCTTGTAGGGTGTAGGCATTCGAATGCAAATGGAATTTATTTCCAGTTGTACTTTTTGTCGTAAGTATTTCTGTTAGCTTTGAATTCATGACCAACAATTTAATGATTTTATTGATTTGAAACAATATTCGCAATTCATTAACCCCAATGATGTGAATGTCGTTTATGTGTCCCAATTGGTACTTTTTGGTGTAATAAAGCTTTCGTTGCGTTTGCAAGTGGAAAAAATCTGCTCTGCAGAAAATTGTTGATTTGAAGTGCTAGATTTAATTAAAAAAAAACGAAACGTAATTACACTGACAAATAGACTTTTCTGTTTCTTTTCCATCTGAAATAAGTGAAAAACGTTCGTAGAATAAAAAAGGAAAGAGGGAAAATTACTACTTAAATATTCCACAAAAAGGCAAAGAAAGGAAAAAAGCACAAATTCCACCCTCCCGTCTCTGTAACTGATCACGGCTGTGGTGAGTACACTGTTCCTATTTTCTTCACTATTTGTCAAAAGCTCCATTCAACACTCGAACGTCAAAGATAAATAGAATTTATGAAAAAATTTGAATCACGACAAGGACTATAAAGCGACAAAATACCCACACTACCGCTTTATCTTTTTTATTGAAAAAAATAAGCTGCCAACTGAAATAAGATTAAACATAGAAAAAACGCAAAAGTAAACAAACAACTTTGAGTTTCGGTATACAGTAGCGGATAAAAAACTGCAACATGTCTGAAAACAGTAACCTCGATAAGAAACTAGACACCATATTAACTGCTTTGAATAACTTAAAAACGGAGCTGACAAATAAAATAACAGAGCAAACTAATCAATTAGAGCAAAAATTAAACTACTTAACCGAAAAAAATCAAAATTGTGAAGAAAAACAAAACTACTTAGAGAATAAAATAAAATATTTAGAAAAGACGTTAAAAAGAAAAAACTTAAGGCTTTGTCAAACAGAACGCGTTTTTAACGCCGCGGTAAGATTAATTTACGCGGCGGTAAGATTATTTTGAAGCAATGTTCCAACCGCCGCGTTAGAGGACGTCAAACAGAAAGATCTCATTAATGTCCATGAATCTTAGTCCTCATTGTTTAAAAAAATGTCAAGCAGCTCGGAGGAAGAATTATTGCTCATTTGCCGTGATATGTAATTCCCTTAAAAGAAAAAGGATTTAGGTGCACGAAATTTACAAAAACAGAAATTCTTTTAATATTTCCTCCCATATCTCAGCCTTTAAAACTGCATTTGTATACGATTCTCACATATAACGTACAAATATGGGTAGTTTCAAACACACTCGATTTTTTTACCGTTTTTTATAATATAAAATCAGGAAAAATCATTTTAAACGCGCCGCGTCATAAAATAATCTGTAATTTTTCACAACCCCGCGTTTCACAGCCGCGTTTTAACGCTGCGGTGAATTTAACGCAGCGGTAAAAACGCGTTTTGTGTGACGGGGGATATGTTATTCAGTATATTACAACGCGGCGGTGAAACGCGGCGGTAGAACGGAGCGTTAAAACGCGCTCTGTTTGACGAAGCCTTTAATCATCATATAAATAAAATTGGTGTAGTTCTGTTCGAATTATATTGAATTTGACTACATGCCTTTGAATGCAAAAATCTTAGAACTGCTGAATATATTCTGCATTTTTCACAGGCCTATAGAGGATACCTAGGCCTACAATCTCCACTTTGTTTCGACTCTATATCTCTATAAATTCCGGAGAAAATTGGACAAAAGTAATTTATTTTTTCGTTTTCTTTCGCTTTTTCCTTTGCAACGCTTTGCGTTCGAAAATACTGAGAGCATTTAAATATAGTGAATGCCAACTGAAAGAGGACATATACAGGGAAAACATAGGATATCCATTAACTCTATATATTAAAAGGTTTTTAAATAAATAGACAAAATTTGAAACATTTCTACTATTTTCACCTGGGTGAGTGGATATGCACTTCATTCTCAAATCAAACATACTAAACGCGCAATATATTTGGGTAAATCTCTTTTAACTTTATTTTACTCCTGTGACAGACAGAGATAGTATGCTGTTTGGGTTGCTAAGCAAAAAAGAAACCCATAAAAGAAATGTCAAATATGTAGGAAAGACGTGTCTGCTCTCTTGCTCAGTTTCTATTTCACTCATGCATTCATAAATCCTGTGGTGTTCATATAACCCGATTCCCACCGATTTCCCATTTTTAGTTTCCACCATTTAACAGTATCTAACAAAAACCAAATATACAAGAAAGCCTACCTACCAAATAAATTTAATATTCACAAAAAAGTGCACACACGTAACCCAACAACTAAATATATTGTGTGTGTATCCATTTTCATCCATCATCGTCGTCTTCCCGACAAAGCAAAGTAACCCCACATATGTCGGGTTATTAAAAACTCTCACTGTCACTGGACAGTTGATTCCCTGAGGAGAGAATAGTATACTGTGAGACCTCTTTGGTTAACCCGCTTGGCCATGCGCAATCACACACACACAACACAGTACAGCGGATGAAGTGCAGGCATGTAATGTGAGGTGTTTCGTGTGTGTCGATGCTTCAGCTTCAGACACTTTTACACCGTCTTTGTTCTGCTCTTTTGATGAGTTTCTATTTTATTTAATTTTATTTATCCATAAATCGCATTTCCTGGGTGTGTTGGGTCATGGGTGTTGTGCAGGCCGGGGGGCGTGGGATTGAGAGACATAGCAGAAAGCAGATACGATGTGAAATGTTTACGGGATTGAGAGAGACAGTGATTTAACACTTGAAGCGAATACCTCTTAACATAACGTTAATAAGAAGGATGACGAATTATTTTATACAGTTGTAAGAAATATGTCTTATTTGCAAACTCAAGCGTTAGGAGAAATGTGGTTGTGATAGAGTTCGGGAATAAAACCATTTAACAAAAGTGAATACTAGTGGTTAGTATTTATACCTATACCTATTGTTAAAAGGCGCTTAATTTGATTTGTTTGATTAATAAAACTATCTAGAGGAGATGTTTTACGAAGTTGAAGTTTTATTATTGTTCATAAACATTTAAAGCACATGCACCTACACTTATTCATAAAAAAATCAAAGAAGCCACATTTTGCACGGGCGGGTACAGCTAGTATTGTATAATATTAACGAAGTGGAATCCGATGTCGAAGATCTTCAAGAATGTGTACTCCATCTAGATGAAGTACTAGAAGTCAAAACAAAAAAGAAGAAGTTGACTTTATTAGACGTATCGGAAAAAAGGAGAAAAAACCAGGCCACTTTTAGTAGGATTGACAACACAAATCAAAAAAGACACTATAAAGAAAAACAAAACAAAATTTAGAGCTTATAAAAAAGCAATAATATACATAAAGAACGATCAGACTAAAGAAGACCTTAACGCAGCACTTAGAGAAAAGAAAGGCTAATAAAACTTCTGATCAAATGGACACCACCAGCGACAAGATCAACCGGAAGACCACGAACAAGATGGGTTGACGATATAAACCAATTTTGTAGGTATTGGTACCATGACGCCAAAAATTGAGATTTATGGACAACTATGGGGGAGGCTTATACTATTTGCAACTAATTTTAAAAACAATGATTAGACTTTGTCAAATTATGATAAATTTATTTTATGTATTTTAAATTAAATAACGACATGATATAAATACTCTAATAAAAATGTTATAATAGTGACGCAAAGTTCGCAGACAAATTCGCATTTGCGTAAACTCTCACATTGTATATGCCATAACCAAATCGGCCGTCTTTGGTCTCAGACACGCTCTTTAAATGGAAAACAAATTTTCATTTGCAGGGGTACAAATCGTATCACTCCCCACATCCAGTGACGCATTTAGGGGAGGGCAGACAGGGCTACAGCCCCGGGTCTCCACAAAACAGGGGCCCCCACCATAGACATAGACATTGGTCTTTGACCTGACCGCACCAAATGAAATTATCGAATATTCGGCTATAAGGTCGCACAGAACTTTAACATTGCTATGAAGTAACTCTGCAGAATACAGTTCTTCAAGATCATTCGAGAGATAGTTCTAAATTTGTTCGGAAATCTTCAAAGAATATGTTTACACGCCACAATAAAAATCAAAAGACCGTCAACCGATTCAGGTTTGGATTTTCGAACTACGAATGCAGGCTCTTATTTTTGAAAAAATTATTTACCGGCGTTTTTACCATGTTGTGGTCATTCTCTCGACTTTAGCTGCTAACTCTTGTCCATCGGCTGTTAAATTCTTTGATTTCATTCAGAATTTCACAGCAAGTACAGAACGATACTAAATTCGGACTGAAACATTATCGCAGAAAAAAACTCGTTAGTCTTGTCAAGCTGAAGCTCCAAAAGTCATTGTCAATCATTATTCTAAAAGAGAAGGAGCTCTAACCAGCATATCTTTTGATAAGGAGCAAAAAGATATCGTGAGGAATGAAGCATACCACATTTTACAAAAGATGAGTTGTTTCGAAACCGCTCTAATTGCTTTTGGAAAGCAATTCGATGCTACAAACAAGATGTTGCCGGACCCGAAAATGATTCTTGAATCTGCCATGCGTGCATTAGAATCATTGAAATCATTAGTTGAATCCAAAAAAGACGATGTGGATAAATACAAAGAAGCAGCTTAAGAAATATGTCATACTGACCAATACGTACAATCACGCACCACAACTGGTGCACTGGAAAGCCGTCATTTTCAAAAATGATAACTATAAAAAAAGCTTCAAACTACAACGGAACAAAACCGTCTACCAAAGCTATCCCTACTCAGCATTGAAAGCAATTCAATACGAGAACTGAATTTCAGCGAAATCATCAAGGATTCAACTCTTATTTTTGTCTGTATTTATGTAGATGTAGATGTTCGTTAACATAATAATTTATTTGGTTTCGCAATAAATTATTAAAACACTAAAAAAAATTCATAATTTGGAGCATAGCTAATAAGCCAGAGGGCCTCCACTCAATTGTTGCCCCCTGACCTCCAAACCTCTAAGTCCGGCCCTGCCCACATCGCCACAGAAAAATGTGAGCTGCAGTTCTTTGGATCACCACATAGAAGCCAAAATCCAATCATGCCTCATGCAGTCATGCGCGATGCAAGAATATCTATAAATACCTATAACAACGAAAAGTGGACAAGTAATATCAGTTGCATCAATTTACTGACTAACAGTTACAGTTTAAAATAAAGTGCACGACTGGATCGCACGAAACTTTCTCGTTCATATCATCAGTTTGTTGGTTTATTTTTTCTTTTATTATTGTTTTTAGGCTATAAAACAATATTTTTCAAATTGGTGATGCTGGTAGGGGGCTATGACTCGAAGTAGGGTTTTCGATGTAAGAATTCAGGGATTTGTTTTTGAATTTGCAAGTGTTTGGGGGTAAATAAAGTGCGGGTTTCTGATAGTGTAAACTCCAATTGGTTAAAATTATTTTAAGGTTCATGATTAATATGGTTGAAAAAGAAGAAGTGGGATATATTTGCTGAAAAGGAGTTTCTAGTACTAGTTGTGTTTACATTTTAACTGGTAATGGTAATGGTTATAAGACGGCATTATTTGCATTTGCATAAGTACGGGATTTTATTGAGAATACTTATGTTATCGTAAATAAGCATTTTATTCAAAATCTTTAAGGCTGATTTTGAAAAATAATGTGTAAAAAATAGTAACAAATATTGCAATGTTGAGTTCGAAAAATAATCTTGCTCAACTATATAGCTAAAAACTGAGTATAAGGTATTGTTCAGGGTGTTAGTATTACTTGGTTTATAAAGTTTTATCCAAATCGAAAATCACGTTTTCGAGATTTGAACAGTTTTCAAAATCAGCGTTTCCGGTGGTTAGAATCGAAAACGAAGGACGCAATAATGTTGAAAACGTCAATTTTACTCCAAGTATTCATTTTGGTCAAAATCGCTTTAGCCGTTTTCATGTAGGTAAAACAAAAGAATTCTCAAAATATGCCTTTTTTCAAAAATCTATTATAGACAATTTAGAGAAAAACAGAGGTTGCTATCATGTTAGGAATGACCATATTACATAAAAAATGATTTTTTTTGTAATCGTATTGACCGTTTCCGAGATAAGGCCACTTTTCAAAAGTACCGTTATTCGACTTTTTAGCCAAAAACTGTGTATGCAGCCATGTCAACCCCATACATGGTAGTGCAAGTATACATTTTGGTTAAAATCGTTAAAGCCGTTTTCAAGTAAACTATATTTAAGTAAAGTCTTAAAAAACTAAATTTTTCCAAAATAGTCCGTTGAACGATAATTTAGGGGAAAACTGAGTTTGCCATCATGTTGGAAATGACCGTATTACCTTAAATATGAATTTTTGTCGAAATAGTTTTGACCGTTATTGAAATATGTCCAATTTTCAAAATTACCGTTATTCGATTTTTCTGCGAAAAACTGGGTATACAGCCATGTTAACCGCACCTACATAAGCCCAACTATGAATTTTGGTTGAAATCGTTAGAGCCGTTATTGAAAAAATCAAACTTGTTTAAAACTGTTATATGGGAAGTACCATTAATAATAGGGTTAACGTGCAAAAAAAAAGTGGCCCCGAACTGTATGCCCACAAACGCCAAATCCGACGTTTGAAAAAAATCCGTCTAGCCGTTTGCGCTGTGGAGCTCAGGGCTCTCATTGCGTAATTCATTGAACGATCATCGTCAAAACGATCGAACTTAACGACGTCGTTTTAAGTTTGCTTCGCGTAACATCATCGTAGCATCGTTCAATCGAATAGTTCATCGTTCCAATTTTAAACAGTTTGAACACTACTGTAAACACACTCTGACAACAGAAAATGTATGAAACTTTTTTTTCGTTGTAGAATTGGGTTGAAGAATTGGGTGAAATGGACCCAATTCTTCAACCTTGATGGTGAACTGTCAATGAACTAGAGGAAAAAATTGCAACAACATGCAAAAGTGTGGGAGGATGTTTACGGAAATCATGAAATTCATGAGAATTTTTATTGTTAATATTTAAGTTGTAAAAAAGGATTCAATGAATGCAATTTCATAACTGCATTTGGTTTCTGATTGCATTACTGTATGCCATTGTAAAACAAAATGCATTTGAAATTCTAAAAAAGATGTGTCCATTGTATCACAACTTTTTTTGTTTAAAAAAAATGCATTTTTTACCACTGCGATAAAAGTGAGTCCCCTCCAAAGAGAAAAAAGGTGTTTGTTTCCTTTAAATATTTGTTAATATTTCTCTCAGCCCGAATCAAACTGAGAAAATGCACCAAAAACGATCAAACGATTGCAAAATAGCAATCGTTCAATCGCAATCGTTCAGTCGTCAAATTTGACAGTTGGACGAGTTATACGAAGCATAGTTCAATCGTCCAAAACGACGTCGTCCAGACGATCCAACTATTTTAGTGTTACACGAAGCAATACATTCGTAGAAACGACGTCGTCAGACGATCGTCGTCTTACGCAGGGCCACTTTTTTTTGCAAGTTAAGTGTTGCCGTTCTAACGTTATTCAGCAATTTTGAGTTTTTCGAAAACGGCTATAACGATTTCAACCAAAATTGTTATTTGGGCTTAAGTAGGTGTAACTAAGATGGCTGCATACTCAGTTTTTCGCAGAAAAATCGAATAACGGTAATTTTGAAAATTGGTCATATCTCAAAAACGGTCAAAACTATTGTGACAAAAATTCATATTTAAGGTTATATGGTCATTCTCAACATGATGGCAAACTCAGTTTTTCCCTAAATTATCGTTCAACGGACTATTTTGGAAAAATTTAGTTTATTAAGACTTTATTTAATTATGGTTTACTTGAAAATGGCTATAACGATTTTAACCAAAATATATACATGCACTACCATATATGAGGTTAACATGGCTGCATACACAGTTTTTAACGGTGCTTTTGAAAAGTGGCCTTATCTCGGAAACGGTCAATGCGATTACAAAAAAATTCATTTTTTATGTAATATGGTCATTCCTAACATGATAGCAACCTCTGTTTTTCTCTAAATTGTCTATAATAGATTTTTGAAAAAAAGGCATATTTTGAGAATTTGATTTTTTTCGTTTTACCTACATGAAAACGGCTAAAGCGATTTTGACCAAAATGCATACTTGGAGTAAAATTGACGTTCTCAACAGTATTGCGTACTTAGTTTTCCATTCGAATCATCATAAACGCGGTTTTAAAAAACTGTCCGTATCTCGAAAACGCGATTTTCGATTTGGATAAAACTTTAAAAACCACGTAATACTAACATCCTGAACAATGGTTAGGTTAGGTTACTGGGTGGGTACAACAGAGCGAGCCCTGTCGTACCCCACTTAGGTCCATGTGGACCCATTGTGATGCCCTTGGTGGGGGATCGTCCGGTGTTGTTGGCGATGAAAAACTCTTCCCTTGTTTGCAGCTACTCGACCTTGTCCAGCCATCCCGATGTATTTATGAACCTGTAAAGATTGGTTAGTGAGACATCAGAGAGCTCCTCTATATCATGGAAGTAGTAACTTCCAAGTGTTCTATTCCTCAAGTGACAGAGACTAGGGCACAGACAGAGGAAGTGAGGTGTGTCCTCATGAGCATCCTCGTCTCCGCAACCCCTGCATATATCGTCATCTATGAGATTTAGTTTCATTGTATGGTTCCTAAGAAAATTGTGACCTGTTAGGGCCCCTACCAGTTTGTATATCGCCGTTCTATCAAACTGCATTAGCGTTTTGGTCCGACTCATACTATATACTGGCCATAACTTTCTTGTGATTTCGCAGGTAGTTAACTCTTTCCACCTATTGTTGGCTTTCATACGGGTCTTATTTTCCACTCTCTCTCGGAGATTGCAGAGGGGTGGTTTTATCGACTGAAGCGCCCGCTCTTGATCCATTGCAGATCCATTTCTGGCCAGTTCATCAGCCATCTCGTTGCCGGTTTTGTTCCTGTGTCCAGGGACCCAACAGAGATGCGTAGTATGCTGCGAGCAGAGAACCTTGAGCTCTTCGCGGCAGCGGTGAACTAGCTTCGACTTTATTTCAATAGCAGAAACTGCTTTTATAGCTGCCTGACTGTCAATGAATATGGTAATATCGTCCCTTGGTATTGCCAACATTGACACCATATGGGCGGCTTCGGCAATTGCCAGAACTTCTGCTTGGAAGACACTGCTATGATCCGGCAATCTTATTGATCTGCGTATGTTTAATTCCTCACAGAAAATTCCGGCACCGGTTCCACAGTCCATCTTCGATCCATCCGTATAGATGGAAATTGATTTCCTTTTTGTGGGTTCATCTGTGTCCCATTCGTCTCTGCTGGGGAAATAGCAAGAGAATGGTATATCAAAGTCCATGTGGGGGGACGTGTAGTCAGAGGTGACAGTATTTGCCACGTAAATATCCAGAATCTGCGCGTGTCCCGGTCTGTAGGGTTTCCAGCTCTTGGTTTGGCTGATTCTTAGGGCACATTTTGCTGCAGATTCTTGCATGAATAGGTCTATAGGTAGTAGGTTGAGGATTGCCTCTAGTCCAGCAGTAGGTGTTGTCCTTATCGCGCTGGTTGTTCCTATACATGCCATCCTTTGTATTTTTGTCATAAGCTTAAGATTGGATGACTTGTTCGTGGCTTGCCACCAAACCAAGCTGCCATATGTCAGTATAGGTCGCACAACAGCCGTATACATCCACAGAATAATTTTGGGTTTTGGGCCCCATCTTTTTCCGAAGACTTGGTTGCATGCGTAAAAAGCATTAGCTGCTTTCTTAACCCGTTCATTAACATTTAGTTTCCAATTGAGCTTTCTGTCAAGTATAGTCCCCAGGTACTTAGCACTTTGTGTAATTTTTAGGGGGGTACCCTCAATATTTGGAGGCTCGAAGCTTGGAATTTTCCTTTTGTTACTAAACAGAACTAGTTCAGTTTTCTGTGGGTTGACTCCTAGCCCGCATTGTTTGGTCCACGTGTTAAGTGTTCGTAATGCGCTCCCTAGTAGTTCGCTTATGGTCGGTAGGAACTTGCCTGTAGCAAGTATTACCACATCATCTGCATAGGCAGTTACCTTGACCCCCATATTTCCGAATTTTACAAGTATTTCGTTAATGACAAGGACCCAGAGTAAGGGGGATATTACTCCACCTTGTGGTGTGCCCCTTGAGGCCATCACTCTTAGATCACTGTCACCCAGCTTGGCATTTATGTTCCTTTCGTTAAGCAAGCTCTCTATCACGTTGATAAGTGCTTGGTCAACCTTGGAATTTGTAAGAGCTCTTTTAACTGCACACGTCTTGACATTGTTGAATGCTCCTTCAATGTCTAGGAAAGCAGCAAGTGTGTATTCTTTCTCTTTTAGGGATTTTTCTATGGTACTGATGACCTCATGCAGTGCGCTTTCTACCCCTTTGCCTTTTATATAGGCATGCTGCGCGGTTGAGATCACATTGTCGTCAAGCCGACTACGAATAAAAACGTTTAGCAGTTTTTCCAAGGTTTTTAATATAAAGGATGTTAGGCTTATAGGCCTGAAGTCCTTAGCAGTCGTGTGGCTAGACTTACCTGCCTTCGGAATGAAGACAACCTTTACCTCACGCCATACTCTGGGAATGTGTCCACATTCCAGGCAGCGTGTGAAGAGTCTACTCAGGGCTGGTAAAATAACTGTCTTGGCTTTCTGAAGCATGATGGGGAAAATCCCGTCAACCCCAGGTGATTTAAACGGGGAGAAAGTTTCGATCGCCCAGTTAATTTTTTCCACGGTTATTATGCCCTCTGGAATTGATGCTGCAGGAATTGCGATGCCTGATATGGTCTGGTCGGTTGTCTGGGAAATACAACCTGGAAAGTGCGTCTGTAGGAGCAGACTTAAAGTTTCTTGGCAGGACTGAGTCCAGTTACCATTATTTTTCTTGAGATAACCTGGAACAGTAGGTTCTTTCGATAGGATTTTCCTAAGTCTAGCTGATTCCCTAGTATCTTCTATTTCGCTACAGAATTTGCGCCATGCTGTGCGTTTAGCACTAGTTATTGCGCTTTTGAATTTCCGCTGACCGGCTTTATATAGATCCCAGTCTAACTGTGAGTTGGTGCGTTTGGCCAAATTGAACAGGGATCTGGTTTTCCTTCTGATCTCGAGGAGGTCCTTAGTCCACCACGATGGAGATCTCTTATTTTTAATTGTCCGTAGAGGACAGGCTTTCTCATAAGCCTCGGTTAGAACTTTATTTAGGCTTACCGTGAATGCATCGATTTCGGCTGGTGTCCTCATTCTATGCTCTCCCAGCCTTCGTCCATTCCGCACTGTTTCTGAGATGTAAATATCCCAGTCTGTGAGCCTTGGATTTCTAAATTTACCTATAGTCTCTGTCTTTTCTTCTATGAAAAATTCTATGATCCTGTGGTCAGAGAAGGACGGTTCAGGGGAGACCCTCCATTCTTTCACAGTAAGAGTCTGTGAGTTGCTGTAGAGTGTTAAATCTAATACCTCACGTCTATTTCTAGTTATGAATGTCGGTTCATTGCCAATATTAGCTATCAGCAGATTATATCTAATAATGAATTCTAAGAGGGACTCACCTCGTACATTGGTGTCTGTGCTACCCCATAGCGTATGGTGGGAGTTAGCATCACAGCCCGCAATGATGTCCCATTTTTCCCGTTCTGCTGTTCTCACTAGTGAACGGGTGAGCTCTGAGGGTGGATTGTCCGACTCGTGTGGCATGTAGATTGTCGCTAGCACCAGCGTACCTTTTCCTGCCCTATCCCATTTGACGGCTGTTTGGTCTGAATCGCTGAGACTAGGTAAGAGAAAAAGTTTAAGCTGTTTTCTTGCGATTATGCATGTTCTGGGCTTACCATTTTCTGGTGTACTGTGGTAAGTGGTCAAATTTTTGGAATTCAGCCCCATTATCTTCCCCCGGAGAGTCCAGGGTTCTTGGATGAGGGCGACGTCTAGTTTTCTCGTCTCCATAAGGAGGACAAGATTGGCGCTGGCCGCCTTACTGTGATGAAGATTTATTTGCGTTATCTTCATCACGGTTAGCTTGTAGTTCTCCTTTATTGCTTTCTTTTGCCGCTAATAACCGGAGTTTGCAACGCGTTATGCCTACGCGGACCTTGAAGTCTTGCTTCCGGAGTAGTGGCAGCGATTTGTGACTTAATAAGATTGTCACGTCCATGCCTTCCTGGGAGTATTCACCCGTTTCTAGGACTTTCCATTCCCTGCTTTGTAATTCCGGGTTAAGGAATTGCAGGTTACGTTCTATCCTTTCTACGGGTAGATACGGACCCCTCATGCGAATAAGACCCTTTGGTCTGGTCATGCTTAGGATTTCCTTCCTGTCAACAACGCGCAGGTCAGCATTTGACCAAGGTGCGTTCATGTTGACGATGAAACCCTTCAACCAGTCCAGAGTCTCCTTGTTGTCGCACTCCATTGTCTTAAAACCCTTGAAGGTAGAAAGCTGTCCGAATAATGGGAGCTTACCATCTGCCTTCACGATGGCGTCGTTGACACCATCTAGGATCCGTTGTTCTATCAGTTCCCATTGGTTGGGTGTCAATTTACGGTCTGGGTTACCGAAGTCGACAACTGCGACTCGAAGACTTTCTTTCACCTTTTCGGCGAATTTCAGTCTCTTTGCCTGCCTACCTACTACCGGGGAGATTGTGTCGTCGTTACGACCCCTTTTGGAGACCACGGGAGCGCTACCTGGTTTGGACGTATCCTTGCCAGAGACCACTCCTTGACACTCTGAATCAGTCGCAGCCGAGGTGAAAGGCAAACGGCATATCGCCCTCGATGCAACTGATCTCATGTCGGCTCCTCCAGAGGCCCGCTGCCTACCTAACCTCCTACCAGGCATAACCTTGTTTGAGCAACCAGGCGTCTGCTCAGCCTTAGACGAGTCTTTGGCCGGGCCGGCGCCTGATTTTTCGGGTTCCGACCTACTCAAGACGGAAGGCAAACGGCATTCCTCTCTTGGTCCAGTCATCTTCCCTATCGCATTCGGTTTTTGCCTCCCTACCGTTAGGCTGCTGCGCCATGCTTCTTCGGTCGACTTGATTGTCTCCCGGGCCCTAGCTAGCTGCGCCGCCTCCCTTTCCGTTAAGGAACTGAGCTCACGGCCCTTAAGCCGCTTTAATAGGCGACGAGCATTCTTCCTCTTTTTGAGTGGATCCTCCTGCACTACAGTCCTGAACAGATTGTTGTCTTTCGTCATTTTGGCCGCTGAGACAGATGAGGCTTCGGTTATATCCAAACATTCATTGCTCTTTGGCTTTGACTTGTCAACAACAGTCCCTGTGCTGTTCAGAGTCGAGTCTGCCTCTCCCGGTGAAACACTCTTGTCCTCTTTGTCAGCTTCTTTGACGGGGTCAGATGCAGCAGACCCATGCCCCGATAGGCTATGGCATATCACAGGCATTGGCGGCCGCATAAGAGCTCCCTCGCTCGAGATTTCTGTGGAGACAGTCCTAGGTTGGGCGCTAGCACAAGGCTCACCACAGTCCATGGACTGCCTTTCCAGAAAGACAAGAGCGTTCTGAAGCCTTTGTTTGTCTCTGTCGTCTAGTTGGTGCTTTTTTTGAAGTTTCTTAATAGTCATCTTACAGTTTTGCACCCTTTTCCTAATTGAAACTGTAGACGAAATTGAATATTTGGATGAGCTGGCAATGGATTGATTGTCATCTTCCTCGAGAAAAAGATTCTCGAGTCTGAAGTCAACCGTACCTATGCTTCCCTCAACCGAAGCTGTCCTGCTGGTCGACGGTTCCTGGAGTAAGAGAGTCTCTTCCTCCTCCGTCATTATTGTATGAGAATCGGTTTTGCCTAAGTTCTTGGTGCCCGATTCATGCACACCAGTCCCTTTGTTTTGTTTGTTTTTTGGTTTTTCTATTTTGGACCCACGAGTAAGGGGGAAGAAGAGGTCGTTCTGTACTCACCCCCTGTATACAGAAAAGGGGAATTTGGATTGAAACTAGAGGTCCCCAGGTATCTAGAGTTCGCCGTTAAAAGACACCATGACATTGTGCCATACATCCCATGGGCACGGTAGTTAACCCGGGATTACGGGTTTTTATCGAGCTATTCCGCTCTAGATCCGTCATATTCAGTCGAAAGCAGTGGCACCTCGTGCAGGATGTGATTCTTCACCACGTATGACGATCTTGGGAAAAAACTTCCCCTGATTTCCTTCCGGAATCCGGTGCTTTCTCAGCCTGGAACGTATCCCAGACTGGGTCTACCCCGGATCTCCTGGGAAGTGACCTACTCAAGGCGAGCTGCAGTGGCATCTCTCCCTTGGTCCGGTCAGCTTCCTTTCAGAAACCTTTGCCACCATCCTGAACAATACCCTATACTCAGTTTTTAGCTAAATAGTTGAGCAATATAATTTTTTGCACTCAAAATTTTCATATTTGTTACTATTTTGTACGCATTATTTTCCAAAATCAGCTTTAAAGATTTTGACTTAAATGCTTATTTACGATAACATAAGTATTGTTAATAAAACCCCGTACTTAGTTTTTCTTAGGAAAATGCAAATGCCGTCTTATAAACATTACCGCACTACCAGTTAAAATGTAATCATAACTACTCGAAACTCCTTTTTAGCAAATATTTCCCACTTCTTCTTTTTTCAACCATATTAATCATGAACCTTAAAATAATTCCAACCAATTGGAGTGTACACTATCAGAAACCCGCACTTCATTTACCCCCAAACACGGGCAAATTCAAAAACAAATCTCTGAATTCTTACATCACAAAACCTACTTCGAGTTATGGCCACCTACCAGCATCACCAATTTGAAAAATCTGGTTTTATAGCCTATAAACAATAACAAAAGAAAAATAAACCAACAAAACTGATGATATGAACGAGAAAGTTTCGTGCGATCCAGTCGTGCACTTTATTTTGAAAGTGATTTAGCATCTTGATTTTTAAAATTCTGGCAAAACTGATCGCCATTGATGATGATGGGCTGATGGCCCAACAAAAGAGTAACTTCTTGTTTATGCATCGCGAACATCGTGTGGGTTGGCGACGTCTCATACACGTCCATTTTTTTTAAGCCAAAAGCAGAAGATGAGTAGTATACAAGTCAAAGCAATGCTGCGTAATAATTTAATTTAATCGAAGCCACTATATTTTTTAGCACGTGGTTTTAAGAAAAGATTGTGATCATTGTGATTGTGATTTGTTTGAGTTAATTTCTGCATTTGATTGGATTTTTGATTTTTATTGAACAGTATATAATTTTAACAATGGTGAAAACAAGGGGAGGATTTAAAAAAAGGTGGGTTGTATCTCGGGGAAGACTGATGCTAGGATAAGTCGCAGAAAGTGGAAGAAAAGAGAAAGTAAGTAATAGATACAATTAGTACCTATTCCCATTTATCGGAAGGGTTATAATATAAAGTGCTGCACTGCTGCTTCAGTATCAGGTACAATAAAACGGCCAGATTTAGATACTATGAACAATCGTACACAAAATAAAAGTGAACAGCCTGTTACTTTTGAAGGCATTTAATTCAAGTTTTATTGTTTTTTCATTATTTGTCATTGTGCCATACATAGATTGCAGTGCGTATTGAAGATGCTGGTGCAAAATAGATAGATAGACCCACAAAAATTGAAATTATGCCCGTTAATTGCCATTTAACATTAACAGTCGTTATGGAGGATGCTGGAGCAGGGGAAAGTTTTGTAGATCAACCAGATTTAGATGTATTAAACATGGTACTAGATGATGGTATGTTCTTTGTTTCAATCTTTTTTATTATTGTTAGATCCAAAAAATGCACATTCCATATTTTTATTTGTAGATTCTGTGAAAGATGGTAGGGTAGGAGTTGAATGCAGAAGGAAAGCTCGTCCACATCAGCAGCGAGTTATAAGGTATCTATTTTAAGAAAAGGGTGAAGACTATTCAACTGCCAAAAAGATGTAGTCCCACCACGATCCGTAAAAAGTCCTTGCAAAATTACTTGCAAAAAATGTTCAACAATATTTTGGAATGAACAAAGGCAAACCATCCATTGAGAATACTGGGACCTTGGCTATGTTCAAAAGCGAGAGTTCCTTATGAGGTGCCTTAAAATCGCAGGTAAACTAAGGAGGGAAACAGTGGTATATAGCCGGAGAATGTATTCTAGGCGTTACTTTTTGCCTCAAGAAAATAAAAATATTTAAGTATACAAGATATTCTTCCAAGCTACTCTGTATGTTGGTGCAATACATTTGCGATACACGGAAGATAATGTTTCTACATCGCTTGGTACTGTCTCTGCATGTCGAAGAAAAAAAATCTCCCGGCTGTAAACTCGCACTATTGCCGCAAAATAAAAAAAAACGTACTGCAAGAATCTGAATTACTGAACAATATTTGCAGAAAATATAAAAACCTTTGCCAGGAAACTGCAATAAAGCCACTATAGACTTTATTTTCAAACAGAATTTTAAGACTGAATTTAATATAGGAATACACGCACCAAAAAAAAAAAAGACAATTTGTCTACTTGTATCAGCTTTGTTTCTGTTAAGTCTCCATCAGTGCTGCCACAAAAGAAAAAATTTGCGTAGCAAATTTGTGTAGCAAAACTTAATTTGCGTAGCAAAACTCAAAAGTCAAAAATATACATATATTTTTTCGAAAACAAACAAAAAAACACTTGATTTTTTATTCAAAGTAAATATGTTTTTAAGGACTAGTTCAAGTATAGTTGTTGGGTATGGTAAAAAAAATATAAAATGGTGTGGAAAGTGAGTAAAGATTGAATATACCTTCGTTTATTATATTTTTCAAGAAAAATTCCAAGATTTATGTTGACATTTCGTTCTTAAAAAAATAGTAGCAAAATAGACGTTTTTAGGGAGAGTGCGTAGCAGCGTAGCAAATTGGAAATCGGGTAGCAATTTTGCTACGATCGTAGCAAAGTGGCAGCGCTGGTCTCCATCAGAGACTGAAAAACAAAAATATGATCAATACATCACCGCAAAAGGGGCAATAATCAGACAGTATCGTGCCGATCAGGACAGGGCTCTCATCGCGTAAGACGACGATCGTCTGACGACGTCGTTTCGACGATTGTATTGCTTCGTGTAACACTAAAATAGTTGGATCGTCTGGACGACGTCGTTTTGGACGGTTAAACTATGCTTCGTTTAACTCGTGCAACTGTCAAATTCGACGACTGAACGATTGCTATTTTGCAATCGTTTGATCGATTTTGGTGCATTTTCTCAGTTTGATTGGCTGAGGGAAATATTAACAAATATTTAAAGGAAAAATACATGTTCTCTTTGGACGGGACTCACTTTTATCGGAGTGGTAAAAAATGCATTTGATGAAAAAAAAAAAAAAAAAATGGGGTAGGTACAACTTTTTTAGAATTTCAAATTAATTTTGTTTTATAATTGCATGCAGTAATGCAATCAGAAACGAAATGCAGTTATAAAATTGCATTCATTGAATCCTTTTTTACAACTCGAATATTAACAATACAAATTCTCATGTGATGCTTCATGATGTTTGATTTCTGTAAACATCCTTTCACACTTTTACATATTTTTAAATGAACAGGAGTCATGGACAGCGCCATCTAGTCTATGGTTTTTCACTTTCACCCAATACTTCAACCCAATTCTACAACGGGAAAAAATGTCCATACATTTTGTTTTGTCAGAGTGTGTTTACAGTAGTGTTCAAACTGTTCAAAATGGGAACGATGAACGATTCGATAGAACGATGCTACGATGATGTTACGCGAAGCATTGAATAACTACAAATAGAAGCATTGAATAACTACAAATAGAAGTGGACACCGCTCATTTTGAAGCGACATACGGACCTTCAATGCGGTGAAAATTTGTACTAACTTAGTGTATGCATTTACCATTATTTCTAGGTTCGTCCCACACATCCCACTTAAATACTGATTGTCTCTCTAGAGGATACTATATCAGTCGTTTGAAATAACAGAGGATCATATGAAAGAAATCCTTCAGCATTTCGCCTACACAAACATTTAAAACAGAAGAGTTTTTATAATATAATTGCTCTTAATACAACTTCATATAAAACATCAGATTCATCAGTTCAATTAAATATGGCGGATGTTGAAAGTACGATTACTGAGACATAATTTGTAGATACAACTTACAAATTGAATATGAATATTGAATGGAAAAATTTGATTAAACAGCGTTTAAAGTCTTTAACCTACCTATAACTTTTTTGATTAAAATAATAAAAAGGATATGTGGCCAATTTGAAATAAATAGCACTGAAGTGCTTTAAGTGTAACTAATAGTTAATTAATTAATAGTTTTCGTATAGGACATTCATCTATACGGAAAAACGCAAATCTCAAAAATGTCACTTAGGTCCTTCATCTTCTAAGCGCTTCAATAGAGTTCTTGGATCCGGATGGTAGTTATATGAATTAAACTAATTAATGTTAGTTTTTCTTAAAAAAAATATTTATTAAACTCGACCGTCACTTACGCTAGCTACTTAATTAATGCGCTAACAATATTTCAATACCTAACATCTAACCTACTCCAATCGCAGTCGTTCTGCTGACGACAGCATCGTTCCCACGCTGCTGCCGCTATTCCAGGTAACTGTCCCACACTCGGTGTAATGTGCTGACGACGCGTCTGCTTGTTCCGCGCGTGGCTGGGTTTGCAGCTCGTGTCGCTATCTTTCGATATGTTTCGCGTTAACTCCTCCGCCCTTAAGTTCGAACGTCCTCGTTCGATGACGTAGATGTTAATAGATGAGGAATGTCATTGAGACCTATGGTTGTTGTTGCTGCCTGAACTGTGTTCGTGGTAAGTTGATCTTGAGCATCTCGTTCGCTATTGTTTTTTCTTCTGTATGCGTATGTGATGATAACCAAGAATGCCAGTATTAGTATTATGTTGATTGACAGAGTAATTTTATGCTGAGCTTCCAAGAGGCTAATTTTGGTTGTTCGGTTGACATATAATCCTTTGATCATTTCCAGTGAAAGAACTTCTTCTATTTGGTCTATTTTGTGCGATGGTTGGAGTATTGCTGGTAACGGTTGGAACTTAGTGATTTCGATCGTTCTTATGACCTTTCCTTTGACTTCGATGGTACTGTTTACGTGTTTGATGATGAATGTTCCGTTGAGCATCATAGTTTCGTTGTTAATTACGATAGGGCCGTTGAATTGGTTTAACAGCAGAATACCTGGTGAGATTTCGTCTATCTCCGGGATGTGTTCATTGTTGATGATGGTGCAGTTTGCTTTTCGACTACGTATAAGTTTGGGAATACAAGAACTATTACTTAAATCTACAAGATTATCCTTATTACAAATTGTTAAACTATTGTAGGACTTACATTTACTAGTTATGCCATATATATCTTCCTTACATTCTAATATAGATTCATAATCGATTTTATTTATTATTTTATTAATTTTTACTGCTTTTATGATTGACAAATTACATATTTCTTTTGTTATTTTAGGAAAGCTTAAAATATAGATTAAATTCTTATCATTAGAGGCTATTTTAATTTGAGCAAATTCTAATGCTTCATCAATGTTTACATATGGTATGTTTTCCATTTTTAGGAAGTTTTCAGTTATATTTAATTCTGTATCCGATAATATAAAGGAATTAACAAGATTTGCTTTTGTCCAGTGAATAGCGTATGCTATGTTTGTAATCTCATCTTTTATTACATCTAATTTATATTTGATTTTCAAGAATATTTTATTTTCGGTATTTTCTTCTTCCTTAAATACTTTTATTAAGCTGTTTGTAATATTTGTTATTTCATCTATTTTTTCTAATGTGACTTTATTAATGACCATTTGGTTATTGTTATTCTGTAAAACATTATTCATCTTTTCTATAAGTATTTCATAATCGTGGTGGTCGGGGCTGCCCGCGATCCATTTCCACGTGGTTCCTAGAAAGTCCAGTGAACGTTTTGCTTTATTTATTTTTAATCTGTTTAAATTATTTCTAATTCTTTGAGTTTCAAAAAGAAGGATGGAGTAAAAATGATGACTTGGCTTAATGTATTTGACCACTGAATCTTCGATGCTAGCGATCAGGTCTTCATATCCATTGATATTAATCACATGAATGATTTTAAATGCACCGCTTTGAATTGCAGCATTTTCTGCATGGATTTTAATTAGCTTTGAACCGGAGTAATCGAGAATTTGTAGGTTTGCTGTGCACAAAGGCACTAATAGTAGTCTAGTTGTCAGGAGAGGGGAAAAAAACAAAAACAAAAGTTAGTTTTTAATAAGGCTTTTATGTACTGTTTTTCCTGATTGTGTTATGATCGTTGAGTTTCTATTTTCTGCTACTTTTTCGTCTTTATACCTAGGTGTAAGTTTGTTTCCTGTTCTTTTGTTAATCTTGACATATACTGTTTCTCCTACAGCATAGTTTTTAAGCGGTCTCTTATTTTTGTTATGATATCTTAAATCATTTTCCTGTTTACTTTTAATTTTTTGTATATTTTCTTGCCTTACTCTTTCTAGTTCTATTGGATCATTCAAAAGTTGTCTACCGAAAAATATATCTATGGGTTTTTTCCAAGTGGTGGAATGAATGGATCTATTATATTCGTAAATTGACTTGTCTAAGAGTTCTGGAAATGTGAAATGAGGGTTTTCTGTTTTCAGGCATCGAATTAGTTCCGAAAGCGTAGAATGGAACCTTTCTACTTGTCCATTTGCAGAACTAGTATATGGAGGTACTTTAAATACAGTTATACTGAACATATTTTCCAACATGAAAGTAATGGAATTTGAATTGAAAGATTTCTCATTATCCATAACAACAATTTGTGGAACTCCAAAAGATAGTATAACTTCCCTGAGAGTATCTTTAATGTCTTCAGTTGCTCTTGATTTTAAGATCCTAGCAAGAGCATATTTGGAAAACTTGTCTATTGCGGTTAAGATTATCTTTTTGTCCGTAAAATATATATCTATGTGAATTATTTGGCCAGGATATTCGGGAATGGGGGTTGGCTGGAGTTCAGGATTGTTTGGGTGTCTATTATATTTGTGCTGCTTGCATATTTTGCATGCTCTTGTGATTTTTGCTATTTTTGCACTCATTTGTGGGAAATAATAATTTTGCAATATTTGGATTTTATTTTCTCTATCGTTTCTGTGTGCGCGATTATGTTCGTTTATGATCTCGGTTTCTTGATGATCGGGATTAGTTAGGTCAGTAACGATTTTTCTCGCGAAACGAATTTTATATTGGCTAAAATGAGATGGGTAAATTTGCTGAATTATGCCTAAAATCCTTTCTTCAGTTTTGAGTCCATTGACAACTGATGGATTTAAATACTGTTTAAGAATGCTTGTTAGTTTTTGTTCAGTGTATTCAGGTTCAGTTACAATATGGCGGTGGTAAGTAGGAAAGACTATTTTAAATTCATAGGATGATGTATCGCCTAAATTTAGAATGATTTGATTCTTGAAAACGTTAATTGGTGTATCAACAATTTGGATGAGGTCTTGTCCGGAACTTTCGTCACTATGTTGAGTTACTGTGAGAGAATTAATTTGGCTATTTCTTGGAGGTCTTGACAATGCATCGGCGACGACATTGGATTTACCGGGCGTATATTTCAACTCGTAATTATATTCTTCGAGTATCGCCTTCCAACGCTTCATTTTATGATTAGTGTTCTTATTGCTCAACGCATAAGTCAAGGGTTGATGATCTGTGAAAATCTTGATTCTTGTTGGTCCGTATAGGTAGCTTCTTAGTGAATTGAGGGCCCATACTATGGCCAACATCTCTTTTTCATTAGCGGCATAGTGTTCTTCCGCTTTATTAAGAGTTCTTGATATGAAGGTGATAGGTTTGTTGTCTTGCGACAAAACAGCACCGATGGCGTAGTCTGACGCATCTGTAGTTAAATGGAATTCTTTATTAAAGTTCGGGAAAGATAGGATGACGTCTTCTGACACTAGCGAATTTTTGATTTTGTTGAATGCTTCTATTGCTGCATCTGTTAAATTAATAATTTTTTTACTTGAAGCAGTTTTGGACGTACGTCCATCCTCACCTCTTAAAAGGGCTGTTAGGGGTTTTGCCAATTTTGCGTAATCCTTGATAAATCTACGGTAAAATCCCGACAGACCAAGGAATGATCGCAAATCTTTTAAGGTTTTGGGATATGGAAATTTGGTGATGGCTTCTACTTTAGCCAAGTTTGCTCTTATTCCTTCTGAAGAGACTATGAATCCTAAGAATTCAACCTCTGTTTTCAGGAATTCGCATTTATCTAATTGAACTCGGAGGTTAGCCTGCTGAAGAGTTGTGAAAATTGTTTCCAAGTTTTCAAAGTGAGTTTCGACATCTTTGCTAAATACGATAATGTCATCGATATAAACGTAGCAGTTTTTACCGATGTGCTCACGTAATATATCGTCTAAGGTTCTTTGAAAAATTGACGGGGCGTTTTTGAGTCCAAAGGGAAGTCTTGTAAACTCATACTTCCCATTATTGACAGAGAATGAAGTTTTTTCGATATCGTCCTCGTGAAGAGGAATTTGGTGAAAACCGCTTTTAAGGTCGATCACCGAAAAGTATTTATTCTTCCCTAATTGGGCTAAGACTTCATTTGTCTCGGGGATTGGGTAACGATCGGGTATCGTTATCGAATTAAGCTTCCGGTAATCAATTACCATGCGGTACTTTTTCTCGCCTGAAGCGTCCGCTTTCTTTGGTACGATCCATACCGGGGAATTATACGGCGACCGTGAAGGTCGAATGATTCCGTCGTTTAATAATTGATTAATCTGTTTATCTATTTCTTGTTTTAGTGCTACGGGATATGGGTAGTGTTTAGAGTATATTGGATCATCGGTAGTTGTGCGTATTCTACCCTTAACATTAGTAGTGAACGTTAATTTTTCGTTTGGTTCACCGAATAGGTTGGGGTGACTTGTAGTCAGCGACTTTAATTTATCTTTTTGCTCTTCCGTCATATGATCATCTCTTATGTTGTGGATTGATTCGGAAATTTGCTGTTTCAATCGGACTTTTACGTTATTGTTTACTATCATATAGTTCTCTTTAGCAAAAATTACAGCCGATAGCTCTTTAAGGCTATCATTACCGAGAATTGCGTGAAATGTCTTAAGGGATGGTAATAGAAAGAATTTTATGTTTGTATTTTGGTCGAACATATTAATTATGGTATGATGTGTGATTTCGATATTTCCGCAAACTGAATTTGCGTAAAAGTTCTTTTGGTTGGCTATAGGATTTTGGACAAGGTTGGGTTGAATGTAATTTTTGTTAGAACCTGTATCTACCAGTACTCGGAGAGTTGTGTTTTTATTCGTCCTACACTCAAAATAGGGTAAGGACGAATTCGTTAGTCTAAAAAATGAACGTCAACAAAATCTGTACATTCTTCAGGTTCATAATTGTTCTGTATGTCTAAATATTCCATAAAGGTTTGGTTATGATCTGGTTGATTGTTCATGCCAGATACCATTGCATTGTAGTTGTTCATCTCGATCTGAGAATCGACTATGTTATGAACTTCTGGTGTGTGTGCTTGACAATCAGGCTGAGGGCTAATTGAAGAAGCTTCAATATTAAAGTTTCTTTGCATTTTATTTGGGTGTATGAACTGTTGTTGGGGGACCACTGGCATTGGCCGTTTAGGAGCGGGTGGCCAGTTTTTAACAACTTGTGCCGGTCTATTCATATAATTGATATTATTTGTCCTAATGGTACTTGTGTCCATTGGTTCTCCTCTAGGTGTAGGTCTGGTTTGAAAATTATTATTGGGTTGGTGATTCCTTTGGATGTAATAGGGGTTATTCATTGGAAATTGTTGTTGTTGAGAATGAGGAAATTGATGGTTCTGGGGACGCGGTGGTGGACGTGGTGGAAAATTCATAGGGCGTTGTGGAAGATACGCCAATTGAGGGTAAAATGGTTGATTATTCCGTGAAGGAACGGGTGGAGCTGGTGGTGGAGGTTTTCGCATTCCTCCTATATTATGATTCGCATGATTAGACCTGAATTGTTGGTTTTCCAACTTCTGGCATAAATTCAGTGCAGTGGGCAAATCAGCTGGCTCACGCATGGCTAGTAATCGTGGCAAGTCTCCTTTTAGACCTCTTATAAAAGTGTCTAATGCCTTTGCCCTATATGATTGAGATAAGTGATGCAGTGCATCTGGTGGAAGTTCCATGCTTGCAATTTTGTTCTGTATTAGGGAAAGGTGATTATAGACAGTCTGATAGTAAGCTTCTATACTGTCATTTCCCTGGACGAGAGTCGTCATTTGGTACTCGAGGGTACCAACATCACGTCTGTCCGCGTAGTGCAACGTTAAGCACTTCGAAATACACTCCCAGTTAAGGGGAGTATTGTATGACTCTAGTATAGCATCCGCATTTGCTATGATCTTATTTCGAATTACATTTAGGATGCCGAAATATTTTGGGGTTCCCTTAGTATGTTGATAAATGTTCAATATTCTCTCAACGCTTTTGCGCCAGGAGCTGAACTCACCGGGAGTTCCGGAGAACTCTCTGAGACCTTTCACGACATCTGGGACTTTGTCCAGGTCGGTTAAGTTGGCTCTATGTTGATCATGGATGGTCTCATCAGTAGCACTTTGGAATTGTGCGTTGGGATTTATTATTGAATTAAATACATTCCTACATTCGTTCGCGCAAACTCTACCTGCAATTCCTGCAATCAACGCTTCTAATTCAGGTGTAGCATTAACTGCTACATTCTGATTTAGTACCGATGGACGAACAATTGGTTCGGTCATTGTGAAGATTGAAAATGTTGAAAGGGTTTGACACGGTAAAATAATATGAAGATTGAGTTAGGGATTCAGTTAATTCCTATTTTTAATCTATTTATTCTATGCTATCTAGGCAATTTCTGTCTATTTATTACGTTATTTATCTAAAGGTCACTTGGATTCACTATCACTAAATTCAAAATTTAATTTCACTTCTAAGAAATATTATTTAATTAATTTTCACTCTTAATATTATGCTTTCCTTAATTAGATTTCACGATTAATATTTTAGAATTCAAGTTTTCTTAACTATTCACTAATTATTTGTCAATTTAAATTTGTTATATTATTAAGATTAATTATATGAACTTAAACTCTATCTTACATTAACAACATATCCAGCGCTGATAAAGGGGATTTGTTCCGTTTGTGATGGCTACTAGGATTCCCTTCTTTATACTCCCTCGCTGGCGACTCAGTCTATCGACGTAGTCTTTTTGTTGATGGCCCAGTAGATGATGTCCTTGGAGCTGCTTGAGGTCCTTTTTGTCTCACTGATACACGTGCTTCTAATGGAGCTACTTTAGGTCCTTTTATTTTTCACACGCGACGCGATTTCACTTTTTGGAGCTTCTTGAGGTCCTTAGTAATATTTACTCGCGAATTACCAGTGGTTAGTTTAAACGAAAACTTTCACAGACTTTCACTACTGGGCCCCACGTTGGGCGCCAATTAAACTAATTAATGTTAGTTTTTCTTAAAAAAAATATTTATTAAACTCGACCGTCACTTACGCTAGCTACTTAATTAATGCGCTAACAATATTTCAATACCTAACATCTAACCTACTCCAATCGCAGTCGTTCTGCTGACGACAGCATCGTTCCCACGCTGCTGCCGCTATTCCAGGTAACTGTCCCACACTCGGTGTAATGTGCTGACGACGCGTCTGCTTGTTCCGCGCGTGGCTGGGTTTGCAGCTCGTGTCGCTATCTTTCGATATGTTTCGCGTTAACTTATGTTTACAATGTAGTATATCAAGATGTCAAGATGATTGCAAAGTAAGAATGTTTGTGTCGTAGTTTTTGTCTTAATATGTTTCTTAGTTTCTGTATCCATCAAAAATAATTTCTCCCTTTGATTACGTAGGTACCTAATATATATATTATATAGGTGGTGTTGATATTGTCTGTCAATGCGAAACCGAATTCAATAAAGATTCCAATGCTTGCGAGTTTGACGATTTTGATGTGGAGGATTTATCAGAATCAGAGCACAGACAAGAGAAATATACAGATACCTATAGAATTACAGAACAAAAGCATGTTCAGCTAAAAATATAAAACCAACATACACAAATCGAAGAAACCAGCATACACCATACAGATACAATACCTGGTATGAACTGCTTGCAACATGAAGCAAGTCAATAGGGAATGATTGATTCGAACAAAAATGTATTCTTTTATTTTTTTTTCTTTCAATTTCCTTTTTGTGTGTTGACCTTGTGTGCTGACGATATTATTGTTGTACATGTACTGCTGTGGGTTTTTGGATTCGTTACGTTTTGTAATTATGTATTGTCTTTTTTGTTTACAAAAAGTTCTATCTTTTACGGTATGTTTGTTCCCAAATAACTCAAAAACTACTGAACGTATTGAGATGGGATTTTTTTTTTTAATTATTCGGGCTAGATCCGAATCATTAATAGGCCTTATTTGGTGGCAATACCATCCCGGGAATACCATCGTTGGAAGTTTTTTAAGTCTTTTAGCATGTTCTTCTTCTTCTCCAATCATTATAAGAGTAGCGTGACTGTGGAAAAGGGGTTGCAATTTTTTTAGTTTTACCTTACTTTAATCATCTTGCTGTTACATTTATAGATCTAGGTTAATCAGAAAAAGCTTAAAACTGCATTTAGCCAATACTTCACCGATTATTTGGAGGTATCATTTATCTCTCTGCTCCTTCCAGGGGCTGAGCTAGAAGCAATTGAAAACAAAATTTTCTGACAAACGAAAAAATAATGATTCCTTGATTGCCAGTTCTGCTTTGGGGTGGTGGGTTGGATACACATCAAAGGAATTAAAGATGTACATTCACACACAACGAATGTCGCAGCTCGCAGTGTTTCCCCTGGACCTGAACATCGTCATGAGGTCGTCAATGACAACAGCTAACGGTTGCCAATAATGTTTTCTGCATTGTGCGCAGCCAGCCTACATGCAAAGTATAGGTAGTTCGATTTGTTATGGGTGTGTGCGGCGGCGGCGCGGCGGCAGGCACACAGAATTGTTTTGGATTTGTAGGTGCGCTTTATTGTACAATACGTTTTTTAATTCTTTCACTAAAAGATAAGAGACGTGTTGCGTGTAACTTCTAGGTATGAATATGCGTATGGCGTATGGGTATGTATTGGGTGTCAAATGAATAATTACTATAGAAGGTAGGTATAAATGGTGGAAATAACTTTTATGGCTTGAGACTTGAGAGTAAAATCGATTCGACCGAGATGGAAATGACCAAGCTGAAATTGGTCTGTCGCCATCACTACGCCGCCGCCTAAAACTCCTAAAACACTTAACCGATTTCAATAAAATTTTGTGGGTAGGTATGGTTGGTTGTAATTGTAACTTGATGGATAGGATAGTTTTGGACCCGATAGGTGGCGCTGTTGTCGATCTTCTTAACCACTCAACCGATTTCCATGAAATTTTGTGGGTGGGTATGGTTGGTTGTAACTTGATGTATAGGATAGTTTTGGACCCGATAGGTGGAGCTGTTGTCGATCTTCTTAACCACTCAACCGATTTCCATGAAATTTTGTGGGTGGGTATGGTTGGTTGTAACTTGATGTATAGGATAGTTTTGGACCCGATAGGTGGTGCTGTTGTCGATCTTCTTAACCACTCAACTTATTTCAATGAAATTTTGTGGGTTTGTATGGTTAGGTATATGGAAAGATATATTTTTCGAATTTTTTCAACTAAATTCTCATTAAAGAGAATTATATGGGCACGTTGGAGTGAACTGAAGAATTTCTTGAAATTCATTTGAACTAATTTTGTACCTGTTTTGTATCCGTTTTAATAAGTAATTAAGAAAAGGACAAAGGGTAGTCTTAAGTGTACTTGACAAAATCGGCATTAATGCGAGCGAAGCCGTGGGCAACAGCTAGTAAGAAATAAAACACTGAATTTCAATTAATAGCGTGAAATTAGAAAAATTTCTGTTTTAGATTGGAGGTTGGTGAACTTTTATTTCACACACTGTCACTAATAATGTCAGGAAATCAGCAAAAATTGAATTTCTGCGTATTTTTTTCTTTTTAAACATTGTAACAAATCCCATGCAAAAGAAATTAGCAGGTCAGCTAACAAATCATTTTCCGACACGGTGGATTAAACATGTAGGTAGATACCTTTATCACAAGTGTTGTCGAGGATATTATTTAGCGAATATGCATTTGCTCGCTAGAAAGTTTGTTTTTACTTTCAGTCTGGATATTAGATCACTTACGAAATAAAAAAAATGTGCACGACTGGATCGCACGAAACTTTCTCGGTCATCAGTTTGGTTGGTTTATTTTATTTTATTATTGTTTATACCTACCTAGGCTATAAATAAAAGATTTTTCAAATTGGTGATGCTGGTAGGTGGCTATGACTCGAAGTAGGGTTTGTGAAATACCGATATCTTGACATAGATTTGTTATGTAAGAATTCAGATGTGTGTTTTTGAATTTATACGTCGATGGACGTGTTTGGGGGTTGTAAGTGAAGTGCGGGTTTATGATACTGTAAACACAAATTGGTTGCAATTATTTTAAGGTTCATTAATATGGTTGAAATAAGAAAAATTTTGAAATATTTTGCTAAAACGGAATTTCAAATAGTAGTTGTAACGGGTGATTTTTTAAGAGGTTTAGAACTCTTTTTAAAAAAAAAAACACAAAAAATTCGAAAAAATGAATGAAATATTTATTTGAATCGATAGTTTGAACCTTGCAATTTAATGTTTAAAGATAATTTCATGCAAATGTTGACCGCGGCTGCGTCTCAGGTAGTCCATCCGCTGAGTCCAATTTTGGCATACTCTTTCACACATATCGGCCGGTATCTCACGAATGAATGCATGGATGTTGGCTTCCAGTGCGTCAATCGAAGCGGGCTTGTCCCTATACACATTAGCCTTGACATACCCCCACAAAAAATAATCTAATGGTGTCAAATCGCACGATCTAGGCGGCCAATTGACCGGCCCGAAACGTGAAGTTAACTGTTCACCAAACTCGCCTCGCAATTGCGCCATTGTTTCGCGTGCTGTGTGGCATGTGGCACCGTCTTGTTGAAACCACATATCATGCAAGTCAAGAACTTCCATTTCGGGCAAAAAAAAGTTTGTTATCATCGCTCGGTAGCGTTCACCATTGACAGTAACGCTGCGATTCGCATCATCTTTGAAGAAGTACGGTCCAATGATGCCACCGCCCATAAACCGCACCAAACTGTGACTTTTTCTGGATGCATTGGTAGCTCTTGCAATGCTTCTGGCTGATATTCAATCCAAAATCGACAATTCTGCTTATTTACGTGCCCATTGAGCCAAAAATGAGCTTCGTCCATAAAATGGAAGCAGCGCGCGATGAACATTTCGAACCGAGCACGAATTTTGATAGTAAAATTCAATAATTTGCAAGCGTTGTTCATTTGTAAGACGATCCATGGTTAAATTGCAAACCAAACTGAAGCTGTTTGACAGTGACACAAGGTACTAAACACACGTCAGCTGTCAAAACCAGTGTTGCCAAAACCAAACCAGCTAAAAAATCACCCTTTATTTGCATTTTTACTGGTAGTGTGGTAATGCTTATAAGACGGCTTTATTTGCATTTCTCCAAGTAAAATTAAGTACGGGGTTTTATTAAGAATACTACCTATAATTACTTTGGTCAAAATCTTTAAGATGTTAGCATTACTTGGTTTTTAAAGTTTTATCCAAATCGAAAACGGCGTTTTTGAGATATGAACAGTTTTCAAAATCAGCGTTTCCGGTGATGAATGTTGAAAACGTCAATTTTACTCCAAATATGCATTGTGGTCAAAATTGTTGCAACCGTTATCAAAAGCTTTTGTGTTTTCGTTATCGATAGAGAACGAATCGATTAAATCAACGAGTTTTTTTGCGGCCGTCTTTTATTTGATATGTGTGACAAACTTCGTGTTTTAATGTTTTCAGTCTGCGTCTTAAAGCTATTTGTTTTAAATTATTTGATTTGCGTATTTGTTGAATAGTCTTTTCCAAATTATAATTTAGTTCTTTTAATTTCAAGATGTCTGATTTATAATCTTGAATATTTTTGACGTTCTCAGAATCTTCAGTAGGTACATGATGGTTTCTTCAAACATGCATCTGAAAATTTTGCAAATTCCCCTAGACTTAAATCGATAACAGGCTCACCTTTTTGATATTATTCACGTTTTGTGATTTGAATCTTCAGGACTATTGGAAACATTATCAAAATTCAATGTTGGAACAGACCCCTTTTTAAGTTTCTGAATCATAGCCAAATGTTTTTCAAAATGTATTTCTTGCAACTATACCTATCATCTTTTAAATTGCAATTTGCAAGCGTCACACCATTTTCTTAAAAGAACCTCTTTCTCTCTTGCTAGGAATTTAAAAAAACTTTCTGCCTACAAGAGTTTATGCATCATTTAATACGGTATCCGTATTCTCTAGAGCTGAAAAAAGTGGAAAAAAGGTAGAAGACAAGCGCATCCACAGCCATGCGTTCTCAGAACAAAATTTGCAATTATCCCATAGCATATGGGATATGGGAATGGGATTTAAATCGAAATACTGCGGACGAAAAGAACACAAAGGAAATGTTGGGGTTGGGGTTGGCAAATGCAGGTTGCCTGCATGATCATACAATAATCGAAAAACAGAGTAGGTCCATCTACATTAAGAAAAAGAACTAAACTGGATGTGTACCTACCATATTCTACATTTGTATATTTCTCTTGTCTGTAATCAGAGACAGTTCCAATTCTGCAAGACATGGATATATTTTTCAAGCCATATTAAAGTTTTCTGCACCTGATCAAAATGAGTCCCTTGTCAATATGAGGTTGATGATATGAGTGAGGATACAATTAATGGTGGTTTACTCATTCCTACTACACATTTTGTAGAGTTATTGGAAAAAATAATCAATTGTTTTGGTGAACGTTTTGAAACGCAATGCTTTGAACAAAATGTACTTAATGTTCTTTCAAATTTTTGTAGGAAGGAACCAATTTGAGCTTCCATGTTCCTTTGAACAGCACATTCAAAAATTATTCAAGCACACCATGCGGGTTCTTTTACGTGCGAAAATAAAAATAATTAACCCCAAAGCAAAATGCAAGAAAAGAAAGAAATGGAAAAGAAATGGTTCTCAGCTCAATTAGCATTTATTTGGCCATGTTAAACTTCACCACATAGTATTTTCCTATACATTTTAGTTTTACATGATCTTGTGTGATAATTGACGGCAGAGTAAAAAGAAGTCGCAAAATGATGCATGCATACATAGGTATGTACATTATACACATACTTATCGACCCTACCTATGCACCTACATTACATACTCCGAAGAACAAAATCATAATCTATACTCTGTCCAACAAAAATTGTCAGTACAGGCCTTATGGAGGAGCTTTTTTTCTACCAATGGTGCCTGTAGATGCTCTCACGGCACTCAAACACAAGAATTGCCACTGAAATAAAAACCAAACCACTGTCATACCAAGGAATTGTTGCTGCCATTTTCCTAAAATTTGGCAAGGAGCTCACTGCAACCACTCTGCCACACAACTGCAGGCACTCAGGCAGAATGAATGAATGATCGTGATCGCTTGCAGTGTGTGTGACTGAACACTGAAGCACATCGGAAGAGTGTTACCATGTATATAATGAAAGGATATCATCAAGGGTTTTTCTATGGATTTTGTCAAAGAACTTTCGGTTTTCGTGCTTTTGAGAACGAATTTTTATGTGGGGTGTTACCAGTCGGTTTTAATTTGTTTGTATTTCTGAAGGATCAAATATGCATTCATTTCATTCACACGTAGTGATATTGTTTTTTTTTGCGATATCGTATTAAATATTTTAATATACAACTCTAAGTTCCTACATATTTTCAGCCTTTGTCGTGGGTAGAGCACACATTTTTGGCATATTTTAGCATTTTTGTTATATTTTTGCATATTTGTCATCAAATAGTTTTTCACACTGAAATATCAAAATGACCAAGCAGGTAAACCTATACTACGTATTGTCGATCGTTGGGTTTTACCAAAACAAACTAAAGCGATTAGGCCCACTGGGAATACCCTAGAAAAACCCTCACGGGAAAAGGAAAACGATAAACTGAATTTATTTCGTTCAGCAATATTTTTATTTTAAATTGTAAGATGGTAACCCTAACAGTTTTTCTCTCTGAGTTATGGTGAATTTTCATACAAACTACGGCAACCCTGTGAGAGCTTAAAAGAGGGACAGATTTATGTAAGTCATTGCAACCAGACTGAGAGACAAACATCCTATCTTTCCTGTACTGACAATTTTTGTTGGACAGAGTATAGCTATAATTATTCAAATCTGCAATCATATGCCAGACCAGTAGCAAATAAAAAAAAACACCGCAATAAACCTCTAACAAAAATTCCAAAAGTAACAAGGAAATAAGGACAATCGAAGCGTATCGACAGAAAGATAAGCATGAAATATCGTACCTACTTCAAACTCGTTTACAACTAAGAATTACCCATACATCATTCCTCAGAGGGATATTTTTTTTGGGATATTGGATATTTTCGGTTTTTTCGTTTTTATGCCCGGATCCTTTTCACAAACCCGCACAAGCGATCGCAGCGACGTATGGACCGCGTAGCGGACGTCGTCGTCGATGCCGATTCTATTTGTAGTTATTCAATGCGCGAAGCAAACTTAAAACGACGTCGGTCGTTCAGTTCGATCGTTTTGACGATGAACACGATCGGCAAATCTTTTATTACTTGCTCTTTTGATTTACAAAAACTGTTAAACACGCCTTGCGGTGTATTTTGCTTAATTCTTCTCCAATAATCTCATTGACCGTTTATGTCTATGTAGGTTGATCTGAATGCTGGGCTCTCATCGATCGAACTGAACGACGTCGTTTTAAGTTTGCTTCGCGTTACATTTTCGTAGCATCGTTCAATCGAATCGTTCATCGTTCCCATTTTGAACAGTTTAAAGACTACTGTAAACACACTCTGGCAGCAGAAAATGTATGGAATTATTTTTCCGTTGCAGAATTGGGTTGAAGAATTGGGTGAAAGTGAAAAACCATAGACTAGATGTCCATAAAACCCGTTCGGGGAAAATATGCAAAATCTGAAAGGATGCTTACGGAAATCAAACATCATGAAACATCACATGAGAATTTGTATTGTTAATATTCGAGTTGTAAAAAAGAATTAAATGAATGCAATTTTATAACTGCATTTCGTTTCTGATTGCATTTCTGCATGCCATTATAAATCAAAATTCATACTGAATTTTTTTTTGTTACAAAAAATGCATATTTTACCACTGCGATAAAAGTGAGTCCCCTCCAAAGAGAACATAAGTGTATGTTTCCTTTAAGTATTTGTTAATATTTCTCTCAGCCCGAATCAAACTGAGAAAATGCACCAAAAACGATCAAACGATTGCAAAATAGCAATCGTTTAATCGCAATCGTTCAGTCGTCGAATTTGACAGTTGCAGGAGTTATACGAAGCATAGTTCAATCGTCGAAACGACGTCGTCAGACGATCGTCGTCTTACGCGATTAGAGCCCTGAAAAGTATTTTTTTTTTTTGCGTCACAGGGCTTGGCCATCATATCTCCGTTATAATAAAAATAACTGTACCCCCAGGGCTTTGCCCGTGCCTTTCTGGACATTATGTTGAAATTCCGGGACTCGTCTGGACATTTCAAAGTTCACCTATTTTATTTTTGTTTATAGAACAAAAAATTTAAATAATTTCTTTCAATTTTAATGTGCAAATAAACGTATTTATTTTAATAAAAACAAAAAAAATTACAAAAACAAAACCAAACTAAGCTTTCAATCACACTTCTCTTCAGTTACATATTGACATTAACATTTATTATGTCATAGTCAAACATCGGAGTTCAGTCGCTCCAAGGGTCTAAAAATACATCAGTCAAAGAGGATGTTCGGATACCTAGTTTAGTAGGTTAGGTTAGGTTGAGTAGGATGTGAGTTCGTCACAAGGACCAGGCACGGTCAAGAACCTAAACCAATTCGCCTAAGCACATAGTTTAGTAAGTCTAACAACTGACTGACTAGATGTGTTTGAGTTTTTATTGGCTCAGATTGTTCACGTGATTAGTTTTTGCAGTTGACCTTTATGGAGGGGTAGCCGAAAAATATAGTCAATAAAATCCTGCCTGTGTACTGAGTTGACATTTTAAAGTGTGAAAATTCAAAAATAAACCACACGTTTACAACAACAAGTCAACTTACTTAATTAAGGCGTACGGATACCTAGTACAGACAAATCTAGTTGCGGAAAGGATTCACGTATGGGCAGATTCTATAAATGTGTGCGTGATGTCGAGAACTGACAGCTTCCAATATTTCCTGTTCTAATATCGCTTTGTTCCTGGAAATTCCAGGCCGGTTTTCCCTAACGCAACCTATTTAGGTAGCGAGAAGGATATCGGTTGACGACAATTGACATTCTATCCGATATATGGATTCATATAATCTCGTAAATATCAATTATAAATTTTGTGTTTTTGTTTTAAGCTCGTAATACAGTATAGACGGTAAATTGATCATTTTCACAAAAATTTTATTTTATAAATTAACAAAAAACAACCCAAATGTCATTTGATGTAAATAAGATCGTTCGGAGGATGAGCTATGCACCACTATGAAACAGTAGATGCAATTCTTTTTGAAAAAAAACTTTAGAATGAAAGCCTTAATGTTCATCTATAAATATATAAACAAAATTTAAGCACTGGTTGTAATTATATCGACTCATTTTTAGATCTAGTTTTTAAGATTTCATTTAATTTATTTCGTCATATTTCACAGCCAATCCGGAATTCGGAAAGTTCCCTATCGCAATTGCGGCAAAAACCGCACAAAATCAAGGCAAGGGTTTGATTAAATGTTATTTACTGATGGTAGCGTTCAACTTAAATTTGAAATTGATTGGAATTTCGTTAATTGGTTGAGTTCAGTCAAATTCATACCTTTTTAAATTAAAATATTTCGATTGCATTTTTTTCATTTTTAATTTGATGAATTTGGAAATACATAGGTACATACATACGTACGTACATAGGGACTCTGGACACCACTTAAAATATCTGGACAATCTCGGCAAATCCCGGCCGTCTGGCAACCTTAAGTCCCGCCCACATTTCGCAAAGTACTTTTTTTTTGCGTAGAACGCCATTTACAAAATTTCAATGCTTCATAAATGTCCGGATATAGTATATTAATAATTTTGTTATAATAATAAGTGCCATATCACGTTTCCCTATTCCGCTTATTTAAGGCAATGCTAAGGCTTTGTTAAGGCAATGCAGACCAAATTTCTAAACTTCATAATACAATTTGTTTGATTATGTTGTCTTTTCGATCTAATGGAAAAACACAAACGAAAATAAATCCCTGCATTTAATATCACAAACAATGCACCCACTTCGAATTAACTTTTCAAAAGTAGCCAAAAAGGAAAAAATATATATATTTTGGCGCGACAGGTCTATGGGACCCAAGGCCTAGCTTCTCACAACCATTCGTTTTGTGTGGGTTTTCAATTTTTGGTACGAATGGAAGGGATCTACAATTTCATGCCGAGTCCAAACGGCTAATTGAGAAGCTCTTTCATGACAGTTTTACTCTTTACTCTCGGATGTTTGTCAGACGTTCGCGAGAGGTGCGCAGTGGAAAAAAAACCTTAAAATGTAATTTGGCCCTTTCGGGATTCGAACCTGCTGGAACCCCTCGCTTAGTAGCCCAACACACTACCACTAAGCCACTGCGCCGACAGTATAAAAAAAAGGAAAACTCGCCTTAATTTATCACCGTAATTACCGACATTGAAAAAAATCATCTAAATTGATTGAAAATTATGGGCGACAGACGGAAACAAACAATGAATGTTTGTCTGTATGTCCTTTATAGACTCAAAAACTATGCATTTGATCATGTGATGAGCTTTAGCAAAGATGTTGTGCATAAGCCCGCGAAGGTTTCTGATTGGTCAAAATTTAACAAAGGGGCGTGGCACCACCCATACAAAAAAAAATTAAAAATCTTATATTTCGAAAACCACCAAATCGATTGAGTTCCAATTTACACACAATCTTAGGTATTGGAGCAAGAGTATTCCTGTGAATATTGGTCAAAATTTAACAAAAGGGCGTGACACCGCCGATACAAAAAATACGTAAATACATTCAAAATCTTATATCTCGAAATCAATTGAGTTTAAATTTACAGATAATCTTAGTTATCGGCCCAGGAGTATTCCTGTGAAGATTGGTCAAAAATTGACAAAGGGGCGTGGCACCGCCCATAGAAAAAAACATTGAAAATCCTATATCTCGAAAACCACCGAATCTTTGGATTTACCAGGATTGCCTCCAATTAATCTCCAATTGAAAGTTGGAGTCACTAATATTATTTTTCGGAATAATAATCAAAATATGAATGGCTTAAGTAATTGAAGCTACTATTTTAAATGGAAAATTTCAAAGCTAAGATGTATTCATACCATGTATCCCAATGATTTCATCTGATATTTCATTTGAATTTAAACGACTTCAATTTTCTGTTCGCCTTGCGTTTGCGGTTACTATTAATAAGGCGCGAGGGCAAACGTTAGGAATTTGTGAAGTGAGTTTAGAGTATTCAGTTTTCTCACATGGACAGTAAAATGTAGCCAGTTCGCGTGTTCGAAAACCATCGGTTTTGTATATTTACACCAGAAATTTAAAAACAAAAAAATATTTTGTACCACAAAGCATTACAATAAGAAGTATTTATCACTGATTTAAATGAATTTGAATTTGCATTTTTTTCTATTTATATTTTGCACTACGAAGTGTGCAGGGAGTCCGCTAGTCCCTAATAATATAAAACAAAGTGAATATTTTTTTGTCGGAAGCTACAGAACAAACGGGTGAACGGATTTTGACAATTTTTTTTTATTTATTAGGTTTCTATGAGGAGCAAGTTCGTGCATTTAAAAATATTTGATTTTAATTGTGGAAGTCGAAGAAATTCAATAATTAAACTTTAAACACAAAAAAAGTGAACTTCTCCTTCGTCTATTTGAATGAAATTAATTCCATTTTTTAGATACCTAAAACGTGCATCTTTTAAGTCCAAAACTAAGTTTCTATTTGTTATATCAGGTGAGCAATGTTAACAAATCCTTTGCAAAATTCCTTTTTTATCAATTTGTTAATTGACCAAGGTTTTCAAATCGATCTCAGTGGTGGTTTCTTTTTTAGTTTTCTTTCAATGTATATTCGTAGAGAGAGCGGGAGGTTTTTTTTCATAAAAATACTCAGAATCGGAACTGTAGTCGAATGGATTCGGTCTGCTGTCTGCTTATGCTCAATTGCTCAAGTGCTTTGCATCTGCTCAGCTCATGCGTTTAAGGTTGAGTGAGTGAGTTCTGGGGTCGAATTACCGCACCCGTGATCGAGCAATGCGTGACTCAATTTGTTATTGTTTTCCATGTTAAATCAACAAAATTCAGTGACGTATCGCTCGATCACGGGTGCGGTAATTCGACCCCTGTTTTAGTTGGGTAGATATAGAGTATGTATGTATATGAATGTGGCGACTGCCGAGTGTGCTCTGTGCTGTCCATTTGAGTGGGACGAAGGATGGGATCGAGAATCGAGATTGAGTGTGATAACAGATAAGATAATGCGAGATGTGAATTGTATGGGATATCGAGCAACGTTGCCAGACTTTTAAAAATGAAAATGCTAAATCATATAAATAAAATTGGTGTAATTCTGTTCCACTAAAATTGATTTTGACTGCACATCTTTAAATGCAAAAACCTTAAAAAAAGCTGAATATATTTTGGTGCATTTTTCACAGGCCTATAGACTATAGAGGATACCTAGGCCTACAATCGCAACTTTATTTCAACTCCTTATCTCTATAAATTCCGGAAAAAAATTGAACAAGAGTAATTTATTTTTTCGTTTCGTTTCGCTTTTTTCTTTGTCACGCTTTGCGTCCGAAAATACTGGTAGCATTAAAAAAGAGTAAATGCCAGCTTAAAGAGGACATCTGCAGGTACCACTTAGGATAACTATTAACTCGATATCTTTTAAGGTTTTTAAATAAATAGGCAAAATTTAAAACATTTCTACGATTTTCACCTGGATAAGTGGATACTGGATATGCTTTTCATTCTCAAATCAAACAAACCAACATCATCATCATGACATCCCTTTTAACCTTATTTTTCTCCTGTGACACAAAGGGAGATAGACATAGGCAGTATGCTGTTTGGTTTGCTAAGAAAAAAGGAAACCTATAAAAGAAATGCCAAATTTGTAGGAAAGGTGTGGTGTATCTGCTCTCTTGCTCATCTTCTATTTCATTCAACCTGGAAGTGGCGGGGCGTCCCCTAACCCGATTCCTACCGACTTCCCTTTTTAAATTTTCACCAGTCAACACTATTAAACCAAATTAATATACATGAAAGCAACCAAATGAATTTAATATTTAGAAAATGGTGCACATACGTAAGCGATGAACTAAATATTGTGTGTATGTGTATCCATTTTGATCATTCATCGTCACGGCAAGGCGAAGGTCGGGTATCGGGTTATTAAAGCTCTCGCTCTCACTGGATGGGTAGTTGATTTTCAGAGAACATTTCTTTTTATCCCGTTTTTTCTCTTATTCGCCAGCCAATGCCAACTCAAGCGTTATGAGGAATGTGGATGTGATAGAGTTCAGGAATACTACCTTTATATAATAATGAATGCTATTGGTTAGTAGGTATTTAGATATTGTTAAAAGGCGCTTAATTTGATTTGTCTGATTAATAAAACTGGCTACAAGAGAGGTTTTACAAATTTGAAGCATGGTTACTTATTTACCAATTTTCGATATCATTAACACCGATTGAATGTGTACATTTTTCCTAAATAACTGGAGAAAATTGGCTCAAAATGTTATTATTTTATTGTTTTAAACTGTTCTGAAACAACATTTTGCACGGGCAAAGCCGGGCGGGTACAGCTATTGTTTTATATAATAGAGATACAATGTATAAAAATAGCGTAGTAGAAGTGTATTTATTGATTTAAGATTTTACAATGCAAATTAATTTAAGGTTTTAAATTTTTATAGTTTTTGATTGGACTTTGCTTCCATTTGGTCACAATTTTATCGGCAACCGTGCCACCTATAGGGCCCACTATCCTATTTTTCAAGTTGGAACCAACCATACGCATTCACAAAGTTTCAATAAAATCGGTTAAGCGGTTTCGGAGATCGGCAACAGCGCCGCCTGTTGAACGGTAATTGAACTGAACTGAAAAACGAAATGTGCGCCTACGAACAAAACAGCAGAAGGAAGTAACCAATATTTCGAATGTTCAAGTTTTCTAACGAATTGCATACTTGTACCAATAAACAACTCGTCAAAAAAAATTGTCACAACTTAACGTAAACATAAAGCACCTCCGGGGGACAGCAATACTTCTACTCAATTTTATTTCTATCTCTGTGCTACCGAGATTTTTATGTACACTGAATTAATAAATATGCATTGAGAGCAAACTAAGAATTGGAATTATATAGCATAAATCTTTACATACACGATTTACACGAGAGTTTTCTTAAAATGTGTTCACTTTGTCTGGTCTATATAGCAAAAACACGAAATTTTGAAAAGTTACCGAAATTAAAAAAGTTTCCATAAGCGCTTAATGTTGAGCATCGGTAACGCTGACTGTTTCTGATAGAAATGGGAGTGAGAGAGCGTGCAAAACCGCGGAATGATGAAGCAATGAAACAACGCAGAATAATTAATGTATTTTTTAAAAACAGTAATTTACTTATTTTTCAGCATATATCTAGGTATGTCTAAGGAAATATTAAGGGCTTAAAGGTTTTGTTTAATTTTTAAAATTGATTTAAGGTTAGTGATTGTGTAGGTCAATCTGTTGACTATTTAATTATTTTAAATTTTCCTTAAAACAAATAAAAATTGAGCTATACAAAACAGGATTTTGTGAATGTAAAGATTGTACAATTAATTTCACGTTAATCAGTTCAGTATTTACTGAGTTATTTTTTTAGGTACTGCTTATTTTTTCTATTTTGTTAGCTACTGGTTTTTGATTTCTCCGCATTTTTTTAAACTCATAATACTACATATTTGACTTAAATTTCCCAACAGAAATTTGCTCTATGTCTAGATATAGGTAGCATAGTTTTTCCCTAAGCAAGTTTTAGAAAAATAAGCCATAAGACATATAATTAGTACCTATCTATAATTACATTTCAAGTCATACATACAATAAGTTCAATTTTAGGATAAAAGGCTACGAAAGCTGTCTGAAACTTTGCTACACCTAACTATTTTGAAAAAAAAATGCTTTAACGTTATCTAGGAACGTTTACATTTCTACGATTCTTGCCATTCTGTCATTACAAATTTCCATAAAACTTAAAGGATTGAATTTCAACTTGCACTATTATCAGTATCTACCTTTACAGAAAAAGGTATAATTTGCAACGAATTTAAGCAAAGGATATATAATTACGGCCCTATATTGTATTTTTATGATGGTTAAACAGGAAAACCCTTGCCCAGTAATCTAACTCACTAACTGCCTTGCACGTTCTGACATTTTCCTGAACATTAAAATGAACACATGTACTACATGTATTTAATATCTTGGCTTGGAACTTGGCTTTATATATAGCTACCTATTTAGTGTTAGCATTAACGAAGATCTCAGATAAATGTTTTATAAATGTTTTTAGATACTTTATTATACGAGTGATTTGAACTATCATAAACCGCAGCTTGTTAATTCAACTTGGCCTAATAGGCAATAGGGTATAAAGCAATGCATTATGCACCAACGGAAAGACTTCTATTTATATTAAAAGTTTTTCAATACAAAACTGATTTCTTTACAAGGGCCGAACATAACTTAGTTTCTTAAAGCGTCCATGCACGATTTTGAAGTTGTATATACCTATATTACCTGTTTGTATACATACAATGCATAGACAAAATTCGCTCCTTCATATTCAAAGCCAGAGATGCAGGATGAAAAAAAATTAACATATTCTAGAAAGACGATCGCCTAAAACACTCATGTTTCTGAACTCTTTCGTATAGGTAACCGTATACTACAGCGGTTGTCATGGAAAACTATTTCTGTATATACATAGAGCTTCCAGTAATGGAGTGAAGGGCACTGTGCTAAGCATTTAAGAAAAGGGGTTGCTTATGGCTTCAGGTTTTGATTATGGTAGGGGAAACTTGATATTACTATATATACGGAAAAATTCCATTTATGTAGTTTTGTGTATTTCAAATATGTACTCATATAAGAGGGTTGTTCTGTTCATTCACCCTTATATTTTGAATGTAAATAGTTAGGGTGTTCTTTAAATTGTAGGTAGGCACGATTTCAAAGAAATAACGAAATAAAATGTTACAAGCAACGCAATGATTTAAAACATGATTATATATGAATTATTGAAGAAGGCTTTAAAGATTTTGTATGAATGTAATTTCCAATACCTACATACATATCTGAAATATTAATTTTTGCAGAAAAAAAATATATAAAAAATAAGACAATATAATTTTTAATTTATGTCATGGAATTAATAAGAAATTAAAGAAATTTGTTGAATTTAGTCAAGGAACAATAAATTTGGTAGATAAGGGCCCCTTGTTCCTAACGGTTTGCGCAAATTACTGTAACTTGCTTATTATTTTCAAATATATTTAAGAAGACGAAGCAAGACGACGCGACGGCAGGAACATCATCCAAAGAAAATGCTATTCATGCTTATTTTGAGATTCGATTTCTTTCGAAAGTGTGTCGAATTCGTAGAATCTGTATTTTGACATTCGAACAGAGGACAAATTCATTCTATTAATCGAAAGTTAATTTTTCATTTGAATGTTGACTGTATTTTGACTTTCTAATCTATCGAACTTCAACTACGCTAGTTTAGAATCTGTTACTCTTGACATTCTGATTTAACTTTAACTTAAATTTCTTAGTTTTTCTTTGATTTTTATTTATGACTGTAATTGAGTTTCTTATTCTTCATTCTGCATTTTCTGTTAATTTAAATTCTATTATGAATGAACTTTGTTGTTTATGGCCACCCCATCATAAACTTTTTAAGATTCAATAACTGTTTGAAGTGGCATTGAAAACTATTTTCACTACTTTGTTAGTAAAATACAGAATATCTCAACTTTTTCATATAATTTCCATTTGTGCGTTAAATTTTTAAAATAATATTTTAATGAATTGTACATGAATTATAGGTACTTGTAATTTATATGAAATAAAAATATCTATCTATCTATCTATAAATCCCATTTTTTATTCGTCTGCATTTTCCTAACGCTTAATAGAAAGCGATTGTGGTTATTCCGCATTTTCCTGGCGGATTGTTATACAAAAATTTTAGTGAAACATCCTACTTAAAGTAAAATTCTGTGTGTTGATTTCCTTTATATAGAACGGATTTAAATTGGACATATGGGATGAGAACAAACCTTCCAAAAATAAATGGATTAAGGGATTGGAAAATAAACTGCATATACATTTTTATACGGACTTGGAATTTTCCAGCTCAAGTGGATTCGAGGCATCCATTATTCTCTTTCGTTGTTTAATATTGCTCATCGACTTTACACAGTCAAGATTGTTGTTTTGATTTGAATAGTAAAACTGTTTCAAAGGTACGAGTAGTGTGAACAGACTTGAGCTTAATAAATAAGAGCGAAAACTCGTACTTTATAACCTTATCTTGTTTGCATATTGCACATGAATAATATGGGTTCACAATTTAATACCAAAATTTAAAAGCTATTTGAGATAAGTCCATATTTTAATTTCAGACTTTAGCGTCCAAATATATTACCAATAACACATTTTAAAGTTCTTGAATTAAGACTGTCACTTAACATTCTTGTAGTCTTTAGAATTTTTTTTCCATTCAATAGTTGAAATTTTAAATATAAATATAATTTTAACTAGCGGACCCGGCGAACTTCGCCTCGCCCCAATTTAACGCCTTCAGATAAACTCCAGAGTGGTAATACAACACAACTAAAATTTAAATTTTGCGATATGATAAACAATATTTTTTGATGTGTTTTCCGGGGCAAAAACAAACAACGAAGACGGTTTTGCCATAATAATAATCGATCCGACCTTCAGCACATCAAGCGAGTTCAAAAATTCCGTCGGATAGTTGGTCGCTTCATCCTCGTCGGTCACGCGGCCAACGGATTTGTAGGAATGCAATTCTCCAGAAATTTGACTTTGAATAATCAAATTCAAGCTATCGACGTCCTCATTCCTCGCTGCTAGTATTGCCCGTTCACTAATCCAATGGAGATTTTTATAATTTTGTGCAATGCCGGCGAACACTTTGGTGATGAGTTCCTCCTTCGATAATTTGAACTCGCAAAAATGTGCAGGGAACGATATCAAATATGTCGAAACAGGCTTGCCAAGCCTCCACAAAAAATATTTCAGGCATGCATTGAGTTAGTTGGCAGCAGTCGATTTCGGGATGACGGGAAGCGTTTGACGAAAATTCCGGGGCAATATCATAGCCCCACCAAATTGTCTCGAATCACCTCGTAAATCCCTCATTGATCGGTCAACTGCATTCAAAGCTCGTTTATGTGCCATCGTGCATTCATCCCAATTGATAATTTTACTATCGCTGAATTCTTTGTCATTGTGTATGCTAGCTTGTCAAGCCTGAGAAGATTCATTGGCAGCTTCAAAGCGAAATGTGCAGTTCGACAGCCTTCCAACAGTGTGGCAGCAATGCCAGAGGAAGCAACATCCAACGCAATTTGAGATCTTGACCGTATTGTTGCCAGAATCAACAAAATGACAAATATCTTTTGGTGTCCCACCAGTAGCATCGAGAAAGTAAATGCCTCCCGTTTCATTGTCAACAACCCTAATAAGCGAATCGTACACATTTTTCTGCTCGGCATCCAACAGCTGCACATTTGTTTGGACTCTTTCGGCCAGCTCGTCCCGATCATAGTCTTCCCCGTTGCAATTCGCGATTGAATGCATCGTGCATCGAACGATTTGGCGTTGGCATTCCCAATTTCGTCGGTGCAGTGGCTTAGTGGTAGTGTGTTTTGCTGCTAAGCGAGGGGTCCCAGGTTCGAATCCCGAAAGGGCCAAATTACATCTTAAGGTTTTTTCCCACTGCGCCACCTCTCGCGAACGTCTGACATGACAAACATCCGGGAGTAAAACTGTAATGAATGAGCTTCTCAATTAGCCGTTTGGACTGGGCGTAAAATTGTAGATCACTTCCATTCGTCGTCAGCCACCTCGTAATCGGATTCGAGAAATGATGATCGCAAACAATGAACAAATTTGATTCACTGGCGTAGAAAAAGTTGCTTCGGCGAGCGTTGAATTCCAATTTGTATCGTTTTCGAGCAAATTTAAACCTCCCGAAAAGTAGCGCACAGCACACAATCTACAGTACGAAGTGAATCGAAGAGTGTAGGACCTCTAACCTCTAAAAGCTATAAATCATCAAATCATGCGATAAAATGCATAAATTCGTCGAAAAAAAAATTCAAATTTTTCCTGTTTTTCCGGAATTTTCCAAATTTTCCACTAAGAATTTTCTATTTTTCCATTCTAAAAGCCTTTTCGGAACAGTTCCACAAAAAATTCCATACAAAAACTCAAATTTCGATTTTTCCAGTTTTCCGACTTTTCCGGAGGGTTTTCCCAAAATTTTCTTTCATAACAATATTCTCCTGCCATATACGAACAACAGAAAAAAAATTTGAGCCAAATCGGCCCAGCCGTTCTCAATTGATGATTCACTATACATTTTTCACACCATTTTTATATATATAGATAAAACAATGAAAAAAAGTGCCTCCACCAAAAAACAACAGTATGGTCACCACATATAAATTAAAAATGCCAAACAGCTGATTTCGAAACTTGAATTCATTTGGATTCATTTTATGACACTTTCGATAGTGAATTTTATTCGTTCGAATCTCAAAATACACAAAGTTCATTCGAACGAATAGAGACGTTCATTAGAATTGACTATTCGTTCGAATCTTAAAATAAGCATGATTATTTTTGCTTGCATGTTATGGAATATTTTTACACTGTAGGTATTATGTAGAACTTAAGGACGCAGGCAAAAGAACAACATGGCGAAATCAGACCCGTAGCCTTGGGCATCGCAAAGGCTCCTTACCGAGTCTGACAAAGGGTCTTTCTTACCAATTTACCCTTTTATGTATTATTATGCAACATTTCTGCAGATGGATTCAACCATTCTTCTTGAAAGAAAGGAATAAAATACCAAAGCTTTTGTCAAACTACATTTCTACTCCATGTTAAAAATATGCTTAGGTCGATGAAAAGCAATACTTTGCGTACGACCCCATCTTATAGCTTTCTTCTCGAACAACGTGCATGTGAATGCAACTGCTTTCAAAACATCAATGCACATTCTTGGAGTCACAGGCCATGTGCGAATACCATGCCAAGCCAATATATCCAATATCAAAAGATCAGCATTCTTAAAGTCAAGTTACCTATTAAGAGCAAAGAAGGACTTCAGCCAAAGGAACTCCTTCTTCCCTATAAATTACAGGTTAGAACAGTGCCTGACACCATTAATCGTACTTGAGTAGTTCGACTTATAGTAGATCCTACTATGTGTGTCAGCTTTTAATAAGAATAATGCGTGTAGTATTTAGAAGTGCATGCGATGTTAGTTAATCAAAATTTTGTTCTTAGATTAAATTTTAAATTAATATGAAGTTGCAGCACGCTGTGCCAATTATTTAAGTTTAACAATTGTTTTAAATATGAAATAAATAGAGTCGAATGTGTAAGCCCTATATTTTGTGTGAAATAGATTTTAGATTACGCCGAGTAGTGTCGGGAGATCTAGGGGCGCTATTTAAAGATTGTGTCATAACTCCGTCGTTTGGCTTCACCTGTCGTAAATAATATGTTTGTATAGACTGTAGGTAAAATACATTTTCTTTGAAGGAGCACTACTCTTTACGGAATTAGGGTGATGTTTTTGCATGACAAGCTTATTGTAAATTTCTAATCTTATCATTCGCATATGAACAGTTGGATCTAACTCAGCACTCAGGGTGCTCACGCTCATTCGGAATATGTAGTTCCCATTCGATTACCCAGTTCTAAAAGGAATAGAAGATGTATTTGAACAGGTCGACGGAATAACTGTTTGACAATTGTTTGCATTGTGCTAGGATAAAGAAACAAACAATTAAAGTAAACTTACAAAAATTCGAATTCCAACTTAAGAAAACTTTAATCGCATTTGGGCGTAATAAACTACACTCAGAAATTTGGTCTTAATCTCTTAATCTATCTTGAAAGGTATAACTGCATAGTTTTTTAACCAAGATGTAGTAAGTGCTTTTGTAATTTTGTTAGGATAAAAAATCTCAGATCTAATTTGAAAATTCTACAGAATTAGTTCTAAAAAATAACGTGATGGAACTCTAATGAAAATCTGATGATTAGTTCGTATGCTAGTCCGTATGTTAACTGAGGTCAAAGAGTTGCAGATTCTTCGAACATCACTGTAATATCAATGTAATATTGTTTTGTATTGACCTATTGACACATGCGATATAAAATCACAAAGTCAAAGTGTCATATAAGGACGGGGATATCAAAAGTCATATACATCTTACGTCTGCTTAGTTAATTGTGAGACGGCTTTGCTGCTCATTTGCATTTTAAAGCCGTAGAAACAGCGATTGTCGAGAGTTATTTATTCTCGCTTGTTCTCAATGCTGATGGCACCGAGGGGCCTCACAATTATAAGTGCTCATTGTAATGTTTTGTGAAAATGCACCACTGACGGTTTGACGAGATCTTCACAGACTTTTCAAAGACTATTATTTCGGGGTAGGCATATGGATTTCGTACAACTATTTCTAGTGCATTGTTTAAGAAATCACGTGATGGCATTAATTTGTCTGAGACCTTTGCGACTTCGGACGGTCGAAACGGTGGGTTTTTTTTATCAATATTTATAGAAAATCTATGCAGATGGAGCCGACTTGTGTCTTTTCCCGATCGAAAGACTGAAGGAAAAGCGGCTCTGGCGGTCTGACATGCTCTTGCGATCACATCCTTTCGACGTCGAACTTTCTTGCAGTATTGTTAAATTGCTGGGCGAGTTGTATGCAAGCGTACAGGTAGGTAGTTCGATTCATATTGAATTGAGTTCTGCAGTTCACAAAACTGAGTTACCGCAGATCCGAGTTCAATTCCGGATGTGGAAGCACCCAATTAATTTACGATACGATTTTTCCGAAATTATTTCAAAAATAGATAAGAGCCTGGAAAATCGGCGATCAACCAAATTTTTTAGACTCCAGCAAATTTTAGAAAAATCTCAGGAATTTCATATCGATATACACCATGTTTTCGTCGCCTAGCGTATTTGGAGACGAGCTATACAAAGCCATGCCAAGTTTCGCCTTCGCTGCTAAATTCGGTCGTCTATCCAGGATGACGATAGACAAATCTCCCTGCAATGTATGTGATGTCAAAGAAGACTCTCAGCTTCGACGACTCGGACATCACTCTTGCCAATCGCTGTTCCTTCGGGCTAAGAATGCAAGTAAGTATAAGAAGTAAACCTTTACTTATGAAACCAATGAGATATAAGATATATAAGACCCTATTCATCTTGATCCATGGAGTGTAGAGAAGAACAATTAAACGGCTAAGGTGACTGAGTTACGTGGAGCGTAGGAATAACAACGCACCGTCACGTCAAGTCTTTGATTCAACACCTGAGGGACAACGTAGTACAGGAAGACCCTACCTTAGGTGGAGCACATAAAAAAACAAAAAAGTAAAGAAAATAATTTAATTTAACTATAACCAATAATTACTGAGAATCAGCCATTAGAATGCGATTTCAACACAAGAAGGGGTACACCTTTCACTGTAGTAGTGGGTTTATATAAATTAATTCTATACCTACCTTAAAATGTGGACCAAAACAAAACCCTGTAGATAAGATTTCATGATTGCCAATCAAAGGTAACATGGCAGTACAGAGTATTTGTGTACCTAGTCCTAGATACATTGTAAAGTATTTCCTAAACTCTAAAGAATTGCCCTAAGAAAAAGCAAAAATTTAAGTGAAGACGTTAAATAAAGATATAAATTTGATTTGATTTCATGCAAATTTAAAGCTCCGCAATCTTAGGTTGAATTCAAAAATACGGTCCATAAATAATAATTATATTCATTCAATTTACACGCGTGGCGCAAAAATGATCGCTCTATCAGAAGATGCTATAATTTTGCAAATATTGGCAAATGTCAATTCTATTTTGACATTTGTAAATAAAGCAAAGATTCACTATTCTTCTTAAGAACTCGGATTATTGTTTTTTTTTTTTGTGGATTTTCATTTTAAATGTATTTTTATTAACTCTTACCTTAGCTTATAGACAAGACAAAAACGATTAAATCTATATTAAAACTAACATTAGTCTTATTCTAGCTTACTGGTTCTTATAGAACACTCTAAACTTATCAAAATACTTAAATCTGTCTATTGTATAAGATTTGTTTTAATTTTTATTCTTCAAGAATCTTTAAAAAAACTTTAATTCTTTTTTATCATTATTTCATTTCAAACTACTTAAGTAGATTAGGTAGGTAGGTACTACTTAGCCTAAATTACCTATAATCGGGGTGGCGAGAAATCTTACCGGTTTGTCAGCATCCTGATCGCTTCAATGGGTGGCTTGCCGCCAACAGGGTTCAACCGCACGGCGGCGTACCCGTCATGGATGAGTCGCTTATTCCTCGCGCCGCGGTGGCTGTGGTGTACAATACCGGCACCCCAAATCGCAATCCTCTTGCCGCTGGCCCCCTCAGTCTTTTTTTTTAATTTGGCAGTTGGGCCTCCTATTGTTGTAATGTCAATCAGAATCTGTGTGACATGCAAAAATATACAGAAAATAAAAAAATTCTACCAACCGTGGTGGAATTTGATAGAGTTCGGGAATACTACCTTTTAACAACAATGAATGCTATTGGTCAGTAATTATATATTGTCAAAAGGCGCTTAATTTGATTTGTTTGATAAGTAAATTTATCTACAACAGATGTTATACATATTTGAAACATATTAGGACAGATATGGTTTATATATTTACCACTTTTCGATATTATTTGTCAATACGAACATCTATGCCAATACTAACGCATCTAATGTTGTCATCCACGTAAAAAAAAGTTTGTAGGCAAATAATTGTAAATCGGCTGAAGTTGGGGGTCTGAGTATTGTCTCTGGTTGGGATCGTATTTTATGTGCTCAGATTCAGGAGTTCTAATAAAACGCTAGACAGGGTCCTGAAGCACTGCTTTTCAAACACGCGAATCTATTCCATGTAGGTAGTAAGGGGCTATATTGAACCACATGGGACAGCCATTATAAGCGATGCTCGACCTTATAAGAGGCACATAACAAATGACCTTCACCCTGGAATCAACTACGCCACTAAATCGTCTGCGTACTCTATAGCATGTCTGACCGCTGGTGTAAATATTAAACAGGATCGCAGAATTCACCGCTCCCTGTTGTAAGCCGTTTTTGATTTCGAAGACCTTACTCGAAGTCAATTTGCCAGTTTGGCAACGAACTTCTTTCCCATAAGCATGTCATAAATCATATATAGCAATAGCTTATCTGCTTAGCAAGGAGAGTCCCTCCTACAATAAGGTGGTTCATAATAGCTATTTTGTCTTGAAATACAGATCGACATACACCGACCTGAAGATGCAATAGACATAAATAAAATTGTTTCATCATTACGTATGACGTATGATTTATTTAGGGCTTGCTTTGGGCACTTCTGCGATAACTCCGAACTGATATTCGTCGTTTCGTTGCGATTTTGTAGATAGCTAACGCGTTCGTTCTATTATATGTTGGTATGTTACCACCTATTGAGTAAGTCTTCTTCATCTTAACTCCATCATTGTCATATGGAAGTCGTTTTTCTTTGCATAATCTATTTTTAAAAAATATTAAATTACCTTTGGCTAATAACCATACTGGCGTATACGCATCACTACAATTCTTTATTTTAAGAAACAATCGCAAAACATGCCTCTAGGCAGAAACTGCAAAGCAATATTTAAATTAAATCGTACATCTTTTAAAATTTTAGGTCAAATATGATAAAAAAAAAATCATATCTGTAAAGATAGGTATCAAAATAAAAAAACTACATCTTCACCAAGTTCTTTAATACACAATCCTATTATGTAAACTATTGGAATGCCATGCGACAAAAGTAAATGGCATTTAAAATCAATACAGACTATGGAGGGAAAAAATAGAAGAAGAATTGGTGAACAGAATACTGAACTGCAATTTTGTATGGTCCTTAATACAGATTGAAAATGGTGACTACATGGATGCCCTATGCCTATCAGCAAAAGCCTTTTTTAAAATTCTGATTTTCTCTATACTAGTTCTAAATCATTTTATTTCCTCTTCTTCTTCTGTCTTATACGTAGAAGAGAGAACGAGAAATATTACCAGAAATAGCAAACGGTCGCCCGCACGCAAATAGGCCTCAATAGGGAGTCGTTTACATCGGCCCGAATTTTGTCGAGTTTAGAGTTTCAACATAAATCAAATTAGTGCAATATTTTTGAGTCACAAGCTATTTTTTTTATTATTCTTATACTCAAGCCAAAAATTAGGTAAGCAAATATTGGAAGTTTTAGCCATAATGAACATAAAGGACCAGCAACAAAGTTCAACCAAAAACCAACGATATAGGAAGTTTTACATCCCTGCACCCTTTATTTTGCTGCCTTCCGGAGCAGACGTCCACTGTATGATGAAAGAAACTTGTGCTGAGTTCCTCTGTTATTGTAGTCTGAATTGATTATAATCCCTAGTTTAAAATTTGTCACAAAAGGTACAAAAAAGCGAAAGTAGATATAAAGGATACCCGAATACATCTATCAACTGGAAAGGGTACTTTTCTCCTTTACGTCATATAGCCACTATAAGACAAGAAAATGTCCTTACAAAGTATCTATTTACCTACAATGTAAGTTTTATAAAACAACAGTATATATCGTATGCTGTATGTGTATATGTGTTTATGTATATACTTCATAAAAATGCGGGGAAAATGTACTCTTTAAAATCGCCCTGACCCATTAGTCTCTGTTTTCTTTATGTGTTTGAAATCATCCTTTTAGAAAACGAATGGTATTGTAGCTACCTACATATGTATGTATTTCTTTAAAAAGGAAATTTCGGTGGTGTGTATACTGTAGTAATGGCGACACTCGCAACCACCCTTCAGCTTTCACTATATTTTAGTTATGATAGCAAGAAAACTTCGTTCCCTTGAGATGTATCCTATTAATACATATATGTTAGGGCGAGCATATAGCTTATCTTAATAGGGAATTGTGTAGAATGCTGCGAAGTTTATTATGCAGATAACTGAATGCTTTAGGATGTAGTAAGAGGTTTTCTGTGGTACACACTCATGGTGAACTTCTTGTAATATCGAATATGGCACTCATGAATATAACATCATCTAGATACTCGCATTTCGGTTTTTGTTCTGTTCTAACTTGAATATTTTCAACTGGCAAAAGTATATACAAAAACTTTTTGCAGGCATTTGTACGTAGAAATTTACATATGTAGGTATGTACATACCTACATAAAAAGATTTATTTTCTGATTATCGACTACTGTTAACTGTTTAGTTTTTAGTAATTTTTTATACCGAGTGATGACGAACATTTGCCTATGAAAATAAATAAATTAAGATGCAATTTTTTACGCATTGAGATATATTTAGTCATTGTGATTTAGTACCGCCTCGTCAAGCGCACGTTATGTTGATTTCTACAAAGCGAAACCCATAAAAACAGAAGACATATCCGCTCGCTCCTGCAACCAAGTACTTTATTAAGTTGTTAATTTTCGACTTATATACTGGTATATTTAAGGTTGTTCCTCATTAGATAATTGAAAAACACGCACTTACTAAATTTTTCAGTTCACAAAACAGTATTTCGCAAATCTCAAAAAAGGCTTCAATGATTTCAATGAATCTATAATAAAATGTTATTATTTAATAAATTTAATTGAGTCGGCGCAGTGGCTTAGTGGTAGGTTTCTTATCCATGTGAGGTAAATAAAACTCCATAAAAAACAGTTGGTCGGAATTCGAATTATTAAAACCTCTTAACAGTAATAAAAACATTATTTTCACTAATATTCTCTTCATATCGTTACTCTATACGCTCGTTTTTAATCAGCCTTAAATATTTATTTTGTATTGAATCTTTCGGTACTTTGGGTGCGAATTCTTTCGGAATTGGGTTGGCGTCCCTTTTTTATACTTACTAAAGATCGGCAATTACAATTGTACCAAAATAATGCTTTAAATTCCTTAGAGCCTGTAATAGGAATTTCACGAATAGTAGTTTTAGGCGAATACCGAATATTCGGCGGCTGAATATTCTGTTATTTCCTTTGTTTCTGAAATTTTAGACTATTTATGTTGTTCTCTCTATAAAAATAAAAAGAAGCCGTTAAAAACCCTTAACTAGGACCTTATACCTTATACTTATTTATCTAAAAACCTAAGAGTGGTTCCATTTTAAGCTTAAATTCGATTCCATATATTCTGGAACCAAAATATTTTAGTTAGCTAATTTCCAAATCCATATTCTAAAATTCCCTGGGGAATACTATAAAGAGACCTTTGAACTCACCTCCATAGGCCATGTATTTAGAAAACAATAACTTTGTTTTGTTTTGTGCGGGAAATGATTTTTGTTTCACAAGTTTCAAAAATAAAAATCTTAAGAAAGTTTCGTAGTTAATAAGTACCATGTTCCCAACAATGTGATTTAGATAAATCCACTTGATTTAGATAAATCCACTTGATTTAGATAAATCATCTCATTAATTAGATAACGTATCTGTCATCGCAAATCCACACACAACTAAATCGAACATACACAAAATAGAATCGAACAGCCACAAATTAAATCAAACAGACCTATTATCAACTTTAGCACTTCACACAATTAACTGTCAAAAAATTGTAATTGAAAATGCAGATAGTTTATGTTTAAGTCATTTTTGGATTTATTCTGGTAGATATAAATTATATCCAAAGCATTTGAACTCATTTTAAATTGTTGCAGGTAATTTTTCTTTTGCACTTTTTTTTTGTACGATATTGAAAGTTTGCCAACTAATTTTAAATTCGGTGCGAAAGCATTTCGTGATTTATAAATCACTTCAGTTAAATCACTTTGGTGGGAGCATGGTATAAAGGAAAATTATTAATTTAATCAAACTAGGCATATGAATGAAATGTTTGTCCTAAGGATCTTACAAAACTTGTTTCCAATCATATAACTTGATCAATTATATAATTACCTGTTCAATACTCCTTCCCTCTTTCTGAAAAATCTGAAAAAAAAAGTTTACACTCTGCTTCTTAAACAACATTATTTTTCGTCGCAAATGGAAAGCATTTCAGGAACATTTTAGAAATATTTAATAAGAGTGTTCAATAAATATTTTTTCTTTAATAAAATTTTTTGTTGAATTTACCTTTTAAAGGTTCATTTTTTCGGGAGAAGTACCTAAGAACGACATAATTTATTGCAATAAGACATCCTTGAACATTCGAGAGTAAAACTGTCATGAAAGAGCTTCTCAATTAGCCGTTTTGACTTGGCATTAAATTGTATTAAGATCCCTTCCATTCGTTCCAAAAATTAACAAAACGGAATGATTGTGAGAAATCTAGGCCTAGGGTCCGACAGACTTGTTCGCCAAATATTAATTTTTTGTATGCTCGTGGAGTCGGTAGTCTTCTGAATGATTATTTTCCCTAGTTAATTGAGACTCCTTTGGGAAGTTTTTCCCAGAAGGGACAAAACATACAACCAACAGGGCAGTACCGTAAATACAAACGGACAAAGGTGAAAGAAGTATGAAGGGGATGCGAATCTGAATCTAATATCGCTCTGATAATTAAGACCGATTTAAACGGTAACGCGTCAATTGCCCCAACGATGCAAGTAGAAACGATCATAACAAGGGCAGCATTCAAACATATACGGCTACTTGAAGAGATGGGCAAATAAAGTTGGCATGAAAAAGACAATGAAACCTATGAATGGGCAACAAAAAGTGTGGAAGAAAGCAAGAGTCGAACTTTTAATATTAAAGGGCATTACGCAAGAACGCCAGAAATTGCATACAAGAGGCATCGATCTCAGGATGAAGCGAAGTATAAAGGCAAAAGATCCCAATTTCGCTCAGATATTACGCAAATGCACAGCGTACCACCTGAGGCAGCAGCTACGTCAACGAAAAAGGTGACCAACTTTTTACTTTCCTCGCAGAAACTGATCTTGTATTTTTAAGATCGGTAACGAACCTAAATTTATGATTAGAAATACAATAGAGAACTCGGCAGTATGTTCCTGTTCCTGTTTACTTCTACATTTTCTACAGCTTAAACATCACCCTTCGCCTGTAGTGTTGTTTAGGAACCTCAGAAAAACTAATTGGAATAGCTATCGAGCTAACCTAAAAAAGGGTCTCGTATCTCATCGCTTTCTCAGAGATTTTGACTCTGTGACAAATAGAGAGTTACTTTTGCGATGAATTAATCCTTTTCAAAGTCGTGTCCTATAATCACACATACTATATCATGGATACTGAAAATCACTAGATAGATTTAAACCTGCATGTTGGTAATAATATCGATAGGGCCAATATGAAACCTAGACTTAGAATTGGCCTTAAACAAGATAGAACCGGAAACTATAGCACTGGCTGTACAACGGAGTTTAGACACATATTCATGAACTGTCACTGTGTGGGCAGCACTAGACAAGATAAACTACCTTTCTCTACTTAATAAAATCCAAAAGAGCGTGACCGACCAGTGCACTGCGCTGCTGACCACTCCAACTGCAGTATTGGGCTCTAATCGCATAATTCATAAAACGATAGTCGTCAAAACGATTAAGCAGAAGGACGACGTAACATCATCGTCGCATCGTTCTATCGAATCGTTCATCGTTCCCATTTTGAACAGTTTGAACACTGTAAACAAACTCTGACAACAGAAAATGTGGATTTTTTCCGTTGTAAAATTGGGTGAAATTGAAAAACCAAAGACTGGTGAAGTGGTGAACTGTCCATGAACGGGAAGAAAGAGTTGGAACAATATGCAAAAATGTGGAAGGATGTTTACGGAAATCAAACATCATGAAGCATCACATGAACATTTTTATCGTTAAAATTGGTGTTTTTGTAACTGCATTTCGTTTCTGATTGCATTACTGTATGCCGTTATAAAACAAAATTCATTTTAAATTTAAAAAAAATTGTATCAACATTGTATCAACTCCGATAAAAGTGAGTGCCCTCCAAAGAGAACATAAGTGTATGTTTCCTTTAAAAATGTATTAATACTTCTCTTAGACAGAATCAAACTGAGAAAGTGCACCAAAAACGATGAAACGACTGCAAAATATCTCAAATCGCTCAATCGCAATCGTTCAGTCGTCGGAGTTTTAGTAGAATCCTAAGTACAGTACCTATATCCCTAACAGACAGCAATAGAAACAGGATAATGTTATAAATACACACAGGGGCGTATTAGACCGGGGATGGAGTAGGAGTCTAAGTTTTCTCAGTTCCATTCTCCGTAAACCAGTCTTTAAGTCTTTCAAATAACTGTAACTGTTTTTCAGGCAGAAGTTATTGCTTTTCGCGAACCCGATAAACTACTGAAAGTGCGATGGTTATGGAGCTCAGATATCGTCACTTATACAGTCAGGCCGGCAAGGCATTGAAGGACTCGAATCGCCAATAGCAACTAGCAAGATCTAAATTTGTCATGTACTGTCGTAATTCTCTAAATAAGATCTCGGATAGGTGGATCCTAATGCTGTGCTGGGTTCCTGATTATAAAGACCTACCAGGTAACCGTCGAGCAGATGAACTCTCGACAAAGGAAGTCGGCGCAGGACAAAGAGCCGGCTTTATGTTAGGTCTAGGTGTCACAGCAAACGATTTTTGTAGCAGTTAATCGCAAATAATACAAGGATTTGAAACTCACGTTACATCGCAGTGAATATATTAAACTCACGCTATGATTTAATTATGCACATAACTTCTTCGGTAAAAAGATCACAACATAAAACATCATACAATCCAACCACATTCTGCATGCCAGCCGAAACCTGTAAGCCGTTTCGACCCTCAGCCCAGGTGACCATTTTATTAAGGAAACCAAATATTTTTTAGTACCCAAATTCATTATTGTATTTGTATGCAAGGCACAGGCCATCCATGAGCACATCAGACCCTGACGTAGATAGGGTGTCATGCGTGAGGTGTCAGGTGTGTACCTATTATGCTTTCGATGTGCGCTTATCGCCATCACCCTTATGTAGACCATTTAAGCGAGCACATAGCATATATTTGGGATTTAATGTAACTTAACCTCTGGATGAAACAGAATGATCAGAAAAATCGATCATGCTTTTTTGCATGAAGTTTACACACCCTTTCTTAAACCCTTGGAGCTTAGAGGCGAATTTTGCAATTCATTTCTTAGTGAGCATGGTTTAGGATGGACTGTGCTCTTAGAAAGATTGGTTTTGATTCTCTTTCATACAAAATCAAGAGCACAACCAAAAAATTGCACACCTTTCTAACTTTTAGAGAACGAGATTTTTAAGATTCGCTCTTATGAACGCAACATTAACATTGAATTTTCTGCTTTCAAGGGTATGGGCTAAGGAAAGGAGTGATGCCTATTTATTTCAATAAATAATAACATTCCAATGATATGTTTGTTGTGCTAAAGAAGACCTCGGCATTATAATCTTTGCATTTCAATATTTGCGTAACGTCGCTGCGAAATAGGTAGTAAATAAAAAACAATATTATTTATTATGGTTCAAAACAGGACTATACAACTACAGGAAAAGTGTAGTTATAGTACGTAAATACAAATATGAACATCTAAAACATTTCCGACATGGCTAGCTTTTGGTGGAAATTTTTTTGTTTAATGTGGAGCAAGCAAAACATTTTACTTGTTGTCAAGGCCTACTACTTTTGTTTCAACACTTGTTCAATTGTCAGACAACATTTTTCCTATCAGCAGATTGAATTCCACTATTAAACACTTCGGACACTATAATAAAAGCAAACCGTTACTTCGTTATGAAAGTTGTTGTGTAGATTGAATCACATACGACCATTGACATTTATTAACAACGACTTTCTTCTAAACTTAAAGCTTGTGCTACATTTTCTTCAGAATATTATAAGCATACCAACATATTTTATAGTTGAAACAATATTCTTCGGTATATATCTACACCATGTAATAACAAAAGTAAGCCCCAAACGTTTATGCGACTTAAATGTCTGCCCCTTATTAGTATTACGTACCTTAACACAAATGCAGAATTGAAATAATGAATCTAACTTGTATTTTGGTCTTTTAAGAGCACAGATAAACGAGCATTATCAAGTTATATCAAAAAGCATTTATTTTCACAGAAATTCAACACTTGCATCCCTTAAGAATTTTATTTGATTCAACCCCTAACTGCCAATGTCCGGTAAACTGGATTTCTTATGAATAACCCTTTATAATATTAAGGATATTTTCTGTGCTCATTTGTAAGTTTTTCTTTCAAAGATTCAGCATCCCTCTTTTGAGAGAATAGTTTTTATTATTTTATCCCACGAGAAGATGCTGGACAAGTTATATGGGATTAGGTTATAGTACTGGTTTTCTGATTTACCTTTCAATCTTCAAAAATAACTCAAAGAAGTTCAAAAGGTTAGCGAGGCTAGTGTGAGAAAATATTGAAATCCGTCTATTTCTAGGATAATAGCAACGTATTTCTATCCTTTTATTCCCATTATATAAAAAAGGTCCAGCTGCAGATAAATGTTGTTTTCCATGTACAACTCTCATGCGGCAGACACTCTGGCGAATGACGTCACTTTGACGTCGGTGCGGAAGCATAAGCCAACTCAACGGAACCTGTTGACAGGATCAACACTATTAGTTACCGATGTACATTAGTATGCCGGCTCCTGATGGAGTATATCTAGTCGAAAGGCTGATGATGTTGGTAAACTAAGTCTGCCACTCCCCTAATCCAGCGTGTTATGCGACAAGTGCTTATTGGATGGCGACCGGCCTGGGACGAGTCGAGAGGACATTTTTAAGAAGGTGCAACGCACCAGCTAAAAAACCCCGCCACCACCTCAAAACAAGTCGCGGGTCTGCCATCAGAGAGGACAATTGAACTGGATGCACGGAAGAGTGCAGGTAGACAAAGTGGGAGACAAAGTGGGACCGAAAAAGCAACCCCCAAATCGCCTGGCAAGGTATCCACGGAGAAAAAGACGAGTACAGCTCAACTGCCGAAAACTTCCAAACCATACCTAGTGTTAAGGTGAAAATAGCACAGGTAAACATTCATCATGCTAAAGGAGCTTCATCTGCTGCTATATCCAGAATGTTTACATATTTGTTTTATTTATTTACTAGCTGTACACCCACGGCGTTGCCCATGCCTTTCGTATTAAGTCCCGCCACATTTCGGAAAGTCGTTTTTTTAGGGAGGTGCAACGGCGCCCTTTTTGATTACTGCCTATTGTGTTGAACACCATTTACAAAAATTCAAGGCTTCATTAATGTCCAGATACCTATAGTAATTTTGTTACAGATCAAAGTTCTAATAGACAAATCTTCAAAAAAAAATTGTCACAACGTAACGTAAACATAAACGTCATTTATCATGAAGATGAGGGGTGGCAATTGTGTAGTGGATAGAGTCATTGCTTGTGAGTTGTGACCCGGTCGGCGCAAGTTCGAGCCCCTCCGGGGGACAGCAATACTCGGCCACCCAAACATAAAAGAGAAACGGATAAAATCAGATTTTCTCCCCCATTACACAAAAAAAAGGAGTTTCTGCTACCAAATGGATGGGAAAATTAACTTTGTTCTTAATTTTTTTTTTCAGGCAAGTTTTCTAGATTTTTGTTATGGCATTCTTCTTGTTTGGCAGGAAACTACTCCGAATTGGCGCGAATCATCGAAATCGGTACAGGCGTTCTGAAGTTATGAGCAAGTTTTTCCATCCATTAAGGGTGATAATACCCTCCTCGTAGCCATTCTGTTGTATTTACTTTAATAGTCCCGATTGACGTTTGAGTCTCCGCTGATCTAGTGCTTAGCATTTCACACATCCACGTGGATATTGTACTTTATATCGTTTGATGTCCTAATGGGAGGTATTGTCAAACGCTCCTTCAATGTCAAGTAAAGCGCACAGTACCGTCTCTTTTGCGCTCAAGGCGCTTTGAATCATCGTCGTTAGCTGATATAAGGCAGCCTCCGTTGATCTGCCCGCTCTATATGTATGCTGACAATGATGAAGGGGGCTGTGCATAGCACTTCCTCCCTCAAATAGTTTTCCACTGCCTTTTCTGTTGTCCTTAGAAGAAACAAGGTAAAGCTGATGGGTCTGTATGACCCTTCCGTATTTGAGCAGGAATGATTCCGTCCACGCCTGGTACTTTGAAAGGTTGAAAGGAACTTATTCCCCATTCTAGTCCTCCCCTGCATCAGATGACTGATGCTGCTTCCCATTTCTCCTTCCGGGGCCTGGCTGAAATGGTACGTTCTCACTATCGTTGCTGAGCGAGCTATCTGCAAAATTAGTTTCTAAAAGCAGTAGAGCCCACTGGTCCTCATTTTCAGTAAAGCTACAATCTTGCTTCTTCAGTGCCGTTGGTTTTCCTCCCGTCTTTGCCAAGGCCTTATGCAGTCTTGCCGCCGAGGGGGTACTTTCAATTGTCTCACAGAATCTTCTGAAGCTGTTTCTTTTAGCTTTTCTTATTTCCTTATTATAGGTTGTCAGGGCCATTTGGTAGATCTGCCAATCTCCGTTTCGCTTTGCAGTGTTGAACAGCTTACGCGTTTATAAAATAGCTGGATATCTTATAACTAAGAACTAAGTACTACAAAAGATTTATATCTAAATGTACCATAATATTTAAGAATAATAAATTGAATTGAATTGAATTTCAGATCTAAGTTTTCACTGATTTTTGCTCCACCATAGCATGGGTTTCCCTGTACTCTCTTTATAGAGGGCAGCTTTCCTCGAGCGCATTACTGATGGCGTTTGTTATGTTATCAACTGCACTTTCCAGTTCAAGAAAATGTGCTGGATTTCCTCATTTCGAGTCGTTCCAGGTTTCTTTCTAGACTCAATTGGTAGTTTTCCCAATTGGTTTTCCTTGGATTTCTAACCAGATTTCTCGTGAGACTTGTATTGTCTAACTCGAATTCAATGATTCTGTGGTCAGACACCGATGGCTCACTAGATACTTTCCAGTTCCTAATTAGTCTACTTACGCTAGTGCTACCGAGTGTAAGATCGAGTACCTCTTGCCTTACTCTAGTTACAAACGTGGGGGTTTTTCCTATACTATAAATATCAAGGGACGAACTTAAAATAAATTCTAATAAGTACCCCTGGTATTGGTATCGGTACCATTCGCTTAGCATCATATTATCAGTGGCATGCGGAGCTTGTACATCGATGATAATAGTACGGTTGACTCCTTCCCTGTTTAAGGATACTTGTATTTGCACCATGTCTCGCGTCGTGTAGTCTTAAAGTAAAATAAATTTGTCTTTTTGTGGTCAGACACCGATGGCTCACTAGATACTTTCCAGTTCCTAATTAGTCTACTTACGCTAGTGCTACCGAGTGTAAGATCGAGTACCTCTTGCCTTACTCTAGTTACAAACGTGGGGGTTTTTCCTATACTATAAATATCAAGGGACGAACTTAAAATAAATTCTAATAAGTACCCACCCCTGGTATTGGTATCGGTACCATTCGCTTAGCATCCTATTATCAGTGGTATGCGGAGCTTGTACATCGATGATAATAGTACGGTTGACTTCTTCCATGTTTAAGGATACTTGTATTTGCACCATGTCTCGCGTCGTGTAGTCTTAAAGTAAAATAAATTTGTCTTTTTATTTTTTATCTATAAGAATGTATGTCCTCGGCTTTTCAGCCCGAGAGTCCCAAAATTACCTTTGCATCCTTGTTTGCTAATCCTTTAACTTGTCCTTTCAAGATCCATTTTTTTCCGAGGGTGGGTGAAAATCTTCTAAAGACACTATGCTCTTATTAGTGTCAGATTTTTACTGACTAAAAAACACCACCCTTCCATCGAATGTTAGATACTGCAACTAAGATATAACTTATCAAGCAACTTTTCTATCACGAAATAATAACTTTTGACAGGTTACTTTCCATTTTCCAATGAAAGATCCTGTATGTTCCGCAATTTAGACGCGGTTAATTTTATTTTGCCAAGTCGAACGGTTTCGTTCTTTGTAGTCGGCGCAATAAGTTGCTCTCATCCAAAATTTGTCGGAATGTATTGTTGATATGTCCGATAAGTCCGTTTTTATGATTTCTCGCGAAGCTTCTAGTTTCAGCTTCAATTGTTGGAATTCCGAGATCCCTGTGGATATCGTCGTTTCTAATGTACCATGGTGCTTGTACAATTTCTCTAAGCACTTTATTTTGAAAAGTTTGTAAAACATTGGCATTCGTTTTCTTGGTACAACCCCGAAGTTGTATACCGTAGGTCCATACCGGCTTTAGCACTTGCTTGTGTAAAAGCAATTTGTTCTCGGTACTGAGTTGGGAATGTTTTCCAAGTAACCAGTACATTTCTCTATATTTGATATCTAGTTCTTAACGTTTCATTTTCACGTGCGAATTCCATTTCAGCTTTGCGTCAAGTGTCATTCCCAGATATTTGACCTCGTTAGCAAAGGGTATTCGGGCCAAGTTTAGAAAAATTGGAAAGTCATTAGTTTTCTTATATGTAAAATTCACGTGAACAGATCTCGTTTCGTTGAGGGCGATCCGCCAGTGCCTCGTCCATGCGTTTACCTCATTCAATGCGATTTGTAGTTTCGAAGTCATTTTTTCGATTGTATTACCAACTGCAAGGATAGCGGTGTCGTCGGCGAATGTAGCAAGGTAGTGCCATCTTCTCTTGGTATATCGCGAGTATACAACAGATAGAGAAGCGGCCAAAGGACGCTTCCGTGCGGTACGCCGGCCGAAATTTCTTTAAGCTCCGAGTATTCGTTTCCGTTTCTAACACGGAAGAGTCTATTCCCGAGATATGACTCTAAAATGACATACATGGGTACGAGGAGAATTTGTCTTAATTTGAGTTTTAAACCGTCGTGCCACACCTTGTCAAAGGCTTGTGAGACGTCAAGGAATACGCTTAAGCATATCTTTTTTTCTTCAAATGCCTTCTCGATTACGTCAGTAATTCTATGCACTTGGTCAATCGTCGGATGCTTGGTTCTGAACCCAAACTGGTGGTCTTCTGTAACCGGTTGTAGGGGCCTTAATAATATTCTTTCGAAAACTTTGGATATGATTGGGAGGAGGGAAATTGCTCTATACGATTTTACTTCATTTGGCGGTTTTCCTGGTTTTAAAACCATTATGACCTCCGCAACTTTCCATTGGCTCGGAACGTGTTTTAGTCTGAGCGCGCAATTTATAATATGAAGAAGCTTAATTAGCGCTTTTCTTGGTAGGACTTTGAGAACTTCTCCGGTGATCAAATCATACCCAGGTGCTTTCTTAGGTTTTAGAGATTCGATTTCACGTATTAGTTCCCTTAGCGTTGCACTTGTGAGTGTTAAATCGTCAGATATTAATTCCGCCCTATTAAAATTAATATTGTCGTGAACCGCTTGACCATCGTACGGTTTAAAGGTTTCTTTTATATAAGCTGCAAAAACATCCGCTTTTTCCTTATCTTCCCTTGCCCGTTCATTTTGATTTATTTTTATTAGCGGCGCTGGGATTTTGGGCCTCTTGGTGCCTTTTATAGTTTTCCAAAGTGAATAATTGAAATCTTTTTTCGCTGTTAAACTTTCAAGGTAAGAACCTATCGGACGATTTATAAAATCCTTAATAATTGTCTTCAACAAATTGCACAAATAATTCAGATGTGCTTTATGTTGCGGAGCGCGACTCTGTTGCCATTTTTTATGCGCCTTCCTTTTTTCGTTAACCAATTCTTTTATTTCAGAAGGATATCGTAAACCGTGTTTGGCCGGCGTTTTCCTTGGATTAGGCGTATTATTCCAGGAGGCAAGCTGTACGATCTCAACGAAACGATCAACTTCAACCTCAAGTTCATAGGGTGTCGTATGAGGGGCGCTCAGTTCAATGTTGTCTTCAATTTCGTTCCTAAAGTCTTCCCAGTTAGTTGTTATACCAGTTAATCTCGCTGGCTCTAGGTTATTGACTAGTTTTACGCTCAATGTTAGAATAACCAGTGAATGATCAGATGACAGATCAAAGCTCTCTTCAACTTTAATGTGGTTGGTAGACATTCCTTTCACGATGAAAAAATCGATCAGATCAGGTGTTTTTGAAGTATCAGTTGGCCAGTAGGTCGGTTTTCCCGTCGAGTGGAAGTCGCAACTATACTCCATACCTTCCGAAAAAAACATTCTACCTTTTCGCGAGATGTATCACTTTTATCCAGCGCGGAACGCGGTGGACAGTAGACAGATAAAATTCTAAGAGAGCGCTGACTATATTTTACTAATCGTGCACACTTGCATAGTTTCGAGCTCTATCTTCAGGTCTTCGTATTGTTCAATGCAGTCTTTAATGAACAATGATGATCCACCTCTCGCGTTTCCCGAAGGGTGACAAGCGTGGAAATCATTATAGCCTTTTATTTTTAAATTCGATCCCTTTTTCATGTGAGTTTCACTAACCAAGCAAATGTCAAGATCTTTCTCGCGTATAAATAATTCCAATTCGTCAAAGTCCATTTGCAATCCAAGCGCAAATTTTTAACATTGGTTTTTCTGTCATATTTTATTTGAAGTACGCGTTTTCCGTGAATTTTCGAGATTAACCAACCGATCGAGAATACTCACTATTCGACGGCTTTCCTGGTGGTAATTTTTCAGCAGCGTTTCATTTAACAACAGAGGTCAAAGGCTTTTCTGTTGGCTCTCTTTCTCTGACATTTTTACGCTCAGGACGGTCTTACGCTTTGTATTGGTGAGCGGTTTCTTTTCTCTATTTTGAGGCTTAAAGAGTGCAGCTCTCCGTTTTTGCAACTCCTTAGCTACTTCAGAACCTCTATAATTTGCCTGGTGCTTTCCCTTACAATTAGCACACGTAGCGGAGGATTGTTTATTTGCTCCACAGTCTTGGGAGAAGTGACTTCTGGCGCATTTTACACATCACGGCTCTTTTTTGCAATACATTTGCGCGTGATTAAATTCTTGGCAACGTTTGCACTGCGGAATTGTTTTCAAATTTCTGCGCATGGGCTCGATTATTACCACAATATTTAATAAAGTTTTTATTTGATCTTCGATTTTATCGGACCTATTGGACCGATGGTGAGCATAAAGAGCGAAAGTTCACACCTTACCAGGATATCCTTATTTTCTAACGTCTGTCTGTTGCTTCTCTTTCTTGATGATATCAACGGCATCAATAATTTTAAAACCTTTACCTTGGAGGTCGTTTATAACCTCTTCTTTGGTACACGAGGGCTTTTCTGATTTTATTTCGAAAGTATACCACTGGATTTTCTCGGTATTTAGCTTAAGGGACATTGTCCGGTAGTCTTCGGGGTTGTCAACGTTAATTTTCCACGCATTATTCCTCAAAGATGAAACCTTAAGTTTGGATTTTAATGTTCCTTTAAGGAGGCTGTGCAACTTATTATACTCCGTTAACCCATCGACGTTTATTGGAGGTGGTGCGCGAATTCGCGCGCGGAGTTGTTTTCTTGCGGTACTTGAATCTTTTGTTCTTTTAGGGGCTCGACTTCGAGCGAAGAACCGGCCGATTCGTTTCTCGCTCTAGCTCTTCTTCGTCGGTGTGGTATTCCCGACTATCTAAGCGTGGTGGATTACATTCGCGTTGTTTCTCCAAATGAGTGTCCCTTAGAACCTTATTTTCTTGTTTTAACAGATCTATCTCTTTCTTAAGACCTTGATAGAGTAGATCCATTTCCTTAAGTTTGATTCGGAGTATTTTATTTTCTTCCTCAATACTTTTATCTTTCACTGAGTCCTGTTTTTCGCGCGCTTTCGCTCCCGGCGGACTTCTTTTCCCGGAGTTGTTCGATATTTATGGAGGAGATCGAGATACCCTTGAACTTTTAATAAAAGGGTCAATGGATTGCAATAAGCGGCTCTCCCCAGAATCCGTAGAGCCGACCTCCGAAGAGGGTTGATCTTCCAGTAAAGTTTTGTTCATTGAATTTTTTTGTATACACTTCACTCAGTATACGGAGGTTGTTTTTAAGTCGCCTTTTACGGCAGGCATGCCTACTTCTGGTATATTCTAACCCCTACCAGAAGGGGGTAAACAAAATATCGCCATCAAGCATTGTATATAGAGTATAGGCTGAATTCCAAAACGTCAAAAAATGCCCATTGTGAATGCACACTGCTTTTGTGATGCCAGGTTATAAATGCTTTTGCGCTGCTTTGCATTTGTTATGGATTGCAATTTTTGATGTTTTGGAACAACTTTGTTGCGAACTATCGTAAAATTTCTCAAACACCAATAATGTCCAAACAATTAGTAACAACCATAGTTTTTTTTACAATGTTGGTTCGTACAATGCCAACACGTTTAAGCACATTCTTTATTTAAGAAGGAAGAAGTTGCGGTTCTCATCTTCGTGTTCAATTTCAACTTTTTGCCTCCACAAAAAAGACGATTTCAGGCCAGCATTGGTAGCAGCAGATTTCGGGATGAAGGGAAGCGTTTGACGAAAATCTCCGGAGAGCAATATCATAGCCCCACCAAATAGTCTCGAATCACCTCGTAAATCTTTTATTGTTCGGTTAACTGCCTCCAAAGCTCGTTTATGCGACATCGTGTATTCATGATTCATCTCAAATGATAATTTTGCATTTGCATTGTACCTATATTTATATCAATTTCACCGTCGCTGAATTCTTGGTCATTGTGCACGTTTGCTGTCAATCGTGAGAAGATTCATCGGCAGCTTCAAAGCGGAATGTGCAGTTCGACCGCCTTCCAAAACAGTGTGGCAGCAATGCCAGAGCATGCAACAGCCAACGCAATTTGAGATCTTCACCAAATCGTCCCACCGGGAGCGTCGAGAAAGTAAATGCCTCCCGTTTTATCGTCAACAACCCTCATCAGCGAATCGTACACGTTCTTCTGCTCGGCATTCAAAAGCTGCATGAGTACGCACAAGCACATGTCTTCTTCGATCAGAACTAAAGCTTCGTTGCTCATCTCGTCGTTAATTTCAAGATCGAAGATGTTGTGCGAACTCTGTGCAAAATGTCGTCAGCCACTTCGCGGTCGGGTTCGAGGGATGTAATGTCGCTATAATAATTGCAAACAATGTACAAATTTGATTCACTGGCATAGAAAAAAAATATGCATTGGCGAGGTCGAGTTCCAATGTGTATCGTTTTCGAGCAAATTTAAACATTGTAAACCGTCCGAAAAGTGGCGCAGAGTACACAATCTATAGTATAAATCTATAAATCATCGAATCATGCGAAAAAATGCAAACTTTTCATGTTTCCGGAATTTTCCAGATTTCCCACTAAGAATTTTCAATTTTTTCATTCGAAAAGCCACTCTGAAACAATTCCACAAAAATTCCATACAAAAAATCAAATTTCGATTTTTCCAATTTCCCGACTTTCCCGGAATGTTATAGACTAGCTGACCCAGCAAACGTTGTTTTGCCATAAAATATTTCTAGAGCAGTCGATGTTAATGATATCGAAAATTGGTAAATAAGTAACCATGTTTTTGAATCAATATGCTTCAAATTTGTAAAACAACTCCTGTATATAGTTTTATTAATCAAATCACATAGCTTTCATTGTTGTTCGAAGGTAGTACTCCCGAACTCTTTCACATCCACATTTCCCATAACGCTTGAGTTGGCGAATAAGAGATATTTCTTACCACTGTATAAAATAATTCGTCTTTCTTATTAGTTTCAAATGTTTAATCACTCTCTCCCAGTCCCGTATACATTTCACACCCCATCTCTCTCTATCCTACGACCCCATCTCCATCGAAATTTAAAATACGATTTTGGATGAATAAAATGAAATAAAATAGAAATTTGGCAAGAGAACTGGACAAAGCTATGTAAAAGTACATGTATGAAGCGGCCCACACACCTCATATTACATACCTGCACCCGCTGTACTGTGATTGCGCATGACCAAGCGAGTTAAAAAAAGAGATGTCATCTCCGGATCCAACATGTAGAGTATGTCTTGAGAGTGATGAATCCTCTCTTCACATACTCATGGAATGTCCGGCTCTACTCAACCTTAGGGAAAAAATACTTGCCGAGGAAATCGTCACTTCAGCAACTCTCGCTGATATACACCTAGAGATGATTCTTTTCTTCCTGACTGCCTCCGAAGTGAAAAGATGGCTCTAGGACCTTGCCTTTAAGAGGCCCGAGTGCCAGAGCCCCCTTGAGGGCTCTCCCGCAATCTATTCTAAATCTAATCCGACATATTTGGGGTTACCTTTGCTTTGCCGTGACAATGGATGGATGAAAATTGATACACACACACAATATTTAGTTGATTGCTTACATGTGTGCATCATTTTGTGAATATTAAATTCAATTAGAAAGCTTTCATACATATTTGGTTTTTGGTAGATAAAGTTGACTGCTTAAATTTTAAATAAAGTGAACTTTCTCGTGAAAGTCTGTGAGTCTTTATTCGATTTCCTTTTAACTTCCGATCTATGTGTATGTGTATGTAATGTGGGTAACACCCCTACCTTTATATTTCAAAGTACGGAAAATTACAACGGTTGGGAAGAGGTGTTAGACATTACACTCAAAACAAACAATGACATCGTTAGGGTTGAGAATTGGAGAGTCTCCAAATTAAAGTCCTTCTCGGACCACGAGTGGATTCTCTTCAACCTCAGTATCAAGGTAGATACTCCTGTCCCATATAGAAATCCTAACAGAATTGACTGGAAGCAATTTGGTCAAGTATTGAACTCTAAACTCCCTAGTATACCACACCAAAAAATTGAATCGGGTGCAGAACTGGATACAATTACGTTTGCACTTGAAAAGGCGATGAATACAGCTTTTAAGGCATCGTGTCCAGTAAAATATAGTAAAAAAACCTTACCGCCGTGGTGGAATGAAGACCTAACCATCCTGAGAAGGTTGACTAGGGACATCTTCAATATCTGCTATAGGCATAAGTACTGGCAACCATACAAGGACTGCCTAAAGTTCCACAAAAAATCTATCAGATCAGCTAAGTCACAAGCATGGTCTGAATACTGTCAATCTATCGATACTCTTAAGGAATCTGCAAGACTCAGTAAGATTCTTTCCAAAGGACACTCCAGTCCATCTTTTATCAAGAGAACGGACGGAACGTGGACAGAATCCACTGACGAATCCTTGCAGCTTCTACTTAATACTCACTTTCCTGGTTGTACAGACTACTATGCTATCCCGCCCAACTTTCGGGACAACCTTCCCTTACACCGGGAAGAAATAGAGCGCATTATAACCAAGGAAAAGATCTTCTGGGCCATTCACAGTTTTGCTCCGTATAAATCACCAGGGCAGGACGGCATTCTTCCCATCATGCTTCAAAAACATGACAGGATAGTACGTCCCATCCTCACCTACGGATCACTGGTATGGTGGCCCGCCTTAAGCAAAGCCTATAACGTCCTTAAATTAAGCAGAGTCCAAAGAACAGCTGGAATTGGAATCACAGGAGCCCTGCGATCAAGCCCGACCGCTGCCCTCAACGTCATTCTAAATTTCCTGCCAGTGGATCTGTATATAAAAAACATTGCAGCGTGTAGCGCTGTTCGATTGAAGGAATCTAAGTGTTGGTCCGAAAGGCCTTATGGCCACACCAGCATCCTTCTTTCCCTTCCTGACGGCATAGGTCGTATGTCTACAGACTACATAGTACCCAAATACGACTTCCATAAAAACTTCTCTGTTAGATTCCCCTCTAGATCAGAATGGGAGGAGAATGCGGTCGTTAATGAATTCGACATACCTATCTTCACAGATGGTTCCAAGATGGAATGTGGAGTAGGAGCAGGCATTTTCTCAACAAAATTAAACATCTCGAAAAGTCTTCGCCTACCCAGCTAGTGTATTTCAAGCAGAAGTACTTGCAATTAAGGAGGCTTGCAGACTGCTCCACAATAGTGCGACTCCCAAAAGAAAAATAGGCATCTTCGTCGACAGTCAGGCCGCGATCAAGGCTGTCGGTTCAGCTAAGTCAACGTCCAAACTTGTTGTGGAATGCAGGGAGACACTGACCAGGGCTTGTCATCGGTTAGATATCACTCTCGTCTGGGTTCCCGGCCATAGGAACATCGAAGGGAATGAGAAGGCCGATGAACTTGCCAGATTTGGCTCAGCTCTGTGCATGTCTCATGCGGAGGAAGTCTTCCCACCGCTGGGATATGTAAAGAGAGAGATCCTCCTGCACTTCACCTCACGGGCTGAGACTAGATGGTTGAACCTGACAAACTGCGTCATTTCAAGGAAGATCTGGCCAACCTACGATGATGCCAGAACAAACAGCCTTTTAGCCAGAACACGTATAGATGTCGCCAGACTAACGGCAATTATTACGGGTCATTGGCCCTTAGGAACTCACGCAGCCAAGCTTGGCATCCCCCACAATACCCACTGCCGTAGCTGTGCTGACACTAACAAGAGTGAAACGGTGTTCCATCTTTTTTGTGAGTGTCCGGCCCTAGCCAAAACCAGACGCAGTGCGCTAGGTCGTCCCTTTTTTGATGACCTTACGGCCATCCAAAGCATCCACTTCCACAAGATCATCAAATTTCTCAACTCCACAGGCTGGTTTTGAGCTCTCTTGACTTCCTTTACCCCCTTCAATTTCAGGTTCCGTTAGTTGTGGTTTCAAAACGGCGCTCAATGCGCTACTTGTGCTTTTCCCTCGTCGGGAAATACAGCCACCTAAACCAACTAACCAACCAACTTTGTCGTTCATATTATCAGTTTGGTTGGTTTATTTTTATTTTATTGCTGTTAATAAAATTTTTCAAATTCAAATTTTCAACAGTTTTCAAAATCAGCGTTTCCGGTGATTCGAATCGAAATCGACGCAGTCATGTTGAAAACGTAAATTTTAATCCATGTATGCATTTTGGTCAAAATCGTTTTAGCCGCTTTCATTTTCTTGGAATTCAGTAAAGCATTTGATACGCTCCACTCCAAGCTCTTGAATGTATTAAAGAGGCTCGGCATCCGAGGCAAGCTTTCTGATTGGTTGCGTAACTACCTGTGCGGAAGATCTTTTACAGTAAAAATTAAAGATATCCTCAGCGACGAAAAAGTGGCTCCTTTTGGAGTACCTCAAGGATCGAAACTTGGACCGCTTCTGTTTATCCTTTTTTCAAATGAGCTACTCCGAGTGTTCACGAACAGCCTTCCATTCGCATTTGCAGACGACACAGCAATAGTGGTTAGATAGATGCCTTCAAACAGCGTTGAGTATAATGCAAGAAGAGTTTGACAAAGCAGTGTAACTTATGCACATTCGTGGACCACATCACAAAGCAACAGACTAAGGGGTTATCATAAAAAGCAACATATGCCAAGCTAATCTTCCAGATCGTGTCATCGATGTTGTCGAAACATACAAATATCTAGGAGTGACCATCGACAGCCATTTTATTTGGGACAAACATATCGACAAACTTCGCTCTGATCTCAAGAAAGCCCTCTATTCGATATTCTACCTTGGATACCATTCAACGCCACCAGTCCAAAAGCAAGTATACTACGCCCTTGTTGAGTCAAAGCTACGTTATGGGATACTTGCTAGGGGTAACTCGTCAAAAACCCATATAGATAAACTGCAAAAACTACAGAACTCAATAATAAAAAGGGTGAACAACCGAAATTCTACCAATGCAGACGGAGGAAACAACTTTAAAGTACTAAAAGTCCAGCAAATCTATAAAATGACTGTTGCACTTGAATACTACGATGATGCGCGTTTTCAAATTGAACATCAGGTGAACACAAGAAGACGAGCCCATGAAATGCTACAGGTCCCCATGAGCAAAAATACGTATGGTCGAAGACAACTACTTCACAGCGTACCAACTATTCTTAACGAACTTCCACAGATGCTCAGAGCTATCCCAAACCCAAATGCCCGCAAGAATCTTATTAAAGAATTTTACCTTTCCACGTAAAGTCATGTTATGTAAAGTTATGTTATATAAAAAAAAATTATCTTATTGTAATTAAAAACTAAACTCGCAAGAAATATAATGTAAATCAATGATAAATAATCTTCTGCAGATAAGCCATAAGGCTTCGCGGATTAATGTAAATTAATGTAGAACTTATGATATGAATAAACTTTGAATTGAATTGAATTAATCCGCTAGCATACGTGGACTCCACTTGCCCTGTCGTATAAATGTCTTGGTGGAATCTTTCACCGCTTTCATGCTAATGGCGCCCAAATTTTCAGGAATAAAGTCTAAATGTGAATGAAGAAAATGTATTTTCAACGACACATTGGAACCCGAAGCCTTAAAAGTAGATAACAGCTCCGCGACAACATTTTCATAGTCACTGATTTGACCAGATTAGCTTTTCTTTAAAATAATCATTATTTATCAATTGCCTCATTTGAGGGCCAACAAATATGCCCTCTTTAAGTTTTGCCTCACGCAGCTTTGGAATATTTTCTTTCAAATATATATAGCCGTCACCACTTCTATCCATAGCCTTCACGAAGTTTTTCATAAGCCCAAGTTTTATGTGTAAAGGTGGTAAAAATTCGTTATCAGGCTGCACAGGCATTTCTTCACTATGAAGGGTCGGTCTTCTAGGATACCTTATTTTACTTTTTCTTTTAATTGTAATAGACACGTTTTGTATTAGGCAGACAAAAATAACAATCTGATAGGTGGTTCGTTGGTTCACTATAAATCATAGGTATTACAAAAGTCATATATCGAGATCTTCTCGCCCATTCAGTACGAAGACCCACACATTTAACATAACAGATGTTTAGAACCCATGCTTTGTCTTATTGTCCAATGGAAAAACCAAATAACTGTTTATATAGCTTATTTACTAATGGTGTCAAATTCCTTGGCTGAGTTTTAAAAGTAAAGTCGCCACAAATGTAGCAAAACTTTTCGGGAACATTTTGATACTTTCTTGACATTATTTAAGAATCACTTAACACAGAAAACAGAAAAACACACTACGCTCTTTAAATGAAACAAAGCTTTAGAATGCGACAATGAAGCAAAAACGGCTTTTTTAATTTTTTTGGGAAGTACCTGTAACATGAAAACGAGACCTGATGGAAAAAAAATAAATATGGCGGTAAGCTGAGTGTAGGCGGGTAATTCAAAATTAGTAAGCCCTTTTTTTGTTACAAAAATTTGTTGACCACATTAAAATGAGCTGAAAAACGCAATATTCGCCTGGCCCTATGCAATATGTAGCTCCTAAAGTATTTATTCCTAACAAAAAGACTAAAATAAAACCTTAAATTTTACATTAAAAGTTAGAGTTATTACACACGAAAGAACTCTTAAATATTAGATTTATTTTTATCAAAGTTAGGAATTATTGCATTGGTAAGTGTAAGGAATTATTTCATCATGAAATAAATTCTAAATACGATTGTTATTTTTTTTGGTTGTGGATTGTGGCTGTGCTAAGTATAAAATAAGAATCTTAATACACGCATATGTTTCTGAAATTAGCAAAAATTATAAAATTGCAGATGAGTGCCAAGGAAAAAATAGCTAGATAACAGAATTGAAATAAATTCTAATATCGGCCGAGGGTACACATTAGTTGGGGAGAAGTAAACGAAGTTTGACTAGATTTGGCTAATGTGTTCGAATGCATATCGTTAGGGAACAGGCCAAATTAAACCTGTACCGACACTAAATTAAATAAATAGAAATATTTTGCACTTATTTTAAACCTTTTTTAATTTTTTCCTTCTATGGTTGTTTTCATTGTGAAAGAACTCTTAAATGTTAGGATTTATTTCATGTTTAGGTTTCGGAGATGGGACTTATTTTATTTTAAACAAATTAGGAATTCATGCGTTTATTGTTAGGAGTTTTTCTATTAGAAACTATTTCATTAGGAGTTAATACATTAGTAGCTATTGCATAGAGCCTGTGCGCCTACAGCGCCACCTGTTGAGAATTTTCCTACTTTTTTTGTCCTTAACCTTTGCGTTGCAATGACGAAAAGATCCGCAGAAGGAAGTAACCAATACATCGCATGTTCAAGTTTTCTAACGCATTGTAGATATTAGGTACTTATTTAAAAACTCAATTGACTTTTTCAATCTGGCACGTAAAGCAAGAGTCCGCACTCTCCAAATTAGCTGTACCAATAAACAAATCGTCCAAAAAAATTGTCACAGTGTAACGTAAACTTAAACATATTTAGTTCGTTGCGATCGTGTTTGTAAATAGTTCACGTTTAGGTGATGGGACACCCAACTGTGATAGTGCTTTATTAGCAGTCGGCAAACATAAATCTTCAATACAAGTTAATGCTTAATTGTAAACTAGCTGTATCCCCACGGCTTTGCCCGTGCCTTTCGTAGATATTAAGTCCCGTGCAAATTTGGTTTTTTTTTTTAAGGGATGTGCAACGGCGCCCCCTTGTAGAACCGCCCCATTTACAAAATTCCAAGGCTTTATAAATGCCCAGATATAGTATTTTAATAATATTGTAATATGGTAAATGCAATATCCTGTTTTCAATCCCGTTTTTTTTGCAAATAGCTTTGTTAAGGCAATGCAGATCAAAGTTTTAATAGAACTAACAGTTTCAAAAGTAGAAAAAAATAAAAGCTCGCCGGTATAGCTAAGGGTATTCACTTAATCTCATAATTGGATGCAGCTCGTAAATTCATAAATTTCTGCGGTGCTTTAAGTGAACCCCCCTCGGAAATGTCATGGCGTAGGTATTTTGCGTAAATCGACTGTCGAGTTTTTTTGCAAACTATGCCGAAAGTAAGTGAAAAGAAACAACTGATTCAGGCTTAAGTGAGAAGCGATTTCGTGTGAATTTAAATTTTTCGTTTTACTGCAAATAAAAATAAAGCAATAAAATAACTATATATATATTTAAATAAATTCTTACCGCCCTTGCTGTAACTCTTAATGAAAAACAATTCACACGACCGCTTGTCACAGTTTGACATTTGAAATTTTTTTTAATTTTCCGCAGTCGATTTCTGAGTCAAATTGATCGTGAAAAATTATGAGGCCTGCGTAAACTATTCTCCATACAAAATCTGACAGTTCATTTACGAGGTGGTAAATTTCTGCAGTCCCTTAATACATAAAAATAGCGTAGTAGAATTGTATTTATTAATTGAGGTTTTTGCAATCCAAGGTTTTCTATTTTTATTGTTTTTGATTGCACTTTGGTTCCAAAATTTTATCGGCAACAGTGCCACCTATAGGGCCTAAAACTATACCTACCTACTGTCTTTCAAGTTGGAAGCAACAATACGCATTCACAAAGTTTCACTGAAATAGGTTGAGTGGTTTTGAAGATCGACAACAACGCCGCCCGTTGAACAGTAATTGAATTGAACTGTGCAAGTGCATGTGCACATTTGAGAATTTTCCTACTTTTCTTTTTTCCTAAACCTTCGCGTTGCAATTACGAACAAACCCGCAGAAGGAAGTAACCATTACTTCGAATGTTCAAGTTTTCTAAAGAATTGTATTAGGTATTTACGTATTTAAAAACTAGATGCACGTAAAGCAAAAGTCCGGACTTTCCAAAGTACATACCTGTACCAATAAACAAATCTTTAAAAAACAAATTGTCACAACGTAACGTAAACATAAACGTCATTTATCATGAAGATGAGGGGTGAAAATTCTGTAGTGGATAGAGTCATTGCTTGTGAGTTGTGACCCGGTCGGCGTAGGTTCGAGCCCCTCCGGGGGACAGCAATACTCGGCCCCCCAAACATAAAAGAGAAACGGATAATATCAGATTTTTTCCCCCACGCTTGAAGTACAATGGACGGGTATTGATCTGGTCTAAGTGCTTCTGAACTTGGAATACCCTTATAAAAATAAAAAAAAAAAACAACATGATGATGGCGTCGTAAAATCGCTCTGTACAAAATGTAGGGCAAAATGAACTTCCTTCTTAATTTTTTTTAAAGGCAAGTTTTTTTTAGATTTTTTTTTATTCTTGTTTGGCAGGAAACCAGTCCGAATTGGCGCGAATCATCGAAATCCGGCCAGGCGTTCTTGAGTTATAAGCGTAGTAAATAACGTCATCTTCTTTTATATATATATATAGATTCCGGCATGAAGTCCATTACAGGATTACGATTAACTTGACGCACTCAAATCAGAAAAGAAAAGGTGCCACGCCTCTTTGTCTAATTTTGATCAATCTTCACAGAAATACTCCTGGGCCAATACCTAAGATTTTGTGTAACTTATTTTTATATATACAGATAGATACAATGGTGGCCAAAAGTATTTTGACAACGCATTGCAAAATCTAAAACCGTTTATTTCTGCAAACTGAAAGAAGTAACGGTACCCATTCAATTTTTAGGAGATAGACGGTATTAAAAGCTTTAAGATAGCAAAAGATTAGACTGATAACGTAACACCTTTCTTTTCTATGAATATTTGCGTGGCAGATTATGATTCTTTGGCTGGACAAAAGTATTTTGACATTGCTTTTCACTTTACTTTTCTATAATTCGTTTGCGTTACAAAACACGTGCTCTAATTTTTAAAGTTATTTGTCTTGTCTTTATTAATAATAATTACTGCTTGATCGAATTTTGTATTAAATTATGGTCAAAAGACGTGAAATAAGTGAACTTATTAGAAATGAAATGGTCACTAAGTATAATGCAGTTATTTCTGCAGAATACCTTTGCAAATTATACAACGTACTTAGACAAACAATTTATTACCAAATAAACAAAAAAAGAAAGAATAATTCACTAAAAATCAGGCCAGATCGGGAAGATCACGCAAAACAAAGCCTATAGAGGACCGCATAATCCTGAGAAAATATAAAGAAAATGTGCTGATTACACCAAAAGCAGTGTCGATTTAGCTCAAAGAGCACCATAAAATATCAATTAGTAGAAGAACTGTTGAAAAAAGGCTAAAGGAGGCTGATTTTTTACTCATATAGCTCTTCTAATTCCTTTAATTTCGACAAAAAATAAGCCGAAAAGTTTAACATTCGCCAAATCCTACATAAACAGTCGCAATCGTTTTGGGAACAAGTATAATGGACAGATGAAAGCTATTTCGATTATCATGGATTGAAGAAAAAGATTTATTGCAGGTTGCCAAAGAATGCTCGCAAGAAAATGAGGCCTGTGTGCCAACGGGTACCACATGGTGGAGGATCGGAAATGTTCTGGGGTTGCGTGTGCTTTAACGGCTTGTGCGATTTGACACCAATTGATAGTACAATGAGCAAGGACAAATATTTACGTATCCTGAATGACTACGCATTCACATCCGGTCACCAGCTCATTGGACAATCATTTATACTGCAGCAGGACAACGCTCCGTGCCACAAGGCCCATATGATAACATACTTTTGGAGGAATGTCGAAGTCGATACATTAGATTGGCCACCTCAAAGCCCCGATTTCAATATAATAGAGAATCTGTGAGCTTATATAAGAAGAAAACGAAGCTCAAACTTATCCAGGACGTGTGAGGAGATGATTGCTGAAGTTCAAGGAATGTGGCAGGATTTTTCAGTGGAAACATTAAAAAATTTGGTAAAATCAATTCTTGTATGCTTACAAAAGGTCCTTGATGTCAAAGGAGGGTTTACTTTTTATTAATATGTTTGTTATTATCGTCAATATTAACTTTTTCGCTAATTTTGTTAAGAACATTGAATTGTCAAAATACATTTGTCCAGCCAAAGAATCATAATCTGCCACGCAAATATTCATAGAAAAGAAAGGTGTTACGTTATCAGTCTAATCTTTTGCTATCTTAAAGCTTTTAGTATCGTCTATCTCCTAAAAATTGAATGGGTACCGTTACTTCTTTCAGTTTGCAGAAATAAACGGTTTTAGATTTTGCAATGCGTTGTCAAAATACTTTTGGCCACCATTGTAGATTATTATGACTTTCAAAATGTTTAACACCAATGTTAGAAATGATTGTTATTAAATCCCAGTTTGGTCATCATTATTTATTACTTATATTTGTATGTGTAGGTAGGTACCTTCCTCTAAAAACCAGAGACAAACCATAATGAGACCCCAACTCGCAATCCTCCAGTCGCTGGGCCCCTCAGTTTTTTTCTAAATTCTGGCAGTTGGTCTTACTATCGGTGTTGTGCCAATCCGAATCTGTGTGACATGCAAAAACTACAGAAAGTAAAAAAAATTACCAACTGTGTTGGAAGGTGATAGAGTTCGGGAATACTAGCTTTTAACAACAATGCTATTGGTCAGTAATTACATATTGTTAAAACGGCGCTGAATTCGATTTGTTTGATTAATAAAACTATCTACAGGAGATGTTTTACATATTTGAAACATATTATGACAAATATGGTAACGTATTTACCACTTTTAGATATCATTAACATCGACTGCATGTGCACCTACATTTTTCATTGAAGAAGTTGGCTCGAAATGTTACTATTTCTTACAACAATAATGCATTGTTTATTTTTCATAAACATTTTAAGCAACTGTACACTTAACCTAAAAAAAATACTAACCACATGTAATAAATAATTTCAAACTCAACGGATAAAATTCTAAGAACGCTTTACCCTCTGGTGTTTGAAGTTTCGTGTCATTTGTCAATACGAAGTTCTATGTACATTACTAATACTAACGCACCTTATCTCGTCAGCTTCGTTAAAATTTAGCTTGTAGGCAAATAACTGTAAATCGGCCGAAGTTGGGCCCTTGGGGGTCTCAGTATTGTCTCTGCTAAAATCAGTGTAGCTGTAGGTAGGTATACGAGTATAAATTTAAAGCAGGGTGAACGAATTTGCTGGCAGACCGTGTCAAACGTTAACATAAAATTGTTACTCGGCATACCTAGGTTACTTTTGTTATATTAAAACATAAAATAATGTATAACACTAATGCTTGGTTTTTTCATAAGGTGTGTATTGTGGTTTTAAGCCAAACTAAGTGTTATATCTATTCGATTATAGATGTCACTCTATGGGAACGTCGGTATGGTAGTTTCGGATAAGATTTGCCCTTGTTATATTTTGTTCATAATGAACTAGGTACTATTTGTGTGTGCAATTAATTGTGCATGCATTGAAACTACAACAACATATACTTTAGTATCTGTGCTACAACCCTTTAACGCAATATCCTGAACCCTCAAATATATCAATTAATATACCAGTTTCTGATGTTCTTAAAACGATGTAAGCGTTATGAGTTTATGACTTATTTGAAGCTTAGAAATCATTCATCACGTATACTCATATAGTTAACTACGTAGGTATAACCAATTCCCTAGACCTAAAAGTAACATCAATTATTAAAAGTCTATAAGATTCAGTTATAGGTGACTGGGGGTTTACTAGTTTATATAAATGTTAATATAAAATACTCTTTTTTAATACATTGCGACTTGTAGGTAGGTACATAATACTCGCGAACTATCTGCTAGTTATAAGTAGGTACATAGTTACGATGAGTGTGGTTTAATTTAATTGTATGTATCTACTTCTATCTACACGTACGACTGATGACTATCATTCTTCTAGAAAGGAGCATAAATCAAGTAAGTAAATATATTCAAATCTTACGGCATCTCAGATATTAAAAGCTCGGATGGGCAGAGGACAGTATTCACGAGGCATACAACTTCTTATATGAATATAGTTTGGCGACAAATTTGGCCAGGAATACGAAAAAATAATGTGCACGACTGGGCGTTGTTACAAAAGTAAATTCTTAATCTAACAAAATCATATATTTAAAAAATAAGTATAAGTATAATAGTGATATTTTTATTTGAAGTAAAAAATAGTTGTTATTTCACTTCGTGATAAATAACAAATAGATGCGGGGTAAGTTAAATAAGTTAAATCCAAATGAAGAAGATAAGGTACACGCAGTACTTTCCAAGATTTCCTCGTATGAGGACGAAGTGGACCAGACCCAGGCGACCAACAGGCTGTTGAGCCTGTTTACTGTTCTATGTAGAAAAAATCTTCCCGTTTGTGTTGTATGTATGTATTTATTTATTTAGTACATATTACCATTAAATTCGATTTACAAAGTTAAAATAAATAGATAATAAATTACAAAATATTAGTCTTAATGTGGTTGGTCAACAATTTTTTTTTAATACTCTGAACACATTCTCATTTTTTATTTCACTAATTAATTGAATAACTTTAGACCTTTAACATAATTAAATTTGTTGTTCGAACATTTCTATAAAACCGTGAATGAAAATCAGCGACGATGACGACAAGAGCCAGGCGACCAAGAAATTGTCCTGTCTAGTGGGAAGAGCAATTTGAAATAAACACGTAAAGAGGCTCCAACGATTAGTTGTGTGTCCAAATCACCGATTTATTAAACAGACTGCGACTTAGACTAATTTGTGTGGGCCTTCTACACACAAAATAGTAACGGTCACTTTCGTATAGTTTTTATTCTCCCGTTGCGTTGGTTCTATTTTGTGTATAAATGAGCTACACGTTACATTTTCACTTTTAAAATATTTTTACAGATTTGAATTCATGTTTTTTTTTATTTCATTTTAACTTATAGAATAATGCTAAAGAACAAAATTGTAGCATTAAAATCATAATAAATAAAGTATTTTATTGGTCACACAAGTTTAGCATAGTCGGTGGGTCAGAAACCTTTTCTAAAATCGATATAGACGTTGATGCATTCAAACAGCCTGGGTGTTGAAGACCGAAGCATACTACGTGCTTTTAACATGCGCTGAGCTGCCAGTTTTCTAATGTGTTTATTGTTACTATATGTTACCATAGCAAGAAGAATGTTTTCAGAATGCGCAAAATAACCATTCCGCTGAATGACAGGATCGATTACGTTCTTAAGTTCTTTTGGAAGATATGTGGGGGCCATAACTATGTTAAAAAGATGGTGTGTACTAATTTATTTTTGACGGAGAACCAAGATAGCGTGTAGACCTTAACAACAAACGTAGCCAAAGTGATCAAGTTTCCCGAAGGTGTCTCTGTTGTTTATAGTTAAATCTTTAGCCATTTCTGGTAGAACATTTCCTTCAATACGTCGATATGTTATAACTACGGTGACCATCTGTTTGAATTCCAAATAATGAACAATGAGAAAAAAATATTAAACCCAGTTCTTAATTATTATTTCTTTTATTCCAAAAAATAAATCAAGAATTCAGTCTTTGCTTTAGTTAATTAAAATTAATATTACAGAAAGAATTCCTAATTTGTACCTATGTTAGCAAAAATAAATAAATAAATAAAATTCAGTTTTTAATTTAATTAAATGTTGTAAAATAAACGCTTAAAAACTAAATAAGTATCGACATTATTGAAAATAAGGACCTAATGAAGGTAACATTATTTATTTGTTTACACCTATTTGAATATACTTTCCTGAAGTATAAATTTGTTTAACTAAATCTGATTTTTTAAATATTCTCTGAAATCTAAACAGGTCATTTCATAGTTAAATTAAGTAATTAAAATTGATTTCATAGCTTCGACTTTCAATTGTTTTTTGGTCACCATTTCGAGTGGGGGTTAGAATATACCCGAGGTAGGCATGCCTGTCGTAAAAGGCGACTAATTTCCAACCTCCGTATACTGAGTGAAGTGTAGGTATACACAAAAATGCAATGAACAAAACGAAAAGATTGATTACCCCAGGTGGCAGTCCAGCTTTACTGGAAAATCCACCCTCTTCGGAGGTCGGCTCTACGGATTCTGGGGAGAGCCGCTTATTGCAATCCATTGACCCTTTTATTAAAAGTTCAAGGGTATCTCGATCTCCTCCATAAAGATCGAACAACACCGGGAAAATAAGTCCGCCGGGAGCGAAAGCGCGCGAAAAACAGGACTCAGTGAAAGATAAAAGTATTGAGGAAGAAAATAAAATACTCCAAATCAAACTTAAGGAAATGGATCTACTCTATCAAGGTCTTAAGAAAGAGATAGATCTGTTAAAACAAGAAAATAAGGTTCTAAGGGACACTCATTTGGAGAAACAACGCGAATGTAATCCACCACGCTTAGATAGTCGGGAATACCACACCGACGAAGAAGAGCTAGAGCGAGAAACGAATCGGCCGGTTCTTCGCTCGAAGTCGAGCCCCTAAAAGAACAAAAGATTCAAGTACCGCAAGAAAACAACTCCGCGCGCGAATTCGCGCACCACCTCCAATAAACGTCGATGGGTTAACGGAGTATAATAAGTTGCACAGCCTCCTTAAAGGAACATTAAAATCCAAACTTAAGGTTTCATCTTTGAGGAATAATGCGTGGAAAATTAACGTTGACAACCCCGAAGACTACCGGACAATGTCCCTTAAGCTAAATACCGAGAAAATCCAGTGGTATACTTTCGAAATAAAATCAGAAAAGCCCTCGTGTACCAAAGAAGAGGTTATAAACGACCTCCAAGGTAAAGGTTTTAAAATTATTGATGCCGTTGATATCATCAAGAAAGAGAAGCAACAGACGTTAGAAAATAAGGATATCCTGGTAAGGTGTGAACTTTCGCTCTTTATGCTCACCATCGGTCCGATAGGTCCGATAAAATCGAAGATCAAATAAAAACCATATTAAATATTGTGGTAATAATCGAGCCCATGCGCAGAAATTTGAAAATAATTCCGCAGTGCAAACGTTGCCACGAATTTAATCACACGCAAATGTATTGCAAAAAAGAGCCGTGATGTGTAAAATGCGCCAGAAGTCACTTCTCCCAAGACTGTGGAGCAAATAAACAATCCTCCGCTACGTGTGCTAATTGTAAGGGAAAGCACCAGGCAAATTATAGAGGTTCTGAAGTAGCTAAGAGTTGCAAAAACGGAGAGATGCACTCTTTAAGCCTCAAAATAGAGAAAACAAACCGCTCACCAATACAAAGCGTAAGACCGTCCAGAAGGTATTAGGTAATATACAACCTCCGGTCCATGACCTAAAAAATGTCGGAGAAAGAGAGACAACAGAAAAGCCCTTGACCTCTGTTGTTAAATGAAACGCTACTGAAAAATTACCATCAGGAAAGCTGTCGAATAGTAACCCCCGGGTAGCCAGAGTACAGTACAGTCAGCGGCATCTGAAGGAGCGAAAAACGTGAAAACTCCCCCTGACCCCGTTTCTCATGTTTCCTCAGTTATACTCGAGAAACTTGAGGAACAAAGTAAAATAAATAAAATTATTCTCGATCGCTTGGTTAAGCTCGAAAATAATTCACGGAAAACGCGTACTTCAAATAAAATATGAATGAAAAACCAATGTTAAAAATATGCACTTGGAATGCAAACGGGCTTTTGCAAAAATTTGACGAAATGGATTTATTTATACGCGAGAAAGATCTTGACATTTGCTTGGTTAGCGAAACTCACGTGAAAAAGCCTTTAATGATTTCCACGCTTGTCACCCTTCGGGAAACGCGAGAGGTGGATCATCATTGTTCATTAAAGACTGCATTGAATAATACGAAGACCTGAAGATAGAGCTCGAAACAAGGCAAGTGTGCACGATTAGAGTAAAATATAGTAAGCGCACTCTTAGAATTTCATCTTTCTATTGTCCACTGCGTTCCGCGCTCGATAAAGGTGATTATACTAACTTGCTTAAATCGCTCAAACCAAATTTTATTATTGGTGGCGATTTTAATGCGAAACACACGTTCTGGGGTTCTAGATACATCTCGCGAAAAGGTAGAATGCTCTTTGGGGCAGGTATGGAGTACAGTTGCGATTTCCACTCGACGGGCAAACCGACCTACTGGCCAACTAATACTTCAAAAACACCTGATCTGATCGATTTTTTCATCGTGAAAGGAATATCTACCAACCACATTAAAGTTGAAGAGAGCTTTGATCTGTCATCTGATCATTCATCAGTTATTCTAACATTGAGCGTAAAACTAGTCAATAACCTAGGGCCAGCGAGATTAACTGGTAGAACAACTAACTGGGAAGGCTTTAGGAACGAAATTGAAGACAACATTGAACTGAGCGTTCTTCTTACGACACCCTATGAACTTGAGGTTGAAGTTGATCGTTTCGTTGAGATCATACAGCTTGCCTCCTGGAATAATACGCCTAATCCAAGGAAAACGCCGGCCAAAAACGGTTTACGATATCCTCCTGAAATAAGAGAATTGGTTAAAGAAAAAAAGAAGGCGCATAAAAAATGGCAACATAGTCGCGCTCCGCAACATAAAGCACATTTGAATTATTTGTGCAATTTGTTGAAGACATCTATTAAAAAGCCCCCAATAAAAAGAAATAAAAATGAATTAGCAAGGGAAGATAAGAAAAAAGCGGATGTTTTTGCAGCTTATCTAGAAAAAATCTTTAAACCGTACGATATGGTCAAGCGATTCACGATAATATTGATATTAATAGGGGCGGAAATAATATCTGACGATTTAACACTCACAAGTGCAACGCTAAGGGAACTAAAACGTGAAATCGAATCTCTAAAACCTAAGAAAGCACCTAAATAAATAAATAAATAAATAAATAAATAAATAAATCTATATATATAAAAACGGTGTGAAAAATGTATAGTGAATCATCAATTGAGAACGGCTGGGCCGATTTGGCTCAAATTTCTTTTCAGTTCTTCGTAATAACAAGGAGCATATTGTTACGGAAGAAAAATTTGTAAAATCCCTCCAGAAAAGTCGAGAAATTGGAAAAATCTAAATTTAACTTTTTGTATGGAATTTTTTGTGCAATTGTTCCGGAATGGCTTTTCGAATGGAAAAATCAAAAATTCTTAGCGGAAAATTTGGAAAATTGCGGAAAAACACGAAAACGCAACGACGATTTTTTGCATTTTATCGCATGATTTGATGATTTATAGCTTTTGGTGAATATTAGGCGTTCTACACCCTTCGATTCCCTGCTTACTGTAGATGGTTTACTATACCCCAATTTTCCGGAGGTTTACCAATGTTTAAATTTGCCCGAAAACGATACACATTGGGTTTAGGACTCAACGCTCGCCGATGCAACTGTTTCTGCGCCAGCGAATCAAATACGAGCATTGTTTGCGATTATCATAGCGACATTTCATCCCACGAACCCCATCGCGAGGTGGCTGACGACATTTTGCACAGAGTTCGCACGACATCTTCGATCTTTCGATCTTGAAATTAACGACGAGATGAGCAACGAAGCTTTAGTTCTGATCGAAGAAGACATGTGCTTGTGCGTACTCATGCAGCTTTTGAATGCCGAGCAGAAGAACGTGTACGATTCGCTGATGAGGGTTGTTGACGATAAAACGGGAGGCATTTACTTTCTCGATGCTCCCGGTGGCAAAGGCAATACATTCGTCATTTCGTTGATTCTGGCAACAATTCGGTCAAGATCTCTGATTGCGTTGGCTGTTGCATCCTCTGGCATTGCTGCCACACTGTTGGAAGGCGGTCGAACTGCACATTCCGCTTGAAGCTGAATCTTCTCACGGTTGACAAGCCAATGTGCACAATGACCAAGAATTCAGCGACAGCGAAATTGATGCGAGAATGCAAAATGATCATTTGGGTTGAATGCACTAAGGCGCATAAACGAGTTTTGAAGGCAGTTGACCGAACAATGAAGGATTTACGAGGTGATTCGAGACGATTTGGTATTGCTATGATATTGCTCTTCCGCGATTTTCGTCAAACGCTTCCCGTCATCCCGAAATCTACTGCTGCCGATGAACTTAATGCATGCCTGAAATCGTCTTTTTGTGGAGGCACATCAAGAAGTTTAAATTGACCACTAACATGACAGTCGCATTGCAGAACGACCAATCGGCTGCTGAATTCTCGAGACTACTGCTGTCACTTGGCAATGACCAAATTCCTGTTGATGTTTCAACTGGATTGATATCGTTCCCTGCAAATATTTGCGAGTTCACATCATCGAAGGAGGAACTCATCACTAAAGTGTTCCCCGGCATTGGACAAAATTATAAAAATCTCGATTGGATTAGTGAACGGACAATACTAGCAGCGAAGCATAAGGACGTCGATATTTTGAATTTGATTATTCGAAGTCAAATCGCTGGAGAATTGCATTCATACAAATCTGTTCACCGCGTGACCGACGAGGATGAAACGACGGACTTTTTGAACTCGCTTGATGTGCCAGGAACTCCGCCGCCTTATTTACAGCTGAAGATGGGATCGATTATAATTATCTTGCGGAATCTAAATCTTCCAAAACTGTGCAACGGTGTCCGTCAAGAAACTGATGAGCAATTTGATTTAAGGGACGATCATCAAGGGCAAATTCAAATGAGAGGAAGTCCTTATTTTACGAATTCCGATTATTTCAACTGATCTTCCATTCCAGTTCAAGCGGTTGGAAGTCTGTGGGAAAAATCTCGAATTTCCCTGTTTTTCGCATGTTTGAAAACCGTCTTCGTTGTTTGTTTTTGACCCGGAAAACAAATCGAAAAACATCTTTATATATATAATTCTACTGTACGTGTGTATGTCACTGAACTCCTCCTAAACGGCTGGACCGATTTGAATAAATTTTTTTGTATGCGTTTGGGTGGCGCCCTGGATGGTTTAGAAGCCGATTGGTCAAAATTGGACGAAGAGGCGTGGTATCGCCCATACAAAAACAACACTCAAAATCTTATATCTTTAAAACCACCGAATCGATCGAGTTCAAATTTACACATAATCTTAGGTATTAGCCAAGGAGTATTCCTGTTAAGATTGGTCAAAATTGGACAAAGGGGCGTGGCACCGCCCATACAAAAATTACATTCAAAATCTTATATGTATTTCAAAAGCAACCGAATCGTGACTGCGAGTTATTAAGTAAAATAAAAAATTGAAATATTTATTTGGAATATATAAGACAAAAAAATTTGTAACAATATCACACTCCGACTCCACTGTTCATACGGAACATCCAAACACAGTGCCCCAAAAATCGATGTATTATTAAAAAACAAAATTGTAAAAAATCGCCTTTTTGTACGGAGCCTTTTGATATTTCCGGTATGGCATTTCAGTGAATATTAAGTGTATTATATTCACATATACATACAACAATGTAACGTCTTCGTGAACGAGGAGGAAATATTGGTCGACGTACTCCGAGTTCACAAATAGTCCAGAACCGTCGGTTAAAATGATCGGCAGAAGATAAATTGACGGAAAATGAAAATTTAAGAAAACAGGCTGTAATCAAACGTGTAAATGAAAATCAAGAGCAACGCAACGAACGTCTTCGAGCCAATGCATTAAGACAAAGACTGGCCCGTCAAAGAGTCACCGATACATTCAGAACACGTGAACAACAGCGTTTGCAAGTGTATCGCGCATTGACACGTGCATCACTTCTTCACCTTGCGTTTGAATATGAGTCGGACATCGACTATTCGTCATATTCACAAATTGTAATCGGTTCTATAAACAAACAATGCCAATACTGTCATGTACTCAAATACAAAGGTGAATCGGCCGGTTTCTGCTGCGCGTCTGGAAAATTTGTATTGCCACCATTGAATTCGCCGCCAGAACCATTGAAAGCACTATTGGCTGGAGCTACATCACAATCCAAATTGTTTTTGCGTAAAATTCGCAAATTCAATTTCAAATGACCTCATTTGGAGCAACAAAAATCGTTCAGAACGCGGATGGTCGCAATTTTCAATCAACGCTTAAGATTCAGGGCCAAGTGTATCATCAAATTGGTTCTTTAATGCCGATGCCTAATACCGATTCAAAATTTCTACAAATTTACTTCATGGGTGATGAGGAACAGCAAATTAACGCACGCTGCCAGTACAACCATATCGAGCAGATGGAGGAGCGACAAATTGTGGGTATTTTAGAACCGTTTTTTTTTTTTTTTCAAAAATGCAAAATTATTATATGGGATGAATGCACTATGGCACACAAGCATTCACTTGAAGCTCTCGATAGAATGATGAAAGATCTAAATAATAACACCAGGCTTTTCGATGTTGCTTTACTGCTGCTGTCCGGTGATTTTAGACAGACATTGCCGATCATTCCACGCGCTACATATGCGGACGAAATTAACGCATGTATAAAACAATCATCTATGGCGAAATGTCTGTACATTACGTCTTAACACAAATGTAAGAGTTCAACTACAAAACGATCCATTGGCACTATCATTCTCCGAGCAATTGCTCAACATTGGAAATGGAGCAATACCATTGCATGAAGACACACAATGCATCAAATTGCCGGACAACTTCTGCAACATGGAAAATACGAAAGATGCTTTGATTGAAAGCATATTTCCCGATTTACAAGCTAATTATATTAATCATACGTGGCTTCAAAAAGCATGCAGGACAACGTCTGTCGGGTCCGCTAGTTGTTTATAAAATTGCTCTCTACTGACTTCGATTCAATTCAAATACATTACATTGGAATTTTAACTATGTTTTTTTTTATTATTCCCTGCCCAATGGCTGACACTGCGACCTAAAAGATCTATTATCAAGTAGGGATGGTTTAGCCTTAGAGACGATAGACCCCCTAGTGAAGGCCAGTGTGTCCTGATGAGAGTAACTCTTTGTTAAAGGTACGTCGTCTTAACCAGTGAAGTGACGGGCAGTTACAGAGCAGGTGCTCAGAGGATTCGTCATTCTCTAGGCAAAACCTGCATTCTGTCTCTGGACACAAATTCAACTTGCTAAGATGGTATCTCAAGCCACAGTGGCCTGTCATTAAGCCCACTAGCTTTCTAATACTTTCCTTGTTTAGTTTTAGGATTTCCTTGTAGGAGAAGGGCCTAATTAGTCTTTTGGATTGTCTTAAACCTGCGACATTTTCCCATTGGTTTAGGCGGAGTTGTTGTTCCCAATCGTTGATAAGCCCTAAAGCAGTAGCTCAATTGACTCTGCAATATGGTTCTGGTCCGCAGAACGCGGATTCCGATCCAGCCCTAGCTAGCTCGTCCGCAGATTCGTTACCTGCAAAAAATCGAACTCGAGATTTTAATCAAATCTGACATTACGATGATAGAGGAACTCGAAAAAGTGGGTCTCGCAATTCTGTACGTCTGTCCGTCCTTCCCGAGCTTTACAGCGCAAACGGCTGGACGGATTTCTTTCAAACTTCGGATTTGGAGTTGGTGGGCTTACAGTTCGGGTCCATTTTTTATTTTGCACGTTAAGAGTTGCCATTGTAACAGTATTCAGCAATTTTGAGTTTTTCGAAAACGGCTCTAACGATTTCAACCAAAATTGATATTTGGGCTTAAGTAGGTGTAACTAAGATGGCTGCATAAGTGCATACTCAGTTTTTTGCAGAAAAATCGAATAACGGTAATTTTGAAAATTGGTCATATCTCAAAAACGGTCAAAACTATTTCGACAAAAATTCATATTTAAGGTAATACGGTCATTCCCAACATGATGGCAAACTCAGTTTTTCCCTAAATTATCGTTCAACGGACTATTTTGAAATTTTTTTGTTTTTAAAGGCTTTATTTAATTGTTTACTTGAAAACGGCTTTAACGATTTTAACCAAAATGTATACTTGCACTACCATATATGTTGTTAACATGGCTGCATACCCAGTTTTTGGCTAAAAAGACGAATAACGGTACTTTAGAAAAGTGCCCTTATCTCGAAAACGGTCAATACGATAGCAACAAAAATTATTTTTTTATGTTATATGGTCATTCCTAACATGATAGAAAACTCAGTTTTTCTCTAAATTGTCTATAATAGATTTTTGAAAAAAGGCATATTTTGAGAATTTGGTTTTTTTTTTTTTACCTAAATGCATACTTGGAGTAAAATTATTGCCTCCTTCATTTTTGATTCTAACCACCGGAAACGCTGATTTTGAAAATTGTTCATATCTCGAAAACACCATTTTCGATTTGGATAAAACTTTAAAAACCAAGTAATACTAACATCCTAAACAATACCCTATACTCAGTTTTTAGCTAAATAGTTGATCAAGATTATTTTTTGAACTAAAAACTGCAATATTTGTTACTATTTTGTTCGCATTATTTTCCAAAATCAGCTCTAAAGATTTTGACTTAAATGTTTATTTACGATATCATAAGAATTCTTAATAAAACCCTGTACTTAGTCTTATAACCATTACCGCACTACCAGTTAGAATCACAACTAGTACTAGAAACTCGTTTTTAGCAAATATTTCCCACTTCTTCTTTCTTCAGCCATATTGACCATGAACCTTAAAATAATTCCAACCAATTGGAGTCTACACTATCAGAAACCCGCTTGCAACCCCCAAACGCGTCCATCGATAAATTCAAAAACAAACCTCTAAATTCTTTCATCACAAACTCTACTTTAAATTATGGCCACCTACAAGCATCAGCAATTTGAAAAATCTTGTTTTATGGCCTATAAACAATAATAAAAGAAAAATAAACCAACCAAACTGATGATACGAACGAGAAAGTTTAGTGCGATCCAGTCGTGCACTTTATTTAAGTTAAGAATAGCGCAGCTCTCGATGGCGTGGATTTCAGCCTGAAAAACTGTGGGACTCTTTCCCATAGGTATAGAGACCTTGGTGTTGGGTCCAAAGACACGAGCATCTACTCCAGACTCCATTTTCGATCCATCAGTATACCAAACCAGACTTTTTGGGTCTAGATTCGGAACATTATTGGCCCATTTTATACGGTCCAATATCTCTACCTCAAATGATTTCCCAAATTTATATTCCCTGACCATAGTGTCGGGGATGGAGCAGAACATCTCCATGTTTGGAATTGAGTTAAGTATTTCTAAGTGACCCACACGGTCAACCGGTTTATATTTATATTCTAGTTGCAGTTTAATATCGCATCTAGCTGCTACCTTCTTTATGAAGATATGCAAAGGTGAGAGCCCAATTTATGGCTTCTAATGCTGTTGTTGGGCAGGTGCGCATCGAATACGTTGTCGCTTCTGTAGCTTATTTGCCATTGTCCGTTCCAATACTTTCGGCCACCATACTATTGCCGCGTACGTGGTTATGGGTCTAACCATCATTATGTACAACCAATGTATCATAACGGGATTTAGACCCCAGGTTCTGCCGTAAAGACGTCTACTGGTTCACATGGCCTTTGTAGCACGTTCTGCGGTGGACCTGATGTGTGAGTTCCAGTTAAGCTTTTTATCCAGGATAATTCCGAGATATTTGACTTCATTGGAGTAACTCAAAGTAATGCCTTTTATCGTAATTGGATCAAGATTTACCAGTCTTTTCCTAGTAAAGGGCACTATACTCTGTCCAACAAAAATTGTCAGTACAGGAAAGATAGGATGTTTGTCTCTCAGTCTGGTTGCAATGACTTACATAAATCTGTCCCTCTTTAAAGCTCTCACAGGGCTACCGTAGTTTGTATAAAAATTCACCATAACTCAGAGAGAAAAACTGTTAGGGTTACCACCTTCCAATTTAAAATAAAAATATTGCTGAACGAAATAAATTCAGTTTAGCTTTTTCCTTTTCCCGTGAGGGTTTTTCTAGGGTATTCCCAGTAGGCCTAATCACTTTAGTTTGTTTTGGTAAAACCCAACGATCGACAATACGTAGTATATGTTTACCTGCTTCGTCATTTTGATATTTCAGTGTGAAAAACTATTTGATGACAAATATGCAAAAATATAACAAAAATGCTAAAACCCATGTGCTCATTTATACCCAACTATGCAGAAATTTGCCCTCACGACTAGGGCTGAAAATATGTAGGAACTTAGAGTTGCACCTATATTAAAATATTTAATACGATATCGCAAAAAAAAAAAACAATATCACTACAACGCACTTATGATCACTTGTTGCGTGATTGAAATGAATGCATTAAAACACTTCACGAATAAACCTTTTTCTAAAAGAAAACATTAAAAAAATATTTTAACTGAATATTATTTGATCCTTCAGAAATACAAACAAATTAAAACCGAATGGTAACACCCCACATAAAAATTCGTTCTCAAAAGCACGAAAACCGAAAGTTCTTTGACAAAATCCATAGAAAAACCCTTGATGATATCCTTTCATTGTACACATGGTAACACCCTTCTGATGTGCTTCAGTCACACACACTGCAAGCGAACACAAGCGATCATTCATTCATTCTGCCTGCAGTTGTGTGGCAGAGTGGTTGCAGGGAGCTCTTTGCCAAATTTTAGGAAAATGACAACAACAATTCCTTGGTATGACAGTGGTTTGGTTTTTATTTCAGTGGCAATTCTTGTGTTTGAGTGCCGTGAGAGCATCTACAGGCACCATTGGTAGAAAAAAAGCTCCTCCATAAGGCCTGTACTGACAATTTTTGTTGGACCTTGGACAGAGTATAGAATGGTTTTGCTTGGATTTATGGAAAGTCCTTCTTTGGTACACCATTCTGAAACATGTTGCAATGCTTTATGCATGCTACGAGTAATGGTAGCGCTGAGCTTACCCTTAACGATGATAGCCAGGTCATCTGCATAACCGATGACATTATAGCCTAGGCTATGGAGACTGACTAGTAGACTGTCGATGACTAGTGACTATAGGAGGGGGGAGAGAACCCCACCTTACGGGCAGCCTTTTGCTGCAGTCACCGAGACAGACACATCCCCAGAGGAGGATGTAATAATTCGACTTTCCAACATGGCTCTGATCCAGTGGTTGGTCGAATCTTGGATACATTTACATCTGATTGCCTTAGCAATCGAGTCGTAACCGGTGTTATCAAAGGCACCCTCAACGTCAAGGAAGGCACAAAGGGCGGTATCCTTAGTCCGGAAGGTTCCTTCTATCTTACTAACAAGATAGTGAAGAGCACCTTCAGTAGATTTCAGACTTCAGTGTAGAGAGTTAGATATAGCTAGCTCTTCTCTAATATGAACATCAACCAGTCTTTCCATGGTTTTAAAAATAAAAGATGTTAGACTAATAGGTCTGTATGATTTAGGCAGTTCAATCGGCCTGTTGCCGCTTTTTGGGATAAAGATCACATTTACCTGTCTCCAAGAGATTGGTATATATTCCCAGTTGTAACTAGCTCTAAATAAGCCGATAACCATTGGCAGTATGATATCAACAACTCTTTGAATTAGGGCTGGAAAAATACCGTCGCCACCAGGGGCCTTAAAAGGTTTGAAAGTGCCAATTGCCCATTTAACCTTGTATGGGTTAAAAAATTTGCCAGATAAACTGTTAACTCTACTAGCTATAGAGATCCGAGGATCGGTAGCGTTTGAGATATCGTGTGCTACACGAAAACACGAACCAGGGAAATGAACCTGAAGTAAGGTTTTAATGGTATCCGTTCGGTCCGTTGTGTAGGTTCCGTCATTTTTCTTGACCAATCCTACACAATTTGTCTCTCGGATGTTTGTCAGACGTTCGCGAGAGGTGGCGCAGTGGAAAAAAACCTTAAGATGTAATTTGGCTCTTTCGGGATTCGAGACCCCTCGCTTATTAGCCCAACACACTACCACTAAGCCACTGCGCCGACTAAGAAAGCACCTGGGTATGATTTGATCACCGGAAAAGTTCTCAAAGTCCTAACAAGAAAAGCACTACTTAAGCTTCTTCATATTATAAATGGCGCGCTCAGACTAAAACACGTTCCGAGCCAATGGAAAGTTGCGGAGGTCTTAATGGTTTTAAAACCAGGAAAACCGCCAAATGAAGTAAAATCGTATGGAGCAATTTCCCTTCTCCCAATCATATCCAAAGTTTTCGAGAGAATATTATTAAGGCGCCTACAACCGGTTACAGAAGACCACCAGTTTGGGTTCAGAACCAAGCATCCGACGATTGACCAAGTGCATAGAATTACTGACGTAATCGAGAAGGCATTTGAAGAAAAAAAGATATGCTTAAGCGTATTCCTTGACGTCTCACAAGCCTTTGACAAGGTGTGGCACGACGGTTTAAAACTTAAATTAAGACAAATTCTCCTCGTACCCATGTATGACATTTTAGAGTCATATCTCGGGAATAGACTCTTCCGTGTTAGAAACGGAAACGAATACTCGGAGCTTAAAGTAATTTCGGCCGGAAACAAGGAAGCGTCCTTGGGCCGCTTCTCTATCTGATGTTATATACTCGCGATATACCAAGTGAAGATGGCACTACCCTTGCTACATTCGCCGACGACACCGCTATCCTTGCAGTTGGTAATACAATCGAAGAAACGACTTCGAAACAGCAAATCGCATTGAATAAGGTAAACGCATGGACGAGGGCTGGCGGATCGCCCTTAACGAAACGAGATCTGTTCACGTGAATTTTACGGATAAGAAAACTAATGACTTGCCAATTTTTCTAAACTTGGCCCGAATACCCTTTGCTAACGAGGCCAAATATCTGGGAATGACACTCGACGCAAAGCTGAAATGAAATTCGCACGTGAAAATGAAACGTTAAGAACTAGATATCAAATATAGAGAAATGTACTGGTTACTTGGAAAACATTCCCAATTCAGTACCGAGAACAAATTGCTTTTACACACGCAAGTGCTAAAGCCGGTATGGACCTACGGTATACAACTTTGGGGTTGTACCAAGAAAACGAATGACAATGTTTTACAAACTTTTCAAAATAAAGTGCTTAGAGAAATTGTACAAGCACCATGGTACATTAGAAACGACGATATCCACAGGGATCTCGGAATTCCAACAATCGAAGCTGAAACTAGAAGCTTTGCGAGAAATCATAAAAACGGACTTATCGGACATATCAACAATACAGTCCGACAAATTTTGGATGAGAGCAACTTATTGCGCCGACTACAAAGAACGAAACCGACCTTCCGAAACCGAATTCGACCTAGTTTTTCCCCTTGGTCATTCCCAATATGGATAGTTCCTAAAAAAAGGGACTTGGAAGGTAAAGATAAAAGGCGTTTAGTTATCGACTACCGCAAACTTAATGACAAGACTATCGAAGACAGGTATCCACTGCCTAATATCAGCGAAATTTTGGACAAATTGGGCAGATGCATTTACTTTTCCACCCTAGATCTCGCATCTGGTTTTTACCGGATTGAGACAATGGATGAGGATATTCCCAAGACAGAACTTTCGGTAGACAATGAACGAATTCGTTCGTATGCCTTTCGGTCTAAAATATGCACAGTCCATTTTCCAGAGAGTCATGGACAATTTCTTACGTGATATTCAAGGCAAAGTGTGCCTTGTATACATGCTTCAAGAGCATATCGCAAGTTTAATTGCTGTCTTCGAAAGGCTGAAAGAGGCGAATTTAAAAATTCAATTGCAAAAATCAATATTTCTTCAAAAGGAAGTTTCTTTTCTTGGGCACATTGTTTCAGCTGTTGGGGTTAAGCCTAATCCAGAGAAGATTAGTGCTATCAAGAATTTCCCCATACCAAAAACAGTAAGACAAATAAAGTCATTTCTTGGGTTACTCGGTTAATACCGAAAGTTTATCCGGGATTTTGCCCATTTAACGAAGCCAATGGCTCAATGCCTTCGTAAGAACAACAAAATTATTTTAGATAAACATTACATTAAGTGCTTTGAAAACTGCAAAGCTGTTCTATGTAATGATCCAATACTTCAGTACCCAGATTTTACCAAATCTTTCAACGTTACTACCGATGCTAGAAATGTTGCATTAGGTGCAGTATTATCCCAAGGCTCAATAGGTGCGGATAAACCGATTTGTTTTGCAAGTCGTACCTTATCCAAAACCGAGAAGAGCTATAGTACGATCGAAAAGGAACTCTTGGCAGAAGAGGTAAACATAATTTAAATGCTGATGTATTATCCCGAGTGGAAATATATATAAACGAAGCAGATAAAACGATGTCGTCAACTTAGATTTGCTATCTATTCAAAATAATTTAGATGAACACGACAACTGTTCAACTATTCACTCTGCAACTGAACATATTGATGACGGGATTCCGATATCCGAACGACCTTTAAATGAATTTTCAAATCAGATCATTCTTAAACTGAATAAGAATCAATCCCAAATTCAATATTTTATTTAAAGGGAAAAAGAGATACACAATAGAGCACGAACAAATTGATCAGGAATCTGTAATTTTTTCTATTTTTAAGGATTATTTAAACACAAAGAGGGTAACTGCTATACTTTCCGACGATACGACATTCACACAGTGCCGAATGTGTATTCAAAATATTTTTATGGTAACAAACTCTTGAAGGTAGTAAGATGTAATAGGGCTTGGGCAAAATCCTCATTCTTCAGTCCTTCCCGTGGGCGCCCGCCTGAAAATGGCTAATCAGCTTTTGGGTAGTGTCAGCCAAGGATTTACGCTTACGCAATAATCGTATGTCGTGATCCATAGAATGAGGTGGGAGTAAACCCTATGACCTTACCTAATTCCAGTGGTGGTGTGAGCAGATAGCAAACCGTACCGAAGGATGAAAGGCCGGGGGTAAAACCCTAGCTCCCTCAAACGCCATGGCGAGGGTCTGTTGTACATAGCCTTACCCAGGTATGGCGGCCCTGCCTGGGCCGACCTTTTGTTTCCGGCCCTACTCGTGGGACCTTAATGGATAAATTTAAATTAAACAATAAGACAAAAGAGGATTTGAAATCCCAAAATAAGAAGAAGGAGACGGACTCTACACAGCCGGCGATGGAGATAGGCGAAGATTCTAACGAATCAGAACCTTCCATCTCCGGCTTGGAAAGAGAATTGGAAGAGGTGTTGCTGGCTAGTGACAGTGAGGATGCGGACTGCACACTCACTGACACTAGCATAGCCTTAAGTGAGATGGCTGGTACTCTCACTTCTGTAGAAAAGGAAAACGGTGGGCAGGCTGGTACTCCCACCAAACGAAATCAGGGTAACAGTGAGTTGGCTGGTACACTCACTTTAGTAGCTGGGGATAGAAGCGAGGTGGCTGGTACTCTCGCTAATATCGTCAAGGGTGGTAAGCCAACCAAGGTGCCCGGGGTAACAGCTGGCAGGTACACTGGCTTCCGCTTCCTCCAAGGGTGGTCAGTCAGGAAAGGGTAGGAACGCACACCAAATAAACAAAGTTAAATTAAATAAGGAAACCACAGGGACAGATAAGGGAACAGGTAAGGAGGGGACCACAAAAGAGGAAGTCAAGGAGAAGTTCCAGAGCAAAAGGAGCAGATCCGATGACGTCGTAGAACCGAGCGCAGCGAAAAAGGTGAAGGCTGGCACTTCGCCTGCGGCGCATCAGGTCTTCGACCCAAAAGACGAGCTCCTTGTTGCCATCGTAAATGATTTGGCAAAGTACAATCCGCCCAAAGCCTGCATCACAGTAGGGCTGCGACGGCGTGTCTGGTTGAGTATGTAACCAGGCACGACGTTTCAGCCATACTAATACAAGAGCCCTGGATTAATAGTAAAAACCGTATATTAGGGCTCAACATCAGGGATTACACGCCTTTTTTCAAGGCTGAAGGTAAAATTAGGGCTTGTATTCTACTAAAGAACAATATAAGGGCTTTTCTTTTGAATAATTTCAGTGATGGAGACCTTACGGCTGTTTCGTGCGAACGAGAAGGAAAAAGACCAGTTTGCCTGGTGACGTGGCGATAAATTCCTGAAGACATTGAGCGAAACGATGGAAAAGGCCCACAACAAGTTCAGAAGATGGACTGAAGGGTGTGGACTTTGTGTCAACCCGGAAAAGACGGAACTAGTACTTTTTAGCACAAAATAAAGATACCACACTTCGAACTACCCAAGCTCGGTGGAGTCGCGCTCTCCCTTTCGGACAGCGCAAGATCTTGGCAAAGATCTGGATAGAAAATTGAATTGGAAACTGAATGTTAAGGAAAAAGTTCGTAAGGCTCGTTCTAAGGCTTGCAAGAGGACAGCGGGCAAAATGTGGGGATTGCGACCAACAATGATGCAATGGCTATATATCACGGTTGTCAGACCCATACTTACTTATGGGGCTCTTGTTTGGTGGAAGGCCACAATTAGAAGAAATATACGGGATATGTTGACCAGGGTACAAAGAACAGCCTGCACTGCCATCACTGCTGCTCTACGCACCACGCCCACAGCTGCACTCGAGGCATTCATGTATCTTTTACCACTGGATCTACAAACTAAACTACAAGCAGGTAATAGTGCGCTACGGCTAACTAATATAGGATTTTTCAAAACCGGACTGGTAGGACACAGCTCTATAATCAGGGATTCATTCTCTCACATCCCTGATAAAGCGGATGAAAGTCTGGGTGTACTTGACTTCGATATACCATACGATGTAGTATACCCTGACAGGAAGGACTGGCAAAGGAATAAAGTCAGGTATATACTCTAGAGATATAGACCTACACGTGTCAAAGAAACTTCCGGACACATGCAGCTCAAAGCTGCGGAACTACTTAAAATGGGATCAATATCCAACAAGAATATCGCCATCATTATTGACAGTCAGGCTGTGCTAAAGGCGCTAGAATCTTACGTCATCAAATCTGAACTAGTCAGGAGCTGCCGCATTATGCTCAGAGCATTATGCCTGCAGAACCATGTCAGATTGTGTTGGGTGAATGGACACTGCGATATTTAGGGTAACGAAATGGCCGACGGTCTGGCCAAATACAGAGCTGAATGATACAATCGAGGGTATAAGACCACCATTGGGCGTGGCCAAAAGAATGATTCTTGAAAATACCAGGAACAAGGCAGACCTAAGGTGGTCTCAAAGGCCCTGTGGCCAGAGTTAGATAGGAAAAAATCTCTAGAACTGTTAAATCTAAGTAGATCAAAGTTACAAATGACAATAGGAATACTATCGGGGCATTGCCTTTTGAGGAAACATGCCAGGAGATTAGGCTTAATAAATACGGATGCATGTAGGTATTGTGAGGACTTACATGTCGCAGAGGATGCCACGCATATTCTCTGCGAATGTTAGGCTATAGCTCGGAAGAGAAGGAAATACCTTGGAAGGTACTTTACCATCTTTAGGTTCTGCAGGGAATTTAAGTGCTTGGGCGAATTGGTTTAGGTTTTTGACCGTAAAGGTTCTCATAGGGATGGCGATGGGCCCATTATGGTGCCAGGTTCTTGTGATGAACTCACACCCTACTCAACCTAACCTAACCTAACCTAACCTAAGATGAAATACGTTATTAGAAGATATTACAAAAAACGATGATCAGGAAAAGCTGGTAAGAGACTATCATACTAGTTCGAATCATAGAGGAATTAATGAGAGCTTGGAACATCTGAAAAGGACTTATTATTTTCCAAATATGAAGAACACTATTACACGCATTATAAACAATTGCGAAATCTGCCAAAGGTATAAATATGAAAGAAATAGGGAATGCCTTAAATATAAACTGACTGAAACACCTTCTAGACCTTTGGATATACTCCATATTGACATTTATTCAGTTCATAAGAAGAACTTTCTGACTATTGTGGATAAATTCAGTAAATTTTCAAGTGCGTGTTTACTTCCAGCAAGAAACAGCTTAAGTCTCACAAAAAAAAGTTTAAAGCATTACTTTTCGCATCACGGCGTATCTACCTACCTAAGTTGATAGTTTTTAAAGATTTTCTGGATATCTATAATATAAAATTACACATTATTTGTGCAAAAAGTTCAAATTGAAATTCAGAAGTAGAACGGTTTCATTCCACACTAACTGAAATAATTAGAATTATAAAGAGTCTAAATAATAACAAATCTCTAGGAGAAGGAGTGGATGAAGCGGTTTTAACTTATAATAACTGCATTCATTCGACAACCAAATTGACTCCATTTGAACTCCTTAAAGGCCATACAGATAAACCAAAATTATCCATTAAAGAAAACCCAGAAACAGAACATGATTATTTAGTTCAGCATATTAGAGACTACGAAAATTTAATCAAATTAGTTCATGATCGAAGTAGACAGCATAAACGCAAAATTATTGACAAACAGACCCACCTGACTTCACACCATACCAGACCACATACGAATCCGAAGATCGACGAAACAAGCTGGCCCCTAGATTTAACCATCATAAGGTTGTTAAGAATTTTAAAGTAACAATTGATACTAATAAAAGAAAAGTTCACAAGCAAAAAATAAAGAAAAACAGAAAATTGCATTTCTATAGATATAACATAAAGAATTATAGATTAGGTATTTAAATATCCCATCCACCCATATTATTCTACCCAAACCCATTTAATACCGATAAATTGATAAAACATCAAATACGAAATGTCAATTTCAACCACTGAAATCATGAGTCCATCAACCAACACCCCACCACAACATCCTGTTCACGAACTTCAACAATTAACATTCTTCAAGTTCGCTCTAAGGGGGGAAGAGTTACATGGTAACCCTAAACCCATGAGGCTGATACCGATACCAATTTCCAACCCCACCACAAATGATCCACTGGCAGACTACTGTGTGTGCTTGTCCAAAACAACGAATACCAAAATCACCTTATCTTGGATATGTAGCAACGGTCAGCCTCTTATCATATCATCTGCTGGCTTGTAGTTTGTCACAATAGTTTTCTGCCCACCTGCTGCATCGGTTTTGGCCTTGAGTGTACGTTGTTTTTTTTGGAGAGTTGCAGTCAGTCGGAAGCGAAAATTAGACCAACAAGGAAGACATCGGGAGAAATAAGTTAAACAAACAAAAAAGACATTAATATTTTGTAAATTGAAAAATAAATAGAGGAAGCCAAGATTTGTATATAGTGTAAAATAAAAGGAACGTAATTCGCACTTGCTATTCTCATAGTGTCTTAAGAAGATTTTCACCTAGCCTCGGTGTCTTTTTTTAAGAATTTATATTCTTTTTGTATTTCTTCATAAACAAGACATTTTCTTCTGGGTGGCATCATTAGGTATTTTTAAATTAATAATATCAAATAAAATTTACCAATTTTAATGTTTACCTTTTTGCACCTTTCTTTACAATACTTAGTGTCTTATCTTTTCGGCCATCGAAGTTTTAAGCAGGTAAGTGAAGGTGCATTTGTTGTTTAGATAATTTATTACGTTCTTTCTTCCTTTACCGGCGTATTTTTGATTTATTAACCACTTCAAAATCCGAAGACATATCGTGCAATACTGAAGAAACAATCGCAGCGGCTGCTCTGTCAGAAATACCGTAACGGTCGCAGGTCTTTGATAGTATAGGCAATGTTTCTACAGACTTTGTTGTTTTCTTCTTTGTTTGTGATGTCGAGGGTAAGTTTAGCCTATCAGGCGAAAAAAAATTGCTTTCCGACTCACTCGAAAGTGTCACCAACTCCTGCTGTTCAGTGTTATACCATGTTCCCACAAACGTGATTTAGCTAAATCGACTTGATTTAGCTTAATCACCTCATTAATGATGTGATTTATCATACATTTTCATGATTACTAATTACGTGATTTATACGTGTTTAATTTTAAATTACGTGCAAATTCACACAAAATAAAATCGAACATACACAAAATAGAATCGAACAGACACAAATGAAATCAAACAGGCCTATTATCGACTTCAGCTGTTTACACAAAAACAAACTGTCAAAAAATTAAAATTAAAAAAGCAGATAGTGATTGTTTACATTTTTGGATTTATTCTGGTAGATATAAATTACTAGCTGTACTCCCACGGCGCTGCCCGTGCCTTTCGTAATCAGTCCCCCCACAATTCACAGAGTCGTTTTTTAAGGGAGGTGCAACGGCGCCCTTTTTGATTACTGCCCCATTGTGTTGAACACCATTTACAAAAATTCAAGGCTTCATAAATGTCCAGATACCTATAGTAATTTAATTATTTTGTTACCTATATGGCAAGTGCCATATCCCGATTTCTATCCCGATTATTTTTTGCAAATGGCTTTGTTAACGAAAGAACCAAATTACATCTTAAGGTTTTTTCCACTGCGCCACCTCTCGCGAACGTCTGACAAACATCCGAGAGTAAAACTGTCATGAAAGAGCCGTTTGGACTCGGCGTAAAGCTCTAGATCTCTTCCATTCGTCCCAAAAATTGAAAACCCACACAAAACGAATGGTTGTGAGAAGCTAGGCCTTGGGTCCCACAGACCTGTCGCGCCAAAATATTTATTTATTTATTTTTAATCCAAGGTTTTCTATTTGTATTGTTTTTGATTGCACTTTGTTTCCATTAGGGCCCAAAACTATACTATCTTTCAAGTTGGAATCAACCATGCGCATTCACAAAGTTTCATTGAAATCGGTTGAGCGGCTCTGAAGATCGACCACAGCGCCACCTGTTGATTCTCTCGCACTTAGCAGTAAAGCGTTTCTATCACAAAAGATCAACAAACTGTGATTTTGAAAATATTTTTTTTCTATATTTGAAGTGTCACTACTCGATTTCTATCCAGTTTATTTTTTTTTTTTCAAAGTGCGTTTCCCCATGAAAAATGTAATGTGTGCCTACAACGCCCCCTGTTGAGAATTTTCCAACTTTTCTTTTCTTCTAAACCATCGCTGATGTAAGACAAACAAAACAAAGCAAAGATCATTCAAATCGGTTGAGCCGTTCTCGAGTTTTAAGCATCCGAACAAACCAAGATCCATTTTTATATATATAGATATACAAAGCATTTAGGTAGTTAGGTAGGTAAGTTGGTGTCCTTGTGGCGCTTGCCACGGCTTCACATAGACCATCAGTTGGGTCCATTGTGTCCAATTACGGGTACCATCCATTGAAAACCTGTTAAAAGAAATTAATTACGCCGCTTATTAACTTGAGCCCCATAGATTTAGTAAGAATCACCTGGGGTCTTAAAAGTCTGTTAAGTGCAGGTTCTTTAGTTTGTCCTGAGAGTAGATGATGATATAGAGTCTGCTTATCTACAAGAACCATCCAGATTTAAGTATGAATCTCAGTAGTCTTAAAAATATTTTACCTAAGAAGTGGAAACTTACTTAATCAGAATTTAACTACCTATGGACTTCGCAGCACTGAACGATGTCTTGCTATTATTCCACCTCACAGTCACAATACTCATCGCTTCTTACATTTTTACACCTCAGTAGCACCCCGACTATTTAACAGGTTACCTTTCGAACTTCGAAGCATAAAAAAAATATTTTCATTCAACAGAGAAGTAAAAAGTGGCTTTTTAGGTCTGACTTCATTGAAATAAATAACTTAATAAAAGTAATTATATAGCGTAGCTTTTTTTTATCTTATGTACGAAATTTACAAGTAGAACATAATCAGTTTATATAATCTTAATCACCCCACAACAATTTTATTTATCTTAGGCTATGAATTTCTTTAAATTAATGCATCCGTCACTAGTTTTTTTAACTAAAGGATGTATCCTATATTCTTCAATGATCATTGATGTTATATCTTTTAAGTATATTTATTGATTGTTTAATTACATGCTCAATGCTTGGAATATTAAGAAACCTTTTCCTAATATTTTAAAGGGCCGGGCATTCTCGTGTAGTTTCGACCCACCTCTAGCAAGCTCATCCGCATGCTCATTACCTGTGATATTCATGTGTCGTGGTACCCAGCATAGGGTCACCATGTTGACTTGTGATATTTCGTCCAGATATTTCTTGCATTGCCTTACTGTCCTTGACTTCACCACGACCGAATCCATGGCTTTAATGGCCGCTTGGCTGTCAGTGTATCATTACAAATAGAATCGGCATCGACGACGACATCCGCTACGCGGTCCATACGTCGCGTCGCGTCGCTGCGATCGCTTGTGCGGGTTTGTGAAATGGATCCAGGCATAAAAACGAAAACACGAAAATATATAATATCCCAAAAAAATATCCCTCTGAGGAATGCTGTATGGGTAATTCTAAGTTGTAAACGAGTTTGAAGTAGGTACGATATTTCATGCTTATCTTTCTGTCGATACGCTTCGATTGTCCTTATTTCCTTGTTACTTTTGTTAGAGGTTTATTGCGGTGTTTTTTTTTTAATTTGCTACTGTCTGGCATATGATTGCAGATTTGAATAATTATAGCTAGATACGATTTTGTTCTTCGGAGTATGTCATGAAGGTAGTGTCGATATGTATGTGTATAATGTACATGTACAGTACATACCTATGTATGCATGCATCATTTTCCGACTTCTTTTTACTCTGTCGTTAATTATCACACAAGTATAAAATTAAAATATATAGGAAAATAATATGTGGTGCATACGGCATACCTGATTTCAAATTCTTATTTTGAAGTTAAACATGGCCAAATAAATGCAAATTGAGCTGACAACCATTTATGTTCCATTTCTTTCTTTTCGTGCATTTTGTCTTTGGGTTAATTATTTTTATTTTCGCACGTAAAAGAACCCGCATGGTGTGCTTGAATAATTTTTGATTGTGCTGTTCAAAGGAAAATGGAAGCTCAAATTAGTTGCTATTCGTATACCTACACAAATTTAAAAGAATATTCAGTACATTTTGTTTTTAAAACATTCCTCAAAATACTTGATTATTTTTTTCTATCAGCCTTTTGTGAGTTTTGCCCGAAAAACATTTCACCTAGCGAAATGCTGTCCGCCCGAAAATTTAAAAGCTATTCCGAGTTTCGCCCGAACATTAACTTAAATTTTATATTTTTTGCCTCTAAAAAAAGAATGGAAATTTTATGTTGTCAATAGCAGTATTATATTGGAACTGTCTCTGACTCTGATAAATCCTCCACATAAAAATCATCAAAGTCGCAAGCATTGGAATCTTCATTGAATTCGGTTTTCGGTTGATGGATACAAAAACTAAGACACATATTAAGACAAAAACTTCAACACAAACATTCTAATGCTTCATTTTGATATACTACCTACATCTGTAAGCATAGCACTACCATCCAAGAACTCTATAATATAACTCTATTCAATTTGTAAGTTGTATCTACAAATTATGTCTCTGTAAACGTACTTTCAACATCCGCCATATTTAAAAGAACTGGGGTTGAATTACCGCATCCGTGATTGAACAATACGTGACTGAATTTGTTATTGTGAGCGGTGTCCACTTCTATTTGTAGTTATTCAATGACGGAATGATTCCCACAGGTTCAATGTTTCGCTGAAGATGCCCGCACCCAGGCACGTGGTGGGAACAAAGTTGCTTCCGGGATTTTAATTTGAAAACGCCCCCTCTACTTCTTTGAAAAATGTTCAATTTTAAAAACAATTATACCAACATATTTTAAAACCTCTAATTTTATTGCAAAATGTAAGTAGGTACATAAATACGTACATTTTTTCATATGTTTCCATATTACATCAAAAGCCTACGGAAATCGAAACTAGTTCTAACATATAGTTTTTCTATAATAGTAGATAGATTTTTTGAAGTTTTTTTTTCGCAAGCCATTAATATACGCCAGAGACAAACCATACTGGCCAGAGACAAACCATACTGGGACCTGAGACCCCCAACTCGCAATCCTCTTGCCACTGGCCCCCTAATTTTTTTTTTTTTAATCTGGCAGTTGGGCTTCCTATCGGTGTTTTGTCAATTAGAATCCGTGTGACATGCAAAAACATAAAAAAAATAAAAAAATTCTACCAACAGTGGTGGAATGTGATAGTGTTCGGGAATACTACCTTTTAACATCAATGAATGCTATTGGACAGTAGTTTTGTTAAAAGACGCTTTATTTAATTTGTTTGATTAGTAAAACTATCAATCCTACAAAACTATCTATCTACAGGAGATGTTTAACATATTTGAAGCTTATAAGGACAAATATCTTTACGTATTTACCACTCTTTAATATCATTAACATCGACTGCATGTGTACATTTTTCTTAAAAAACTGATGAAAGTTGGCTCAAAATATTCTTATTTTCTTACAACAATAGTGCAATGTTTATTTTTCATAATAATTTAATAATTAAAATGTACCTACACTTTTTTAGAAAAAATACTTACCACATGATATGAATAATCTTGTCAGCCCTGTAAAAATAAACTGTAAATCGGCCGAAGTTGGGGGTCTCAGTATTGTCTCTAAAATACGGCTCTAAATTGTCATTGCCCATTTTTTCACCACAGAAAAAAGAGTGAAAATTCACAGCGGGAACCTTAAAATTCCACCGCGAATTTTTCGATTATATTTGAACTTCAGTCAATTATTTTGATAATCTCATGATCTTCAACGGGTAAGATACCCAGTACAAAAATTAACTAATTTTAAAATAAGAAGAAATTAGTTAACATTAAAATTTGTGTCAGTTATATTTTCAACTTTTCCTCAAAAAAAAAAACGCCCGGCTTCCCGTAGGGCCACCACGCGCCTGCCCGCACCTGTACCGATATCCATCTTAGAACCGTCGGTATAGAGGGCTATCTCCTCTATCGTCGTAATCGTTTTATTCTCCCACTCGTTTTTGTCGGAAATTCTAGTAGTGAATCTCCTTTAAAAAACGAGAGTGGCGGGCAGGTAGTCTGTTGTCGCCTTCTCCATCGCCGCATTCCATTGGGTTTCGATGGATGCGTGCCCATACGGTTTGGCTGACTATAACCCAGACTCTCTTAACCTGATCGCGGTTTTTACCGCCTTGCTGCTGCAGTAAATGTCCAGGGGGGTGAGGTTAAGCATTGCCTCCATTGCCGCGGTGGGTGTGGTCCGTATGGAACCCGTTATCCCGATGCATGCCGCCCTCTGCACTTTGGTAAGGCTTAAGAGACTATATTTCTTCTCCATGGCCTTCCACCACACAACTGTACCATATGTTAGTATGGGCATCAATACTGCTGTATAAAGCCAGTGTACCACATGTGGCCTGAATCCCCATGTATTACCGAATGCTCTTCTACAGGCATATACCTAGTGCAACGTATGCTTTTTTGATGCGATCCTCTATGTTTTCCTTCAAGATAAATTTGGAATCTAAGATTCCCAGATATCTCGCCGTCTTTGATATTTCTAGATCCACTCTGCCGCCCATCCTTGGGGGATTGAAGGCAGGGATCGTCCTTCTCCTCGTAAACAACAAAATTTCCTTCTTCGATGGATTCACCCCCAGTCCACGTCCTTCAACCCAGTTATTGACTATACTCTGTCCAACAAAAATTGTCAGTACAGGCCTTATGGAGGAGCTTTTTTTCTACCAATGGTGCTTGTAGATACTCTCACGGCACTCAAATACAAGAATTGCCACTGAAATAAAAACGAAAACACTATCCTACCAAGGAATTGTTGTTGTCATTTTCCTAAAATTTCGCATACCTATAGCCCACCACAACCAGTCTGCCACACAACTACGGGCAGAATGAGCATGATCGCTTGTGTTCGCTTGCTATTATCAAAGCAGTGTGTATGAGTGTGACTGCACTGAAGCATCTCAGAAGATTGTTATAGCCCGTCCCAAAGTACCTGAAAATATCTTGCGCAGGTCTCTTCACATCAGGGATTTTATTCTCTTAGAGAAAGCAAAACTACTTTTCCAACAAAAACTACAGCTAAAAAAAATGTGTGCGCATTTCATACAACAAGCATACCCCTGCTTGCGAAAACATCTCTCTCGATCGACGATCGAGGCATGACTAATTGTCCACACAGAACCGTCGTTGGCGCATGCAATAGATACACATTTACCCACCCCAAAGAAAAGGGAAATTTGCTGGGTGTTGCACTTCTCAAATATGTGTTTAGTAATGGAAGCCAGAGTTTTGAGAAACTATTAAAAAGGGTTGAAATGGAATTTCCGTTGTACTTTGTGCATGGGCACGTACAATTACGTTTTCCAATACCACTGCAAACAAGATAAAGTAGAGAAGAGCATTAACAATTTCATGCGATAAAAAATACCTTAAAAGAGAAAATTTCCCTTAAATAAATTGCTACTGCGCATGTTGGGATCTTTCTTCTTTTTTGGGACGGACTATACCAAGCGTACAATGAAAGGATATCATCAAGGGTTTTTCTATGGATTTTGTCAAAGAACTTTCGGTTTTCGTGCTTTTTGAGAACGAATTATTATGTGGGGTGTTGTCATTCGGTTTTAATTTGTTTATATTTCTGAAGAATCAAATAATATTCTGTTAAAATATTTTTTTCAATGTTGTCTTTCAGAAAAGGGTTTATTCGTGAAGTGTTTTAATGCATTCATTTCATTCACGCAACAAGTGATCATAACTACGTTATAGTGATACCTAATGCGATAAATTAATTGTGATTACTAGGGCAACCGGATTCATGCAAAAGCTTTTTTTTTGGGATATCGTTTTAAATATTTTAATATACAAAACTGAGTAACTACATTTTTGGCATGTTTTAGCATTTTTGTTATATTTTTGCATATTTGTCTATTTTTTCATCAAATAGTTTTTCACACTGAAATATCAAAATGACCAAGCAGGTAAACCTATACTACTTATTGTCGATCGATGGGTTTTACCAAAACAAACTAAAGCGATTAGGCCCACTGGGAATACCCTAGAAAAACCCTCACAGGAAAAAGATAAACGGAATTTATTTCGTTCAGCAATATTTTTTTTTTTTTAAATTGGAAGATGGTAGCCCTAAAAGTTTTTCTCTCTGAGTTATGGTGAATTTTCATACAAATTACGGCAACCCTGTGAGAGCTTTAAAGAGGGACAGATTTATGTAAGTCATTACAACCAGACTGAAAGACAAACATCCTTTCTTTCCTGTACTGACAATTTTTGTTGGACAGAGTATAGTAGGAGTGCGTAATTGAGCCGATCGCTGAGGACTGGGGTGAATTTACCTGTGACTAGAATAACGACATCGTCTGCGTATGCGCTCACAATGAATCCTTCCTGTTCAAGTGTTCTTAGGCTGGGTGTCCCCTAGCTATGAACTTCGAGCTCATATAAACTTGTTTACATGTACTAGTGCACAGAATTTCAAATAACCGAGCACACCCTCCCCCATCAGGATCACAATTGTGACTACAGAGTCTGCAAACGCAAAGTGCGAACTCGCTCAACGAACACTAAATAAAAATAATACAAATTTCGCTGCACAACAAATCAAAATAAAAAACAACAAAAAGGACAAGCTGGCTGTTTAGGGTGACTATAGATGTGTGGCAAACTCTGTATGTAATGAAACCGATAATATGTGTGAAATCAATTTTCCTAGGAATAACGTACAATCCCAAATTCTCAAATCCAATCACAAATAAAAATAATATTATATCCAAAATCTATTAATTATTTTTCGTTCATTGGGTTAGGTTTTTGGCTCATTATATAGAATCGGTTTGTGCTTGTTTGGTTTTTGGATGGGTTTCTTGTATATAGTAAAACATAATACTTATGCGGAACGGCTAACGAACCTAACATAGGACGATACGCTATTCATAGATGTCTCTTCTATTGCCCATTTACAAAATTCTAGCCTAAGGGTTTGCAAGATCTCTCTTACCGGAGGATTTTTTCATAAATATATTAATAAACTGAAAGTTGTTTTCCTTGTAACTTTATATACGTTGATATAAACCGTTGCGGTTTTGGCCTTTGTGTTACTGATAGTATTCAGTACTAGGTACTATAAGGTGATACCTAATTACCCTACAAAATTTGAATGATAAGTTGGATGACTTACATTTAGGAACTAAAAACGATATGTTATGGGATGAATTTTATTCTAACCATAAACCTTATTCTTATGCTAATTATAGAAGTCTGAATTAGATCATGCTAAGCACGTCTAGTACTTTTCTTACTTGTCTGGATTTTAAGAGTTCCAAGACGCATACCTACTCTACACTTACTTACTTACTTACTTACTTAAGGTGGCGCTACAGACCTGGGCCTCAACCAATACGCCTCTCCAGTTAGCTCGGTCTTTGGCTAACTGCCTCCAGTTGCGCACTCCAAGTTGGTTGAGGTCCCCTTCCACTTGTGCGCGCCACCTTAGGCGAGGTCTTCCTCTGCTGCGTTGTCCCTCTGGGTTGGGGTCGAAGACTCTTCGGGCCGGAGCACTGTTGTCCATACGCTCTACATGTCCTAGCCATCTCAGACGGCTGATCCGCACTTTTCTGACAAGGTCGATGTCGCTGTACAGCTCGTAGAGTTCGCTGTTATATCTCCTTCTCCAAATCCCATCAACGCAAATGGGACCAAAGATCACACGAAGAATTTTTCGTTCAAAACGTCCAAGGATATCCTCATCCGCCTTCGATAATGTCCATGCTTCTGCACCATACAGCAGGACTGGGATGATAAGGGTCTTATATAGAATCTCCTTGGTGTTTCTTGACAAGGCCTTACTTCTTAATTGCCTTCTTAGGCCAAAGAAACAGCGATTGGCAAGTGTAATTTTTCGCTTGATCTCTGCTGTGATGTCATTTACAGAGTTTATAGCGGAACCGAGGTAGATAAAGTCCCTAACTACCTCAAAGTTATAGCTGTCTATCGTGACGTTCTGTCCGACTCGTCGATGGTTTTGGTTTTGCCCTCGTTAACCGCTAAACCCATTTTTGCCGCTTCTGTTTCTATACATGCAAACGCACCAGTGACAGCTCGCTGTGTTCTACCAATTATGTCAATGTCATCTGCGTATGCACGTAATTGTACAGACTTGTGAAAAATTGTGCCTCTGGTGTTGGCTTGCGAGTTTCGCACAATTTTCTCAAGAATGATGTTGAAAAAGTCACATGACAGCGCGTCACCTTGTCTAAATCCTTTTTTGACATCAAAGGTCTCGGTGAGATTGTTTCCGACCTTAATGAAGCGGCGAGAATTCTCCATTGTCATTCTGCACAATCTGACGAGTTTGGCAGGGATGCCAAAACTAGACATGGCTCTGTATAGCTCGTCTCTATAAATGCTGTCATATGCGGCCTTAAAATCGATGAACAGATGGTGGGTATCGATTTGGACTTCTTGGGTTTTCTCCAGGATCTGCCGTAGTGTGAATATTTGGTCGGTTGTGGACTTACCGGGCCTAAAACCGCACTGATAGGGTCCAATCAGTTCGTTGACGTATGGATTCAGGCGCTCACACAGTATGGCAGACAGGATCTTGTATGCGATGTTGAGAAGACTGATACCTCTGTAGTTGGCGCAGTTTAGAGGGTCTCCTTTCTTGTGTACCGGACAAACGATGCTGAGGTTCCATTCATCAGGCATACTTTCTTCCGACCAAATCTTAGAGATGAGTTGGTGTATGCTCTCTACCATGTCATCTCCCGCTGCTTTAAATAGCTCGGCTGGTAGGCCGTCTGGTCCAGCAGCCTTGTTGGACTTCAGTTTAGATATTGCTATCCTTACTTCATTTTGGTCGGGTGGACGGAAATCTTGGCTTTCATCGTCCAGATTGAATGGTTCGTTCTGCCTGACAGCGGGATCTTGGTCGTCTTCGCCGTTTAACAGTCTGCAGAAGTGGTTTTTCCATATCCTCAACACCGACTGTGACTCTACTACAAGGTTCCCTTGCTCATCTCTACAGGTCTCTGTTCGGGTCTTGTTGCCGCGACACGTTCTTTTTACCTGTTGGTAAAACTTCCGAACATTACTCCTGGAGTAGCACCTCTCTATTTCCTCGATCGCGCGCTTCTCGTGCTCTTTCTTTTTCCTCCTGAGAAGCCGGTGTTCTTCCCTCCTCTTTTCCTCGTAAAGCTTACGAGCCGCTCTCGTCCTTCTCTGCAGCGCGGCTTTGTAGGCGAGTTGCTTTGCTGCATGTGCTTGCCGGCACTCTTCATCGAACCAAGGGTTTCGTTGTGGTGGTCGGGTGAAACCTAGCACATCAGTTGCGGCGTCTCTGATGGCCTCTTGGCATCGATACCATTGCTCCTCGGCATTTGATGCTGGCTGTGTTGGACTTCTGGATAAGTTGAGGGATACGCGATCGCCAAAGATTCTGGCTGTTTGTTGCGGTTGCAGCCGTGCGACGTCATATCTCCTCACAGTATTTCGCCGTTGTTGTGGCGTCTGAGATATCCGCATACCTACGTATCTTGGCTACAACAAGGTAGTGGTCCGAGTCTATGTTGGCCGCTCGGAACGTTCGAACATCTAGAACACTGGAAGAGTGCCTTACGTCGATCGCAACATGATCAATTTGGCTGACGGTTTTTTGATCCGGTGACAGCCATGTTTCTTTATGAATTTTGAGGTGCGGGAACCGTGTGCTAGCTATAGTGACGTTATGTCCCGCCGCAAAGTCAATTAGCCTGAGTCCGTTTCCAGACGTGGTGTCATGTAGGCTATGCTTACCAATTGCACTACCAAAGATGTCCTCCCTGCCTATTTTGGCGTTAAAATCACCAAGGATGATTTTAACGTCATACTTAGGACATTGCTCATATGTTTGGTCGAGGAGATCGTAGAAACAATCTTTGGTAGCATCATCTCTTTCCTCTGTGGGGGCGTGTGCACATATCAGGCTAATGTTGGCGAATTTAGCCTTGATGCGGATTGTCACGATACGTTCGCTTACGTGTCGATAGCTCAAGACTTCTTGCCTAAGTCTGCCGCGTATGACAAATCCACATCCAAATAAGCGCTGTCCTTGCTCTCTATAGCAGTCACCATAATAAATGTCACAGTTTTTCATCTGCTTTTTGCCCGGTCCATCCCATCGCACTTCCTGGATGGCAGTTATATCTGCTTTGTAGCATTCGAGGGTATCCGCTAATTGTTCGGCTGCACGCGGCCTGTTCAGGGTCCAACATTCCACGTGCAGATCCGAAAATCGTTGTCCTTTTTCCGTTTTGCGGGGTCGTCAACAGTAGATCCATTTTTTTCCGAGGCTTCTGGTTGCTTCGTAACCATTATTATTTTTTCCGTGGTTGGGTAGTTAACCCACGCACAACCCCCAACCTGGAGGGCCAGGCCCTTTGTTGGACCCCTTGGGCAAAAGGGGCCGGATCTTCCGGTGTCAGTAACCCACTTCTGGGTTGTGAGAGCTGCCGTTGGCCCATAAAGGGTTCATCCGCCACCATCTCTGTTTCAGTACCCTGACTAGTCCTGAAAATCCTTACTGACCCCAGCTCCAAATATGTCGAAGTAGCTCAAGTAAGGTATCCGCCGTATTGACTGTTGACGCCATCGTTGATTCAATCTAGTGAATTCATCCGCCGTATGTTAGACTTCTGAGACTCGATCAGGCAGTCAATCCGACAGAGCATTATAGTGTTGCTATTTTCTTCGTGTTCAACACTTGCGCTTATAAGTTTAGCAAGTCATGCCCGGAAGGACAAGACCAGTACCCGGTGGCTACCACGCGGAGGTAAAATAAGCACAATTGATGTGTATGAACCAGTTGCAACGCCTGGGCATCGCCAAGTTGACGCCAATCAGTGTCTACCCTATTCATACAACATCCAACCACCAAGAAATTCTAAAACAAAAAGTTAAATTTAATCTAACACCGGCTTGTTATCACTAACGCACATTATTAATATACCTGTGTTAGCTTAAATTCATATAAATAAAATATCGAGTGGACAACTTAATTTGTCGAATTCGGCGTTTAGAGAGCGGATAACTTTTAAACACAGAAAAGACCTTTACGTAATCTTGATTTCTTTTCACAATTGCATGCAATTTACCGACGCCAAAAAGCCGATTTTTGTTTACTAATACTTTTGCAAATGTTTCTTTATAAATTAAGGTGCACATTTCGAATAATTAAATTAAAAATATGGCCTGAGACTGAGAATAGAAAACAACTGAAGATGTCTCGATTGATACACAACATGAAATTGACGTTCAACTGAATTGATTTGCGATCAAATAGAGATAATCCTATATGAAATAGTATTAAATGTAAGAAACCGTCATACGACAAAACATCAAAGAATAAAAGCTAATAAAATTAAAAGTCTAAGTAACAGGCGAGAGCAGTTGACAAGGCGCAGTGGTTTAGCGGTTTTGAAAAGCTTGGCCTGGTATCCCACGGACTTTTTCTGTCGTCTATTTATTAGTTAACATGTGCATCAACAACTGAAGCAGAACGTAAGTAAGATGCCGGCTATAAACAACGATTAATGTTTTTAGTTGTGGTCACGTAATCGCTCCGCGTTATCCGTATTTCTAAGAATAGAAAAACAAAATTCTACATTAATTTTTACTGGCTACGAATGTTTAATTCACTACCTTATAAGATATCTATATTCGTCAAACCCCCTTATTTATCTTTCTTTTTTATTTGAAAAATGTAACAGAACCTAAATGAGATGCAGACTCTACATTTTTTTCTTTGCAAAAAGAAGCGGCCATTACTATTTTCTGTCTTTGCCCTTATATAAATATATACATAGAAAGAAAGAAGAAGGAAATATTAAATTCTAACCCTCAGAGGATACCAACCTCCCATCGTTGCTTCAAGTAAAACAGCCTAATGTAACAATCCAATCAAATTTCAGTCAACCCTTTTGGTTTCATTAAACTTATCGTCCAATGAAGCCTTCCTTTTTAACCTACGATTCGTATCTCAACCGTTCGTCTTTTTGTCCCGTCTCACCCTTTAGTGTAGTAGAGTTGTTTCTAATTGTTCGTTTTCATCCCTTAATATTCACTTAATTTGGGATCCATCTACATATATCCCACTTACTATATCTTAAATACGAGTATATAGGTATGTATACATTATTCCAGTACATGTGCATACGTACATAATAGATTTAAATGCATACACTTCTTTCATAGCTACATTGCTACATTATATTCTTCGTTATATTTTCAGACAAACATTATTATTTTTTGAAGAACACAAATATTTTTGCCAACCAATAGGTATGACGCGACGGCGACGTGATGGCGCGACTTGACTTTCTGCTGCGAGTTTCCTTCCATTCCTGAAATTACTGTTCAACACTGTACACCAGTCTTGCCAGATTTATTTTTTTATCAGAAATTGAGCCACCTTTTTCCAAAATTTCCGACACCAAGTTTAGTATGACGACTATGGCGACAATTTTTCTATAGCGTTTTTCTCCCCTTAAAAATACATTACTTTTAATTTACTGATTTCCATCATTGATTTTGACATCTCAAATCAACAACAACTATATTTTTCTTACTGTATAAGAACTATTGAATATGAACTTACTATAGCCATGCTTCTATTTTACATTCTTTCTAATAAAAAAACAATAGTTCATGCCGCCAAAACGTTATAAAAGGTCCTACGCATTTAATAAGTTCATTACATAGAAATTAGGATTTGAAAGATAAAGCAGAAAAATTAAACTTTTCGTTGTGAGCACATACATCCGTACCGATATCTTACTGTCCTAATAAATGGACGCCTAACGCAGTCAAAAAATATGTTCAAATATTAAGTGGAAAGTCGCACGTTCCCATATAACCAAATGAACAGTGATTGCTCATTTAAGGCCTCGTCAAAAAGAGCGCGTTTTAACGTTGCGTTTTACCGCCGCGTTGTAAAATTCTGCAATACATATCCCCCGTCATACAAAGCGCGTTTTCAACGCTGCGTTGAATTTACCACGGCGTTGAAACGCGGGGTTGTGAAAAATTACAGATTATTTTATGCGCGGCGCGTTTGAAATAATTTTGACATTTTTAGAAAATTAAAACCAAGAGTCATGTGCATTAATGACAGCTTTCTGTTTGACGTCCTCTAACGCAGCGGTTAGAACGTAGCTTCAAAACAAACTTGCCGCCGCGTAAATTAATCTCACTGCGGCGTTAAAAACGCGTTCTGTTTCACGAAGCCTTTAGTTAAAAGGAAATAACTTCAACTGATTAAAATTACCAAATGTAGATTTGACTTAATCATTGGTTACTCCAATCTTTTTTTCACATTAAATCGAGTTTACGACTTTGTTTCTAATATTTTAAACTAGTAGTTAATTTTTTTGTGTTTCATATTGTATTCAATTTTTTGATGATATAAGTACTAACAAGCTCCTAGTCTCAGAGAGGTTGAATATAAATATTTGTCATAGATATAGTAAGTTACAATACTATGTAATTTCGATTTAGTTAGTTTTGCATTTTTTGTATACATAAAAATAAACACTTCAGAAAAAGGATGTGTTGTTTAAGATATAAAACATCCTCCTGCGTTCTCCTGAAGCTGAGCAATGTTCAAAACAATTATTCAAAACATCGCCCACAATTTTCTTTCAGTGGATACCACTGTCAGTAGTCATGCAGCAGTGAGTATCGTTGCAGTATGCACCTGGGTATGATTTGATCACCGGAGAAGTTCTCAAATTCCTACCAAGAAAAGCATTAATTAAGCTTCTTCATATTATAAATGCTGCGCTCAGACAAAAATACGCCCCGAGCCAATGGAAAGTTGCGGAGGTCATAATGGTTTTAAAACCAGGAAAACCGCCAAATGAAGTAAAATCGTATAGACCAATTTCCCTACTTCCAGTCATATCCAAAGTTTTCGAGAGAATATTGCTAAGGCGCCTACAACCGGTTATAGAAGACAATAACCCTATACCTGACCACCAATTTGGGTTCAGAACCAAGCATTCGACGATTGACCAAGTGCATAGAATTACTGACGTAATTGAGAAAGCATTTGAAGAAAAAAAAGATATGCTCAAGTGTATTCCTTAACGTCTCACAAGCCTTTGATAAGGTATGGCACCACGGTTTAAAATTTAAATTCCGACAAATTCTCCCCGTACGCATGTATGATATTTTAAAATCATATTTCGGGAATAGACTCTTCCGTGTTAGAAATTTAAACGAATACTCAGAGCTTAAAGAAATTTCGGCCGACGTACCGCAAGGAATCGTTCTTGGGCCGCTTCTCTATCTGTTTTATACTCGCGATATACCAAGAGAAGATGGCACTACCCTTGCTACGTTCGTCGACGACACCGCTATTCTAGCAGTTGGTAATACAATCGAAGAAACGACTTCAAAACTTAAAATCGCACTGAATATGATAACCGCATGGACGACTGGACTGCTAAAGCCGGTGTGGACTTACGGTATACAAGTTTGGGGTTGTAACAAGAAAACGAATACTTTACAAACTTTTCAAAATAAAGTGCTTAGAGAAATTGTACAAGCACCATGGTACATAAGAAACGACGATATCCACAGGGATCTCGGAATTCCAACAGTCGAAACTGAAACTAGAAGCTTCGCTAGAAAGCATAGAAACCGACTAAACGGACATATCAACAATACAGTCTGACAAATTTTGGATGAGAGCAAATTATTGCGCCGACTACAAAGAACGAAACTGTTCGTCTCGAGATAAGATTAACCGCGTTTAAATTGCGGAACATGCAGGATCTTTCATTGGAAAATAACCTGCCAAAAGTTACATCGAAGGGTGGTGTTTTTAGTCAGTAAAGATCTGACACTACTATTAGCACGCGCTTGCTATTCTCATAGTGTCTTTGGAAGATTTTCACCTACCCTCGGAGAAAAAAAAAGATGTAACCTGAACGCAAAAACAGCCACATATGCGAACTGTTAATTTAGCACTCAGTCACGAATTTCTTGACTAGATTTGTCGGCTACCTCCCCATAAACGTCAAGTGACACAGCTGCCCATGTGACCCATTTACGTCAATCAAAACTGAGATACATCTGTCAGATTTACTAAACTGTATGGATTGTGTGATAATAATATTTTTGATTTTCGAATCTATTGTTATAAATAATAAATAAAAAATTTAAACCTTCTATAAGTATCCAAACGCTAGGTATGTACACTGTGCAAGCCATCGCTTGAACATGGCTCTGTCTAATGCCATGTCAACTCCTGCAATTCACAATTGCCTTGGTGTAGTTAGTGAAATGGCTTATTTCTTCCGCAACCATTCAAACGCAAATTTAACTTTTAAAAATATCATGAAAAAACACGCACCGGAGAGCTGAAAAACTCGACTTTTACGCCTTTGCGAAACAAGATTCATTGAAAGGCATGACAGTATTATTTCCTTTGTAGAGCTCTTCAAATGCATCTCAATAAGTCTTTAAGAAATAACGAACAGAACGTGGGCGATGTCTTCGAAAGCATCAGCACTTTTGGCAGCGGTCGAAAAAAGTTATTTCCTAGTAAGCCTGATTGTATGCGAAAAACTATTCAGTTTAACGCTGCCCTTATCAGTTTTCCTACAGAACAAAACTTTAGAATTCGTTTCTGCAATCGACCGCATTTCTGAATTCTCTTAAGAACATCAGAAAAAATGCTGACGATTTCTTCAGAGATGCTTTTCAATCCGCGTCCCAACTTGCCGGCGACCTATTTGAAGTTCAATTAAGAGCTGCAAGAACTTCATTGAAACAGACAATGCGTTCCAATCCAGAAACCTATTCTACTGAAGCTTATTTAGGAGTGTCTACACTGATTCCTTGCATAATACGAAATCTTTCGGACAGATTCATGGTCAACGAAGACGTTCCACCATCATTTCAAGCTCTGCTCCCAGGTTTGAGCGAGTGAACGAAATGGAAAAGCTAACATGTTACTTTGATAATGTAATTTCGTTATTAAGAGCTGAGTATCTACATTCTTTGGTGCGATAAAAAAATTGTCGAGTGATCCTTCTACCGAAGTTTTTAAATTGCTTGACAAGACGTACTTTAGAGGTATAAACTTTTTGCTGTCGGTTTTGTCCACTCTTCAAGTGACCTCAGCTAGTGTTGAAAAAAAGTTTTTAACTATTAAAAGGACTAAAACAGTGTCCCGAAGTTTATGAAGAATGCCAGATTAAGCTCACTTGCTATGATATCTGTTCATTCGGATATTAATGTAGTTATAGATAAGGTGTTAAAAAAAATAATTTGAGTACCTATGTTCGTTTACGTATATACGATTTAAAAACTAATAAAAATCAATGAATTGGAATGTACCTATATAGTTTTTCGTTTAAAAAATTACTCGTAAGATTTGGAAGCAAGATCGCCGGAAACTAAATCCTGGCTTCGGCCCTGTATAAAAGGCAATGCCGTGGGGGACAGCTAGTATTTATATAAAAAACAATATTGTGCTACACACGATCAAATGCTTTAGAGAAATCAGTATACAAACATGCAATCTACTTGAAGACGTTTTTCAATATTTTCAAGACAGTAATAAGTAAAAATAACCATTTAATAATAAAAAACCAGTTTTATATTAAAAACGGCAATTAATTCACACCATAACTAAATTTGACAGTAACATACAAGAAACTATTTCTAAAGATTAGTGTTGGGAGAAAACATCGTCACCATCCTCATCATCAGCATCATTTATTGAATTATAATTATTGTAGTAATATTAAGTTTCCATAATAATCTTCTCTATATTTATCAAAATCTCGTGTCACAGTTTAAGTGTTTAAACTCCTCCGAAACGGCTTGACCGATTTTGATGAAATTTTATATGTATATTCATTGGATATGAGAATCGGTTTATAACTAATTTTTATACCCCTAAGTGTTAAGGGTGTTGCCCCCAAAAAAAAATTCATTGTTTCGACAATTTTTTTTGTAATTTGTGTACGGTGTGGAATTAAAAAATACATAAAGTCTTTAATTTCCACCCTTCTATGAGTAACCCCTAATTTTTAACAGCATTTTATATTTTTTATTTCTACTGTATTATTCTAAAAAAAAATTAAGAAAGTATGTGCAGGGCTGTCATTCATTCCTATTTTATAAAGGAATTCCTTCCGACTAATAGATTTTTTAATTTCCACCAGTCAACACTATCTACCAAAAACCAAATAGGTATGCATGAAAGCCTACCAATTGAATTTAATATTCACAAAATGGTGCACGCACACGTAAGCCATCAACTAAATATTGTGTGTGTGTATCAATTTTCATTCATTATAGTCTTCGTCATTGTCACGGCAAAGGGAAGGTAACCTCAAATAATATGTCGTCTTCGGCTGTCGGGTTCTTAAAGCTCTCACTGTAACTGGTCAGTCGATTTTGAGAGAACATTTATTTATATCTAGAGAAGAGTAGAGTATACTATGTTTGACACCTCTTTGTTCAACCCGCTTGGTCATGCGCAATCACAGTACAGCGGGTGCAGAGTATAATAATATGTATGAGGTGTTTGGGCGGTGGGCCGTTTCATACACTTTTACAACGATTTGCCCTGCTCTCTTCCCAAATTTCTATTTCATTTCATTTTATTCATCCAGAAATCGCATTTTAAATTTCGATGGAGTGTGGGGCCCTTGGGGGCGCAGGGCTGAGAGAGAGATAGGGTTTGAAATGTGTAGATACGGGACTGAGAGAGAGAGAGAGCGAGTGATTTAACATTTGAAACAAATACCTGCTGTTAACATAACGGTAATAAAAAGGAAGACGAATTATTTTATTTGGTGGTAAGAAATGTCTCTTATTCGCCAACTCAAGCGTTATGGGGAAATGTGGATGTGAGAAAGTTCGGAAATACTACCTTTTAACAACAATGAATGCTATTGGTTGGTATTTATTTATATATTGTTAAAAGGCGCTTAACGCTTAACCCATGACCCAACACACCCAGGAAATGCGATGTATGGATAAATATAATTAAATGAAATAGAAAATCATCAAGAGAGCAGAACAAAGACGGTATAAAAGTGTCTGAAGCATCGACACACGAAACACCTCACATTACATACCTGCAATGCATCCGCTGTACTTTTTTTTTTTTTTTTTTTTTTTTGGTTGCGTATGTGTAATCTTCGAAAGATACTAGTTGCCCGTGCTACTAGCATGCACGATTCTGCTGCCTCTGCTGCTTCTGCTGCTTTCCTTAGCTTTTCTATTCTCCGCAGCTCATTTTGTAGAGCTATTACATATTCGTTTATTGCCGTCCAATTCACTTCAGACTGCAGCATGTGGTTGATGACTAGCGATGGACTGGGCAGATTGATTCTCCATGTCGTGAAGCGTGTGCAATAAAACACTAATGAGATGTTGAGAGTGTACAATAGAAGATCCCTAAACCAAACCGACGCCAATGGTATAAAGATGATTAAAACTGAGGAAAAGACAGCGTCAGCAGCTATGTGGCAAACTCGTTGGGACAATACAACGAAAGGCAGATGGACATACAAGCTAATACCGACAATTCAAAACTGGATAAGTCGTAAGCATGGAGACTGCAACTACAATCTTACGCAGTTCCTGTCTGGTCACGGTGGCTACCGCAAATATCTCCATCGTTTTGGACATGACCGCTCCCCATCTTGCCCCGAATGCCCAAATGAAGATGAAGATACGGAGCATGCAGTGTTTTATTGCACATGCATCCGCTGTACTGTGTTGTGTCTTGTGTGTGTGGGTGTGTGTAATTACGCATGACCAAGCGGGTTGAACAAAGAGGTCTCACAGTATACTCTTCTCTCCTCAGGGAGGAAAAAATAGATCCAAATAAAAAATGTTCTTTCGAAATCAACTGTCCAGTGACAGTGAGAGCTTTAGTAACCCGACATATTTGGGGTTACCTTTGCTTTGTCGTGAAGTTTCTAATATCTTGTGTACTATTTTTACATTTGTTGCGTTGAGTGTTTTTATAAGGTCCACAAGCGGTGTGGAGGAGAAGAATTTAACTACGTCTATGATCCTCTGGCATTCAAATAAATGTTTAGTGGAGGGGGTGGTGTTCCTATGACAGAGGTGGCAGATTGGAGGGTCACTTCTCGATAGTAGATGACAGTGTGTGAGGTTTGTGTGGCCCATGCGAAGTCGTAAGAATGTTATAAGAATCACAGATTGTTGTTGTGTGAAAAATGTATAGTGATGCATTAATTGAGAACGGCTGGGCCGATTTGGCTCATTTCTTTTCAGTTGTTCGTAATTACCAGGAGAATATTGTTATGAAAAATAATTTTGGGAAAACCCTCCGGAAAAGTCGGGAAATTGGAAAAATCGAAAATTACATTTTTTTGTATGGAATTTTTTGTGCAATTGTTCCGGAATGGCTTTTCGAATAGAAAAATAGAAAATTCTTAGTGGAAAATTTGGAAAAGTCCGGAAAAACACGAAAACGCAACGACGATTTTTTGCATTTTATCGCATGATTTGATGATTTAAAGCTTTTGGTGAATATTTACTTTCTAGATGCTCCCGATTGGACAGGCAAGACATTAGTCATTTCGTTGATTCTGGCAACAATTCAAGATCTTAAATTACGTTGGCTCTTGCATCCTCTGGCATTGCTGCTACACTGTTGGAAGGCGGTCGAACTGCACATTGTCCTTTGAAGCTGCTAATGAATCTTCTCACGGTTGGCTCATAAACGAGCTCATAAACGAGCTTTGGAGGCAGTTGACCAAACAATGAAGGATTTACGAGGTGATTCGAGACGATTTGGTGGGGCTATGATATTGCTCTCCGGAGATTTTTATCGCTTACCGTCATCCCGAAATCTACTTCTGCCAATGAACTCAATGCATGCCTGAAATCGTCTTTTTTGTGGAGGCATATCATGAAGTTGAAATTGATAACCAACACAAGAGTCGCATTCCCGAATTCTCGAGACAAATGCTACCACTTGGCAACGACCAGGTTGCTGTTGATGTTTCGACTGGATTGATATCGTTCTCTGCAAATTTTTGCGAGTTCACCTTCACATCATCGAAGGAGGAACGCCAAAGTTATCCCCGGCATTGCACAAAATTATAAAAATCTAGATTGAATTAGCAATTCTAGCAGCGAAAAATAAGGACGTCGATAGCTTGAATTTGATTAATCAAAGTCAAATCGATGGAGAATTCGTACAAATCCGCGTGAACGACTAGGTTGAAGCGAACAACTATACAACGGAATTTTTGAGCTCGCTTGATGTGCCAGGAACTCCGCCACATAATTATTTACAGCTGAAGGTGGGATCGATTATAATTATGTTGCGGAAACTAAATCTCCGAAATCGTGCAAAGGTACTCGTTTGTCCGTGAAGAAACTGATGAACAATTTGATTCATGCGACGATCATCAAGGGCAAATTCAAATCAAAGGAGGAGAAGTCTTTATCCCAGCTGTACGTTGCCTGTTCGCGTGTTGGCAAACAGTCGTCGTTGTTCGTTTTTGCCCCGGAAAACACATCATAAAACATTGTTAATTATATCGCTAAACTGAAATTTTAACTACCTTTGTTTTAATCCGCTGAATTGAATTTGAATTTTGTTTGTCGCCAATGTTCTCTGTAATGCGTGAACCGATTTTGATTCTGAAAACTTTCCATGAAAGGTAAATTCATTCAAAACATTATATTTCGAAAACCACCCAATCGATTCGAAAAAAATTGTGGCACTTCAATTGATTTATGACTTTCCTACAATTATTTTCAAGTATTATGTTGAAGAAGTCGCGCATCACCTTGTTGGAAACCTTTTTTGACAACGAAAACTTCTGTGATATCGGTAAAAAGAAAATGGTCGGAATTCGAAAATTGTTCATAGCTTTTAAGAAATCTAGTTTTGTATTTTCAAGATTGATCACTTAACGGTGGATTCAATACCGATAGATTAATGGAAAATCGGCCTCAGTAGCTTTGACATAGTGTTTCGCATTTCATTTAGTTGACGGAAATTACCAGCTGTCATAATGTCAACCACTTTAACTTCTATAGCTCTGTGATCAATAAATGGTACAATACATTTTTTTTCGTCATAAAAACAACCAACTAATGTGAGGCATATTAAAATCACCGTGTACTGCGGCAAACGAAGAGTTGTCTAAAGTTTTCAAAATTTCTATTAGGTATGTATATTTTCCATATGAGCATTACCTGAATAAAATGAAATCTAAGAAACAAAGAAATTTACCTAATTGGATAAGATTGGCATCTTCAATATAAAAATCAACACAAAACCACAGTTCATATAGAACTAACAAATTAAACTAGAATAGTTCTTTGGTTTATCATTATGGACAGCCGCCACGTTTTCAGAAGGAGAAAAAACAGCGACCAATACATGGGATTTGTGATGATTTTCTATTGAAATATGAATATGAATACACATAGGATTTGTAGTGAAGCTTAACTTGCAATAAAATAAAGTGCACGACTGGATCGCACGAAACTTTCTCGTTCATATCAGCAGTTTGGTTGGTTTATTTTTCTTTTGTTATTGTTTATAGGCTATAAAACCAGATTTTTCAAATTGGCCAATTGGCCATGATTCGAAGTAGGGTTTGTGATGTAAGAATTCAGAGATTTGTTTTTGAATTTGCACGTGTTTGGGGTTAAATGAAGTGCAGGTTTCTGATACCAATTGGTTGGAATTATTTTTAGGTTCATGATTAATATGGTTGAAAAAAGAAAAAGTGAGAAATATTTGCTTAAATGGAGCTTCTAGTACCTAGTTGTAATTGCATTTTTACTGGTAGTACGGTAATTCTTGAAACATGGCTTTAATTCCATTTTTTAAGAAAAACTAAGTAAGGGGTCCTATTAAGAATACTTATGTTATCATAAAAAGGCATTTTTGGTAAAAACCGTTATGGCGGTTTTTGGAAAATAATTCATACAAAATAGTAACAAATATTGCAATGTTGAGTTCGAAAAATTATCTTGCTCAACTATTTAGCTAAGAATTGAGTATAGGGTATTGTTCAGGATGTTAGTATTACTTCGTTTTTAAAGCTTTATCCAAATCGCAAATCGCGTTTTCGAGATTTGAGAAGTTTTCAAAATCAGCGTTTCCGGTGGTTAGACTCGAAAATGAAGGACGCAATAATGTTTAAAACGTCAATTTTACTCAAAGTATGCATTTTGGTCAAAATCGCTTTAGCCGTTTTCATGTAGGTAAAAAAATAAAAAAACAAATTCTCAAAATATGCCTTTTTTCAAAAGTCTATAATAAACAATTTAGAGAAAAGCTGAGTTTGCTATCATATTGGGAATGACTATATTACATAAAATATAAATTTTTGTTGCAATCGTATTGGCCGTTTTCGAGATAAGGCCACTTTTCAAAAGTACCGTTATTCGACTTTTTAGCCAAAAACTGGGTATGCAGCCATGTTAACCCCATATATGGTATTGCAAGTATACATTTTGGTGAAAATCGTTAAAGCCGTTTTCAAGTAAACCATAATTAAATAAAGTCTTAAAAAACAAAATTTTTCCAAAATAGTCTATTGAACGATAATTTAGGGAAAAACTGAGTTTGCCATCATGTTGGGAATGACCGTATTACCTTACATATGAATTTTTGTCGAAATAGATTTGACCATTTTTGAGATATGACCAATTTTCAAAATTACCGTTATTCGATTTTTCTGCGAAAAACTGAGTATGCAGCCATCTTAGTTACACCTACTTAAGCCCAAATAACAATTTTGGTTGAAATCGTTATAGCCGTTTTCGAAAAACTCAAAATTGCTGAATACCGTGAGAACGGCAACACTTAACGTGCAAAAAAAAAAGTGGCCCCGAACTGTAAGCCCACCAACTCCAAATCCGAAGTTTGAAAGAAATCCGTCCAGCCGTTTGCGCTGTAGAGCTCAGGAAGGACGGACAGACGGACAGACGGACAGAATTGCGAGACCCACTTTTTCGAGTTCCTCTATCATCGTAATGTTAGATTTGATTAAAATCTCGAGTTCGATTTTTTGTACGATTACAATACCTTTCTCTTACTACGTATACGAGAAAGTTAAAAATGGCTTAAGGGGGCAAAAACACCTAGTGTTTTGTATTGTTAAAAGCAAATATGAGATGAAATACAAAATACTAGGTACAACAAATATGTAATTTAAGATATGGTTCCATGAAGCAAACAGGTATTTATAAGAATAAGAGCTATTTCTTACCACTCTATAAAATAATTCGTCTTCCTTCTTATTAACTTCATGTTAACAGGTATTCGTTTCAAATGTTAAATCACTCTCTCTCTCTCAATCCCGTAAACATTTCACATTTCACACCCTATCTGCTATCTTTCCAATTCCACGCCCCTCGGCCTTGGCCCGTAGTCCGTTCAATACCCAACACACCTACGAAATGCGATTAATGGATGAATAAAATGAAATGAAATAGAATCCTATCAAGAGAGTAGGACAAAGACAGTGTAAAAGTGACTGAAGCGTCCACACTCCACACGCACACGACACATACCTCACATTACATACCTGCACTGCATCCGCTGTACTGTGTTGTTTGTGTGTGTGATTGCGCATGACCAAGCGGGTTGAACAAAGAAGTTGTGTTTGATACCTCTTTGTATACTCTTCTCTCCTCAGGGAAGAAAAAAATAGATACAAATACAGTTCTTTCAAAATCAACTGTCCAGTGACAGTGAGAGCTTTTAATAACCCGACATATTTGGGGTTACCTTGGCTTTGTCGTGAAGACGACGATGATGGATGAAAATGGATACACACAATATTTCAAAATCGTAAACAAATTCCACAACCAATTTCTGTCGGAGGATATCGGAACCTAGCTGTCAAAAATTGAAGAAAAAAGTGCACTTCAACGTAATTTGCTGATATGCGTTACAAAATGTCGGAGAAATATTCCGAATAGATGTTCCGAAGAATACCTCGAAGCAAAAAACCTCCGAATCGTATAAAATCCGAGAATTTTCCGTTTCGACGGATACCTCGCTAGGGCCGATTATCTTTTATAGGTTTCTTTTTTGCTTAGCAAACAAAACAGCATACTATCTCTGTCTATCACAGGAGTAAAATAAAGTTAAAAGAGATTTACCCAAACATATTGCGTGTTTAGTATGTTTGATTTGAGAATTAAGTGCATATCCAATAACGCAGGTGAAAATCGTAGAAATGTTTCAAATTTTGTCTATTTATTTAAAAACCTTTTAAGATATCGAGTTAATGGATATCCTATGTTGCACCTGTATATGTCCTCTTTAAGTTGGCATTTACTATATTTAAATGCTCCCAGTATTTTCGAACGCAAAGCGTTGCAAAGGAAAAAGCGAAAGAAAACTAAAAAATAAATTGATCTTGTCCAATTTTCTCTGGAATTTATATAGATATAGAGTTGAAACAAAGTGGAGATTGTAGGCCTAGGTATCCTCTATAGTCTATAGGCCCGTGAAAAATGCATCAGCATAAATTCAGCAGTTTTAAAGATTTTTGCATTCAAATACATGCAATCAAATTCAATCTTAGTCGAACAGAACTACACCAATTTTATTTTGGATACAAAATATTTGCCTTTAAAGACCGACTACAGGGCTAACCTACCTACCTACCGATGAATTTTTTTGTAAGTCATGCTTTTGGCAAAAGTAGTTGCTAAATTTATAAATAAATCGTTGGCCTTTTTTTCAATTTAACTTTGTATCTTTTCATTAAGTTTTGTCAGTGACAGATGACAGCAGACGTAGACTCAAACTATTTTCTTTGGAAATCGGAAATAATAGATTTGTATTTGGTATTTTTGTATAAGTATTCAAAGTAAGAAATTAATTACAGATTGTTTTGTAACAATAGCCCATGAAACAAGAACGTAAATAAATAAATTTACGGCTGCTACGTTAACTAATGCAAATACCTACGCATATGAAAAGAACTTTGTTAACCGTTTAATAAGAATATGATATGCTTTGGTATAGGGTGCCTACCTGCTTACGTACGCAGCAGCACCAGCAGCATAATAGAAAAGCTCAAACAGTTTTAGCTATGGTAATAGGTAGATGCTATATTAAATCATCATTCCTATACAAAAAGTAAAAATAGCGCCAACACACAAGCTCAAACAGCAAACATTTTCCATTTTAATTTTCATTATTTTTTTTTTCTTTTTCCTTTTTTTGTGACGATTTTTTCAGCTGACCAATCCGAAAGAGTCCAGTAGGTGGAGCTAAAAACAAAGGATTTTTCTCTGCTGTTGCAGGACTTTCTACAACGAATTCCGGTCTTGTTTTGTGCAGGTTGGAATTTGTCTACACTACATGCAACAACCATTACCTCACACTCATTACACGAAACGGTGGTAGTGGCAGGACACATCGTACAAACGACCGACCGAAACTGGAGAAGTTGAATAGAAAAATGAGGAAAAGAGTAAAAATTGTTGCCAGACACAACTCAAGTTCAAGCAAGAGAGACAGAAAACAAGGAAAAAAATATAAAAAATGGATGAAACCATGAAACAGAAACACACACATCGACCAAACCCTCCCTTGATGACAAAGGGTATGGCTAAAAACGAAAAGAGGAAAATAAAAAAACTAACACCGGGCAAAGCTCATGATTTATGGCTTCGCTGTGCAGTGATGGCAAAATTAATGTTTTTTTTTTGTTTCTATAGTTGCGTGGCGCCCCCAAAGGCACCACACTTTTTCAAGCAAAATGTTTCCGGTAAACTACCCTTTCTTTATTCACACCCAACGAAAACGACTAGTGACGTTCATTTTCTCTCAGAACCCCAAGTTACACCACTGGCTGCCATTATCGTTAGCTAATATTATATAGGTAGATATAGGTAGGTATCACTTTGATAATTATGTAGCATTGGGGAACTGCGGGAGCATTAGATGAAACGCTCCTGGATTGGATTCTTATAAAAAAAGGGTGACAAATCTAATCAGACGCTAATTTTTAATTCGCTCTTGTGTAATTATTTGGGTATACCTATTTACAACTTTCTCTATACATACGCTATGTATGTATTTAGTTTATTATTTATTATTATCTCATCGAAACAATATGTATCTATATTTATATTATTATTGATAATTTACCAACAAATTTATAACAATAATATCTAATAATAAAAATAGTAATAATAGTAATAATAATAATAATGAAAATAATAATAATAATAATAAAATTAGTCTAACAATCTAATCCCAAGTGAGCAAATGGGATGTGCTAGGAATTCCAGAGGATGGAAGGAGTTGATAACAGTCAACGCTATAATTGCACTAAATTCTGTTCATCATAACCGCAATCTAAGTGTTGCTTATATAGAATGCCAAAAAGCCTACGATAGCGTTCTTCATTCGTATTTAGTAGATGCCTTGATTATCCATGGAGTGGATACAAAAATCGTTGAATTTGTCGTTAGTGCTATGAGTAAATGGAAAACAAGCATATATGTAGGAGGGTCAAACACAAGAGAGATAAGGTTGAGAAGAGGATTGTTCTAGAAATATTCTTTTAGTCCATTATGCTTCTGTTTAAGCATTACACCTCTGAGTAAAACATTGACTAACAAATTAGGGTCACCCACCTTCTCTATATTGACAATTTAAAACTATTACACGTTCCAGGCAACATCTTCAGAGCCCTCTGAATATTCTGAAAGATTTTAGTTCGGATATTAAAATGAACCTTGGTTTTGATAAATGCAAGGCAATGGCTATGATACGTGGTAGCATTGAAGGAACTGAAGGTTTCAGCTTTGAAGATGGTACTATTGAAACTTTAGATGAAAATAAAAGTTACAAATATATCGGAGTCCAAGAAATACGAGGTATCCAACATACCACAATGAAGACTCGACTTAAAAAATGCTCTATTGAAAGAATAAAATAAAATAAAAAATAAAATCAATTTTTGGGACAAAATGGAAGGGATCTACAATTTTACGACGAGTCCAAACGGCTGATTGAGAAGCTCATTCATGACAGTTTTATTCTCGGATGTTTGTCAGACGTTCGCGAGAGGTGGCGCAGTGGAAAAAAACCTTAAGATGTAATTTGGCCCTTTCGGGATTCGAACCTGGGATCCCTCGCTTAGTAGCCCAACACACTACCACTAAGCCACTGCACCGAAAGAATAAAAACACTGTGCAAAACAATACTGAACAGTGGTAACTTAACTAAGGCAGTCAAACCTATGCTACCGGTGCTGATATATTCATTTGTTTTAATAAAGTGGAGCCTAACAGAGCTGGAAGACCTTAATAGACAAATAAGGGTAGTGATGGCATCGCAAAGATTTCACCACCCGAAATCGGCAATCGAGAGAGCAACACTACTTAGAAGTGAAGGAGGACAAGGTATAATAAACTTATTGAACCAGCACGACATACAAATCGGAAAATTGAAGCAGGATTTCATGGAGAGTCAAATCAATAATCTAAAGTAGGTATACACAATTATTATGCGAATGGACGAAAACTATACCCCATTAAAGCTAGCAGAGCCAGAATATCAACCGCGAATTTTGTCGATAGATCACAGGATCGAGCAATGTAAATCCAAAGCTTTTCATGGAAAGTATGCTTACCAGCTGAATTCAATTGAAATTGATAAGAATAGTTCAACAGAATGGCTCAAAAGAGGTCAGCCGTATGGTATGGCCGTTCAAGATGGGGTTATCGCAACAAGACAGTACCGCTGGGCAATTCTTCACGAAAATATGCGTAGACGATGCCACCAAGCCATAGTCAATTGATCACATTGTTAATGGAAGCTCAATGTTGGCAAATTATGAATACCTTAAACGGCACAACGATGTTGCCAAGATAATTCACCAGGAACTCGCGTTGAGGTCAAAACTTGTGAGCTTCAAGAAACCAAACTACCGGTACCAAGCTGATAAAGTCCTTACCAGCGACAATTTTATTGGGATCGTCAAATAAGTATACTAACCACACAATAATTGTATGGACATTGTATGGATAGACAAAATGAATAGGTGTGGATTCATAACAGATATAGCGGTACCAGCAAACAGTCCAACATTTGTGGAAAGGTATCAAAATATGCTTACCTAGCTCATGAAGTATGCGAATTGTGCCAATTGTTGTATACAGTACGGGAATGATTGGAAAGTATGTAGTGAAGAACTTAATAAAGTGCAATGCAACCATCTTGTGTACGAAGTTTTAAGGTCGGTCTCTCTCATCAAAATTTGAGAGAAGAGACGTATTGGCTTTTGATTGCTGCTAAACCACACTTTATGTATTTTAATAATGATTTTAAGGAAGGGAATTATATTTTTCTCGCACAGTATTCGGAAATAATATTTTTCCCGCTGCTTTAATAGGGGGGCAAAAAACTGACCATTCAGTCAAATGGAAAGATTAATCAATGCAAAAGTAAGTGTGGATTTATTTCAAAATGGACGGTCTGTTAAAAACTGTTCAAGAGATCATAAAATATTAAAACTGAACACCGAAAAACACAATGTGTGTTCATTGTCATTATGGTTTAATGAATTTGTTGACTACTCAGTAGCACATCAGGAATAAATTGAAACTAATATGGAATACTCACAAAGCAGCTTTTTCCTCTGCCCAAACGAGAAAAAGACACTATTGGTGCTAGTTTTTTAACTTTCTCGCATAGGTACGTAGTAAGAGAAAGGTATTGTATTCGTACAAAAATCGAACTCAAGATTTTAATCAAATCTGACATTACGATGATAGAGGAACTCGAAAAAGAGGGTCTCGCAATTCTGTCCGTCTGCCCGCCTTTCCTGAGCTCTACAGCGGATTTTAAATTTAGTTTTTTCATGTTAGATTTTGGGTTGTAGCTCAGCTTCTGGATGACATAGAAAGCTGATTGATGGCTTAGAATAACTATGGAAGTATTGGTTTTCTTAAGTATTTTGTTTTGTTTGTATTGATTAAGAATTTATTGAGTGATGGCGAGCTAAAGGCAGTAAAGTTAGAAAAAACACATTTTGGCTAAAAACGCTCCCAAAAACAAAGCATGGTAATAAAACGAATAGGCTATGTCCTTCTCAGAATCTAAACTAACATTGTGGGCGGTAGAAGGAGTATAAGTCAAAATTTGGTCAAAATGAGATAAGTACGCCAATCGACTTTAAAATTGATATGTCAGATTTGGAAAAAGCAGTATAAGTTTATTGCACACACAAATCTCTATAAAAGACATTGGTAAATTTAATATAACTTTATGAGACAAAATTGTGGGAGGTTAAAAGAGTATAAGTAGACTTATACTATTATGATCAAATAAAAGCAATTTTTTTTCCGTCTGGCAGCTAATATTTCTTTGACTTGTACTCAAATGACCAAATAATTTGGTTATACCTACTACTCGTGTTTCTTTCTCGGTTGTTCTCGGTTGCCTTGAAATTTCATTCCAATTTAAATTTCCATCTTTGGTACATTTCATGAAGCTGAAGGAGGACGTGGTGCTAATCAAATAGCCACTATTATGAAGAACTTATAAATTTGCCTGATGAAGTCAATCATGTCGTATTTTATTCTAATACACGCGGTGGTCAAAATAAAAATTCCCATGTTGCAGCTATGTTTTGACAGCTAGGTATGCAACATAAACATACATTAAAAATTGATCGTAATTTTATGGTCAGACACTGATTACACCCTCCCTCAACTTCAGTTCAACAAACACTTTGAAACCTGTACACCCTCCAGAGCTGACTGGGAGAGAGTTGCAGGTTCTCGAAGGGAATCCATCAGCTTTTACACAGATGGGTCAAAAACGGAAACAGGAGTGGGGGTGGTGTATTCTCCCAAGATCTGGATTGTGTTCCAGGCGGAAATTATGGCGATCAAGGAGGCCCTGTCGTGGTTGCGGTATAATGTAATATCTGCAAGGGACATCACTATTTTAAATCCTTGGAATCGGTCACCTTTAACTCCAAGACTGCAACAATTCAAAATTCACCTTATTTGGGTGCCGGGCCATAGGGACATTCCAGGCAACTTTACGGCCGACGAACTCGCCAGACATGGCACAACTGCCTCGATTCTACCGGAAAAGGAGAATTTCTACATGCTTCTCGCTACTTGCAAACTCCTAATCAAACAAAACGCGATAAACGCTACTAACCGCAGGTGGGTAAACTGCACCACGAAAAAAATTTGGCCCAGGCTGGATCTCAAGCGCTCCAGCACTCTTATAAGTTTAAAGAGATCCGACATAAGCACACTAGTAGGTGTGATCACGGGGCACTGCATAATAGGGAGACATGCCCTCAGGCTGGGTCTTCCCGCTAATGACTGCTGCAGAAGTTGCATGGATGAGGAGGAGGAAGAGTCCATTCTTCACCTCCTATGCACCTGTCCTGCTTTCAACTCGAAGAAGATAACATCTCGGAGAGTACTTCTTTGACAATCCTGGTGAACTCGATATTATTAATATCAATCGCCTCCGCCGCTTTACCTTGAGCTCCTGTTGGTTCAACGGGTAGTTTGAGATTATTAGATCCTGTGGTGTCACAATGGGCCAATTCTGGCCTAAGTGTGGCTGCACTTGAGTGTAGCCTGCCACTATAACCTAACCTAACCTAACCTATGGTCAGTGGTCATAGTCATATGAAGTGTGACATAGATCATGGGCTAATTGAAAAAAAAAAACCGACTACCCTATATCGCATCCATACGACTGTTATGAACTAGTGAGAACTGTTGGCAAGAAGAAAATGTTTACATTTAATAAGATAACTCATGACAAGTTTTATGATTATGCATCATTATTAAAATCCGAGCTGGTCTTATTATACACAGATACTTTGACTAATCCAATGAAAAAAAAGAGTTTAATGAGCCTGATACCCCTTATAAGACCTGAGTAAACGAATTTTATGCAAATATTAAAATTTATGGAAGATGACTAATTTTTAAAGAATATGAATTTATTTATTTATCTTATTCATTTTCAAACACATAATTTACTTATTCCAGAGTTTTTTTTTTAACTTATGCTTTTTCTTTATAAATACCTTGCTAAACACCTATAACAAAATAACGTTTATTTGCTTTAATTTTGTTTTGTTGTTTATTGATTTTTACAGTATAAGTCACTTTTCAAATAAAATATTGTTGATCAAATTAGTACAAGTCACCTTATTTCCTTATTTACTACAAAATATAAAAAAATCCTTTTTCTATTTATGAGTTCGACATAAAAACACAAGTTAAAAGTTTGACTAAGAAAAAAAATCGAAGATAGAAAGTTTTTTTTGTCTCCTGAAAAACTGCAATTTTTGACTTGTAGGTACTCCTTCTACCGCCCACCTTAGATTTTCAAAAACAGTTTCATCGAAATCTGTGCAGTAGTTTTCACGCCAACCGCGAACATAGAAAACGGCTACAGTTTTATTATATGTTGTATTGTAACGACTCTTTTGTCGCTATGTTTGTTGACAGACCAAGATTCTTGTATCTTGACTGTAGTGATGGCATATCAGAACACCCAAGTAACGATATATTTTGATTACGGCAGCTCCAAGTCCAAGCACTCAAGCAGACTTACTTGGAAAAATGAAAATGTGTTAGCAACTGGCGAATGATATCTTATAAAATTTATTTTTTCTCTAACTATTTATAAATACAATCAAAAATGTTAAATTTTGGATGAGCATGCAAAATTACAGTGTATGAAAATACATTATCAAGCCGACGAAATTCAAGAAAAGTGTGTGTGGATTATGTTACCAAATTGTGACGATATACTGTATACTGATAGCGCAAGGCGGAACTACAGTGTGTTTGACAAGAAAAGAACGTCCAAATAATAAAAGTACAAAGTGGTGTAAAAGAAATAACATAAAATTTAAGTGGCTTGGACTTGCACCAGCCAAATCAGCCCGCCGCAATGAAACATTTTACATATTTTTTTACACATTTATTACAATTTATTACAGTTAGTCCCAATTTTATTACACTTGCCCTACCGGAGATATCGCGTGCTGTTGTAGGTTTTATTTGAACCTACACCACCACTCTATAACTTCCGATACCTATAAATAAGATATTTGGTTAAATCTTAAACCAGAATTTATTACACATTTATTACAGCTGCACCAAATCAGTTAACAGTTTATTAAATGGTTATTTACAAAAGTACAAGCATTAGAAGAATGCCATGTTTAATTTGAAAACATCGATTTTTTGTTGCCTTCCAATAGTGGTGCTTATTTATGTTTTGACCTTCGTATTACCTACCCCAGATTTCGTGTGCGATCATCTGCAACTCTAATCAAACCGTCAGTACCGCGGTGCACCTTGATTATTCCGCCAAGCAGCCACTTCATGATCAGGACATTGTCTTCCTTCATGATAACAATATTGCCGATTTCAGGATTCGATGATGACGTTTTCCACTTGCTTCTGTGCTGCAGCTCGTTTAGATCCCCTGTCGCTGAAGACTTCTTTATGAATGGCCTTCGTACTAAAGCAGCCAAAAATTGAAAGGTAGCTCTTTTGTGGACGACTACCCTTTGAACGGTAATGAATCTAGATTGGGCCGCAAAAATCTACTCTGCAATTGATGAAAGGACGCGCTGGTTGAACACGATAGAGTGGCAAGTTACACATCATCTAAGATTACATTTTAAGCTTAGCCCTGATGCAGTTTGTACATTGCTGAACGATTGATCGTGCTATATTCTTTCCTTTGATCGGACTAAAGCGTTGTCTAGTTATTGCTAACAGCTCGTTTTGATTCAAAAAAAAAAAAAACAGAAAGTCCAATTATTTTGCTTATATTTCCTTGAATTTCTTTAAGTCTATATTTATAAAAATAAGTTGAATTTTGTTTGTCGCCAATGTTCTCTGTAATGCCTGAACCGATTTTGATTCTGGAAATTTCCATGAAAGGTGACGTTAATACCATGGTTTGTAAGTAAATACGGTCTTTGTAGGTGTATTGGTTCATGAGTTATAGGGGCGTGGCACCGCCCATACATTCAAAATCTTATATCTTGAAAATCATCGAATCGATTGACTTCAAATTTACACACAATCTTAGGTATTGGCCTAGGAGTATTCATGTGACGATAGGTCAAAATTGGACAAAGAGGCTTGGCACCGCCCATACACAAAAAACAGTCAAAATCGTATATGTATTTCGAAAGCTACCAAATCGATTTCTAATTCGAGTGCGTCAAGTTAATCGTAATCCTGTAATGGACTTCATGCCGGAAATTTACAATGCAGCAAAGATTTGTATTGAATATTTTTGTTTGTCGATTGCTAATAAAGCATTAGCACAGTTGGGAATGCCATCACCTAATCGTGCCATGCATGAAATTTTTGATCTAGAATTGCAATGTGACCTAAAGTACGATCGCATCGAATTTGGGATGGCTGTTGATGAGCCTAGATTGATAACATTGCCAAATGATTTTTGCCGTTTTGTAGCTGCTAAGAACAAAAATGTCAGTAATTTAAACATTTAAGTGGAAAATTTAAAGGCAAAGACCATTTAAATTTAAACGACTTCAGTTTTCTATTCGCCTTGCGTTTGCGGTTACTATTAAAAAGGCGGAAGGGCAAAAGTTTTGAATTTGTGGAGCGAATTCAAAGTATCCAGTTTTCTCACATGGACAATTATGTGTATGTACCTACCCTGTTTGCGTGTTGGTTAACAAAATTATCAGTTTTGCATATTTACAATGAAAATGGAAAAACCAAAAATATTGTGTACCACAAAGCATTACAATAAAAACTATTTATCACTGATTTAAATGAATTTGAATTTGATAGTTTTTATATAAATAGATAGAAAAGCTCCTTAAAGCAAAAAAAATTGAAATTCTTGTCAGTGAAAACTCCCTAAATGGAGTTACGGGGTTTCGACTTGCAAACGTTTAGCAGTTTTTTGTTAGTTGAAATTAATTTAGCCTATTATAATCGATTGTAAAACTCATAATAAATAGAATTTCGGTTGAATCTATTTATTCTGTTGTGAATGGTTATAAAAGGAAAGCTGTAGTTTTATTTAATTTCGTTGTTAAGTTTTTAGTGCAGTGAATTTTAACAATGGAAAGCAGGGAAAAGAATAGTAAACTTAGCTTTACAAAACACAGGCAAAGCAGAAGTACAGATATGTGTAGAAAAAGAATATAGATGAATAGTAAATACCTACTAAGATAAAGTTTTATTATTATGATAATAGATAGTTGTAATAATAATGATGTAAATGTGAATTCCTATGAGATAGAAGTCAAACAATCAGACGCGGTAAATTGGCCAGCTTATTTTAGTTTTAGCTCAATACAAAATAGGAAGACTTTGATTTCGATAACGACGATGTAGATGGAGATTTAGATTTTGTACCAGATGATTGTACAAAAGTTCATCTAATTCACCTGAAGAGATCATCTTACTCATAAAAAACGGAATAGGTGGAACAAGGCAAATCCTGAGAGCTGGTTGTACAACGTATAGACAAAAACGCATTTTGAGACAAACCTACGTTTCTAGAAATTCTATAATTCCTGCGAAATTTCCAAAACCTACTGATTGTAACAAATGCTACCACAAGTGTACTGACAGCTTTATAAACAATTAAAGACAAAACATTTGCGGGAAATATTTTAGAATCTTGGATTATAACCGAAAAGAAAATTGTATTCTGCGGAGTATACTATGTAATGAACCAGCAAGACAAAGCCCTCGGGGCGAAAATTCAAGGCATAGAAAACGAGCGATCATATTAGTTTGCCGCAACTTTTTCCTTAAGATGTTATCGATTAACGATGAACCTCTTAGATCTGCTATCAAAGGAGCAAACTTAGTAACCGACAGATCGGATAAACGGGGCAGCTATCATCCAGGAATTAAAACAAGAGAAGCCAATAAAATTGCAGTAAATTAGCATGTTGAAGGATTTCCAGTGATTTCAGTCCAGTCATTTTTTCAGTTGAAAAAAGATCAGTGTGCGGTTTGTGCCAAATATTTTTTTGCGAAAAATTACAACAAACAGGACCTGCAAGCTGAATATTCTATGCATAAAGAACGTGAAAAAGAAGCCCTTTCCAGCAAAGCAAATGCTAAGGAACTAGCTAGCCGAGAGAAGTCGTTTGTAACTGCCACTTTTGACCTTCAAAGTGTTCTTCAAATTCCATGTAGTGACGTGTCACCTATGTACTATAGTCGAAAGCTCTGTTGTTATAATCTCACGATTTATAAGGGCGCTGCACCCCACAACGGTATGAGAGCGTGCATAGTGCAATTGAGTCCCAAAAAAAGTAGATATGCATCAGTTTACACAATGCACGACTGGCTAAATTTATTCCGTCTTGCTCGTTCCAAAAGAGGAAAAAACAAAAATAGAGAATATAAAGTTACTGAGCTAAAGTTTAACGAAATCCTCAATATTTCATCACTAGCCAAAACAACGCTTAAAAATTTAAATGTTGATACCGAGCGAAGAAAAGTGAACAGGCTCAAAGAAAAAAGCTTTAAGTATTTAAAAGGTTGGCCCCTATGCGACTATAATTGTCAGTGGAAGGCGAAGAACTTAAAAATGTAAAACTAGAAACACTTCACAATAAGCCACTGCCAATAACGTCCCAAAGAAACAAGACTTGTTGCGTTTGTGTGAGAGCGGAGTTCTTCCAGAAGAATTTCATGGATGGTACAAATCCCTTCCAGTATCCACCATTCCATTAGCAGATCGAATTCCTGAAGCAGAAGTTGAGAGCAGCAACGATGAAGAGGAATAAGACTTTTTCTAAAACGTTTATCTAATTATTTTTTTTTTTAACTTGAGTTCCTTAATTTTAAATTATTTTTGAATTTTTTGTACTATTTTCTTAAACATTTTCGAGATTGAATTGCTGTGAAATTTTTTATAGAAAAATATTCAATAATTTTTCTTAAACGACATATTTTGATTTTTAACTTTCTCGTATTACGTAGTAAGAGAAAGGTATTGTAATCGTACAAAAAATCGAACTCGAGATTTTAATCAAGTCTGAAATTACGATGATAGAGGAACTCGAAAAAGTGGGTCTCGCAATTCTGTCCGTCTGTCTGTCTGTCCGTCTGTCCGTCCTTCCCGAGCTCTACAGCGCAAACGGCTGGACGGATTTCTTTCAAACTTCGGATTTGGAGGGCTTACAGTTCGGGCCACTTTTTTTTTGCACGTTAAGTGTTGCCGTTCTAACGGTATTCAGCAATTTTGAGTTTTTCGAAAACGGTTCTAACGATTTCAACCAAAATTGTTATTTGGGCTTAAGTAGGTGTAACTAAGATGGCTGCATACCCAGTTTTTCGCAGAAAAATCGAATAACGGTAATTTTGATAATTGGTCATATCTCAAAAACGGTCAAAACTATTTCGACAAAAATTCATATTTAAGATAATACGGTCATTCCCAACATGATGGCAAACTCAGTTTTTCCCTAAGTTATTGTTCAACGGGCTATTTTGGAAAAATGTTGTTTTTTAAGACTTTATTTAATTGTTTACTTGAAAACGGCTTTAACGTTTTTAACCAAAATGTATACTTGCACTATTATATATGGGGTTAACATGGCTGCGTACCCAGTTTTTGGCTAATAAACGGTACTTTTGAAAAGTGGCCTTATCTCGAAAACGGTCAATACGATTGCAACAAAAATTAATTTTTTATGTAATATGGTCATTCCTAACATGATAGCATACTCAGTTTTTCTCTAAATTGTTTATAATATATTTTTGGAAAATTGGCATATTTTGAAAATTTAGTTTTCTTTTGTATTACCTAGGTACATGAAAGCGGCTTAAGCGATTTTGACCAAAATGCATACTTGGAGTAAAATTGACGTTTTCAACATTATTGCGTTCTTTATTTTCGATTATAAACACCGGAAACGCTGATTTTGGAAACTGCTCAAATCTCGAAAACGCGATTCCTATACTCAGTTTTTCGCTAAATAGTTGAGCAAGATTATTTTTCGAGCTCAACATTGCAATATTTGTTACTATTTTGTTCGCATTATTTTACAAAATCAGCTTTAAAGATTTTGACTAGAATGTTTATTTGCGATAACATAAGTATTCTTAATAAAACCCTTACTTAGTCTTATAACCATAGAAACTCCTTTTTAGCAATTATTTCCCACTTCTTCTTTTTTCAGCCATATTGACCATGAACCTTAAAATAATTCCAACCAATTGGAGTCTACACTATCAGAAACCCGCACTTCATTTGCAACCGCCAAACACGTCCATCGATAAATTCAAAAACAAACCTCTAAATTCTTTCATCACAAACCCTACTTCGAGTCATGGCCACCTACAAGCATCACCAATTTGAAAAATCTTGTTTTATAGCCTATAAACAATAATACAAGAAAAATAAACCAACCAAACTGATGATATGAACGAAAAAGTTTCGTGCGATCCAGTCGTGCACTTTATTTTTTGTTGGAGTATGCTACTATCCGATGGAGCACTCAGACACAACTACTGGTACATTGTACTGCCAAAACAGACACCTTTCAGTGCTGTACCTACTTAGTTTTCCCGTCTTTCGAAGAAAGACGTGAAGGAGCTTCAGTGATGAAGAGCTTAGATGTTCTGCACTCACCACGTCAGCCTCAAAGATCCGCCACCTGATGCGAGCAAAGGCAGGACAACTACAGTTCCGCTGCATCGTCGTCCTCTCCACAAGCAGGACAGATGGTGGTGTCGCTCAAGCCCAATACATTTAAGTGTTTGGCAAAAGTTTGGTAGGCCAAAAGGACACCCACAAGCAGTCTACAGTCGATTCTCCTGAGAGACAGCAGGAAAGACGTGGACCTTTTGCAAATGTCCGGACGCAGTCGTTTGGTCTGTCTACACCCAGCACAGTCACGCCACCGACACTCGTGTTCACGACAAACACAAGTATCAATGGATGACCTAACCACAGATCCCGGCAGACCCAACGCAGTTTCAGGTCCTGAGAGAGCTTCTTCTGAACCCAGCCTGGCAAGCTCATCAGCGATCTCGTTTCCCTGGATACCAATGTGACCTGGGACCCAGACAACTTGGACGAGGTAAGAGGGTTGAGCATCGCTTTTAGTGCAGCTTGGCTATCACTGCAAACGCATATGCTTCTAGCCCTCCACCTGTTTGTCTCAATATATTTAGTGCTTAGCCATAAGGATAGCGAAAATCTCCGCTTGGAAGAAAGACGCATATGGTCAACTAAGGGGTAGTGTAATCTAATGTTCTCGCTTTCCACGAAGACTCCAGAAAGAGACCCATCTCCGGTTCTGGAGCCATCCGTGTACCGCATATAAAGACAGACGTGCTAAAGTCGATGACGTCGATATCCGTAAACCATTCCGGCTCCAGAAAAAAGTGTTCTATTTTATTGCCTTTCGTGTAGCCATTTTATAAATTTTACAAATTGTTCCTGTAAAATAAACGAAAACCACAACTAAAAAATTGAAACACTTCAGAATATTCATATGCTTTCATAATAACAGACATACTTTGCCCGTACTGTCAAACGCAAGGTTTAAAATAGTTTTTAGTACTTAAAATAAACCAATATAAACCAAAAGCTTAAACCAGGTAAACCGAGTGAATATTAAGTGGGCAGGTTTAAATTTTTCGGCTTTAAAAGCGTATGGTTTAGTCAGGTTTATTTTCTTGGTTTAAAAGCGTTTTAACCTCGTTTTTAAACCGAGTGAATAATACGGCCGTTAGGCCTATGCTCAAGCTCATACCTACTGAATATACATATAAAATTTCATCAAAATCGGTCAAGCCATTCCGGATCAGTATAAACTCTAAAACTGTGACACGAGATTTTTTCCATGAAAGAGCTTCGCTTCGCAATTATACTTTTGTTCCAAAAATGAAAAACACACAAAACGAATGTGAGAAGCTACTCACTTGTGCACTTATAATTTAATAATTTTGTTTTGTCTAATTTAGATCAATCTTCACAAAAATACTCCTGAGCCAATACCTAAGACTTTGTGTAAATTTGAACTCAATCGATTCAGTGGTTTTCGAGACATAAGATTTTTTTTTTGTATGGGCGGTACCACGCCCCTTTGTCCAATTTGGCCAATCTTCACAGGAATACTCCTGGTCCAATACCTAAGATTGTAAAAATTAACTCAATCGATTAGGTGGTTTTCGATATATAAGATTTTTAGTGTTTTTTTCTATGGGCGGTGCCACGCCCCTTTGTTAATTTTTAACTAATCAGAAACCTTCGCGGGCTCATGCACAACAACTTTGCTAAATGTCATCACATGATTAAATGCATAGTTTGCGAGTCTATAAAGGACATACAGACAAATATTAATTAATATATGTATAGATTTTCAAATCCAGATGATTCCTGGGTGTTTTTGAGTCGGACGGTCGAAGATTTGTATTTTAAAAAAGCAAAAAAAAAATTGAATTAGTGCAGGATAGCGATCTTAAGCACTCCTAAATGATAGCAAAAGAGTGAAACCTTTAGAATGTCAAATCGTAGTTGCTTTATCCTCCACAATCCCCAGAACTTAATCCGATTAAAGATCTCTGGGATTATTTGGAAAAAATGTCATAGAATTTGAATTAACTGTCGGTCGACAGGAAGCCACGACGCGGAGGATATTAAGTCGTTTGAAGGTGAAGGGTGAAATCAGTAAAAATTGAGATTTCGAAGGGACAGTATTGATGAGCCAAGTTTCGTCATTCGATTATTATAAAAGCACACTTGATGGAAATATGTACTTGCCTTTGTTTTACTGCCAATATCATCAAAAATTTACTTTCGGAATATCGATAAACAAAATCATCTTCGACTGCTTCTAAGTCGATCATCTGTGTTAGATTTTCTAATCCAACAACAAAGCAGCGAATAATGTGTGCAAAGAGGAAAAACAAAAATAATCTAAACACTCATTTCCAATATTAATTGGGATTTAGACCTATTGCGACTCTGGTTCCATGAACATAATTTAGTAATAAGCTCTAAGACCAAGATAATGTTTTACAGTTTATCTTCATCTACCATGTTGAATGCAAATGTTTGCTTCCATGCTCCTGAATGTTGTAGATTCAAACTGTTTACTTACCACTGTTCTCTCCTCCCTCCTTTTATTGTGATTTGAACTGTAGTGATAAATGTTTTCTAGTTGAGAAAGTCATAGAGTTTAAATATTTGGGACTGACTCTAGATTCTCGGATGAGTTTTGCTAATGATGCTGAATCCCTGAAGAAGTATTTCCGCTGTACCCTGCTACATTTTTATTATTTGCGTAATGTATGCTCAACTAAACTGTTAAAGACAATTTACTATGGTATTTTCCATTCTAAGTTACAATATGGAATTGCTTGCTGGGGTGGTGTATATCGTAACAAAATACAACCACTTTTGAAATATATGTCGTTAGAAAAATTTGTCGTAAGGCTGGTAGGCACTCTAGCTTTCCTCTGTTCTGTGCTCTTAAGATACTACCAATTCGTCATTTATACTGTTTCAAGGTGCTAAAAACTTTCTATATGAAGTCTGGCAATCTCAATTTTCGTTTAATTTCGAGATACAATCTTCGTGGAAACCTTTCTAACTTATTATCTGTTCCTTTTTTCCGTACCACTGCTTATCGTAACTTTTTCTCTATTATGTCTTATCGGTTGTTTAACATTCTTCCTCAATCAATAAGGACTATAACTGTACCTGGAATGTTTTTTAAAACCGTTAAAATGTGGCTTCTTTCCTTAGACTATGTTGCTCTGGAATCTTATATTTTTGATGTTTTGGGTTAACTTTACTTTGACATTTCAAATTTTTTACTACATACTTCTGTTATTTTTACTTAGTTTTTTGATATCATTTGTATTATAAAAAAAAAATTAAAAAATTATGTGAATTCTATGAGGGTCACCCTTTACCTTTAATTCTTGCTATTGTAATTTAAAGTGGCATTCAACTCTATTTTTTAATTTCTCAAAAATATTGAATGTCGCCAACCTTTCTTATATTTTTCTTTAAATTAAATGGAATTTTTTATATTTTTATATTATTCTATAATTGTTAAGAAATTTATATGAAACTAGCGGACCCGGCAAACTTCGTATCGCCCCAATTTTACGCCTTCAGATAAACTCCAGAGGGATAATAAAACACAGATAGTTAAAATTTCAATTTAGCAATCAATTTAAGAATGGTTTTTAATGCGAAAAACAGAGAAATTCGAGATTAATCCCACAGACTTCCAACAATTGGCCTTGCGATTTGTTGATTGTCATCGCAAAAGCCAATCAAACGGGAATCCGCTAGAACTGGAATGGTGGATCAGTTGGAATAATCGGAGATCTTGGGAAAAGGACTTCCTCTCCTTTGAATTTGCCCTTGATGATCGTCGCTTGAATCAAATTGTGCATCAGTTTCTTGACAGACAACCGCGTACCGTTGCACAATTTCGGATTATGATTACAATCGATCCCACCTTCAGCTGTAAATTATGCGGCGGAGTTCCTGGCACATCAACCGAATTCAAAAATTTTGTCGGACAGTTGGTCGCTCCATTCTCGTCGGTCACGAGGTCAACGGATTTGTAGGAATGCAATTCTCCAGCAATTTGATTTTGAATAATCAAATTCAAGCTATCGACGTCCTTATTCTTCGCTGCTATTGTATTGGCCGTTCACTAATCCAACCGAGATTTTTATAATTTTGTGTAATGGCGTGGAACAATTTGGTGATGAGTTCCTCCTTTTATGATGTGAACTCGCAAAATTTTGCAGAGAACGATATCAATCTAGTCGAAACATTAACACGAATTTGGCCAATGCAAAATGCCAGGAGTTGTCTCAAGAATTCAGCAGCCGATTGGTCGTTCTGCAATGCGACTCTCATGTTCGTGGTCAATTTCAAGAAAAAGTCACAAAAAAGACGATTTCAGGCATGCATTGAGTTAATTGGCAGCAGTAGATTTCGGGATGACCAGAAGCGTTTGACGAATATTTTTGGAGAGCAATATCATAGCCCCACCAAATCACCTCGTAAATCCTTCATTGATCGGTCAACTGCCTCCTAAGTTCGTTTATGTGGCATCGTGCATTCATCCCAATTGATAATTTTACTATTGCTGAATTCTTGGTCATTGTGCATGTTGGCTTGTCAACCGTGAGAAGATTCATCGGCAGCTTCAAAGCGGAATGTGCAGTTCGACCGCCTTCCAGCAGTGTGGCAGCAATGCCAGAGGATGCAACAGTCAACGCAATTTGAGATCTTGACCGAATTGTTGCCAGAATCAACGAAATGACGAATGTCTTGCCTGTCCCAACGGGAGCATCGAGAAAGTAAATGCCTCCCGTCAACAACCCTTATCAACGAATAGTACACGTACAGCAGAAGAACTGCTCGGCATTCAAAAGCGGCACATTTGTTTGGACTCTTTCGGCCAGCTCATACCGATCATAGTCTTCCCCCCGTTGCAATTCGCCCTTGAATGCATCGTGCATCGAACTATTTGGCGTTGGCATTCCCAATTTCGACAGCAGACTGCCGCACATGAGTACGCATATGTCTTCGATCAGAACTAACTCTTCGTTGCGCATCCCGTCGTTAATTTCAAGATCAAAATTCGAAGTTGTCGTGCGAACTCTGTGCAAAATGTCGTCAGCCACGTCGCGGTCGGGTTCAAGGGATGAAATATCGCTATGATGATGGCAAACAATGTACCAATTTGATTCACTGGCGTAGAAAAAGTTGCATCGGCGAGCGTTGAGTTCCAATGTGTATCGTTTTCGGACAAATTTAAACATTGGTAAAACTCCTGAAAAGTGGCGCACAGCACACCATCTCCAGTACGCAAGGAATCGAAGGTTTTAGGGCCTATAATGTTCACAAAAAGCTATAAATCATCAAATCATGCGATAAAATGCAAAAATTCGTTGAAAAAAAATTCAAATTTTTCGTGTTTTTCCGGAATTTTCCAAATTTTCCACTAAGAATTTTTGATTTTTCCATTCGAAAAGCCATTCCGGAACAATTGCACAAAAAATTCCATACAAAAAATCAAATTTCGATTTTTCCAATTTCCCGACTTTTCTGTAGGGTTTTACCAAAATTTTCTTTCGTAACAATATGCTCCTGGTAATTACGAAGAACAGAAAAGAAATTTGAGCCAAATCGGCCCAGCCGTTCTCAATTGATGATTCACTATACATTTTTCACACCATTTTTATATATATAGATAATAAATAATAAAAAAAAAAACTTTTGGGAAGTCTAAGAACAGCTGAGTTTGACAAGAGACTTGACAGTCGATTTACGCGAAATACGCAAAGACATTCCCGAGGGTTGTTCAAACAAAGCACCGCAGAAATTTATAAATTTATGAGCTGCATAAAATTATGAGATTAAGTGAATACCCTTAATGTTTTTTTAAAGGCGTATCGGCTTGATCATCGTTGTGTGTATCGTTTCACTTCTATGGTAATTGTTCACACTAGTTTTGCAATAAGGTGAGGTAGGATGTGCTTACGTTTTTTCATAATGTATTTCCAAAGGCATTCTTCTCAGTGCTGCGAAACAAGTCAAGAAAAAAACAGGACGGGGTGACGCTGACGCGTATTAGTTCTCAGTGCATTAATAAGAGTATAAGTAATTTTTTAAAATTTATACCGTTTTGAATTTAAAAAACATTGCAAAAAGAAATGGAAAAGCATACATTAAAGTTTAGTTAATTTTTACTTGTGGGACAATAATCGTTCATTCAGATTGGTTAAAAAATTAACAGACGAATAATATTTTTCCAAATAACTTCCAGAATATGCGGGTGAGGCTTGCTACTCAAACATTAAGTGCGACAGTTTTAGCTGGTATTTATACTCTTGCCAGTAGATATAGGTGCTCAACTACTATCAAAACTGGTGAAATGATCGAAAAACTAGATTTGTAGGTTGGACGATCTTTTGAATTCGTCTAAATTTAAGGACCTCAAAAAATCTAGAAGGCCATTTTTCGGAAATGAAGAGCAAGTCAACTTCTTAAATGATATGCAAAATATTACTTTTCTTGATAAGTGGGTAGGTATCAATGTAACCAAAAAATTTCGATTTTTAAAGGGATGGCAGCAGAATATAAATGCTTTCATTGCCATTTCAAGTGATTGAAGAGCAGATGGTGTTCAGTTCCATTTAACGAGAAACCTCAATCAAGATTGTCTGGAAAATACATTCGCTGTTTTACGCAACCGAGGAGGAAATAACAAGGTACTGCATTTAAACGATCATTTTCAGCAAAGAACATGGGGGATATACCATATAACCCAAGGAACTTGCGATCCGCATCACCAAAAAAGGGGACAAAGTGATTAACATTTTCAAAACTGAATCTGACTATAAAACTGTTGATTTCGGTACTGAAAATTTAAATTAAAAAAAATACCATCAAAAACAGAAGTGTGAGTTGGAATTAAGTCAGAAACCTAGTGTTTCCTCCATATTCACTGATTTCAAAGAATATGAAGGTGCGCAATTAACGCGCCTTTCTCAAAACCTATTAGGGGTTAGAGAGTCTGGAGCAAAAATTTATTTCTCGTTTTCCTACCTACTTTTGCAAAAATCTTGAAATGGAAATATATAATATATCAAAGAATAAATTTGATGAGGTGTTCTTGCTATAAAAATCAAAACAAAGAATCTATATAAAAATGGTGTGAAAAATGTATGGTGATTCATTAATTGAGAACGGCTGGGTCGATTTGGCTCAAATTTTTTTTCAGTTGTTCGTAATTGCCAGGAGATTATTTTGGGAAAACACTCTGGGAAAGTCGGGATATTGGAAAAATCGAAATTTGATTTATTATAAGGATTTTTTTGTGGAATTGTATCGGGATGACTTTTTGTATGGAAAAATATAAAATTCTTATTGAAAAATTCCGGAAAAACACGAAATAATTAATTCTTAATCTAATACCTGCAGCAAATTATTGTAATTAATTCTTAATCTAATACCTACAGCAAATTTTTTTAAATGATACAGTTAAATTGATATTTCTCTCTCTATATATATAAATCTCGTGTTATAGTTTTAGTGTTTAAACTCCTCCGAAACGGCTTGACCGATTTTGATGGAATTTTATATGTATATTCATTGGGTATGAGAATCGGTTTATAACTAATTTTTATACCACTAAGTGTAAAGGGTGACTCACCCCAAACAAAAATTTACATTGTTTGGACAAATTTTTTTTTGTAATTTTTGTATGGTGTGGCATTAAAAAATACATTCGGTTCTTAATTTTCACCCTTCTACCACTAACCCGTACTTTTTAATAGCATTTTATATTTAATATTTCTACTGTATTATTTTAAGTAAAAACTAAAAAAGTATCTGCAGGGCTGTCATTATTGCCTTCAGATAAAGTCAGTGATAATAAAACACAGATATTTAAAATTCCAATGTAATGTATTTGAATTGAATCGAAGTCAGTAGAGAGCGATTTGATAAACAATGTTTTTCGATTTGTTTTCCGGGGCAAAAACAAAAACAAACAACGAAGACGGTTTGCCAACACGCGAACAGGCAACGTACAGCTGACCATGCAAAAAACAGGGAAATTCGTGATTAGTCCCACATTGTTATCGCAAAAGACAATCGAACGGGAAACTGAATCCGATTGAACTGGAATGGAAGATCAGTTGGAATAATCGGAATTATTGGGATTAGGACTTCCTCTCCTTTTTATTTGCCCTTGATGATCGTCGCTTAAATAAAATTTTTAATCAGTCTTGACGGACATTTGGATTTAGCAAAATAATTACAACCGATCCCACCTTCAGCAGTAAATTATGCGGCGGAGTTCCTGGCACATCAAGCGAGTTCAAAATATCCGTCGGATTCGTCGCTTCATCCTCATCCGTCACGCGGCCAACGGATTTGTAGGAATGCAATTCTCCAGAAATTTGACTTTGAATAATTAAATTTAAGCTATCGACGTCCTTATTCCTCGCTGCTAGTATTGCCCGTTCACTAATCCAATCGAGATTTTTATAATTTTGTGCAATGCCGGGGAACACTTTCGATAATTTGAACTCGCAAAAATGTGCAGGGTGATATCGTTCCCAGTCGAAACATAAACAGGCTGAATTCTTAGCCATTGTGCACATTGGCTTGTCAACCGTGAGAAGATTCATAGGCAGCTTCAAAGCGGAATGTGCAGTTCGACCGCCTTCCAACAGTGTGGCAGCAATCCCGGAAGATGCAACAGCCAACGCAATTTGAGATCTTGACCGAATTTTGCCAGAATCAACGAAATGACGAATGTATTGTCTGCCCTACCGGGAGCATAGGAAAAGTAAACGCCTTCCGTTTCATCGTCAACAACCCTCATCTTCGAATCGTACACATTCTTATGCTAGATATTCAACAGCGGCACATTTGTTTGGACTTTTTCGGCCAGCTTATCCCTTGATTATTGTCGCGATTGAATGCATCGAACGATTTGGCGTTTGCATTTCCAATTTCAACAGCAAGCTGCCGCACATGTTTCCGATCAGAACTAATGCTTCAGTGCGCATCTTCTCGTTAATTTCAAGATCGAAATTCGAAGTTATCGTGCGAACTCTGATCAAAATGTCGTCAGCCGCTTCGTGGTCGGGTTCGAGGCAGGGTTGCCAGAAGTTGATTGGCTTTAGGCGCCCAAATTTTGAAAAAGTATAGCCCAATATCGTTGAAATGAAACTAAAAAAAAAAACTGTCAAATCCAAATGTCATGCAAAAGAAATTGGTGTCCATGCAAGTTGACAGCCCATAAGTTGTCACATGAAGGCAAAAGTGCAGCCAAATATAAAAATTCAGGTTAGTTTTAAAATATATATATTGTTTTAGTTTTGTGAAGGAATAAAACATACGAAATTAACACCAAATTTGTAAAATGATATATCGCCCAAAACAATGTTGGGCGCCCTGGAACAAAATTTCTATCGTTTTTTAAGAAAAAAGATAGCCCAAAATACGATAAAGCGCCCAATCTGGCAACACTGGTTCGAGGCATGAATTGTCGCTATGATGATCGCAAACAATGTACAAATTTGATTCACTGGAGTAGTTGCATCGGCGAGCGTTGAATTCCAATGTGTATCGTTTTCGAGCAAATTAAAACATTGGTGAACCATCTATAGTTCCCAGGGAATCGAAGGATGTAAGGCCTGTAATGTGCACCAAAAGCTATAAATCATCAAATCATGCGATAAAATTAAAAAATTCTACGAAAAAAAAATCAAATTTTTCGGGTTTTTCCGGAATTTTCCAAATTTTCCACTAAGAATATTTTATATTTACATTCGAAAAGCCTTTTCGGAACAGTTCCACAAAAAATTCCATACAAATTTTTTTCCAGTTTCCTGACTTTTCCGGAGGGTTTTCCCAAAATTTTCTTTCATAACAATATTCTCCTGCCATAAACGAACAACAGAAAAAAAATGTGAGCCAAATCGGCCCAGCCGTTCTCAATTGATGTCACTATACCATTTTTACATAGATATCTTCCGACTACTAGATTTTTTAAATTTTCAGCAGTAAACACTATCTATCAAAAACCAAATATGCATGAAAGCCTACCAATTGAATTTAAAATTCACAAAATGGTGCACACACACGTAAGCAAACAACTAAATATTGTGTGTGTGTATCCTTTTTCATCCATCCATTATCACGGCAAAGCAAAGGTAACCCCAAATATGGCGGGATAGACTTAGATTAGATTGCCGGAGAGCCCTCAAGGGGGCTCTTGCGCTGCGGCCTCTTAAAGAAGCCTATTGTGCCTTCCCTGGTAAAGTCCTAGAGCCATCTTTTCAATCCGGGGACAGTCAGGAAGAAAATAATCTTCTCTGAGTGTATATCAGCGAGAGTTGCTGAAGTGACCATTTCCTCGCCAAGTATTTTTTTCCTAACGTTGAGTAGAGCCGGGCATTCCATGAGTATGTAAAGAGAGGATTCATCACTCTCAAGACATGGTCTACATGTTGGATCCGAAAAGCTTCTAATGCGGTGTAGGTGTTTTTTCATGAGGCCGTGGCCACTTATTATTCCTGTTAGTATTCTTAGGTTATTTTTTTTAAGTTAATCAGGAAGTAGGATTTCCTGGGAGTGTTTGGGGAAAAATTGTCTGGGTGCAGTTCTGCCCAGGAGTTTTAAGCCAGACTTCATTGGATTCAATACACGATAGTTTCTTGATGTATACCCTGAAATGGTTTTTGCTTACTTCACAAAAGGGTTCAGGTCCGATAAGCGGAATTGTAGCGCCGATTTTAGCCAGTGAGTCAGCTTCTTCTTTACCAGCAAAGCCCTTATGGGCTAAAAATTTTATTATTATGGGCTAGAATCCAGTGAAAAATATGTCGGGTTATTAAAGCATTCACTGTCACTGGATTTTTTCAACCCGCTTGGTCATGCGCAATCATAGTACAGCGGGTGCAGGTATGTAATAAAGGTGTGTGGGCGGCTTCATACACTTTTACAACGCTTTGTCTTGCTCTCTTGCCAAATTTCTATTTCATTTCATTTTATTCATCCATAAATCGCGTTTTAAATTTCGATGGAGTGTGAGGCCTTGGGGGCATAGGATTAAGAGAGATAGGGTGTGAAATATGTAGATACGGAACTAAGAGAGAGAGAGAGAGAGAGTGATTTAACATTTGAAACAAATACCTGTTGTAAAAAGGAAGACGAATTGTTTTAGGTCAGTGGTAAGAAATATCTCTTATTCGCCAACTCGAGCGTTATGGGAAATGTGGATGTGAGAGAGTTCGGGAATACTACCATTTAACAACAATGAATTTTATTGGTTAGCATTTATATATTCTTAGAAGGCGCTTAATTTGATTTGTTTTATTAATGAAGCTATTTACAGGAGATGTTTTTCAAATTTGAAGCATATTAGGTCAAACATGGTTATAAATTTACCACTTTTCGATAACATAGACTGCCCTAGAAATAATAAATTCATGTGGCAAAACAACGTTTTATTGATATTACGAAAGCTTTTGACTTGGTGAATCACAATATTTTATTGAGGAAATTGGAAAACGCTGGATTTCGAGGTTTCGTACTAGACTGGTTTAGGTCTTACTTAAAAGATAGGTCGCAAAGAGTGAAGTTAGATGATATTAGAAGCGAAATTAAATTCATCAATTTGAGAGGACCCCAAGGCTCTGTTTTGGGACCAATTCTATTTCTCATTTATATCAATTCACTTCTTGCACTTAATTTTAAAGGTTCACCTACTGCTTTTGCGGATGATATTGGTTTTTCTTATGGGTTGAACTCTCCTTTGGATCTAGTCTCTGACATTAATTGGGATTTACATTTATTGAGAAGCTGGTTTGCTGAGCACAATTTGATTATAAGCAACAAAACTAAAATTATGTTTTTCAGTTTCTCGTCACTAAATAATTTTGAAGCGAATGTTTTTTATCATTCACCTGACTGCCTAAGATACAATCTTTCTGATTGCTATTGTACGTCTTCTCCCACATTCTATGACAGTTTAAGTTGCAGTGATACGTGTTTTTTGATTGAGAAGGTAACTGAATTTAAATACTTAGGGTTTACAATTGATTCTAGAATGAGCTTTTCGAATCACGTAGAAACTCTGCGGAAGTATTTTCGTTGCACGCTTAGACATTTTTTCTATTTGCGAAATATATGCTCGACAATGCTCTTAAAAACGATTTATTACGGAATCTTCCATTCCAAACTGCAATATGGAATTGTTTGTTGGGGAGGCGTTTATGTGAACACAATTCAATCTCTTTAAGTTCTGCAGAAATATACTTTACGAAAAATATGTCGCAAACCTAGTAGACATCCGAGTTTTCCATTGTTCTGCGACCTGAAAATTCTGCCAGCCCGACATCTGTACTGTTTTAAAGTTTTAAAGACCTTCTTTATGATGTCTGGTTATCGCAACTATCGATTAATTTCAAACTATAATTTACGTGGAAACTTTTTTTACTTAGTATCTGTACCAAAATTTCGCACTACTGCATTTCGTAATTTTTATACAGTTTCATCATGTCGTTTATTTAATAAACTTCCTCAATCGATCAGGACAATAACAATGCCTGGAATGGCCTTAAAACTTCTAAAACCTTGGCTTTAGGTAATTTATTTATTTGTAGTAAATTATTATTAATTTTTATTTTTAACAAGCCTTAATTGTTCAATCAAATTTATTATTCGAGTACAGTTTTTCAAAAGTCAATATTTGATATTGCAAATTGTTTCATTAGGGTCACCCCACCCAAAATATAATATTTGAAGTTGTTATTAAGAGCCCATTGAAGAGGCATTCATCACTATTTTTAATACTTTGTATATATAAATACAGAATGTCTTTCATATTTCTTATATGATATACTTAAAGTAATAATTTGATTTAAGTTCTAAAACTGTTGTTAGTTATTATAAATTTATAAGAAATAAAATTATTATCTATCTATCTATTTAGTTTATGTATAAAAATAAATAAATATGTGGCAGAAAAGGGCCAACCCCTAGCTTCTCACAGCCTTTGGTTTTTTGGGATTTTTTTTCATTTTTGGAAGGATTGGAAGGGATCTACAATGTTATGCCGAGTCCAAACGGCTAATTGAGAAAGTCTTTCATGACAGTTACACTCTCGGATGTTTGTCACACGTGTTATTTGTATTCCTTCGTGGTAGATTTTTAAATAAATTAAATAAAAAAAAACACTCTGATTTTAGAGTCAATTGAAAGAAACTTCTTCCAAAAAGGCGATTAGAAAATTTTGATAAATCAAATGTCTATGTAAATTCGATTATTTTCAATTGGATTTAAATATTTTCTGTACCTAGTGTCGTCGGGTGCGCCCCCTTTTTGCTCCAACACTTAAAAAATTCCTATTTGGAATAGACTGGTTCAATTGGAATAGTTGTTTATTATTGTCCCGACTCATACTTTTTTCGGCTCAACCAGCCCCTAAAATTTTCAATGATGTTTAAATTCGGTGAATAAGTTGGCCAGCTAATAGCTCAAGGTTTTGGCTCTTTATATAGGATTTGCTGATAGGGCAGTACGGATTTACGAATTGCCATGTTGATACGTCCACTGCAAGGGTCCGAAAATGTTTTGAAAGAATGGAAAGGCCAGTTTTAATATACCGTTATAGGCCATCGCATTCATCCTTGTCGACAGAAATTGCAGCTCGCCGTAGAACGAGATCGATCCCCACACCATGACACCTCCGACCTTGTTATGTAAGCGGTCCAGGTGATAGGTTTATTTTCGTAGGTCATGAAAATAATCGGCCCTAGCGAGGTCTCCGTCGGAACGGAAAACTCTCCGCAACGCGTACTCCGTCGGAGGCTCAAATCAAGTTCGAGGTATCCGCTTTCGAAAAAGAAAAAGCTTCATTACAAATCGTAAACAAATTCCGCAAGCAATGTCGGAGGATATCGGAACATAGCTTTCAAAAATGTAACTTAAATATGCACTCCATCGCACTTCAACGCAATTCACCGATATGCGATACAAAATGTCGGAAATATTCTCTGAATAGCTGTTCGGAAGAATACCTCGAAGCAAAAATCCGAAAATTTTTCGGTCCAACGGATATCTCGTTAGGGCAGAATAGCTATAGCCATCGGGTCCAGAGTATATCTATTATAATTTATAACGAGTAGGGACACTCTCATCACTCGAACACGTGGGTACATAGAATTTTATAAGAAACTAGCGGACCCGGCGAACTTTGTCCCGCCCTAATTTACCTAATGCCTTCAGATAAACTCCAGAGTTATAATAAAACACAGATAGGTAGTTAAAATTTCAATGTAATTTATTTGAATTGAATCGAAGTCAGTAGAGGGCGATATGATAAACAATGTTGTTTTCCGGTGCAAAAACAAACAAAGAAGACGACAGGCAACGTACAGCTGACCATTTGAAAAACAGGGAAATTCGAGATCAATCACACAGACTTCCAACGATTGGCCCTGCGATTTATTGATCGTCATCGCAAAAGCCAATAAGAACTTCCTCTCCTTTGAATTTGCCCTTGATGATCGTCGCTTGAATCAAATTGTTCATCATTTTCTTGACGGATAACCGCGTACCGTAGCACAATTTCGGATGATTTAGATTCCGCAACATAATTATAATCGATCCCACCTTCAGCTGTAAATTATGCGACGGAGGTTCTGGCACATCAAGCGGGTTCAAAAATTCCGTCGGATGGTTGGTCGCTTTATCCTCGTCGGTCACGCGGACAACGGATTTGTACGAATGCAATTCTCCAGCGATTTGACTTTGAATAATCAAATTCAAGCTATCGACGTCCTTATTCTTCGCTCCTAGTATTGCCCGTTCACTAATCCAATCGAGAGTTTTATAATTTTGTGCAATGCCGGGGAACACTTTGGTGATGAGTTCCTCCTTCGATGATGTGAACTCGTAAAAATTTGCAGTGGAACTATATCAATCCAGTCAAAACATAAACAGAAAGAGGGCTGGTTGAGCCGAAATGTGTATGAGTCGGGACAATACTAAACAACTATTCCAATTGAACCACTTTATTCCAAATAGGAATTTTTTAAGTGTTGGATCAAAAAGGGGCGCACCCGACGCCACTAGGTACTGAAAATATTTAAATCCAATTGAAAATAATCAAATTTACATGGAAGAAGTTTCTTTTAATTGACTCAAAAATCAGAGTGTTTTTTTTTTATTTAATTTATTTAAAAATCTACCCCGAAGGAACACAAATAACACGTCTGACAAACATCCGAGAGTATAACTGTCATGAAAGACTTTCTCAATTAGCCGTTTGGACTCGGCATAAAATTGTAGATCCCTTCCATTCCTTCCAAAAATGAAAAAAAAATCCCACAAAACAAATGGCTGTGAGAAGCTAGGGGTTGGCTCCCACGACCCTTCTGTGCCACATATTTATTTATTTTTTATACATAAATATATATCAATTTAAACATTTAAAAAAAATTTGCTGTAGGTATTAGATTAAGAATTATGAATTAATTTAAGAAAAATTAAATAAAAAATAAAATTTTGTGTGGATCCTAAAAATCTTGTTTCCAAAACTTTTTTTCATGTGCCAGTCAAGTGGTGCGGAGTGTACAAATTCCGTCAAAGGATTTGTATTTTGCAACCGCACCAGGAATTTCCAATTAAATCTTAATGCGGATTCGGTTAATAGTATTAAATGATAGAGGAACTCAATAAAGTGGTTTTCACAGTACTGTCAGTCTGTCCGTCCTTTCCTGAGGTCCACAGCGAGAACAGCCAGACGCATGTCTTTCAAACTTCGGATTTAGAGTTTTTGGGCTTACAGTTCGGTGCTACTTTTTGTTGCGCGTTTTTCCCTAAATTGTCGATTAACGGACTATTTTTATAAAAAAAAATTTTGACCAAAATGCATACATACTTGGAGTAAAATTGACGTTTTCTCATTATTGCGTCCCCATTCGAATCATCGCCAACGCTGCTTTAAAAAACTGTTCGTATCTCGAAATAAAACTTTAAAAACCAAGTAATGCTAACATCCTGAACAATACCCTTTACTCAGTTTTAACTTAATAGTTAAGCAAGAGAATTTTCGAACTTAACATTGCAATATTTGTTACTATTTTGTACGCATTATTTTCCAAAATCAGCTCTAAAGATTTTGACTAAAATGCTTATTTAGGACTAGGATAACATAAGTATTCTTAATAAGACGTAAGACCCCGTACTCAGTTTTTCAGAAATGCAAATAAAGCCGTCTTATAAGCATTACCGCAGTAGCAGTACAAATGCAATTACAACTACTACTAGAAACTCCTTTTTAGCAAGTATTACCCACTTCTTCTTTTTCAACCATATTAATCATGAACCTTTTAATAATTCCAACCAATTGGAGTTTACACTATCAGAAACCCACACTTCATTTGCAACCCCCAAACACGTCCATCGATAAATTCGAAAGCAAACCTCTGAATTCTTACATAATAAATCTATGTCAAGATATCGGTCTATCACAAACCCTACTGCGAGTCACCACCTACCAGCATAGCAATTGGAAAAATCTTGTTTAATAACCTAAAAACAACAATAAAATAAAATTAAATCAACCAAACTGATGATATGAACGAGAAAGTTTCGTGCGATCCAGTCGTGCACTTTATTTTTGATTGCAAATAGCTTGATGATGTTTCATTTCTTTTTCAGGTGCTGGGAATTGTATCCGAACATCGGTTTGTGGGAAACATTTTTGGACACACAAGCCAATTAATTAGAGAAAAACTATGAATTTCCGAGGGGGGTTGGTGTAGTGGATAGAGTCATTGCTTGTGACCCGATCGGCGCAGGAGGTTTCTGCTTGGAGTACAATAGACGGGGATTGATCTGGTTTGAGTGCTCCCGGATTTGGAATCCCCTAAAAAAGAATTAATTGCCGGGAGGTTTTAAAAATGGAACCGAAAAGCCCGAATCCATATATACCATGGAATTGATTGTGTTTAAAAATTTTCATCTAAAAAATATTAGCCAAATAGTCCACAATTAGCGTGAAACGAAACAATTGCAATTTGTGGGTTTTCCTGCATTAACTTTTAACTTAATTGCTTATAGGTAAACAAAACATTGAAGTTTCACAATGCCTAGATTGAATCAGCGAAATAGCAAACTTGAATTTTCGTACAAAATATTTGAAAGATAAACTTGCTACTTTTCATTCATACTGTAAGTACGATGCTTTCCAAAAATGTCGAAAGTTGCAGGTAGGTAACGTAAATTAGTTTTTGTTCTTACGAAACGTAGCAAATGCTTTGGTTTTGACATTTATTTTAAGTGTTACCGCTAGGGCTTATAATAAATTCTATCGTTTTCTTCTTCAATTGCTACGTTTTATTCATACCACCCAATATCGTCAAATATACCTATATTTACCAATATTTATTCTCTATATCTATATATTTCTCCATTGAGACTAGTGAATATTACAAATTTAACTTAAGCAACTCATGTAGCTATTAAATAAAACTACGTAACTGAAATTAGATATTCATGGTGCAGGGGCATAAGTCCGCGAGACATAAATTCATTATGGACTTATATTCCACTGAAGTGGGACAATAAATAAATAAAATAAAATTATGAAGTTATGTCCCATCTATGTTGCTAAAGTCCTACCTGTTGCTTAAGTTAATTGAAATTAATAGCAAAGCTTCCAGACTCTTAAACATCCAAGCGCCCATTGTCGTTTGGCTATGGTTTATAAAGTTGGACAATTCTGTGATTTTAGATTTGTGCTACTTTACATTATTGAATAATCGCCCAAATTGTTTGAAGTCGAAATAAAATCAAAATGTTATTTTAAAAGATCACGAATGGTTGATTATATACATTCCTTAATTTTCTTAAGCTAGAACAAAAACCTTTTTGTTTTTTGAATAAGTAAATTGATTTTGAGTGGCGCAGTGGCTTAGAGTTAGTTGGACTACTAAGCGAGGGGTCCCCGGTTCGAGTCCCGAAATAACCAAATTACATCTTAAGGTTTTTTTCCACTGCGCCACCTCTCGCGAACGTCTGACAAACAGCCGATAGTAAACCTGTCATGAAAGAGCTTCTCAAATTAGCCGTTTGGACGTCGGCGACTCGTCACACAAAACGAATGGTTGTAAGAAGCTAGGCCTTGGGTCACACAGAACTGTCGCGCCAAAATATTTATTTGATTGACTTTCAGTACCAGAAAAATGAGAAAATGGAAGTTAAAGTAGTCCCTTTGAAAGTATGTATTAAGTAAAATTAAAGCAAATTAATAGAAAGCAAAAAATAATACTTTGTTTCTGAGAATTGAAGAAAAAAAAAAGAAAAACTAGATCCAAGTTTATATTTCAAATATTTTGATTTGTATTTTCGTTGCGAAAATTTTTTTTTCGTTAAAATAAACGTTAAACGGTTAAATGTTTACAATGTTTAGATATATATTTAATATTTAGAGTCCTAGAATTGAAGAAAACAAAAAATTGTCTAAAACGCTCTAAAATATGTTACCAAAATACATATTTCTTAAAAAAATGCAAATAAATAAATTAGACCGTTTTATAATATTCCACATTTACATATTTGTAAAACTCTATACCGCACTGCCAAAAATAAATGCAATAACAACTACCTACGAGAAACTTCCTTCCTCTTATCCTAAAATAAAACCATAAATTGTACTTCCGTCCTAAATTATTTTAAAAGTAAAAAGGAACTAAACAAAAAAAAATGAAAACTGAAAGAAACTTAATTTTTCTCTTTTCAAAAAAGTGCGGCTAAATATGGCCAAATCATGTTTTTTCTATTAACTGCAATGATTGTTCGCATCATGTCTTTCGTAACCCCTGTCGGTCGTTGTTGAATACATTTTATATTTAAAAAAAATTAAAGCAAAAAGTAAAGGTTTAATTATAATCACCTATCAAATAATATGGCCTACTGAGCTATATGCTCACAAATGAGGTGGACCATATTAAGCTATATTCAGGCGATTGGCAGATCTGACAATATTGTCAGATCTCTCAGTGAAAAAATTGCAACAAATATCTTACAACCGTGTGAAAGCACAATTTTGTTTTACAATATTTGCAGAAAAGTCAATGCCAGATAATTGTCAGACCACCACCTCACAATGAATTTTTTCATTGTCAGACAAATATTTTTCTATCAACACGTTTGTCGAAAAATTAGTGAATTTAAATATTTCGAATACGTAGAACAATTAAATACCCATTCCTTGTTTAATGATGCTTGAAAAAAGCGATCTAGCAATGTTTATGATCCTTTTTAATCACTTTTTGTTTTTCCTTTATTTTGTTGTTTAATTTTTACATATCTCTGCTAGTCACAATGTTCGATTACATGCTTAAATGCAATTATGATGTATTCTTAATTTTCTCGTATACGTAGTAAGAGAAAGGTATTGTAATCGTACAAAAATCGAGCTCAAGATTTTAATCAAATCTGACATTACGATGATAGAGGAACTCAAAAAAGTGGGTATCGCAATTCTGTCCGTCTGTCCGTCTTTCCTGAGCTCTACAACGCAAACGGCTGGACGGATTTCTTTCAAACTTTGGAGTTTGTGGGCTTACAGTTCGGGGCAATTTTTTTTTTACACGTTAAGAGTTACCGTTGTAACGGTATTCAGCAATTTTGAGTTTTTCGAAAACGGCTCTAACAATTTCAACCAAAATCGATATTTAGGCTTAAGTAGGTGTGGTTAGCATGGCTGCATACCCAGTTTTTACCAAAAAATCGAATCAACCAAAAAAAATGCATATTTTAAGAATTTTGGTTTTCTTTGGTTTACCTTCATGAAAACGGCTAAAGCGAATTTGAGCAAAATGCATACTTGGAGTAAAATTGTACTTTGATTTTCGTTTCGAATCACCGGAAACGCTGATTTTGAAAACTGTTCATATCTCGAAAACGCCGTTTTCGATTTGGATAAAACTTAAAAAACCAAGTGATGCTAAAATTTTAAACAAAACCCTATACTCAGTTTTTAGCTAAAAAGTTGAGCAAGCATATTTTTTGAAATAAACTTTGCAATATTTGCTACCTTTTGTACGCATTATTTTCCAAAAACCGCCATAACGGTTTTGACCAAAACCCCATTTTTATGATAGCATAAGCATTCTTAATAGGACCCCTTACTTAGTTTTTCTTTAAAAATGCAATTCCACTAGGTACTAGAAGCTCCTTTTTAGCATATAGTACCCAACACCCTTTTTCTTTTTTCAACCATATTAATCATAACCCTTTAAATAATTCCAACCAATTGGAGTTTACACTATTTGAAACACGCACTTCATTTGCAACCCAAAACACGTCCATCGATTAATTCAAAAACAAACCACAATAAATCTATGTCAAGATGTCGGTCTATCACAGACCCTACTTCGAGTCACCACCTACCAGCATCACCAATTTGAAAAATCTTGTTTTTATAACTTATAAACAACAATAAAATAAAAACAAACCAACCAATCTGATGATATGAACGAGAAAGTGTCGTGCGATCCAGTCGTGCACTTTATTTTATAATGGTATGTGTATCCCGTTTTCCTATCCCGTTTAAGGCAATGCAGATGAAAGCTGTAAACATTACCTTACGATTTGCTCGAATGTGTTGTCTTTTCGATACTGAAATAACAATAGATTCGAAAATCAAGAAAGAAAATATTATTACCACACAATCCATACAGTTATTATCACAAAAAATGAACCCACTTCGAATTAACTTTAAACAATTTCAAAAGTAGCAAAAAAGATAAACTCACGCCGGCGCCGGTACATGGGCTGCGGTTATTAGTAGAAAAGTATTTCAAATTTCCAGAAGCAATGGGGACGTTCAAGTATATAGTTTAGTAAATCTGACAGATGTATCACACTTTTGATTGGCCTAAATGGGTCACATTGGCAGGTGTGTCACTTTACGTTTACGAAGGGGTAGCCGACAAATGTAGTCAAGAAATTCGTGACTGAGTACCTACTAAGTTGACAGTTCGCATATGTAGCTGACGAAGGAAAAGTGACGTTCCCGACCAATCTAGTTTTTTCGTTCAGGTTACATCTAGTCCAGAGCAATCTAGTCGCTTTAAGACAACTAAGTTTTTGAATGTGCCCAATTTAACCCAATTTAAAAAAGAGCTTTTTGTTGTGAAACTGATAAAAATGAAGTGGGTTGCTTTTTTTAATTTTAATTTTTTTTTATTTTTTGGCCAATCAATTGATCACCGTAATTATCGACAAAAAATCAACTAAATTGGTTGAAAATACCAGTGAGAGATGGAAAATTAGGTACACTTTTTGCCACTGTGTTTTATATAATAGAGATACAATAAATAAAAATATAATGGAAAAGCAATTCAAGGTTTTCTATTTTTATAGTTTTTATTGCACTTTGTCTCCATTTGGTTACAATTTTTATCGCCAACAGTGCAACCCATAGAGCCCAAAAAAGTTGAGAGTTTTCCTACTTTACTTTTTCCTAAGCATTTGTGTTACAATTACGAACAAACCCGAAAAGGAAGTAACCAATACTTCTCACGGGGATTGATCTGGTCTGAGTGCTCCATGACTTGGAATCCGCTTTTTAAAAATAAAATAAAAATCATGAAAATCGCTCCATACAAAATATATGGGAAAATGAACTTTCCTAATATCTACTTATTTTTTCGGTAAATTTTTCGGAATTTTTTTTGAGTACCTATTATTTTTGTTTGGCCAGAGACCAGTCTGAATTGGTGCGAATCATCGAAATCGGTCCAGGCGTTCTTGAGTTATAAGCGTAGTAAAGAACATCACTTTCTTTTATGTAAGATATATTGAATGAAGCACAACACACGTTTTTAAAAAAGATCGTCTTTATTACCCGTACCCTTTGGTGGTTTTGATTCAAATGCTTTTACAATATGAATTTCTTAATCTACTTCACTGGCTCAACTTGCATTGCAACAATCTTTCTCACGGAGCATATTGCATGTGCAGGAAGTGCAGGCAATATGATCCGTAGGAATGTGTTTATGACAATTTCATTTACTCAGGTGAACTGAGTTTAACTACGGCGCGTGTATGCCTTTGCTTATCTAAACTTAGGAATTTAAGGTTGAGAGGCTCGGGTAGCGAACATGCGCCGATATTGGATACGTAACCTCTCCCCCCTTTAAATTAAAATTCTCCTGAATTTTAGGCATTTCTTCACTAATTTCTTCTGTTTTGTTTTTACTATTTTCTTTTATGTTTTTTATTTGAATAGTGAGTTTTTTATGTTTTCGTAAGATATTGAAAAATATAATGATTAATGTTACGGAAAATATTATAGTTGTTGAGCCAATGACATATTGTACATTTTTATGAAATCTAAGCAACTTTATCGGTTTGATATTAGCAACATTTTTAAGAATAACTTCTTCAAATTTTAGTTCTTTAGTAAAATTAAAGTTCTGATCTTCTTCATAATAAAATCTTTCTGTAAAATACATATTATTACTAGTTATTATTTCATTAAATATATGGATGGTACAATTGTTAATAGTTATTAAGTAATTTCCTTCTAATTTAATGTTTCTATCGTCACATTTATTAACAATGTTTTCGTTCTTAATATTTTTACATATTACTGTGTTTTCATCCAGTTTCTTTATTTTTATCATTTTATTTTCTTTAAGGGTACAGTTTTTATTTATAATACAATTTTGAACAGGTATTAGGTCTTTTTCATACTGAATGTCTTTTGAGTAATGATACATTGTGTTGTTTATTTCAATGAAGAGACATTCTTCAATTATAGCTTCTAAGTTAAATTTATTTGGAATAGGTGTTAGAAATTTAAGATCAACTTGTTTGTAACTGTTCGGAATTTTAATTGCTAGAATTAAGGTGTAACTGTTGTATTTGAGAGCTCCTACTTTAATATTTTTGAGTTTCAAAAAGTCAATTTTTGTGTCAATGATTTCTGCTGCTGTTAGTAAACTAGGGTGTATGAGTCCGTGTTTTGTCAAAGCTATATTGTCTAAGATTTGGTTTATTTTTTCTTCCAACATGTTAAGTCTAAGAATTTGATCTAATTTGATTTGCTTCAACATATATCGTTTTTCATTCTCTGTTAATTCCATGAAGGATTTTGTTAGTTCTATTCTGTCTGATTCTATAATGTTTTTGAGATGGCTAATACTTTGGTTGAAGTTCTGATTAATTTCTATTTGTCTATTTACTGTGTTAACTGCGTTTTCGTTATTATTTTCTAACAAGCTTAAATGTTCTGTTATGTCCTTTCTGTCTTCGTCGTCCATTGTACCGAATAAAAACTTATTTGCCATTCCAATTACATTAACTAAACCTCTTTTTTGTCTAAAATGTTTCTGTGGTTCCAAAGTTGTTAGTTTAGCTTTTATCGTTTCTATCTGTTTCCTAATGATTGGGTCATTACTTATTTTTAAATTTTGTATATTTTCTTCAATTGCATTAATTGTACGTCTTATTTCTTGGGTGTCGATAACATGGAGTATTGTCTTGGTATCCTGAATGATTTCTGTTTGTCCCATATTAATGATAGAGTATCCATTTTCTGTCGTAATTTTGTCAATGGTCAGAGTCGCTGTTATTGGTGTTATTCGTGTTGTCAGTAAGTAAATTAAGGTTAACGTTTTGAGGTATGTTATTTTTTTCGCTATGTCCTTGTAATTGATTGGAGGTCTAAAGTGTTGCTTGAGAAGTTCTCTGGCTTGGTCCCACGTTGTTGGCCTGTTGTGGAGTAGGAGTTCCTTTGCTCTTTCTGTTATTTTTGTGTTGTATATTGCTTGCCATAGTTCTGGTCTCTCCGCTTCGTTTACCGCGCTGATGTGGTTTCCCACTACATTAATAAATTGTGTGAGTGTTGCACTATCACCTTCGAATTCACGAATGTACGATATTTCCTTTAATATCCGCACTGTACGGCTTTGTTCCTGTGCTGGGTTTTGATTGCGTGTTGCTAGGGCTTCGATAGCCTGAACCAGACGATCCAAATTTTGTTGATCCATGTTTGGAATCACTGGCCAACATTTTAGAGTTTTGTCTTGTCTCTTAATTTTGAGTGATTTGAGTTGAACTTAACACTTTTTTCCGGATTTTTAGTTACGACTTGACGTACGAAAACTTCACTTTTCGCTCTATTAATTGTTGCGTGTATTCTTTTTGTTCATCCACCGAAAAATTTACTTTCCGTTTTACTTTGTTAATATTCGAAAACTTCACTTTCCGATTGTTAATTATTGTTGCGTTTATACTTTTTCTACCGAAAAATTTACTTTCCGTTTTACTTAGTTCGAAAACTTCACTTTCCGATTGTTAATTATTGTTGCGTTTATACTTTTTCTACCGAAAAATTCACTTTCCGTTTACAAAAAAAGTACTTGTTCTTTAGTCCGACTGCGCCAGATATATTGAATGAAGCACAACACACGTTTCTTAAAAATATCGTCTTTATTACCCGTACCCTTTGGTGGTTTTGATTCAACTGCTTTTACAATATGAATTTCTTAATCTACTTCACTGGCTCAACTTGCATTGCAACAATCTTTCTCACGGAGCATATTGCATGTGCAGGAAGTGCAGGCAATATGATCCGTAGGAATGTGTTTATGACAATTTCATTTACTCAGGTGAACTGAGTTTAACTACGGCGCGTGTATGCCTTTGCTTATCTAAACTTAGGAATTTAAGGTTGAGAGGCTCGGGTAGCGAACATGCGCCGATATTGGATACGTAACCTGTATAACTAGCTGTACCCGCCCGGCTTCGCCCGTGCAAAATGTGGTTTCTTTGATTTTTTTATGAATAAGTGTAGGTGCATGTGCTTTAAATGTTTATGAAAAATAATAAAACTTCAACTTCGTAAAACATCTCCTCTAGATAGTTTTATTAACCAAACAAATCAAATTAAGAGCCTTTTAACAATAGGTTTATAGGTATAAATACTAACCAATAGTATTCACTTTTGTTAAATGGTATTATTCCCGAACTCTATCACAACCATATTTCTCATAACGCTTGAGTTTGCAAATAAGACATATTTTTTACAACTGTATAAAATAATTCGTCTTCCTTCCTATTAATGTTATGTTAACAGGTATTCGCTTCAAATGTTAAATCACTGTCTCTCTCAATCCCGTAAACATTTCACATCGTATCTGCTTTCTGCTATGTCTCTCAATCCCACGCCCCCCGGCCTGCACAACACCCATGAGCCATGACCCAACACACCCAGGAAATGCGATTTATGGTTAAATAAAATTAAATGAAATAGAAACTCGTCAAGAGAGCAGAACAAAGACGGTTTAAAAGTGTCTGAACTGAAGCATCGACACACACGAAACACCTCACATTACATTCCTGCACTTCATCCGCTGTACTGTGTTGTGTGTGTGTGATTGCGCATGGCCAAGCGGGTTGAACAAAGAGGTCTCACACTATACTCTTCTCTCCGCAGGAAAGAAAAAATAGATACAAATAAAAAACGTTCTTTCAAAATCAACTGTCCACGTCCAGTGACAGTGAGAGCTTTAATAACCCGACATATTTGGGGTTACCTTTGCTTTGTCGTGAAGACGATGGATGATGGATGAATATGGATACTCACACAATATTTAGCTGATGGGTTTCGTGTCTGCACTATTTTGTGAATATTAAAATTATCTGGTAGGTAGGCTTTCATATACATTTGGCTTTTGTTAAATAGTGTTGAATGGTCGAAATTAAAAATGGGAAGTCGGTGGGAATCGGGTTAGGTATATGGACACCACAGGATTTATGAATGCATGAGTGAAATAGAAACTGAGCAAGAGAGCAGACACGTCTCTCCTACATATTTAACATTTCTTTTATATGTTTCTTTTTTGCTTAGCAACCCAAACAGCATACTATCTCTGTCTGTCACAGGTGTAAAATAAAGTTAAAAGATATTTACCCAAACATATTGCGCGTTTAGTATGTTTGATTTGAGAATGAAGTGCATATCCAATAACGCAGGTGAAAATCGTAGAAATGTTTCAAATTTTGTCTATTTATTTAAAAACCTTTTAAGATATCGAATAAATGGATATCTTATGTTGTACCTGTATATGTCCTCTTTCAGTTGGCAATTTGGCATTCACTATATTTAAATGCTCTCAGTATTTTCGAACGCAAAGCGTTGCAAAGGAAAAAGCGAAAGAAAACGAAAAAATAAATTACTCTTGTCCAATTTTCTCTGGAATTTAAAGAGATATAGAGTTGAAGCAAAGTGGAGGTTGTAGGCCTAGGTATTCTCTATAGGCCCGTGAAAAATGCATCAGAATAAATTCAACAGTTTTTAAGATTTTTGCATTCAAAGGCATGCAGTCAAATTCAATATAAATCGAACAGAACTACACCAATTTTGTTTGTATGATAGTAGCTGACCCAGCAAACGCTGTTTTGCTATATGGATTATTTCTAGAGCAGTCGATGTTAATCGTATCGAAAATTGGTAAAAAAAATAACCAAGTTTGAGTTAATATGCTTCAAATTTGTAAAACAACTCGTCTTTTAACAATATATAAATAAATACCAACCAATAGCATTTATTGTTGTTAAAAGGTAGTATTCCCGAACTTTTTCACATCCACATTGAGTTGGCGAAAAAGACATATTTCTTACCACTTTATAATATAATTCGCCTTCCTTTTTATTACCGTTATATTAACAACAGGTATTTGTTTGTTAAATCACTCTCTCTCTCTCTCAGTCCCGTATCTATACAGTTCACACCCTATCTCTCTCAATCCTACGCCCCCAAAGGCCCCACACTCCATCAAAATTCAAAATGCGATTTGTGGATGAATAAAATGAAATGAAATAGAAATTTGGCAAGAAGCAAGACAAAATAAAAGTATATGAAGCGGCCCACACACCTCATATTACATACCTGCACCCGCTGTACTATGAATCTATGATTGCGCAAGACCAAGCGAGTTGAAAAAAGAGGTGTCAAACATAGTATACTCTACTCTACTTACGAAAGAAAAGAAGAGATACAAATTAATGTTCTCTCAAAATCAACTATCCAGTGACAGTGAATGCTTTAATAACCCGACATATTTTTCACTGGATTCTAGCCCATAATAATAAAATTTCTAGCCCATAAGGGCTTTGCTGGTAAAGAATAAGCTGACTCACTGGCTAAAATCGGGGCTACAATTCCGCTTATCAGACCTGAACCCTTTTGTGGAGTTAGCAAAAACCATTTCAGGGGATAATGGCTTAATGCTTAAAACTCCTGGGCAGAACTGCACCAGACAATTTTTCCCCAAATACTCTCCCAGGAAATCCTACTTCCTGATCAACTTCGACAAAAATAACTTAAGAATACTAACAGGAATAATCAGTGGCCATGGCCACGGCCACGGCCTCACGAAAAAACGCCTATACCGCACTGGAGTCTCGACGGATCCAACATGTAGACTATGTCTTGAGAGTGATGAATCCTCTCTTCAAATACTCATGGAATGTCCCGCTCTACTCAACGTTAGGGAAAAAATACTTGGCGAGGAAGTCGTCACTTCAGCAACTCTCGCTGATATACACCCAGAGAAGATTATTTTCTTCCTGACTGCCTCCGGAGTAAAAAGATGGCTCTAGGACCTTACCAGAGAAGGCACAATAGGTTTCTTTAAGATGCCGCAGTGCCAGAGCCTCCTTGAGGGCTTTCCCGCAATCTAATCTGAATGTAGATCCAACCCGATATAAATTTAGGGTTACCTTTGATTTGCCGTGACAATGGATGGATGAAAATTGATACACACACACAATATTTAGTTGATGACTTACGTGTGTGCGCCATTTTTTGAATAGATATTAAATTCAATTGTTATGCTTTCAAGCATACCTATTTGGTTTTTGGTAGATAGTGTTGACTGTTGGAAATTTAAAAAATCTAGTAGTCGGTAGGAATCTATTTAAAAATTAGGAATGAATAGTGACAGCCCTGCGGATTTTTTTATATATTATTTTCCCTTTAGAATAATACAGTAGAAATAAAAAAAATAAAATGCTATTGAAAAGTAGGGGTTAATGGTAGGAGGATGAAACTTAAGGACTGAATGTATTTTTTAATGCTACACCATACAAAAAGTACCAAAAAAAATTTTTCCAAACAAATTTTTTTTGGGGTGAGCCACCCTTAACACTTAGGGGTATTAAAATTAGTTATAAAGCGATTCTCATACCCAATGAATATACATATAAAGTTTCATCAAAATCGGTCAAGCCGTTTCGGAGGAGTTTAAACACTAAAAATGTGACACGAGATTTTTATATATATAGAGAAGAAGAGATATAGAGATAGATATTCTGGATTCTCAACTCTCAATTCGACGAACAATTTTAAGTAAAATCGCTCCTGCTGTCGACGTTTGTGTGGTTATTCATCCTCCTCGTTGCTTTCTAATACGTACGAGGCCAAAACGGTCGCAAGTGCATCTTTTTGTTCCATTTCGTTTTTATTTTTCCGAATGGAAAACAAAATCAATTTTCAGCTTGTCTGACAATCCATGTCAACGGGTCTGCACATCTGCCAACCATGTGACCTAACAATTTTCAACCTGTCAATTATTGCCAAGCCAAACATCTGACAATGAGATTGTCAGAGTTTGGGACAAAACCTGCAACCGTGTGAACTGAAAATTTAGCATTGTAAGGCAGTGCTCTATTGTCAGGTAATTTGCAGCTCATTGTCAGAACATTTTTAGACCTGGCAATATTGTCAGATCTGGCAATCGTGTCAACATAGCTTAATACTGTGGTTTTTCACTTATTTTCATTTTTTCATAAACGTCTAAAACTGCTTTGAAATTCCGATAGCACAAAAACTAAAAAAGATTTAACGCTATTCAGCCTTAGAAAAAGATTATCAAATTCAAGAAAAATTTAATATGAAAACAATTGACAAAGTAACAAAAAATTATATGGAAGAATCCAATACACTCAGTATTTTCCACATCCCTAGAGCATACCACGATCAAATGAGTGCACTTCAGTTTTTTGTTGGTTGCTAACACTTACTGCACGAATGGCTGCAAATTTAGAATCCCGAAAGAACCAAATTACAAGTTAAGGTTTTTTTCCACTGCTCCACCTCTCACGAACGTCTGACAAACATCCGAGACTAAAACTGTCATGAAAGATCTTCTCAATCAGCCGTTTGGACTCGGCGTAAAATTGTAGATCCCTTCCATTCGTCCCAAAAATTGAAAACCTACACGTCAAAATATTAATATTATTATTAAAAGGTCCTGCCCGTAGAAGGGACTCACTCACAAAAGTTCGCTCAAACAACAAACAAACATGAAGGATGTCCAAATCAACCTTCAACGCGAATGGCATTAACATCGCCCTTGTGCAGGAATCCTGGAGCAACACAAATGGTTAGATCCTAGGACTCTCAACACCAACAAGTAGTATTCTGTATTCTACCTATTCCGGTTGACCTAGACATAAGATTTGAATAAGATGAACCCAACCCCAGTAATCTCACATACCGTCCAAAGAGAAGCACTGACTTGGTTAATTACGAAGAGCAATTAATTCACACCCTGAATGGAAAAACGCTTCGAATTGATATCAAAGATAAACTAGAGCACTCTGCCGGCCTAGTAAGATCCTACGTTATCTCAGCCTTCGAGGAAAACTGTCCTCTTGTCTTAAGACTAAAAAGATTAAAAGGGAAACCGTCTGGTGGAGCAAAGATCTCGAAAAGCACAGATCCCGAGTAAGGAACTATTCAACAACGCTAAACGCAGTGGTGACTCTGACTGGCAAACCTACTCCAGTGCCCTAACCAACTACAACAAAGAAATCAAAAATACTAATATAACCTATTGCGTCTGAATGAACCATCACTTTATAGGAACGCTTATAGATCTTTCTTTCATCACGTTAACTCATGCTTAAGAAACATTTTCACGGTTCAATTATCCTCTCACAGTCAACCTATCTCCTCGAATTCAGCGGATCAGCCTGCCGACAAGAGGAAACTAGAAAATTGCGAGACAAATTTGCAATCCGTATGCCAAAGAGTGGGCCATATCTTCTTTGAAGCTATATAAAGCAGCCTGAGATAACGGCATATTTCCGGTACTAATAAAACAGGGATCTCATACACTAGCACCCATATTTATTATTGTTGACAGACACAAAATAGATACCATACAGAAGCACTTTCCGCTCTGCAAGTCTCAGCATGTCTATCAACCAGATAAATACACTGAGCCAGCACTTAATGTAATAAAAATTGAATTCTCAATCAATCGAAAGGAAATCTGACCCTTATTTTTACCAAGGAAGTAATTTATCTTAACTTAAAGCTATGGAGGCTGAAAGCATATTCAGCATGCCTCTGGATTTTATGCTATCGGAATACGTCTTCCTTAAGAATGTCTCTATAATCATCCCACCATGGGAAGACGGGAAAATATAAACCAAATCCATTCCTACTTGATCTCATCTGCTGCACAGACGGTTCTAGGATGGAGTCAGGGACTGGATCTGGAATCTATGGTGAGTCGCCCCAAGCAAAAACTATTCAGTCAGACTCGGCATAAACTTATCCATACTTCAGGCTGAAGTCCTTGCTATTAACAAATAGCTCTCAAAGCTCTCGATTTTATGACAGATGAGTCATTCTGCACAGGATCCCAGCCCACAGCGGCTTTGATGGTAAGGAAGAAGCAGACTCACTAGCTAAAGGGTGAATCAGCATCACCCTGCTAAAAAAAGTTCTGCAAATTATGTAAGGGATTTCAATACCGTGGCCTAAATTAATTTATCATCTTAATATTATGTATGCATATATTGGAACTCTCTTCCAATAAGTATCAGAAAACTTTCTAATGTCACACGCTTTAAAAATGCTGTCCTCCTTCATTTCTCCCTCCTACCTTAAATTTCCAATGCCTATTCTACTATATCGATTTCACATCACTTTTTTCTTTTTTTTTTTTGTTTCTTTATTCTCATTGTTTTAATTATAAAATAGCTGTGTACCTTATAAGTAAGTAAAAGATTTATATCTTAACTAGCAGTTACCCGCGACTTCGTCCGCGTGGCACTATATTAAGATATAATTTTTCCGAAAAATTGTTACTTCAATTGTTTTGTTTAAAGTATTTCTGTATAGAAAATGCTTTTGTTTTTTTATGGTGCGAAAGTAATATTAGGTACAACCCAGGTCATTATAATGGCTTTAATTAAATTTATATGCAAAGCTTTGATACCATTACAAAGGTAGTTTTGGTGGTTTTAAGTTCCGAAGGAGCATTACGTGTGTGCCCTTTCGAAGAGTTAGTATATGGTATGGAATACCTGATGGTTTAAGGGAATTCAAAAACTCTACCGGATAGTTAACAGCTTTATCTACATTCGGCCTTACCAATAATCAAATTTTTTCTGGCAGTTAACGCAAAGACTCCAGACTTTCCAAAATCGCTTTACCAATAACCAGATTTAATCGTCAGGTTATCTTTAACTGTAGGGTTAAATATTTATGGTCAGAATGCCATTGTTATGTCTTACACTAACCCAAATAATTATTCTGTCAGAATTCGTTCTGCAAAGGAATGTTGCCATACATACTCAAATGTCAGTAGTAAATCAAAATATAAATAGTATTATATCTTAGGAGCAAGAAGTGTCAATCGGGAACTTTAAGTAACTATAAATTTTGATATAATTAAACTAGCTGACCCGGCAAACGTTGTTTTGCCATATGAAATATTATTAGAGCAGTCGATGTTAATGATATCGAAAATTGGTAAATAAGTAACCACGTTTGAATTAATATGCTTCAAATTTGTAAAACAACTCCTGTAAATAGTTTTATTAATCAAACAAATCAAGTTAAGCGCCTTTTGACAATACATAAATAAATACCAACCAATAGCATTCATTGTTTATAAAAGGTGGTATTCCCGAACTTTCTCACATCCACATTTCCCATAACGATTGAGTTGGCGAAAAAGAGATATTTCTTACAACTGTATAAAATAATTCGTCTTCCTTTTTATTACCGTTATGTTAACAACAGGTAGCTATTTGTTTCAAATATTAAATCACTCTCACTCTCAGTCCCGTATCTATTTATTTCACACCCTATCTCTCTCAATCGTAAACCCCCCAAGCCTCCAAGGCCCAACACTCCATTGAAATTTAAAATGCGATTTATGGATGAATAAAATGAAATGAAATAGAAATTTGGCAAGAGAGCAAGGCAAAGCATTGTAAAAGTGTATGAAGCGGCCCACATACCTCATAATACATACCTGCACCCGCTGTACTGTGATTGCGCATGACCCAAGCGGGTGAAAAAAGAGGTGTAAAACATAGTATACTCTACTTTACTTACGGAAGAAAAAAAGAGATACAAATAAATGTTGTCCCAAAATCAACTATCCAGTGACAGTGAATGCTATAATAACCCGACATATTTTTCACTGGATTCCAGCCCATAAAGGCTTGGCTGGTAACGAAGAAGCTGACTCACTGGCTGGCGCTACAATTCCGCTTAACGGACATGAACCCTTCTGTGGAGTCAGTAAAAACCATTTCAGGGGATACATCAAAAAGCTATCACGTATTGAATCCAATGAAGTCTGGCTTAAAACTCCAGACAATTTTTCCCCAAATACTCTCCCAGGAAATCCTACTTCCTGATCAACTTAGACAAAAATAACCTAAGAATACTTAACAGAAATAATCAGTGGCCACGGCCTCACGAAAAAACACCTATACCGCACTGGAGTCTCGACGGATCCAATATGTAGACTATGTCTTGAGAGTGATGAATCCTCTCTTCAAATGCTTATGGAATGTCCGGCTCTACTCAACCTTAGGGAAAAGATACTTTGCGCGGAAATCGTCACTTCAGCAACTCTCGCTGATATACACCCAAAGAAGATTTCTTTCATCCTGACTTCCTCCGGAGTGAAAAGATGGCTCTAGGACCTTATCAGGGAAGGCACAATAGGCTTCATTAAGAGGCCGCAGTGCCAGAGCCCCCTTGAGGGCTCTCCCGCAATCTAATCTAAATCTAAATCTAACCCGACATATTTGGGGTTACCTTTGCTTTGCCGTGACAATGGATGGATGAAAATTGATACACACACACAATATTTATATGATGTCTTACGTGTGTGCACCATTTGGGTATTGGTAGATAGTGTTGACTGTTGACTGTTGGAAATTTAAAATAAAGTGCACGACTGGATCGCACGAAACTTTCTCGTTCATATAATCAGTTTGGTTGGTTTATTTTTATTTTTTGTTGTTTATAGGATAGGTGGTAGGCGGCCATGACTCGAAGTTGGGTTTTTGATGTAAGACTTCAGAGATTTGTTTTTGAATTTACACATGTTTGGGGTTAAATTAAGTGCGGGTTTCTGATAGTGTAGACTCCAATTGGTTGGAATTATTTGAAGGTTCACGATTAATATGTTTGGGGGTAAATGAAGTGCGGGTTTCTGATAGTGTAGACTCTAATTGGTTTGAATTATTTTAAGGTTCATGATTAATATGGCTGAAAAAATAATTGGGAAATATTTGCTAAAAAGGAGTTTCTAGTAGTTGTGATTACATTTTAACTGGAAGTGCGGTTATGTTCATAAGACGGCATTATTTGCATTTCTCTAAGAAAAACTAAGTACGGGGTTTTATAAAGAATAATTATGTTATCGTAAATAAGCATTTTAGTCAAAGTCTTTAAGGCTGATTTTGGAAAATAATGCGTACAAAATAGTAGAAAATATTGCAAAGTTTAGTTCGAAAAATAATTTGGCTTAACTATTTAGCTAGAAACTGAGTATAGGGTATTGTTCGAGATGTTAGTATTACGTGGTTTTTAAAGTTTAATCCAAATCGAAAATAGCGTTTTCGAGATTTGAACAGTTTTCAAAATAAGGCGTTTCCGGTGGTTAGAATCGAAAAAGCCATGTTAACCCCATATATAGTAGTGCAAGTACCTATACATTTTGGTTAAAATCGTTAAACCCGTTCTCAAGTACACCATAATTAAATAAAGTCTTCGAAAAAATCAAACTTGTTTAAAACCGTTATATGGGAAGTACCGTTAATAATAGGGTTAGCATGCAAAAAAAATGGCCCCGAACTGTAAGCCCACAAACTCCAAATCCGAAGTTTGAAAGAAATCCGTCCAGCCGTTTGCGCTGTGGAGCTCAGGAAAGGACGGACAGACGGACAGAATTGCGAGACCCACTTTTTTGAGTTCCTATATCATCGTAATGTCAGATTTGATTAAAATCTCGAGTTAGATTTTTTGTACGATTACAATCCTTTCTCTTACTACGTATACGAGAAAGTTAAAAATCTAGTAGTCGGTAGGAATTTATTTATAAAATAGGAATGAATGACAGCCCTGCAGATACTTTTTAACTTTCTCGCATTACGTAGTAAGAGAAAGGTAGGGGAACCTGGGGACAGTTGATCCCCCCTTTTTAAACTTCACATTATTTCAGAAAGTATAAGATGTACTTCCTTCTAAATTAACGGTTTTGTAATCCTTCTTGATGTTTATCGTATTGTTATGCCAAATAAACAATATTTGCTGGATAAGATATATTTTTGGGCCTTTTTCTAAAATTTTCAAAAGTAATCAAGTGTCCCTGTATAGGGGAGACTTGATCCCATTGTAGGGTAGACTTGGTTACAGGGGGATCAACTCTTCCCGATTCCATATATTAAAAAAAAAAACACTGTTTACTCATGTAATATTTTTTTATTAACATTGGAAAAATTAGGTTATTAAAAGAAACAAAATAGGTATACATAAGAATATCTTATATTTTTCATTAATATTCTGTAAAGTTTTATTATACGTTATTAAGAGAAACGACATTTTACTCTAAATTAAACTTTCTTAATGACTTTTTAAATTGAAGCAAAATAACTCGCTTGGTGTTAACCTTGATGATTGGTGGATTTATTTTTTTAACAACTTGGTACCTTGCTATTTCAGAAATATCTTCTTTTATTGGCCATTTAAAAGTGCTGTTATTGATTTTTTTAGCAAAGCGTACTACATACCCATGCCCCGTTAATGGATTTTATCGTACCAACATAACGGTGTACTCGGTTTTTCATAGAAAGCAAATACACAATTACCCAGTCATCCACACAGAGTAGCGAAGATACCTCATTTTTCTGATCTGTGAGACTTGATCCCGGGACCAAGTCTCCCTTACTTTAATGGGATCAAATCTCCCCTCTGGTAGTTTCTTACTTGTTAACGAAATTTTTATGGAAAACAAACTATTTTTAATTGAGAGATTTGCACAAATACTTACCAAAATAAACACTTTCCAAAATAAATATACACCAAGCACTTCAGTTAATAACACTGTGGAGAAAAAAACACAAAAAAAAACTTAAAAAAAATAACTTTACGGCTATTAACACAAAACACACCCTTGAAGTTCAAGTTCTTTCGCACGATTGGCAAAATGGTTTCTGAGGAAATTTTCAATATCAGAAGCAGTGATGCCACCTTATTATTCCAAGAAAATAATTCTCGTTGTGGAAATAATGCCCAGGGATCAAGTCTTCCAGGGGATCAAGTGTCCCCATGTTCCCCTATTGTAATCGTACAAAAATTCGAACTCGAGATTTTAATCAAATCTGACATTACGATGATATAGGAACTCGAAAAAGTGGGTCTCGCAATTCTGTCCGTCTGTCCGTCCTTCCTGAGCTCTACAGCGCAAACGGCTGGACGGATTTCTTTCAAACTTCGGATTTGGAGTTGGTGGGCTTACAGTTCGGGGCCACTTTTTTTTTTGTTGTTAAGTGTTGCCGTTCTAACGGTATTCAACAATTTTGAGTTTTTCGAAAACGGCTCTAACGATTTCAACCAAAATTGATATTTGGGCTTAAGTAGGTGCAACTAAGATGGCTGCATACCCAGTTTTTCGCAGAAAAATCGAATAACGGTAATTTTGAAAATTGGTCATATCTCAAAAACGGTCAAAACTATTTCGACAAAAATTCATATGTAAGGTAATACGGTCATCCCCAACATGATGGCAAACTCAGTTTTTCCCTAAATTATCGTTCAACGGACTATTTTGGAAAAATGTCGTTTTTTAAGACTTTTTTTAAATCTGGTTTACTTGAAAACGGCTTTAACGATTTTAACCAAAATGTATACTTGCACTACCATATATGGGGTTAACATGGCTGCATACCCAGTTTTTGGCTAAAAAATCAAATAACGGTACTTTTGAAAAGTGGCCTTATCTCGAAAACGGTCAATACGATTGCAACAAAAATTAATTTTGTATGTAATATGGTCATTCCTAACATGAAAGCAAACTCAGTTTTTCTCCAAATTGTCTATAATAGATTTATGAAAAAGGCATATTTTGAGAATTTGTTTTTTTATTTTTTTAACCTACATGAAAACGGCTAAAGCGATTTTGACCAAAATTCATACTTGGAGTAAAATTGACGTTTTCAACATTATTGCGTCCTTCATTTTCGAGTCTAACCACCGGAAACGCTGATTTTGAAAACTGTTCATATCTCGAAAACGCCATTTTCGATTTGGAAAAAACTTTAAAAACCAAGTAATACTAACATCCTAAACAATACCCTATACTCAGTTTTTAGCTACATAGTTGAGCAAGATTATTTTTCAAACTCAACATTGCAATATTTGTTACTATTTTGTTCGCATTATTTTCCAAAATCAGCTCTAAAGATTTTGACTAAAATGTTTATTTACGATAACATAAGTATTCTTAATAAAACCCTGTACTTAGTCTTATCACCATTACCGCACTACCAGTTAGAATCACAACTAGTACTAGAAACTCCTTTTTAGCAAATATTTCCCACTTCTTCTTTTTCAACCATATTAATCATGAACCTGAAAATAATTCAAACCAATTAGAATTTACAGAAACCAGCACCCCCCAAACACGTGCAAATTGAAAAACAAATCTCTGAATTCTTATATCACAAACCTACTTCGAGTCACAAAAAATCTTGTTTTATAGCCAAATAATAATAGAAAAATAAACCAACCAAACTGATGACATGAACGAGAAAGTTTCGTGCGATCCAGTCGTGCACTTTATTTTCTTTTTCTCTTGAACTAAGGCTGATATAAAGATAGTTCAGATATCATTGAAAAAAGCATCCTTTGTTCTTTCTAAACAAAGTTATTCAATTAAAAAAAAACAACATGAGGACAATATTTTTTTAATTTTAGTAGAGCACCTCGATTGTGTCAACTAACCCCGGTACCGGGGTAAGTTGACTTACGTTATGGGGTAAGTTGACCCACGCCGCCAATAGGGGCAATAGCCCAACGTTCATTGTTAAAAACCGGCAGGAGGTAATAGATGTTACTTTCGCCTCTCATAATCTCTTCCCAAACATTTCAAAGTGGACTGTATCGGATAATCCATCTTTCTCGGACCACCGATACATATACTTCACTCTGAATTGTAGCCATACCCCCAAGAAAAGTTTTTATCGCAATCGACGGAAAACTAACTGGGCCGAACACAACAAAATCCTATCTGCGAATCTGGATAACCACAGCCTCTCGCCACCTAGCGATCAGACTGAACTGGACTCGCTAAATGACAAGCTTACTTCAGCCCTGGACAGGGCTTTTACGGGCTCCTGCCCTCCCACCATAGTGAGAGAAGGCAAAAGACCCCCGTGGTGGGGTAAGCAGCTTAGCACGCTTCGCTGCAAGAGCAGGAAGGCCTTTAATAAAGCCAAAACAAAGAAGCTAGACACGGATTGGGAGGCATACAAAGTTAGCCTAAGACTCTTCAAAAAGGAAGTCAGAAAGGCACAACGTAGCTCCTGGCGCAACTTCTGTGAGGACATTAGTAACACTAATGAGAGCTCAAGACTGCGCAAAATCCTATCTAAATCTCCCTCGGTACCCTGCGTACTAATGGATCACAACGGCCCATGGGCAGAATCTGAAGAGCAATCGCTGAATCTGCTCATGGATGCCCACTTTCCTGGCTGTACGCCTGTAACTGGTTACCCTGACCATTGAATAACTACAGACAGAATCGGCATCACCGACGACGACCGCTACGCGCTCCATACGTCGCTGCGATCGCTTGTGCGGGTTTGTGAAATGGATCCTGGCATAAAAACGAAAACACGAAAATGTATAATATCCCTCTGGGGAATGCTTTCTGGGTAATTCTTTGTTGTAAACCAGTTTGAAGCAGGTATAGTCCGTCCCAAAAAAGAAGAAAGATCCCAACATGCGCAGTAGCAATTTATTTAAGGGAAATTTTCTCTTTTAAGGTATTTTTGATCGCATGAAATTGTTGATGCTTTTCTCTACTTTATCTTGTTTGCAGTGGTATTGGAAAACGTAATTGTACGTGCCCATGCACAAAGTACAACGGAAATTCCATTTCAACCCTTTTTAATAGTTTCTCAAAACTCTGGCTTCCATTACTAAACACATATTTGAGAAGTGCAACACCCAGCAAATTTCCCTTTTCTTTGGGGTGGGTAAATGTGTATCTATTGCATGCGCCAACGACGGTTCTGTGTGGACAATCAGTCATGTCTCGATCGTCGAACGTCGATCGAGAGAGATGTTTTCGCAAGCAGGGATATGCTTTTTGTATGAAATGCGCACACATTTTTTTAGCTGTAGTTTTTGTTGGAAAAGTAGTTTTGTTGTCGCTAAGAGAATAAAATCCCTGATGTGAAGAGACCTGCACAAGAAATTATTTTTATTTTCGCACGTAAAAGAACCCTCATGGTGTTCTTGAATAGTTCTTGATTGTGCTGTTAAAAGGAACACGGAAGCTCAAATTGGTTCCTACACAAATTTAAAAGAGTTTTAAGCACATTTTGTTTAAAGCATTGAGTTTCAAAACGTTCCTCAAAACACTTGATTATTTTTTTCAATAACTCTACAAAATGTGTAGTAGGAATGACTAAACCACCATTCATTGTATCCTCATACCTATCCTCATATTGACAAGGGACTCATTTTGATCAGGTGCAGAAAACTTTAATATGGTATGAAAAATATATCCGCATCAAAACCATGAAACTCGAAAGCATTTGAATCTTCATTGAATTCGGTTTCGCCATGACAGACAATATCAACACCACCTACGTAATATATACCTATATTAGGTACGTAATCAAAGGGAAAAAATGTTTTTGATGAATACAGAAACCAAGACACATATTAAGACAAAAACTACGACACAAACATTTTTACTTTGCAAATTGTTGATGCTAGCTTTATCTTGATATACTAGGTACATCTGTAAACAAATAACTACCATCCGGATCCAAGAACTCTATAATTATATTCAATTTGTAAGTTGTATCTACAAATTATGTCTCAGTAAACGCACTTTCAACATCCGCCATATTTAAAAGAACTGATGAATCTGATGTTATATTAGGAGCAATTATATTATAAAACTCTTCTGTTTTAAATTTTTGTGTAGGCGAAATGCAGAAGGATTTCTTTCATATGATCCTCTGTTATTTGTAACGACCGATATAGTATTTTCTAGACTAGACATAGACAATCAGTATTTAAGTTGGATGTTGTTAGGTATACTACTGTTGTTCCCCTTTTATATAGTCCCACAATTGCAGTATTCCATTTATTGTTTGGCAAAGACCGTTAAAACAATACACCGGAACTTTTCTGTCCCTCTTCCATGACAATATCCATCTAACGAAATCCTGTGAGTTTGATATGATGCCCATTTGGTTTTCTGATATACTGTTCTTGTAGGTAGATCATGTAAATCAGTGATCTACATGGACCATTGGCGTAAAATAAAAAAACGCCTACTATATGCGAAAAGTATCTATCCGATCTTCATTTCATATTCCCTCTTTCCATATTGTTATCCTCATAAAAAACCGCATCAGTTTTGTTATGCCCACTTGCTATATGCGAAAAGTACCCGACTTAGTTTTCCTTTGCATAACTTCCACTCAACAGCCACAATCATGAGTACGCAAACAGTTGAGAATAAAGATAACAAAAGTAATTGTTCTTTCTCTTTCATTTGCATGTTGTCAATGAGAGGAATAAGAAAAAAAAGAAGGGGGTAGTTTGTCATGAAATAAACATGGGATTATTTTGGGAAATTAATTTTCCTTATGAAATGAACCTAGAAATGATGGTATATGCATACACTAAGTTAGTTCAAATTTCCGCCGCGTTGAAGGTCCGTGTGTCGCTTCAAAATGAGCGGTTTTCACTTCTATTTGTAGTTATTCACTGCCCTGACTTTAGCAGGGATGGTCCTTATGGGTCCCTTCCTACAACAATCACCATCGGTGAGGAAAAGCTAAAGTGGGCTGTAAATAGCTTTGAACCGCATAACTCACCAGGTCCTGACGGTATCTTCCCGGCGCAACTGCAGAACGCCTTTGACATTGTCAAGGACAGTCTCAGGCTGATTCTGGCAGGCTGCATAGCGCTGGGCAGTATCCCCTCAAGCTGGACGGCGGTCAAGGTGGTTTTCATCCTAAAGGCAGTGAAGACCTCCAACACACTTCCAAAGGACTTCAGACCAATCAGTTTGTCCTCCTTTCTCTTAAAAACACTTGAGAGGATCATCGATCTTCACATCAAAGGCACAGTTGACCAAACGCTTATTTCTAGCTCTCAACACGCCTATCAAAAGGGTAAGTCAACCGAGACTGCACTCCACTCAATTGCCGTTTCGATCGAAAGGTCCCTCTCATTTAAGGAATATGCAATGGCTATCTTCCTGGATATAGAGGGGGCCTTTAATAACGTAGAGACACGATCAATTATCCAAGCACTAAAAAAGCTGAACATTGACGGGCAAATATGCCGCTTAATCGGCCACATTCTCACCCGCAGAAGGGTGACAGATACCTTCGGCAGCAACGCTGTCGAAAAACTTGTGCACCGAGGTACCCCCCAAGGGGGAGTGCTATCGCCATTACTGTGGAACTTAGTTCTCAATGAACTATTGATCTCAATGGAGCTTTCCGGTTGCAAAGTTGTGGCCTACGCGGACGACGTCGCCTTACTTACTTCAGGAAAGTATCCTCAGACACTTTCCGATATACTGCAACTCGCTTTACGCAAACTAGTTTCCTGGACCAAAAGCTACGGTCTTAGCGTTAATCCGACGAAAACGGAGCTAGTTTTATTCACCAGAAGGGTTAAGACACCTGTAGTAACCCCTCCTAATCTCAACGGCACTCCACTCATGTTCTCAAAAAGCGCCAAATACCTGGGGCTGATTTTAGACAGCAAACTTCTATGGAGAGATAACATTGCCGAGCGAGCCAGAAAATCCCTGGTGGCTCTGTACTCCTGTAGAAGGGCTGTAGGCTCGAGATGGGGCCTCCAACCAAGCATAATGCACTGGCTTTACACCGCGGTCATTAGACCGATTATCCTATACGACATAGTGGCATGGTCGCCGGCCTTGGAGAAGAGCTCCAATCTGAAGGTCCTCGAGAAGACTCAACGCTTGGCTTGTATTAGCATCACTGGCGCATTGAGGACTTCTCCCACCGCTGCTCTATAAACAATGCTCAATCTTCTTCTTCCTCTAGACATCGTCAGTAAGGAATACGCCGCAAACGCGGCAATCAGGCTAAGGGAAGGGGGGCACTGGAGAGAACAATCAACTGGTCATGCCAGCATCAGCCGGTCGATTAACCCCTTACCTATCACTACTGATTACTTGCCTACGAAGACAGACTTCGAAAAAGGCTTCACAATTGAAATACCGGACAGATCCCAATGGGACACTCTGAATGTCCTACACGAAGAAGCACTGTCAATATTCACGGACGGTTCCAAAACATTAGAGGGAGTCGGAGCCGGGGTCTTCTCAAAAGAACTAAGCCTGGGCCTCTCCTTCTCCCTACCAAAGCACTGTAGTGTCTTTCAAGCCGAAATCACAGCCATTCGTCAAGCCACAGCGTGGCTGTCGATTAATACAGTATCAAGTAGGGATATAGTTATATACATAGACAGCCAGGCTGCCATTAGATCCCTAGTATCCAGCGTATTAAAATCTAAGGCGGTGGAAGATTGCCGCATATCTCTTAACGAGATAGCCAAACAGAACAACCTCACCCTTTGCTGGGTTCCGGGGCACAGTGATATCCCGGGGAACTGTGCAGCTGACGAACTGGCGAGAAAAGGCTCTATCGGCGTTGATAGTATCAGTCTGCACAACGTGCATGCTCCGCTGTCCTACGCTAAACAACTCATTCACGCGGACGCAACAGGTAAAGCAAGTCATAGATGGAAACATCTAGGATACTGCAACGTTGCTAGGCTTACTTGGCCAACCTTGGACACTAAAAGAACCAAGGCGCTTCTGCGACTCAACAGATCTAGTATCTCGCTAGTCGCTAATGTCATTACCGGGCATTGTATTCTGGGCAGACACGCGTGTAGAGTGTAGACTCGGACTGCCATATAATGACTTTTGCAGAAGTTGCATGGACGAGGAGGAAGATGAGTCTGCCAGCCACCTCCAGTTTCCAATTTAAGGAGGGCTTACTTAGGTAACTCAATGATCTAAGTGATCTAAGCTCCATCAGCGCGGCTAATATTCTTAGCTTTATCAAGGGCAGCAAATGGTTTACATGAGTAACCGGTTAAGGAACCCCCCCACACCAGCGGTATGCACAATGGGCCGACTTACGGCCTAAGTGCTTCTCTCACCGAGAGCCACTTTAACATACATAAATACATCTCGTATAGCCAATTGGTAATACTATGCCCTACGTTAATCTTTTCCAAGGCACTTTTGATGGCCTCCCTCCTGACATTATTAAAAGCCCCCTCAATGTCCAAAAAGGCAGCTAATGCGTACTCTTTTTGGTGCTGCTTTCTATTTTCCCTACTACTTCATGTAGAGCCGTCTCTACTGATTTACCTTTTAAGTATGCATGTTGAGCACAGCATAAAATTCCGTTGCAGCACTTGCTTCTTATATGAATGTCAATAAGTCTTTCAAGTGTCTTGAGGAGAAATGACGACAAACTTATAGGTCTGAAGTCTTTAGCTGAAGTGTGGCTTGGTATATTATATTATATTATAAGTATTTATGTATATTGTACACTTTGCTAACAGATGTTCAATACATACATATGCATCCAAACGCCATGCCATAAGCAAATAAGCGATAAGCAAAGCACATTCTCACTCAGCCACTTTAGCCAACACCAAACCCACATCGGATGAGCGGAGAGCGGACACAGGCGATAGGCCAAGGCTACACCAAATACCTAACCTAACCATGTACGCATTGGTTGCTATGAGCTTGAAGTAGACTGCTTTTATTATTCATTTCAGTCATACTCGCAACTCGCATGGCCGCCGCATACAACAACCCTAAGTCCCAATCCGATACGGAATGGAATATGGAACTTCAAGTCGTAATCGTAACAATAACAATAACAATATTGTTGGCACTTGGCACTGGGGCTGTGGCTGTGGAGTGTATCTATCTACATCTACAATGCTTTCCATGTGTACGGTATATTCAACCCACCCACCCCCAAGCAGAGCTGACAATCGAGGAATTAAATTAAATAGCACTGTCTTTAATTATTCTAGCTCAGCCTCTGGAAGCAGAAATATAAATGAAGGCTTAAAATACTCGTGGAAATATTGGCTAAAGAGCAGTTTAAGATTTTATAGATTGACCAAGTTTTATTGAATGAAATAGCAGTTTGATTTAAGTAATGTTAAAATAAAAAAGTTTGCAACCTTTTTTTCGACCTTTTTAAGACGAATTTTGAAAAAAGCCGAGATAGGTATTCGATGATTTTCTATAAATATACAAAATTTCATATGACTAACGGTTCGTGGGTAACAGAAAAATCGCTCTAAAAAGGCCAGGCAGGGTCGTATTGAAAAATCCCTTAGTGGGCGTCTACACAGCTAGTGGAACAAATCCTGAAAGTTTCATGAACCTACGATTAGCGGTTTGGCTCAGCGGTCTGTCAGCTCAAACACGCTATACTCTTTTATGTATATAGGTAGATGTACCATTATTTTTTTAAATTACAGATTGAATTGAAAATATGTAATGTACAATCAGTGACCATGCTTTATACTTACGTGAAAAAATTCCTCAAAAAATATTTCAACCTACATAGATACAAATAATAGAATAAATTTTATTCATCGGATCTAGTAAGGACGCTCGGCTATTGTGTTGAACCGTTTTTTTTTAAAGCTTTATTAACTATTTTTTTTGTATTTCTTACTGACTAACGATCTACATTACAATGCGTAATAAAAGCAAAGCTTAGCTTTGTTAATGAAAACTAAAATATGGCCGACATGATTTAAGAAAGCAATTACATTACATCTATTAAAGATTAAAGCAGAAAACTCGTCACAGCGATAACAAATTACAAAAATATAACTATACAAATTCGATATAAGTTTTGTTAAAGCAGGTACATAATTGGTATCTCCTTATTGAACGTCCTTCATGTTCCTGAAAGTGATAAAAAGGAGTATGAATTATTTAAAATCTTTAGTATAACTCAAGAATAAATAAATGGTAAATTGTTTATAAAAGTTTTGGAATCTTCATAGAATATCTTAGCCGGATCAAATAAAGAAACAATTGCAGATAAAAGGTGCATAACTCTTGGTCGCTAAAAAAAGTGTAACATTGGTTATTCTTCCTATACGAGTATAAACTCAGAGACAAATAGATACTCTTGAGGAATTCCAACAGTAGTGTTGTTAACAAAAATCCAAGCCAATTGTGGACTTAAACTCGCAAATACTGCTTGACCACCAGCTGTATTTTTTAATAACTCAGAATAATTAAAAAAAAAGTACACGACTGGGTCGCACGAAACTTTCTCGTTCATATTAACAGTTTGGTTGGTTTATTTTTATTTTATTATTTTATTAGGTAAAAAATTTGTAAGTGGTAAGCTAAATAAACCGTACAGAAAATATGGGAATAGAGGTAATTAAAAAAAATTTGGTTTAAAGATATCATTTCAGATGGCAGTACAAAGCAGTACAAAAGTTCTGGTTAACACCATTGAGCAGAAATTAGACTCCGGACTTATTGACGCGGTCGTCATGAATACTGACTGGCGAAGACTTGTCCCAAATTTAAGCGGTTCCATCAGTAAAAACACAAGTTACTCGTGGGAGCGGAGCTTTTAAGATGGTAATGCGTTGGCGCACACAAAAATAGGCTCTTGCATTGTTGAGTCTGTTTCAGTCATTTCAGACAGTTCTCCTAAATATGACAGTTCTTTGACCATTTATACTTGGTTGAGTTGTGGGGGAGGGATGAGCTGGCGATGGAGCAAGTGCCGCTCGACTCCAGAAGATGTTTTCCAGATTGGTGTCAACTATCTATTCAAACGGTGAAGAAATGCCCCGTACTATTTTACCGATCAGTGAAAATTTTGACATTTGGGTCCCACGAGTAAAGGAGAAGAAGGAGATCTGCTTTCACTGTCTGTATGCGGGTAACAAAAATTAGGTATAGTCAATTCAATACAATTAATTTATTTGGCAAAGTAAAAATTAGAACAATTTTGTCTTTTATAGTACAGTAAAGCTCACAGATATAAAGATTGAAATTACATTAATTAACAAAATGAGCAAAGAAAAGAAAAAGTAAAGTGAATAGCAAATTAGATATGTATATCTAAAAACAAAAATAAAAAATTCAAAATTTAGGATGATTGGTAGGCAACGGATTAAAAGAAAAGTGACTTGAGGGAAGAAGAAAAGAAAAGAAGAAGAAAAATAGAGTAGAGAGAAAAATGAAAAAGAATAACAAACAGTAGGTAAATTATTGTTTGAAATGTGCAAAAAGTGCATTTTTAAATTTATCGACCCCCACTATTTGCTTGACGGTGATAGGTAGAGAGTTCCAAAGTCTGGTAGCGTGGACAAGAACAAGGCGCGAAGAATTAAAGAAATTAGAAGTATACATTTAGGGTTCGGATTTTCATGCACTAAAGATCTCAAAATATGCGCTTAAAATATGCGCTTAAAAATGCAAAATATGCATTTAAAATATGCACTTAAAATTAGTTAAACTTCATTTCGGTTCAATTTAAAAACACATTTTCTTCAGTCCATAAGTATACGTTCAATTTTTTATTTTATTATTTAATAAAATAATAACTTAAAACGAGATCAACATTTAATAATAAAAAAAAAACACAGTTAACGTAAACATAAACATCTTCCTTTGTTTAATAAAAATAAATAAGCATTATAATGTGGGCTTGGAATATCGTTCAAGATTGTAAAATGAACAAAATAAAAAGATAATACTTTTAAGCTTCGTTTCCACTGACAAAAAGGGGATATATTTTTACTGTCTGGTTAAATTTCTGAACAATATGCTCAAAAATATGAATTAATATTATAAAAAATATGCAAAATATGCAAATATAGTAAAATATGCACAAAAATATGCAAAATATGTATTTATAGTAAAATATGCAAAAATATGCACTAACGGTTATATGCCATTTTAAAGGAAATTTCATGATACGTATACATAATAAGTTGCCTTGCATCCAAGGTGTTCATAAAAAAACATGCATTTGCATGGAAATCCGATCCCTATACATTACACTCTGCATTAGGAGTTGTATTTTTTTCCGTTGGCGTTTTCATTTGAAAATAACAGTTTTTTCTTGCAACTTTATTTGTTGCAAGATGTTGTTATTGGCTTTAACTGCTAACTCCTGTGTCTTCTTATTTAATTCGAGGTCAACTAGGGAATTTAGAAATTCCTTTGCACTTGCTGACTTGTTTTCTTTTTTCATGTAGATGTTGATGTCACGTGGCAAAAAGCTTTGTATGCTTAGCCTGAAGAAGGCACAGCATGATAAAAGGGTTGAAACAAACAATTCTAATCAGTGCGATAATTTACAAAAAAAAGAAGTTACAGACAATGACGAGATAGTTCCTACAAATATTAGAGTAAAGTAGGGTAATATGGACCACCATTCACATTTTTGCTAATAAAACACAAACGGTGTAAGTTTTATTAAAGATGTTTATTTAAAAAAAAAAATCAGTCTATTTATATTCAAAAAGTAGCAACAAAAACTTTAATTCACTTCATACAAAATTAACAAAAATTAAATATTAAAGTAACTCAAAAACGGTAAAAAAGAAAAGTGGAGGGTAGTATGGACCACCTGGTCCATATTAGCCGCAACAATAAAAGGAACATAAGATTTGTTTACGAGGAACAAAATTCACAAATAAAGAGTGCTTTGCTGGTTTTTTTCTCGAATCCATGGCCTTAAGGAGAAAAAATTCAATTTCAGACTCCTTTTAATAAAACGGCGGGTAATATGGACATATTACCATATTACCCTCCCCTATCGTGGTCCATATTACCCGAAACACGTGGTTTTAAAAGAAAGCTACTTTGCAACAAAACGTGATTTGTTACAATAATTGAACTAATACAAACTTTAAAATACATATTCACTTCTTATATTTTTAAAAGGAATGGATAAAAAAAGATATATTTAACTTACGAAAAAAGGAAAAACATTTACGAAAAAAAAATGATCACTGCCTTCGATTTTCTTTTATTTACCACAACTCAGAGACACATTCCTTCTGACTGCTGGAACTACACTAAGGTAATTTTTAGGAGGTCGCGCACAAGCTTAAGCAATACTCACCTCAATTGCATTTGTGAGAGGTGAGCAAAGCTGGTGGTCCATATTAGCCGAGTGGTCCACATTACCCGACTTTACTCTAGTATCTCGGACCATTGCGAATTAGTTGACGATGAAATTGAAGAAACTTTGGAACAAATGTTACGATCCAGCCCATACCTAAACGATTTTCCAATTTTAAGTCCAACTAATGAACTTACCACTGTCTTTGACCAAAGCGAAAATAACTATATCATTAACTTTGAGGCATCAGATATTAATTTATCTAATAATCAAACGGTCTTACTTTTTGATTCAACGATAGCTTTACCTTTCAAAGAACCAGCTACCCCTACATCTATTGTACAAGTTAATTTGAATTCATTAGTTTCAAAACTGGTTGACTACAGCAATTCAGAATCGGAAAATGATGAGCCCAAAGTTAAAAGAAGGAAGCGCTGTCAAGTTAAAAAGGATGACTGGGCTAGCCAAAAAAATAAAAAAAATAGAGAAAAAGGGAAAGAGTATTGTGGTAAAAAAAAAATTTATGGTTACTGGAATAAAAATATAAAGAAGCCACAAAAGATGATGAAGCCTAGGTGTCGTTGTAGCGCAACAAAACTCGGCATTGTTAAGTGCAATGATATTTCAGACGATGAAAGAAAAGTACTGTTCAATCAATTTTGGAGTATGACTTGGGATCAAAAACGAGTGTTTATTCAAAGCTTAGTTAAAGTTATTCACACAAATAGGCAAAGAGATAGAAAAGACCCTGAAGAGTCGAAACGGGCAAACACTTTGATTTACTACTTGAAAAAAGGTGACGATATGGTAAGAGTATGTAAAACATTATTTCTGAACACTCTTTGTATCGGAAAAACTTGCGTGTGGAACTGGAAGGTCGGAAATGAAGCAAAGACAAATGAAACTATTAAGCAGGTCACAGAAACTCCCAAAAAACCTTTTGATAGAGAAGTTAAGACCTTGCACGAATTTTTAGACAACATACCAAAAATGCCTTCACACTATTGCCGGAAAAGAACTGCACAATTATATTTACAACCTGATATTGCTTCTAAACGTCAACTTTACGAAATGTATGTAAATCACTGCAAATCTCAAAATATTAATCCGTTGTCCATTGCTACATTTTCAAACACTCTTACTGTAAGAAAGATTTCTTTATTCAAACCCAAAAAAGACTTGTGTGAAACCTGTAACGGTTTTAAGATGGGTCATATTACTGATGACATCTATAAGGAACACATTGATAAAAAAAATGAAGCAAGGCAGGAGAAAGAAGCTGATAAGGAAAACAAGGAATTCGTGTTTACAGCTGATTTACAGGCAGTACTTCTAGCACCACGATCAAATGTTTCTTCCTTTTATTATAAAACTAAGCTTTGTGTACATAATTGGTGTATATATGATATGAAAACAAGTGACGGTTATTGCTTTATATGGAGCGAAGCTGAAGGAGGATTAAATTCTGATGAGTTTGCTACAATTATTACAAAGTTTTTCATTGAAACTGTTATTCCGAAAATGGGAGATGATAACCGAGAAATAATTTTGTACACCGATGGGTGTACATATCAAAATAGGAACGTCATTTTGAGCAATGCGCTTCTGAACGTGGCTATGTTATATAATGTAACTATAGAACAGAAATATTTGGAGGTTGGCCATACCCAGATGGAAGTGGACAGCATGCATGCTATGATTGAGAAAAAACTTAAGAATCAAATTATAAATGTTCCAGCAGAGTATATAACTGTTTGCAAGAAAGCGAAAAAGAGTAAAGCCTACAATGTTCAATACTTGACCTACACATACTTCAAAAATCTTAAAGAACTAGATTTTTATAAGTCAATAAGGCCCGGTAAAATGAAGGGTGATCCAAAGGTAATGTTTTCAAACCATTTACTTTTTTTTTAATTTTGACTTTGTTTTATTTTTCAACTTTTTGTGACTAAGGCTATTTATTATTTCTTATGTAATAATGCTAATTGATTTTAGGTAACAGACATAAGGGCACTAAAATATGCTCCTAGTGGAGAAATTCTACACAAGCTTCGATTTGCAGAAGACTATAAACTGTTGAGCCAAAGAAGAACAAAGAGGACCACAGATGCAATTTTGTTTGAGAATATATCCAATCTCTATAATGAACGAAGGAAAATAACTAAAAAGAAGTATCTGGATTTGCAACAACTGAAAAAAACTAGGGTAAACTGTCCCACAGTGGCTCATGTCCCACAGTGAATCTTTTAAATTTACAGAATCTCTACTTATAAGAGAAAAACTTAGTAAAGAGAAAATAAACCGCGTTTCGATCCTTTATGAATTTACCTGGCAGTTGAAGTAGTGCGCTCGTCAGTCTCGGTTGTATTCGAGAAAAAGTGAATTTTACTGGTAAGTAAATTAGAAATCGTGCTTTTTATTTTTCTTCTATTTCAAAAAGTAATGTGCTTAGTGAGATTTTTTGCATACCGTTTAAAATGTTAATTATTATTATTATTTAAAATTAACATGTCAATAAAATTTGTGAAATTTTTTTTTTTTATAAAAATATTTTTCTCCAAAAAGTCACTATGTCCAACAGTGAACCAGATCATAGTCGTACACAGTGAACCATGATATTAACAAAGCCGGTTGAACATGGTAGCACTTCCAGGCTTCAGAACTCGGTATTTTCATTTATAAACGACCTACCAAAATTTAACATTCGTTAATGTTTTTGTGTTTTTTTTTTATTATTTTTTACTATTATTATTATTATATTTTTACTATTATTTTGTGATATTACTGAAGTCCTTGAAAGTCAATTTTGTAAATGTTTTGTTATTTTTTATTGTTATTACTTTTTGTTGTTTTTATTATTTATACGTTCTTGAATTGTTTACTTTTTTTAATGTTAATGCTAAATAAAAATTGATTTTTATCAATTACTTGTTTTTGTTCTTTATTTTTCTTATGAAATAATAAATAAACAGTATTGGTTCACTGTGAACTACCCGGTGGTTCACTGTGTCCACCCCCTAGTACACAGTGAACCAGTTGAAGTGCGTTTTAAAAAACTCAAAATTTACTATTTTTCATGATCTTTCTAAAGCTGCATGTGGTGAAATACAAAGCTAATAAAGCAAATAATAAGTACCTTTAAACCGTTTAAAGATTAAACCAATAGTTTAAAAACTACATCAGGTCAAACGCAAATTGGTCCACTGTGGGACAGTTTACCCTATGCCTCAAGATTACCAAAATTATTATGAAAACCTTACACACGAAGACTAAAATCAGCCCAACAAGTGAAAAATGTTCAGAAAACCTATTTTAGTTTTCATTATTATATTATTATTCTTTACTTACTTAGTTACTTATAAATAAAAATGACCTATGCTTTTGAATTTCATTAAGCTTACTGTTTGAACTGCTTAAAATTTTACTACCATAAAAACGTTTAACTCCAAAGCCCATATAGTTCATAGAAAAAAAAAATCGGCCAACTCCAAAAACTGCTGTAGTTTTGTAAGCAACCCACGAAAATGTATAAAATATAATCAAAACAATAGATTTAAGTAAAAGTCACCAACAGGATTTTCAATTTTTTTAAATTATGTAAAATAAATAAATGCGAAGGTTTTTAGTGTCCCCTGTAAAGTTTGTTGCTATGGAGTTAGCTGATTTGCGAATTAAGGTATCGATATGCAATTGCAAGTTATGATTTGGAATTGAAACAACAACCAAACGGTAATGCTCTCATCAGCATTCAGCACATAGTACAACCAGTCCAAATCGCTTATTACAACGGCATTTGCATTTGCATATGCGAACAGCCAAAACTAGATAATAACAAAACAATATGGAAGACTTAGCCTAGGCATAGGGTATACAACTTATGTTTCTTAATTTAACTTTAAATTAAATAATTAATGGACCAAAATAAAAAATACAATTAGCACCAAACAAAAGCAGTAACTTGGTTTCCAAACAGAGACAAAAGAGGATAGGGCCAAGAATCGAAGCCTGAGGTGCCCCGGCGATTATATTTTTCAGGCGAGAATATGTTTGGTTAGCAAAGGCCTTTTGGGAACGATTTTTAAGAAAGCTGTCTATTAAAACTAGAGGGCTCAAGTAAAGAGTTTGCGTTAGCAACTTGGCATAATTCGTTTTGTGTGAATTATTCATGTTTCGGATGGTTAATTCAGAAGTCCTTTCATGGCAGTTATAGTATCGAATGTTTGTCAGACGTTGGCGAAAGGTGGCGTAGTTGAACAGACCTTAAGGCGTAATTTGCGTTTTACCGAGTTACTTATTAATATGAGATGTTTAAGAATTCGGCAAGACCGAAAGGAAAGTATAAATTATAGAGGAGGCTGTTAAGATTGACAAGATAAATTTTTTCTTCTTTTGTTGACCGGCAAACTGATCTAATTCTAACCAAATTTTTATCCGGTTATTGGATATAAAAAATAAAACCGGAAATAATTGCTATTAAGAAATAAAACCGGGCAGATCGATAAATCGAAGCAAATAAACTGATTTCGTTTATAACCGGTTGTTGTTTCCATGAATATATTATACACTTGGGCGACGGCGCATTGGATCTGTGGTTTGTCTTCTAGGCTACTTGGAGAGGGCAGAATATTTGATTCAACTCTGGAAAAACCCAAATTAGTTTAAGCTTTTACACTGCTTACCCCTCAAAAACATCTGACATGAAAGCGTGCCCGTGCAAGTCTTAAACATTTATCCCATATGGTCCTAGTCCAAGTTACATTTTGACTTCGGCAAGGCGTTACAGAAGCTATTTTGCCTCCCGCAATATTGCCTGTATAAGGCCTAATACAAACAAATTTGGCGCACTTTAACAGAGGTAATTGCTTCGATAAGGCCTTACCGAAACTGCAATTTCCATTTCTGTAAGGCCTTATAGAAGCAATTAACATCCGCTGATGTGCATTGTTTCGCAAAAGAAGCATCACGCATTTGTCAGCGGAAACACTATAGTTTCGGTAAGATGCTTGCTGTAGGCCTACAAAAAATAATTTTTTTTTTTTTAATTTTTTCATTCTTTTATTTTTTTATCTTATTTTGTAAACTTTATTGAATGAAATTTTGAACTTTTTATACAATTATATTTACATTTCTCGATATTCGGCCCTAGCGAGGTATCCGTCGGAACGGAAAATTCTCCGATTTTATACGATTCGTAGGTTTTTTGCGTCGAGGTATTCTTCGGAACATCTATTCGGAATATTTCTCAGACATTTTGTAACGCATATCGGCGAATTACGTTGAAGTGCGATGAAATGCATTTTTTTCTTCAATTTTTGGCAGCTAGGTTCCGATATCCTCCGACAGAAATTGGTTGCGGAATTTGTTTACGATTTGGATTTGAGTCTCCGACAAAGTATGCGTTGCGGAGAATTTTTCGTTCCGACGGATACCTCGCTAGGGCCGATTATTTACATTTTACTTTTCAGGTTTCATTGGGAATCGAACATGGGTCCTGTTGCGTAGTAGTCCAACACTCTATCCGCTAGGCTTATTCGTCATGTTCGATAGCAGTGTTAAATCTGAATTACTTGATACATTTCAGACTTGCAACTTACATGCATTTCGTGTTGTTCGGTAAAGTGCAACAACACGCCATTCTGAGAGTTAAAAATAATTGTGTTGTCTTATCTCTTATCCTTTCAAAAAATATTTGTCTGTTTCGGTTCAATTAATTGTAGTGCATCAACACATCGATCTGGATTGCAATTTGTTTGCATTGTATTTTCTTATATTTCATTCATTTCATACAAAATTGTTTGTACTATGCTGTAACTTAGCATATTAGATAGTTTTCACATCTATAAAGCCTTCATTCGCAAGCAACTGACTTTAAGCGACAATAAATGGAAAGTTAGTGCTTCTATACAGCTTCCAATCGCAGGCAGTTGACTGCATGGCCACGGTTGCCACTTTCGTAATATTTTACCAAATTTGGTAATTTTTTTTTGCGTTACAGATTTTTGGTAATTTGGTAATTTTTATCTGGTTTTGGTAACTTTTTGAACAAGAGCACAAAAAATACGAACTCGATATCAACTCATGTAAATGCTGCCTTACTGTTGCTTAATAATAGTGGATTGCATATATGCAACAACCTGTAAATGTAAACGGGTTTTATTCAAAAAATACTGAATGCACTCATTTTCTTCTTTTTTTAGTAATGTCGTTTTCCATTGCGACTGAACGTTTTTCATTTCAGATTCAGAGAAGGTCTTAGAAATCAGCTGTTGTTAAATTTCAGATTCAGAGAAGGTCTTAGAAATCAGCTGTTGTTAAATTTCAAGTTTCATTGGCCGCAAAAAAAACCCTTTTTTTGCTTATAGACTGGCAAAGTTCCTACTTCTGCAACTTCTGCAACTTTGCCAGTCTAACTTTGCCAGTCTAAGCAAACAACGTCTAACCTATTTAACTTCTCATTTGTGTTTATAAAATGTAAATTGTTTTCTATTTTTCAGAACCTCGTTGTCTAAAAATGTAAATTTAACACACTTTATTTGATAATTGTCAAATATTTGGCTTTAGTGAAAGTAGATGTAAAAACTCGCTAAGACATCGAGATTCGCAAAATTGCACTGACTCTGAAAAAGTCTGTTTTTTATTTGCGGCCAATGAAACATGAAAATTGCATTTAAAATAGGCTCAAGACAATATTTATAGTTTTCTTTCTCTTTCGTGTTTTTTTTTTATCAATTTCCAGATTTTTGGTAGTTTTTAACTTGGTTTGGCAACCATGCGCATGACAGCTTCTCACACATTTTTAGAGGTCTAATAGAGATCTTACCGAAGTTAGTGCCTCTATACAGCTTCGAATCGCATGCAGTTGACTGCATGACAGTTCATTGCTTCTATAACGCCTGCGGTCGGTAGCTCTAAGGAAGCTCCTTAAGAGCGCTTTTAACCACAAGCTTTACCGAAACAATTTACATTCCACACATCTCATCACACATTTTCACAGGTCTAATAGAGATCTTACCGAAACTTATTTCCATACTCTTCTATAAGGCCTATGAATATACTTCGCAAAGGTCTTACAGAAGTTATTTTCCAAAGCGATTACTTCGAAATTGCTCTACTTCGGTTAACAAGTAGGTACTATAGAAGCTCTACCGAAGTTCTTGCCTACAGAAATTACAAATCTGAGCCTTTCCGAAGTCAAATTGTTACTTGGGAGGTATATGGATATTGTGCCAACTTTGTTTCCTTTTCTTTTTTATCTATACCTTTTGAACTTTTAAGTTATATTTTATCTTTGCCTTAGAATTGCAAGACATGGTCAAAAATTTCCAAACCCGTTATTTAAAGGGAGCGCTAGGTAACAAAAAAAAATCTATGGAAAAATTTAGTTCGTATTTTTTACATTTCGTAGCATTGGAATATTGAACATATACACAGATATGTGTTTTGTGTACATAAATTTCCTAATATACATATAGAGTCCACATTCGCGCCAGCGGCATTGCAATTTAAATAAAAACAGGGAAGCGTGCTTGCTGAAATTGAAAGAGCGCAACGAAAACTGCAGCCAATCCGATTCGTATAGGCCTACAGAGTCTTCCTTTGGTGCACTCTACGCTCTACAGCCATACTACTTCACTTTCGATAGTCAACCTATAAAGCTATCGTTTTTTTTCTATGCACTCGACAGAGTCCTTTTGATCGCAGATGCACAGCATCCACTTCGGGAAAAATGCACTCATGGACAGTGCACGATGTTCTTTTGCGTGTGGAAGCGAACGCATCTTTTCCCTCTATGTGCATACATTGACAGTGCATTGTATATGGCTGTCAAAAAAGTTTCAACGTAGTGGGAAAAAACATTCGCTCAAATGAGATTTTTTATGGTATGATAGCCACTATGGCAATGTGAATAGTTTTATGAAATCTTTGTCTATGAGAAAGTATTGTACTGAACCATAGACACTTTTTGTTGTGGGAACTTGGAAAGTGTGCGTATTTAGTATGGGTATACGTATCTACCTTATATATAACTGTACCTAACTATATGTATCAACGAATAGAAGCTTTAAGCAGTAAAGCGCTACTCTTCTTACTCCTTCAATCAATACGCAACGCATACTATGCAGGGAATTTCAGTTGAAAATTTTACCAGAAAAACTTTTTGTCTAAATTAAAAAACAATAATTACAAAATGTGTAAGGTATGAGATGATATCTGTTGCGAACGTGTTTTGTCAGTTTGAATCTTAAGGTAACCGTTTGGGATATTTTGTCACAAAATTAATGCAAATTGTCTCATGTACGAGAAAAAATATGTAGTTATGTAAAATTGTATATTTCCATAATGCCGTGTATTTATTATGGAAATAAGCAATCGAATAAAAAACCAAGCTTTTGTTGTTCCTGACATTTAAACCAAAGATTGAAGAAATAAGAACTATGATCGTAATTTAAACCGTTAAGCCCAATACTGTTTTACATCTATTAACATTTAATTTATTGTTGGGTGGATATAAGTAGACACGCTTCTCAGCTTGAAACAAATGATCAAACTGGACCCAACTTATGATTGCACACTGATGTTTATTGTACAGCTCGTATAGGACATACCGACATTTTTCTATAATTATATTATTTCACTACAGTAATGTACCTACCTAATGCAAATATAGGGATTGTTTTATTGATTCATTTATTTTTTGGTTTTCTTAAAATGGAATACCACTATACCAGTGGGTGCATAATGCATATGCAGCGAAATACATATATTTATTTATCGGATTGATTGTAGCTTTTACTAAAATACGAACTTGCCGTCGGCAAAACAACAAATCCATAGCAGGAGTCTAATAAAGAAAGAAATAAAAAAGTTAGACATTTTTGTTATGTGAATTTTCTGCAAAACTTCTCAATTGTTTTTTATGTAGGTACCTACTGACATACTATACAAGGACTGCTAGCAGCCAATTTTTCGCTGAAGCATAAAAGGGGTATCGGAATCCCGCTTTTTGAAATCCCACTTTTCAAAATACTAAAATACTGTTTTTTTTTTAAATCCCGTCTTCTAAAATCCCGATCAATTATAACCCCGCTTTTTAAAATCCCGCTAATCCCGTTTTTTACAACATTGTTTTCAAAAAAATAGATGTTGGTTATATGGGCTTTTTTATTACCTACATTATTTTATATTTAAAAATATTAAAAACTGAAATAGAAACATTACAAAATGGACAAGAAAATTATAAAAAAAATTAATGTTATAAAGTCACGCGCTGTAAAAAAATTAATGAGAAATAGAAAAAAATATGAGTAAAACAGGTTTTTGCATCGCATTGCTTTTATAATATACACTAATAAAGTAAAAAAAAATTTGTTAATGGCTTGAAGTTTTTTTTGTTCCCTTTTGGAGAATATCATATAAAATTACTTTTATAAAGTCGATATTTTAATTACTCTTTTCCGTTTATTTCGTTTAAATTACAATTTTAGTTGCGCATGCCTTTTTGTGAGCTGCTTCTTATTCTATCTTATATCATTATGGCCGACACCAGCCTGAAGTTGGTTGTCGTACAATGCCAACACCAACCTGAAGTTGGTTGTCGTACCAATTGTGTAATACTGAACACGTCCGCAACTTCGTTGTGGGACGAGTTCAGCATTCCTTTTCTTACTTTACTACACTTTATATATAGTTTTTTTTAAATTATTGAAGTTTGTCATATTTTTTACTTAAAAATTTATTTTGATATTATTTATTTCTTATTTTGTTACTTTCTCTAAAAATGATAAATGTTTAAATAAACTGCATTTAAAGAAAAACGTTCATTGCTTAATTTATTTTAATATTCTATAATAATCCCGCTTTTACAATCAAAAGTAGTTACTTTATTTTAAAAAATCACCGGGATAATAAGAAACGGGTTTGTAAGAGGCGAGATTATAAAAAGCGAGATTTTAAGAATCGGGATTATAAAAAGCGGGATATCGAACCCAACCCGTTTCCACAATGGATGGCACTGAGTTCTATGCAATGGCGCGCAGAGGTTTCATACTTTCGCCCGACTGAACCAAAAGGGCTAGTGCTTATGTTTGCTTAATTTTTCCTCGCAATTTGGTATGAAACCGACATTTCACTAGCATTCCATGTATAGTATGTCAATTGTACCTACCAATTCAAAGAAAAACTTGCAGGAATTATCTGTGTTTCGTTTTCAACGTTTAGAATTAAATCTGATTTTTTTTTTGGTTTTAAGCTTATGATGCGCCACAGCTATATGAAATGCGGGACGGGTGGTCGCTATATTCAACGAACTCAGGTTTTTAAGATTCATGATACGCCGTCGCTCTTTGCAAACTTACGAACATCGTTGGTACATAATTAGGCAAATCAATCCCGGGATCCCGGATCCCGGGATCCCGGGATCCCGGACGATTTTTGCTCTTTAACGATCCCGGGATTGCCAGTCACCAATCCCGGGATTTTCGGGATTGATACTTTCTGTCTCTGAAGGAAATACCTATGTAATTTTTGATTTTTAAAATTTAGATTACTAATGTTTTGTGATCGAAATTAACCCTTGCCTCGCCGTTTTCCGAAAATGTACAGAAAAAAAAACATATCTAGAATATGGTGCCGTTGAAGCGCAAATCAAGGTATGCGTTTATATATTTTATTTGTATTATTTTTTGTACCTGAATTTCAATTCCTAGAATTCATACAAGGAACAAAGCAATAAAACCTTTCCTATTTCCAAGAAAACCAATTGTGCAGATTTTTGTATTTCTAAGAAAACCAATAGTTCCCAATTTATTGCGTTGTAATTAGTTTTATTTATCTTAGTAATAAAAGGAAAAGGACATTTAAAAAAGAGTTTAGTTGATACACACCAGTCGAACGGAGTGTTGTATTGTGTTTGTGGTATTCTCGCAAGCGTTTTAAATAAAGTACCTACTAGTACTAGTATAAAAATGATTGTGAATCTGACCCGTCACCTTCAGTTTGGCATCATTTTTACACAAACAGAATCGGATTTACCAGCGTGCATAAGAAAAGAGTTGAATCTCTTTGAAAATGGAGGACACCATCTAGATTAAGTTCATAAGTATTTACTGTCCATTCCACCAACAAGCGTAGAAGCAGAGCGAGCGTTTTCAGCGGCCAGTTATATTGGCAACAAATTTAGAAGCCGGCTTGGAGATGATACTCTCGATGCCCTTATTTTCCTGCGTTTTTATTTCCAAAGGTCGAATGAAGACCAAGGGCAAGAATAAATACGCCCTAACATTTTTTAATTTTTTTTTTTTACTTTTTTTATTTTGTAAACCCCTTGAATTGAGGTATTTTTTTATCTTTATCAAAAATTATCATCTTAAAATTTTTTATGGAGTGTAAATATTTCTTTGTTTCTTAAATAAACTTCTTAAATTTTGATTCATTTTAATAATAAAAAAAGCAGAGCATAATAGTTATGCTGCTTTTTACTTAAAAAGATAATAAAAATAAATAAATATTTTGGCGCGACAGGTCTATGGGACCCAAGGCCTAGCTTCTCGCAACCATTCGCTTTGTGTGGGTTTTCAATTTTTGGGACGAATGGAAGGGATCTACAATTTTACGCCGAGTCCAAACGGCTAATTGAGAAGCTCATTCATGACAGTTTTACTCTCGGATGTTTGTCAGACGTTCGCGAGAGGTGGCGCAGTGGAAAAAAACCTTAAGATGTAATTTGGCCCTCTCGGGATTCGAACCTGAGCCCCTCGCTTAGTAGCCCAACACACTACCACTAAGCCACTGCGCCACTTATGCACTTAATGCACTTTTAATTAATTTCTACATTTTTGAGAGCACTTTTTCACCCGTGCATCGATTTTTGGTTTGATTTCTTTTTTTTTCCAAAAAAAAAAAAAATATACTGTCCAATCCCGGGATACCCCGGGATCCCGGGATTCATTTTTTCAAATCCCGGAATCCCGGGATTGAAAATTAGCTTCGGGATTGAAATCCCTATACATAATACATAAAATGGTGGCGCGAATGGTTAGAAAGGTACGACAATGCATATAAAATAATACTACTTACATATTATTAGTATTTAATATTAAGCATGGCGTCTGCAATTAATTAATGTAGAATATTTATTCATTTAATTGATTACGAAATTAAAATATGAAATAAAGTATGGCCTTAATAATAACAACAGCACCCACTGTTCGTGGTGTGATTGTAAAATTTTAGCATTATGGGGATGGGAAAGTTGACGATGCGTTCCCTAAGAAGATCAATGGATGAATGGCCGCCGCGATCGACTGATCTGTGTACTCCAGACTTTTTTTATGGGGTTACCTGGAGGAAAAGGTTTACATAAACAAACCAGAAACTAGGTACCTATATAAAGGAGCTGAAACTAAACATTGGCTCACAAATAGCCCAAATTCGGGGGCACCACTTCAAGAAGTCATGGAAAGTGCCATCAAAAGAGCCCATGGCTGTATGCAATGGTGGTGGGTACTTAACTTTGCGTTCAAGAGATATGGAAAATAAATTTGTCAATGCGAGTTGACAAAAATAACACTTCTGCTTGAAGAAGTCATGACTTTAACACGGGCTACAAAATTGAACGATCAAATGTCAAATGTCAATTTCAAGCCGTAAAATAAGTAAAAATCAGCTTATAATACAAATTTTGCAGGGTGTTTTTTTGAACTTGAGGGAAATCCCTAACCTATAATAATATTGAATAAAGCGTATATTTATTTACAAGGACCTACACACCTAACGATGAACTTATTTTGATACTTTTTTGTTGATTAGATCATGTTTTATTTTAGTTTTCAAAGTGGTTAACATTAACCTCGGACTACGGTAATCCTGAATGGATTTCAATGAAGCGTTTTGCAATCTCTTCAAAAATCTCGTGTTTTTTTATTCATTTGTTTAGTTAAACTTGCAGGTACTCTTCGGTAGCGGTCGCGAGTGTTACTCTGAATTTTAGCCAAAATCAAAGAAAGGAGCGTGGCTCGTAACGCTTCCACTAAAAACGCATTTGCTTCGGGATCAATATTTTTCCGTCAACTTAAAATATAATTTCGTTTAACCATGTAAAAGAGTGGCCAAAAAGCAACTTACCTATATTGTTTTTTTTTTATAAGGACGGGTCTATGTTCAAATGGATTAACAAGCTGTGTCTAAGATATTTATGTAGATCCGGCTGAATTTGTGCGATGGCATTGGTATTGTTGGCTTTAAGGGCATTGGTCGATTGTTGTTCATTGTCATAGACCTGCGATTTCAGCAAACCCCAATTCACGTTACCTCTGCCTGCCAGAGATATCCATAGATCCATAGTCTCAATTCTTTTATGCTGAATGTTCATCGTGGCGTTTGCTGTGTGGCACTCAGCCACGTCGCGTCGTTCTGGAACCACATGTTGTCTAGCTTCGTATGGTTCAATTTGGGTCAAAATAGGAAGGAAAGCCACACAATATAAATCTGAGGCTGTAAAAAAGGTTTAAACGACCGATAGTAACGCGGGTCATTTTTGAACAACTGAAATTCAACATAAGCATCGATCCATTCCAGACAGTGCAACAAAAATGTAGTGATAGACAGAAAGGAGTAAGGGAGAGAGGGAGGAGGCAGACCCGGTAGCTCAGCGAAACAGTTCAAGTGTATCGAAGCTGTGCATTGTGCTTAATGACGGCGTGTTACTTGGTTAGGTAGGTACTCATTTATTTAAGGTGGCGCTTCAATCCGGGGTGGACCTGAGCCTCAACCACCAAGCGTCTTTATCCAGCGCGATCTTTAGCTATCTTAAAGGCAATTTGTTGAACACAGTTTACATGTCACAACCGGAGAAATATAAAAAAATGTAACAACCTAAAAAGGTCCTAAAAATCAATTCGGTAGTGGATGAAAAAACTGGATACAGATTAGAGTTTTGGAGCTCCCGTACAGGAGTTTATTTATAACAAGCAAGATATCTGATTCAATACCTACTGATATACAAGCGGAGCAACCCGCCGTTGCTTTAAAGCATTTGATGCGACATGTTAACACATGGCGCCTTACCAATAACCGAACAGTAAATTCGAGTTTAACGAATTTCGAAACTAACTATAGTTTCGACTTTAAATTTTCAGCTACCAACAATCAAATTAATCGGAACTTTAACTTCATCTGGCTTTATCTCAAAATTATTACAGTACAACTCAAATGCATTATATTTTTATTCTGAGCATTCAAATAAATTGCTGAAACTGACAGTTGCTTGCATTTTGAGTAGCTGTCTTCTAATTATTATCCTTTTCAATAATGTGAGCAATTGCATAAAAAAACAAGCACTTGCATTGGCATCACAAATTCACAACTGGGACAATTTATAAAATATTTGGAAAGTCCAAATGAAATTCGCCAGTTTTAAACGGTTTTTTTTAGAACCGCGAGGTTTACGCATTGTATTGGTGCCGTAGGCGGCACTCACATCAAAATAAAAAATCTTGGACATGAATTTGGAGCTCGCTGGAGATGCAGAAAGTATTATTTTGACTAAAGTAATAGGTTAAACTCGACTTTATTCGGATCGAAACTTACTGTCTCGATTATCGTAAAGTCAAAGATAGCTTGATTATTGGTAGGTACACAATTTATTTAAATTTCGACTATTGCCCTAAAGTCGAGTCTAATTTTGGTTGTTAGTAAGTCCGATAATCACATTTTTAATCTAAGAAATTCTAGGGTCCAACAACGAAAAATTCGGCGCATTTCTCAGAAGCGCATGGGCAAATATAAGGTACAACTTTATCCTAAAGACATTATCAAGTTAAACTATCAACGCACCGGAGACACGATATTTACCAAGATATTGGTTAAACCAATCTTTGTATCTTGTAGGTACACAATAGTTACCCTACGTCCATAGCAGAACCAATGGACATTATTGTAAATTAGTGAGTAATTTTTCTTAAAGTTCGTTATGCTAGATAATGTTTAAGCCACAAGTTCCAAGATCTAATCAGTTCGGCCCGTTATATTTACTAGGTATAGTTGATATATTGCTCAGATCGGTTCACTTGTTCCACAGTTTTCGTGACTTGTAACAAATACCCATCCAATCGAATGATGTCGATTATATTCTTAAAACTGTGGGTTGTTTTAAGAATATAATCAAGCTCATATTTTAATACAGCATGATATTGACCGCATGCATGAGTGTTGTAAGGAATATGCAGGTTATCCTGAAGAAACGTCGCGAGACGTCAAAATCCAACTATACAGATTTATTTCATTAATGATGAAGTTATTGGATGTGTGAATCACTTTAATGATCTTGAAGTCGTCTTGGACAAGATGTTCAACTTTAACCTCCATTTGGACTGGATTGTCAGTGAGGCAAGATGCCGTTTTTCAAAGGAATTAAAAAATCCCTTTTATCACCAGACTTCTATACTGTTCTCTTGTCCAACCTGTTTTATCTCAAGAATCTCAAGAATTGAAAGTATTCAAAAACAATTTCTTCTGTTTGCATTATGTGATTAACATTGGGAACATCGTAGTATTTAGAATCGGAGTCGATGCTGAGGATAAAGAAGAACAACTTTTGCAGACTGTTTAACGGCGATGACGACTTAAATTCCGCTGTCAGGCAGAATGAACCGTTCAACCTGGACGATGAGGATCTGTAAATATGGTCGGAGGAAAGTATGCCCGATGAATAGAACCTCAGCATTGTTTGCCCGATCCTCAAGAAAGTAGACCCTCTGAACTGCGCCAATTACAGAGGTATCAGTCTTATAAACATTGCCTACAAGATCTTATCTGCCGTTTTGTGTGGACACCTGAAGCCTTTCGTAAACAACCTGATTGGTCCATATCAGTGTGTCTTCAGTCCAGGAAAGTCCACCATAGACCAAATATTCACACTGCGGCAGATCTTGGAGAAAACCCAGGAACTTCAAATCGATACCCACCACCTTTTCATCGATTTTAAAGCCGCCTATGACAGCATTTATAGGGACGAACTATACAGAGCAATGTCTAGTTTTGGCATCACTGCCAAACTCGTCCGTTTGTGAAGGATGACGATGGAGAATGCACGCTGCCCCATTAAGGTCGGTAAAGAACTTACCGAGACCTTCGGTGTCAAAAAATGATTTAGACAAGACGATGCGCTCTCATGTGACTTCTTTCACCTCGTTCTTGAAAGAATAGTGCAAAACTCAAACGCCAACACCAGGGGCACTATCTTTCAAAAGTCCGTCCAATAAATCGCATACGCCGATGACATTGACATAATTGGCAGAACGCAGCTTGATGTTAAGGCGCGTTTGTGAGTATTAAGACTGAGGCGGCGAATGGGTTTGGCGGTTAATGAGGGCAAGAAGAAGTATATGTTGTCAACTAAAAAGGACACCCAACACCGACGTCGCAATAGACCGATATAATTTTGAGGTTGTTAAGGACTTTCTCTACCTAGGCTCCGCTATAAACTCAGACAACGACACCAGGGCTGAGGTTAAACGTAGAATTTCTCTTGCCAATTGCTGTTTCTTTGGGCTAAGAAGGCAATTGAGTAGCAAAGCCCTCTCTCGAACAACTAAAGTGACCCTTTATAAGACCCTAGCCATCCCAGTCCTGCTATATGGCGCAGAGGCATGGACTCTATCAAAAGCGGATGAGGTAACTCTCGGTTGTTTCGAGAGAAAAATTCTTCGTGTTATTTTTGTTCCCGTCTGCATTGACGGTGAATGAAGAAGGAGATTCAACGACGAACTGTACGGGCTGTACAGCGACATCGACCTAGTCAGAAGAGTGAAGGTCCAACGACTGAGGTGGCTGGGTCATGTAGAGCGAATGTACACGAATGCTCCGGCTCGGAAGATCTTCGAATCCACACCCGAGGGAAGGCGCAGTAGAGGAAGACCGCGACTCAGGTGGCGCATGCAAGTGGAAGGGGACCTTAACCAACTTAGCGTGCGAAACTGGAGACAGCTAGCTAAAGATCGCGCTGGCTGGAGACGCTTGTTTGTTGAAGCCTGGGTCCACCCCGGACACCTTACGTAAGTAAGTAAGATTAACATTGGAACCCCAAAAGTCGATTTCCCCCCCACATAAGTCGATTTAAGTCCCGATTGTGTCTTTCGAGATTTTCACCTTCAAAGGACCTTAATAACGGAACATCACCTGCGTGCACAGCTGATGATATGTAATATCTAATCTAGTCATCTTACACCCCACGCTTTTAGCTGAATCGTGAATTTAACGATTGACAACCATTCTTAGGTAGCACCAAATTCATTAGCATATTTTTTTTTAGTTTGTCTTTTCAACTAACAATATCGAACTTACAAGTTACTTTACTCATAGTAGGTACTTACAAAAACATTAGATTTTACTTAGCATCTGAACACACTGTCTACATATTTCGTTTATTGATACAAATTGGTCAATATATTTACTATACTCCATCAACAATTTTAAATCTTAAGTACTTAAAGAAAATAATATTACGAGCAGTGTACCTACCTACTAATTTCATGAACATAAATACGTAGGTATGTGCAATGCATATATTCGAAAAGGGTAGCATTAAACCTGAGCTTTTTCGCAAACATACTACGACAACTAGGTACCTATACGGATTAAAATAAGAAATAACGAAAAATCTAACACTAAGATCAGACTTTTTCTAAAAAAAATCCTACACTGCAAAATTGTGCGCTGGTATTTGTAAAAGCAAGAAAACGCAATTTATACGCACACTCCTGGCCCTGGTCCGGGTAAGAGAACATTTTTAGAATTTTCGTTAAGCAAAATCAAAGCTAAAGGCGCTAGGGTGAGTTCAGTTATACCTACATCCTACACGCTACACAGGATATGAAAATCCAAACACATTCAAACACCGAAACGTAGGGCAAATCATTGCATTGGTATAGTAATCATATGCTTTTCACCCCATGGCCAAGCAAAAATTCAAAATGAATTCTCAATACACATTTTTCTCTTTCTGTTTTTGCTTTCCTATATCCTATATCCTTAGCGCTGAACGAACTAGCTACTAGGTGAAGTTCTGTTAACTACCACCAACGCAAAAATGTTTTCCCTGCATTTTTCTCCGCTTTTCTAATAGGTCCTCTCTTTTCTTCTTACTACTCTGCGGCCTTACGCACCTTTTTTCGTTTTCCACTTTTATTTGTATATACCTACATCTATCCGTATAAACATTTGAAAAATGTGAACACAAAAAAAAGTCTAACGAATACGTTTTCATTGGGCGTGTTTTTTGATGTTCTATTTCATGGCATATACAACACTACGACAGAACTACCACCATATAATATACCTACATTTTGAGTTTTTGTTCAAAGAACATAGATGTAGATATTTACTTTTGATAGTTTTCCTTGCGAAACTGCAAGGAAAACAAGTCAAAAAACAGAAAAAAAATAGAGACCAATTTTGTGTTCGTTTTCGCCATATTTTTTTGTTTTATTTTATGATTGTGTGAGTAGCTTGTTGTTACCCATCCCCATGAATTCATCAGAATTTTTGCAGGATTGTGTGTGTGTATGTGGTAACGCCATAAAGGCATCTTTTATGTTCATCAGAACGAACTAAAAGATGTGCCACACCCAAAGATATTTTTTAGGCATCCGCATTCCATAGCTATGTAAAGAGATACTGAATTCTAAATTACTTCTTTTTGGCGCTTTCTTTATGTTTATTAATTTTCGTTATTTTAGCAATTTTGCAACTATCATTACCCAGATAGATATGTTTGATTTTTTAGCGATACGTAGGTATGTACGCAAATAACGTAAGTAAATAAATGTCTCCATGTGTCTACTGTTATAGGGGGAGTAAGACATTTTTTATTCCAGAAATTGCCACCATATATGTGTTTTATGTGGTAACTATTTGCCCGATGGTAACTATTTCTACTTACCTATGATTTTCTATTGAGATAAGTCAGCCCCGAAGACAGAATATCAAGGAAATATACCAATGTAGGTAGGTAACTTTAGCTAGGTATGCAAACCTAATAGGAAGTGGGTAATAATTAAAACATGAAGTATAGTTATCAGTTCGTGTATAGACTTATATCCCAAAATCAGATAGTTGCTTTCTGATGAGCAAAACTCAATTTGTTGAGTACCTACTTGGAGGTCGTTTGTGTACAATAATTCTGCCTAACTCTTCTTATACCTACCTAACTAATTTCTAAAATTTATATTAACAGTCTTATTCAGGCAAGCCTTACTGATACGGATACCTAACAACTTACAGAACACTCACAAGTCACAAGCTGAGGTCAAATTGATTTGTGAGTTTTTTATATTCTGCACACTAACAACTTGGGAGGCTCACAAAAACAATCGATTATTGTAATCTCCTATATGGATTCAAAACAAGTCGCTCAAAAGTGACAATATTTGTATTTGGTCGTTGATGGCCCTATTTCCCTATACGATTCCCTAACATTTAATGAATCAAACCTTAGATTTTATTCTATACATAATGTCGTTAATATTTTATTTCCGTCACTTTTAAAACATTATTTCGCGTTTTTGCAAAGCAAATATGATTTTATTTTGACGTACTTCATGTATTTACGAAATCGGATTCTACGTATCATTTTGTGCCAATTTGAAGCTAACCATTCTTGCGTCAACCAAGAATGTTCCATCTTTCTTTGCTAACGTCCATGCATCTGCGGTATAAAGCAGGACTGGGATGATGACTATGAGAGCCTTATAGCGTAAGAGTTGCTTTGTTTTTCTCGACAAGGTCTTACAAATCGATTGCCTTTGTCAAAGTAATAGCTATGTGATATGATATGATTTTTAAAGGTTATAGCAGAGCCGAAGTAGACAAAGTCCCTATCCTCATTCACCACTAAACCTATTTTAGCCGCTTCTGTAGGTACTAATATTTTCAAATGCACAGCTGACAGCTCTCTGATTTCTGCTGCAAGCCTGCCCTATAAATCAATGATGGTTAATATAAATATAAAAAGTGTCATTAATGAATATTTTTAGGCGAACACACAGTACAGTTGACTGCTCTATCTGTTGAGCGTTTTCTATTTGTGTACTCCTCCGACAAAATCTTGGAGACGAACTGGCGTATGCCAGACGTCTAGTCTAACAGTCTTGTTGGACTTCAGCTTGGAAGTCGTCTTCCGCATTTAATAGTTTACAGAAATGGTTTTTCCATTCAAGGATTCCTTGTTCGTCTTTTTACAGGTCTCTGTTCGGGTCTTTTGTAATAACGCGTTCTTTTTACCTTCCAAACATCGTTCCTGGAGTGACACATCTCTTTTTTTTCGATTGCACACTTCTCATCCTCTTTCTTTTTCTTCCGGAAAAGCCAATGTTCTTTCCTCTTCTTTTGATCTCACGAGGAGCTCTCTTCATTCTGATTAGCGCCGCTTCGTAAGGTCGTTATTTTGCTGCATTAAATCAGCAGGGGTTTCGTGGGAGTGGTTTGGTGAACCTCAGTTGCGACGTTTCTGAGGGCTTCTTGCTATCGATGCCACTGATCTTCAGCACTTGATGGGATATTCGCATTTGTACCTTGGCTACAAGAAGGTAGTTGGTCAAAATCATGTTGGCTGCTTGGAAAGTTTTGAAATCTAAAATAGTGGAGGAGTGCCTTGCGTCAATGCGACATGTTCAATTTGATTGACGGTTTGGTAATGTGGTGACTTCCAGTTCCTTTGTGAGTATTTAGACAAGGCAACCGTGTGCTAGATATACTAACATTACGTCCCGCAGCCAAGTCAGTTTACCGAAGTCCGTTTCCTGACTTTCGTGGTGTCGTGTTTGCTAACTGTACTACCAAATATGTCATCTTTTTTCTATTTTTGCGTTAAAGTCTCCTTAGATTTGCTCACACTGCCATGTGAAATAGTCTTTGGGGGTATCGTCTAATCCAACTCAAATTCACTCCTGGTGGGGATATTTACCCCATTTTTTTTAATGAAGTTATCTTCAGTAAATTAGTCCAAACCTCCGTTTCAAAGACCAAGCCATCGCGGATGCCAGAACGTTAGGTTTGGACAACTGGAAGCAGCGTGCCTGGGATATTAGAGGATGGAAGGCTGCAATATCTCAGGCAGAGACTCTTCACCGGTTGGGAGCCCGATAAGTAAGTAAGTATCTTCAAAATAACTCTTCCTAAGCTTGTAAGAAAATCTTTCCATGAAAGAATCTGACACAGGACGAACACGAATGATACAAGTTGGTTAAAGGGGTCATGAACTATGGAGCATCAAACAAATCAAACAAACCCTAAAATACCACTAGCATTTGAACTTGGAAAATTATCTAAATTCTAGATCCATTGTCAAAAATAGGAGACAAAAACTTGTTGCGTTATTTCGAGATATAACTATTAAACTTTATTCAAATCAGACATATATTTTAATGATTCTAGAGAAAATCAGAGACACTTTGGAAAAGGAAATTCAGGTCCATTGGATCGAAGAAATAATAGGGGTAGAATAACAGAACCACTTTTAAAGAACACAAGTTCTGTGAGAAAATAAATCTTATCCATTGTTGTATGAAATTTACCACATAGGGGAATCTCTACGGCTTCTTTTCACATGGAAACATCTAGCAAAAAACCAGATCACTGTGAATGAGAAATTATTCTCACCCCTTATATTCGGTCAAAACTGTCAACACTATTTTTCTTTTAAGGTGAGGAATTCATTTATAAGAAGGTAGATATCCCATACGAGAATGGGGATAATCAAATTGGAATGCGACCAGCGCGTGGATTCACCATAGGGAGTTACTCGTTAAAAAGTCTTTTAATAATTATAAACATCGTCATGGTGTTTATTCAAGGATTATAATGAAGGCCGAGAAAAATTTGTTTTTAGCTTGACTTTATTATCATAATAGTCAAAGACATTTTTATATTATGGATTTGGATATAGGGTTAAAATGAATTGGAGAGAGGTTACGATAAAAAGAAATGCTTTGAAATGTAGAGACGTTAAGATGAAGGTCATTATTATGACACCATATGGAAAGTCGTTCAAAATCCTCTTGTAAAAGAATACGACGATCTTCATATCGTCGTCAAACAAAAGACACTGTAAACTCGGAAACAGTATATAATTAATAGAAGAAGGGGCAGAGGGCCCAGATGACTATCTTGAGGTACTCCAGAGGTAAAATAAACTGCTGACAAGAGCGTTTCATTAATGCGAACATATTGGATACGATTTGTTAAGTTGGAATGAATCTACTTTAGGACATCGAAGTGAAATACCAAGCAAGTCAGTTTGGACGCTTTACCAAAGCCATTCTTAAGGTACCTAATTTAAGGCAGTATTACAAAAAATTTAGAGGCTTGTAGTAATAGAAGCAACGAAGCCATGCAGAAATGGAGAGATACATCTCTTTAATATAGGTGTAAATTTGTAACAAACTAGTTTTTCAAAACTCTTGGGCGTTATGAACTAGCTTTTTTTCAATCTTTCAAAGAAATTTCAGAATTGAAAGACAAATTAAAAACTAAGACCACTTTTAAAGTAAAATGGGCGGCATGCCAGGATTTTTTTCTAGTTTTTATAAAGAAAGAGCAATTTGAACCTCAGGGAATAAACAGGAAATTGAGTTAGAACTAGGGCTCTGCGAAATAAGACCCCAATGAAATAAGACCCCAAAAAAAAATGTGAAATAAGGCCCCAAAAGTTTATACAGGAAACAACAACACGATTTTTAACAAAATTTGGGTGTTATTTCCTTTTTTGGGGCGTTATTTCTTAATGAAAATTGGGGTCTTATTTCATTATGAAATAATACCCCAAAAGAAGAAATGAAATAAGACCCCATAACTAGAATTTGGGGTTTTATTTCATTTTTCTTATTTATGCCAAAATATGAAATATAATCCAGGAACTCCATTAAGCGCCGCAGGCGAAAATTTGGTACAAAAAATCGCGCGATTTTCATTATTTCTTAATGTTGTAGATAGTTTATTTTATTAAAAAATCCAAATTTTAAACTATTAACAAATTGGCTTTAAGTTATTTCCGTTATTTTTCTTTTCAAATGAATGAAAATGTTACGAAGAAATGTTGCAATTATTAAAAAAAATGCAAGTCTTTATTTAATTAAAAATACATATTTATTTGTAAATGTATTTCTAAAAAGACAATATATTGAATAAGAAGAGAAAAAAAAATTAAAATAACAGCAAATTGGGGTGTTATTTAATTTTTGAAATTGGGGTGTTATTTCATTATGAAGTAACACCCCAAATTTGGGGCCTTATTTCATTTCTTTTTGGGGCATTATTTCATCGCAGTGGGGACTTATTTCATATTTGAAATTATTTCGTTTTCTCTTTTGGGGCCTTATTTCATTGGGGTGTTATTTCCTGCAGCCTAGAACTAGTACTAGAGACTACATAATGTATTATATAGGATATTACAATATATTTTACAAATATTACAAATGGTTGAAAGGTCAGATGAGGATATACATTATTAAGACGCATACAGTAAAGAATGCCATTAGATTGCTTTTTGCTATTAATAAAGCCCCAAAAGCTGTTACTATTGGTCTTTAATTTAGATTAGTCAGAAAGAACATACTCTCTGTAAAGAAACTTATTTAAAAAATCAAATTGTTTGTAAAGCGTCAGATAAGTCAGTTCCGGGTCGTTCTCGTTATTTGCATTACGGAAAGTTTTAGGTATAGGCCTTTTTTTACTGTCTATATATATATATATTTTTGGCGCGACAGGTCAATGGGACCCAAGGCCTAGCTTCTCGCAACCATTTGCTTTGTGTGGGTTTTCAATTTTTGGGACGAATGGAAGGGATCTACAATTTTACGCCGAGTCCAAACGGCTAATTGAGAAGCTCATTTATGACAGTTTTACTCTCGGATGTTTGTCAGACGTTCGCGAGAGGTGGCGCAGTGGAAAAAAAACCTTAAGATGTAATTTGGCCCTCTCGGGATTCGAACCTGAGTCCCTCGCTTAGTAGCCCAACACACTACCACTAAGCCACTGCGCCGACTATCTATCTTTACTATCATTTTAGTTTATTATTCTATTGTTGAACTGAATAGGTTTATTACCCCAATAAACTTCACTTTAGATGTAAGCAAATCAATTGCCATTTTAACAGTTTTCATAAATAAATTGAAATAAATTTTGTGTGATAGACATCCGAATGAGATCAATCACGAAACTCAGCTTTACTTAATAAATTTATATTTTTAATAATTTTTTTGTTTTTTTTTTATGTATAAAAGTTGTCCTATGTTCAATTTAAAGTCCAAATAAGAGTCACATGCAAATTATATGTATTCTTTGAATCAACTGATAAGTAGAATTTTTTTTCAAAAACTCGGTTCGGTGAAGTTAATTTGTAAATTGCAATTTTATAGAAATTACTAGTGAAGAGGTTAAAATATAATTGACGGATTTTGCACACAAGTTATAGATAACTTACCATTTTTATTTCACTGATATCACAAATTCATCTCTATTATAACCGACCATATTATATTAAAACGAACAAGGAGCCACAGTTGACGCAAACAAAATCAAAATAAGACTAAATGATATGAAAAGAGAACGATGATCTCTGTCTTCTATAATTTCGAATTAAAACTAGTTTTGATAGTAAGAAAAAAAAAATCGTCTGGATGAGAAATTATTCTCACCCTTTTTTGTGGACTATACCCTATTGCAAGGGGACTCTTTGTGTTAGGGGTTGAAAGCGCCTACTCGAATTATCCATTCAAACAGATTTAGTACTAATTGAGATGATATCGTCCCATATGAGAATTAACACATTCTAAAAGAAATCAGAACGTGAAAAGCACGTGCCACATTTAAGTTTTTCATTTTTAGAGCAGTTTGAAATTTTCTTAAACACCGTCGTGTCGGCGCCGGCGGCTGCTTATCTCCTCGTGTCAAATTTTATCGATCACAGCGATTGTTTTTGCTAAATAGTTCTTAGATATAAGACTAAGTAGATGGGTTTATATCATAAACCCTTAATTCATTCCAATAGTAGGTATTTTGTTGAGAAAATAACGAGCTTTAGCACTTTTCGAGCCTAAGCTTGGAATGTGTTCCGTGTAACCAATAAGGTTTATCACATTTGCTTTTAAGATCTTCAATCTGACTCAACAATTTTTCTTTGCAAATCAATGATGCCATTTTCAGAGAACATATCAGGAAAAATTATGCAAAAAGGTATTATCTACAACAAATTTGTAGCTGATAACATTCTGTGCAATTCATTGGTCTTATGTGTCCCGTCTTGTTAAGAGCCTATTACAATTTTCAGAGCCAAACTAATTTCTCCGGTTTCTGATACAAAACTTAAGGCTGTGAAAGCTTCCAGAAGCTTTTTCCGTTCATAAAAATGCCTTCAGCAAAGAAAGTATAGGTAGGTAATTGTACATACCTACAATTTTAAAATTTTTGTCCTTAGGTGCTTACCTACGAGCATCGCACAATTTTTCCGAATGATGGACCAAGCCCATTTCTTTTTTCGTATGTATTTACATCATTGATCTCGGTGAGTTTGTTTTCTGACCTGTAAGTCTTAAATTCAACTAAGCTTCAAAAAGTACCTACTTTGAATTTTGTCGCAGGTTTGAGATTATAAAAGATGGACAAGGACCAAATTGAAATGCGTATCAAATTCATTCAAATTCGATTAGTATTATTTAGAGGAACTGGGCCATCACTATAAGAACACGTATCTTATCAAATGAAAAAGGACAAATTCTGGACCGCACTTTAAAAGTTGCCGCCAATCTGAATCGCCATCAGACCCAAAACGCGTCAAAACATTTTGACACCGCTGCAAGTCTCAAATACTGACCCATACTGGTACTTTTGTAACAAGTCCTTAGGAAATAATATAAACACCACACGTGTCGAGGGACCCTTATGTAAAGGCACGCGTCTATTATGGGATGTCCTAGAAGGGAATATGGAAAATAAGTTTTTCACCTACAAGTCATTTCAACCAGAGGCCAGCGCAGGCCAACTGAATTCGAAATTATATTAATAAACCTGTCCAACCAGATCTGTGAACGTTCTTTTGTTAAGCGTGAGATGTATCCTTCTTGCAATTCATAAAACTAGTTTTTCTAAGCCCAATACCAGAACTCACCTTGTGTAAGTATAGAAATTAACCCTCTTGCTAAAAAGCTAAAATACGAAGAGTAATGTAAAAAGGTTAAAGGGTGAGAGTCTCTACGTTCTGCACAAGTATCTTAAAGGAACCTGAAAAACATGTAAGGTTAAAGGTTTGTTACACGCAATGCCAGAGGTATTTGTTGCTTAGAAATAAAGAAAAAAAAACACATCAATATAACATACCCCTATATAACGCAAAGATGACTATGTACATACACACGTTTAATTTTTAAAGTGATGAATTTTCATACATACCTAGTCTAATCTAAATATGTTGGCTTTTAAGATACAAACTTTTCTATATATATTTGTCCGCATAGAATTTTACGCCACAAATACTTGGAGCCATAAAACAGAACACAACCTTACACCTTATGAGTATATAAATGTAACTCTAAGCTGCGCTCCCACCTTGTTTATGTTTCTAAATAAAACGTTAAACTTTTATAAATATTCGCAGGCACATATTCTTCACTTCATGCATGTAAGAAAGTAAAACAGAAACCTCAAGCATAAATGGCCACCTTTTGTTGATTCGCATATATTATAAGTTTTTTGTCATTAATTTATATAGGAATAATGATAGAGGGTTATGTAGATGGTGTTGGTGCTGCTGCGTCTCTGAGTGCGGGTACCATCTGACATCCCTCCTTTTCATCATTTCCACTTCAGTCATAAGAATAATCATTGAAAGAGGGGGTTTCAGCTAAGTATATTATGTAGACCTTTTATATTTATGTAACTGTTTTTTAGCTGCATGGATTAGGGTTTTTGATTTGCCAGTACATACAACGAACGTCAATGGAATGACTTAGATCTGTATATTCGTGGGAGTAAGAAAAGGGCTGGCGCTCGTGTTCATGCTTAGGGTCGAGCTTTGGTCTGCATACAGATGCAAGTCAACTTTTCAGTTTTCTTTTTTTTTGTTAGGTATTACAGCAGTATGGGTTGAATTATTGTAGCTTAGAAGTTAAGGTTCAGATTTTTGTGTTAAGGCTGTGAGTCTCTATGGTCTTACTAAAAAAATTAAATAAAATTCATTTTAAACCTGTAGGTATATATAGTTACTCCAGCTAAAGTTGAATGTTTAGTTTTTAGTGGGGGGGACAATATGAAACTGCTTCGGAAACAAAAATTAGAAAAAATGCGGATTCCCGCCAACTTCTAATAATTGGAGAAGGTGTACTTGGCATCCCAGTGACAATCTGTCATAAATGCCGATTCCATTGGTTACATATGATAAGCAAAAAGTATTTGTGGCTGTAAAATATCTAATTAATAATTGATAGATGTAACGATTACCTATAGTTTCATTTTAGCTTCAAGCCATTTTTACACACGTCAATGCACCTTTACATTTCTTTAAAAACAGTTTCCACAATTTTGCAACTTTGAATGCTAAAAATGTTGTCGCTAAAAATTCATCGAAATGTTCCCTCACTTTTGCAACCTCAAGTTTATTACTACAGAACACTACAGCATTTTTTGCGAAATGTTACGGCGGCACGGTATTTTAACTTAAAGGAATAACGTATATCCACTTTGATTTTATCGATAAAGGAGAAGGGAACATTTCAAAACCCAGCAAATACATTTCCGTTGTGTTATTCTTATTAACAAATTCAAACACGTCGATATCTGACTGTCGTAATAAATGCAGACCACATAAAAAAAAATAATTGTTCACATAAAGTGTAGCATTCTTTTCTTTTCTTACCTTACCTTTTCTTTGATAAGGATGTTCTTATTATTTTAATTGTCTTTTATTGTTTATAGAACGCTCTTTCTTGATGTAAAAGATGTTAGATTGATCATAAGCGAAGGTTTATTGATAAGAAAGCACATTCTTAACACAAACTTTTGATAACTGACTTGTTTTACAAGCCAACAAAAAATGAACGCTTCATTTAATTCATTAGCAATTTTCTTATTTTTGTATGCATAATATTTATTTAAACCTAAAATTAAATTTTTATAAATAAAAAAACAAATTGAAACAAGGATTTAAAAACAGAAACGTAAGTATGTGTGTAGCTATGTATCTACGCATCTTCTTGTTTAGAAACATAATTTTATTTGTACATTAATACACAACACACACATATTTTAGTACGGGGTCATACATTTGTATATACCTACGGTATACACATTTGTATCCGTTTTTATAATTAGAATTACTACGTAACTTAACGTCGAACGTTTAATTGAAATGTTTTTGACTGGGATAAGAAAAATCACTAGATATATTTAGACATTTCAATAAAAGGAAGTTAATGTCCTTGTGATTTGTATTAAAACATTATTGTACCAAATGCCGCCTTAATCAAATTTGTGTGTACCTAACTGCCAATACTGAGCATTTGATATGAACTGAAAATATGTAAAATGAAAACACAACAAAACAAACTGAAAAGTGAAAACTAGTTTGATTCTGCTGCTGATCTACCAACGATACTCGATATACACCCATACCCATTCCAAACGTATTTCATTCTGATATGAGGTTACTGAGGGTAGGGTCGTTGATTAGATTCTCTCAACGTGAGGGAGATAGAGAATAGAGGAAATGAGATGCAATGTTATGACAAGAAGCAACTAGCAACTCAACGTAGAATGGTAGAATGTTAGTGTGAACAATTGTGAGGGGGGAACTATGCAAGGGGTGATCTGTTCGAAAGGATATATTTTATTCTTTCTCGCACAAACAGATGATTTAAAAACGTTTACTCTCGATTTGGCTATAGATATACATATTTTTCAAATAATACACTGATTTAAATATAGACTATCTAGTTCATGAAAGTTTCTTCGGAAAAAAATAATGAAGATTTATAACTTCAATATTGATATGATTAAACATTAAATTAAAGCAAGCAAATACAGATGTTTATATTTACTTAAATCCTACATGAAATATAATAGCTGCACGCAAACTGCGTATTTGTCATGCATATATACCACTCTTCAAAGCTAAGGGGTTAGATTGAATTTCATCAATAGGTAGATATTTTAAGCATAAAAGGGTAGCATAACTTCTAACATAATGGAAATGCCGGGTAATATCTGTTACTGAAAGAAAGGCGTACCATATTATGAGTCTTATTTTAATCAGGACAGCTACATTTAATGCATCGGTATCGGGTTTAACTTAATTGTTTGCGTTACACCGAGTAAATGGATATAAAAAAATCAGAAATGCTGTTATAACCGAACCGAAGAAATATACATAGGTATTTAAAGAATATTGTTATGTTAAAAAAAAAAAAAAAAACTTTTAACACCTGGTATATAATAAAACTTCGGTTCAGTTTGGAACATTATGTACAATAAAATAAAGTGCGCGACTGGATCGCACGAAACTTTCTTGTTCATATCATCAGTTTGGTTGGTTTATTTTTATTTTATTATTGTTCATAGGCTATTAAGCAAGATTTTTTAGATTGGTGATGCTGGTAGGTTTTGTTAAAATCATTTTAGTCGTTTTCATGTAGGTAAACCAAAGGAAATCAAATTCTCAAAATATGTCTTTAGTCAAAAATCCATTACAGACAATTTAGAGAAAACTGTTATTTGGGAAGTACCGTTAATAACAGGATTAACGTGCAAAAAAAAAGTGGCCCCGAACTGTAAGAACACAAACTTCAATTCCGAAGTTTCAAAGAAATCCGTCTATCCGTTTGCGCTGTGGACCTCAGGAAAGGACGGACAGACGGACAGAATTGCGAGACCCACTTTGTTGAGTTTCTCTATCATCGTAATGTCAGATTTGATTAAAATCTCGAGTTCGATTTTTTGTACGAATACAATACGTTTCTCTTACTAGGTATACGAGAAAGTTAGAACCATTAAAGTGAAGCAACAAAATATTGCGCGCCACCGCGACCTCTATCCATTCATTTTAGTCTGGTTGTAGATATAGCTCCTTCAAATATAGGGAGAAGTTCCTGCAATAATACATCAGGCGAGTTTTTAGATTTCCCAACTTTTCTCCAAGCTACATAATCTTTTTCTGGATACGCTTATGCATATAAAACAAGAAAGGATAGCAACGTCCGGTGCTTTTTCATGTGGAAGGGCCTAGCTAGCGCCAGACTGCGGTTTTAAGCCTAAAGTGACAACATATAAACATCCGACTTCACTGATTCAAAAATTTAGCATGTTGCTTAAGGTTTTACAATTCATGAAAAATATTAACAAATGTGCACCATCACTAGATATACCGCCAATATTACAGCAAATTGAACCAACACTTCACATAATACATAGGTACATATTTCATCACTTCATAAACTATATCCTTTTTCTTTTTTATTTGAAATAAAAGTCATTAACTGTAACTGACTTAAACTTTGAAAATAATCACGTCTTTTGCAAATAAAATTAATTCAAAAAACATGAGCATTCAAGGCCTGATTCGATTCGTTGATTCCGAGTTATTCCGGTTGTATTATAAAAGCAAACTGTGATATTCCAAGCATAAGGCTGACTGAAAATTAGATTGTGCCATTTATAAAGACTTTAGATGATAACTGTGTTCCTGGTCCTGATGGTGTTCCTAGTGTATTTGTCAAATTAGGTATCTGTAAATTTCATTTGTAAACCATTATTATATTTATTCAACTTTTCGCTGTAAATTTCAGTGGAGTCTTTCCGATTATGTGGAAATCGTAATTTATCATGCCTCTACATAAAAATGGTAACAAACATCACATGGAAAAATATAGTGGAATCGCAAAACTGTCTTGTATACCTACCTAAACTCTTAGAGAAAATTATTTGTAAGTAGGTACGTGCAATTTCACTGCTCTAAAATTTTTTCTGATGAGCAACATGGTTTTTGTTCCAAAAAAAAAACTGTTTCTAATTTAATAGAGTTTACTTCTCATGTCAACGAAAGCATGATGAATATGTTACAAACAGGTTTTTTATGATGATTTTTGTAAAGCATTCGACAGAGCTAATCATGTCATCCTGTTAAAAAACTTGAACTTTATGGATTCCCGCAATGGATTTGTTCATATTTTTGTAATCGTACGCAAAGTGTAAACTTTTATAACTTACTTAGGCGGCGCTACAGTCCGGGGTGGACCTGGGCCTCAACCAATACGCCTCTCCAGTTAGCGCGATCTTTGGCTAACTGCCTCCAGTTGCGCACTCCAAGTTGGTTGAGGTCCCCTTCCACTTGTGCGCGCCACCTAAGGCGAGGTCTTCCTCTACTGCGTTGTCCCTCCGGGTTGGTATCGAAGACTCTTCGGGCCGGAGCGTTGGTGTTCATTCGCTCTACATGTCCCAGCCATCTTAGACGACTGATGCGTATTTTTTTGACAAGGGCGATGTCGCTGTACAGCTCGTAGAGTTCGCTGTTAAATCTCCTCCTCCAAAACCCGTCAATGCAAACGGGACCGAAAATCACTCGAAGAATTTTTCCTTCGAAACGACCAAGGAGATCTTAATCCGCCTTTGACAGCGTCCATGCTTCTGCACCATATAACAGGACTGGGATGATGAGGGTCTTATATATAGTCTCCTTAGTGTTTCTCGACAAGGCCTTATTAATCAATTGCCTTCTTAGGCCGAAGTAACAGCGGTTGGCAAGAGTGATTCTTCGTTTGATATCTGAGGTGATATCGTTTTCAGAATTTATAGCGGAGCCGAGGTAGACAAAGTCCCTAACTACCTCCAAATTATAGCTGTCTACTGTGACGTTCTGTCCGATTCGTCGATGTTGTGTGTCCCTTCTTGTTGACAGCATATATTTTGTTTTGCCCTCGTTTACCACTAAACCCATTTTTGCCGCTTCCGTACTGATACTTGCAAACTGTTTTATAACTGTTATTCTAAAAATATTGTCGTCTATTCTGGTGTCCCCCAAGGCAGCCACTTTGGTCCGCCCTGTTCCTGTAACGATCTATGTCCTCTTATTACATATTCAAAGATTTTGCTATTTGCGGATTCATATAGCAACCCACAAGGTTATATTTTTCTACAGCATGATATTGACCGCATGCAGAAATGGTGTAAGGGGAACTATATACAGCTTGATCTTAAGAAGTGGAAAAGCATAACCTTCACGAAACGCCAAAGTTCAACTGCCTCAATTTATTTTATTAATGAGGAAGCTGTTAAAAGTGTGGATTGCTTTAATGATCTTGGTGTGGTCTTTGACAAAAATCTCACCTTCAATTTACATTTGGATTCCATTGTTACCAAGGCAAGAAGCCGATTGCGACTTATAAAACGTTTCTCAAAGGAATTAAAGGATCCCTATGTAACCAAAACTCTATACTGTTCTCTCGTCCGACCTGTTTTGGAATACCGTGGTCCTGTTTGGTGTCCGTCCTACGAATCTTGAATCGCAAGAATTGAACGTATTCAAAAGCAGTTTCTTCTTTTCGCATTACGTGATTTGCCTTGAAACCCCGACAGTCGTCTTCCACCCTACATAAGTCGGTTACTTTGGAAAAACGAAGAGAGATATCCAATGCTGTATTCGTTCTGACTGGTAACGTCATCTCCACAATTGTTCTCAATTCCATAAACATCAATACCAGACCGAGCACAACAAGGAACCCAATTTTTTTTATACCAATGGACATCTCGTTGTAACCTAACGTGGGGTTTTAATAAGTACAATCATGTGATTGATTTCAGTCTCTCAAAATTCAATAACAAAAAAATATTGAAAGGAATGTAAACATTATGTTTTATTAATAAGCTTTTTAAAATCTGTTCATTAGTGATTAACTGTGACATTATGTAGTTGTAGTTAAATAAATAAATAAACTCAAATAAACCCAAATTCTTGACGTCAATCAAAGAAGTTTGTTTGTTTGTTTGTTTAAGTTTATTTCATCAAGCAAAGTTACAGTACTTCAGTGATTACTAGACAACAGTGGCGTGGCGTCCATATAACTCGATTCCTACCGAGTTACCTTTTGAAATCTCCACCAGGCAACACTATCTATCTACCAAAAACCGAATATACCCATGAAACACTACCAAATGAATGTGAATACTCACCAAATGGTACACACACAAAAGCACTCATATAAAAATCGTGTGTATCCATTTTCATACAACGTCGTCATCGTCTCGTGGTGACAAAGCGAAGGTAACCCAAAATAAGTCGGGTTATTAAAGTTCTCACTTTATAGTTCATTTTGAGAGAAAATTTTCTTGTTATCTCTTTTTTTCTTCCCTGAGTACTTTGTCTGACTCTGACACCTCTTTGTTCAACACCCATCGTAGAAAATAACCCGCTTTTCTTCGAGTTATTCGCGGTTCTCACAAAGTTCATTTTGACTGCTGAGTACTGAGTGAACATTTGTTTGTAACTCTTTTTTTTGGGTTGTGTTTTGGGTACGTCGTATGTGTTTGTTTGGTTATGATATGAACAAAATAACGCGCTTTTCTTCGAGTTATTCGATTTTCTTTTACTTCTTCTTGTCTTATTGTCTCTTGTGTGAATAATTACAGGTAGTTGTTGAGGTAGGTTAGGGTGTGTTTTGGTTTAAAAATTCAGTTGGCTGGCAGATTGCAGTGCGTGACTTAAAGTGAAGCCACTTTTAGTATGCCTTAAGCTCATTATAAATTTTAAATATTAATGACTTAAAGTATAAAAAAGGTGGCTTGAATTGATTTTGCTTCGACTTCCCATTTAAAAATGTTCACGCCACGCCACTGCTAGACAATAAATAAGAAACTAAAAATAAAAATTAAACATTGCCACCATATAAGTTATAAAAAAAAAGTATGATCATATTTTTTTTAAGCCAATCAAAAACAAGACACACATCAAGTCTGTCAAATGCCAGACTTTCTAAACTAGATTCTTTAACGGCTTAAAATTTTCTAATAAAGTTATTAATTGCAATTAAACACATTTAATACACTAGAATTTGTATGTCTTTAGTTCTACTCATTCCGCAAGTTTTATGTGAGATACGAATGTTGTCGTCCACTGAAGAAGCTATTTACAAAGTTTTTATGTTTTCTGTTTTATTCGATCCCGTGCAGGCAGTGCCTGTACCAAAACCAGTGTTTAAAGGCTCATCTACAGATCGCCGGGCGGTTTAACATTATAGATAGTTCTCTGTTTCGGGTTAATGTCATTCAAAGGTATAAGTGCGCATCCGTTAAGCCTGTTTTTATATCTAATTGTAGGTGAAGGGTTGGAAGGCTTACAAGAATACTGAGCCAATTTCACATAATCTGCTTATTCCGCTTTCGCTTTTGATTGCGCCAATAAATTATCAAAAGGCTTTGTTACCACACATTAAATTGTATTGTTCCACTGAGACATTACAAAACACCAAACGAAAAAGCAGTTCTGTAGGAAAGTAAGAAAAAGTGTTGAATTTAAATTGAACAATAAATAAACAAAATTACTAGATAATCCATGCTTTTAATAATAAACCTAACATTTTATACCATATTATAATAGGTGTAGAGGTTAACAAAAAGGTTCAAAACTTTTAAGTGGCCACAAAACATTTTGGCCCGATTAATTTTTTTTAAAAATGTACATTTAATTATAGTTTCTATAAGTCAAATACAGTTTTCACAATGTTTAATTTGGACATGATTATCCTTATCTACGGAAAAGAGCCGAACTATTAGAGTGGTTATCTGAAAAGGTCTGTTGAATAGTCTGTTTTCTTTGATACGTAATTTGATCCCCAGTGTTCTTTACACAGTACAGTGCCTGCTGAGAGACTGATACGCGTTAATTAGAGTTGAATGCATAAGTCAAATTCCAAATTAGTGCGTGGCGCATATAAAGTTATTTCTAATCATAGTCACAGCGTCAACAATCCAGTCCACTGACCCAAGATTTTAATGCTATCTAAACATTTTTCACTTTCTGAATATCTTACAAAAAAAATAAAAAATTTTACCGATTAATTATAAGGAACCAATTTAAAGTATTTAAAGTAAAATAAAATTTAAGTTGTTCGAATTCACAATAAACGAGAAATTGTGCGCCATCGAGCTAGTTCCTTGTAATTTAAATCGAACTGTCACGCACAATACATATTGCTAGCGAGAACAAATGTGCGCAGAAAACATTATCCATGCCAAAAAGAGAACAACCCTCAGAATTAGATTGCCCAATGAGTAAGCGCGATTCATACTTTATATTTCGGATAAACCATCTTGTCAACAACCCCTAATATTTATCCGAATCTACCTTATCGACATTACGTAGAACTAGCTACACGCTAATAGATGACGGTAGTAACAACTTTTCATGAGCTAATAAGAATAATATAAAATATTTTTTTCTTATTGGAAAACACGTTAAAGTCTTTTTTATACAAATTTAACTAAAAAGTGTTGCTATCTACCGTATAATTTTCGAGTTCTGGGCTCACTCCGAAAAGGATTTGTAAGCTATTGACTATGGGCTCATTTCCCAAAAAAGATAGGTTTTTATTTATTTAAAAAATGTGTGTATATCTGATTTTTAACTTTCTCGCATTACGTAGTGAGAGAAAGGTATTGTAATCGTACAAAAAATCGAACTCGAGATTTTAATCAAATCTGACATAACGATGATAGAGGAACTCGAGAATCCGCAATTCTGTACGTCTGTCCGTCCTTCCTGAGCTCTACAGCGCAAACGGCTGGACGGATTTTTTTCAAACCTCGGATTTGGAGTTGGTGGGCTTACAGTTCGGGGCCACTTTTTTTTGCACGTTAAGAGTTGCGGTTGTAACGGTATTCAGCAATTTTGAGTTTTTCGAAACGGCTCTAACGATTTCAATCAAAATTGATATTTAGGCTTAAGTAGGTGTAACTTAGATGGCTGCATACTCAGTTTTTCGCAAAAAAATCGAATAACGGTAATTTATTTCGTAAATTATTTCGACAAAAAAATCATATTTAAGGTAATACGGTCATTCTCAACATGATGGCAAACTCAGTTTTTCCCTAAATTATCGTTCAACGGAATATTTTGGAAAAATGTCGTTTTTTAAGATTTTATTTAATTATGGTTTACTTAAAAACGGCTTTCACGATTTTAACCAAAATGTATACTTGCGCTACGCTACATGGGGTAAACAAGGCTGCATATCCAGTTTTTGGCTAAAGAGTCGAATAACGGTACTTTTGAAAAGTGCCCTTATCTCGAAAACGGTCAATACGATTGCAACAAAAATTTATTTTTAAAGTAATATTGTCATTCCTAACATGAAAGCGAACTCAGTTTTTCTCTTAATTGTCTATAATGGATTTTTGAAAAAAAGGCATATTTTGAGAAATTGGTTTTCTTTTTTTACCTACATGAAAACGGCTAAAGCGATTTGGACCAAAATGATCATACAATACATACATTGTAGGTACGATATTCTCATTCTGCTATTTCTGTTTCACAGAATTGATGCAAGACTTGCTTTCATAAAACGATAATATGAACGAGAATTGACTGGAAATATTCGAATGTTGCATGATTCTGTTTCATAAAAATTTTAATACATTCCATAGTTCAAATCTATATCTATATACCTATATAAAAATGGTGTGAAAAATGTATAGTGAATCATCAATTGAGAACGGCTGGGCCGATTTCGCTCAAATTGTATATATGTATATGTTGTTCGTATATGGCAGGAGAATATTGTTATGAAAGAAAATTTTGGGAAAACCCTCCGGAAAAGTCGAGAAATCGAAATTTGAGTTGGAATTTTTTGTGAAATTGTTCCGGAATGGCTTTTCGAATGTAAAAATAAAATATTCTTAGTGGAAAATTTGAAAAATTCCGGAAAAACACAAAAAATTTGAATTTTTTTTTTCGTATAATTCTTTAATTTTATCGCATGATTTGATGATTTATATATAGCTTTTGGTGCACATTACAGGCCTTACATCCTCCGATTCCCTGCGAACTGTACTGCAGATGGTGTGCTGTGCGCACTTTTCGGGAGGTTCATCAATGTTTAAATCTGCTCGAAAATGCACATTGGAATTCAACGCTCGCCGATGCAACTTTTTCGACACCAGTGAATCAAATTTGTACATTGTTTAATATCATTACTCGAATCCGATCACGAGGTGACTGACGATATTTTGCACAGGGTTCGAACGACAACTTCGAACTTCGATCTTGAAGTTAACGACGATATTCGCAACGAAGCGTTAGTTCTGATCAAAGACATGTGCGGCAGTCTGCTGTCGAAATTGGGAATGCCAACGCCAAATCGTTCGATGCACGATTTATTCAATCGCGAATTGCAACGGGGAAGACTATGATCGGGATGAGTTGGCCGAAGAGTCCAAACAAATGTGCCGCTGTTGAATGCCGAGCAGAAGAACGATGAAACGGGAGGCATTTACTTTCTTGATGCACCCGGTGGGACAGGCAAGACATTCATCATTTCATTGATTCTGGCAACAATTCGGTCAAGATCTCAGATTGCGTTGGCTGTTACATGCTCTGGTATTGCTGTTAAACTGTTGAAAGGCGGTCGAAGTGCACTTTCCGCTTTGAAGCTGCCGATGAATCGTCTCACGGTTGACAAGCCAACATGCACAATGACCAAGAATTCAGCGATAGCGAAATTGATGCGAGAATGCAAAATTATCATTTGTGATGAATGCACGATGGCGCATACACGAGACTTGGAGGCAGTTGACCTATCAATGAGGGATTAACGAGCTGATTCGAGACGATTAGGTGGGGCTATGATATTGCTCCGGAATTTTCGTCAAACGCTTCCCGTGTCCCGTCATCTTGGAGGCATATCAAGAAGTTGAAATTGACCACGAACATGAGGTTTTAATTGCAGAACGACCAATCGGCTGCTGAATTCTCGAGACAACTGCTGGCACTTGGCAATGGCTAAATTCCTGTTCATGTTTCGACTGGATTGACATCGTTCCCTGCAAATTTTTGCGAGTTCACATCATCGAAGGAGGAACTCATCACCAAAGTGTTCCCCGGCATTGCACAAAATTATAAAAATTATAAGATTTTGATTATTTAAAGTCAAATTGCTATAGAATTGCATTCTTACAAATCCGTTAACCGCGTGACCGACGAGGTTGACCAACTATCCGATGGAATTTTTGAACTCGCTTTATGTGCCAGGAACTCCGCCGCATAATTTATAGCTGAAGGTCGGATCGGTTATTATTATGTTGCGGAATCTAAATCATTCGAAATTGTGCAACGGTACGCGGTCGTCCGTCAATAAACTGATGAAAAATTTATTCCAGCGACGATCATCAGGGGCAAATTCAAAGGGGAGGAAGTCCTTACCCCACGAATCCCGATTATTCCAACTAATCTTCTCTTCCAGTTCAAGCTGATTCAGTTTCCCGTTCGATTGGCTTTTCTGAAGACAATCAATTAATCGCAAAGCCAATCGTTGGAAGACTGTGGGATTAATCTCGAATTTCCCTGTTTTTCACTTGGTCAGCTCATCAGCTGAACGTTGCCTGTTCGCCTGTTGGCAAACTTTCTTCGTTGTTTGTTTTTGCCCCGAAAAACACATCAAAAAACATTGTTCATCATATCGCAAAATTTAAATTTTAGCTGTGTTGTATTACCACTCTGGAGTTTATCTGAAGGCGCTAAATTGGGGCGAGACGAAGTTCGCCGGGTCCGCTAGTCCCTAATAATATAAAACAAAGTGAATATTTTTTTGTCGGTAGCTACAAAACAAACGGGTGAACGGATTTTGAAATTTTTTTTATTTATTAGGCTTCTATGAGCAGCAAATTCGTGCATTTAAAAATATTTGACTTTGATTGTGGAAGTCTAAGCAATTCAATAATTAGACTTTGAACACAAAAAAAGTGAACTTCTTCGTCTATTTGAATGGAATTAATTACATTTTTTAGATACCTAAAACGCCCATCTTTTAAGTCCAAAACTAAGTTTCTATTTGTTATATCAGCTGAGCAATATTAACAAATCCTTTGCGAAATTCCTTTTTTATCGATTTGTTAATTGACCAAGATTTTCAAATCGGTCTCAGTGGTGGTTTCTTTTTTAGTTTTCTTTCAAGGTATATTCGTATTTTTTGAGAGAGCGGGAGGTTTTTTTTTCATATAAATACTCAGAATCGGAACTGTAGTCGGATGGATTTGGTCTGCTAGTTAAGATACCCCAGTGAATGATCAATAATAAACAAAGATACAGCTTCCTTCTGAGGCATTGAGATACCCCAGTGAATGATCAATAATAAACAAAGATACAGCTTCCTTCTGAGGCATTGCCAATTATTGCTTATCAGCAAAATTGGTCAGTATCAAATGACAATGCAATTCTTGCATTATCTTTCTCCTCCTTCTGAGGCACAGGAAGTTTTGCAAACGTCTACAAATTATGTTTATAAATACCAGAGCAAATAATTTTGTGAGCTCACTACTATTTTATAACTGAGAGGATTGAGATTGACTTCCCCCCACCCGTGGTAAGGGGTCAATTGAAATCTACGAATAAAGTTTTTTAAAAAATTCAAAGAAGTCAAGAAATTTTAATTGGCGACCGTGACAGGACAGTAAAAACATTCAAGTATCCTAATAAGGAGAAAAGTGAAAAACAAATAAATGGTTTATATTTAGCCAAAATTAAATATACAGTGAATAAAAGTATCCTTATAAGTAAAAGGAGAAAAGTGAAAATACAAATAAATGGTTTATAATTAGCCAAAATTAAATATACAGTGAATAAAAGTATCTCTATAAGTAAAAAGAGAAAAGTGAAAATACAAATAAATGGTTTATATTTAGCCAAAATTAAATATACAGTGAACAGAATCAAATATCCTAAAAAGTAAAAGGAGTAAAGCAAAAAAAATAAAATAAAAAAAAATAATAATAAATGGTTTATATTTAGCCAAAAATAAATAAACAGTGAATTACAAACATTCTGAAGGAATTTACGTACATCCAGCGAAGACAAACAAATTGAGAATCATATAAGTAAGATAGTATTAAGTAAATTCAAATAACTGTCTTTTATTATATTATAACTATATAAGTGATTATATTTTATATTTTTCTTGTGAATTATACAAATATATCTTTGAGAAAATTCTGGAGGAACTACTAAAAAAATTTAAAAAACTGAACATTAAAATGGCTAACCAAGACTTAGACCTTGAAAATACTGTAGCTAGACTTATAGCAGCTAGTACTGCAACGTTGCAGGCAGAGTTAGTAACTTTAAAAACTACGCTCGAGCAAGTAACGAGTGCAAATTTAGTCACTGAGTATAAGACTCAGTTAATTGATGAACGTATTCCATGTACAGAGACATTGGATGTCATTAAATCTCTACCAGAATTTACTGGTAACCCTAATGCCTATGTTAGTTGGCGCGAAGCCGCCAATAATTCTCTGACCCTATATTCCAAAGGAAGTCGTAGATATTTCTCGGCACTAACAATTCTCAGAAATAAAATTACAGAGAATGCAAACGATGTGCTAACTAATCATGGCACAGCATTAAACTACGATGCTATTATAGCGCGATTAGATTTCGCTTACGCGGACAAACGTCCAGTTCACATTATTGAGCAGGAACTGAGCGTCTTACGACAGGGAAATTTAACTTTAATAGATTTTTATAACGAGGTGAATAAGAAATTAACATTATTAACCAATAAAACTACGATGACATATGGCACAGACGCCACATTGACAAAGGAACTTAATGACTCAAATAGACGAAACGCACTCAGAATATTTATAACAGGACTAAATGCACCATTATCAAATATATTATTTTCACTAGCACCTAATGACTTACCAAGTGCATTAGCTAAAGCTCAGGAGCTTGAAAGCAATAATATGAGAGCAAACTTTGCTCTTCAGTTTAACAAACCTCATAACGTAACATTACCGCGTGAACACAATTTTAGAAATCAAAATTATAATCAGAATAACTTGAGATTCCCCCCAAGAAACAATAATCAAAATCAGAACGTTAATCAATTCAGATATTCAAAGCCAGAGCCAATGGAACTTGGTAGTTCCGCACATAGACCAGTAACCTGGCATGAGCAAAGAAGATTTGAGAACCAACGGTATCACAATAATAATCAACATAATAATTTACCAAGACAAAATAATTATCAATCGAATGTGAGACCTCACTTTCACAGACAAAATAATTTATTAGAAAAACGCCCACTTGAGAATGCTCAATACAGTACTCAACCACCATTAAAGATAGAGCGGGTTAATCATTTGAAAGAAGAAACTTTTTTAGGCGAGTGCCCGGATTGCCGTATATTTTCAGAACGGGACCCGGAAAACGAAAACTAGAAATATTAATCGATACAGGCGCGACAAACTGTTACGCTAAACCAAATGTTTTAGACTATAAGCAAGAATTATTTATAAAAAAGAAGGTGAAAACAATTAATGGTTCCACTTTGGTAACTCATTTTTATGAAGTTCTTATTTTTAATGAAACTATAAGATTTTACGAATTAGAGAATCTTGAATCAGACCTTTTAGTAGGTTGTAATTTGCTTAAAAAAGCAGAAATAAAACTAGACTTTGAAAATGAAATACTAGTGCATAAAAATAAAATAGAAAAGTTATTTATAAAAAATAACGAAGGAAAATTAAATAATGTTATAGAGATTAAAGAAGAAAAATTAGAGGAATACATAAGAACAAAAGTTAATAAAATACATTCAGAAATAGATATGAATATTCCTTTCAGAACTGACGTAAGAGCAGAAATCCGTACAGTTGCTGAAACTCCCATATGGAGCAAGCAATACCCCTATCCACTATCTGCTAATACATTCGTAAATAAAGAACTGCAAGCAATGTTGAATAACGGAATTATAAGACCCTCGAAAAGTCCTTATAATTCCCCAGTTTGGGTTGTTCCAAAGAAAGGAGAAAACGACGATGGTTCTCCAAAAATGAGACTCGTCATAGATTATAAAAAATTAAATGAAAGTACAACTGCGGATAAGTATCCAATCCCTGATACTAACGTTATACTCTCTAATTTAGGCAAAGCAAAATATTTCTCAACGATAGATCTAGAATCAGGATTTCATCAAATCAAGATGAAACCTGAAGACATAGAGAAAACAAGCTTCTCTGTGAATAATGGGAAATATGAATTTCTGCGAATGCCATTTGGGTTGAAGAATGCTCCAAGCATCTTTCAACGTGCCATGGATAATATTCTTAGAAATTTTGTAGGAAAAAATTGTCATGTTTATATTGATGACATAATTGTTTATTCTGAAGACTTGGAGAAACACACTAAGGATCTTGAAATAATTATCCAAACGCTTAAAGAAGCAAATATGAAAATCTCTTTAGAAAAGTCTAAATTTTATCGTACAAATGTAGAATTTTTAGGATATATTGTTGGGCACAATATAATTAAAACCGATCCAACAAAGATTGAATCAATACAAAATTTTCCAGTCCCTAAGACTCTGAGACAATTAAGGAGTTTCTTAGGACTAACGGGATATTATAGGAAGTTTATTAAGGATTATGCACAAATTGCTAAGCCTTTAACCATATATTTAGCAGGCGAAAATGGTAGAGTTTCGCAATACGTATCAAAAAAAACTGCCATTAACCTGGATCAAGAAGGAATAATGTCCTTTCAAAAGTTAAAAGATCATTTGATTAATGAGGTAGAATTATCACAGCCTAACTTTGATAAGAAACCACAGACGCTTCAAACGATGCAATAGGTGGAGTTTTGTCCCAAGAAAACAAACCAATAATTTTTATTTCCAAAACTCTTAATGAAACCGAAAGAAACTATGCTACGAACGAAAAGGAACTTTATGCCATAGTTTGGGCGCTAAAATCATTACGAAACTATTTATATGGTGTAACAAATCTAGAAATTCATACAGACCACCAGCCACTAACTTTTGCAGTTTCTACACGAAACCCAAATACCAAAATGAAACGTTGGCATGCATTAATTGAAGAATATGCACCTAAAATTATATACAAACCAGGCACCACAAATGTTGTAGCTGATGCGCTATCAAGACAAAATCTTAATAATATGACAGACAGCTCTTCTTCCTCTGACATAACTCAGCATTCCGCTGAAAGTAGTGATAATACAATAATTACAATAACCAATAAACCCTTGAATGATTTCAAACAGCAATTTATGATTGTGAAAGGAAATTTCACAGTACATGAGAAGGTTCAAAACTTTCCTAATAAACTTAGACATATTATTGAATACGATACAATGGAAAATTTGATGACAATATTATTAGAATTTATTAGGCCAGGCGTAGTAGCTTTATTCATAACTCCTGAGGACTTATACGAAATCAAAACCAAATTATTAGAAACCTTTAACAATAAATTTCTTCATTGCAAAATATTCCCAAATGATATCCATAATACAGAGGACCAGGCAGCAATTGTTACACAAACGCATAATCGAGCTCATCGTAATTTCAGAGAAAATGTAAAACAAATTTACGAGATATATTATTGGCCAAACCTTAGACACCAGTTTAAAGAATTCGTACGAAACTGCAATATCTGTAATACAAATAAGTATGACCGTCATCCAAACAAAGTACCAATTGGTAAGGCTCCAATTCCAGAGAAGGAAGGGGAGCATATTCATTTAGATATTTTTTTCGCTCAAAATCTTAAATTTATCACATGCATAGACGCATATTCAAAATTCTTGATAATTAAACAAATTGAAGATAGAACTAATCTAGATGAGAAAGTATTGGAAATATTACAAAGCTTTCCAGAACTTAAGAATATGACAATGGATAATGAACCTGGATTTACGACCCCCAAATTCAAAACGTTAATGCAGAGATTAGGAATTAAAATTTATTTTTGTGATCCTCAACATAGCACTTCTAACGGTAGAATAGAAAGAGCTCATTCAACAATCATAGAGATTGCACGTTGCATAAGAGAAGAATTTGAACTAATTAGCCACACAGAAGCCATATATAGAGCAGTACTATCATATAACAAAACGATTCATTCTGTTACGAACGAGCGTCCATATGAGATTCTTTATAATAAAAAAGACCATAGGAATATTCGTCCAAAATTATTACTTGCACAAAAAAGAATGTTAGAAAGAAATAATGAAAAAAGAATTATTAAAACATACAAAATAAATGAAACAATTTACGAAAAAATAGGAGGAGTTAGAAATAAGCTTAAACAAAGATTTAAAAAACAAAAAATAAAAGAAGACTTGGGGAATAGAGTTAGAATAATATCAAAAAATAGACTTGTTCATAAAGATAATATAAAAAACATTTTTCAGGAATGATGTCAATGTTACTATTATTACTCACCATGGCAACAGCCGATGTAATTGATGTAATCGATTATACAAGAAATAATTATTTACTAATAGAAAATGGCGATGCAGCTATTTATGACAGCTATAAGGAACTCTTCCACATAACTAACCTTACCTACTTTGAAAATATTATAGAAGACTAGCTGTACCCGCCCGGCTTCGCCCGTGCAAAATGTGGTTTCTTTGATTATTCGTTACAATGGGCTTAGTATTTTTTTTATGAATAAGTGTAGGTGCACGTGCTTTAAATGTTTATGAAAAATAATAGGTGATACTTCAACTTCGTAAAACATCTCCTCTAGATAGTTTTATTAATCAAACAAATCAAATTAAGCGCCTTTTAACAATAAGTATAGGTATAAATACTAACCAATAGTATTCAGTTTTGTTAAATGGTACCTATTATTCCCGGACTCTATCACATCCAAATTTCTCATGGCGAATAAAAGATATTTCTTACCAGTTAGGTACCACTGTATAAAATAATTCGTCTTCCTTATTAACTTTATGTTATCAGGTATTCACTTCAAATGTTAAATCACTGTCTCTCTCAATCCCGTAAACATTTCACACCGTATGGGCGTATCTGCTTTCTGCTTTCTCGCCCCCCGGGTCAAGGCTGACCCAACACACCCAGGAAATGCGATTTATGGATAAATAAAATGAAAAGAAATAGAAACTCATCAAGAGAGAAGAAAAAAGACGGTATAAAAGTGTCTGAAACATCGAAACACACGAAACACCTCACATTACATACCTGCACTGCATCCGCTGTACAGTACTGTTTTGTGTGTGTGTGATTGCGCATGGCCAAGCGGGTTGAACAAAGAGGTCTCACGGTATACTCTTCTCTCCTCAGGGAAGAAAAAAAAGATACAAACAAAAATTGTTCTTTCAAAATCAACTGTCCAGTGACAGTGAGAGCTTTTAATAACCCGACACATGTGGGGTTACCTTTGCTTTATCGACGATGATGGATAAAAATGGATACACACACAAAATTAGTTGATGGGTTACGTGTGTGCACTTTTTTTCGAATATTAAATTTATTTTATAGGTAGGCTTTCGTGTATATTTGGTTTTTGTTAGATAGAGTTGAATGGCGGAAATTAAAAATGGGAAGTCGGTGGGAATCGGGTTATATGGACACCACAGGATTTATAAATGCATGAGTGAAATAGGAACTGAGGAAGAGAGCAGACACGTCTTTCCTACATATTTGACTTTATATTTTATAGGGTAAGACACCCAATCATTGGCACCTTAAGAAAACTTAAGTCTTTATATGTGTGTAAATATAAAAAAAAAAACATTAAAATAACTTTAAAGTACATAATTCATTTACCTTTATTAAGATATTTTTTTAATAAAAAACATAAGCATAACATAAATTAAAAAAAAAAAACATACAGTAAAATAAAGCAAAGCCAATTTTCACCAATTATCTGCACTTCGTTCCATTCATTGGCATTCCTCAGTCCTATTATTGGCACCTATATATTGTGGTATAAAATAATAAAAAAAAAAAACAGGCAAACAGTATCTCAATTCTCAATTTTCCAATGATGGGCGGTGTACTTTGTGCCAGTAATTGGCTCATGGTGGGGTGCCAACAATAGGCTATTTTACCCTATTTTTTTTGCTTAGCAAACCAAACAGAATACTATCTCTGTCTGTCACAGGAGTAAAATAAAGTTTAAAGAGATGTACCCAAATATATTGCGCGTTTAGTATGTTTGATTTGAGAATGAAGTGCATATCCACTCACCCATTTGAAAATAGTAAAAATGTTTCAAATTTTGTCTATTTATTTAAAAACCTTTTAAGATATCGAGTAAATGGATATCCTATGTTCGACCTGCAGATGTCCTCCTTAAGTTGGCATTTACTATATTTAAATGCTCCCAGTATTTTCGAACGCAAAGCGTCGCAAAGGAAAAAACGAAAGAAAACGAAAAAATAAATTACTCTTGTCCAATTTTCTCTGGAATTTACAGAGATATAGAGTTGAAACAAAGTGGAAATTGTAGGCCTATGTATCCTCTATAGGCCCGTGAAAAATGCATCAGAATAACTTCAGTAGTTTTTAAGATTTTTGCATTCAAGGACATGCAGTCAAATTCAATATAAGTCGAACAGAACTACACCAATTTTATTTATATGATACTGCAAAAAAGATTGAAAGCAATAGCAATTATTTTAAATACTCAATGGAAGGAAACAATAACGACGATTATCTAGACCCGTACAGGGATCTGGATATAACTATAGCAAAAACCCTATTAGGGCAATTAAAACAATCAAGAAGAAAACGAGGCATTAATGAGATAGGGAAGATTTGGAAGTGGATTTCAGGTTCACCTGACCACGATGACGCGATTTTAATAAATAATAAATTAACTGAATTAATCACAAGTAATAATAAACAATTTGTTACAAACTCTGAAGTTTTTGACGCCATACATAAGCTATCTGAATCGCTACATACGATAAAAACTGACACACAACTGAGAATAGTAAGGGAAAGAAACAGGTTAATAATAATAGAACTACAAAACATAATACAAACAATTACCTTATCTAAGTCTGGAATATTAAATCCAGCAATTTTGAATTTAAAAGACATTAAAGAAATAACTAAACATGAACATGGAAGTATGACAATTACGGACCTGATGGACGTTTCCAAATTTAAAATTTTACAAAACAAAGATATGATTGTTATATTAATAAAGTACCCAATAATTGAAAAAAACTGTCAACTTTATGAAACAAGGGCAATAAGCCAGAATGATGGTAAACTTATTATTGTAACTATGAATAATATTTATATATATTCATATGTTTATTTGAAGGTAGAACTTTATTGTTGGAATACAAAAATAATAATTTTATTATTAACAATATTCAAGAGCCAGAGCCGGATGACCAAATGTTTGTTCAATCCGTCTGCTGACCAAAGAACGACTGCGTTGAATTTATTTCACGCTGCCCTTTTATACTCAGATTCGTACGGTAAAATCATTTCTTTATTTAATTCTGTGTATGCAAAGGCTTACAGCTGCGTGTGTGCGTAGCACTTTTTAAATTTACAAGAATATGTGCTTTCTTTACATTTTATGTGCTACGAAAAATATGTGCTTTCTAGCAATTACAATACTTCAAAGTACAATTATTTCAATTGATGATATTAATGATAATGATGATACTAATGATAATATTGTTAAATGATGATAATAATAATAATAATGATAATGATGATAAAGATGGCCGTTACAGTCTCCCCCTCTGCCTCAGAAATCGCCCCGATGATGTGGCAGGAACAGGTGAAGCCATCCTTCTTGTTGTCGTCTTGGTAACTTTGGGTTGTGAGGGTTGAGTGACTACCTTCACTGGTCTTCCCCTCTTCTTGATCGTGATTACTGGCTTAGGTAGTTCATCAGAACCACCTGTATATAATGTTAGCATAGATGCATGATATGTTCCCAATGGAACGGTTGGATTGCTCTCACTGGCAATCGTGAAACTAGTCGACCCCTTTTTCGCTAGAATTATGTAGGGACCATCCCTCTTAGGAGCGAATTTCGAAGTAAAACCTTTAGAGGCTCGACTAATTGGATGCGTCTGAACAAGAACTTTATCGCCAACTTCTAGGGTACCATGGGTCCTTCTTTTCTTGTCAGCGTATGCTTTGTTTTTGTCTTGTTGCTTTTCGGATGCGAGTTGCGCTTCTTTAAGAGTATCTGCCATTCTTAGCAGATGCGGAGTTATTTGCGGCACGAAGTTTTCGGACTGAATGATGGTTTTCAGATCGTGATTAACCTCATCTGGAGTTCTGAGTTCACGTCCAAAGGTTAAGTATGCGGCGGAGAACCCAGTACTTTCGCTTTTGGCTGTATTCATCGCAAAGCGTATGGCTGGAAGTTTAAGATTCCATGATGGGTGATCGTTTCCCACCAAGATGGATAACTGCGTTTTTAGATCTCGGTTCTTCCTCTCAACAGGATTTGCTTCTGGATGATATACAGGAGTAAAAGATTGTTTGATTCCCAAACAAAAGGTAAGCTTCTGCATTAGTGCAGATATAAATTGTGTCCCGTTATCACTGTGAAGTCTTCTTGGAACACCGTATCTCAGGAATACTTCGTTCAAAAGGGTAATGGCACAATTTTCGGCAGTGCCTTCCTTCAACGGAAACAGTTCGACCCAGCGGCTACATAGGTCTTCAATGATTAAAATCCACTGATGTCCCTCCGTGGTTATTGGTAATGGTCCAAATAGGTCGACTGCGACTATCTCGAACCTTTGGCTGCTTGGAGTAGTCTGCATCAGTCCGGCTGGTTTGAGATTCGAAGCCTTATAGCGTTGGCATTCAATACAATTCTTAACATGTCTTCTTATATCGGTTTTCATGTCTGACCAAAAGTAATGGCTGGAAATACGTGCTAATGTTCGGTCCAGGCCATAGTGACCAGCTGTAGGATCATCGTGGTATTTCTGCAGTATTAGGGACTTCATTGTATTTGGAACGACTAATTGCCCCTCCTCAGTGTCTTCTTCTGAACAGTAGCGATATAGGACGCCATCGACTAAAATGTAGCCACGATTGGTCCATCGAAGTAGGTTGTCGTCGTTTTGTTCGAATGAGTTTATTATCTTGTTTAAATCCGGATCGGCCAATTGTTCCTCTCTTATTTCTTTGGAACCTCTTCTTGGCATATCGATGTCCACCGAACAAATCTCACACTTGTCTTCCTCATGTCCCTCTTCAGGACAAGGTGGTCTTGAGAGTGTGTCTGCTACGGCATTGTTTCTTCCAGGATTATATCCAATCTCTAGGTTGTACGGTTGTAACTGGAGTGCCCACCTGGCAAGTCTCCCAGTTGGTGATTTAAGTGACATTAACCACTTTAGAGGCTGATGGTCAGTTAATATCTTGACTTGTGACCCTTCAATATATCCTCGGAATTTCTGTACCGCCCAAACTACCGCAAGCGCTTCTCTTTCTGTCGTTGAGTAGTTGCGTTCTGCAGGTAATAATAATCGGCTGGCGTATTCGACGGGATGTTCCTCCTCTCGCTCCCCCTGGAGTAATACCGCACCGAGAGCATAACTGCTGGCGTCGGTTTTTATGATAAATGGAACATCTTCTTTGACTTGTTGCAAAACTGGAGCAGTGGTTAGGAGTTGTTTAAGCTTATCAAAGGATTCTTGCTCTTTCTCTTCCCATTTCCAAGGTGAGTTCTTTTTGGTGAGATCAGAGAGTGGTTTCGAAGCCTTAGCAAAATTTGGTATGAATCTCCTGTACCATGAACATGTTTGCAAGAATGATAACACTTGCTTTGGATTCTTTGGTTTAGACCTCTTAAGAATTGCTTCCGTTTTCTCGGGATTTACTTTTATTCCGTTATTCGTCAGAATATGACCCAGATATGGAACTTCGGAACAGCAAAATCTGCATTTATCTCTATTGAGGTGGAATCCAAATTCCTTCAAGCGATTGAAGACTTTTCGTAAATCTTCTAAATGTTTTTGAAAGTTTTCTGAGCAGACTATTAGATCGTCTATAAATGCTAGCAGCAAAATGTTTGCTAAACTTCTTTTAAATTTATCTATTATGCGCTGAAAGGTTGCTGGCGCATTACGTAATCCAAACGGCATACGTTTAAATATGTACGTGCCGAATGATGTTATAAAGGCAGTTTTTAACTGGTCTTCTTCTGCTACCATAATCTGCCAGTATCCGGAGCGTAAGTCGAACGTTGACATGTACAGAGTGCTTTTTGCTTCGTGAAGTAGGTCATCAATGCGTGGTAAGGGGTAGCGGTCGGGTAGCGTTACTGCGTTAAGCGCTCTATAATCGACGCAAAATCGTATTCCACCATTACTCTTAGGAACCAGGACAACAGGGAAAGCCCATGGGGATGCCTTTTCTTCAATTATGCCTTTCTGTAGCATTTTGTCGATCTCAGCTTTTAATTGTACTTTTCTGGCTGGTGAGACCCTGTATGGTGCGAAAGCAATAGGAGGTGCCTCTCCAGTTTTAATTTGATGCTCGATATCTGGGATAGGTGTGTCTATCTCTCCAAATATTTCAATGTGTTCCTTCAGTAGATCTTCTAGATCAGTTTTCTCTTCAGATTCCAGGTGTTTAGCTTCTTCAGAACGTAACTTAATGTCAAGGCTGTTAAGCTCAAACCAAGCATCAGTGTTTGAAGGTTCCACCCTCTGTGGTTCGCTAAATAAGTCACCGGATCTATCTGGAGTTCGCATATCTGCTGGCACTGCGTCAGAGAAAATGGATTGAACACCATGTGGGGAATAATCATTTGGTTTCTTGCGTTTCGGCGTTATACCAATAGGACTTACTTTGCCTCGATCTTCTACCCAAGCTAGATAAGCAGACACTTCTTCTATGAAATCCTTATTAGATGTCTTTGGAAGTTGTTCTTTTCTGGGTAGTTGGTGGGATCGTTGGTCCGTATTATCAACTGGTTTTAAAACGCTACTACTAACCATTTTAAAATCGAACGTTTTTGTGGGATCATCAATGAAATGGAATGATCTTTGTGCAATATTCAACACGATTCCACATTGTTCCAGGAAATCTATTCCGAGCAGAGTTCGGTTTCCCTTAGCTTTGGGCAAAGCTATAAATCGGATCTTTCGGAATCTTTTTCCTATGCATATGTCGACTACTGTAGCATAGATGACTTCTTTTCGAGGTATACCGTCAGCAAAAGTCAATTCAGCATTCATAGGTTTAAATTCGCATCCTTTCTTCAAGAGCTGTTGGTAAAGACGAGCTCCTGCTACACTGGTTCTAGCTGCTGTGTCCAAATATGCTTCGCCACAAAGGCCGTTAATATTGACTTCGACGGTAGGAACATTTCTTCCAATCACTATGGAATCTATAAGATTAAAGTCCAGTGCACTTGGGCTATTTGTATTTTTATTACTGCAGGTGGGACAATTTGTTCGATAGTAACCAGCGGCTCCGCAACCATAGCAATTTAAAGCAGGCTTCGTGCTCTTTGCTTGGACTGCTGGCTTTCCTTGCTCAGTATTTTTTGCCTTCGTAAAACATGCGTCAGCTGTATGTCCTCTTTTCCTACAGTATGCACAACGCTTTTTCTCCTTGTTTTCTACAGGGTTTGAAGAAGGTTTACTCTCATCATTAAACATTTCCACTTCTCTGGCTTGTTCCAGGAGGTCTTGGAAATTTTTGATTGTGTTTCTAGAGACTCTTTCTCTTATCTTAGGGAGAATTTGACCATATATCATGTTTATCATTACCGGTTCCGAGATTTCGTCAGATAATTGTGATAGCAATGACCGCTTTCTGCAAACGAATTGGTCGATTCTCTCATTTGATTTTTGTTGGTCCTCAAACAATTCCGCATAAATGCGCCACGAGGGTTTGGCTGGTGAAAATGCTGCACGTAGTAGTTTAATGGCATCTTCAAAACTATTTGCTTCTCTTTTTACACCTTGCCACCATGTTGCTGCAAAACCTTCCAACAATAGTGGAATACCCGTGAGTGCGCTACTGTCTGGGATGTTCTCTGAGTCCTTATATACCGAAATCGTTGCGATAAAATCGTTGATCTTTGATGTATTGGACTCTCCATTAAAGCGAGCAGTACATTTACTGAATGTTCCGTGTTTTTCTTTTACGTGAATAGCACTTACTAATCGCTGTAGTTGTTCTTCTGACAGGGCGGTTAAGGCTGCCGCACTTGTTGAAGCAACCGGTGCTACGTTTGAAGTGTCCCCAAGCATCTCTATTTCTGGTATTGCCTCACCAATTGGAGTAGTAGCTTGTGACGCTATTCGTTCGCTTCTTCTCAGCATAAAATTTGCAGATGTGTTCAATTTCTGGGCCTCTGCTGTATTCCTCAGATGAACCACCTTACTTCTATAGAGCCAAACGATGAACGTTCCCGAATCAAGGAGCCAAGCGACCAGTAAACTGTTCAACCTGTCTTCGGTGATTCTCTTTTTACGATGAAAGTTCGGGTGCCAAGTGACCAGATAATCTGTTCAACCCGTCTTCCCTTACTTCTTGTTTTGGTGATGAAAGATGAGGAGCCAAGCGACCAGAAAACTGTTCAACCTGTCTACCAAACTTTTCCAAAACGAAAATATTCCAGCAAGCGTGTCCTACTTTTGCGGGTTCTACTGTTGTTTTCAACTGCCGTTGTTCCGTCAGCCGTAATTCCAGTGGCCACAATGTTGAGCGCCAATGTAACTATGAATAATATTTATATATATTCATATGTTTATTTGAAGGTAGAACTTTATTGTTGGAATACAAAAATAATAATTTTATTATTAACAATATTCAAGAGCCAGAGCCGGATGACCAAATGTTTGTTCAATCCGTCTGCTGACCAAAGAACGACTGCGTTGAATTTATTTCACGCTGCCCTTTTATACTCAGATTCGTACGGTAAAATCATTTCTTTATTTAATTCTGTGTATGCAAAGGCTTACAGCTGCGTGTGTGCGTAGCACTTTTTAAATTTACAAGAATATGTGCTTTCTTTACATTTTATGTGCTACGAAAAATATGTGCTTTCTAGCAATTACAATACTTCAAAGTACAATTATTTCAATTGATGATATTAATGATAATGATGATACTAATGATAATATTGTTAAATGATGATAATAATAATAATAATGATAATGATGATAAAGATGGCCGTTACATTATTCAAAAAGAAATTGCTAAATGTAATAATAACTATACTGATATATATAATTGTAAACTAGAACTTAAATATACATTTTGTAAAATTGTTAAGAACCAAACATGTTTGTCTAACATATTAAATAAAAAAAAGGCTGTATGTAATAAAATTAGAGAAAATAATTTAGAATTAGAAATTATAAAAGATGGATCCATCCTCATATCCGGACAGCATGTGGTAAATAACGCAACTGTCAATGGAGTATACCTTATAAATTTTGAAAATACAACCACAATCGATGGGGAAACATATGATAATCCCACTATGATAATACAAAACTACTTAAAAATATATAGTATCGATAATTACGAAGTTAATAACTACTTTGATTCTAACAATGCACAATTAAAATTAAACAATATTGATCTTATTAGTTCATTGCAAGCCAAAGCTTCAGACAATCCCATTGTCACATCATTCACACTAATTTTGGTGATTGGCATGGTTATATGTTGCATCATATATAATATAAAAAATAAAGTCCCAATAATAGAAACGGAGGAGTTAAGGTTTGAAAGGCTCCTTGACAAAGTCGAAAAATTTAAGACGGAATTTACAGAAGAAGCGGGACGCTCTTCTTTAGAAAGAGGGGAGTTAAGATACCCCAGTGAATGATCAATAATAAACAAAGATACAGCTTCCTTCTGAGGCATTGAGATACCCCAGTGAATGATCAATAATAAACAAAGATACAGCTTCCTTCTGAGGCATTGCCAATTATTGCTTATCAGCAAAATTGGTCAGTATCAAATGACAATGCAATTCTTGCATTATCTTTCTCCTCCTTCTGAGGCACAGGACGTTTTGCAAACGTCTACAAATTATGTTTATAAATACCAGAGCAAATAATTTTGTGAGCTCACTTCTATTTTATAACTGAGAGGATTGAGATTGACTTCCCCCCACCCGTGGTAAGGGGTCAATTGAAATCTACGAATAAAGTTTTTTAAAAAATTCAAAGAAGTCAAGAAATTTTAATTTGCTGTCTGCTCATGCTCAATTGCTCAAGTGCTTTGCATCTGCTCAGCTCATGCGTTTAAGGTTGAGTGAGTCAGTTCTGTTTTAGTTGGGTAGATATAGAGTATGTATGTATATGAATGTGGCGACTGCCGAGTGTGCTCTGTGCTGTCCATTTGAGTGGGACGGAGGATGGGACCGAGAATCGAGATTGAGTGTGATAACAGATAAGATAATGTGACATTGTGAAGTGTATAGGATTTCGAGCAACGTTGCCAGACTTTTAAAAATGGAAACGCTAAATCATATAAATAAAATTGGTGTAATTCTGTTCGACTGAAATTGAATTTGACTGCACATCTTTAAATGCAAAAACCTTAGAAACTGCTGAACATATTTTGGTACATTTTTCACAGGCCTATAGACTATAGAGGATACCTAGGTCTACAATCCCAACTTTATTTCAACTCCTTATCTCTATAAATTCCGGAAAAAAATTGGACAAGAGTAATTTATTTTTTCGTTTCGTTTCGCTTTCACGCTTTGCGTCCGAAAATACTGGTAGCATTAGAAAAGAGTAAATACCAGCTTACAGAGGACATCTGCAGGTCCCTACCACTTAGGATAGCTATTAACTCAATACCTACCTTTTAAGGTTTTTAAATAAGTACCTAGGCAAAATTTGAAACATTTCTACGATTTTCAACTGAATAAGTGGATACTGGATATGCTTTTCATTCTCAAATCAAACAAACCAACATCATCATCACGACATCCCTTTTAACCTTATTTTTCTCCTGTGACACAAAGGGAGATAGACATAGGCAGTATGCTGTTTGGTTTGCTAAGAAAAAAGGAAACTTATAAAACAAATGCCAAATTTGTAGGAAAGGTGTGGTGTATCTGCTCTCTTGCTCAACTTCTATGTCATTCAACCTGGAAGTGGCTTGACGTCCATATAACCATAACCCGATTCCTACCGAATTCCCTTTTTAAATTTTCACCAGTCAACACTATCTTCCAAAAACCAAATTAATATACATGAAAGCAACCAAATGAATTTAATATTAAGAAAATGGTGCACATACGTAAGCGATGAACTAAATATTGTGTGTCTGTGCATCCATTTTGATCATTCATCGTCACGGCAAGGCGAAGGTCGGGTTTCGGGTATCGGGTTATTAAAGCTCTCGCTCTCACTGGAGGGATAGTTGACTTTCAAAGAACATTTCTTTTTATCCCGTTTTTTCTCTTATTCGCCAGCCAAGGCCAACTCAAGCGTTATGAGAAATGTGATAGAGTTGGGGAATACTACCTTTATAATAATGAATGCTATTAGTTAGTAGCTATGTATTTAGATACTGTTAAAATGCGCTTAATTTGATTTGTCTGATTAATAAAACTGGCTACAAGAGAGGTTTTACAAATTTTAAGCATGGTTACTTATTTACCAATTTTCGATATCATTAACACCGATTGAATGTGTACATTTTTCCTAAATAACTTTAGAAAATTGGCTCAAAATGTTATTATTTTATTGTTTTAAACTATTCTGAAACAACATTTTGCACGGGCAAAGCCGGGCGGGTACAGCTAGTATTATATAAAAATAAGTTAAAATGTGCTTGTCGCCAATGTTCTCTGTAATGCGTGAACCCATTTTGATTCTGAAAATTTTCCATGAAAGGTGACGTTTATACCATGGTTTGTATGCATATACGGTATTTGTAGGTATGTTGGTTAGTCAAAAAATACATTCAAAATCTTATATTTCGAAAACCACAGAATCGATTGAATTCAAATTTACACACAATCTTAGGTATTGGGCCAGGAGTATTTCTGCGAAGACTGATCAAAATTAGACAAAAGGCGTAACACCGCCCATACAAAAAAATATTGAAAATCTTATATATATCTCGAAAATCACCGAATCGTTGGATTTACCAGGATTGCCCCTGCATAATCTCGAATTGAAGGTCGAAGTCACTATTATTATGCTTCGGAATAATAATCAACCCCATTTGTGTAATGGTACAAGTCTTTCTGTTAAAAGATAAACTGGAAAACTTATACCATGTTCCCACCAACGTGATTTATAAATTACGATAGGCGTTCCCACCGAACTTTTAAGTGTTTTAGTGTAAAATTTAAAATTAGTTGGCAAACTTTCAATATCGTATATATAAAAGTGCAAAAGAAAAATTGCCTACAATAATATAAAATGAGTTCAAATGCTTTGGATATAATTTATATCTACCAGAATAAATCAAAAAATGATATAAAAAATTACTATCTGGTATTTTCCATTTTAATTTTTTGACAGTTTGTTTTTGTGTAAGCAGCTGAAGTCGATAACAGGTCTGTTTGATTTTATTTGTGTCTGTTCGATTCTTTTTTGTGTATGTTCGACTTTATTTTGTGTGGATTTGCGATGAAAGATACGTAATTAAAAATTAAACACTTATAAATAACGTAATTAATAATCATGAAAATGTATGATAATGATGATTTAGCAAAATCAAGTGGACTTAGTCACGTTGGTGGGAACATGGTATTAAAGACGAAGATGTATTCATACCACGCATCGCAATGATTCCATCTGATATTCTAAATTTAAAAGACTTCAGTTTAGTGTTCGCCTTGCGTTTGCCGTACTATTAATAAGGAGCAAGAGCAAACATTAGGAATTTGTTTAGCTAATTTAGAGCATTCAGTTTTCTCACATGGACAGGAGCAATAGCAAAGATCATTCAGTTTTCTCACATGGAAAGTTATATGTAGCCTGTTCACGTGTTGGCAAACCATCGGTTTTGTTTATTTACACCGGAAATGGAAAAACCAAAAATATTCTGTACCACTACGCATTACTGTAAAAAACTATTTATCACTGATTTAAGTGAATTTGAATTTAATTATTTAATATTTATAATTTACACTACGAAGTGTGCAAGGGGTCCGCTAGTTTTTTTTAATATCAAACAGGTATAGACTGCACATGTACCTATTATAACTAAAAAAAATAAAATAAAATAAAATAACACAGCATTCAAATGAAATTTTTTCAAAATATAAGTGTCAGAGCGAGATTTATGTCGATTCGATGTCGCATGTCGAAATCGATGACTATGTAAAGAGAGAACATAATGTTTTGCTTCCTGATGTGATGATATGAATATCCAATTCCGAAAAAGGGTCCACAGGCGTTCAAAGGCGAATCAAAAAGTCGGGTCCTGGGGTCCGAGTGTTGTAGAAAGGTTCAATCGGATCCCAAGGGGTCCCAAAGGTATCCCTGGGTACTAGGTAGTCGATGTCGAATGGAGTGAGTGATTTTTTTTATTTGGGTAGATATAGAGTATGTATATGAAAGTTATCGTGTTGTTACTACACGGGAATAAAAAAAACAACTTGTGCGATCTGGGATTATCAACTGAACAACTTTATTTTATTTCTTCTTTCTTTTATACATTCTGGTTTGGCGAAAGTACATTGTTATTTCTTACTTGGCTAATTTCCTAAAATTACAAATCATGAGGTGGTCAGCAAATTACAATTGGTGTCGATTATGATTAAATTGCATTAGGTTATTTACCTCTTGGTGTATGGAACTGTCGTGTTAACTCCCCCCTTCTTAAGTATCTGCGTCTCGCAGATTAAAAATTGAGTTTGATGGGTTTAAAGGGAGAGATTTGAGATTTCATGTTAATGACTTTTTGTCTTGTTAGACGTCTTAAGTAAAGGAGTAATATTAGATTGAACGTTAGACTGAAACAAGATGATTAGGTCTGAACTTATTAAAAATCCAGTATGAAATGACATATTCGATAGTTTTTGCACATTGTCCAAGTGAAGCTTGTGAAGGTACTGAAGGTCTAATGTTATATCACCTTCTGTGAGATTATTCTGCAATACAGGGGGTATAAAGTGGTAGGTTTTACTTTCCCAATTTGTGTATTTGGTATTATCTATCTCGATAGATTCATTATGAAAGTTTATTAGGAATGTGCCGTTAAGGCTTCTATTAGTTCTACCATAGAAGAGGTTTCCGAAATAGTTTGTTACGAATAATGTGCTTTCGTTTATAAGTTCCACAATTGGTTTGTTTTGGAATTGGAAGTTGCATGTTGCTTCTTCACCGTTTAGCAGTCTGAGCGTACAATAATTGGGAGTCAGTTTTTGAAGTTGACTTCTTTGACAGATTGTTTCGTTTTCGATTTCGATGCATTTTCCTTTCATACCAAACTTATTTGACTGTGAAATAAAGAGATTTGAAAAGTTAAGATGTACCCTTTTGTTATTTTGCACCGTTGACCGAATTATAATATTGATAAATGATGCTTCGTCTGTCTGCGGTAAGCAGATTACGTATAGGAGAAGGGAATTTTTGACTAACATCATGGGTTCAGAATATTCAATGTCTTGAAGTTCGTTTTTGAATGGGAGTGTTTCCTTTTTTGATAGTATATCAGCGATATCAGCTTTATTTAACAAATTTGAGTTGACAATACCCTTTTTTGCAAGCTGTCCTGCTAGTACTACTTTTCCGATTTCTTCTTTTAGTAGGCTAAGCTTGTTGTAAAGTATTTGTTCATATTTTCCTGTGTGGTTAGTTTCCTCAAGTATTCTATTGTATTTGTCTATCAAGGTGTTACTTACTTTACTTAAGTGTTGGTTTATAGTGCATTGCCTATTATTATTGTTAATTAGTTCATTACTTTTCGCAAAAATGTTATCTCAATCTGTTGCGTCTGGATTGCCTGCTAGCCATTTCCAGGCAGAACCTATCCAGTTTATTGATCTCTTTGTTTTTCTTAGCTTTTTTTCCCGGAGTTATCCCATCAGATTTTCTATTTTGGAAAGTTGGAGTTCCAACTGGGGCAAGTACGCAATCGCTTTAGGTACGTTATGCTATGCCGTATGTCCGTTTTGATGTTGTCCATCATTTGTTCATAGTTGGTGAGGTCGATAGAGTGTGTAATTTTGTAATTTCCATTGATTATTTTGCCTGTTCTTTGTTTTATTGCAATAAGCGGACTTCTGTACTCGTAGATGTTTACTGTGAAATAGAGGGTATGTTTTTGAGGTGTGATTTATGGATTTTCTTCCCATTTGTTGTAGATATTGTAACGTTATTATTTAGTCCTACTGTTTCCTTGTAAAACCTTGGTTTTTCTTTTCCTTTTATTTGTTTATCTCTCTTATATACAGTCTCGCCGGGATTATAGCTTTTCGGCGTAGATCTTTTCTGGTTATGTCTGTTTAGTTGGTTCTTTTGATTACGCATAATTTCATACTTAAGGTCAGTGTTGACAATATCTTTAAAATCTGTTAGGTTTTGATAATTGATTCTTTGGGATCTTCCAAAGAAAATATCGACTGGTTTCTTCTTGGTTACTGAATGAATTGTGTTGTGTTACCTGTCTGCTGCAATGTTTACGATTTCTTTTCTTGTGTAATCTGGGTATTCCTGTCGAAGGCATCTTACAATTTCAATTATCGTTGAATGAACTCTTTCTATGGTTCCGTTGACTTCGCTTTTTTGCGGAGGGGCTAGGTAGACGGTTACCCCAAGTCCTTCAATATAGTTCAATATTTTAGGACTAATAAAACTGCTTTCGTTGTCTGTGACAAGCATTTTGGGAACGGTGAAATAATGAAGTAGTTTAATAATCTTGTCTCATACGTGTAGTACGGATTTGTTTTTGATATGGAAAAATTTTGTAAATTTAGAGAATTTATCCGCACATGTTATAAATTTCTCTTGTTTTATTTCTATTATGTCCATATGCAAGATTTCTGTTGGGTATGATGGAATTGGAGTGGGTTGTAGCTCGAGCTTCTGAGGGTGTCGATCGTACTTATTAGAGCGACAAACATCACATGAGTTTGTAAATTTCTTTACTAATTTCGTCATTTGCGGGAAATAGTACTTTTCTAATATTTGATCTTTATTTTCTTTATAGTTTCGGTGAGCGCGTCTGTGTTCATCCGGAATTATTTTGAACTTATTTTCTTCGTTCTTAATATCTGTGACTACCCTTTGTGTGATTCTTATTATATAACGTTCAAAAGAATTCTTGTAGATATCCTGTAATAGTGGAATGTGTTGCTCTGGAATCATAATACCATTTAATATATTTGGGTTAAATTTTTTCTTTGAGAATAGTTGTTAGGCTGTTGCAATCAAAAATTGACATTTTAATGTAGTGTCTGTGATATTCCGGATGTGGTTCTTCGTGGCAAATCATATTCTTGCCTTCAGAAAAGATGAGTTGATTTTTGAAAACATTCAAAGGGGCTTCACAGTGCGGAATAAGATCACTGCTATCTTCTTCAGCACTATGCTGGGTACCTGATGATGATGATAAGATGTTAAGCTCAACGGGGAGCCGCGAGAGGGCATCGGCGATCGTTACAGCATTTAGTCATTTATAATCAATGACCAGCCTTTATTGTTTTTCGCCTGCAGCGTTGGCCTTTTTTGGGACTATCCAAAGTGGCGAGTTGTAGGGGCTTTTAGATCTAATGACACCATCTGAGAGCATTTTACCTATTTGGGTTTCGACTTCTGCTCTTAAGTTAGCAGGATAAGGGTAAGATTTAGTATAGATTGGTTCAGAAGATGTGGTTTTGATTTCTGATAGGACGTTAGTGTCTATAGTTCCACTGTTGGAAATAGTTCCAAATAATTGTTGGTGTTTATTAAGTACATCTTGAATGTCATTATCTAAGTTGGAATTAATCTGAATGTTGTTAACTTGTTTCGATTCCTTTTGAAAAAGGTGTATCTTAATGTTGGGCCTTTATAGTAAGGATATTATTTTTCCTATCTATGATAGCTCCCAACTCCTTTAGAGCATCGTCGCCTATAATTCCGTCAAATTAAGTTAATCCTGGCAGAACATAGAAGTTAATTGGTGTATTATTGCCCATACTTTTGAAAAAGGGACCAGTTATTTTTTGAGTTATTTCCAGCTGTCCACCTGCGGACTGTATTTTGAATGGTGTGCTTACTGGCTTACTGTTGGTTGCGATTCTATCAGATACAAACTTTTTGTTAGCTCCTGTGTCGATTAGGAACTTTAATATTTTGCCACCTCTAGTGTTGTACTCTATGTACGGTACGCTAGAGAGGCTTGTGTTATAAAATTTACTTCGTTAGAATCATCCTCGAGGATTTCGTCCTTATAGCCTGTTTCTTCATAGGCATGATAATATTCCTCATTAAGTGGGTCTTCTGGGTTGCCTTCTGAGTTGTCGACAGTATCGGTTGCGAAGAGGCGCTGTTGTTTCCGTGGTAAATTTTCTGCGCTGCACAAAGTTATTTGTAGGCCGATTCATGTAATTTACCTGTCGCGTTTGAACCGATTGATCCGTTTCCATTGGCTGAGTGGGTTTCGGATTTGTAGGCCTGGGGGGTTTGCTTTGGGTATAACAAGGAATGTTATAGATCTGGTTTCGCTCTTGGGGTGTAAATTGCCTATGCGGAGCTACTGCTCTTGCTTGGAACTTTGGTGGAAACATTTGGTTAATTGGTGCAGTGACTGTGTTATTTACATCTCTGCGGTGGATGGAAAAGTTTCTGAAGCTTAAATTTTGAAACTCCAAACATGAGGTATAAGCCTCCGGGAGGGTTTGTGGTTTCTGTATCACAAGCATCCTAGAGACGTCTCCTTTAAGACCTCTAATGAAAATATCCAATGCTCTGTTTCTATAGTTTTCCGTTAAGGCACTAATTGTCTCCTGAGAATATTCCTCAGTTTTAATTTTGTTAATGAGAAGAGATAGTTTGTGATTGATCTTTGCATAGAATTCATCAATGCTTTGGTTGGCTTGGATCATGTTATTTAGTTCGTGCTCTAAGGTACGTACATCTCGCTTGTCCGTAATATATTGTATATTGGACTGCGTTGCCGTCAAACACTTGCAAGTCCTTTACGCAGTCTGGAAGTTTCCTGATATCATTCAGATCTTCCTCAGTTCTTGGGGTTATAGGAGTATGTGGGGTGGGTTGGGGTGGACTAATCCTACACTCTAGTTGCTGTAGGCGATTACTTATGAGCTTTGATTGCTCGATCTGAGCATTAACTGCTCCAGTTAACGGTGTAATCATTTCCTGCATTCTATCCATATTTGTGTAAATGTAAAATTGGATTTTATTTCAAGGAATTTGAATGTGAGTAAACGTAACGACTTTAAAAAAATATAAGAAGTGGTCTACAATATCTTTACTTAAAATATATTGATTTTCAGTGAATTGTTATGGTAATAATTATGTTATTTATCTTCAGATTTTTTATTCTATCCTATGTATTTTAATTAGCAGTTTTTGCTTTTAATTGTTTCAAACATGTAAAGAATCAAATTTATTAGCTTACAGTATCAGTATTGCTATCAGCATTCTGTGGATCCTGTCGGTTGGTCCGTCTGTGTCCTTTTTGGCTTCCTTGCCTACTTTTGGTGCGGTTTCCGCCAATGTTGGATCCTCTCCAGCTGTTTGGTTCAGTTAGTTGGTTTTGCTTCCTTTGGTGATGGCACTAGACGTGTTCTTATGGAACGTCTTGTAAAAAATATTTGGGTACCAGTAGTTAATCGGACTTTATTTTTAAACTGCTCGGGCGCCAGTTATCGTGTTGTTACTACACGGGAAACAACTTGTGCGATCTGGGATTATCAACTGAATAACTTTATTTTATTTCTTCTTTCTTTTATACATTCTGGTTTGGCAAAAGTACATTGTTATTTCTTACTTGGCTAATTTCCTAGAATTACAAATCATTAGGTGGTCAGCAAATTACAATTGGTGTTGATTATGATTAAATTGCATTAGGTTATTTACCTCTTGAATTCATAAGAATTGCTTTTTTTAATTTGGTTACGCTAGGTGTTCTTCGCGGAAAGGGAATGTGGATAGGGAAGGTGTATGTGAGGGTGTATGGAACTGTCGTGTTAACTTGAATGTGGCGACTGGCGAGTGTGCTGTCCATTTGAGCGGGACGGAGGATGGGATCGAGATCGAGAACCGAGATTGAGTGCGATAACAGATAAGATAATGTGACATGTGAAGTGTATGGGATTGCGAGCAACGTTGCCAGACTTTTAAAAATCAAAATACTAAATCATATAAATAAAATTGGTTTAATTCTGTTCGACTAAAATTTAATTTGACTGCACATTTTTAAATGCATAAACCTTAGAAACTGCTGAATATATTTCGGTACATCCTTCACAGGCCTATGGACTAAGAGAACCAATTGGATTTAATATTCACAAAATTAGCACACACGTAAGCCATCAACTAAATATTGTGTATGTGTATCCATGTTCATCCACCATCGTCATAGCAAAGGTAACCCCAAATACTTACGTCGGGTTATTAAAGCTCTCACTGTCACAGAGCAGAATAGTTGATTTTGAGATAACATTTATTTGTATCACTTTTGTTCTTCCCTAAGTGAGTACCACGTACCACCTCTTTGTTGAAGTTCAACCCGATTGCTCATGCGCAATTACAGTACAGCGGGTGCAGGTATGTAATTTGAGGCGTGTGGGCCGCTTCCATTTCATTTTATTCACAAAATGCTAACGGTGGAACGAGCAAGACATTCGGCATTTCGTTGATTATGGTAGATAACAATTCGGTCAAGATCGCAAATTGCGTTGGCTGTTGCATCCTCTGGCATTGCTGCAACACTGTTGGAAGGCGGTCGAACTGCACAGTCCGCTCTGAATCTTCTCACGGTTGACAAGCCAAAGTGCACAATGACCAAGAATTCAGCGACAGCGAAATTGATGCGCGAACTCAAAATTATCATTTGGGAAGAATGCACCGCGAATGCGAATGCATAAACGAGCTTTGGAGGCAGTTGACCGAACACTGAAGGACTAACGAGTTGATTCGAAACGATTTGAAGGGGCTATGATATTGCTTTTCGGAGGTTTTCGTCAAACGTTCCCCTCCATCTCGAAATCTACTGCTGCCGAAGAACTCAATGCATGCCTGAAATTGTCATTTTTGTGGAGGCATATAAAGAAGTTGAAATTGACCACGAACATGAGAGTCGCATTATAGAACGACCAATGACCAATGCTGAATTCTCGAGACAACTGCTGGCACTTGGCAATAGCCAAATTCCTGTTGATGTTTCAACTGCATTGATATAGTTCCCTGCAAATTTTTGCGAGTTCACATCATCAAAGGAGGTACTCATCACCAAAGTATTCCCCGGCATTGCACAAAATTATAAAAATCTCGATTGGATTAGTGAACGGGCAATACTAGCAGCGAATAATAAGGACGCCAATAGCTTGAATTTGAATGTTCAAGGTCAAATCGCTGAAGAATTGCATTCATACAAATCCGTTGACCGCGTGACCGACGAGGATGAATAACCAACTATCAGATGAAATTTTTGAACTCGCTTCATATGCCAGGAACTCCGCTGTATAATTTAGATTTAGATTTAGATTTATTTGTTGTATACATGCTTACACAGTAAGAATTCACTTATAAGTCTGTGAAAGATAAACAATTTTTAATATAATATTCATATATGATTTGAAAGTTAAGTTGGATTTAGTTTTAAATTAATTTTAATTGAAATTGTGATCGCTTGAAGAGGTGGGATCGATTACAATTATGTTGCGGAATGTAAATCATCCGAAATTGTGCAACGGTACGCGGTTGTTCTTCAAGAAACTGATGAGCAATTTGATTCAAGTGACGATTATCAAGGGCAAATTCAAAGGAGATGAAGTCCTTATCTCACGAATTCCGACTATTCCAACATTCCAATTCAAGCGGATTCAGTTTCACGTTCGATTCGCTTTTGCGATAACAATTAATAAAAGAAACATTGTCTATCATATCGCTCTTTACTGACTTCGATTTAATTCAAATAAATTACATTGAAATTTTAACTATCTGTGTTTTATTATCACTCTGGAGTTTATCTGAAGGCGTTAAACTGGGGCGAGACGAAGTTCACCGGGTCCTCTAGTTTATCATAAAATTCATACATCAAAATAATTTGTTGTAGCTGAGGCAATGAATTAAAAAAAAAAAACGAAAATATTCAAAAGTAAGTAGGTACTTTTTTTTACAATTTAGGCTACCAGCTTCTAGGTTCTAGCATAACTTCGCATTTGGGGTCGACATTTTGTACCCCAGTTATATTTGGCATTTCTGCTTTGCAAAAAATTCCCCTCGGCTGCAGCGACTGCATTTTTAGGCCATTTCACTTCTTCGTCTAACAAAAAATAAACAAAATTATGATATAGATATGTAATTGGAACTTGTACTTATAATAAACTTTGTGAAATAAGTTTACAAATCTTTGTGACACAACGACATATTGTTGCCTTTGATACTTCATGCATTGTCCCGAAACCATGGTACTGACTTCGATTGCCAAGTCAATGAAGCGTTGGCAATATTTCAACACACATTTTGGGCATTCTAAGTTTTCCAATAGCTTTGAATAGCAAAAAAATGTTAAAATCAACAAAAAAATCATACAGCACTTCCAATAAAATCTATGAAACAGAAAGTTGTTTGAAGTGTTGTATGATGAAAAGGTATGTTGGATGAAATGTATGTGGTATATGATCTGTCAAACTCGCCCCTGGTCATATTTGAGATAAAACAGTTTGTTTGTTCAATTTTAAATTTAATTGTTTCATATATGTATAGTGTAAGTATAATGTGTGTAAGTTAATGAAAATTGTGTTTTTTTGCGTTTACCGTGTTGTCCGATGGTCCAAAATAAAAAAAGAAAGATCCTGTTTTCTTACAAGCTAATGAAGCGATAACGAATATGACGACAAAGCAAAATTAGAAAAGAACGACAAATTACTGTAACATTCGTACAACAAGAGAGCAAGTAAAATAGAGAGTACTGGCAGTTAACTTATAATTGCAAAAGTAGCATATTTTTTAGAATGTTTCGCACTTAGTGCGGAAAGTACTGAACACAGTTAATAAACTTTTCTTGCAGTTCGTAGCATTCATTTCTCAATAAATAGTTAAAAATTAGACATTTATATAATTTTAATATTACTATGAAAGAAGAGCCTCCACAGAAAAACTATGGTAACTCTATATAAAACAATAATGCAGATTTCGAAAGTTAAACTCATTTGAATTCATTTCATAACATTTTGGACAATGAATATTATTATTCCTTCGAATCTCAAAATACATCAAGTTTATTCGAACGAATAGCGACATTCTTTGGAATCGACTTTCATTTGAATCTCAAAATAAGCGTGTTTTTGTTTTACCCCTTCGTTAAGTATTTTCTTCTTTCTATTTGCAGTGTAGGTAGTATAGGGTTATGGCGAGAAAATATATCTCATTTCTGACCAATTTATGTTAAACTTTCTCGTACCTTACTACCTACGTAGTAAGAGAAAGGTATTGTAATCGTATTCGTACGAAAACGAACTCGGTACTTCCCATACAACGGTTTTAAACAAGTTTTTTTTTTTTAAATGGCTCTAACGATTTCAACCAAAATCTGTATTTTGGCTTAAGTAGGTGAGGTTAATATTGCTGCATACGGCATAGGTACCCAGTTCGAATAACGTTAATTCTTAATTTTGAAATTAGGACATATCTCAAAAACGGTCTATATGACATTCAGTTTTAAGCAGGGGCTCTCATCGCGTAATTCATGAAACGATCTTCGTCAAAACGATCGAACTGAACGACGTCGTTTTAAGTTTGCTTCGCGTTACATCTTCGTAGCATCGTTCAATCGAATCGTTCATCGTTCCCATTTTGAACAATTTGAAGACTACTGTAAACTCTGACAGCAGAAAATGTATGGAAACTTTTTTCCGTTGTAGAATTGGGTTGAAGAATTGGGTGAAAAGGACCCAATTCTTCAACCTTGATGGTGAACTGTCGATGAACTAGAGGAAAAAATTGGAACAACATGCAAAAGTGTGGGAGGATGTTTACGGAAATAAATTATCATGAAAATTTTTATTGTTAATACTCGAGTTGTATAAATGAATTCAATGAATGCAATTTCATAACTGCATTTGGTTTCTGATTGCATTACTGTATGCCATTGTAAAACAAAATGCATTTGAAACTCTAAAAAAGATGTGTCAATTGTATCACAATTTTTTTTGTTGCAAAAAAATTCAACCACTGCGATAAAAGTGAGTCCCCTCCAAAGAGAACATAAATGTATGTTTCCTTTAAATATTTGTTAATATTTCTCTCAGCCCGAATCAAACTGAGAAAATGCACCAAAAACGATCAAACGATTGCAAAATAGCAATCGTTCAATCGCAATCGTTCAGTCGTTGAATTTGACAGTTGGACGAGTTATACGAAGCATAGTTCAATCGACCAAAACGACTTCGCGTCGTCCAGACGATCCAACTATTTTAGTGTTACACGAAGCAATACAATCGTCGAAACGACGTCGTCAGACGTTCGTCGTCTTACGCGATTAGAGCCCAGGTAATGTGGTCATTGCTAAGAAAAATTTACTGCTGCTTAAAATTTACTTGTTCCTGCACGACTGGGGCGCACGAAACTTTCTAATTCATATCATCAGTTTGGTTGGTTTATTTAATTATTTTATTAAACAAACAATTCAGAAGCTTTATAAACCATACAGAAAACATAACAATATACTTAAATAACTAGCACTTCTGGTTTAAAGATATTCATTTCAGCAGTACATAGTATCGTTACCTATTATGTATTTAATATGATTTATTATGTAAGAATTTAGAGAGTTGTGGTTTCTGATAGTGTAAACTTCAATTGGTTGCAATTATTTTAAGATGGTTTATGATTAACAGGGTTGAAAAAGAAAAAAGTGGTTAATTATTGTTGAAAATGACTTTTTAGTATATCTAATTGTAATTGAATTTTTATTGGTAGTACGGTAATGCTTATAAAACGTCTTTTTTGCATATCTCTAAGAAAAATTTAGTACGGGGTCTTGTTCAGACTTCAGAATGCTTTTGTTATCCTAAATAAGCATTTTATTGAAAATCTCCTTGAAAATTAATGCGTGGAAAATAGTAACGAATTGCAATGTTTAGTTCGAAAATGACTATTGCTCAACTATTTAGCTAAAAACTTAGTATAGGGTATTGTTCAGGATGGTAGCATTACCTACTTGGTTTTTAAAGTGTTATCCACATTGAAAATGTCGTTTTCGAGAAGCGAACCGTTAGGTAAACCCAAGAAAATCAAACTCTTAAAATATGCCCTTTTTCATAAATCCATTATATACAATTTAGAGAAAACTGAGTTTGCTATCATGCTACCATAAAACTTTAAAAATAAATTTTTGTTACAATCAAGTTTTTGAGATAAGTGAAATTTTCAAAAATACCGTTATTCTACTCTTTAGGGAAAAACTGGGTACGCATAACCATGTTAATCTCACCTACATACGCTCAAATATCAATTTTGTTTGAAATCGCTATAGCCGTTTTCGAAAAAAATCAAACTCATTTAAAAACGTTACATGGGAAGTTAACGAAAGTTAACGAAAAAAAACAATGCTAAGGTGCAAAAAAAGTGGCCCCGAACTGTAAGCCCACAAACTCCAAATCCGAAGTTTAAAAGAAATCCGTCCAGCCGTTTGCACTGCGGACCTCAGGAAAGGACTGAGAGAACCACTTTTTCGAGTTCCTTGTTCCTCTATCGTCGTAATATCAGAATTGATTAAAATCTCGAGTTCAACATTTTGTACGAATACACTATCTTTCTCTTAAAATAAAGTGCCTGACTGGGGTCGCACGAAACTTTCTCGTTCTTATTAACAGTTTGGTTGAGCTCTTCTGTTTATGTCAATTGCTAGGTAGCTAAAAGTTCAAATACAACCATAGAAAGCACATAAAACACGAGGATAATGTTAAATAAAATTCTCTTTTGGATTATTCATCTGATATGGCAGTAAATACCTATCAAATAATAACAATGTTAGTTTTGTCTAAGCACCAGTACCGAGAACGAAGGGGTAAAAGGTACAGTACATCGGACACCAAAAAGAAATCTGGTTGCCTGGAAATAAAAATGAATCCAAGTAAATAAAGCCAGGAATAGAAGCCTGGGAACTATGTTTTACCAGGGAAAACCTTGAACAAATTACGGAATATACAAACAAAGAAATAAAAGTCCAAAAATTAACATAATTATGTCAAAAAAGTGGACGATGAGGATGATGATACAGAAACGACTAATAAACCTTCTTTCACCAAGGAAACGGATTCTATTGATATGCAGGCACTCATTGGCTTTCTTTATTATGCGTTATAAAAATAAATGGAGTGTTTACCAAAGAGTTATTTGATAAAGACAGTGGTATACCAATATTTAGGGCAACTATACCCGAAGCACGTTTTAGGTTTCTGTTCAACTGTCTTCGATTCGATGACAAAGACATCAGAGCTCAGAGAAAAACAACGGACAAACTTGCAGCATTTCGAGAAGTGTTCGAGAGATCCCTAAATAAGATGAAAGAATTATATGTTCCATCGGAATACACCACGATTGATGAACAATTAGTTGGTTTCCGAGGTATTTTTTTTTGAGGAAAAATAAAAAAGAAATACCTCGATCATTTTTGGAATTCAAGGATAGACAGGTAAGGTTAGGTTAGGTTAGGTTGATGGGGGTTGTGAGATCGTCACAATAGACCAGGCACCATATCGGGCCCATCGCCATCCCCTGGGAACCATTACGGCTAAAAGACCTAAACCAAATCACCCAAGCATTCGATTTCCCTACAGAATTTGAGTATGGCCTCAATACTATTTGAGGAACCAACCTCTTCCAAGTTATTAAAGAAGTACATCCGAGATGCTTTCTTCTACTCCGAGCAATTGCTTGACATTCACAAAGAAGGTGTGAGATTTCTTCCGTAACCTGTAGATCCTCACAGTAAATGCACGTATCCGTATTAGCTACGCCTAGTCTCATGGCATGCTTCCTGAGAAGGCAGTGCCCAGAGAGTATTCCTACCGTTGTTCTCAACTTAGTTCTACTGAAATTAATCAAATGTTCAGACTTCCTCCGATTTAAAGCAGGCCACAGTGCCTTTGAGACCTTATGCCCTTCTAATTATGACCACCTTGTATTTGCTTTATTGAAGACTTTTTCAAAAAGAATTCTCCTGGCCACCGCCATGGGTGGTCTTATACCTTCGATCGTTGCATCAAGTGGGTAAACAGGTAAACTCTTCCATGATTTGCTACAGTAATCCACTTACTCTGTTGTCGTACTGTCCACCAAAAAAGGAAAGAAATTGTATTAATGCTTTCTATTACAATGCATGAAAAAGGTGATGAGCCAAATTCCACCGAATTACCAGAGATAATAAAATTCTATAATTAAACAAAGGAGTTGACAACTTGGACCAATTGTGTCACACTTATTCTACTGGTCGAAAGACGCGCTGCTGGCCATTTAGCTTGTTTTGTAATTTGCTCAATATTTGTGGATACAACTCTATGATCCTTTTACGTGGTTCTTACACACAAAACAAAGAAAAATTAGAAAACAGAAGAGCATACTTGAAAAAATTAGCACTCGATTTAGTAACACCACATATGAAACGTCGTTTACAAACTCCAACTTTAAGGCGTGAACTTCGAGAGACAATATGCAGTACACTAAAAATATCCCCAGCAGTAGAAGAGCAAACAAAGCCAACTACTACCGCGGGTAGGTGTGCATTTTGTCCAAGAAGCCGGGATTGAAAACCAAGGATCAACTGCGCTATATGCAAAAAATTCATTTGTTTACAGCACCAAAATAAAATATGTCCAACCTGTTCAAAATAATATAATTTAATTTTCTTGTTTTTGAAAAAAACTACTTTTAGTCTGTATTCTAAGTTCCTTTCATGAATTCGCTGAAAAAAAATTTTTTCCTTATAAAAATGTCCTTTTTTCTTTGGGGTACCGTTGTACCCCAGTGTAGCATAGTAAGTTTCGCAAATAAGTGTAGCATTCCAGGGTTAAGCAATATTTTGAATACCTACGGCTTTGTTTACATTTAATGAAAACAAATAGAGATCTTACTTAGAACCCTATGAGCAGTTGTAAAAAGTGGCATTTCCAAGAAAATTTGAGCTTGGTATATCAAGTGGAAAATGAAAAAGTTTGTAGGGAGTCTAATTAACCTCACCTAGGTAGTTATTGAGCTAAAATATCAATTTTGTTTAAAATCTTTAGAGCACTTTTCGAGCAAATGAAATGGTTTGATACCCTCATATGAGAAGTACCGTAAATATTTGGGTTTACGTGCAGAAAAAATTTAAGGTTCCCGAACTGTAAGCCCAAAATTTCAAATAAGTTTGAAACAAATCTGTCCAGCCGTTTAGACTGTAGACCTCAAGGACTGATTTATTGATTTAAATCTAGAGTTCGAATTTTTTTACCCATTTTTTGCCCATAATAGAAAATATTCCCTAAAGAAAATTGCTATTGCGCATCTTGGGTAATTTCAACTCCTTTTGAAAATCCTGTTAAATAGATCGTCATATAGTCTTCTTTTGAACCATATAAAAATATTCTAGAACAACAACAACACCCGGTAAATTAGTCTTCTCTCAAGGGTGAGAATTGTTTAGAATCTCGAGAATCGATATAGATTCAAGATATTTTCGAATTGTAGTTTGAATTGCGCACATTAATTTTCTGTATAATAATGTTGCATAAAAAGACTTTCGGCGAGAAACGTTCGCTTAAGTTTTGACAGCCTTTACCAGAGGCATCAGTCATTCAAGCTTATTCAATTAATCGTTCAAAAATCAATAATAATATTGGGGAAGAAGACCCAAATAGAAAACTTTATCACAAGTAAATATGGTGCATGTTCAGGTTTTTATGATAACACCTTACTTAATTCTAAATGCGTCGATTTTATTATAAGTTTTTCCAGCGAAAATATCCTGTTGTTGACTATCCGCAATAAATATTACGATAAGGACCTAGCCGATGTATCAAATGAATGTATTCTTATCTCTGATAAATACAATTTTATCAATAGGTGCAATATTAACCTGGATAGGAATTTGCGTAAACGTCGTCGATAAGAATATTGACTCAGATAACGTGGCATAACTTTTATCGCGTCAATAAAGAAAAAGCCTTTTTATCGAAACAAATTAGACCGTAGAATAAATTGAAGACAGATAAGAAAAACTGAGGGTACTCAAACGTAAAGGCAGATATTGGGTTTTTTAACAGTCGCCTGGACTTCAAAAGTACTACTATACATGTTCTTATTAAATGGGATTTCGGCCTTTGTTATTGGAAGCTTGTGCAATTTATTTCTGTTTGTAGAAAAGATGAATTCGTAAGGCTGAATTAAGAAGCTTTCTCAGGACAACTAGGATGAAATGTGATGTAATGTAGGGTTTTAACCTGAGATCCTCGCTCAACAGTCCAGCACACTAATCACAATTCCGGGTACTATCTTTTTAAAATGAACCAAATCTTGGCATATGATCATCATTTTTGTTTAATCCAATGCTGTTTGTGTGTAAACGCCATCATCATCATCATAGAACGTGAACTCGAAAGCATTATTATTATATATATATTGTTGTTTGTTTTGTTCGTGATGGTCCTGGGAAAGAAAGAAAATTATAAAGGAAAGTCAAAAATTCAAAGCGAAGGAAAAAAAAGCTTTTCAACGAACGATATGGTGATGTTCAAGCAAACAATCAAATCAAAAACAACCTTTGCAATCAAAATCGAAATGTTAATAAACCACATTGAGATTCATTATGATCGACCATACGGCGGACCTAGTTATTATGATTATAACAAAGAGGTTAAGAAATATAACATTCGTTTTTTGACAATTTGGTCAAATAAAAGACGTTCATGTAAAAATGTCTCTGACTTAAACAGTTATATATCACTTTAGCCCATGATTGACACGTGTTTCCAAACAGTTGAATCAATCTTTAGCCCATCTTCTGCTTCCTTTAACCGCTTCGTAACTTTACATCAGCTTAACAGGTTAATGTTACAATGAAGCTTAATTTCTTCAGTTATTTAAGCCAAATACAAGGCACATAGCTAATAAAATTGTCTGTAATTGGTTGATTACTTTACTTTACTTTTAAGTAGTTAAATAAATAAATAAATATTGAAATATTGAAATAAAATTCAGCAAACATTTTATTTAAGTTTAAGGTATTTTGTGTTTTACATCTAAACAAAAATAATGAGCAAAGATTTATAGTGAGTTTTTGAATTTATATTAAAGTTGCCACTTTAAAATGAATTAATTGAAAATAATTTATTTAAGCTAACGAAGTTCTATTATTAGGAAATGATTCACATTTAAAAATGTTTCATTTAGTCTCATTAACATTTGCGTAGAAAGAAAAATCCCCGAAAAAAAATTATGAAGAAAATTTATTTTCCCATATATTTTATATGAAGCGATTTTACGACGACATCTTCATGATAGATGACATTACGTTTGACAATTTTTTGCGACAATTATTTTAGCACCAAAATTTGTGTGACAATTGTTTTTGTCACACATTAAAAACGAAGATGATTTCAAATGCTGGTTCCAGCGTTGCCAGTGAATGACGTTGTGTGCATCAAAATTTGGCAGCTGATTCATTTGCACAGTAAATTATAGAAGTTATTAAAGTTAAGAAACTTGTTTGGTATAGTATTTAGCTATGCTTCAAAAAATATTAATCTGATGTGCCCAAACGATTTGTTCATTGGTACAGGTACTTTGGAAAGTGCGAGTTCTTGATTAACGTGCCAAATTAACATTGTTTATTGAGAAGGTCAATTGAGTTTTTAAACAAATACCTTATACAATTCGTTAGAAAATGTAAACATTCGAAGTATTGGTTACTTTCTTTTGCGGGTTTGTTCGTATGAAATTGCAACGCGAAGGCTTACGAAAAAAAAAGTAGGAAAATTCTCAACAGGTGGCGCTTTAGGCGCACATTTGGTTTTTTAGTTCAATTCAATTATCGTTCAACATGCAGTGCTGTTGTCCATCTCCAAAACCGCAGATTAATTGAAATTAACCTTTGTGAATGCGTATGGTTGGTTTAAATTATAAAGATAGGATAATTTTCAGCCCTATATTTGGAATGGTAACCAAAGCAAACAGAGTGCAATCAAAAACTATAAAAATAGAAAACCTTGGATTGCATTGTAAAAACTTATATTAATACACTTTTACTACGCTATTTTTATATATTGTAATAAAGAAGAAAAAGAATTTGTTTCCCTCTGTCGCCCGTAGTTTTCAACCAATTTAGTAGATTTTTTACGGTGATCAACTGGTAGGCCAAATAAATTGACACAATTCGGTTAGATTGCTTGTGCAAATTTAAAATACAACAAAAAACCTCTGAGCATTCTTACACTTTTTACTCATGTGTGAGCGTAATTTTAAATTTGATGAAAAGTTGATATTCAAAATTGAATGCAATGATGTTGATACGTTGGTAAAGCTGGCCACGTTGGAATTTCGGTACACAAAATACATTAGATCTAGTTCCTATTTAATTGCTCTATTCTTGATTTAATCGCTCTTCGGGAAGTGGTTGAGGCGGACCTAGCTTACCGGTAAAGTTTGATTCACCTCAATATCATAAGCCGTTCGCCCACAATCGCCATTTAGGTGTTTTTTTGTAACTGTAAGTTCGTAGTATTTTTTTTTTATTTGTCAAGGAAAGCTAAAAATTATTAATAAATTAAATAAAAATTAAACCACTCCACCATGACTACACCGAATATCGCAAAAGAATACGCTTCTTTTGTAGGCTACTACTCTATTAAATCGAATGTTTTGTCGCTCTTCTCTAAATGGTTCAAAAAAGGTAAGCTAGACCTACCAAAAGCAAAAAATTAAAAAAAAATGCAGAAAAATAGATACCGTCTGAGTTCTAATAAGCCACATAGATCAAGAGAAGCACCTTTTTATAAGCCATCAACTCTTTAAATTAAACATGATATCGATCTTCTCTCAAGTCTAAATGTGTGAAAAAGTAAAAAGTTAATTTTGACAGATAAAAGCAAGCCTACCTTAAATACATAAAAAACAAATTAGACAATCTGAAAAATGTCATATATTTCGTTCGAGTCCTACTATGCCACATAGAAGAAGCGTGTATTTATTAGCTATCGTTCTTTAGGCGGTCTGCAGCATCAATCGTGATCAGTCGACTTGGATAGTGTAACTATGCTCAGTGGAGCATATCATAGGCTCTGACGGAAGAGGAGCACGGCTGGAGTCCCAGCGGGGGAGTTTATTTTTAAATTAAATAATTAATTGAAAACAATACCAGCAGTGGAAGTGGCGCAAGGCAATCAGGCGATGGACACTGGCCAGCCAAAGTTCCCGCAAGTAGATGCCCCGCTGCCCAAGCGATTTACAAGGGAAGTCAAACAACAGAAAGCAGGAACTGAGAAAACAACAACAATAACTATTCGATTACCCAAGAGCGCAGTGGTCGCGCTTCTCCAGAATCTTAAAGTGAAATATACGTTGAAGTGAGATCGACCCAAACAGAAACTTAACAAACGATGAGATCGACAGTCATTTATATTCCAAATGAATGTCACGATCAGGCAGACGATGTAGCGGACTGTCCCTTGGGTAGGTCGTTCCATCGACGAAGAACCAACTGAGAAGTATCGAAATGCGACAATCGATGCTCTATACAGACATAAAAGTAGTCTGCTGTGGGCATGACACTATTCATGCCGCGTCTAAACAGGTCTCCGACATACAGTGGAATAAAAGCAAGAACCAAAGCGCGGGTGCCTACCTGGTTGGCTTTAAGAAGGCCTTCGATACCGTATGGTTGGAGGGGCTCTTCTTTAAGCTGACCAGATTGGGCATCCAAAAGCCATTGCTTTGCTATATATGATTTATGACATGCTTATAGGAAAGGAGTTCGTTGCCAAATCTGGCAACGTGACTTCGAGCAGGGTCTTCGAAATTAAAAACGGCTTACAACAGGAAGCGGTGAATTCTCCGATCCTATTTAATATTTACACAAGCGATCTGGTGGGTTCCCTAACATATGCTATCCAAAAATCGAGGTCATCAACATCCTTTTGCTGAACTGGCCATTATTGGCGGTAAGAAACGTGGCCAGGTATCATGGCATTTGGCTTGAGCAGTATCTATATTTTGACAAACATGTAAATGCTTGTCTTGCTGTGGTTAAGAGGGCTTACGCTCTGACTAGGAGACTGTTTTGCAGCAGTCAATTTAACGCCAGGGTGAAGGTCATTTGCTACGTGGCCCTTATCGCTTATGGCTGTCGCATGTGGTTCAATATAGCGCTTTACTGTATGATAAAGATTCGGGTGTTTGAGAGGCAGATCATCAGGACCTGTCTAGGGTTGTTTATAACTCCTGAATCTGAGTACATAAAATACTATTTCAACAAGACCCTATACAATTGGGCTCGACTGAATAGAGTTGACAGTATCCTATTTAAGGTGATTCGAAGGTTAAGTAGATTAGGTGGTTTTAAGTAGGTAGTTTTAAATAAAATAAAAAAAAAAAAGATTTCAAGTTTTAAAAAAGTTTCCTAAAAAAAAAAGACCGAACAGCAATAGTTTTAAGCATAATGTTAAGTTTAGAGCGCTCGCTAAGAGCCAGTAAGCTAGAATTAAATTCAATGTTAGTTTTAAATTAGATTTAATCTTTTTTGTCTAGTCTTAAGTTTAAATAATAATATGTATAAACAAAAATTAATTAAAAAGTACAGTAAAGTGAATTCTGTAGAATATATGTAATCATTTTTCGCTCTTCTCTAAATATGTCCAAAAGTAATAAGTTTTACCAAAAAGGTCCTTAGCATTTCAGTTTGCTTATATGTACATTGTACAATTGACAAAATTCGTTGATATGCATTTCAGAAAAAACTTTTTTGGACCACTTCCCTAAGAGCGACTAAACCAAGAATAGTGCAATTAAAAAGCAGTAAATAGCAATCCCTTGTACTTCGCTTTGCTAAATTCCAATGTGGCGGACTCACTTACGGCTACAGACGAAACACTTAATGGATGAGAATGGTAAGGAAACACGGTGGCAAGTTCAAAGTTCGTGCTGAGTATTGAATGCTAGTTATACGATTCTGTCTGTTATTTATGCTGTCATAGAGAAGTAATGCCCAAAACACATGTGCAGAATTTTGCCTGCAGTGGAAATAGAACACACGCGTTTAGATAGGAGGGAACACATGTAAATTCAGCAAGCGTTGCAGTACTGCAAGTTGTCTCTATTTCTAAATCCACTGCAAAAAAAACAATGCCACCACAACACAGAAAAAAAACACAAAATTTTAACGGGTTTGGCATCATTGTGATTGACGTTTATTTCGAATTCAAATGTTTTGCGTACAAATAACACCGGCTGACTGACGAAATGGAGGTAAAAGTAATAGAATTCATGAAGGAGATTACATGTTTTATAATAATCGCAAGAAATATTACAAAAAACATTGCAATCAATGATAATAAAAATGAAAGAAATTTTACTTAACACCACAGCTGTAAACAAGAGTAAGACGTTTCGCTATTGTATGACTAATCTCACTGCAATAACGTCCGTGTGTTTTGCTTGCTGTAATGAGTGCTTCACTGCGTCCAGAAGTTCTGCACATGTATTTGTATTCTCATAGACCTAAAGAGATGAAATGCAAGACCTAAATCATCCCGGTCCTGCCGGTGGTGCGGGCGATGGACCGTGTATCAAGAGCAGATAAAAAGCCCTTAGAATACTTTAAAAAAAGATTCTTCGTGTAATATTCGGTCTAATTAATAACGATGGAGTATAGAGAAGGAGATTCAAAGACAGACCTTATAGAGTCTACAGCGATGATAAGGTGGATAGGTCACGTGAATCATATGTAGACAACAGTGTAGCAGCTAAAAGAAATAAATCCACCCCAAAGAAGAAGAGGAAGACCCCAACTCAGGTGGCACACAATTATAAGCGATATCTAAAGTTAAGTCTGGAAGTATTTGCAACAAACACAAAACTTTTTGGCGTTCAGACTCATTATTAGCAGGACCAGTGCTAAAGTGGAGCCATATACGCTTCAAGTTTTTTTCTTATTCGACAAAGGACTGCTTACAAAGAACAGAACTGGTTATTATGATTGGGAGAACTATAACCTCATACAATTAAAAAAAACAATTTATATTCAAAAACTGATATCTGACTAATGTTCTTATTAAACTGCACTAAGAGCTTTTCTAGCTTATGCATCGCTTCGGTTGTTTTGTGCAGAGGGCTTTCGCGTTAGTATGTGGCTACAATCTGCACTAAGCTCCAAACAACGATCTGTCTCGACTGCACGTCAGCGTTCGCATATACCTCTTGCTAATACTTTTATCATGGGCTGTACTATAAAAGCAATTTATCGTCGAAAGCGGAGAGGCTTTTGGTATTATCCACAGTGGTGTCTCGATGACCTTGCGCGACACTTATCCTGCGTTGGGTCCTTCTGCCGAGTGTTGCCAGAATTTAAAAATCAAAATGCTAAATCACATTTAAAAAAATGCTAAAATGTATGAAGCCAAAATCAAAAAATGCTAACTTAAAAAATTTTTTTATCCAGGTTTAAAAAAAAAACTTAAAACAAAACAAAACAGAGATCAGTTAATATAGAAGTTCAACCAAAGAAAAATATTTTTCCAAGCACGTTCATACAATGATGCACTATGGATTTATCGCACACACTTGGACCGTAGACATCTCACATTTCATTCAATGCGGTGGAAAGTGATGGGAAATTCAAATTCCAAATTTGAGAAAATGCTAAAAAGCATTTAGCATTTTTCTTTTTTAATAAAATGCTTTCAAATCTGCAAAAATGCTAGATCTAGCATTAAAAATGCCAGAATGGCATCACTGCTTCTGCGTCCTCGGTCAGGGCCACCATTGACAATTGGTACTTTCACGGACGTATGCTCCCGGACGTTTGTAAAAAATCAGCCGCATTCATGCTGTCCCTCAGCAGAAAAGACTGCAGACAGATTATTGGTGTTCCTACGGGACACTTTCCTTTTGCAAAGGATCTTAACGTGATTGCATAAGGTGAAACCACTGCCTGCGACTCTGTGAAGAGGGTAACGATACCTCAGATCCCATCAGTTACTCGGTTCAAGTGCTGATAATGTAAGCTTATTTAGGTATGTTTTATTCACATCTTCTGAAATTGTGCAGCTTTTAGGTGGAAGACCTGGAGCGCAACGCGAAATTTTTATATGTTTGACATATGTACGTACTCGTAACTGCTTTTCAAATCATTTTGCATATGACAATACCTATGTGTTCCGCACTATTAACCAATGCAATAAAATTGGACATCTAAAAGACGGTAAGCTCCAAGTAATGGGAGGTTGAACCATTTATTCCTATAACTTAACAACAACATAAAGCGTATATTCCTAAATAGCTTAACAACACACTGCGTGAAATAACACGTAAAAGCCAATTCCGCAGTTCGACAATGTGATGTAAACATTAAAAAAGAAAAAGAACATGATGGGGACAATCTACGATTCACATTAAATTACATGGTTTTGAGGACAATATTAACCATGAAAATATTGCTATATTTTATTGCTGACAATGATCTTTACCAATGCCTGCCTACCTATGTCAATCTAAACGTAAAAATGAAAGCAACCACCAAAACAAACCAAACAACAAAAGTTAATGGCAGTATTGCCTTCACACCTTAAGATATCCATTGAAAGCGTACGATATACCTACCTACATAACAATAAATGACAATTGAGAAAATGCTGAACAAGACCGCTCTTTGCTTTTTTTATGTCTCCAATAAAACGAAATTAGAGAAACAGCCAGCCAGCTAATGAAGAACTTTTATTATAAGAAAGAACTGTAATTCAAATGCAACCAAAGTTTATAAGAAAATGCGTTGGAGATGACCGAAAACCAATTAAATTTTATGGTATTTATTCGTTTTTGTTCCCCTCAATAGTGCTGTGCTTACGATTACGTACCTACCTACGTATGTATTGTTCGTTCTCCTTCCTTTCCATTCAAGTAAACAAATTGTGTTACCTTTCCTTTATTCGCCTCCCTTTGAATGGGAGAGACTTTGAGGATTAAATAATCACTTGAGCGTCAAGGATGTGTCACATTGTTCAAACATCTTGTTGGTTAATGAGATTCTTTGAGCGTTAACTGTAACGTGTGGTAATAAAGTCACTATGTTTGGTTCCGATTTATAAGGCGTGCAGCTTGTAGTAGGTTCATCATGTGAAATAAAGGGAAATATTCGCGTTTATCTTTACGATGGTTGCTATAATATGTGTATTGTGTATACTTAAATGGAGATAGTTAACAATAGATTATTATTTGATATTTTTTTTCTCTAGGAGGCATATCGTTCATCTTAAAATTATAACTTACAAAACTACGAACTTTGTTGCTTAGCCACGGTTGAGTGCAAACATATCTGAAGGTTTGTAACATGTAGACTGTAGAGTGTAAATTATGAAATATAGGTATCTACGTGAAAACAAAGAGAAATCTAAATTTTGTACGAAAACTTAAAAACCAAATCTACAAAAAGGAGATGTTATTGCATGTAAAAATTTGTTTCTAAAATAGAAGCAACAAGTTATTGTGAAATGTGTTCATTTATCAATGATCACAATCCTATTGCATTTGTTAGTTATCAATTGGCATTTATCAATTAATTTCTTTAATGGGTATTGTGATTGTCATTTGGCAGTGAAATGTTTATTCATTGCCAATTTAAATTAATTCTTGATTGTGAATAAATACATCGGCTTGCAATATTAATAACATAGAATTTTCTAAAGATTATGTTTTTAAAAAAAATTAAAGTAGGCACAGTGGCTTAGTGGTTAGTGTGTTGGACTACTAAGCGAGGAATTCCCGGTTCAATTCCCGAAAGAACACAAATTTGATCTTACATTTTTTTCCACTGCGCTACCTCCTGCGAACATCTGGCAAACATCCGAGAGTATAACTGCCATGAAAGAGCTTCTCAATTAGCCGTTTGGACTCGGCATACAATTTTAGATCCCTTCCATTTCGTCTCACAAATGAAAAAATCACACAAGCGAATGGTTGTGAGAAGCTAGGCCTATGGTCCCACGGACCTGTTGCGCCAACTATCTTTACGTAGTAAAAGAAAGGTATTGTATTCGTAGAAAAAATCTCGAGATTTTAATCAAATCTGACATTACGATGATAGAGGAACTTTAAAAAGTTTTTTTTCCGAGGGTATTTGAAAATCTTCCAAAGACACTATCGGCCTTACCAATAATCAAATTTCGTCTGGCAGTTAACGCAAAACTCCAGACTTTCCAAAATCGCTTTACCAATAAACAAATTTAGTCGCCAGGTTATCCCTAACTGTAGGGTTAAATATTAATGGTCAGAAAGCCATGTTTATGTCTTACACTAACCCTAATTATTATTCTGTCACAATTCGTTCTGCAAAGGAATGTTGCCATTCATACTCAAATTTTAGTAGTATAGTATTATATCTTAGGAGCAAGTACTGTCAATCGGGAACTTTAAGTAACTACAATTTTTGATATAATTAAAAAAAACTGTGTAAGAAATGCTCAAGAATGAAAAAATATATTTTATTTGCCGCAGGAAAAGAGAGAATGCAACAACTGTACCTAAATGAAACATTTTAAAAGCACATATAAACGAATATTTTCAGACAATTTACAACCGGTTAAAACTTTTACAAAACGTTTATTTATACGGAGGTAGTTAAACTTGGTTATCTAAAGTAAGCGTTATTTGTCACGAATCATTTTTTCACAATCTTCGTGCGAATTACTCCGCTGAACTGAAAAGCCTGGTTAACTGCAGCAAAAATAAACAGTAAAACAGAAATTATTAATTCATTTAATCAAAAATATAATAACCGAAGTCTTAAATTCGTTTGCGAGCTTTATTTTATAAAATCTTGACATACATATATAAGTGTGTTGTTTTTTTTTACATTTAAGGCTGGTACGCAACGCAGTTCACGTGAAATCCAAATTTTCATACTATTTTTTCTCTGCGAAATGTTAAAATAAACTCTCCACATGAAAATTTCACCGGGTAGTTCGCTGTTCAAGTGAAAACTATTTGTTCAAAAATTGATTTGTAGGGGGCGTTACTTAAGATATTTCACTTGGTTTTTATTGTCCGTCGCATTAAATGTTTGCCATTTCGGCGTGAAAATTTCGCTTTAAATTTCACAGCATGTTTTGGAGAGAAGTGAAAATTTCACTTCACTCTAAAAATGTACCAGCCTTTAAGCTGGATAAGTGAAATCCACACGTAGACACAAATTGGCAGCACCAAGCAATCTCATTAACAGAACTTAGATCTGACATCCGACACAACCAACCGATTTGAATATTATTTGTGTTCGTTTGAAAGTGAACGGTTTGGTTTTTATTTATCGTGGGAGATTCTAGTTTAAAATGGAAACGAAAAAAAGAGCAAGATCGGCAAACTGGACCCTCGACATGAAGGAGCAGCTGCTAAGCTTAGTTAAGCCATTAGTGGGAATAATAGATACCATTTCAAAAATGCTGTACATTTTAATTTAAACTGGCAGTCAACTAATAGTCGACCTTAGTGTTTGATTATTAGTAAGGCCGTATGAGAATAGCAAGCGCGTGCTCATAGTAGTGTGAGATTTTTACTGACTAAGAACCCCACCCTTCGATCGATTGTTAGATACTGCAACTAAGATATAACTTATCAATCAAATTTTTCTATCACAAACTAATAACTTTTGACAGGTTACTTTCCAATGAAAGATCTTGCATGTTCCGCAATTTAGACGCGGTAAATTTTATCTTGCAAAGTCGAACGGTTTCGTTCTTTGTAGTCGGCGCAATTATTTGCTCTTATCCAAAATTTGTCAGACTGTATTGTTGATATGCCCGATTAGTCGGTTTCTATGCTTTCTCGCGAAGCTTCTAGTTTCAGTTTCGACTGTTGGAATTCCAAGATCCCTGTGGATATCGTCGTTTCTAATGTACTATGGTGCTTGTACAATTTCTCTAAGCACTCTATTTTGAAAAGTTTGTAAAATATTCGTTTTCTTGGTACAACCCCAAATTTGTATACCGTAGGTCCACACCGGGTTTAGCACTTGTTTGTATAGAGTCAGTTTGTTCTCAGTACTAAGCTGGGAATTTTTTCCAAGTAACCAGTACATTTCTCTATATTTAATATCGAGTTCTTTACGTTTCATTTCACGTGCGAATTCCATTTCAGCATTGCGTCGAGTGTCATTCCCAGATATTTGGCCTCGTTAGCAAAGGGCACTCGAGCCAAGTTTAGAAAAATTGGCAAGTCTTTAGTTTTCTTATACGTAAAATTCACGTGAACAGATTTCGTAGCGTTGAGTGCGATCCGCCAGTCCCTCGTCCATGCGTTTATCATATTTAGTGCGATTTGAAGTTTTGAAGTCGTTTCTTAGATTGTATTATCAACTGCTAGGATAGCGGTGTCGTCGGCGAACGTAGCAAGGGTAGTGCCATCTTCTCTTGGTATATCGCGAGTATAAAACAGATAGAGAAGCGGCCCAAGGACGATTTCTTGCGGTACGCCGGCCGAAATTTCTTTAAGCTCCGAGTATTCGTTTAAATTTCTAACACGGAAGAGTCTATTCCCGAGATATGATTTTAAAATATCATAGATGCGTACGGGGAGAATTTGTCGTAATTTAAGTTTCAAGCCGTCGTGCCACACCTTGTCAAAGGCTTGTGAGACGTCAAGGAATATGCTTAAGCATATCTTTTTTTCTTCAAATGCCTTCTCGATTACGTCAGTAATTCTATGCACTTGGTCAATCGTCGGATGCTTGGTTCTGAACCCAAATTGGTGGTCAGGTATAGGGTTATTGTCTTCTATAACCGGTTGTAGGCGCCTTAGCAATATTCTCTCTAAAACTTTGGATATGACTGGAAGTAGGGAAATTGGTCTATACGATTTTACTTCATTTGGCGGTTTTCCTGGTTTTAAAACCATTATGACCTCCGCAACTTTCCATTGGCTCGGGACGTATTTTTGTCTGAGGTCAGCATTTATAATATGAAGAAGCTTAATTAATGCTTTTCATGGTAGGAATTTGAGAACTTCTCCGGTGATCAAATCATACCCAGGTGCTTTCTTAGGTTTTAGAGATTCGATTTCACGTATTAGTTCCCTTAGCGTTGCACTTGTGAGTGTTAAATCGTCAGATATTAATTTCGCCCTATTAATATTAATATTTTCGTGAACCGCTTGACCATCGTAGGGTTTAAAGGTTTCTTCTAGATAAGCTGCAAAAACATCCTGCCCCAAAGAGCGAGATATATCTAGAACCCCAGAAAGTGTGTTTCGCATTAAAATCGCCACGAATAATGAAATTTGGTTTGAGCGATTTAAACAAGTTAGTAAAAGTGATTATTTATCGAGCGCGGAACGCGGTGGACAATAGAAAGATGAAATTCTAAGAGTGCGCTGACTATATTTTACTCTAATCGTGCACACTTGCATAGTTTCGAGCTCTATCTTCAGGTCTTCGTATTGTTCAATGCAGTCTAAAATGAACAATGATGATCCAGCTCTCGCGTTTCCCGAAGGGTGACTAGCGTAGAAAGCATTATAGCCTCTTATTTTTAAATTCCATCCCTTTTTCACGTGAGCTTCAGTAATCAAGCAGATGTCAAGATCTTTCTTACGTGTGAATAACTCCAATTCGTCAAGTTTTTGCATAAGTCCGTTTGCATTCCAAGTGCATTAACATTGGTTTTTCATTCATCTTGTTTTTGAAGTAGGTACGCGCTTTTAGTGAATTATTTTCGAGGTTAACTAACCTATCGAGAATAATTTTATTGATTTTACTTTGCTCTTTGTTGAGAACCAGGGTCCGGTGAAGTTTTGACGTTTTTCGCTCCTTGCACTGCCGCTGCCTGAGCGTAGGTCTGCACTCTGGCTGATAAAGGGGCACTATTCGACTACTTTCCAGATGCTAACTTTTCGGAAGCGTTTCTTTTGACAACAGAGGTCGGGGGCTTTTCTATTGTCTTTCTTTCTGTGACATTTTTACGCTATTGAACCGGAGGTTTTATTTTTTCTACTTTCTCCATTGCGGTCTTAGGTTTTGTCTTGGTTAGAGGTTTTATATTTCTATTTTGCCTTTGAGGCTTAAAGAGCGCATCTCTCCGTTTTTGCAGCTCCTTAGCTACTTCACAACCTCTATAATTTGCCGGATGCTTTCTTTTAGATTTAACACAAGTAGCGGAGGATTGTTTATTTGCACCACAGTCTTGGGAGAAGTGATTTCCGTCACATTTCACACATCGCGATTGAATTCTTGGCAGCGTTTGCACTGTGGAATTGTTTTTAAATTTCTGCGCATAGGCTCGATTTTTACCACAATATTTAAAATTGTTTTAATTTGGTAGATGTTTTCGTCCACGACTTACCAGGATATCCTTATTTTCTTCCGTCTGTTGCTTCTTCTTCTTCTTGATGATATTAACGGCATCAAGAATTTTAAACCCTTTAGCTTGGAGGTCATTTATTACCTCTTCTTTGGTGCATGAGGGATGGAGTCCCCTTGCTACAACACGATGTGGCCTTTCTGACTTTATTTCGAAAGTATACCACAGGAACTTCTCTGTATTTAGCTTTTGGGACATTGCCCGGTATAGTCTTCATTGTTATCAACGTTTATTTTCCACGCATTATTTCTCAAAGATGTAACCTTAAATTTCGATTTTAAAGTTTCTTTAAGGAGGCTGTACAGTGTACAACCTATTATACTCCGTTAACCCAACGACATTTATTGGAGGCGGTGCGTGAATTTGCACTCGAAGTTGCTTTACTTGCGGTGCTATAAGCTTTTGTTCCTTTACAGGCTCGACTTCGGGCGAAGAACCGGCTCTCCTTTTCTTACTAGGTCTTTTCTTAGGGACCCGATTCGTTTCGCGTTCTAGCTCTTCTTCATCGGTGTGGTATTCCCGACTAGCTAAAATTAGTGGAGTACATTCGCTTTCTTTCTGCAAATGAGTGTTTCTTAGAACCTTATTTTCTTCTTTTAACAGATCTATCTCTTTCTTAAGATCTTGATAGAGTTGATCCATTTAATTTAGTCCGATTCAGAGTTCTTTGTTTTCTTCCTCTTCCTGTTTTTCGCGCGCTGGCGCTCCGGCGGACTTCTTTTCCCGGCGTTGTTCGATCGAGATACCCCTGAACTTTTAATAAAAGGGTCGATGGATTGCAATAAGCGGCTCTCCCCAGAATCCATAGAGCCGACCTCCGAAGAGGGTGGATTTTCCAGTAAAGCTGGACTGGGGTAGTTAATCTTTTTGTTTTGTTCATAGCATTTTTTTTATATACGCCACATGCTCGGTATACGGAGGTTGGATTTTAGTCGCCTTTTACGACAGGCATGCCTACCTCGGGTATATTCTAACCCCTACCCGAAGGGGTGTTTCGCAATTCTGTCCGTCTGTCCGTCCTTTCCTAAGCTCCACATGACTGCATACTCAGTAGTTCGCTAAAAGATAGAATAACGGTAATTTAAATATTGGACATATCTTAAGAACGGTCCATGCGATTTTAACAAAAATACATTTTTAAGGTAAAATGGTAATTTCTAATATGATACAAATCTCAGTTTTTCCATATTATCGTTCAACGGACTATTTTGGAAAAATGTCGTTTTAGCTTAGTAAATTATGGTTTTCTTGAAAACGGCTCTAATGATTTCAACCAAAATGTATACTTGCGCTTAGGTACATGAGTTCAACATATTTGCATACCCAGTTCTTCGCTAAAAAGTCGAATAACGGATTTTTTTTAAAAATTGGCCTTATCTCGAAAACGGTCGAAACGGATTTAACAAAAAATTAATTTTTAAATAATATTGTCATTCCTTACATGATATTAAACTCAGTTTTTCTCCTAATTGTCTAAAATGGATTTTCAACAAAAGGTATATTTTGAGAATTTGATTTCCTTTCCTTTACCTACACGATAACAACTAAAAGAATTTAGACCCAAATGCACGCTTGGAGTAAAATTGACATTTTCTACATTATTAGATATGCTTATTTACTATAACATAAGTATTCTAAATAAGACCCCGTACATAGTTTTTCTTAGAGAAATGCAAATAAAGCCGTCTTATAAGCATTACCACACTACCAGTAAAAATGCAATTACAACTCCTAGAAACTCATTTTTAGCAAATATTTCCCACTTCTTCTTTTTTCATCCATATTAATCATGAACCTTAAAATAATTGCAATCAATTAGATATTACACTATCAGAATCTCGCACTTCATTTGCAACCCTCAAACACGTCCATCGACGTGGAAATTCAAAACAAAAATCTCTGTATTCTTACATAATAAGTCTATGTCAAGATATAGGTATTTCACAAACCCTACTTTGAGTCATAGCCACCTATCAGCATCACCAATCTCAAAAATCTTGTTTAATAGCCTATAAACAATAATAAAATAAAAATAAACCAAGAAACTGATGATATGAACGAGAAACTTTCGTGCGATCCAGTCGCGCACATTTTTTTTTATTTAAAAGAAATCAAATTTAAAACAATGGACGTACATTATATGTTGCCACGAACAAAAACAGCTAAAGTCGAGTTTAGACGAGATTGAGTTTTTGATACGATTAGATTCAGCATGCCCAAATCTTCAAGATACATTTTTTTATCTATTTATCTTCAAAATTGAAGCTATAATGTCCCGAAAACAAAATAACTAAAATCAATATTTTAAATACTCATTTTGCCAAAACGACTTAACTCATAAAAATATTTAACTTGATTATCTAAAGTCGACTTAAGAGAATCCGTATTTATTTTGTCACAAGACAAAATACTCAATATTCAATACCTTTTTTGACTTGATGGTTTTTAGTTAGGGAGTAATAGTTTTTGTTTGTGGTTTTGAGAATGAAATTCATATCCACTCACATAGGTAAAAATCGTAGAAATGTTTTAAAATCATGAAGATGGCGTCGTAAAATCGATCCATACAAAATGTATGGACAAATTTATTTTCTTCATAATTTTTTTTGTTTTTCTTGTTTGACCGAAGACCAGTCCGAATCGCTGCGAATCATCGAAATCGGTCCAGGCGTTCTTGAGTTATATAGTAAATAACGCCACTTTCTTTTATTTAATAGACTAGCAGTTAACAGCGACTTCGTCCGCGTTTCATTCTATTAAAATGTATTATTTCAGAAAAAAATGTTTCCTATACTTAAATTGCCTTTTTTAAATGTTTCTGTTTAGAAAAGGTTTTTTGTCTTTTATTTATGGTGTGGCGGTAATATTAAAACACCTGTATTGCTTGGACTTACGTGATCTTAATTGGACCGGCATCAACACACAATACTATTTGGAGCTTCTCCGGGACAACAAATTTATAATCAGATAAATAATAAGCACTAATGTATTTAACACTAAAAGATCAGTACCATTTTCGAACTTTCGTTCGTGCCGTTTAAAATCCTCAGATAAAAAATGTTACATAAGGTCACTCGCGTAAATTATACCAAGCAAATACATATCCATCTATACGCCATGAGAATGAATGAACTGAAACTAATACACACGATAAGCATATTCTCACTCAGCTTCACCACTTCAGCCAACACCAAACCCACTGGCACAGCGCCACAGTAAATACCTAGCCATGTACGCATTGGTTGCTATGGACGTGCAGTCAGTCATATTCACAAGTCACAAGTCGTAACTCGTAAGTCGTAACTCGCATTCGCATGCCTGCCGCATACAACCCTAAGTCCCAAACCGATGCGGCATGGAATATGGAACGTCAAGTCGTAACAACAACAATATTAACAGAAACCATTGTTGAGAAACGGAACGCACTGGGTCTGTGGTCTGTCGGCTGTCGCTGTGGTGGCTGGTGTGTTGTGTGAATCCATCTACAATTTTTTCCATGTGTACGGTATACTCAACCCACCCACCCCCAAGCAGAGCTGGCAATCGAGGAATCAATCTTAATTTCTCGTTGATTTAATGAGATCTGTCTTTAATTTCTTCTAGCTCGGCCTCTGGAAGGAGCAGAAAATACTCGTGGAAATATTGACTAAAGAGCAGTTTAAGATTTTATAGATTGACCAAGTTTTATTAAATGAAGTAGCAGTTTCAGTAAAATAATGTTAAAATAAAAAAGTTTGCAACCTCCTTTTCAACCTTTATAAGACGAATTTTTAAAAAATTCCGAGATAGGTGTTCGATGATTTTATATCTTCTATAATCATACAAAAATTCAAGTTCATATGTACAACGGTTCGTGGGTAACAGAAAATCCTCTTTTTGAAAGTTTCGTGAATCTACGATTAGCGGTTTGGCCTGTACGATATTATGTCAGCTCAAACACACTACTATTTTATGTATATAGACTAGCTGACCCGTGCTCGCCTTGCTTCATCCGCCTGTTACTTTTAAAACAAAACGTATTTTCATCGAACTGCAAAGTTTTTTATAAATTTATGTTCCTTCCCTTGGATGTCTTTGAAAGCAATATAAAGCAAAAACAAAGACAATAAACACGTCATATGGATTCCTTCTAAAAAGTCGACACAAAAAAAATTACGCAAAGTTCTGTTATTTCCCTCTTACCCACAACCCACCTCAAATGTCGACGAAAAGGAAGCAACACGAATGAAACAACTTGACACACGAATCCCACCAGCCCATCTCCAAACTTTTCCCAATGAACAACACCTGAAAATGTGTTTAACCTGAATGTGTGCGCTGAAAAGAGACGACTGTACATGCCCATACTCCTTCAAAGAAACTTAAACACTCAATACATATTATGTATTAACAACAACATTAGCCAACTGCGCATTTCCTCAGAAAACATTGTTCACCTCGCATAGCCTACTTCTCTTTTGTTTCACTTAATCGGAGAAAACTTGACGACGCATTTTTTGTTACAATGTGCATGTGCGATGTGCCACCCACCACCACAACGGTTGCTGATTATTTTTGATTTGAGGAAGTAAATTTAGATTTTTCATGTTAGATTTTTCATGCTCAGCTTCTAGATGACACAGGTTTTGTTTGCTTTGATTAAGAATTGATTGAGTAATGGCGAGCTGAAGGCAGTAAAGTCTGAAAAAAACACATTTTGGTTAAAAACGCTCTCAAAAATAGGCATGGTAATAAAAGGAATAGCCTATGTCATTCTCAGAATCTTAACTAACATTTCAAAAAAAGTTTAATCGAAATCTGTGCAGTTGTTTACACGCCAACCGCGAACATAGAAAACAGCTACAGTTTTATTATCTGTATAGATTACCAACCAAAACATGATTTAAATATTGCATTTACCTAAAGGCTTTAAAAATTATATGTTTTAAAATGTTGCATTTTCGACTTTCGATTTTAAAAAGATAAAATTGAAAAAATTAAATTCACAAAGGCCTACAATTACATAATTTTTAAAATCATGATAATTATAATATAACCATGATAATTATTCCTTGAGAGCAGTTTTGATTTATTTTCTAGAAAACTCAACCTATTCAAAAAAAAAATATAATGACAAGAAATTTAACACAAGATGAAAATACGAAAAGTGATAAGAGTGGCTGCATTCTTTGTATTGTTATCTTAACTTAACTACATTAATGAATGATAATCTATGTTCTTGTAAGTTATAACAACTATAACAATGAGTCATGCTCGTATTCACTTCCGAGTGAACCTCTGGAATTCCATAATACAAGAACAGCACTATTTCAATGGCCACAAAAACTTTCACACTATGAGTATTTAAACATGAATGAAAAAAACACTGATGCTATCGTTAGTTTTCTACAACCGATTTCTAATGAAACAAGATCTTCAGCGAATGAATTTGATTTTGATCTCAGTTTATTGAAAGGTAAGAACATTTTGGCTCATGATATAAAAGTATTTCCTTAGTAGGTATTGCCTTTTTTTAGACTATGAAAATCAATTTTTTACCAAAGATAAAGAAATCATCTCATTTAACGAAAGTGATTGCTATGATTCCCTAGAATGGGAAAACTCTGATGATTCAGTAAAAGACCCTGATTTTCATATTGATTCAACTTTTGGTGCTTAATTGGAAAAGGCTTTATTGACACCAAAAAATAAAAACATAAAAACCTATTCTGGAAATGTGAGAAATGCGAGGTCTGTTGAACAGTTTGGTTGAACCTTAAGTTTAAGGCTCCAAAGCTAGATACCTACCTGTTCAACTTGTGACTTTCTTATCAAAAATTAATATAGCTCAAAACGATGACGAAGGAAGAATGTGAATCCATAAAAAAATAATCATACAGATAAAGGCGAGTTTGGTTTTGAATAGAAACGACAAGAAAAACTCCAAGGAAATTGAAAACATGAAAGCGTTTGCGTTTGATTTACAACACTGATGACCTACTCCGTTCCTACGAAACTCTGTTATTTTCTATAAAAGACAGCTTTGGACCTTTAATCTTACGATCCATGACCTAGAAACAAATTTATCTGGTTGCTTCATGTGGCATGAATGTATTGGTGTGGTGGCAACGAAATTGCAACATGTCTTTATAGGCATCTGAAATCATTACCGCCAACAGCAAGTAAAATAACATTCAACAGTGACTCATGTATGAGTCAAAATAAAAAAATTATCATGTGGCTGTGACGTTTCTGATCTTCTTAAGAGACAATTCGACAGTCAAATACAATGACCATAAGTTTTTAGAGGCCGGACATACCCATATGGAGTGCGACACGGACCATGCACTTATCGAAAGAAAGAAGAAAAAGCCAAATGTTGAAATAAGTGTGCCTAGCGATTGGTATCAATTAATTCCAAATTAAAAGTTTGATAGTTGAAATGGAACATACCGATTTTTTCAGTTTTTCCGAACTTTCGAAAAGAAATTTTAATTGGAAACGATATAACCTCGAAGGCAAAAGATTTGCATGGAATTCTGTAAGATGAGTTCGTTATACGAGCAATTATAAACAGATTATGTATAAAACTTCATTGAATCCTGAAGAACCATTTTAAATTTTGGCATTGACTAAAAGAGGAGCTTCATTTTCAACAGAGGGTCTTAAGACTAATTACCAAATATATCAGTCGAAAAAAAAGAAAGACCTTATGGACTTAATGCAGTACATACATCCAGATTTTCACGGATTCTATAAGCGGCTTTGTACAGGTTCAAATGAATTAAGCACACATCCTGACTTAGAGAGCGAAAATTATGAAATTAAAAATTGCTGTTTTGGTTTTTTCTCGTATTTCTAAATACTGTTTTAAAAGTTCTGAAATAATTTAACCTTTTTTAAACAGTATTATTAAACATTAAAATTATTTTTTTTACAACGCTTTTCAGAGTTGAAGTAGACTTATTAATATATATTTTTTTTATATCATACATGTTATAATAACTTATCTTAACTTGAACTTTTTTTTCGAAATGGATAAAAATAGTCTTATGTTGAGTATGTAGATATATATGTTATACATACAATATACATTTATTTTTAATTCAAATAATTTGCATGAAGTTACATTTTTTATTCACTCATACAAAGTGTTTTTTTTAACAATGCGAAGTTAAATATTAAAAAAATCAGAAAGTTACATAACGGTTGTTTTTTTTTTTACTGCTATTCGAAGCTTTTTTGTTTTTTTTTACTAGGGAAATATTGATCTAAAGTCGGTAAAATTTTCTACTTAAGGCTTCAATATGTTATTGACAAAACAGCTTAAGTCAAGATAAGTGTTAAAAATGTTTTCTTAAGTTCAAGGAATATCAGCTTACTTATAAAATGTTCTTATAAAATATGGTTCTTCAACGAGGAATAACAGCTAAATTCGACATAGGATTTTTTGCTTTCAGAGCTTGATAGGACATAACAGCTTAAGTATTTATTTGGTTTGCCAGACCATTGTTTGGGAAATGATAATTGTGCTTTCCAGCGGTTTACGTATTCATATTTTCCCCTATAGCAAGAAACAAATATAAAGGTTGTTCAGATTAACCTTCACCATGCTAAGACCGTCAGGTAGGATTCTTAATCCACCTCTTCCAGTAGACCTAGAACATGTATTATTTTTAATAATAACACAAATTTCTTTCCATTGACAGAGTTCATTTCCAGTGACTTCACGGCAGCCATGGTAAAGATTAACAACACCAATGATACTATTATAGCGTCCGCCTGCTTCCTTGGTGACTCAACCACATGCCCTCCAATAGAAGTGGAAAACATTGTTCTATACGCAAAGCGCTCCAAGACAGATATTGTTCTTGGCTGCAACGAAAATGCACATCATACCGTGTGGGGTAGCTCTGATATTAACGACAGAGGTGAGTCCTTACTTGATTTTATTGCATTTAATAATTTAAACATGTAATAATATAAACAATATCGGAAGGGAACCAACCTTTATTACGAAAAGAAGTTTTAGATATTACTTTATCCTCTTCTCCATCTAACAACCTCATCCTCAATTGTTATGTAGCCTCTGAACCCTCGTGTTCAGATCAGAGGCATATACGATTTCTACTAGAAGAACCCACCCCCAGTAATCGCACATACCGTCCAAACAAAAACACTGACTGGGCTTCTTATAAAGAGCAATTAAGTGACACGCTCAATAGAAAAACACTTCGTATGGATAGTAAAGCTAAACTGGAGCACTCTGCTGACTTGGTTAGATCTTCTTTTATCTCGGCCTTTGAGGAAAATTGCCCTCGTCAATAATGGAAAACCATCTGGTGGAGTAAAGAACTTGGAAAACACAGGTCTTGAGTAAGGAAACTATTCAATAAAGCTTTACGCAATGGTGACTGGAATACCTACTCTTGTGCTCTCACGAACTACAACAAAGAAATTAAAAAAGCCAAAAGTATATCTGATATACGATACCTTCTAGCTGCCGACTACACAAAGTTCTTGTTTCTGACAAAACCGTCTTACTAGGTTCACTTTCCGATGAAAACGGTTGTCAGACACAAAATAAGAAAGAGGGACTTCAACTCTTACTTAAAACACACTTTCCCGGTTTAATTATTATTGATCCTCTTACAGTAAACCTATCTCCCCAATTCGAGCGAATCGGCCCGTCGACGAGAGGAGACTGGAAAATTGCAAGGCAAATTTGCAGTCCGAATGTCATAAAATGGGCCATATCTTCCCTGAAGTCATACAAAGCAGCAGGAGATGAGGGCATTTTTCCGGCATTACTATAGCAGGGCCTGTCGACGAGAGGAGACTGGAAAATTGCAAGGCAAATTTGCAGTCCGAATGTCATAAAATGGGCCATATCTTCCCTGAAGTCATACAAAGCAGCAGGAGATGATGGCATTTTTCCGGCATTACTATGGCAGGGAGCTGACACACTAGCACACATCCTGTCGAAACTGTTTAGCTGCAGCCTGGCCTACGGTCATATATCGGAGGCCTGGCGTAAGGTAATTGTCAAATACTTACCAAAGGCAGGCAGGATACAAATCCGAAATCCTTTCGTCCCATCAGTCTCATGTCTTTCATTTTAAAAAGCATGGAAAAACTAGTTGACAGGCACTTGTGGATCTTTCCGCTCTGCAAGTCTCAGTACACTGAGTCAGCACTTAAGGACTTAATATAGCAAGATGGATAATGTCAATACTAAATGGTAGAATCATTCAGGCCCGCATCAATGATGTGGAAATCTCGACACTCACAACTAGAGGATGTCCCCAGGGTGGTGTCCTTTCGCCTCTCTTATGGTGCCTCGTGATAAACGATCTACTTCAATCCTTGGCAAGACAAGGGATTGACGCCATCGGATACGCAGACGACGTAGTAATGTTTGTCAATGGCAAATTCGAAAGCACATCTCAAAAAGACTACAACACGAACTATCCATTGTTCAGAGATGGTGCAACATAGAAGGCCTTTCGGTGAATCCAAAAAAGACAACTATGGTCCCTTTTACCAAAAGAAGAAAACTAGACCTCCGTCGTTCGTCCTACTTTGTAAGGCGAAACTATTGAATTCTCCCGGGAAGCCAAATACCTATGGAAATCATCCTTGACCGTAAACTAAAATTTTTTTTTTTTTTTTTTTTTTTTTTTTTTTTTTTTTGGTTGCGCCTGGAGGTGAGTAATCTTCAAAAGATACCAATGGCCCGTACCATTGGTTATGCCCGATTCAGGTATATCTCGTCTGCCTACGGGCTAAACCTCACCCCTCAGAGAGGCACTATGAGATCCGGCCGCGCGAGTTAAATGAAAAGCCAAGTGATCTGCTTAAGTGTCTATCGCTGACTGCTCTTTATTATCTTCTTTCGATTTTTCGATACAATAAATATATTTGCTGATTAATTAAAAGATACAATGAGTTTATTTGCTGATTAATTAAAGTAATAGAAGTGCATTTCCTGCAAGTGGAAATGCTGATATTGCAAACGGAAATATGAATGGGGCAACGACTTAAGGTCATTGCTTTCCATGTATAAATAATCTATGTATGCTTACTGATGGAGGTCACCATACAAATATGTAACTTCTCCCTCCTTAGATTTAAGATTCTCCTGAATCGTTGGAATCTTAATTTTGTGAATTTTCGGTTCTGGCTTAGTAACATTATTAATTTTTATTTGTAATTCACGATTAGTTTTAGCTATGCAACCAATTACAATTATTACTACTATGAGTATTACAAACATTGTTATGTTACTAGCATAATTAATTGTTCTATGGTATTTCAATTCTTCAATATGTTTTAGATTTTCAATTTGCTGTATTGCTTCAATTTCTTTAAAGTCTAATTTTTCCGTTATGTTTATTTTTTCATCATCTTCATAATGAAATTTTTGAATAAATTCTAATTGGTAGTTCATAATAGTTACATTTAATATATTAATAGAACAATTGTTGATATTTATTATAAAGTTTCCAGTAAGGTTTAATTGTCTATCATCGCATTGATTAATTACAGATTCTTTTTGTAAGTTCGTACATATAATAGTGTTATCGTCAATCTTAATTATTTTTTTAACTGCATTATAGCGATAAGTACATGAATTTTGAGTAATACATGAACGGCTTAAATTTAGTTCTTTTAAATAGATGTTATTAATATTGTATTCATATTGTAAGTTATTTATTTCTATAAGTTGTAAAGTTTCAATGTCTATTTCGTTTTTCTTTTCATTTGGAATGGGTATAATCATTTTAAGTTGGGTCGTAATGTAGTCTTTCGGTAGTTTAACAGCTATTATTAGCCTATCCTGGTCAAATTTCAAAAGTCCTATTCTAGCATATTCAAGTTTATAAAAATCTATATGTGACATTTTTATTTCCATACCCGTCAATATACTTGGATGGAGTATGCCTTGTTTAGCAGATGCTATATTATCTATAATGCTATCTATTTTGCTCTCTAATATTTGCAGTTTTAGAAGTTGGTCGGTAATCAATTGTTTCCTAACAATGTCTTTTTGGTTAGATGCAATACTTTGGTAGGTGTATGCTAATGTTTCCCTATCTGTTTCTACTGTTTTCTTAAATTTATTTAATGAGTCCATAAACTGTGCATTAATTTTAACTTGTTGATTAAGATTTGTTATAGCTGCATGATTATTAGTGTCTACTACTTTCATATGTTCAAGGATGTCTTGTCTGTCATTATCGTCCATTGTACCAAACAACCATTTGTGTGTAGTTCCTATAAAGTTTAAATTCCTCTTTTCTCTCTTCTAAATGGAATAATTGATTAAAGTTTTGCTTTGATGTTAAATATTTCATTCTGTATTTCTGTATTATTTGTTAACTGTAGAGCTTGTAAATTTACTTCTATCAATGCAATTGTTGATTGTATTTGTTTAGTGTCAATTATATGTTAAATGGTTTGGCTATTATTTATAATTTCTACTGGCCCTAAATTTAGCGTGGTGTAGCCTTTACCGGTTTGAATTGGTGTTATTATCAGAGTTGCTTCTGCTATCGTCAACATTGCCATTATGATCGTCAGCCAATAGATTATCTGCAAATTGATTTGGTCTTTTAGTATTTGTGGCATGTACATTTTTTAAATTATGTTTTCTGTAATATGTTTCATTCTTATGTCTTAAGTGCTTGTAATTTCTTATATAACCTTCATTGCGTTTTTCTACATAATTTTCCCGTGACTTATTCCTTTTACTTATTATATTTTTCTTTTTCTCTTCAATTTTATTCTTTAAGTTGGCTGGATTTGCCATTTCGGCCTGATTTGGAGTCATGCCTAGTGTAGAATGATACCTATTGTTGTATACTTGAATAGCCTTATATATTTTCCTATTGGTTGAAATGTCTGCGTCTTTAATGGTTAGTAAAATTTCAAGTAAGGTCGAGTGAAATCTCTCTATATCCGAATTACCTGTATGAGAGTTGGCTTTTGTCATATGCATTTCTATTCCCTCTTTCCTTAAGTGTTCTTTTATGTTTTCCGAATTGAATTCATTGTCACAAACTATTTTTCTTGGCTTTCCGAATTTTGTCAGTTGTTGATCTATGCATTCTAACTTACTTGTCCAATTTTTGCTACTCAAACTATATCCGTAAGCTTTTTTAGTAAATTTGTCTATAAATGTCAGATATATTAATTTATTAAAATGATAGATATCCATGTGCAATATTTCATTTCCTTTGTTCGGAGTTTCGGTCAGCTTGAATTTAGGTCTGATTGGTTTCCTGTCATACTTCCCTTCTTGACAAGTCTGGCAATTTCCTATTACTCTTGATATTTCAGTAATTAGTTTTGGAAAATATATTTTAGATTTTAATTGATAGTATGTTTCTACTACTCCTGAGTGGTTACTTTCTTCGGTGTGATAAAAAGATATTTGTCTATGAACATCTTCAGCTTTTTCTACATCTCTTGCTCTCTGTGTAAGCTTATAAAATTTTACTTCTTTATTATGTCCATACATTTCGATTAGTACTTTTTGTACTTTATTATATTCCCTATCTTCGACTTCGGAATAGATACCTGTGGTCCCTGCTGTAATTGTTCTACTAAACAGATCCCTCCAGTGTTCGCTATCTTTCGTCATATCAACCTGAATAATTCTTTTACCATGCAGCGTTTTTATTTCACTTTGAACTGAGTAGGTCAGTATTAACTGAGTTTGGTATGTATTTATAATTCCTTCTTTGATTGATATATGATCTAACAATTGTTCATCTACTGAGTGTGCAGTTCCTGATGTTTCGTTTATTTCGTTTGGAATTCTACTTAGGAAATCTGCAATTTTATTCTCCTTGCCTTTTATATATTCAATGTCAAACTCGAATTCTTGTAATTTAAGAAGTCCTCTTTGAACTCGTTGACTGAATTCTTTTCCATTATATTTTTTTGTTAAATATTTAATGGGCATGTGGTCAGTGATTATTTTGAATTTCTGCCCCCACAGATATGGTCTAAAATATGAGGTAGCCCAAACTACGGCTAAGAACTCTTTATCGGTTACTGAGTAATCTTTCTCATGGTCATTTAGTGTTCGAGAAGCATAGCATACTGGCTGTCCTTCTTGAGTTAGTACAGCTCCCAAAGCAAAATTACTTGCATCCGTAAAAAGTGAAAATTGTTTATTAAAGATTGGGAATTTAAGTACAGGATGCTTAACCAGAGTTTCTTTTAATCTTTCAAAGGCTTGAATATATTCAGGGTCATTGCTATTGATCTTCATATTCTTTTTTAAGTATTTAACCATCGGGTATGCTATTCTAGCGTAATCCCTAATAAATTTCCTATAATACCCAGTGCTGCCTAAGAATCCTTTCAATTGAGTTGTCGTCAAGGGTAAAGAATAGTTCTGAATAACTTCAATTTTATTCGGATTTGGTTTCATTCCTTCCGAAGTGAGTATATGACCTAGATATTCCGTGTTGTTCTTAAGGAAAGAACATTTACTTAATTGTATTTTAAGATTATGGTCTGCTAATCTTTGAAATATTTTATTTAATGATGATATGTGCTCTTCTAAGGAAGTTGAAAAGATTAATATATCATCAAGATATACTGTACAAATTTGTCCTATGTATTCTCTGAGAATATCATTCATTAGACGTTGAAACGTCGCTGGGGCATTTTTAAGCCCGAAAGGCATTCTGGTATATTTATATAGACCATTTGGTGTAACAAATGCAGTCTTATGTATATCATCAGGATGTACTTTTATTTGATGGTATCCCTTGGCTAAATCAAGGGTAGAAAAATATTGTGACCTTCCTAACTTATCAAGAATACTCTCTATATTTGGTAGTGGGTATTTATCATCCACCGTTATATCATTCAGTGCTCGATAATCAACACATACTCTAAACTTGGTTTTCCCTTCACTATCAGGTTTCTTGGCCACAACTACGATTGGTGAGGCATATCGACTATTTGATTTTCGAACTATGCCCTGCCTTTCCATATCGTTAATTTGTTTCCTGACTTCTTCCTCATGTTTTTGAGGGAGGCGGTACAGTCTGGCGTTTATTTGTTGATCTGTGGTTAATTTTATTTTATGCACTATACTATCGGAATTTGTAAGTTGATCTCCATCTTGGTATAGAAGGCTTTTATATTTTTGCAACAGCTCTTGGATTTCCTGTTTTTCAAAAGTTTTTAAATGGTCTAATTTCACTTCATCGTTTCCCCCTAATTCGTAACATTCTATATATGGTTCAACTTCAAAAATAATTGGGATTATGGTTTTATTTTGTAACAACACTTCTCCTTTTTTTATATTTATGCTTTCTACCATATTACCTATGACATCCATACCTAACAACAGACTGTATGATTTGTCTCCCAATGACTTGCCATATGCTTGGATAAATACATTGGATCCATATCCAAATTCAGTAGGGACTGGGACTTGATAGATCTTTAGTTTTTCAGCTGTCTGATTATTTACTGTCGAAAGTTTTATCGTTACTTCGTTAAGAATATTAAAAGCACTGCAATCTATTTTACTTGTGTTAACTATAGTCATCGTGGATCCTGTATCTATTAGACATATATGTTTTTCAATTCCTAACGAGAATGCTATTTGTGTCTTTCTACCATTGAGGCTGGATTCAGAAAAACCGGGGCTTCTATTGAATGAGATTCTTCTGGAATGTTAATATGTTCCTCAAAATTATTCTGGTTTTGTCCTGAGTTTAGATGAGCTATGTTATCGATATCCATTGGTTCAATATTTTGCCTATTTTGTGATTGCCTGGAGTTACTATAACTATAGTTGTTATTACCTCGTCGCTGCTGGTGGGTCTGTCTAGAGTTGTTATAATTATTTTGTTGCCCTTCTTGATTGAATTGTGTAGAGTTATTGGCGTTAGTAGTTCGTCGCTGTTGGTGGGCCTGTCTAGAGTTGTTGTAATTATTTTGTTGCCCTTCTTGATTGAATTGTATAGAGTTATTGGCGTTAGTAGTTCGTCGCTGTCCAGGGTTATTGAAATTATTATTTTGAATTTCTTGGTTTGTTTGTCCAGAGTTACTAGAGTTAAAATTTCGTCGTTGTTGGTTATTGTATGTCCGATTATTGCTTCGGTCTGTGTGAATGTTCCCTTCATCAAATCCTACATATGAATACAATATCGTTTTTACTTTATGTAGATCATATTCATCCCGAATTTCTCTAGCTAAGTTCCCTGTTGCTAATTCCCTAATCTTATTCACTACTAAATTATACAACAGAGACTTAAGACTATCTTTCTTATTTTCATACATTATTATCGTATGAATATCTGTTAATAAGAATTCGATTTTATTATTTAGATCTAAAACTGAACTTACCCTTAAATTATTAATTTTCCTTGTTACTTCTCCTTGGTCGATTATTGGTCTAAATGTCAATCCTAGCAGCTTCTTCGCTTCATCCCACGTTGTTGTTGCATTAGACAGTAGTAGCTCCTTTGCTCGTCCAATCACCTTGCATTGTGCTATCGCGGTCCATGTAGCAGATCTTCTCTCCTCAGGTGTTAGGCTAATATGGTTGTCCACCACATTTATGAACTGTGTCAGCTCTTCTCTATTTCCAGAGAATTCTTTTATATAGGAAATCTCTCTCATTAGAACTAGGGCTCGGCTATCAGCTTGTTGAGTATTGGCCTCTAGTCTAGCGAGAATTTGCGCCATCGTAGCCAATATTGTATTTGGGTCAGCTGCCATTTCGGTTTCTTCCTCTTCTGCTGATTTTGAATGGCACTTCTAACAGACACTTTTTTTTTTATTTTATATTAATGCTGCGACTGATTTTTAGTCTGCAGCGATCACTTGCACTTTTTTTTTTTTTTGTATTTGTTTGCTACGGCTGATTTTTAGCTCGTAACAATCACTGAACACTTTTGCTTTAGTTCCCGACGTGTAGTGTTTATTTAGTTCGGGTGGAGAAGGGGACGTAAATGGCAAACAACAAAAAGGTTCGAAAAAACGACTGCGCCAGTTAAATGAAAAGCCAAGTGATCTGCTTAAGTGTCTATCGCTGACTGCTCTTTATTATCTTCTTTCGATTTTTCGATACAATAAATATATTTGCTGATTAATTAAAAGATACAATGAGTTTATTTGCTGATTAATTAAAGTAATAGAAGTGCATTTCCTGCAAGTGGAAATGCTGATATTGCAAACGGAAATATGAATGGGGCAACGACTTAAGGTCATTGCTTTCCATGTATAAATAATCTATGTATGCTTACTGATGGAGGTCACCATACAAATATGTAACTCGCGCGCTCATAGTAGTATGAAATTTGTTCCTCTCATATTTTCATTTAAGTGATGACTACGACTAAGTTACCTTAACAAGTAGTTTATGCTTCTGTAGTGTTATTCGCGCTTGGTAGGTAGCTTTCCAGCGAACGCACCTACTAATACCGTCATTACATGCGGTTTTTCCTTATGGCGCTAGGTCGAACGGTCTTGTTCTTTGTAGTCGGCGCTCAAGGTTTGTCACGTCCAGAGTACGGATTATTTCATTATTGCAGTGACCATGAATACGAGAACGAAGTTTGCGAGCAAAGTTTGTTACTTCGTTACTCACGGTAGCAATTCCTAGATCTCTGTGAATATCACTATTCCTTATATACCATGGAGCATTCACGATTGCTCTTAGCGTTCTGTTTTGGAATGTTTGTATTATAGCCATATTACTTGGTTTGGTACAACCCCAAAGTTGAATACCGTATGTCCAAGAAGGTTTTAGCACTTGTTTATACAGGAGCAGTTTGTTGTATACGCTTAGCTTTGAATATCTTCCGAGTAGCCAATACATTTCTCTAACTCTGATTGCGAGCTCGTCGCGCTTTTTCTTTACGTGTGGCTTCCACTTAAGTTTAGCGTCTAGGGTCATTCCTAGATATATCGCCTCGTTTGCGTACGGTATTTGTACCGAGTTAATGAAAACAGGTAAGTTGTTTATCCTTTTGTACGTGAAATTGACATGCGTCGACTTGGTCTCATTAAGGGCAATTCGCCAGGTCTTTGTCCACTCGCATACTTTATTAAGAGCCCGTTGGAGTTTTTCAGTTGATGATTCGACTGACTCATCGATTGCGAGGATAGCCGTATCGTCTGCGAACGTTGCTACGATGGTCCCTTCATCCTGTGGTATATCTCTTGTGTAGAGCAGGAATAAGATTGGGCCGAGAACGCTTCCTTGAGGAACACCGGCGTGGATTTCTTTGAATTCCGAGAATTCAGTCTCATGTCTAACACGAAAGAGTCTGTTCTCAAGGTAGGATTTCAATATTTTGAATAATTTTTCCGGTAGGATTGTCCTTAGCTTATACATGAGGCCTTCGTGCCATACCTTGTCGAAGGCTTGCGATACGTCGAGAAAAGCGCTAGAGCAAATCTTTTTGCATTCTAGAGCATTCTCAATTTCATTTGTTATTCGATAAACCTGATCGATTGTGGAATGCTGAACCCGGAAGCCGAATTGATGATCTGGTATCAAGCGTCTTTCTTCAATTACTGGTTGTAATCGTTTTAGCAGAAGTTTCTCATAAACCTTAGATATTATCGGCAGTAGCGAAATAGGTCTATATGATTTCTTATCATTTGTATTCTTCCCTGGTTTCGGAACCATAATGACTTCGGCTACTTTCCATTGTCTTGGAACATATGAAAGTCTCAGAGAAGCATTTATAATGTACAGCAGCTTAACTATTGCTTTTTTCGGTAGCTCCTTTAGAACTTCGGCAGTGATAAGATCGTATCCTGGAGCTTTGTTATTTTTCAACTTTCTTATTGTCATTCGAAGCTCGGACAGAGATACGGATTTTACTTTATAGTTGTCGGATCCCGTATTAACATTCGGTTCTTCGTTTAAAGGTCGTCCGTCGAACGGCCTGAATGTTTCTTCTAGATGCTCGGCAAATAGATCCGCTTTCTCCTTGTCTCCTTTTGCCCATTCGCCGTTAGCTTTTCTTATTGGTGGCGAGTGCATTTTTGGTTTCCTTATGGACTTCAAGGCTTTCCAAAGTGAGTAGTTTGAGCTCTTTTCAGCAGTCAAGCCCTCTAGGTAAGTAGAAGTTTCGAGATTTCTTAGATCCTGTAGCTCATTTTTAAGTTTGTTGCAAAGATGGTTCAGATAAGTTTTATCAGGGGGTGCGCGGGATTGTTGCCATCTCTTACGCGCTCTCCTCTTTTCTCGTATGAGGTCCTCTATTTCAGGCGTGTACTTGACTTTATTGTTCCGTTAAGCTGTCTTCCGGAAGGGAGTGTTTTTCCACGCTGCACTCTGAATGGCTTCCACGAGGTTGTCAACTTCATCTTCTATTTCTAGCGGTGTCTTTAGTGGCACATTTAAAGCAACATTTTCTTTACAGTCTTTTCGGAAAACGTCCCAGTTGGTTTTGTTACTACTTAACCTGGGCGGTCCTACATTCGTTGCTACACTTATACCCATTTTCAGGGTGACTGCTGAGTGGTCTGAGCATAGATCGTAGCATTCTTCGACTTCCGTCAGAGTTTTGTTTAGCCCTTTTGCAATAAAGAAGTCGACGAGGTCAGGGATTTTATTTTTGTCAGTTGGCCAATATGTTGGCTTTCCCGTCGAATAAAAGTCCACACCACGCTTCATACTGGCTTTGTTGAGTTGCATCTTGAACCCCAAAAAGTGTGTTTCGCATTAAAGTCCCCACCGATAATAAAATTAGACCCAGATGAGTCAAAGAGGTGGTCAAGGTCGTCGTCTATCAGTCTATATCCCGGGGGGAAGTAGCAAGATCTGATAAGATAGTCTAAATGGTTTACTACAACGGAGACTGAACTTATTTGCATAGAATCGAGTTCTATTTTTATGTCTGTTGAGTGCTTAATACAATCTTTAATGTAAAGAGAGGATCCGCCTCTGGCATTATGGAACATGGAATCAGCAGATAAAACCAACCGTAAATAAGGCTTCCAGATCGTTATGGATCTGCCGTCGAGTCTGCGGTAATAACTGGGGCCTTGAACCCCGGATGATATACAGGCTATATTCGCTTGTTGTTAAGCTATGTTCAGACGATTGCCAGGTCTGACAATATTGTCAAGTCTACAAATGACAAATGTCCTGACAATGAGCTGCAAATGACCTGACAATAGCACACTACCTTACAATGCAAAATTGCCAGTTCAAACGGTTGCCAGATTCTGTCCCAAACTCTGACAATTTCATTGTCAGATGGTTGGTCTGGCAACGTTGTCAGGTTGAAAATTTCCAGTTCACACGCTTGTCAGATGTTTGTTTGCCGATCCATTGACAGGCATTGTCAGACAAATAATTTATTTTTTTTATTCGAGCTGCTGAAGTTTTTGTTTAGAAAGGTGTAAATAATTATACAAAAATAGAAAAATTAAAACGAAATGGAGCAAAAAGATGCACTTGCGATTGCGACTGTTTTGGCCGCGTACGTATTGGACATGCTTGTGTTGACTCCTCGATACCTAGCTACCGGCGAACATTTTATTCCGCATTCCTGTGTCAATGATCTCGTCCATCATTCCAGATGTTCTGGATGCAATCTACAAAGTGCTCGTGGACAAATATCTTTAAGTAAATTCATTGCATTACCTAATTCATAGTATATACACACAAATTCACTAAAAACGGTTTTAAATTCTAGACACCGAGAATACCAGAAGCCTGGGATGCTGTTGCCAGCAAATTCAACGAAATGTGGATGGCAAGCATGTGGTATAATGATCGCGCCACCCAATGCTGGCAGCATATTCTACAATTACAAAGGCACACACAGCATTGTATTGATGGGCATTGCCGATGCGGAATTGCGGAAGACAAACTGTTGTACATCGACGTCGGCCGCAATTGACGATTTTCTGATGGTGGTGTGTTCAACAGATGCACATTTGGACAAGCACTGGATACCTACTAATCAGCTGTGCTTGCCAGCATCCAAAGCACTACCCGGTAGAGAATTGCCTGTTCCGTATGTACTTGTTGCAGACGATGCGTTTGCTTTACGGCCTAACATATTAAAACCATACAGTCAACGCGGTCTGTCAATGATGCAACGAGTATTCAATTACCGATTGAGTCGGGCCCGCCGTATTATCGAACAAATTTTCGGTATTATGTCGGCACGTTTTCGAGTTCTGCGAAAGCCATACATTTGGATGCGGAAAAGTCAAAGAAAGTTACTCCTGCGTGTTGCGTTCTGCACAACTATTTGATGACAACAAACAAAATGAAGTATGCTCCGAGCAATTCATTCGACCATTACAATGATATCGGCGAACTTATCTTGGGTGATTGGCTACGTGATGGGGATGTGGAAGGCAGTACATTATATCCATTGGAAACACCACGTACTGATAATCTACTCGAAGCCAAAGATGTACGAAATGAGTTCAAGACGTATTTCATCGAAAAGGGTGAATTAGAGTGGCAGTATAAATTGCTTTAATAAAAACATTTTGAAGTTCCATGAAATATTTATGTAGGTATATTAATAAAATAAATAAATAAATAAATCTCTCACTGTCGTTGTTTCGCAAGCACCTTGACCAGATTTTTTCTTGTGATATTTTTCAAGATTTGAAGGGCGTCGGCGACTTCTTGCCATAAGACTTAATTCGGCAGTTTGTATTCTGAGCATCCATGATCCCACAAACAGCGTCGCGTCTCGATTTCTAATATAAGTTTTTAAATTTGTTCCTGCGACCACTCACTTTCCACTTTTTTCCTATACGTTTTTTAAGTTTTCTGTTTCGGTTTTGCAGGAGGAGGAGGAAGTTCTTCTTCGATCTCGCATTCAAAATTGTTAAATTCACTAATTTTTACTGATATTTTCCACAAAAATTTAACCGGAACTTTCTTTTGTTTGTTCAAATATGAAAAAGAATTATCTGACAATGAAGAAATTGTCAGACGTTATAAACACAGCACACCTGACAATAGAAAATTTGTCTGCAAATGTCCTAAACGTCTGGCAATGGTCTGACAATGATAAAATTGTGTGTTCAGACGATTTGCAGATTCCTGACAATTTCATCGTCTAAATATAGATTTAGACGAGCGATCGCATAAGCTGCCGTGGTCTGGTGAACGAAAACTAACGAAGTCACCGCTATGGAGTCTAAACTCCCATTCAGCATGCCTCTGGATGAAATGCTTACGGAATATTGGCCTCCATTAAAACTTCTCTACCACCAAGGGAAGGACTGGGAAAAATACAAACCAAACCCATCACATTCCGATCTCGTCTGGTACACAGACGGTTCTATGATGAATTCAGGAACTGGGTCTGGGGTCTATGGAGAGTCGCCTCAAGCGAACTATTCAGTCAGCCTTGGCGAAAATGCATCCATATTCCAGGCTGAAGTCCTTGCAATCAATCACTGTGCTAGAATAAATTCCACACACGTGGAAAAACCATATTTATCTTTTCAAACAGCCAAGCAGCTCTCAAAGCTCTGGACTCATCTGTCATGCTATCAAAGCTCGTCTTTGAAACTTTCACAGCCATCTACGAACTCTCCAAGAAATATCTAGTCATTCTTCACTGGATTCCAGCCCACATGGGCTTTGCTGGTAGCGAAGCAGCTGACTCACTGGCCAAAATCGGCGCCACAATTCCGCTCATCGGACCTGAACCCTTCTGTGGAGTCAGTAAAAATCATTTCAGGGACTACATCAAAAAGCTATCACGTATTGAATCCAATGAAGTCTGGCTTAAAACTCCTGGGCAGAACTGCACCAGTCAACTTTTCCCTAAATTCTCTTCCAGGAAATCCTACTTCCTGATCAACTTAGACAAAAATAACCTGAGAATACTAACAGGAATAATCAGTGGCCACGGCCTCATAAAAAAAAACAGAGAGCGTGCTTGTGACCACACGCCAGATGTGAAACTTCTCTTGCTTAATGTGGATGTTAAATTGAACTGTGTTGTATGTAGTTGAATTTCATTAAGAAATTTAATTTAGAAACCAAATCTTTATAATATTATAATCTTAATACAGCGCAGTAGATAATTATGTTTATTAATTTAAATAATTTTCATAACGCAATCCAATCCAAAGTTTTCTTTTTCGAGAGTTTTTGTTTACATTTCGTTTTCATATCGTCAACTGATTCAGTAGTCTAGTGTCTGTGTAAAACCCAGCTTCTTCAATTCACTTCAGCGTGCCCACACAAGTATTCACTTTGACAATTAAGTTAAAAAAATTCGAAGAATATATATTTCCATACAACCATACAAACCCACAAAATTTCATTGAAATCGGTTGAGTGGTTAAGAATATCGACAACAGCGCCACCTATCGGGTCCAAAATGATCCTATTCATCAAGTTACAACCAACCATACCCTCCCACAAAATTTCATTGAAATCGGTTGAGTGGTTAAGAAGATCGACTACAGCGCCACCTATCGGGTCCAAAATGATCCTATTCATCAAGTTACAACCAACCATACCCTCCCACAAAATTTCATTGAAATCGGTTAAGTGGTTAAGAAGATCGACAACAGGGCCACCTATCGGGTCCAAAATGATCCTATTCATCAAGTTACAACCAACCATACCCTCCCACAAAATTTCATTGAAATCGGTTGAGTGGTTAAGAAGATCGACTACAGCGCCACCTATCGGGTCCAAAACTATCCTATTCATCAAGTTACAACCAACCATACCCACTCACAAAATTTCATTCGAATCGGTTGAGTGGTTAAGGAGTTTTAGGCGGCGGCATAGCGATGGCGACAGGCCAATTTCCGTCTCGCACTTCCGCTTTCATGAATCGATTTTACTCCCAAGTCGCGCCATAAGATGTTTCACATCAAAAACGCTTATAACGTATTTGAGTCTCTCCGGATCCAACATGCAGACTATGCCTTGAGAGTGATGAATCCTCTCTTCACATACTCATGGAATGTCCGGCACTGCTCAGACTTACTAAAAAGATCCGTCACTTCAGCGGCCCTTGCTGACATACACCCAGAGAATATTCTTGTCTTCGTTACTGCCTCCGGACTAGGACCTTACCTGGGGAAAGCACAATAGGCTTCTTTAAGAGGCCGCAGTGCCAGAGCCCCTTGAGGGCTCTCCCGCTTTATAAATCTAATCTAATCTAATCTAGGGAGGTTTTTTAGTTACTCGAGAACCGTTAGTCGCATAAACTTGAAATTTTGTAGGTTTATAGAAAATAAAAAATCGTCGAATTTATATTTCGGTTTCTATTTTGTAGGATTGAGAGAGACTGGGTGTGAAATGTTTACGGGATTGAGAGAGAGAGTGATTTAACGTTTGAAATGAATACCTGTTCAACGGTAATAAAAAGGAAGACGAATTATTTTATAGGTACAGTTGTAAGAAATATCTCTTATTCGTCATCTCAAGCGTTATGATAAATGTGAATGTGAGAGAGTTCGGGAATACTACTTTCGAACAACAATGAAAGCTATTGGTCAGTATTTACATATTGTTAAAATGCGCTTAATTTAATTTGTTTGATTAATAAAACTATCTACAGGAGATGTTTCACAAATTGAAGCATACTAGGTCAAACATGGTTACTTATTTACCACTTTTGGATATGATTAACATCGACTGCTCTAGAAATAATGCATATAGTCTAATGTCTAATATATAAAAATCTCGTGTCACAGTTGTAGTGGTTAAACTCTCCGAAACGGCTACTGTTGGTCAAAATTGGACAAAGAAGCGTGGAACCGCCAATACAAAAAAAAACACTCAATGTCTTATGTCTCCAAAATCGTTGGATTCCCTTCACATAATCTCCAAGTAAAAGTTGCTATTATTAGGTATGCTTCGGAATATTAATCAACCCCTTCGTGTTATGGTACTAGACTTTCTGTTAAAAGATTAATGGCTTATGTAATTAAAGCTACTACTTTAACTGGAAAATTTAAAGGCGAAGATGTATTCATACCATACGCGTGAATTTAGAGTATTCGGAAAAAACAAAAATAATACCAAAAAGTATTACAATAACAACCATTTAATGTGTGTGCAGAGTGCAGGGGCCCGCTAGTCTCTTCTCTTCTCTTCTCTATCTCTACATATAATAAAACTGTAGAATAAAAAATGCCTCACCGCGCATCACGCAGAAACTACTGGATGGACTTTGATGAAACTTGGCATAGTGAATATAACTTGGTTTTTACAAAATGGTAAAAAAAACCGGATAAATGTAAGGAAAATTCTGTTTATACAGACCTAGCTCAGTAATGGCTTATCGGATTGAAAAAAAAAAAATGAATTTAAAAAATTTTCTCCTAAATCTTTTAGGATACATTGCCCAGAATTTTCTTTCAGTGGATACCACTGTCAGTAGTCATGCAGCAGTGAGTATCGTTGCAGTAGTGTGTGTGTGATTATTATGAGCGCGCTCTAGCGTGATCATATGTTTTGCACTTCAATGTGCAGTCGTCTCTTTTCAGCGCATACATTAAGGTTGAACACGTTTTCAGGTGCTGTTCATTGGAAAAAGTTTGGAAATGGGCTGGGGTATGGGGTTCGTGTGTCAATGTCAAGTTGTTTCATTCGTGTTGCTTCTTTTCGTCGACATTTCAGGTGGGTAAGAGGGAACAAATAACAGAACTTTGCGTAAATCTTTTTTGTGTTAACTTTTTAGTAGGAATTCAAATTATGTTTTTATTGTCTTTTTTTTGCTTTATATTGCTTTTAGAAAGGTCCAAGGGAGGGAAAATATTTATAAAAAAACGGCGGGTGAGGCAAGGCGAGCACGGGTCAGCTAGTCTTTATATATAAAAGAAAGTGATGTTATTTACTACGCTTATAACTCAAGAACGCCTGGACCGATTTCGATGATTCGCACCAATTCAGACTGGTCTCCGGCCAAACAAGAAGAATACTAGAAAAAAATTCCCGAAAAATTCCCCGAAAAAATTAGTACCTATGAAGAAAGTTCATTTTTCCAAACATTTTGTATGGAGCGATTTTCATGATTTTTTTTTTAATTTTTAAAAAGGGGGTTCCAAATCCTGGATCACTCAGATCAGATCAGTCCCCGTTAGAAGTATTGGTTACTTCCTTTTCGGGTTTGTTCGTAATTGTAACGCAAAGGCTTAGGAAAAAAGAAAAGTAGGAAAACTCTCAACAGGTGGCGCTGTAGGCGAACAATTCGTTTTTCAGTTCAATGCAGTTACCATTCATCAGGCGACGCTGCTGCCGAACTTCAAGGCGGATGGTTAGTTCCAACTTGAAGGAAAGAATTTTTTGGGCTCTAGGGTAACTTCGGGCATTATGGCGCACTTTTTTTCTTTCCCAAATAACTTTAACACGAACAATTTTTTTATCAAAAAACAAAACGATTAATTAATTATAGGAAACATAGAACCAAAACAAATTAAATAAAACTACAAATTCATTGATATAAGAGATAAAAAAAATAAGTTAAAAATGCTCTATAAAAAACCATAATGCCCTATGCATGGGGCAATATGGCGAAACCTAGTGGGCAATATGGCGTGATGATTTACTTGCGGTTGGATTTGCCACAGTGTTTTTAAAATGAGTGCAGGAGTCGTGGGACTAAAAACTACCTATAATGAACTGCATCCATTCATATTTTTTGTTGTTTTATTGTAGTCTTTCCCACAACCTGCACAGATATTTTCTTGGAAATCTTCGTGCCCATCGGACTCGTCGGCTAACTGGATTTCGATGTTCTCATCATCAGAAATCGAAGAATTAAGGTCGGGCTTTTTATTTTTCTTTGTTTTCGATCCGCCCTTTACAATATACAATTTTGGTAGTTGACTGTGAAATATTGCTGCACTTAAACAATTTTCATTGGGGCAATATGGCGGACTTTACATGTAAACTTCATAAGGGCATTATGGCGCATCCTTACCATATTGCCCCTACAGCAAGTGCGCCATATTACAAAAACTACGCGTTTGGACAACACATAAAAAAATCGCCAGGTGTTCATTTCCTGTTACTTTTTAATGTCACCAAACGAAAACAGATACATTTCTCTTCATTTCACAATACACACCAAACACCTGCGCCGTATACTTACCAAGCACCACACAGTTGAGAAATAGGCAAAAATATAAGTGGGTGAGAAAATAGAAACTTTTTCAATTTTTTTTTTACTTACACATAAAAAATCGCGTAAACCCAGGAACCTGACACGGCGCATGATTGACGAATACTAAAGTTTTCTCATAGTTAAATTTATTATGAGCAAATCGGATATGTGGTATTTACGATGTTCGCCATAATGCCCCCTGCGCCATAATGCCCGAAGTTACCCTATGGGTTGCACTGTTGGCGATTAAAATTGTAACCAAATGGAGACAAAGTGCAATAAAAACTATAAAAATAGAAAACCTTGAATTGCTTTTCCATTATATTTTTATTTATTGTATCTCTATTATATAAAACACAGTGGCAAAAAGTGTACCTAATTTTCCATCTGTCAATGGTATTTTCAACCAATTTAGTTGATTTTTTGTCGATAATTACGGTGATCAATTTATAGGCCAAAAAAATAAAAAAAAGATTAAAAAAGCAAACCACTTCATTTTTATCAGTTTAACACCAAAAAGCTCTTTTTTACTTCACTCAACTAAACATTTAACAATTAGGTTAAATTGGGCACATTCAAAAACTTAGTTGTCTTAAAGCGACTAGATTGCTCTGGACTAGATGTAACCTGAACGAAAAAACTAGATTGGTCGGGAACGTCACTTTTCCTACGTCAGCCACATATGCGAACTGTCAAGTTAGTAGGTATCTACTCAGTCACGAATTTCTTGACTACATTTGTCGGCTACCCCTTCATAAACGTAAAGTGACACATCTGCCAATGTGACCCATTTAGGCCAATCAAAAGTGTGATACATCTGTCAGATTTACTAAACTATATACTTGAACGTCCCCATTGCTTCTGGAAATTTGAAATACTTTTCTACTAATAACCGCAGCCCATATACCGGCGCCGGCGTGAGTTTATCTTTTTTGCTACTTTTGAAATTGTTTAAAGTTAATTGAAGTGGGTTAATTTTTTGTGATATTAACTGTATGGATTGTGTGATAATAATATTTTCTTTCTTGATTTTCGAATCTATTGGTATTTTAAGATCGCAAAGCCGTGGGGGCATAGCTAGTATCTATATCTATAAAAATGGTGTAAAAAATGCATAGTGATTCATCAATTGAGAACGGCTGGGTCGATTTGGCTCAATTTTTTTGTCAGCTGTCCGTAATTGCCAGGAGATTGTTATGAAAGAAAATGTTAGGAAAACACTCCGGGAAAGTCGGGAAATTGAAAAAATCGAAATTTGATTTTTTGTGCAATTGTTCCGGAATGGCTTTTCGAATGAAAAAATAGAAAATGTTTAGTGGGAAATTTGCAAAATTCCGGAAACACGAAAAATTTTATCTTTTTTCGACCAATTTTTGCATTTTTTCGCATAATGATTTAATAATGATGATTTATAGCTTTTGGTAAACATTAGAGGCCCTACAACCTTCGATTCCCTGCGTACTATAGATTGTGTACTGTGCACCACTTTTCGGAAGGTTTACAATGTTTAAATTTGCTCGAAAACGATACACATTGGCACTCAATCTCGCCAATGCCAGTGAATCCAATTTGTAAATTGTTTGCGATCATCATAGCGACATTTCATCCCTCGAACCCGACCGCGAGGTAGCTGACGACATTTTGCAGAGTTCGCACGAAAACTTCGAATTTCGATCTTGAAATTAACGACGAGATGAGCAACAAAGCTTTAGTTCTGATTGACGATGACAGGTGCGTACTCGTGTGCGGCAGTCTGTTGTCGATATTGAAAATACCAACGCCAAATCGTTCGATGCATGATGCATTCCATCGCGAATTACAACGGAAGGAAGACTATGATCGGGATGAACTGGCCGAAAGAGTCCAAACAGATGTGCAGCTTTTGAATGCCGAGCTGAAGAACGTGTACGATTCGCTGATGAGGGTTGTTGGCGATAAAACGGTAGGCATTTACTTTCTCTATGCTCCCGGTGGGACAGCCAATACATTAGTCATTTCGTTGATTCTGGCAACAATTCGGTCAAGATCTCAAATTGCTTTGGCTGTTGCATGCTTTGGCATTGCTGCCACATTTTTTTGGAAGGCGGTCGAACTGCATATTCCGCTTTGAAGTTGCCGATGAACCTTCTCACGGTTGACAAGCCGATGGCGCATAAATGAGCTTTGGAGGCAGCTAACCGAACAATGAAAGATTTACGAAGTGATTCGAGACTATTTGACGGGCTATGATATTGCTCTTCGGAGATTTTCGTCAAACGCTTCCCTTCATCCCGAAATCTACTGCTACCAATGCTTGCCTGAAATCGTCTTTTTTGTGGAGGCAAGAAGTTGAAATTGAAAAAGAAGATGAGATACGCATTGTAGAACGACCAATCGGCTTCTGAATTCTAGAGACAACTGCTCGCACTTGGCAATTGTTAAATTCATGTTGATGTTTCGACTAGATTGATATCGTTCTCTGCAAATTTTCTCGAGTTCACATCATCGAAGGAGGAACTCATCACCAAAGTGTTCCCCGGCATTGCACAAAATTATAAAAATCTCGATTGGATTAGTGAACGGGCAATACTAGCAGCGAAGAATAAGGACGTCGATAGCTGAATTTGATTATTCAAAGTAAAATCTCTGGAGAATTACATTTGTACAAATCCGTTGATCGCGTGACCGACGACGTTGAAGCGACTATCCGACGCAATTTTTGAACTCGCTTGATGTACCAGAAAGCCCGCCGCAGCTGAAGGCAGAATCGATTATAATTATGTCCCGGAATCTTAATCATACGAAATTGTGCAACGGTACACGGTTGTCCGTCAAGAAACTGATCCGACGGAATTTTTGAACTCGCTTGATGTACCAGCAACTCCGCCGCAGCTAAAGGCAGGATCGATTATAATTATGTCGCGGAATCTTAATCATATGAAATTGTGCAATGGTACACGGTTGTCCGTCAAGAAACTGATGAACAATTTGATTCAAGCGACGATCATCAAGGACAAATTCAAAGGAGAGAAAGTTCTTATCCCACATATGCCGATTATTCCAATTGATCTTCCATTCCAGTTCAAGCATATTCAGTTTGCCCTTCGACTTGCTTTTGCGATGCCAATCAATAGCAAGGCCAATCGTTGCAAGTTTGTGGGATTGATCTCAAATTTCCCTAAATTTCGCACGGCCTGTTTTTACGCGGCAAACATCGAAAAAAAAATGTTTATCATATCGCCCCTTACTGATTTCGATTCGATTGAAGTAAATCAAATTGAAATTAAAACCATTTGTGTTTTATAATTACTCTATAGAGTTTATCTGTAGACGATACGAAGTTCGCCGGGTCCGCTAGTTATATTATACATGTGGTTAATATTTTTATTTTTAGCAGAAAATGTACATTTACTTAAAATATTTAACATTTTAAGCCAACTTTTATCAGTTTTTTAAGAGAAAATATACACATGCAGTCGATGTTAATAATATCGAAAAGTGGTAAATACAGAACCATATCTTTCCTTAAAATAATAGACCCAAGGCCTAGCTTCTCACAACCATTCGTTTTGTGTGGGTTTTCAATTTTTGGGACGAATGGAAGGGATCTACAATTTTACGCCGAGTCCAAACGGCTATTTGAGAAGCTCATTCATATCTGTACCATGACCATATCTTTCCTTATATGTTTCAAATATGTAAGACTTCTCCTGTAGATAGTTTTATTAATCAAACAAATCAAATTAAGCGCCTTTTAACAAAATGTTATTATTGAACAATATCATTCATTGTTGTTAAAAGCTAGTATTCCCGAACTCCATCACATTTTTTTTTTTTTTATGTTTTTCCATGTCACACAGATTCTGATTGACATAACACCGATAGGAAGCCCAACGGCTAAAATTAAAAAAACAAAAACTGAGGGGACCAGCGGCAAGAGGATTGCGAGTTGGGGGTCTGTGTATGGTTCGTCTCTGGTACGTGGGAACAATTGAATGCTCCAGTTTGCAATTATTTCCATGAGAACTTATTTGTGCATCCTGTAGATTTTTTGTTTTTGGTTCTTTCTTAATGTCTCTATTGTTTTGTCGATGTTGGATTTCCAAACGTCTTCGTGAAATTAGCCCAACTTATTCCATCACATTCCCCCATGTTATTTATTCCTCAAACCAGTATATATTTTTCTCTATTACCTGTTTTGAGAGTACGTGTGGCAACCGAGTGACTTCATATCTAAAAAGTGTTTTTAAACATATTCCATGTAGATTCTTAACGTTTACAAGTGCATGTGTGGATCTCCTGTTTCTAAGCTAAGTATTTAATTTGGGGTGAAATCAGGCAAACCAAATATTATTTTAATAAAATATCGATGTAGATTTGAAAATTCCCGGACTTGAGACGATTAGCAAAATATTCTTCTCGACACAGCGTTGAATATTTTGAATTTCTCTGAAATAAAGCTTTCCTTTCCTTCTTATGAAATTTTTCCAGGGGCTATTTAAGCAATTTTTTTCCTTTGATTCTCTTTCTTTAAGCTGCCCCATTAACGAGTCCCGGTGTTGTAATCATTCCTAGATATTTGTATTCCGTGACAATTTCTATTTTCCTCCCGTTGAAATACCATTTCTGGTCTTTTGCTCTTCTGCCTTTGCTGAAGATAATAATTTTGGATTTTTCCAGGTTGATTGTGAAGTTTCAGATTTTACAGTACTCTTCCAACTTTTTTATCATATCTTGTAACGCATGTGTCTTCAGCTCATATAACAATATCATCAGCATACATTAAAAGTCTGACAAAAAAAAAACAAGCAATCGTGCAAATCGTTTAACATCAGTGCAAACAACAGCGAGTAAAACATCCTTGCTTTACTCCAATTGCGGTATAGAAATAGTCTGACGCTTGTTCACTATCGCGTACAGCAGGTACTGTGTTTGTGTACAAACCTCTAATCAGAGCCAAAAACTTCGATGACAGTCCCATATTACTCAATTTGTAGAATAGAGATTTTTTGTCAATACCATCAAATGCTGCCTTGAAATCTACAAAAAATCCGTAAACATTATTTTTTTCACTATTTTTTTATTTTAATTATGCTGCATAGGCTAAGAATGTTGTCCACCGTAGAATACTTTCCCCTAAACTCAGCTTAGAAATCATACAGAATTTTGTGTTTCTTTTGCCATTTAGATAGTCTGCCTTGCATAATTACGACCAATATCTTTGCCAATGCCTCTATAGTTTCCCACTTCATCGGCATTTCCTTTCTTGAATATGGGGAAAATAATTGTTTTTAGAAAACCTTGGTGCACTTTTAATTTGTTCAGCATATCAGTGAATCCTTTACCCAGCAACTTAATTTAATTATTTGGTGCACTTATAAACAACTCATATGGCAAACGATCTTCTCCAGGTGCTTTATTTTTCTTTACATTTTTTGAATCTCACACGTTGTTATCTCCACGTCTAGGTCGATATCCAAAAAAAAAAGAGTTCAGCCCATTGCACGTTCAGCTAGTAATTCCAGATTTAGTAGATTTTCAAAATATGTAGTGCTTAAGTTCTTCTATACGTATTTCTGATCCCATTTTAAAAGTGTTCATTAGCAAGTCTCCACCAAGTTTTTGAATCCTTAAAGCTGTTTAACCCAATAGGTCCCAGCGATCTCGTTTGAGATTGGTGCGAAATTTTTTTTTTAATTTTTTTTTTATTGGCTGGAATGAAACCGTTAGGACAATATATTTATTAAGCTTATATTCCAATAAATTAGCACCATTGCAATAGTATAATTATGGTTATCACTTCTCTTGTAAATCGGTTTTGAATTTGAGGTACGCAATGCGTGCTAAAACGATTTTTGTATTTATTTTTATAACTAGCTGACCCGGCAAACGTTGTTTTGCCACATGAATTTATTGTTTCTAGAGCAGTCGATGTCAATGATATAGAAAAGTGGTAAATTTATAACCATGTTTGACCTAATATTTTTCAAATTTGAAAAACATCTCCTAAGCGCCTTTTAATAATATATAAATGCTAACCATTAGAATTCATTGTTGTTAAAAGGTAGTATTTCCGAACTCTTATCCACATTTCCCATAAGAGATATATTTCTTACCACTGTATAAAACAATTCGTCTTCCTTTTTACTACCGTTATGTTGATAACAGTTATTTGTACCAAATGTCAAATCGCTCTCTCTCTCTCTCTCTCTCTCTCTCTCTCAGTCCCGTATCTATATATATCACAGCCTATCTCTCTCAATCCTATGCCCCCAAGGCCCCACACTCCATCGAAATTTAAAATACGATTTATGGATGAATTAAATTCAATGAAATAGAAATTTGGCAAGAGGGCAGGGCAAAGCGTTGTAAAAGTGTATGAAGCGGCCCACACTACCACACACCTCATATTACATACCTGCACCAGCTGTACTGTGATTGCGCATGACCAAGCGGGTTGAAAAAAAGAAGTGTCAAACATAGTATACTCTACTCTACTTAGGGAAGTAAAAAAGAGATACAAATAAATGTTTTCTCAAAATCAACAATCCAGTGACAGTGAATGCTTTAATAATTCGACATATTTTCCACTGGATTTCAGCCCATAAGTGCTTTGCTGGTAACAAAGAAGCTGACTCACTGGCTAAAATCGGCGCTACAATTCCGCTTATCGGACCTGAACCCTTCTGTGGAGTCAGCACAAACCATTTTAGGGGATACATCAAGAAGCAATCACGTATTGAATCCAATGAAGTCTGGGTTAAACCTCCTGGGCAGAACTGCACCAGACAATTTTTCCCCAAACACTCTCCCAGGAAATCCTACTTCCTGATCAACTTAGACAAAAATAACCTAAGAATACTAACAGGAATAATCTGTGGCCACGGCCTCATGAAAAAACACCTATCCCGCATCAGAGCCTCTCCGGATCCAACATGTAGACCATGTCTTGAGAGTGATGAATCCTCTCTTCACATACTCATGGAATGTCCCGCTCTACTCAACCTTAGGGAAAAAATACTTGGCGAGGAAATCGTCACTTCAGTAGCTCTCGCTAATATACACCCAGAGAAGATTCTTTTCTTCCTGACTGAATCCGGAGTGAAAAGATGGCTCTAGGACCTTACTAATGGATGGATGAAAATTGATACACACACAATATTTAGTTGGTAGTATTTCATGCATATTTGGTTTTTGGTAGATAGTGTTGACTGGTGGAAATTTAAAAAATCTAGTAGTCGGTAGAAATCTATTTCTAAAATATGAATGACAGCCCTTCAGATACTTTTTTTATTTTTTATTTAGAACAATACAGTAGAAATAGAAAATATAAAATGCTATTAAAAATTAGGGGTTAGTGGTAGAAAGGTGAAAATTAACGACCGAGTGTATCTTTTAATGCCACATCATACAAAAATTACCAAAAAAAAAATTTTCCAAACAATGCAAATTTTTGTTTGGGGTGAGTCACCCTTAACACTTAGTGGTATAAAAATTAGTTATAAACCGATTCTCATGCCCAATGAATAAACATATAAAATTTTATCAACATCGGTCAAGCCGTTTCGGAGGAGTTTAAACACTAAAACTGTGACACGAGATTTTTATATATATAGAGATAAAGGAAATATTAGATAAGAAGAAATTTTTTTGTAATATTTTTCTCTTTATTGGATTTTTTATATTTTCTGGATATATGTAAACATGATAGGTGTTTAAAATAGGAGCCTTGATGGATTTGATATGTAGAAATTTTCAAAAGTGAAGTGTTTTTCATCAGAACTTGTCAATTGATGAAATGATAGTCAGGTATTACGGGCACTACCCAGTCAAACAACTTATTCGTGCAAAACCAATAAGGTTTGGATACAAGCTTTAAGCCATGTGTGGTGAAGATGGTTACCTACTGCTACAAATTTTCAGTTTACTACGGAAAGTCATCTACTGGGCAACAGAACACTCCTCTTGGATCAAGGGTAGTTTAGGAAATGCTGCAATGTGTTGAAGATCCCACCGAGTTTTTTTGAGTTTTTCGAAAACGGCTCTAACGATTTCGACCAAAATTGTTATTTGGGCTTAAGTAGGTGTAACTAAGATGGCTGCATACTCAGTTTTTCGCAGAAAAATCGAATAACGGTAATTTTGAAAATTGGTCAAAACTATTTCGACAAAAATTCATATTTAAGGTAAAACGGTCATTCCCAACATGATGGCAAACTCAGTTTTTCCCTAAATTATCGTTCAACGGCCTTTTTTTTTTTTTCAAAAATTTAGTTTTTTAAGACTTTATTTAATTATGGTTTACTTGGAAACGGCTTTAACGATTTTAACCAAAATGTATATTTGCACTACCATATGTGGGGTTAACATGGCTGCATACCCAGTTTTTGGCTAACAAGTCGAATAACGGTACTTTTGAAAAGTGGCCTTATCTCGAAAACGGTCAATACGATTGCAACAAAAATGAATTTTTTATGTAATATAGTCATTCCTAACATGATAGAAAACTCAGTTTTTCTCTAAATTGTCTATAATAGATTTTTGAAAAAAGGCATATTTCGAGAATTTGGTTTTTTATTTTTTTACGTACATAAAAACGGCTAAAGCGATTTTGACCAAAATGCATACTTGGAGTAAAATTGACGTTTTCAACATTATTGCGTCCTTCATTTTAGATTCTAACCACCGGAAACGCTGATTTTGAAAACTGTTCATATCTCGAAAACGCCATTTTCGATTTGGATAAAACCTGAAAAACCAAGTAATACTTACATCCTGAACAATACCCTATACTCAATTTTTAGATAAATGGTTGAACAAGGTTATTTTTCGAACTCAACATTGCAATATTTGTTACTATTTTGTACGCATTATTTTCCAAAATCAGCCTTAAATATTTTGACTAAAATGCTTATTTACGATAACATAAGTATTCTTAATAAAACCCTGTACTTAGTTTTTCTTAGAGATATGCAAATAATGCCGTCTTATAAACATTACCGCACTACCAGTTAAAATGTAATCACAACTAGGACTATAGGAACTCCATTTTAGCAAATATTTCCCACTTCTTCTTTTTTGAACCATAGTAATCATAAACCTTAAAATAATTCCAACCATATTGTATGTCTACACTATCAGAAACCCAAACACGTGTAAATTCAAAACAAATCTCTGAATTCTTACATCACAAGCCCTACTTTGAGTCATGGCCACCTACCAGCATCACCAATTTGAAAAATCTTTTTTTAAAGCATATAAAAAATAATAAAAGAAAAATAAACCAACTAAACTGATGATATGAACGAGAAAGTTTCGTGCGATCCAGTCGTGCACTTTATTTTATTGTTGCCCACAGCCTCCTTCAACATATTTATGAAATGTTTTACGTCGACAACCTCATTAGTTTCCGAATAGGTACTGCATTGCCATGCTTTGTAACTTGTTTCGGTAACTATACATTTTCATCTTGTTTATTAAACATAACTTTTGGTAGAATATTTAAGTTTTTAACTTCCGTATCTATTGTGTTAAGCTCAGATTCAGTTTAATTTTCATGTGGTGATCTGAATAGATTTGGGTCTCTTTTGTTCTCGGTTCGCTAGCTCTCCAGAGAAAATCTGGTAGTTCAGAATTTGATCTTTCTGGGTATCGCTTAGTGCCATTATTCTTTTTTCATCTTGGTCTTTTTATTTACGAACGTATAAGTAATGATGTTGCCTACCCAGTTCTAAAACATTATGGCCATTGTTCCAATCCGGAATTCAATTTCAAATGGCTAACATTCCATATCCGTGGGCAAATAATAAATTACTGTTTTATTTACAGAAGCCCCAACTTAAGACAGCAACTCGGCTTGTTACGAGGTTTTTTTTTGTTGGAGGTTGCTACTATCCGATGGAGCACTCAGACACAACTACTGGTCCATTGTACTACGAGGTTGATGTGCTGTTTGACTCCAGACTAAAGACTACACTCAGAGTAGTAATAACGTCTTTAGTGCTTGTTAATTATAAAAAAATTAAAGAATTTATTATAAGAATGGTGGAAATGGAATCCTGGGTCAATTCACGTTCCAGAGAGTTTGTGCAAGTGGATTAAAATGAAAACTAAGTAACTACACTGTTTCAAATGCCATGGAATCAGTCTTTTAAAACTCAATTCTGGCTCTTGATGATTTTGGCCAAAAACATCACAGAAAAACATCGCGCATTAAAAAACTACAAACGGAACGCAAAACCCCTAAGTGTTAAGGGTAGGTAATTTTTATATGGTGTAGCAGTAAAAAATACATTCGGTCCTTAATTTTCACCCTTCTACCACTAACCCCTACTTTTTAATAGAATTTTATATTTTTTATTTCTACTATATTATTCTAAATCTATATCTATCAGTGGCGTGGCGTCCATATAACCCGATTCCTACCGATTTCCCTTTTTAAATTTCTATCAGTGAACAATCAACATTGTCTACCAAAAACCAAATGTGTAGATTTATACATGTAAGACGAAACCCTACAAAATGAATTTGATATTCACAAAATGGCACACACATCAAATAAAATATTGTGTGTGTATCCATTTTCGTTCATCGTCGTCATCGTCACGTCAAAGCGAACAGCGAAGTTAACCCCAAATATGTCGGGTTATTAAAGCACTGTGTTTTGTGTTTGACACCTCTTTGTTCAAAACCCACTGGATTATGTAAAAAATAACGCGCTTTTCTTCTAGTTATTCGATTTTCTTCTGTGGACAATATCGAAGCCACTTTAACTATGCTTTAAGATCATTGCAAATTTTAAATAATAATGACTTGAAGTATTAAAAAGGTGGCTTGGATTGTTTAAGGTACACAGATGTAAGGTTTTTTAAATTTGTATTCAATTTATTTTGCTTCGACTTCCCATTTTAAAATGTTCACGCCACGCCACTGATATCTATCTATATATATAAAAATGGTGTGAAAAATGTATAGTGAATCATCAATTGAGAACGGCTGGGCCGATTTGGCTCAAATTTCTTTTCAGTTCGCCTATACAATGTTTTCTACGCCAGTAAACAACATTTGTACTTTGTTTGCGATCATCATAGCGACATTTCATCCCTTGAACCCGACCACAAGGTGGCTGACGACATTTTGCACAGAGTTCGCACGACAACTTCGAATTTCGATGTTGAAATTAATGACGAGATGCAACGAAGAGTTAGTTCTGATCGAAGACATGTGCGTACTCATGTGCGGCAGTCTGCTATCGAAATATGGAATTCCAACGCCAAATCGTTCGATGCACGATGCATTCAATCGCGAATTGCAACGGAAGGGAGACTATGATCTTGACGAGCTGGCCGAAATATTCCAAACAAATGTGCCGCTGTTGAATGCCGAGCAGAAGAACTTGTACCATTCGCTGATGAGGGTTGTTGACGGTGAAACGGGAGGCATTTACTTTCTCGATGCTCCCGGTGGGACAGGCAAGACATTCGTGATTTCGCTGATTCTGGCAACAATTCGTTCAAGATCTCAAATTACGTTGGCTGATGCATCCTCTGGCATTGCTGCCGCACTGGTGGAAGCCGGTCGAACTGCACATTCCGCTTTGAAGCTGCCGATGAATATTCTCACGGTTGATAACGTGCACAATGACCGAGAATTCAACGAGAGCAAAATTTATGCGAGAATGCTAAATTATCATTTGGGATGAATGCACGATGGCGCATAAACTAGCTTTGGAGGCAGTTGACCGAGTAATGAGGGATTTACGAGTTGATTCGACACGATGTGGTGGGGCTATGATATTGCTCTTCTAAAGCTTCGTTTAACGCTTCCCTTCATCCTGAAATCTACTGCTGCCGATAAACTCAATGCATGCCTGAAATCGTCTTTTTTTGTGGAAACATATCAAGAAGTTGAAATTGACAACGAACATAAGAGTCGCATTGAAGAACGACCAATCGGCTGCTGAATTCTCGAGACAACTGCTAGCACTTGGCAATGGCCAAATTCCTGTTGATGTTTCGACTGGATTCATATCGTTCCATGCAAATTTTTGCGAGTTAACATCATCAGAGGAGGAACTCATCACCAAAGTGTTCCCGCCATTACACAAAATTATAAAAATCTCGATTGGATTAGTGAACGGGCAATACTAGCAGTGAAGAATAAGGACGTCGATAGCTGAATTTGATTATTCAAAGTAAAATCGCTGGAGAATTGCATTCGTACAAATCCGTTGATCGCGTCACCGACGAGGTTGAAGCGACTATCCGACGCGACTAACTCGTTTGATGTACCAGAAACTCCGCCGCAGCTAAAGGCAGAATCAATTATAATTATGTCGCGGAATCTTAATCATACGAAATTGTGCAACGGTACACGGTTGTCCGTCAAGAAAGTGATGAACAATTTCATTCAAGTGACGATCATCAAGGACAAATTCAAAGGAGAGAAAGTTCTTATCCCACATATTCCGATTATTCCAATTGATCTTCCATTCCAGTTCAAGCATATTCAGTTTGCCCTTCGACTTGCTTTTGCGATGCCAATCAATAGCAAGGCCAATCGTTGCAAATTTGTGGGATTGATCTCAAATTTCCCTTATTTCGCACGGTCAGCGTCAGGTATTCGTTGCCTGTTTTTAGCGGCAAATATCGGAAGACATTGTTTATTATATCGCCCTGTACTGATTACGATTCGATTGAAGTAAATCAAATTGAAATTTAAACTATTTGTGTTTTATAATTACTCTATAGAGTTTATCTGAAGGCGATACGAAGTTCGCCGGGTCCGCTAGTTGTCTATAATAGATTTTTGAAAAAATGCATATTTTGAGAATTTTGAATTGCATTTGTACAAATCCGTTGACTGCGTGGCCGACGAGGATAAAGCGACCAACCATCCGACGGAATTTTTGAACTCGCTTGATGTGCCAGGAACTCCGCCGCATAATTTACAGCTGAAGGTGGAATCGATTTTAATTATGTTGCTGAATCTAAATGTCTGTCAAGACTGATGAAAAATTTGATTCAAGAGACGATCATCAAGGTCAAATTCAAAGAAGAGGAAATCCTTATTCCACGAATTTCGATTTTTCCATAACTGATCTTCATTCCAGTTGAAGCGGATTCAGTTTCCCGTTCGATTGTCTTTTGCGATGACAATCAATAATCTCGAATTTCCCTGTTTTCCGCATGGCCAGCTGTGCGTTGCATATTGGCAAACCGTCTTCGTTTTGCCCCGGAAAACAAATAGAAAACATTGTTTATCATATCGCTCTCTGCTGACTTCGATTCAATTTAAATAAATTCCATTGCAATTTTAACGATCTGTGTTTTATTATCATTTTGGAGTTTATCTAAAGGCTTCGTCAAACAGAACGCGTTTTTAACGCCGCGGTGAGATTAATTTACGCGGCGGTAAGCCGTTCTAACCGCCGCGTTAAAGGACGTCAAACAAAAAGATCGCATTAATGCCCATGACTCTTGGTTGTCATTGTCTAAAAAAATATCAAGCAGCTCGGAGGAAGAATTATTGCTTTTTTTGCCGTGATATGTAATTCCCTAAAAAGAAAAAGGATTTAGGTGCACGAAATTTACAAAAAGAGAAATTATTTTCATATTTCCTCCCATATCTCAGCCTTTAAAACTGCATTTGTATACGATTCTCACACATAACGTACAAATATGGGTAATATCAAATTTTTCCGTGTTTTAGAATATAAAATCATGAAAAATTATTTCAAACGCGCCGCGTCATAAAATAATTCACAGCCCCGCGTTTCACCGCCGCGTTCAAACGCCGGCCGTGGTGAATTCAACGCAGCGTCGAAAATGCGCTCTGTGTGACAGGGGATACGTTATTCAGTATATTACAACGAGGCGGTGAAACTCGGCGGTAGAACGGAGCGTTAAAACAAGCTCTGTTTGACGGGTCTTAAAGACGTTAAATTGGGGCGAGCCGAAGTTCGCCGGGTCCGCTAGTATGTGTATAAAAATGAATGTCCTTTATAGACTCGAAAACTATGCATTTGGTCATGTGATGATCTTTAGCAAAGTTGTTGTGCATAAGCGCGCGAAGGTTTCTGATTGTACAAAATTTAACAAAGGGGCGTGGGACCGCCCATACAAAAAAAAAAAACATTAAAAATCTTATATTTCGAAAACCACCAAATCGATTGAGTTCAAATTTACACACAATTTTATGTATTGGCCCAGGAGTATTCCTGGGAAGATTGGTCAAAATTGGACAAAGGGGCGTGGCACCCCCCATACAAAAAAAAAAAATAAAAATCTTATATTTCGAAAACCACCCAATCGATTGAGTTCAAATTTACACACAATTTTAGGTATTGGCCCAGTAGTATTCCTGGGAAGATTAGTCAAAATTGGACAAAGGGGCGTGTCACCACCCATACAAAAAAAAACATTAAAAATCTTACATTTCGAAAACCACCAAATCGATTGAGTTCCAATTTACCCACAATCTTAGGTATTAGACCAAAGAAAAAAAAATAAATTAAAATCTTATATCTCGAAAACCACCGAATCATTGGATTTACCAGGATTGCCTCCGATTAATTTCCAATTGAAAGTTGGTGTTACTAATATTATTCTTCGCAATAATAATCAACCCCATTTGTGTAATGGTACAGACTTTCTGTTAAAATATTAATGGCTTATGTAATTTAAGCTACTATTATAACTCTAAAATTATAAGGCGAAGATGCATTCATACCACGCATCCTGGTTTTGTATATTTACACCAAAAATGGAAAATCCAAAAACATTGTGTACCAAAAAGCAATTCGATTTTTTTATATTTCTGTTTTGCACTACGAAGTGTGCAGGGGTCCGCTTGTAAAAAATAAAAAAGTATCTGCATCATCATTCATTTCTATTTTTAACTTTCTCGCATTACGTAGTAAGAGAAAGGTATTGTAATCGTACAAAAAATCGAACTCGAGATTTTAATCAAATCTGACATTACGATGATAGAGGAACTCGAAAAAGTGGGTCTCGCAATTCTGTCCGTCTGTCCGTCTGTCCGTCTGTCCGTCTGTCCGTCCTTCCGGAGCTCTACAGCGCAAACGGCTGGACGGATTTCTTTCAAACTTCGGATTTGGAGTTGGTGGGCTTACAGTTCGGGGCCACTTTTTTTTTTGCACGTTAAGTGTTGCCGTTCTAACGGTATTCAGCAATTTTGAGTTTTTCGAAAACGGCTCTAACGATTTCAACCAAAATTGTTATTTGGGCTTAAGTAGGTGTAACTAAGATGGCTGCATACTCAGTTTTTCGCAGAAAAATCGAATAACGGTAATTTTGAAAATTGGTCATATCTCAAAAACGGTCAAAACTATTTCGACAAAAATTCATATTTAAGGTAAAACGGTCATTCCCAACATGATGGCAAACTCAGTTTTTCCCTAAATTATCGTTCAACGGCCTTTTTTTTTTTTTTTCAAAAATTTAGTTTTTTAAGACTTTATTTAATTATGGTTTACTTGGAAACGGCTTTAACGATTTTAACCAAAATGTATATTTGCACTACCATATGTGGGGTTAACATGGCTGCATACCCAGTTTTTGGCTAACAAGTCGAATAACGGTACTTTTGAAAAGTGGCCTTATCTCGAAAACGGTCAATACGATTGCAACAAAAATGAATTTTTTATGTAATATAGTCATTCCTAACATGATAGAAAACTCAGTTTTTCTCTAAATTGTCTATAATAGATTTTTGAAAAAAGGCATATTTCGAGAATTTGGTTTTTTATTTTTTTACGTACATAAAAACGGCTAAAGCGATTTTGACCAAAATGCATACTTGGAGTAAAATTGACGTTTTCAACATTATTGCGTCCTTCATTTTAGATTCTAACCACCGGAAACGCTGATTTTGAAAACTGTTCATATCTCGAAAACGCCATTTTCGATTTGGATAAAACCTGAAAAACCAAGTAATACTTACATCCTGAACAATACCCTATACTCAATTTTTAGATAAATGGTTGAACAAGGTTATTTTTCGAACTCAACATTGCAATATTTGTTACTATTTTGTACGCATTATTTTCCAAAATCAGCCTTAAATATTTTGACTAAAATGCTTATTTACGATAACATAAGTATTCTTAATAAAACCCTGTACTTAGTTTTTCTTAGAGATATGCAAATAATGCCGTCTTATAAACATTACCGCACTACCAGTTAAAATGTAATCACAACTAGGACTATAGGAACTCCATTTTAGCAAATATTTCCCACTTCTTCTTTTTTGAACCATAGTAATCATAAACCTTAAAATAATTCCAACCATATTGTATGTCTACACTATCAGAAACCCAAACACGTGTAAATTCAAAACAAATCTCTGAATTCTTACATCACAAGCCCTACTTTGAGTCATGGCCACCTACCAGCATCACCAATTTGAAAAATCTTTTTTTAAAGCATATAAAAAATAATAAAAGAAAAATAAACCAACTAAACTGATGATATGAACGAGAAAGTTTCGTGCGATCCAGTCGTGCACTTTATTTTATTGTTGCCCACAGCCTCCTTCAACATATTTATGAAATGTTTTACGTCGACAACCTCATTAGTTTCCGAATAGGTACTGCATTGCCATGCTTTGTAACTTGTTTCGGTAACTATACATTTTCATCTTGTTTATTAAACATAACTTTTGGTAGAATATTTAAGTTTTTAACTTCCGTATCTATTGTGTTAAGCTCAGATTCAGTTTAATTTTCATGTGGTGATCTGAATAGATTTGGGTCTCTTTTGTTCTCGGTTCGCTAGCTCTCCAGAGAAAATCTGGTAGTTCAGAATTTGATCTTTCTGGGTATCGCTTAGTGCCATTATTCTTTTTTCATCTTGGTCTTTTTATTTACGAACGTATAAGTAATGATGTTGCCTACCCAGTTCTAAAACATTATGGCCATTGTTCCAATCCGGAATTCAATTTCAAATGGCTAACATTCCATATCCGTGGGCAAATAATAAATTACTGTTTTATTTACAGAAGCCCCAACTTAAGACAGCAACTCGGCTTGTTACGAGGTTTTTTTTTGTTGGAGGTTGCTACTATCCGATGGAGCACTCAGACACAACTACTGGTCCATTGTACTACGAGGTTGATGTGCTGTTTGACTCCAGACTAAAGACTACACTCAGAGTAGTAATAACGTCTTTAGTGCTTGTTAATTATAAAAAAATTAAAGAATTTATTATAAGAATGGTGGAAATGGAATCCTGGGTCAATTCACGTTCCAGAGAGTTTGTGCAAGTGGATTAAAATGAAAACTAAGTAACTACACTGTTTCAAATGCCATGGAATCAGTCTTTTAAAACTCAATTCTGGCTCTTGATGATTTTGGCCAAAAACATCACAGAAAAACATCGCGCATTAAAAAACTACAAACGGAACGCAAAACCCCTAAGTGTTAAGGGTAGGTAATTTTTATATGGTGTAGCAGTAAAAAATACATTCGGTCCTTAATTTTCACCCTTCTACCACTAACCCCTACTTTTTAATAGAATTTTATATTTTTTATTTCTACTATATTATTCTAAATCTATATCTATCAGTGGCGTGGCGTCCATATAACCCGATTCCTACCGATTTCCCTTTTTAAATTTCTATCAGTGAACAATCAACATTGTCTACCAAAAACCAAATGTGTAGATTTATACATGTAAGACGAAACCCTACAAAATGAATTTGATATTCACAAAATGGCACACACATCAAATAAAATATTGTGTGTGTATCCATTTTCGTTCATCGTCGTCATCGTCACGTCAAAGCGAACAGCGAAGTTAACCCCAAATATGTCGGGTTATTAAAGCACTGTGTTTTGTGTTTGACACCTCTTTGTTCAAAACCCACTGGATTATGTAAAAAATAACGCGCTTTTCTTCTAGTTATTCGATTTTCTTCTGTGGACAATATCGAAGCCACTTTAACTATGCTTTAAGATCATTGCAAATTTTAAATAATAATGACTTGAAGTATTAAAAAGGTGGCTTGGATTGTTTAAGGTACACAGATGTAAGGTTTTTTAAATTTGTATTCAATTTATTTTGCTTCGACTTCCCATTTTAAAATGTTCACGCCACGCCACTGATATCTATCTATATATATAAAAATGGTGTGAAAAATGTATAGTGAATCATCAATTGAGAACGGCTGGGCCGATTTGGCTCAAATTTCTTTTCAGTTCGCCTATACAATGTTTTCTACGCCAGTAAACAACATTTGTACTTTGTTTGCGATCATCATAGCGACATTTCATCCCTTGAACCCGACCACAAGGTGGCTGACGACATTTTGCACAGAGTTCGCACGACAACTTCGAATTTCGATGTTGAAATTAATGACGAGATGCAACGAAGAGTTAGTTCTGATCGAAGACATGTGCGTACTCATGTGCGGCAGTCTGCTATCGAAATATGGAATTCCAACGCCAAATCGTTCGATGCACGATGCATTCAATCGCGAATTGCAACGGAAGGGAGACTATGATCTTGACGAGCTGGCCGAAATATTCCAAACAAATGTGCCGCTGTTGAATGCCGAGCAGAAGAACTTGTACCATTCGCTGATGAGGGTTGTTGACGGTGAAACGGGAGGCATTTACTTTCTCGATGCTCCCGGTGGGACAGGCAAGACATTCGTGATTTCGCTGATTCTGGCAACAATTCGTTCAAGATCTCAAATTACGTTGGCTGATGCATCCTCTGGCATTGCTGCCGCACTGGTGGAAGCCGGTCGAACTGCACATTCCGCTTTGAAGCTGCCGATGAATATTCTCACGGTTGATAACGTGCACAATGACCGAGAATTCAACGAGAGCAAAATTTATGCGAGAATGCTAAATTATCATTTGGGATGAATGCACGATGGCGCATAAACTAGCTTTGGAGGCAGTTGACCGAGTAATGAGGGATTTACGAGTTGATTCGACACGATGTGGTGGGGCTATGATATTGCTCTTCTAAAGCTTCGTTTAACGCTTCCCTTCATCCTGAAATCTACTGCTGCCGATAAACTCAATGCATGCCTGAAATCGTCTTTTTTTGTGGAAACATATCAAGAAGTTGAAATTGACAACGAACATAAGAGTCGCATTGAAGAACGACCAATCGGCTGCTGAATTCTCGAGACAACTGCTAGCACTTGGCAATGGCCAAATTCCTGTTGATGTTTCGACTGGATTCATATCGTTCCATGCAAATTTTTGCGAGTTAACATCATCAGAGGAGGAACTCATCACCAAAGTGTTCCCGCCATTACACAAAATTATAAAAATCTCGATTGGATTAGTGAACGGGCAATACTAGCAGTGAAGAATAAGGACGTCGATAGCTGAATTTGATTATTCAAAGTAAAATCGCTGGAGAATTGCATTCGTACAAATCCGTTGATCGCGTCACCGACGAGGTTGAAGCGACTATCCGACGCGACTAACTCGTTTGATGTACCAGAAACTCCGCCGCAGCTAAAGGCAGAATCAATTATAATTATGTCGCGGAATCTTAATCATACGAAATTGTGCAACGGTACACGGTTGTCCGTCAAGAAAGTGATGAACAATTTCATTCAAGTGACGATCATCAAGGACAAATTCAAAGGAGAGAAAGTTCTTATCCCACATATTCCGATTATTCCAATTGATCTTCCATTCCAGTTCAAGCATATTCAGTTTGCCCTTCGACTTGCTTTTGCGATGCCAATCAATAGCAAGGCCAATCGTTGCAAATTTGTGGGATTGATCTCAAATTTCCCTTATTTCGCACGGTCAGCGTCAGGTATTCGTTGCCTGTTTTTAGCGGCAAATATCGGAAGACATTGTTTATTATATCGCCCTGTACTGATTACGATTCGATTGAAGTAAATCAAATTGAAATTTAAACTATTTGTGTTTTATAATTACTCTATAGAGTTTATCTGAAGGCGATACGAAGTTCGCCGGGTCCGCTAGTTGTCTATAATAGATTTTTGAAAAAATGCATATTTTGAGAATTTTGAATTGCATTTGTACAAATCCGTTGACTGCGTGGCCGACGAGGATAAAGCGACCAACCATCCGACGGAATTTTTGAACTCGCTTGATGTGCCAGGAACTCCGCCGCATAATTTACAGCTGAAGGTGGAATCGATTTTAATTATGTTGCTGAATCTAAATGTCTGTCAAGACTGATGAAAAATTTGATTCAAGAGACGATCATCAAGGTCAAATTCAAAGAAGAGGAAATCCTTATTCCACGAATTTCGATTTTTCCATAACTGATCTTCATTCCAGTTGAAGCGGATTCAGTTTCCCGTTCGATTGTCTTTTGCGATGACAATCAATAATCTCGAATTTCCCTGTTTTCCGCATGGCCAGCTGTGCGTTGCATATTGGCAAACCGTCTTCGTTTTGCCCCGGAAAACAAATAGAAAACATTGTTTATCATATCGCTCTCTGCTGACTTCGATTCAATTTAAATAAATTCCATTGCAATTTTAACGATCTGTGTTTTATTATCATTTTGGAGTTTATCTAAAGGCTTCGTCAAACAGAACGCGTTTTTAACGCCGCGGTGAGATTAATTTACGCGGCGGTAAGCCGTTCTAACCGCCGCGTTAAAGGACGTCAAACAAAAAGATCTCATTAATGCCCATGACTCTTGGTTGTCATTGTCTAAAAAAATATCAAGCAGCTCGGAGGAAGAATTATTGCTTTTTTTGCCGTGATATGTAATTCCCTAAAAAGAAAAAGGATTTAGGTGCACGAAATTTACAAAAAGAGAAATTATTTTCATATTTCCTCCCATATCTCAGCCTTTAAAACTGCATTTGTATACGATTCTCACACATAACGTACAAATATGGGTAATATCAAATTTTTCCGTGTTTTAGAATATAAAATCATGAAAAATTATTTCAAACGCGCCGCGTCATAAAATAATTCACAGCCCCGCGTTTCACCGCCGCGTTCAAACGCCGGCCGTGGTGAATTCAACGCAGCGTCGAAAATGCGCTCTGTGTGACAGGGGATACGTTATTCAGTATATTACAACGAGGCGGTGAAACTCGGCGGTAGAACGGAGCGTTAAAACAAGCTCTGTTTGACGGGTCTTAAAGACGTTAAATTGGGGCGAGCCGAAGTTCGCCGGGTCCGCTAGTATGTGTATAAAAATGAATGTCCTTTATAGACTCGAAAACTATGCATTTGGTCATGTGATGATCTTTAGCAAAGTTGTTGTGCATAAGCGCGCGAAGGTTTCTGATTGTACAAAATTTAACAAAGGGGCGTGGGACCGCCCATACAAAAAAAAAAAACATTAAAAATCTTATATTTCGAAAACCACCAAATCGATTGAGTTCAAATTTACACACAATTTTATGTATTGGCCCAGGAGTATTCCTGGGAAGATTGGTCAAAATTGGACAAAGGGGCGTGGCACCCCCCATACAAAAAAAAAAATAAAAATCTTATATTTCGAAAACCACCCAATCGATTGAGTTCAAATTTACACACAATTTTAGGTATTGGCCCAGTAGTATTCCTGGGAAGATTAGTCAAAATTGGACAAAGGGGCGTGTCACCACCCATACAAAAAAAAACATTAAAAATCTTACATTTCGAAAACCACCAAATCGATTGAGTTCCAATTTACCCACAATCTTAGGTATTAGACCAAAGAAAAAAAAATAAATTAAAATCTTATATCTCGAAAACCACCGAATCATTGGATTTACCAGGATTGCCTCCGATTAATCTCCAATTGAAAGTTGGTGTTACTAATATTATTCTTCGCAATAATAATCAACCCCATTTGTGTAATGGTACAGACTTTCTGTTAAAATATTAATGGCTTATGTAATTTAAGCTACTATTATAACTCTAAAATTATAAGGCGAAGATGCATTCATACCACGCATCCTGGTTTTGTATATTTACACCAAAAATGGAAAATCCAAAAACATTGTGTACCAAAAAGCAATTCGATTTTTTTATATTTCTGTTTTGCACTACGAAGTGTGCAGGGGTCCGCTTGTAAAAAATAAAAAAGTATCTGCATCATCATTCATTTCTATTTTTAACTTTCTCGCATTACGTAGTAAGAGAAAGGTATTGTAATCGTACAAAAAATCGAACTCGAGATTTTAATCAAATCTGACATTACGATGATAGAGGAACTCGAAAAAGTGGGTCTCGCAATTCTGTCCGTCTGTCCGTCTGTCCGTCTGTCCGTCTGTCCGTCTGTCCGTCCTTCCGGAGCTCTACAGCGCAAACGGCTGGACGGATTTCTTTCAAACTTCGGATTTGGAGTTGGTGGGCTTACAGTTCGGGGCCACTTTTTTTTTTGCACGTTAAGTGTTGCCGTTCTAACGGTATTCAGCAATTTTGAGTTTTTCGAAAACGGCTCTAACGATTTCAACCAAAATTGTTATTTGGGCTTAAGTAGGTGTAACTAAGATGGCTGCATACTCAGTTTTTCGCAGAAAAATCGAATAACGGTAATTTTGAAAATTGGTCATATCTCAAAAACGGTCAAAACTATTTCGACAAAAATTCATATTTAAGGTAATACTGTCATTCCCAACATGATTGCAAACTCAGTTTTTCCCTAAATTATCGTTTAACGGACTATTTTGGAAAAATGTCGTTTTTTAAGACTTTATTTAATTATGGTTTACTTGAAAACGGCTTTTACGATTTTAACCAAAATGTATACTTCCACTACCATATATGGGGTTAACATGGCTGCATACCCAGTTTTTGGCTAAAAAGTCGAATAACGGTACTTTTGAAAAGTAGCCTTATCTCGAAAACGGTCAATACGATTGCAACAAAAACTAATTTTGTATGTAATATGGTCATTCCTAACATGATAGCAAGCTCAGTTTTTCTCTAAATTGTCTATAATAGATTTTTGAAAAAATGCATATTTTGAGAATTTGGTTTTCTTTTGTTTTACCTACGTGAAAACCGCTAAAACGATTTTGACCAAAATGCATACTTGGAGTAAAATTGACGTTTTCAACATTATAACGTCCTTCATTTTGGATTCGAATCACCGTAAACGCTGATTTTGTAAACTGCTCAAATCTCGAAAACGCCATTTTCGATTTGCATAAAACTTTAAAAGCCACGTAATACTAACATTCTGAACAATACCCTATACTCAGTTTTTAGCTAAATAGTTGAGCAAGATAATTTTTCGAACTCAACATTGCAATATTTGTTACTATTTTGTTCGCATTATTTTCCAAAAACCGCCATAACGGTTATGATAACATAAGTATTCTTAATAGGACCCCTTACTTAGTTTTTCTTAAAAATGGAATTAAAGCCGTGTTTTAAGAATTACCGTATTACCAGTAAAAATGCAATTACTAGGTACTAGAAGTTCCTCTTTAGCAAATATTTCCCACTTCTTCCTTTTCCAACCATATTAATCATGAACCTTAAAATAATTGCAACCAATTGGAGTCTTCATTTACCCCCAAACACGTGCAAATTCAAAAACAAATCTCTGAATTCTTACATCACAAACCCTACTTCGAGTCATGGCCACCTACCAGCATCACCAATTTGAAAAATCTGGTTTTATAGCCTATAAACAACAATAAAATAAAAATAAACCAACCAAACTGATGATATGAACGAGAAAGTTTCGTGCGATCCAGTCGTGCACTTTATTTAAATCTACCGACTACTAGAATTTTTTTTAAATTTCAACCAGTCAACACTTTCTACCAAAAACCAAATACATATTCACAAAAAATTAATATTCACAAAATGGTGCACACACGTAAGCCATCAACTAAATATTGTGTGTGTGAATCAATTTTCATACATCCATTGTCAGCAAAGCAAAGGTTACCCCAAATATGTCGGGTTAGATTTAGATTAAGATTAGATTGCGGGAGAGCCCTCAAGGAGGCCTCGGCACAGCGGCATCTTAAAGAAACTTATTGTGCCTTCCCTGGTAAGGTCCTAGAGCCATCTTTTCACTCCGGAGGCAGTCAGGAAGAAAAGAATCTTCTCTGGCTGTATCTCAGCGAGAGTTGCTGAAGCGACGATTTCCTCGCTAAGTATTTTTTCCCTAAGGTTGAATAGAGCCGTGAAGTATGTGAGGATTCATCACCCTCAAGACATAGTCTACATGTCGGATCCGGAGAGGCTCCAATGCGGTATAGGTATTTTTCAAGAGGCCGTGGCCACTGATTATTCCTGTTAGTATTCTTAGGTTATTTTTGTCTAAGTTGATCAGGAAGTAGGATTTCCTGGGAAAGAAATGGTTTTTCCGCCCATTTTAGCCAGTGAGTCAACTTCTTCGTTACTTCGTTACTTCTTCGTTGAAAATATGTCAGGTTATTAAAGCATTCATTGTCACTGGATAGTTGATTTTGAGAGAACATTTATTTGTATCTCTTTTTTTCTTCCCTTAGTAGAGCATACTATGTTCGACACCTCCTTTTCCAACCCACTTGGTCTTGCGCAATCACAGTACAGCGGGTGCAGGTATGTAATATGAGGTGTGTGGGTCGCCAAATTTCTATTTCATTTAATTTTATTCATCCATAAATCGCATTTTAAATTTCGATGGTGTGTGGGGCGGGGCCTTGGGGGGCGTGGGAATAAGAGAGATAGGGTGTGAAATGTGAAAGGGATTCAGAGAGATAGAGATAGAGAGAGAGAGAGAGAGAGAGTAATTTAAGATTTAAAACTAATACCTTTTAACATACCTAACTTTAATAAAAAGGAAAACAAATTATTTTATACAATGGCACGAAATATCTCTTATCGCCAATTCAAGCGTTATGAGAAATGTGGATGTGGGCCCACAAGGGAGCATTATTCTTAAAATTTGTTTTTCATCAACTGTTTTGAAACCATAATTTTCACGGGAGAAGCCGGGCGGGTACAGCTATTATTAATAATAATTGACTTATATTTTCAGAATTCGCTGTATTATATTTAAAAAAAAATACAAAAAGAATTAGTAAATATTTGGTGTATTGTTATTTTTACATTCCGTCAACGTTCACAGCGCTCCATGCCTCTTACACTCATATACCACATACGCACACACTTACAATAAATAATAAACATATTATATTGTTTTACTCTAGAAATAATTCATTTGGCAAAACAACGTTTGCCGGTTCAGCTAGTATATATCTATAATTTGTTTTGCTTTTCATTTTTCAAGAAACTTTAGAAAACCAAACTATTTATACGTCATAGATATAATTTGCCAATGCCTAGATTGAATTATTTTAATTGCTGCTACAAGGCATTTATGATAATGTTAATTAAACAAGCACCATCTAGGATTCATTCTGGAAACACTATAAGAGACAGCGAACTACTAGTAAAGTACTAAGTTAGATGCTACTGATTGCTCTACAAGAATGCATACACGTCAACTTCACGGCAAAGGTATCGATTTAAGTTCGAGAAGCAAAAAAGAAGCAGCTTTGCTACATTACTTCTTGGGGCATCAGTTAATGAACGCACATGTTTACTTCAACACGGAATTGGTCGAAAAGGATCAAAGGATAATAGAGTTGATAATATAGTTGGTGTAAGTAACACACGTGTAAAATCAATGAAGTGCAAAATATGTCACAAATTTAAAGCGTGTCTGTCCAGTTAGGCATTACAGAACCCCTTCTGTACAAACAATATTAATTTGGAATTAGTCATGAGAATGTGCGTTGCGCCCTTTATTTTACGATAAGAAAAGCTACTTGCCATAATTGTCCCATGGACTGAACAAGAGGTGTAAAATATAATTTAACCCTTTTTTAAGGACTAACACACTTTTTAATTATAATTTAAGAACCCATTTAGATTTTAAATTTTTGTATCCATAATAATAATAATATTTTCGTTGTCTGTTATTAACTAATGAAATAGTGTCTCCGAAAAATTATACAGGAAACAACAACAACGATTTTTTATAAAATTTGTGGTGTTATTTACTTTTTCGGGGCCTTATTTCATATTTCTTCTTTTTGCTAAAATATGATATATAATCCAAGAATTCTATTACCTTTTACCTAACAGTTCTTATCTGCATGTGTTCTCAGACTATGTATTTGATGCGCGGATTTTTTTTTCAAATGTTTTAAAATTAGTTCAGTGGTAAGGTTTTGAGTAAGTTGATCAGTTTAGTGATTTACATTGTGCGTAGTAGAGGTAAAAGTGAAAGTTAAAATTCCAATTTTGATACTTTGTGGGAAAAATATTTTCTCAGTTCGGGCAAAAAAAAAGAGGTAAAAAATAAAAATTTCAAAATGTCTTATTTTGACCACCCAGCGTGTTACGACAGGTTTTTTTTAAATTTAAACATTTTTTTTTCAATTTGTATTTATTTATTTCGGCAACAACCAAAAAAGAATCAAATTTGAAGGTAACATATCGTATCACAATTGAACAGTCAGCTAGACACACAACGTAACGCCATCTGTTATCGATCAATGGAAGCGCCAATTTTGTTTCATGTGTGGTGGCGCTGTCTATGTTGACTGTGCCATTTGATTCAGCTTCATTCGTTGCTGTTTCAGCGTCCATATTGCACTTTGCGAATTCGTGTTTTGTTCGATCGAATAACGTTTGCCGGCCATTGCGTATTACAGATTCGGATTTCTTGTGGGAAACTTTCTATCTTTATTACCTTAATTTCCAAAACAAGTTTAGAAGGCTATGCTTCAAGTAGAGACATTTATTCGGGTTCCGATCAACGATTATCATGGTTGGTGTCTGGACTAAGTCCGAGACTATTTCGGAGTGGGCGGCTTTTCTTCCCAAAAGTAGGTACCTACATGGTTTTTTGAATATTATGATAAGTAACATATAATCTACCCATGAAGTGGTATGATGAATTTCTAAGAGCGGGAGAAAAAAAAACGGTAGCATCGGACGATGGATACCGCAAAATTAGGTATCCCACGCTCATATAAAAGCCTGAGGGACGCGATTTTTCTCGCTTTCTGTTTGACGTTGTCCATCATTGCGGTGCGGTAGTTAAGATCGGTATAGTGAGCAGCGGTGCATCTTGACCCAGAAGTCCGGGACTGTACTTACCATTTTCGGGTCTATGTGTGCTGTGAAAAAGAAACACGTGTCAACAAGTCCCTAAATAACGTCATCTCACCCACCAACCAAAAAAAAAATTAAAATCCTGCAAACCTCGCGCCAATACCGAATCAAATAACCAACTCCGCCCGCCCGCCAGTGCCCCAAAAGGTCCCTACCATTTTTTTTGTGATAAATCGACGCACAAGTGCGGAGGCGCCCCACTGTCACACTCTGCATAATCCCCATCACCGTTGTACCGATGAGCTAGCCAATCCTCAAGACATTAACCGGCAACAACAACAAGCCGCGTAATAATCCAGCATCCGCATCGCGGTTCGATTAGGGAATTATCGATTGAATCCTCATCGACACCGAACAGTCTGAACATTACGCTCGAATATCGTCGAGTCAATTCGCCCAAGCAAGCAGCAGCAGTGATCGCCACCAACAACACCGTGCGAACTCAATCCCAAGGTCAACTTTTCCTCTGAGCGTCAACAGCAACAACATCTACAGCAGCTACATATGTGCAGAAGCAGCAACAACCGCTTCAACAACGAAAAATAAAAGTCTCACGTTTACCGACGATTCAAACATCACCAACATAACCAGAATTATTTTAGTTAAGTTATCGAGCTTAGTTTATTTGTTTTTGTACGTAACAGTTCGTTCTCTCAAATGCATATAAAACCTATTTACTCCCTATAGAAAAATTCGTCATTTAACATCGTATGAAGAGCATTATCGATTGCTTAATCCACGGGCTGGTATGTATACGCTGTGCACACCGTCGACCTCACCCCTGGGACCATCGTACAACTTCCAGAAAAATTAAATACACGGGTAAGTGATCTTGTTTATTTTTCTCGGCTATCATTCATTTTATGTGCATCATGAGCGAACATACTATTAAATTGGCAGGAGAGATTATACATTTTATGTAGAATAGATATTTTTTTGCCCTTATCAATTATATCTTTGATCTGCGAGATAAAGTAAATATCGTACAGTTTAAGATTAACATAACCGCAGGTAACTCTCCTGTGTAGAGTTCGAAAAGAGAGCCGCAATTTTTTGTTAAGAGATATATCATAGAGCATTGTCTATGTTATTATTTTCATCCGGGAACGCGATGGTTCGAGTATTTACTCGTCGACTTATCGAATAAAGTCACGGTTACATAAATTTGTGTTTAAATATCTTATCATATTCGATATATATATTGGGAAATCGCTTTGCTATACCTTTACTTATAAGGTAGTTGTAGAGTTATTCTTTTAACTATTTTTTCATATAGTAAGTTAGTCTTAAGAGTTTCAATACATTGATAATTCATTTTAAATTATTGAATTGGGAATTTATTGTTCCTTTTTTTGAAATTGTGACGGATAATGTTTCTGAAGAATAGATTAAGTAAACATTTTTTTTCCTCTTTGAATAAAAATCTGTATTCCTCATAGGGAACAATTGTAGCTATATTTTTTTTTCTCTGCGATGTATAATTGCATGGTCGTGAGTTAGGAATTTTCCGCCGGAGATGAATTTAGTAAAGACAATTTCAAGGGAAGTTATTCTTGTAAGGATCATGGAATTCTTATAGCTTTCTTTTTCCAGGTGGATGTGACCAAGCTAAAGGTAAGAAAGAGATGGCGACGATGAGCGATTAGTTTCGCAATAACTCTTGAGTTAGGGGCTATCTCAAATATCGAGTGGAGAGATAGCCGTGGATGTCATAGGGACGAGATCCTTATGATGTGGGTGGGCATACTCAGGCGATCATTTTCCGTCTTCCGCTTGCTCTCCCTAGGACACTTCGCAACATGAAAATACGGATTCTGTGGCATGAAAATTCGTAACACCGTTCAGCGCTGAAGTGGCAAGAACCTCCCCATCCGACGAGCTAGGACGCGCATGTGCTAGTATGCCTCAGCTGCTAAGGCCTGGACACCCTCCCGTTTCCGCTGCCCGGACTGACATGAGGATTCCTATGACCTCGGGTCATAGGGGTAGCCCATGGGGCGGAAGGTTTCGAGAGATATAGGTCGTTTTTCCACCTGCTCCTATAGGGGAGCCTATCCCGTTACGGTACGGCCGAAGTTTCGTCACATTCTTCATTGCGATTTTGTGAGTTTTTGTGAATTAAAATTGATACTGAGAATATATATAAAAATAGAAATGAGTAAACAGTGGCGATTGAGGCATTTTGCGAATTTGTGCTGTGTTGCATTGTTGGTTGGCTATTGGGATTTGTCTCTTGCCTGTAAGAAGTGGTACGTTTCTATTGGTGTTTCATTGTTTTCTAATTTTCTATTCGGGATTTGATTGTATTGCAGTTGTTCTTCATAATGCCACTAACAAAAAGATCTAATTTATGCCGACGTTCAGCTGGTGCACGAGCAGTGTCGACTCATCGTGCGAATATGAGTCAAGAAGATAGAGAGATTGGGCAACAACGAAGAAATGCAAACCACGTCCAAATTCGTGCGCAACAAACAGAAGAACAACAGCAGGCTTTAGTCTGGCAGTTAACGCAAAGGCTCCAGACATTCCAAAATCGCTTTAACAATAAACAAATTTAGTCGTCAGGTTATCCTTAAGTGTAGGATTAAATATTAATGGTCAGAAAGCCATGTTTATGTCTTACACTAACCCAAATTATTATTCTGTCACAATTCGTTCTGCAAAGGAATGTTGCCATGCATACTCAAATTTTAGTACTAAATCAAAATATAGTATTATATCTTGGGAACAAAAAGTGTCAATAGGGAACTTTAAGTAACTACAATTTTTGATATACATAATTAAATAAAACTGTGTCATAAATTGTCAAAGAATGAGAATTTATTTTATTTGCCGCAGGAATAGAAACATTTTAAAAGCGCATATAAACAAGTATGTCCCGACAATTTTGATGAAACTTTTGCAACCGGTTAACAACCTCTACAAAACGTTTATTAATACGGAGGTAGTTAAACTCGGTTATCTAAACCGTTATTTGTCACAAAGCATTTTTTCACAATCTTCGTGCGAATTACTCCGCTTAACTGACAAGCTAAACAGAAAAAATTAATTGTACAACAGAAATTATTAATTCATTTAATCAAAAATATAATAACTAAAGTCCTAAAATCGTTTGTGTTCTGTTTTTTTTTTGTTTTGCTCTTTTTACACGTTATTTATGTTTCGTTTGGTTTCGAGTTTTATTTTATAAAATCCTGATATACCTATTAGAAATAAATGTGTTGTTTTTTTATATTTAAGCTAGATATCTAAGTGAAATCGGTTTTATTTTTCGACCGAACTTTTGTTAAATGAATATGTTTTTCAAAATATCCGAGATTCGCTTGAAAGAAAATTCCCCTTAAGTGAAAAAATAATTGTTGCAAATTTATGTTTCAGTTAATATTTACTGAAACTTTACTATTCTCTATCTATACTAAATTAAAATACCGTATTGAACAATAGGAACATATTCCCTATGTCCACACGTAGACACTAAAAACAAATTGGCAACACCAGTCCCATTAACAGAACTAAGATCCTTTCCCTAGGTATCGTATTGCAATTGCAACTAATACCTACTAATGTTTTCACCGAAACTCCTCCTCCGTGATTCGTCCATCGAGCAAATTCTTCCCTTACGATTTCCACAATAAAGCGCATTGTCGGTTTATCAAATCTGTTAATAGTTTTAATCAACTTTGCACCAAATACTACACACCACCATTAATAAACAAACCTATAGTGGCAAAAGAACTTTCGTTCGTCATATTTTTTATCCTTTGAGAGGTTGCCGATTCTTCAACAAATATCTCTATATATATAAAAATCTTGTGTCACAGTTTTAGTGTTTAAACTCCACCGAAACGGCTTGACCGGCTTTGATGAAATTTTATATGTATATTCATTGGGTATGAGAATCGGTTTATAACTAATTTTTTTACCCCTTAGTGTTAAGGGTGACTCACCCCAAACAAAAATTAGCATTGCTTGGACAAATTTTTTTTGGTAATTTTTGTATGGTATGGCATTAAAATATACATTCGGTCCTTAATTTTCACCCTTCTACCACTAACCTCTACTTTTTAATAGCATTTTGACTTTTTTATTTCTACTGTATTATTTTAAAGGAAAAATAAACAAGTATCTGCACTCTGCAGGGCTGTCATTCATTCCTATTTTATAAATGAATTCCTACCGACTACTAGATTTTTGAATTTCCACTAGTCAGAACTGTCTACCAAAAACCAAATATGCATGAAAGCCTACCAATTAAATTTAATATTCACATAATGGTGCACACACGTAAGCCATCAAATAAATACCTATTCATCAATCCATTATCACGGCAAAGCAAAGTTAACCCTATATATGGCGGGTTAGATTAAAATTTAGATTAGATTGCGAGAGAGCCCTAAAAGAGAAGCATATTGTGCCTTCCCTGGTAAGGTCCTAGAGCCATCTTTTAACTCCGGAGGAAGTCAGGAAGAAAGGAATCTTCTCTGAGTGTATATCAGCGAGAGTTGCTGAAGTGACGATTTTCTCGCCAAGTATTTTTTCCCTAAGGTTGAGTAGAGCCGGACATTCCATGAGTATGTGAAGAGAGGATTCATCACTCTCAAGACATAGTCTACGTGTTGGATCCGGCGAGACTCCAATGCGGTATAGGTGTTTTTTCATGAGGCCGTGGGCACTGATTATTCCTGTTAGTATTAGTTTATTTTTGTCTAAGTTGATCAGCAAGTAGGATTTCCTGGGAGAGTATTTGGGGAAAAATTGTCTGGTGCAATTCTGCCCAGGATTTTTAAGCCAGACTTCATTTGATTCAATACGTTATAGCTTCTTGATGTACCTATCCCCTGAAATGGTTTTTGCTGACTCAACAGAAGGGTTCAGGCCCTATAAGCGGAATTGTAGCGCCAGTCAGTGAGTCAGCTTCTTCGTTACCAGCAGAGTATTTATGGGCTGGAATCCAGTGGAAAATATGTCAGGTAAAGCATTCACTGTCACTGGATAGTTGATTTTGGGAGAACATTTATTTGTATCTCTTTTTTCTTCCCTAAGTAGAGTAGACAGTAGAGTATACCATGTTTGACACCTCTTTGTTCAACCCGCTTGGTCATGCGCAATCACAGTACAGCGGGTACAGGTATGTAATATGAGGTGTGTGGTAGTGTGGGCCGCTTCATACACTTTTACAACGCTTTGCCCTGCTCTCTCGCCAAATTTCTATTTTATTGCATTTCATTCATCCATAAATCGCATTTTAAATTTCGTTGGTCCACGCCTTGGGGGGGGGCATAGGACTGAGAGAGATAGGGCTAACTTAGCATATATTCATATTCTTGAAAGGCGCTTAATTTGATTAGTTTTATTAATGAAGCTATTTACAGGAGCGTGGCGTAGTGGCTTAGTGGTAGTGTGTTGGGCTACTAAGCGAGGGGTCCCCGGTTCGAATCCCGAAAGAACCAAATTACATCTTAAGGTTTTTTTTCCACTGCGCCACTTCTCGCGAACGTCTGACAAACATCCGAGAGTAAAACTGTCATGAAAAGACTTCTCAATTATCCGTTTGGAATCGGCGTACAATTGTAGATCGCCAAAACCACAGACCTGTCGTCCTGTCGCGCCAAAATATTTTTTTTAAAGGAGATGTTTTTTAAATTTGAAGCATATTAGGTCCAACATGGTTATAAATTTACCACTATTCGATATCATTAACATCGACTGCTCTAGAAATAATAAATTCATGTGGCAAAACAGCGTTTGCCGGGTCAGCTAGTAAGGTTTATAAAAATATGTTCGTCTCGACTTGAATTCATTTTCAAACATTATTAACTTTTGTGAAGAACAAAACTTACTGCATGAAGACAAAAACAGATGATTTGCCATCTGATAACTGACAACGATTGACAGCAAATTTGTAATAGATTCAAAAGAAAGTCTTCGTACTAGTAAAGGTGGAGGTTAAATTGTCTATTGGTACCATTTCAAATATGCTGTGCATTTTAATTTAAACTGGCAGTCAACTAATAGTCGACATTAGTGTTTGATTATTATTAGTAAGGCCGAATGTCAATTTCCTTCGAGTAGCATTCCGATATGATTGTGCGTTCGATTATCGATCTCTTCCTGCCGTTTGAATTGGATCAATGGTTGGATCAATAAATAACGCCTAGCAAAGCTGGCAGGGTCCACTAGTTATTTATAAAAATATTGGCGGTTGTGTTTATGTTATATTATCAATAATTAGTTATTTTGTAGGTTCCAGGAAGAGACGTAAAGCATTCAGTTTGCCAAAATACAACTAGGTTTACAATATTAATATATCGTCAGCAAAACATTTGTTATTTCGCCTGACCGTCCTCTACAAGTAATAGGGGCTTTCAATTTGGAATCTGTGTGGACTTCGTTTGAGCTTACAAAGGATAAAGCAAATCCACGGCCAATTTACGCATCTTGTATTTTTAATGACCAAAAACATGTTTTTTTTGTATATTTCCGTCTTTAAAAATAATAAACGAAATAAAGGAAAATATACTACCGCCGAATAGAAGATATTTCATTGACGGAACTTTTAAAATACTTCCCAAAAGGTTACTTTAAACAGCTCCTAGTCATCTAGTTAGTTTAGTTTGACTTTTATTTTCAATAAATATTTTACAATGTAAAGATTAACCTAAATCATTATTGGTTTGGCATATGGCTGTCTAATAGGTTGACAAAATATAAAGTTATGTTTTACTTTATAAATCTCCTTCTTTGATACGCTTTCTATAACAAAGTGCTGCTACTGAGTAATCATAAATGATCTTCCATCCTCTTTCTCCATTTAAGATGCTCATTGTTTCATCTTCGTCTTACACATGTTTTCCGAACATTGGTAGTCGAAACTCTTTTAAAATCGGACAAACGCCAAGAAAATGTAAATGTCGTCTATAGATACTCAATATTTTGACAAGGTTATTACATTATTTTAATTAAAAAAATTGTTTTAATATTAGCACTGCTGGTGAAAATTTGGTACAAAAAATTGCGCGATTTTCATTATTTCTTAATTTTCTTAATGATAGTTTATTTTATTAAAAATTCAATTTTTTTTTAGATATTTCCGTTATTTTTAATTTTAATGTTAATTTTATTGTTAAAGGAAATGTTGCAATATATTAAAGAAAATGTACTCGTGCCTTCAACAGTAGTTTTTTTTTAACTTCTGACTCGCCACAGCGGCGACACAAGGCACTTCGACCTGAAAAGATCTATTGTGCCACAGGTCAGAAAAATTGTTTAGGCTATTCTACTCACTTTCCTAATGTAGATGATGATACTTTCAGCAGAGGATAGCTTTACTTCTTCTGGACTTATTATTTCCCTGAAGAATAAGTTTCTTCTAATACCACAGAAGGCTGGGCATTCACATAGTATTTATGCTCAGTTGTTTCGTCTTCTTCAAGACATAGGCGGAACTCCGGAGAGTCGGCTACGTGTATTTTGTGTAGGTGATATCGCAAACCGTGGTGCCCTGTTAGGTAGCCAACTAGGTTTTTGATATCATGCCTGCGTAGATTTAGAATCTTTTTGGCATTATTTTTAAAGGGTTTAATAACTTTTTTGGCTTGTCTTAAGCCTGGGATGTTTTCCCAGTGTTTAACACAGTTATTTTGTTCCCAGCTCCTTATAGCAAGGTTTGCCGCTGTTTTTAAGATTGCGCAGTAAGGTTCGGGACCTGTGAAAGTTGTTTCCGAACCTCTTCTGGCCAATTCATCGGCTTTTTCGTTTCCTTCAAATCCCTTGTGGGAACCCACCATATTTTGGTTTTATTTATGGTACTTAAATTTTGTAGGGTATTGAAGCAGTGTAAGACTGATTTGGAGTCAATGATCGCGCAGATCATATCGAATTCTGTTATTTGTGAAAGAAGGGTCATCAGGTCCGAGTGATCACCGATGTTTATTTCTTCATTTGTAGCAGATTTGTTGAGCTGCGAATTGCCTTTTTTTAATGTAAATGTGGAGAGGTGTTAGTCCTATTAGTGATTCTATAGCAGCTGAAGGACAGGTCCGCATAGGCCCGGAAATGCTCATACATGCTAGACGCTGTATCTTTCTAAGCTTTATGATGGCGGTTTTCTGTGTCACTTTGTTCCACCATAATATGGAAGCGTAAGTAATGATGGGTCTGACCATCATTGTATAGATCCAATGCGTGATCTTTGGGGAGATTCCCTATGTTTTACCATACATGCAGCGACAGGCCCAGAACGCACTGGCGATGTTCCTTAGAACACCAATCTAAGACTATTTTAAGGGCGTTTTGCATTTGTGGTGTTACTTCGTTTGCCACTTTTCCCCTAATGATGATGACCAAGTCATCCGCATATTCAACTACGTTTGTGCCTGAATTGCTTACAATTTGTAGCAGATCATCGATTACCACAGACCACAATAGGGGCGAAAGTACTCCTCCCTGTGGGCAGCCCTTTACGGCTTCTACTGATGCTGCGGTTATTCCCGATGTTGCGGTTATTTTCCGACTTTCAAGCATCGATTTGATCCATTTTATAGATGGATGATCTACATTTCTTTGAAGTAGAGCATTTGATATGAATTCATATCCGGCGTTATCGAAAGCACCCTCTATATCTAGGAAGGCGCATAGTGCAACCTCTTTGTTTTGATATGCGAGTTTTATGTGAGTTGTTAAATTTAGTAAAGCACCTTCCGTTGATTTGCCCTTCTGGTAGGCATATTGATAGGGGTGTAGAGGAGTGCCATTTGCTAGACACTCTCTTATATGTACGTCGATTTTTCTTTCCATCGTTTTCAAGAAAAACGAGGTTAAGCTTATAGGACGATATGATTTAGGTAGTTTGCTAGGTTTGCCTGGTTTGGGGATAAATACCACGTTTACCTCCCTCCAAGCTCGCAGTATACAGATGAAAGGATAATGAGTTTACAGCCCATTTAACCCTATCCGGAGTGAAGAGCTTCCCGGATAAACTATTAATTCTTCCGAGGCCTCTTGGGGGTCAGTCCTCCGTAATGTGCTCGTAAGCTTCATTTGTGATTTTAGACTCAGGGAAATGAACTTGACGTAAGGTAATCAAAGTTTCCTCCCGGTCGCGTGTGATTGTTCCATCCGATTTGACGAGCAATCCCATGCAGTTTGATCGATCTTTCGACAATGCTTTTTGTAGGCGGGCCACTGCAGGAAGCTCTTCAAGCTTATCACAGTGGTTTCGCTAGGAAGCTCTTTTGGATCTTCTCAACTCTTGGTTGTATTGGGTAAGAAGGGTTCTGTATTGATCCCATTCTCCGGTGCGTTTGGCTTTATTAAAAAGCTTTCTCACTATTTTCCTAATGTTTTCAAGGTTTGAATTCCACCATGGTACGCACCACTTTACCACAATTCGTTTTACCTTGCAACTATTTGTAAAAGATGAAAGGATAATATCATTTAACTGGCAAAGTGCATCGTCAGCCTCATTTATTTATATTGGCGGTGCAAGAAGCAAGTCAGATTTAATCGCTAAGTTTTCACGATAGGTTCTCCAATTTATAAGTTTGCTGTCGTATCGGACAGGCGCCTGTTCGGTGTTGCATCTGAGTCTGAATTTTATATGCATGTGATCTGACAGAGATGCTTCCCCGGACACGTGCCAGTCTTCAACGATGTTTTGTACGTGTGGAGTTGAGAGAGTCAGGTCTAAAACTTCCTCTCTCATTTAGTTTCTAAAAGTTGGCTTATTTCCCTTATTTAGAATAACTAAATTCTTACTATAAAGGTATTCTAGCAAAGACTCACCTCGTTTATTTGTATCTCGGCTGCCCCAAATTGGATGATGAGCATTGGCGTCACAGCCGATGATAAGTTGAAGTTGCTGGGATTGGCAGTACAGAACGAGTTCCTGTCCTGGGGTTGGTGGTATGTCCTCATCATCTCCAGCAAAATACGCCGATGCGCACATGATTTTTTGCAGCTCTCAGCCGTTGTGACGTTCTATAAGAATCGCCACCAGGTCCCTGCAATAGGAGAAAATTTAATATCTTTTGCAACAAAAAGAGCTGGCCTTGGTCTAAAATTTCCTCGGCGAAGATAAGTTGTATGGTTTTATTATTTAAACCAAATATCTTACCATCTGTTGGCCATGGCTCCTGGATTAATCCGAGAGCGATGTTCCCTTCGGCACATCGTTGGTTATAGGTGTCCGAGGCACCCACAGCGCGGTGCAGGTTGGCCTGCAGCACACTTAGGATAGGAGAGTGGTCATCGTTTTCTAGTGCGCTCAGGGTCCCGTATTCTGTTTGGCTTATTATCGCCTCTACGTCGTACGATTCTCGGGTTGTCTTACCTCGGGTGTCTTACCTGCATTTTCCGTCCATTTCCTTCCCTGTCCTCATGAGACAGTTTAGGCCTTAAACGGTTTTGGCTGGTGTTTTTGCGGTTGCCTTCATCCCTTTTTTCAGCGTGGTGTTTTGGTGCTGACACCACAGCCTTATTCTCGGCGTTAGCGGTTTTTATTGCGGCGGCGCTTTTGTGCTGGGTACCGGTTGGTCGTTCTTCTCGCACACACTCGCCCTTTTAGCCTCAGAGTGAACGTTTTTCTTGCTCTGGGTTGTAGTTTTATCCGACCTCTTTAGGATTAGTCGCGTCTGTCCAAAACGGTAGGAGACCATTCCTCTGAGTTCGACCGGCTGCTTCATGGCGCTGTCGCTTATGGCAAAGACCATATGAGCGATATCTCGTTCATTCGATCTTTGCAGGACTCTCCACGTTCTTGTGTTAAGCCCCTTGTTTTGTTCGTCTAACATTGCTAGGACTCTTTCACTTGCTACCTCGGAACTCTGTGGAAAGAAACCCCTGATGACATGTGGTTTCAGAAATTTCTCATCATCACCTCCAGTTCGCATTTTTCCTTCGGCTTAGCGAAGTTTGTTTTTAACCACATCGCAGTGGTAGCATCCGCGCATGTCAACACGAGCCATCCGGCTTTAACTGTTGAACCACGGAAAGATGGTTTTACCTCCTCATCCCTTTTGTAATGACTTTCGTCATCCCAAATGGAATTGCACATAGTCGTTCGAATAAACGGCAATTTATTTTTGGAATTGTTTAAAAAATTTTAGGAAAAATCCGCCGGTTGTCGGATTTCTGAATATTTTTAGTAGAAAATATATTTGCTAATTTTTATAAATATTATAGATCCGCCTTAATCTCCTGATAACACTGTTTGAACGGGAAAAAAATATACCTAGGCTTTCAATGATCAATATCCCTTTAAAAAGCTATTTATGGCTGAGTAATACAAAGTCCAAAGACAATAACCATTTCCTTACAACTTTTTATTATTTCCCTCACACCTAATTTTACCTGGAAGTGAATTGAACAAACGAGGTGCGGTGGCATAGTAAATTCGTTGAAAATGAACTTTATATATTTTAATAAGTAAAATCCCGAGTTTTCGAAAATTATTTTTAACATTTCTCAGCAGTAAAGAATAAAGATGCCTTAGCGCTTAGCGGAGGAAATTCAAGACTCCTGAACAAATTAAAACTAGAAGTTCTCTGATTTACTTTGCATTTGTTTTATTAGGAGTGGCTCCGGTTTATTAAAATATGCACCACCCCAACAAGAAATACCATATTGCAGCTTAGACTTTAAGAGACCATTATAATATACGAGTTCTGTGATTGATTGTGGACAATATAGACTAAGATGATACAGTTGTCTTGCCACTCTATTAAGATATTGTTTAAGAGAGTATGATTATTCCAACAGAGCTTGCTATCTAACACTAAATGCAAGTATTAAAAATTGTCAACACACTCAACCTTAAAACAACCGCTCAGTGCGGGACTGTCCCGCTATAAGGCTTTTGTCCCGCAAGTGTCCCGCAATGAAATTTTGTCCCATAAAATGTCCAGCCTTCCAACTTGTCGCCCTATTATTTACTATGAATTTACGAAATAATCCAAATTTTGAATATAGTTTTTGAAGAATTTATAGCATTAAAGAGTTTTTTTTTTGAATGTGAGTTAGAGATTTGGATGAAAACAAGGTTTGTGAAATATTGGGTTAGATTTTTTAAAAAGGTTCGGGCACCAATTCCTTGCAATTTTATATTTTCGTTGCCTATTTCTAATGCAAGTGGTGAATGGATATTCGGTTTCATAAAGAACTCATGGAGACATGAGCGAAATCAGCTTTCTATGGAAGTATTGGAAGCAGAGCTTCTTGTAAAGCAACATTTTTCAATGAGTTGCAGGGAATTTAAGGATTTTTGCAAAACTAACTTTGAAATAAGGAAATAGTTTCGAAAATATCTTCATCCGATAAGTACTGAAATTTAGACTTAGACTGGTAAAATATTATCCTAATATATAATCTTCATATAAAGTATTTATTATTATGTTCCTTCTTGATTTTTTTTTTTCAAAAAGTTATATGAAATGTGCAAATATGAATTACAAGACTTATTTAAACCAAAAATTACTTATTACAACAAATAAAATGAGGACTAAAATAAAAACGTTTTTTTCACTTCAAATGCAAAAGTGTCCCGCAAGAAAATTTTTGAGATCTGGCATCCCTAGATATTGGGCAAAATCGTTTGCAACTTGGAGAGTGATAATAAATCGGCAAATCATTACAGACTTTACTTTTAATATTAAATTTCATAAATTTAGTTTTATCACTGGAACACCAAGTTGAATGCAATTTGGAGCGCTATATATAATGTTTAATCCTTACAAATTACATTCGATTTTCCAAGTAAGAAACAAACCAAGTATAAATAAAACCCCTAAACCCTATATGAAAAGTGTGTATTTGTGTGGAAGTGTAATATTTGATGATCCACCATGTCAAAAGTTTAAGTGATGTCAATAAACAAGGAAGCCTGTACTTCAGATGAATTTATAGTTTTGTGTAGTTCACCAGTTAATTTTAAAAGAGCTGTCTCAGTAGACCTTCCACTTCTAAAGCCAAATTGACTATCATTGACGATACGACGGACGATAATTATTTAAAATAGTATTAATTCCTTTTTTGTGAAATGGTATTACTACTGCTGTCTTTAGGGATTGCGAAAAAATAACTAGGTGTCTGCTATTATTAAATATAAAACCCAAAAGATCAGAAATTTGAAACCAAATTTTCTTCAACATAAAGCTTTATATAATTATCAAAGAAGTACTATTTGATGTTTTTAAAGAACAAATTATTTTATGAGTCTCCAGAGCAGTGAATGGTTTCACAGAAAAAAACTTTCAGTTTGACTATCCGTATCACTATTTGTATCAAAACTAGAGTTGTTATATGTTGAGTTCTGAAAAGAATTTAAATTACAAAAATAATTATTGAACATTCAAAACGATATCCACTTCGGCAACTTTTCTATCGCGAATCTCATCAACATTCATCGCCATTCCTTTTTAGAATTTTCAAGACTTGCTGCTATTTTATTGCGAAGATAATTAGGTATCTACACAAAGGGACTGCAACTTTAAGCTCATAATTCAGCTTTTCGAAGTACGTTTTGAGCCGCATATTATTTGGGTTTTTCCTTAAGTGAACGCAGAGCTTATTTTTTCCGAATTTTTCTCCGAAGAGATAGAGTCATCCATGGCTTCAGACATTTATTTTTGTTGTTGACGCTATTTATGTGCTTGCTATTCAAAATGTGAAATTGAAGCTTATTCAGAAATAAATCGAAAGTAATAGATGAATTACTTGTGTTGAAAACATCTTCCCTAAACTCAAAACTCAAACAGGTTTTAAGTATATCAAAATTCATTGATGCAAATGTTTTACCAATATGTCTTATACAATAAAAATTAGAATGTCCAGATAAAGAAGAATTATAAAAATTATTATTTTAATTGTTGAAGAAGATATGCAAACATTATTATTTGAATCGTAGATAAGATTAATCATACTACGAAAATTAAAAAAAAATCAGTAAGAAGTTAATTTATAACACCCAGAGTTTGTAAATGTTCAAGCGAAGCAATTTTTATTATTTAATCACCTTCTTTTATTCTGATGAGTAGGTACAGTTGAATTTCTCACCCAAACGAACTTGCATTGGTTATTAGTTATGACGTTTGAGTTCTTTTGCTTTATTAGGTAGACATCGTTTATTGTGAATAGTATCCAGTAAGACAATCAATTCATTAATATTTTTCTATTGCTACTTTTTTGTCATCTCCACAGTTGTTGTTGTTTGCATCAAAGATTTCATTGGATACTTTTTCTCTAGCTATTTGGTGGCATCTTCGTTATAAAATTGTTCTTACGTGATAGTGAAGAAAACGTTAATCGCATAATATTTTCCGATTGCCTTTGTTAATTTCTTCTTGACAACGCACGAAGCGATTTCTTCCGTTTGGGCTGTGCAATTGCATGCCCACAACTGAACCCATAAGGCCCATACTGGTTTTAGAATTAGATTGTATAGCAATGAAAGACCGAGAGCCCACAGTAATTTTGGTTGTAAAATATATAAAAAAATTGTTAGCATAACTACATAGTTATCAATGACTTAATTCTGAATCTAAACGTCTCGCATGCACTAGTGGGGGCAATAGTGAGTAATACTATATCAAAAACGCAGTTTTTTCTACTCCTAAGTGTAGAGCTAGCCTCCCTGATTAGGACTATGGTGGTCCACAACGTTTTGCAGGGGTCTAGACTCTAGAAATCAATTTTTTGTTAATAATTTATTTAATACTAGCTGTACCCCAACGGCTTTGCCCGTGCCTTTCGCATTAAGTCCCGCACACATTTCGCAAAGTGTTTTTTTGCAAATGGCTTAGTTAAGGCAATGCAATGCAATGCAAAGTTCTAAACTTTACAATACGATTTTTTCGAATGTGTTGTCTTTTCGATCCAATCGAAAATCACAAAACAAAATAAATCCATACATTTGATATCACAAAAAATGCACCCACTTCGAATTAACTTCTAAGAATTTAAAAAGTAGCAAAAAAGAAAAATTTGCCGGTATTGGTATGAGCAAAAAATGTCGTTTAAATTCAACGTAAACGTGGGTTTCCTAGTGTAATAAAATTACAGTCACACTTATGTATGAACAAAAGAAAATGTACACATGCACCCACCGACGCTCATCGAAACCACACGCTTATTTGTATGAAATCTATGTGTAAAAAGTGTAAATTGGAAAGCTCAAGAGGTTATTTGTTGTATTTCCAATATCCAGAAGCAATCTAACTGAATTGTGTAAATTTTTTGGGCTATCAATTGATTACCGTAATTACCGAGATTAAAAAAAATTAACTTAAATGGTTGAAAATTACGGGCGACAGAGGGAAACATACACTTTTTTCCTCTTTGTATATATATAAAAATAGCGTAGTAGAAGTGTATTTATTAATTTAATTTTTTACAATGCAATCCAATTCAAGGTTTTCTATTTTCATAGCTTTTGATTGCACTTTGTTTGCTTTGGTTACAATTCAACTCAATTTGAGAATGAAATTCATATCCACTCACATAGGTCAAAATCGTAGAAATGTTTTAAAATCATGAAGATGGCGTCGTAAAATCGCTCCATATAAAATGTATAGGAAAATTAATTTTCTTCATAACTTTTTTATCGCAAAAAATAATCAAACTAATCAGAATGCCCGGCCCCCTGCAAAACGTCTTGGACCACCCTATTCGTAACCACGGAGGGTAGCTGTAAATTTACATGTGGTAAGTATTTTTTTAGGAATAAGTGTACATTTGCTTAAAATGTTTATGAAAAATAAAGAATGCATTATTGTTGTAAGAAAATAATAACATTTTGAACCAACTTACATCAGTTTTTTAAAGAAAAATGTACACATGCAGTCGATGTTAATAATATTGAAAAGTGGTAATTACGTAACCATATTTGTCCTAATATGTCTTAAATATGTAAAACTTTTCCTGTAAATAGTTTTATTAATCAAACAAATCAAATTAAGCGCCTTTTAACAATATGTAATGACTGACCAAAAGCATTCACTGTTGTTAAAAGCTAGTATTCCCGAACTCTATCACATTCCACCACAATTTTTAATTTTTTGTATGTTTTTCCATGTCACACAGATTCTGATTGACATAACACCGATAAGAAGCCCAACGGCTACAATTTTGAAAAAAAAAAACTGAGGGGGCCAGCGGCAGGAGGATTGCGAGTTGGGGGTCTCAGTATGGTTTGTCTCTGACTATACTATGTTTTAAGTTCGAATTTGAACCAACCATAACATCCACCAAATTTTATAGAAATCGGCAGATGGGGATGGTAGGTAATAGGTTTTGATATTAGCTTAAGAACAAAGCGACACCATTTTTAAGTACATTATAAGAAGATGAAGATTACGTCACTTCTGTTGCATCGGCAGAAACTTCACAGCTACAAAGTCCCTATAACAGAAGATGCATTTTGCATTCTTCCCTGAATTGTTCATTCCGACGACCATCGACGGTCGTTACGACTGCGAATCGTTACACACGAATACGTGCTGCACGAGTGAGTAGGGCTGCCCGACAAATTAATCAGAGAGCGCCAAAGCAAAACTTGACTGGGGCTGGTTCAGATGTTGTTGGGGTACGCATAAATATACATACAGCTCGATGCACATTATATGCTTTGCAATTTTTGACAATTTTCTACAAATCAAAGTAAAATTGACAAATTATTACAAAATTTATTATTTTACTTACGACTCCTGCGACGAATCCATTTTATTTGTCGGTTTAAACTGAAATGTGATTGCATCATAATCATTAACGATGCTCTGTTTGCTTTTATTTGCGCAGTTGATGCGTTCACAATGAGTTTTAGAAAAGTATGCTTTGCATCATAGTAGTCGCGCCTGCGTTTTGGAATGCTTGATTAAGCAGTACTGCGTCAGTACTGGGTTTTGGAATTCAGCCACACTTGTCGAAAGTAAGAGTTGTATGTATGAGTTTATTTTTGTTGTTTTATAATTTTCTCACGCAAAGGCGTTTTTGGTAGTATGGCACAGCTTTATATTAAATCGCCAATAACTCGGGCCCCAAGCAAAATTTCCAAAATCGGAGAAATTAATTTTCTTTATTTCTTACAACCAAGTTTGAAGTCGATCGGATAAAAAATAGGAATTTTCCGATACAAACTTTGACCCCACTTGGAGTTCTATTTTTCTCGCTTCTTAGTGCTCACTTACGCCATAAAAGGAAGTTTTCTTTAAAATTTCAGCTACCTAGCTCTTACCGTTTGGGCTGTGCGTTGATCACCTATGAGGACAAATTTTTTTAAATATGGAAGATTATTAAATTCTCTTACAGATTTTCTAAACTTATTTTTTAAGTTGTTAAGTATGGTTTTGTCGCTTGGCGACCTTGTCTGTTGCTAACGATTTCTAGAATTCCTATTATCTTTAATGATTTCACATATTTCGCGAAGGTACGAGTTTTGCTTAATTTTGTTTCTTCTTTTATGAGTAGCAGCCCTTGAACTTTTTTTTGTATGTTGTGTATTTTAACTGCTTCTTCTGTTAAGTCTTCTGTTTGAATAGCTGATGATAGTTGGATTCTTTCTCCCAACTCCTGTCTTATTTTAATTCCAATCAGTCTGTCTATTAAATAATTTTGGACTTTGTTCTTTTATCATTATTTTATCGTGTAAAAAGTACTAAGGAGTGATCTGATTGAAGATTTTTTGGTCCCTTCCAATTAAGCTCAAATTTGGGAATATTTTGCAAACATTTGTTCTAAACCAATTAATTTTGTTAATTTGAGCAATAGCAAAGACGCGAATTGGATTTATCCATATTTTAGTAAAGAAAGTGTTCGATTCGGTAAAATAGAAATCAAAATATTAAGCTGAAAAAAAGTAACATTTTGAAAAAAGGACTTTAAGCTAAATATATTAAATACATTAAATAAAAAAATTGTTCTCTGTTGTTTGAAGTATACCAATCCTATGCCGCACTTCTATTTTCTCGGTTCAAATCAACCATATTGAATAAAAAAACCCAAAAGAATTCAATCAAATTCCTGGGGAATTTTCGTTCACGACACCAATTCATTCCGGGGCGAATTTGTTCCCTTTTTTAAAATTCATATGAGACTATGTTTCTGGGCTTACAAGTTAGAATATTTTGTTATTTGTTAAAATAACGTATCAACAAAAAATGAGAAGAGGTCAAAAGGAGCGGAAGATGGATTAAACTCGCAAGCTTAGTAGATAAAGTATGTTACTGTTTTCTCAGTGTGTTTTTTCTTCCATTAAAAATGCATAGTCTGCGCATAGGATGTCATTTTCTTCATCAAAGCTTTCAGCGGTTAAAGGCAACACCTGAATCTTCTTCTGTTACTGTTGAATTCCTTTGCAGCAATAGCGGTAAAATTTGTATTTCTGAATAGAAATTTGTCGTCTAAGAAATTAACCACTTAATTGAAGTATAGCCTAAAAAAAATTGTCAATATTGTAATCGATATCGAAAGTAATGACATATGAATATGTAGGCTACTTATATCTTAACCGGATATCATGGGTGTATCATGGGCGGTACATTGGGTTAGGATGAAAAACCTAAGATCTAAAAAAAACTCTAAAAACGGTATAAAAATATAAAAATTGGCTGTTGCGACGCTAGGCCTAGCTTCTAACAACTATTCGTTTTGTGCAAGCTTTTAATTTTTGGAACGAATGGAGGGGGGGATTTACAATTGTATGCCGAGTCCAAACGGCTAATTGTTGAGAAGCTCTTTCATGACAGTTTTGCTCTCGGGTGTTCGCAATAGGTGGCGCAGTGAAAAAAAAACTAAGATGTAACTTTGTTCTTTCGGGAATCGGGAACCGGGGACCCCTCGCTTAGTAGTCCAACACACTTACCACTAAACCACTGCGCTTACCTGAAAACGGTATACTGATGTAAAATATGGCATCAGTTGGCTATGACTCGAAGTAGGGTTTGTGATATACCGATATCTTAACATAGATTTATTATGTAAGAATTCAGAGATTTGTTTTTGAATTTACACGTCGATGAACGTGTTTGGCAGTTGCAAATGAAGTGAGAGTTTCTGATTGTCTGAGCTCTGAGCTCTTATTGGTTGCAATTATTTTAAAGTTCATGATTAATATGGTTGAAGAAAGAAGAAGTAGGAAATATTTGCTACAAAGGAGTTTCTAGTAGTTGTAATTGCTTTTTACTATGCTAGTGCTGTAATGCTTATAAAACGGTTTTATTTGAATTTCTCTAATAAAAACGAAGTACGTGGTCTTACAAAGAATTCTTATGTTATCCTAAATAAACATATTAGTCAAAATCCTTAAACCTGATTACTTGGTTTTTAAAGTTTTATCCAAATCGAAGCTGGCGTTTTCGAGATATAAACAATTTTCAAAATCAGCGTTTCCGCTGATTCGAATGGAAAATTAAGAAATCCAAGTACGAATTTTGATCAAAATCGTTGTTGACGATTGGCCTTGCTATGTATTGATTGTCATCGCAAAAGCAAATCGAATGGCAAACTGAATATGCTTGAACTGGAATGGAAGATCAATTGGAATAATCGGAACATGGGGCATAAGAACTTTCTCTCTTTTGAATTTGTCCTTGATGATCGTCGCTTGAATGAAATTATTCATCAGTTTCTTGACGGACAACCGTGTACCATTGCACAATTTCGTATGATTAAGATACCGCGACATAATTATAATCGATCCTGCCTTTAGCTGCGGCGGAGTTGCTGGTACATCAAGCGAGTTCAAAAATTCCGTCGGATCAGTTTCTTGACGGACAACCGTGTACCGTTGCACAATTTGGTATGATTAAGATTCCGCGACATAATTATAATCGATTCAGCCTTCAGCTGCGGCGGGCTTTCTGGTACATCAAGCGAGTTCAAAAATTGCGTCGGATAGTCGCTTCAACCTCGTCGGTCACTCGATGAACGGATTTGTACGAATGTAATTCTCCAGCGATTTTACTTTGAATAATCAAATTCAGCTATCGACGTCCTTATTCTTCGCTGCTAGTATTGCCCGTTCACTAATCCAATCGAGATTTTCATAATTTTGTACAATGCCGGGGAACACTTTGGTGATGAGTTCCTCCTTCGATGATGTGAACTCGCAAAAATTAGCAGAGAACGATATCAATCTAGTCGAAACATCAACATGAATTTAACAGTTGCCAAGTGCGAGCAGAACGACCAGAAGCCGATTGGTCGTTCTGCAATGCGTATCTTATCTTCGTGGTCAATTTCAACTTCTTGCCTCCACAAAAAAGACGATTTCAGGCAGGCATTGGTAGCGGTAGATTTCGGGATGAAGGGAAGCGTTTGACGAAAATCTCCGGAGAGCAATATCATAGCCCCACCAAATAGTCTCGAATCACCTCGTAAATCTTTCATTGTTCGGTTAACTGCCTCCAAAGCTCATTTATGCGCCATCGTGCATTCATGATTCATCCCAAATGATAATTTTGCATTCTCGTGTATATATATCAATTTCGCCGTAGCTGAATTCTTGGTCATTGTGCACGTTGGCTTGTCAACCGTGAGGAGATTCATGGGCAGCTTCAAAGCGGAATGTGCAGTTCGAACGCCTTCCAAAACAGTGTGGCAGCAATGCCAGAGCATGCAACAGCCAGTGCAATTTGAGATCTTGACCGAATTGTTGCCAGAATCAACGAAATGACGAAATGAGCTAATACATTATGGCTCTCCCATCGGGAGCATCGAGAAAGTAAATGCCTCCCGTTTTATCTTTATCCCGACTATAGTCTTCCTTCCGTTGTAATTCTCGATGGAATGCATCATGCATCGAACGATTTGGCGTTGGCATTTTCAATATCGACAACAGACTGCCGCACATGAGTACGCACCTGTCATCGTCGATCAGAACTAAAGCTTTGTTGCTCATCTCGCCGTTAATTTCAAGATCGAAATTCGAAGTTGTCGTGCGAACTCTGTGCAAAATGTCGTCAGCCACCTCGCGGTCGGGTTCGAGGGATGAAATGTCGCTATGATGATCGCAAACAATTTACAAATTGGATTTTCGAAAGTGGTGCACAGTACACAATCTATAGTACGCAGGGAAGGTTTGAAGGGCCTCTAATGTTTACCAAAAGCTATAAATCATCAAATTATGCAAAAAAATGCAAAAATTGCTCGAAAAAAAGATAAAATTTTTCGTGTTTCCGGAATTTTTAAAATTTCCCACTAAAAATTTTCAATTTTTTCATTCGAAAAGCCATTCCGGAACAAATCAAATTTCGATTTTTTCAATTTCCCGACTTTCCCGGAGTGTTTTCCTAACATTTTCTTTCATAACAATCTCCTGGCAATTACGAACAACCGACAAAAAAATTGAGCCAAATCGACCCAGCCGTTCTCAATTGATGAATCACTACACATTCTTCACACCATTTTTATATATATAGACTAGCGGACCCGGCAAACGTTGTTTTGTCATATGAATTATTTCTAGATGTTAATGATATCGGAAAGTGGTAAATAAGTAACCATGTTTGACCTAATATGCTTCAAATTTGTAAAACATCTCCTGTAGATAGTTCTATTAATCGAACAAATCAAATTAAACGTTTTTTTTTAACAATATATAAATACTAACCAATGCCTAGCTTTCATTGTTGTTCTAAGGTAGCATTCTCGAACTATCTCCCATCCAACGCTTGAGTTGGCGTATAAGAGATATTTCTTACCACTTCCTTTTTATTAGCGTAAAGTTAATAACAGGTATTCGTTTCAAATGTTAAATCACTCTCTCCTTTTCTCAACCCTGTATACATTTCACACCCTATCTCTCTCATTCCTACGCCTCCAAGACCCCCACCCCACACACCATTGAAATTTAAAATGCGATTATGGGTGAATAAAATGAAATGAAATACAAATTTGGCAAAAGAGCAGGACAAAGCGTTGTAAAAGTGTGTGAAGCGACCCACACACCTCATATTACATACCTGCACCCTCCCCATCGACATCCTTGCAGATGAGATGTTGAGAGTGTACAATAGAAGATCCCTAAACCAAACCGACGCCAATGGTATAAAGATGATCAAAACTGAGGAAAAGACAGCGTCAGCAGCTATGTGGCAAACTCGTTGGGACAATACAACGAAACGCAGATGGACATACAAGCTAATACCGACAATTCAAAACTGGATAAGTCGTAAGCATGGAGACTGCAGCTACAATCTTACGCAGTTCCTGTCTGGTCACGGTGGCTACCGCAAATATCTCCACCGTTTTGGACATGACCGCTTGCCCCGAATGCCCAAATGAAGATGAAGATACGGAGCATGCAGTGTTTTATTGCACACGCTTCACGACATGGAGAATCAATCTGCCCAGTCCATCGCTAGTCATCAACCACATGGTGCAGTCGGAAGTGAATTGGACGGCAATAAGCGAATATATAATAGCTCTACAAAATGAGCTGCGGAGAATAGAAAAGCTAAGGAAAGCAGCAGAAGCTTCGGCAGCAGGTGACATAACACGAATAGCTTGAATGCTAACCAGCCCCGCGAAGTAATACCTAACGGCAGTCCCGCGGGGAGAGTGGTAGAAGTGTACATGGGTGTGGTTTAGTACGTAAGGCGCGAGGCACCGGAGAAACATATCCCGCAAATCGTGCATGCGAGTAGCACGGGCAAACTAGTATCTTTCGAAGATTACACATCCTTTGGAAGCAACAAAAAAAAAAAAAAAACATACCTGCACCCGCTGTACTGTGATGTGATTGCGCATGACCAAGCGAGTTAAACAAAGAGGTGTCAAACGCAGTACTACTCATGGAAGAAAAAAAGAGATACAAACAAAGTTATCTCAAAATCAACTATCAAGTGAAAGTGAGAGCTTTAATAACCCGACATCCCAGATGAAGGAAGTTTGAAAGGGATATTTCACAAAAAGTGCTAGATGTCAAGCGCCTATGGTGAAATGTCAATTTTTCTTATATAAAGTTTGACATGCCGCTTACCGTCGATGATGAATGTAAATTGATACCCTCACACACAATAATTATTTGATAGTTACAAGTCTGCACCATTTTGTGAATATTTAATTCAATTTGTAGGGTTTTTGGTAGTAGTGTTGACTGTTGACTGGTGGAAATGAAAAAAATCTAGTAGTCGGTAGGAATCTTTTAAAAAAATAGGAATGAATAATGACAGCCCTGCAGATTCTTTTATTATTTTTCCTTTAGAATACAGTAGAAATAAAAAATTTAAAATGCAATTAAAAATTAGGGGTAGGTAAGTTGTAGAAGGCTGAAGGACTGAATGTATTCTTTAATGCCACACCATACAAAAATTACCAAAAAAAAATTGTCAAAACAATGCAAATTTTTGTTTGGGGTGAGTCACCCTTAACACTTACGGCCGTATTATTCACTCGGTTTAAAAAGTGGTTTAATTTAGACCGTGGTTCAAATTTTGTTTAAACCATATAAATTTTTAATTCCGTATTATTCACTCAATTTAATCCTTATAAACTAAATTTTTTAAACCATTTATCAGATAAACCACTTTTTAACACGATTTTAAACCGCACTCCGACGACCGGTTTACGTAGTTTTTCTGAAGGTTTAAATCAGTTTTCATAATATTCACTCAATTTTTTGTCTGAATTTGAAGAAACGATGATATCCTCATCAGAAGAGGAAGACGTGCGTATGGTGCAACGTTCGGTTTGACGCCCTTTCCGGATTTATAGAGTTTACTTCTCATGTCAACGAAAGCATGATGAATGGGTTACAAACAGATGTTTTTTATGCTGATTTTTGTAAAGCATTCGACAAAGTTAATCATGTTATCCTGTTAAAAAAACTTGAATTTTATGGATTTCCGCAATGGATTTTGAAATGGATTTCTTCATATCTATGTAATCGTATGCAAAGTGTGAAATTTAATAACTGTTTGTCAAAAAATATTGTCGTCTATTCTGGTGTCCCCCAAGGCAGTCACTTTGGTCCACTCCTGTTCCTCTTATTTATTAACGATCTATGTCCTCTTATTACATATTCAAAGATTTTGCTATTTGCGGATTCATATAGCAACCCACAAGGTTATATTTTCCTACAACATGATATTGACCGCATGCAGGAATGGTGTAAGGAGAACTATATGCAGCTTAATCTTAAGAAGTGTAAAAGCATGACCTTCACGAGACGCCAAAATTCAACCGCGCCAATTTATTTCATTAATGAGGAAGCTGTTGAAAGTGTGGATTACTTTAATGATCTTGGTGTGGTCTTTGACAAAAATCTCACCTTCAATTTACATTTGGATTCCATTGTTAGCAAGGCAAGAAGCCGATTGCGACTTATAAAACGTTTCTCAAAGGAATTAAAGAATCCCTATGTAACCAAAAATCTATACTGTTCTCTCGTCCGACCTGTTTTGGAATACCGTAGTCCTGTTTGGTGTCCGTCCTACGAATCTGGAATCGCAAGAATTGAAAGCATTCAAAAGCAGTTTCTTCTTTTCGCATTACGTGATTTGCCTTGGAACCCCGAAAGTCGTCTTCCATCCTACATAAGTCGGTTAAAGTTGCTGAATCTTCAAACTTTGGAAAAACGCAGAGAGACATCAAATGTTATATTCCTGTTTTGCGTTCTAACTGGTAACGTGAGCTCGACATATGTTCTCAATTTCATAAACATCAATACGAGACCGAGGACAACAAGGAACCCAGTTTTTTTATACCAAAGGACATCTCGGTGTAACTATGGGAGTAATGGTCCCATTAATAACCTAACGAGGGATTTTAATAAGTACTATAATGTGATTGATTCCAATCTCTCTAAATTTAATTTAAAAAAAATATTGAAAGAAATGTAAACAGTATGTTTTATTAATAAGCTTTTTATAATCTGTTCATTTGTGATTAACTGTGACATTAGTTTTGTAGTTAAATAGTTAAATAAATAAATTAAATAAATAAATATATCCATTGTACTGCCAAAACAGACACCTTACATTGCTGTACTTAGTTTTCCCGTCTTTCAAAGAAAGATGAGAAGGAGATTCAGAGTGATGGTGGTGTCGCTCAAGCCCAATACATTTAAGTGTTTGGCAAAAGCTTGGTGGCCCGAAAGGACACACACAACCCACAAGCAGTCCACGGTCGAACCTCCTGAAAGACAGAAGGAAAGACAAGGACCTTTTGCAGATAGCCGGATGCAGTCGTTCGGTCTCTCTACACTCAGCACAGTCACGCCACATACACTTGTGCTCACGAGAAACCCAAGAAACGCAGGTTCAGGTCCTGAGGGAGCTTCTTCTTAACCCAGCCTGGCAAGCTATTCAACGATCTCGTTTCCCTGGATACCAGTGTGACCTGGGAGCCAGACAAGTTTCACTGTGTTTAGCCTTCCGACCAAGTTCAGAGAAAGCTTGAGTTCAAGCACTATCTTGGACGAGGTAAGAGGGTTGAGCAGCACTTTTAGTGGAGCTTGGCTATCACTGCAAACGCATATGCTTCTAGCCCTCCACCTGTTTGTCACAATATAGTGCATAGCCATAAGGATAGCGAAAATCTCCTCTTGGAAGACAGACGCATGGTAACCTAAGGGGTTATGTAGTCTAATGTTCTCGATTTCCACGAAGACTCCAGAACCAGACTAGTGTCCGTCCGTGAATAATTCCGGCTCCAGAAATAAGCCTTCTATTGCCTTTCGTGTAGCCATTTTATAAATTTTACAAATTGTTCCTGTAAATAAATGAAAACCACAACTAAAAATGAATTGAAACACTTCAGAATATTCTCATACCTTCATAATAACAGGCATACTTTGCCCAACTGTCAAATGCGAGGTTTAAAATAGTTTTTAGTACTTAAAATAAACCAATATAATCCAAAAGCTTAAACCAGGTAAACCGAGTGAATATTACGTAGGCAGGTTTAAATTTTTCGGGTTTAAAACATATGGTTTAATCAGGTTTATTTTCTTGGTTTAAAAGCGTTTTAACCTCGTTTTTAAACCGAGTGAATAATACGGCCGTAAGGGGTATACAAATAAGTTATAAACAGTTTAAACACTAAAACTCTGACACGAGATTTTTATATATAGGTATATAGATTAAATTCTTAAAAAATTACATTTTTCGACAATAGTTGGTTAAACGAAACTTAGGGAAAAACTTAGTTTGCTATCAGGTTAGAAATGACCATAATATCTACCTTAAAAATTAATTTTTGTTAAAATCGTATAGACCGTTTTTGAGATATAGGTATGCAGCCCAAATATCAATTTTTTGAGCTGTGGACGTCAGGAACGGACGGACAGACGGACAAAATTGCGAGACCCACTTTGTTGAGTTCCTCTATCATCGTAATGTCAGATTTGATTAAAATCTGGAGTTCGATTTTTTGTACGAATACAATATCTTTCTCTTCCTACGTATACGAGAAAGTTAAAAAAACAACAACTTTATACACATTGTGTCATACACTTGCAACTCATTGTTTGGTATTTTCTATACTACTAGTATATGTATCTATATAACGAAGCGTATGCTTACAGTTCTATTGTCGTCGATGCATTCGAAATGAGCTATCCAGATACCGTGCCTATAAGTTGTTGGTTGTTGCATGTCACGCAATTCACACGTATATTAAGCGGAGAATGTTGATGTCGTGGCACACATTTTTTGTGCTTATTAGATTTTCATGCATATTTATTCTTGAAGCAGTTGTTTGGTTCAACTAAATTGAAGCGAAGAAACCCAAAAATGTCCTGTTAAAAAGGGAGTGAATAGATATATCTCAGAAGACATAGTAAACAACGCATTATTAGAGTAGGTAAAGAAGCAATCAGGGTAGGGGCATACCATGCAGTTGTTTTTGCTTTATTACTCCGTTAAATAAAATTCTAGTTTGTAAGTTCAAGGGTGTGGCTTTCGAGTCCTTGGGGATGTTATTTTGTAATGTGTGCTGACTAAAGGATATTGTACAACCAACACACCCTGCAATGTCTTCATTTCGTCTAGCCGTAAAGTCAAGAATAATAATTTCATTAAGCCAGCATATTAGTCGGGAAATGTATCGCATGTCACCATACTACCCAATTCCTTCGGTTTTTTTTAATACACTCACATGTACCTACGCATAATTAACTGATTACCTCTGCATCAGCAATTAAACCATTATGTAATCCAATGAAATTGGGTGCGGTTTTCGAATTTTTGAAATTAACACCTGTTTACCATAACGTGGTAGGGTACGCTTATCTATTCTATAATGAGCCGGCAGTTTTGATGAAGTCTTTACAAGTCGAAGAATAGATATTTCTTGAAACGGTGCTGCAAATTGTGATAAGTGGCGTAATTATGGAACTGTCAATATAAAACCAAGTTGAATAACATTGCAGTGCAGGATGAGGTTCATATTTTTTTATGTCGAAATACCACTTATTATACAGGCCAGCTTTAAAGGTCATCCGGTATAACGTATAAGCATAACTTAATATGGCTAAAAAAATGTATATCGAAAGGCTTTAAAACAATTACTAATCACTCGTTTGCCAAGTGATACAAATTTTACCATTTTAGTGACCTGCCTTAAACACAACATAGTGGAAAACAAATTAAACACAGCATTGCATCTCTGCGCAATCTTCCCAACATCAAAATAACAAGCGAATATGTTATGTTTAAAGCCGTGAAAGTGGCTCTTAACTATTTGCCTTCGCTTATCTAGGTAGGTATAAGATTAACTGTAAAATAGTTAGCTAAGATAACTTTCACTATTTTTCGCCTTGAGTTTAATTGACCAAACTATCAATCGACTTAATATATATTTATTCAAACTACTGATGCAATAAAATGTTCCTAAAAGCCTTAAGCGTTACAAAAAATATTTCTTGTTTACCTCTTTTCCAAGAAGTCCAGTAGGTAATAAAAATTATTCTACACATTTGGGGCTTCTGCACTGATTAGGGTGTAATCAAAATAGAAGGGGTGAATACGTATTTTAAAGACGCACACATACATTTCACCATACAAACAACACAATGTCTAATGATTTTCCGGATTGAAATTTAGAAAAGAAAATTCGGACGCTTCCTCTCGACAAAGTCTGAAGTAATCCGTGATGTAAAATGAATGACGGGGAACCATACCATACCAAATTCTTAATCTCGATTCTGGTACACGTGCAGGGTATGAAACCGAGTTCCCTCATTAAAAAAAAAGAAATACAAAAGTAAAATTGAAAGTCAATCTAGGTCCAAATGTCAGGGGTGCAAATGAAAGGCATCTAAGAGAGGAATGTGTAAAGTAAACTACAGCAAATACAGCTTCACCAAATTCCCCCATTATACATACTAAGGCTCATTGCATAATGAATGGTCATCTACAAGTTTGTAGGTAAGTGGACTCGCCATGTATTAATATATTTCAGTAATCATCCAAAACGAATTTAATACTTAAAAGCGGAATCCAGATTTCTAATAAAACAAAACAATGCTGGTCATTCTTAATACATACTTCCTGATTCATGGTCAGGTCAGTGATCGATTTTGTTTAGATATTGCAATGCTATCACATGCAGATGTTGACTGGCTTTTGAAATATAACGAATAGCTTAAGAAATAACTCTTGATATACTCTATACACCGCACTTCCTTCCCCAGGCTAAATAGAGTGGGGTGGTCAAACAGGAAAATCTCCTTTGTCGAATCAAAATGTTTTCATTCCAATTCAAACTGATTAGAATAGAGGGTAAACTACTATAGTTTCAGAACAATTTTCAAATCGGGTAAGGTATCGGCACAAATCTACACGTAAAAGTTTTCAAATTATTTTCAGACACTCAAATCTTTAAGAAAGACCACCTTCCTTCAAATATCAAGAACAACTTTCCCATCGGCGACTACTGCAAATCTTCTTCGCATCGGAAGGGTAGATAAATGTTGGTACACGTATGTGCAAGAAATCAACACGAATTATTTTTTCTTGTCCGTAGTTTTAGCTTTTAGGCAAAGTTTCTCATACGTAAATACATAAAATACACACATACCTACCTTTAGGCTTGAATGGGTACTTGGTGTTGAGTGTTATTTTCTTAAAAGCATATTATCCTAAACGTGAGACCGATAGTGGAATAGTTAAGATTACCTCTATACTGCCTTTGCCATTGAAAATATATTAGAAAATTACGCTCAGAGATGAGGTAACGGTAACTGCTATTTCTGCATCTTTTGTTTTCTTTCTGTATTGTTTCCTTTTGAGCAGCAACCAAAGGGGCATTTATCTTGTGTAATCGTATAAGAGGTATCACGAAACAGGTTTGGTTTCGATGAACACATTACCTACATGGGATAAAGGGATCGTGACTTTGTTAAATTCCCCACTTTTAAATGGTGGGTATCGGGTTATTGTTCATAATGTATCTTATTATGATCCGGACGTTATTATTTAATTTTAGATAAGGATCACAGCACCTTTAGGGTGCCCGTATAGCTATTAAGTAATTTTACTGCCATTCAGCTTGTGTGAATACTGGATATTTCAAGTCAAAGAAAATAATGAGCTAAAACTTTGGTTCGTAGTTTCTGCTACACTACAGAAGGCAGATATTCCTGTTTGCGTTCTATAGGTCCTTAATTTCTATAGAAATAATATACTAAAGTGCAGTTTCTTGTTTGAAAAGTATTATGTCACAACTCGACGTGTACAAAATCCCAGTGCCAGCTGTTTTGTTTTTAATTTGACCCTTTGTAAACACTGGACGATTTTGTATTAGGCATAGAAGACGAAATTATTCAAAGCGTGGCAGCTTTGAAATCAAACCCCATAGATAAGAATGGCGAACCTTAGGACAGGGGGAATGTTTCCCCACTTTCTTTTCTGAACTTTTCAGAATCATATATTGTAAAATACTTATATATACATTTAGCCAGTACCTTTACGCTAATGGTGTGATATCCAAAATCGCATATTTCCAATTTCAAACAAAGTGCACGACTGGGTCGCACGAATTTTTCTTGTTCCTTTTTGGTTTATTAGGTAGGTAGGGAAAAGCCTCAACGCGATACTAAATAAAATAAACCGATATGGCAGTAGGTACATATCGAATAACCACGAGAGTTTTTGTTGAAGCTTAAGCTCTCAATAACAGGCAAAAACAAGAGCAGAAGATTTTTCAATCGTATAAATTCTAATAGTTTGCAGGTTATTTTTAGGTGTGTATATATTAAATATGGATAAAGAAAGAGTGGAATTAGGTGATATTGGCTTAAAAGAAGTTTTTCGTAGCTGCAGTTGGATTTTTAGTGGAAATGGGGAAATGGACTTAATAAAAATATAGCCTGTGAACAGGGTTTGTGATTTAGGTAATCATTTTTGAAAAATATTTGTACATATATTGCAATGTTTGGTTCGAAAAGTGGGTATTGTTCTTTTCTAACCTACTTACTTAAAAGGGCGCTACAGTCCAGGGTGGACCTGGGCCTCAACCAACAAGCGTCCCAACAGCGCGATCTTTAGCTATCTGTCTCCAATCTAGTACGCTAAGTTGGTTAAGGTCCCTTTCCACTTGCGTGCGACACCTGAGTCGCGGTCTTTCTCTACCGCGGGTGTGTATTCGAAGATCTTCCGGGCCGGAGCATTCGTGCCCATTCGCTGTACATGACCCAGCCACCTCAGTCGTTGGACCTTCACTCTTTTGACTAGGTCGATGTCGCTGTACAGCCCATACAGTTCGTCGTTATATCTCCTTCTTCAATCACCGTCAACGACGGGACCGAAAATCACTTAAATAATTTTTTTTTTCGAAACAACCGAGGGTTCCCTCATCCGCTTTGAGTCCGTGGCTCTGCGCCATATAGCAGGGCTTGGACGATTAAGGTCTTATAAAGGGTTACTTGCCTTTTTAGCCTAAATAAACAGCGATTGGCAAGAGTTATTCTACGTTTAACCTCAGCGCTGGTGTCCTTATCCAAGTTCATAGCGGAGCCTAGGTAGACAAAGTCCTTAACCACCTCAAAGTTATATCTGTCTATTGTGATGTTCTGTCCGAGCCGTCGGTGTTGGGTGTCCTTTTTAGTTGACAGCATATGCTTCGTCTTGCCCTCATTGACCGCCAAAACCATCTTCGCCGCCTCAGTCTCAATACTCACAAACGCGCTATTTACATCACGCTGCGTTCCGCCAATTATGACCATGTCATGGGCGTACGCGAGTAATTGGACGAACTTTTGAAAGAAGTCACATGATAACGCATCGCCTTGTCTAAATCCTTTTTTGACATCTAAGGTCTCGGTGAGTTCTTTACCAAATTTGATGGAGCAGTGTGAATTCTCCATCTTCATCCTGCACAAACGTACGAGTTTAGACGGGATTGCCAAACATTGCTCTAAACAGCTCGTCCCTTTAAACGCTGCCATAGGCGGCCTTAAAATCGATGCAAAGGTGGTGGGTATCGATTTTAAGTTCCTGTGTTTTGTTGACTTTTCTGCCCTGAAGCCACACTGATATAGACCAATTAAGTTGTTTTCCGAAAGTCTTGAGACTAGGCCATCTGCTCCAGCGGCTTTGTTAGACTTAAGCCTAGATATAGCTATCTTCACCTCGTTCAAGTCGGGCGGACCGCGGACGGTAAAGTCAGAAAGGCCACATCGTGTTGTAGCAAGGGGACTCCATCCCTCATGCACCAAAGAAGAGGTTATAAATGAGCTCCAAGCTAAAGGGTTTAAAATTCTTGATACCGTTAATATCATCAAGAAGGAGAAGCAACAGACGGAAGAAAATAAGGACATCCTGGTAAGGCGTGGACTTCCGCTCTTCAGCCCGGCTAAGGGCTGGTTCAGATGGCAGCACAGTAGGCATTATTAAAACAAAAATAAAAATTAACAACAAAATCTAGTGGCGTTCTTGATGGTCAGAGGCAGAGGAGAAAGGATATGGAAGGGGAGTCTTAAACGTTGCCAATCTGACTCCTTGGCCAATTACCACCCACACCCACCATGTAAGTACATTGGCCCATGGTTTTTGCGATCCATCCTAAATTAGAGTTACATCTATTCCTGCAATTCACGCAGGTAATTAAAATTCAAATTAAACGATCATGTATTTTACAAACATTCAGATTATAATTTCGCCCGGTATAGTGAACCTCTGTTGATATAGCGAACTACGCAATTTTGTGAAAAAGAAAAAAATTATTTACATAATGTGTATTAGGTAAAAACTCCCGCTCGAAATAGTGAACAATTTCAATATATTGAACAGACGTGGTTTTTATTAGTTCACTACATCGAGCGCCCCAATGTTTCTTAAAAATCCAACGACAACCGTGTCTATAAGTCTTATGTTCATGGTATGAACTCATTCTTCAATCAATATTTAACAATATTAGAAATCTATATAAAGTTACCTATTTAATTATAAAAACAATTGCGACCGAGACGTCGGGCCACTGGCCTTTTGGTTTTTTTTTTTGTAGGTAATTGTTTCCCGGAGCAAAACACAAAATCATAAATGATTTTAAAATAACATTATACGAGAAAGTTAAAAATAAAATAAGTATTAACTTTTGTTTTGTATTTCCTGAAAAATGTGAGTAGTCTTTTATATATATACAAAATACAAGCTGTATCCGCCGGCTTCGCCCGTGCAAAATGTGGTTTCAGAATATTTGATGGATGCGAAATTCGTTTCAAATATTTAATCAATCACTCTCTCTTGATCCTGTATACATTTCACACCCTAGAAATTTCGCAAGAGAGCAGGATAAAGACGGTGTAGGGTGGAAAAGTGTCTGAAGCGTCCACACACCTCACATTACATACCAGCACTGCCCCCGCTGTACGTGATTGCGCATGACCAAGCGGGTTGAACAAAGACGTGTCAAAGACAGAATACTCTACTGCTACTCTACTTAGGGAAGAAAAAGAGAGATACAAATTAATGTTCTTTCAAAATCAACTATCCAGTGAGAGCACAGCGCAGCGTGAAAAAACACTCCCTTCCGGAAATCAGCTACACGGAACAAAAAAGTCAAGTTCCTACATCCTACATGCCTGAAATAGAAGACCTCATATAAGAAAAGAGGAGTGCGCGTAAGAGATGGCAACAATCCCGCGCACTCCCTGATAAAACTTATATTTGCAACAAACTTAAAAATGAGCTATAGGATCTAAGAGGGCTTGACTGCTGAAAACAGCTGAAAATACTCACTATAAAAAAGCCTTGAAGTCCATAAGGAAACCAAAAATGCACTCGCCACCAATAAGAAAAGCTTATGGCGAATTGGCAAAAGGAGACAAAGAAAAAGCGGATGTATTTGCCGAGCATCTTGAAGAAACATTCAGGCCGTTCGATTAACGAAGAACCGAATGCTAATACGGGATCCGACAACTATAAAGTAAAAGCCGTATCTTTGTCCAAGCTTCGAATGACAATAAAAATAAAATAAATAAATATTTTGGCGCGACAGGTCTATGGGACCCAAGGCCTAGCTTCTCTCAACCATTCGCTTTGTGTGGGTTTTCAATTTTTTGGGACGAATGGAAGGGATCTACAATTTTACGCCGAGTCCAAGCGGCTAATTGAGAAGCTCATTCATGACAGTTTTACTCTCGGATGTTTGTCAGACGTTCGCGAGAGGTGGCGCAGTGGAAAAAAACCTTAAGATGTAATTTGGCCCTCTCGGGATACGAACCTGAGCCCCTCGCTTAGTAGCCCAACACACTACCACTAAGCCACTGCGCCGAATGACAATAAGAAAGTTGAAAAATAACAAAGCTCCAGGATACGATCTAATCACTGGCGAAGTTCTGAAGAAACTACCAAAAAGAGTAGTAGTTAAGCTGCTGTACATTATAAATGCTTCTCTGAGACTTTCATATGTTCCAAGACCGAAGACCCAATTTATGAGAAACTTCTGCTAAAACGATTACAACCAGTAATTGAAGAAATACGCTTGATACCAGATCATCAATTCGGCTTCCGGGTTAAAAATTTCACAATCGATCAGGTTTATCGAATAAAAAATGAAATTGAGAAAGTTCTAGAATGCAAAAATATTTGCTCTAGCGCTTTTCTTGACGTATCGCAAGCCTTCGGCAAGGCATGGCACAAAGGCCTAGTGTATAAGCTAAGATCAATTGGAATGGAATATGTGGGATAAGAACTTTCTCTCCTTTGAATTCTTGATGATCGTCGCTTGAATCAAATTGTTCATCAGTTTCTTGACGGACAACCGTGTACCGTTGCACAATTTGGTATGATTACGATTCCGCGACATAATTATAATCGATCCTGCCTTCAGCTGCGGCGGAGTTTCTGGTACATCAAGCGAGTTCAAAAATTCCGTCGGATGAGTTTCTTGACGGACAACCGTTTATCGTTGTACAATTTCGTATATGATTAAGATTCCGCGACATAATTATAATCGATCTTGCCTTTAGCTGCGTCGGAGTTTCTGGTGCAATGCAATTCTCCAGCGATTTTACTTTGAATACTCAAATTCAGTTATCGACGTCCTTATTCTTCGCTGCTAGTATTGCCCGTTCACTAATCCAATCGAGATTTTTTGATTTTGTGCAATGCCGGGGAATACTTTGGTGATGAGTTCATCTTTCGATGATGTGAACTCGCAAAAGTTTGCAGAGAACGATATTAATCCAGTCGAAACATCAACAGGAATATGACAATTGCCAAGTTCGAGCAGTTGTCTCTAGAATTCAGAAGCCGATTGGTCGTTCTGCAATGCGGTTATCATCTTCGTGGTCAATTTGAACTTCTTGCCTACACAAAAAAGACGATTTCAGGCAAGCATTGAGTTCATCGATAGCAGTAGATTTCGGGATGAAGGATCTCCGGAGAGCAATATCATAGCCCCACCAAATAGTCTCGAATCACCTCGTAAATCTTTCGTTGTTCGGTTAACTGCCTCCAAAGTTCGTTTATGCGCCATCGTTGATTCATGATTCATCCCAAATGATAATTTTGCATTCTCGTATATATATATCAATTTCGCCGTCGCTGAATTCTTGGTCATTGTGCACGTTGGCTTGTCAACCGTGAGGAGATTCATCGGCAGCTTCAAAGCGGAATGTGCAGTTCGACCGCCTTCCAAAACAGTGTGGCAGCAATGCCAGAGCATGCAACAGCCCGTGCAATTTGAGATCTTGACCGAATTGTTGCCAGAATCAACGAAATGACTAATGTATTGGATGTCCCACCGGGAGCAATCGTACACGTTCTTCTGCTCGGCATTCAAAAGCTGCACATCTGTTTGGACTCTTTCGGCTAGTTCATCCCGATCATAGTCTTCTTCCTTCCGTTGCCATTCGCGATGGAATGCGACGTGCATCGAACGATTTGGCGTTGGCATTTTCAATATCGACAACAGACTGCCGCACATGAGTAGGCACATGTCTTCGTCGATCAGAAGTAAAGCTTCGTTGCTAATCTCATCGTTGATTTCAAGATCGAAATTCGAAGTTGTCGTGCGAACTCTATGCAAAATGTCATGTCAGCCACCTCGCGGTCGGGTTCGAGGGATGAAATGCCGCTATGATGATCGCAAACAATGTACAAATTTAATTCACTGGCATAGAAAAAGTTGCATTGGCGAGGTTGAGTTCAAATGTGTATCGTTTTCGAGCAAATTTAAACATTGTAAACCTTTCGAAAAGTGGCGCACAGTACACAATCGTGCAAAAATTCGTCGAACATTTTTTCGTGTTTCCGGAATTTTCTAAATTACCCACTAAGAATTTTCTATTTTTTCATTCGAAAGGCCATTCCGGAACAATTGCACAAAAAATTCCATACAAAAAATCAAATTTCGATTTTTCCAATTTCCCGACTTTCCCGGAATGTTTTCCCAACATTTTTTTCATAACAATAATCTCCTCGACGCAGTGGCTTAGTGGTAGTGTGTTGGGCTACTAAGCGAGGGGTCCCCGGTTCGAATCCCGAAAGAACCAAATTATTTCTTAAGGTTTTTTTTCCACTGCGCCACCTTTCGCGAACGTCTAGGCCTTGGGTCCCATACAACTGTCGCGCCAAAATATTTATTTATTTATTATTTTAACAATAATCTCCTGGCAATTACGAACAACTGAAAAAAAATTTGAGCCAAATCGACCCAGCCGTTCTAAATTGATGAATCACTATACATTTTTCACACCATTTTTATATATATAGATTTAGAGAAAAACTGAGTTTGCTATCAAGTTAGGAATGACCATATTACATAAAAAATTAATTTTTGTTGCAATCGTATTGACCGTTTTCGAGATAAGCCCACTTTTTAAAAGTACTACCGTTATTCGACTTTTTATCCAAAAACTGTGTATTCAGCCATGTTAACCCCATATAAGCTAGTGCAAGTATACATATTGGTTAAAACCGTTAAAGCCGTTTTCAAGTAAACCATAATTAAATAAAGTCTTAAAAAACAAAATTTTTCCAAAATAGTCCATTGAACGATAATTTAGGGAAAAACTGAGTTTGCCATCATGTTATGATATATTATATCTTGACTATTGTGATAGCAAGATTTTTGAAACATTGCAGCATCCACTCCCACTGGACGGGATCGGACCAGTGGGAGTGGCACCGCCCATACAAAAAATACGTTGAAAATCGTATATCTCGAAAACCACAGATTCGATTGAGTTCAAATTAACACACATTCTTAGGTAATGGCCCAAGAGTATTCCTGTGAAGATTGGTCAAAATTGGACAAAGAGGCGTGGCACCGCCCATACAAAAAATACGTTGAAAATGTTAGATATATCTTGAAAACCGCAGATTCGATTGAGTTCAAATTTACACACATTCTTAGGTAATGGCCCAGCAGTATTCCTGTAAAGATTGGTCAAAATTGGACAAAGAGGCGTAGCACCGCCCATACAAAAAACACGTTGAAAATGTTATATCTTGAAAACCGCAGATTCGATTGAGTTCAAATTTACACACATTCTTAGGTAATCGCCCAGCAGTATTCCTGTGAAGATTGGTCAAAATTGGACAAAGAGGCGTAGCACCGCCCATACAAAAAAACATTACAAATCTAATATTTCGAAAGCCACCTGTTAACTCAGAGTTATTTGGTGTTGCATTGTTTTTATTGTCAGACGATTTCAGACAAACATTAACGCTCTTTCTTTATATTTACGAAGATTTGTTATCATGGAAACTTATTATCAACGGTTGTGCTCAGTTGCGGAATGATCCATCTGATAAAAAATCCTCTAAGCAATTGCTGAAAATTAGAAATGATGCGATGCCAGTTGATGAAACTGGATTGATAACATAGCCACATGATTTTTGCCGTTTTGTACTGTCAAAAGGGGAATTGATTGAAAGTGTTTTCCCTAACATAGCAAAACAGTATAAATGCCATGCGTGGTTGAGTGACAGAGCAATTTTAGCTACTAAGAACAAAGAAGTCAGAGAATTAAACATGGCTATACAATCCACCCGTCGGCGCAGTGGCTTAGTGGTAGCGTGTTGGGCTACTAAGCGAGGGGTTCCAGGTTCGAATCCCGAAAGGGCCAAATTACATCTTAAGGTTTTTTTCCACTGCGCCACCTCTCGCGAACGTCTGACAAACATCCGAGAGTAAAACTGTCATGGATGAGCTTCTCAATTAGCTGTTTGGACTCGGCGTAAAATTGTAGATCCCTTCCATTCGTCCCAAAAATTGAAAACCCACACAAAACGAATGGTTGTGAGAAGCTAGGCCTTGGGTCCCATAGACCTGTCGCGCCAAAATATTTATATTTATTTTATACAATCCAAGATTCCTGGCGACTTGGTTACGTACAAGTCTGTGGATACAGTTAGGTACTAATGAAAAAGATGTTGTGAATTATTCAACAGAATTTTTGAATTCGCTGGATTTACCAGGATTAATAATCAACCCTGTTTATATAATGGTACAAAAATCTCTGTTAAAAGAAATAGGTTACTATTAATAAGGCGCAAGGGCAAACGTTAGGAATTTGTGGACTGAATTTAGAGTAGGTATTCAGTTTACTCACATGGATATAAGTTATAATGTAGCCTGTTCGGGTGTTAACAACCCACTGGTTTTGTATATTTAAACCGAAAATGAAAAAACCAAAAGTATTGTGTACAAAGCATTACAATAAAAACTTTAATCACTGATTTAAATCAATTGAATTTAATTTTTTTACTTTTCTATTTTGCACTACAAAGTGTGCAGGGGGTCCGCTAGTATATATATATTAAATGATCATGGTCGTGTCTTTACAAATAATATATCATAAAAAGCACGAAAACATATTGCTTATAAATTAAGTCGTATTCTTAATAATACAATACCTCTGGAGTGGATCTGAAACTAAGCCCGGGCTTCAGGTTGTTTGACGACTTTTCCTACATATACTCGTGTTGACTGATACTGCATAGGATTAGAATCAAAGACGCTACGGACCGAAACGTTAATCTTCATTCGCTCTACGTGTCACCTGTTTTTTTTACAAGGTTGGGTCTCGAAACTCGAAAACATACCGTCGTTTTGGATTTAATTAGAAGAATCCGAAACATCGTGTTGAATTCCATTTTTCTATGTATAGGTATACAAATATTTGAATTAACAAAAAACTTGCAATTGTATCTACATTATACGTTCAATTACCGATTTATCTTATAAACTAAAAAAAAATTAGGCAGATATTTCATTTGTGAAACTGCTAAGCACCTGTTTAATCATTTTCACTGCCTATCAACGTGAACAGTTTTAAATGGGAACAAGTGACGTTTCATCACTATTTATGTCCAAAATTCTCTTAGAAGTGCTCGTCAGTAGTGGAATGCGCCCTCAAAGTAGCCTGACCCTATGGGTTGTCTGTCAATCACGGAGCTGTTTGACTGGTTTCCTTCAGAACTCAATTTTAAAGTGCCCAAACAAAGTTCAAGTTCTGAATATTATAATGCGAATCAACGACAATTCATAAAAAATGACTGTGCTTATCGAGTTATGTATCTGATCAATCTTTGTATTAGACCCAAAAATTGTTTGTTTCCACGATATATTGAAATATTGAATATTAAATATTGAAATACTGACAATATTTAAATTTAATATCTTAGCTAAAGGAGTCGCTTCACTCTAGTTGCCGTATGCATTTTAAAAACCCCTTAAATTTACGCACGGGTTTATTTCAGGCGCCATTCAACACGCATATTGGGGTTGCAAGATTTTTGTTTGAAGGTGTGGGTTGCTGCAAATGTGCATTCTCTATGAAGGTATGTTTTATTTTTGGTTGTGTCTAACTTTAAACCTCATACCCACACCCACCTCCATCTAGGGGTAATAGATGTCCGCTCGTTTTGAATTTTATAAATACGTATCTACTCGTAGAAGCATACATATGGTTCGAAGTTTGGCTTACGTATAGCAGAGTTAAAAAACCTAGGAGTCGTTAAAAAGTCGATAAATTGCATGCAAGTATGGAATTTGTCCGATTTGATCCCTCTATACTCACCACCCCCACTGAACGGAATGAAAAAAATACTTCATGTGTTTCCGTGTGAGTTTATACATTTATGATTACATATTTCCAAAGCTTTTATATATGAACGCAAATTTGTATGTGATCCTATAAAAACATGTGCGGTCATCAGGTTCCACTCCAGTCCAATAGCATACAATTCCGCATCATAACAAGAATTGCGTAAAAAAAAAACCTACAAACTTTTGCAAAGTGCACGCTACCAAACTAAATGTAGAAGCGATAGGCACACAAAGGCAAATCGAACAGCTCGCAGCCAGGACCTACCTTATCCAATTTTTTAATTTTTTTTTTGTGACTTTGTACTCATCCTATGATTGGATTCACGCTCCAAACACATATCACTTGGTCATCAACTTTGGAGAACAGGGTAAAGGGTACAGCGGCTAACACGACTGAAAGATAGCTATATGAGTATACATATCAAGGTACACAAAAAAAGAAAAAAACAAAGATAGGGGAAGCTATCGTCAAAATCACAATATCCTTCAGCACAAGTAATGCGTATGTGTGCGTGGTAACTCGCATATCCCTGAACTCCATATATATTTTCCTATGCACTTGCATTTATTTTTTGTGTACAAATTACAGTACATTGTAGTGGCCTCCTGCATCTCACTACAAAGCAATTCTCATTTTGTTGTTTCGTGCGTCTACTTCACTCATCCTGATAATTATGCCGTTTTATATTGGAAGAGTTCTTACATTTGTTATTTAAGGGTTTGATTAGAAAGCGTGCAATAATATTATTATATCATTATCAAAATTGGCAATGAATTCGCTAAAAGGATTCATTTCATTTTGTATCGATTAAGTTTAAAACGAAGTGCTTAACATACATACATTAAACTTTAACATATTCCGTAAAAGAATTATCTTTTGTTTTCCATAATAAGGTATCGAGTTTTAAATCAATGTACTAGAGTACATTAGGCACATATGGCCCATCTTCAACATTTTTTTTTAATTTTTTTTTGCTAAGTCATAAAAATGATTTCAACTTTTGACTTCAATAAAGTTTTAATAATAAAAATGAACTTAACAACGAAATAAAAACAGAAACCAACCGAAACTCACTTTCTCTTTTTTCAAAGAAGTGGTTCCCACCTATAGTGTTTAATATAGCCAACCTTTTGTTTTTTCTATTATAACTGCAATGATTGCTTGCATAATTTCTTTCTTATCTTTAAAAAATGTTAAAGCAAAACGTAAGAGTTCAATTAAAATCAGGTGTCCACAAATTAGGTGGACCATATTACACACACTTTGGTTTTTTTTTATTGAAATTCATTTTACAAGTCTAAAATTGTTTTTAAATTCGAATAAAAAAAGAATTAAAGCTTCAGCCTTAGAAAAAGATAATCGAATTTAGGGAAAATCAATAGAAAGCAATTAAAAAAACTAAAAAAATGTCGAATACCTACTTTCAATATCTTCAACAGACAAAACTTGGTTAGAATAAATTAACCTGTTAATGTAAATGTGTTTTATTTTATCAAAATAGTTACCTAATGCACTCATTTTCATCTTTTTTAGTAATGTCGTTTTCCATTGTGACAGAACTTTTTACAGATTCAGAGCAGTTCCTCTGTTGTATGAATCAACTGTTTTTTTTTATTTTATTTTTCCGAGCGTATGAAGGTACGTGAAAAACTTGCATAAGCCACTATCAGCTCATGTGTGAGATTCTTACTTACTAAAAACACATCCTGTTTTTTTTTTTTGTTTAATTATCGCGCTAGGTCGAGACTAGAGAGGTTGGATCCGAAGAATATAGTGCTATTTATAGGCGTTTTTCTTTTTTGGATCAGAGCTGAGCTCTGAACTGAGCGCGAGCATTATGAGCGCGCTCTGAATCGAGCGTGCTCAGATCGTTCAGATGTGTTTAAGAAACACACTTGAGCACAATCTGTCTAATGTGATTGTGTGCATGCATATCTGTGTGTCTTATTCCGCCGGGAAGTTTTCATCAATCAAAAAATGAAAAATAATAATTAATATGGATAAGCTAATTTGTTTTTTGACAATTTACTTATGAAGGCGATTCGGAGGCACATTGCAAGGGCGATGGCCAGCGATAATAGCCTGATCTCAGGGGCTTACTACCCCAACTTAATGTACCACGAGAGTACGCTACGGTCTGGCTTTGTCCCGCCTGAGGCATTTCTCCATGCAGATATGAAAGGCTTAGTGCAGACAAGAGATGGTGTGCCGGTAATTTACCACAGCCACCTCATCTACGACGGGAACGCCGCCAATGCTCAGGAGCTCCTCCGATTTAGCACCGCAATAGCGGATCGGGACATTGTAGATACGGAAAAGCAATTCAAAGAATTTTGGTGACTTGAGGAAGGGGTGAGGGTAGATACGCTCTCCCGGGCTGGTGCGCTACTTATGTAGCATCCTCCTAGTTTTAAGCTAGTATTAAGTTAGCTAGGTTAGATTAGCGGGTCTGTGGGAGGGGCCGGGCTCGTCAATATGATGAGTGCCTTCGGGACTTGACCGACGCTTATGGCCTCGCTCGAGTCCCGGCGGCGCAGATGAACCCAGTTGGCGACTGCCAGGCACCCATGGACGCGATCAGGATGGTGACCAATCCTTAAGATTGCTCACCATTCTGATTATAGGTAATGCAGGTTAAGTAGATTAGGTAGTTTTAAGTAGTTTTAACTACTTTTAAGTAGGTTTAAATAAAACAAATAATAAAGAATTCCAGTTTTTATCAGTTTCTGGAAAAATAAAAAACAAGCAAAAATAAATATCGATAGATTTAAGGCCGAAAGGAAATAGTTTTAAGCATAATGTTAAGTTTAGAGTGCTCGCTTGGAGCCAGTAAGCTAGAATTAAGACCATTGTTAGTTTTTAATTAGATTTAATCGTTTTTGTCTAGAATTAAGTTTAAATAAGAAATAAATAAAAATGAATTAAAAATGCAAAAAAATTCTAAAATAGTTGGATCGTCTGGACGACGTCGTTTTGGACGATTAAACTATGCTTCGTATAACTCGTCCAACTGTCAAATTCAACGACTGAAAGATTGCGATTGAACGATTGCTATTTTGCAATCGTTTGATCGTTTTTGGTGCATTTTCCCAGTTTGATTCGGGCTGAGAGAAATATTAACAAATATTTAAAGGAAACATGCACTTATGTTCTCTTTGGAGAGGACTCACTTTTATCGCAGTGGTAAAAAATGCATTTTTTTGCAACAAAAAAAATTGTGATACAATTGGCATATCTTTTTTAGAATTTCAAATGCATTTTGTTTTACAATGGAAATGCAGTTATGAAATTGCATTCATTGAATCCTTTTTTAACAATAAAAATTCTCATGATAATTGATTTCCGTAAATATCCTCCCACACTTTTGCATGTTGTTGCAATTTTTTCCTCTAGTTCATGGACAGTTCACCATCAAGGTTGAAGAATTGGGTCCATTTCACCCAATTCTTCGACGCAATTTACAAGGGAAAAAAAATTCCATACATTTTCTGTTGTCAGAGTGTGTTTACAGTAGTGTTCAAACTGTTCAAAATTGGAACGATGAACGATTCGATTGAACGATGCTACGATGATGTTACGCGAAGCAAACTTAAAACGAAGTCGTTAAGTTCGATCGTTTTGACGATGATCGTTCAATGGATTACGCGATGAGAGCCCAGGTTCATTTCTTACCTACCTAATTTCAAAATATTTCACCTTGTTCGTGTAGATGTAGGTATATTTCTTTCATATCCTCTTATATTTTAAAGAAGAATCAAATTCAAAAATCTCAAAACAAAAAAAGTTTCACCTCGTATGTGCAGGTTTTCTTTCTTGCACATTCCCTAGCAAAATGTTCGTATGAAAATGGATATGTATGGATAATATTTCTTACCTACGAAAGAGAGTAACAAATTTCTCTTACATTTACAAATAGAACAACTAGCTTTGTGTCCAACCAGGTCCAGGGCTGACGTTTTGTAAATTTTGAAAGGAGTATTTTAGAGGATTAGAGAGGAGTATTTCGTGTTTGAGTGTGAGTGTGTACTCACATAAAAAAATGTTAAGCTTACTTTATTTTGAATAATCTTACGCTTTGTGAACTTTGATTTTGATTTTAAAATTCTCAGACAACAACAGAAATCTTTATTTTTATGTAACTGACAGATTTTTGAAAAAAAATTCGATATTTTCGAAGGGAGTACAATTAAAATGAGGGGAGTACGGGAGTACAATGCTAGGAGAGTACGAATACTCCCTTAGTACTCACTTGGGCAGCTCTTGTCTTATTGTTCTTTATTGTATTATTGTATTTGTATTTTGTATATTGAATATGAAAATATAGGTAGTATTCTCTTCCACTGAAGTGACTTCGAACATTGCACGTCTATTGTAAAAAAAGGAAAGCTGCGACCTGCGAGGGATAAACGGTGTGCAAATATGAAAAAGGGTACTTTCCGTAAATCTTGCACAGGGCGCTAGTTTGGCTGGAGCCGGCACTGAATACAATCCCTTATAATATAGGGATGAGCCGCACTTTCCGACGGATTACAAGCGTAATAGTGCCTTTTAGTTTTACGAGAGACTGTGGGTAAAGTGGGTTTCAGAAACTTATCATATGTCAATCTTTTGTTTTTGAGTAAACAGCTGTAGTTCATAAATTTTTTGCAGTATTCCTTTAAAATGTAACAATTTTAAGCCTTTCCACTATGGTTTAGTTTAAAGTTTAGTGACTATAATATGAAGGGTACTTGCGATGGTATCAAGCCTTTCAAATAGAAGTTTTTTATGTCTGTTCTTCAAGTTTTGCGGATATAACTGAAGACGGTAGAGACAGGATCGGGAGATCTACTAATTTCATTTGCTAGCGCTGTCATTTGGGCATACGTTTTCACGATTGTAACAATCGGGTTCTCCTTTGTCCGTATTTTCTTATCATTTCCCCTCTGGTGTTGGCTTGCGAGTTTCGCACAATTTTCTCAAGAATGATGTTGAAAAAGTCACATGACAGCGCGCTACCTTGTCTAAATCCTTTTTTGACATCAAAGGTCTCGGTGAGATTGTTTCCGACCTTTATGGAGCAGCGAGCGTTCTTCATCGTCATTTGGCAGGGATGCCAAAACTGGACATGGCTCTGTATAGCTCGTCTCTATAAATGCTATAAAATCGATGAACATATGGTGGGTATCAATTTGGACTTCTTGGGTTTTCTCCAGGATCTGCCGTAGTGTGAATATTAGGTCGGTTGTGGACTTACCGGGCCAAGAACCGCACTGATAGGTTCCAATAATTTCGTTGACGTATGGCTTCAGGCGCTCGCACAGTATGGCAGACAGGATCTTGTATGCGATGTTGAAAAGACTAGTTGGCGCAGTTTAGAGGGACTCCTTTCTTGTGCACCGGACAAACGATGCTGAGGTTCCATTCATCAGGCATACTTTCTTCTGACAAAATCTTGGAGGTAAGTTGGTGTATGCTCTCTACCATGTCATCTCCTGCTGCTTTAATTAGGCCGCCTGGTCCAGCAGCCTTGTAGGACTTTAGTTTAGTTATTGCTATCCTCACTTCATTTTGGTCGGGTGGACGGAAATTTGGCTTTCTTCGTCCAGGTTGAATGGTTCGTTCTGCCTGACCCGCCGTCTTCGCTGTAACGGTCTGAAGAAGTGGTTATTCCATATCCTCAACACCGACTGTGACTCTACTACAAGTTTAACTTACTCATCTCTAAAGGTCTCTGTTCGGGTCTTGTTGCCGCTACACGTTCTTTTTACCTGTTGGTTAAACTTGCGAACATTACACCTGGGCCCTGTTTCACCAACCACTTTTCACTTTGCTTTTTGCAATTCTTCACTTTATCTTTGCAAATTTGTTTAACCAAACGCAAATTTGCAAATAGGAAATATTTTTTTTGCAAATTTGAAAATGTTCCCTCTTTGCAAAATTCGTTTCACCAAACACAAATTTTCAAAGTGCAAAACATATTTTTGCAAATTGCAAAGTTTTGTGAATTTGCAAAGAAATCGTCCATTTCCTTTCACCAAACAAATTAGATTTGCACTTTATATTTTAAATCGTGAAAAGTTTGTCAATAACATGCAAAGAAAAAAAATCATTTGCAGTTGAACAGTTGGTGATATAATTAAAAAAATATGTAATAAACCGTTTCGAAGCACTCTTTGAAGACGAAGAGGATACAAATAATGTACAAAGGGTTGTAAAATTAAGGACAAATTTTGAAATTGGAGATAATTTTTCAACCCTGGTTTTCGTTTAACGAAGACGAGTATTGAACGTGTTTTGTCAACGTAGGCTAAAGTTTGACGCGAAATAAGTGCTTAAGTCCCTTGCAACAGATTTTATGCACACTACGTTGGATGGGAAATGGAGGGCAATATCATGGAGTCGCTGCTATGCACGGAATAAGTAAAGCTACAGTCTGCAGAGTAGTACGATAATAGAGAAAGTAAGAAAGAAGAAGGTATCGATAAAACAAAGAACGAGCTAAAAAAAAGGCGTAGAAACAAAGGGAGGGGAAATATTTGCAACATTTGCGTTTCCTTTTGTTCGACGAGCCCACAATCAACCATATGATCAGAGCGATCGGTCAATGCAATATAGCTGGCAAAGTTAGCAAAATATCAAACAATTGCGAACAAAAAACAAATATCGCCGCGTGTGGTAATTCTATTTTATCCATTAGACAGGTAAACGTCAATTACATTCCTTGCAAAGGCAAGTTGTAAATTGTAATAGTCAAACCATATTATATACCTAGAGAAAATATAGAAAAGCCTAGACCTAGAAAGGGGTGGAATTGGAGGAGATACCGATAGTTACGCCCGAGGTAGGTGAAATATATATTTTTTTGTGTATGCATAACGATAATAAGTCAGAGAGATCGAATTTTAACGTCTCCAAGGACGAGGCGTTCCGCTCCCGTTGCTCGGCTTGGACATTAAAAGTCTCAAGCCAGACCGAACCCAACGAGCAGTATTAGGAGCTAGCGCTCTTCTAGCGGTCTCCTCCTCTACAACAATAGTTAGTTGCGAAAGCAAGGTGCTTCGCCAATCTGCGTAAAAGACTATAGTGTCCCATGAAGACCGGGACAGACACCAAAGCAGCAGACATTTTATTGTGAAGTGCCAATTTTTTTCATAGTTTCTTAGCCTTAAATAGATTTGTGAATTTTTGTATTTTTTTTGAATTATAATTAGAGTAAGGTTAAGAAATAAGGTTAGGCATAGTTAATAGTTAATTTTAGTTTTAGTATTTCTGCCTTTAGCATTTTGCGTTTTTTTCGCGATTAGTTTTAAGCCATATTTGGAAATAGGAGACAACGTCTCTTGTGCTGCCGGCAGAACAACGGGGGACGAATTTAAAAAAAAACGTGAGTAATTTTTATATACATACACCATGTGAAAAACAGGGAAATTCGAGATTAATCCCACAGACTTCCAACGATTGGCTTTGCGATTAATTGATTGTTTTCACAAAAGCCAATCGAACGGGAAACTGAATTAGCTTGAACTGGAAGAGAAGATTAGTTGGAATAATCGGGATTCGTGGGGAAAGGACTTCCTCTCCTTTGAATTTGCCCTTGATCGTCGCTTGAATCAAATTGTTCATCAGTTTCTTGACGGACAACCGCGTACCATTGCACAATTTCGCATGATTTAGATTCCGCAACATAATTATAATCGATTCCACCTTCAGCTGTAAATTTGCGACGGAGTTCCTGTCACATCAAGCGAGTTCAAAAATTCCGTCGGATAGTCAAGCGGTCAACGGATTTGTACGAATGAAATTATCCAGCGATTTGACTTTGAATATTCAAATGCAAGCTGTCGACGTTCTTATTCTTCGGGATGACGGGAAGCGTTTGACGAAAATTCCGGGGCAATATCATAGCCCCACCAAATCGTCTCGAATCACCTCGTAAATCCCTCATTGGTCAATCGAGAAAGTAAATGCCTCCCGTTTCATCGTCAACAACCCTAATAAGCGAATCGTACACGTTTTTCTGCTCGGCATCCAACAGCTGCACATTTGTTTGGACTCTTTCGGCCAGCTCGTCCCGATCATAGTCTTCCCCGTTGCAATTCGCGATTGAATGCATCGTGCATCGAACGATTTGGCGTTGGCATTCCCAATTTCGTCGGCGCAGTGGCTTAGTGGTAGTGTGTTGGGTTACTAAGCGAGGGGTCCCAGGTTCGAATCCCAAAAGGGCCAAATTACATCTTAAATTTTTTTTCCACTGCGCCACCTCTCGCGAACGTCTGACAAACATCCGAGAGTAAAACTGTCATGAATGAGCTTCTCAATTAGCCGTTTGTACTCGGCGTAAAATTGTAGATCCCTTCCAATCGTCCCAAAAATTGAAAACCCACACAAAACGAATGGTAGCTAGGTCTCGGGTCCCATAGAACTGTCGCGATAAAATATTTATTTATTTATTTTATTTGTTTACGATGCTGATTAGTTGGTGTACTATCTTCTGCTGCCTGTTTTATATCGGCAATGAATTGTTCCACTTCGAAGTCAATATGCCTTGTTGTGACCAGTGGAGCTCTTAGGTTTATAAAACCTTCCAGTATTTTTTAAATTTACAATAGTTTGTTTTTTTGTTGGTAAGTCTTTCATTGCTTATCTGCTGTACTGACACGCCGTTGACCGTTAGGATTACAGGTGTATGATCCGACGACAAATCATCACTGTTTTCAACTCTTACTTCTTTTCTATTGATTCGCTTCGTTATGAAGAAGTCAATAAGCTCTGGTATTTTTGCCAATAAGTAGGCGATCTAGTCGAAATGAAGTTAGAATTAAAATTTCGCCCTGCTTTGTAAAGCTTTCTGCCTTTTGTCGTAGGTGTGTTTTGCATTGAAATCACCTCCAATGATAAAGTTATTACCTAGAGCTCGGAAAAGGTCGTTAAGATCTTCCTCTGTAGGCGAATGTCTAGGTGGACAGTATATTGCAGCTATGTTAAATTGCTTGCTTTTAGTCGCAACGTTTATTATCGCTACTTGCATGATTTGTTTTCCTATTTTGGGCATTACATAGGGTTTTAAAATACTTTTTATAAATACAGCACTGCCTCCCCTAGCAGTGTCAGAAGGATGGGGAGAGTGGTAACAGAGGTACCCAGGAATTCGAATCGTTGTTCCCTGTTTGAAGTGGGTTTCAGAAATCAGGCAGGCGTCAATGTCTTCATTGCATAGAAATACCTGAAATTCAGAGATGTGTTGGTGTAAACTATTTGCATTCCAGGTTGCGACTTTTAGATTTTTGCTCAGTAGCTTAATAATTTTATCTTGATTATCCAATCTTTGAATAATAGTAGAAAGCACTTCCTTAACTGATATTTCTTCTTCTTTACGTGTATTTTTCACAATTTGGAAATATGATTTGTTATTCACAACTGGCGTGTTTGTTTTTGTCGCAATTGGTATTTGGTCTATTTTGCCGTTTTCGACATTGACCTGTTTCTTTTTTATTTTTTTAAGAGGGTTCTGTTGGTGTTTGGCAGTACCTATCCTTTTGCTGCCGGACAGCCTCTATAATTCGCTGATGGGTGGTTTCCATGACAGTTGATGCATTTTACTTTTTCATATTTTTTTTGCAATAGCGTATGTCCGAAAGCTTGGAATCCTTTGCATTGGTTTAAAGAGTGGGAATTTCTTCCAAGTGGCTCAATCTTGACAACAATATTCATTATTGATTTAATAGCGTATACCTTTGCAATATCTTCTTGATTGTGAAAGGAGAGCATAAAAAGGGGTAATTTTCTATTTCTTGGAGTTTGTTTCCCTTTATTACCCGTTGGTTTTTATTTTTTAAAAAAGTTTTTGGCTTCTATAATTTCAAATCAAGGCTTCGACAATATCATATTCATCACACGAGAAGTGAAGACCTCTGACGACTAATCTAATTGGTCTAGTAGCCATTGTGTGCCATTGCAACTTCATTATTGTTACCTCATCAGTGATATATCTATGTCACTGTCATCGACATTTATTTTCCAATTATTTCCAAATAATACTCTTTTTAGTTCACCAAATCTGTCTACACCAGAGATCATTATTGCCTTATTGGTGGTGGTAAAGGCTGTCTTTTCAAGCCAATGGTTGTCTTTTCAGTCCTTTTATTTTTCTTCTTAGCTTGCAAATTTGCATCTTTGGCGTAGCCACATTGTCAAAAATTCTGGCAGATGTTTCAGGACTTTCTTCTACATTTCGTTTCTTCGTTGGCCTTTTGCTTTTATTCAGATGTCTTACTGTCTCTAGTGCAAGGTGCAAGCTCCTCTTCATCAGTGAGGTATTCTGTCCAAAAGGCTAACCTTTTTTTTCAAGTTCTTTTATCTGCTTTTGCAAGCTTAATTTCGCTTGTGAATCTGTTTTACGTTCACTTTCAGCTATATTGGTTTCAATTCCACATTTTACTTTTTGTGTGTTCGGAATGCTTACAGTTGTGTATAGCGCTATCTTTGGCCGTAAGTTGTTTTGGCGCGACCATTTTTGGTGGAGTTCGCGGTGTGAGTGAACTCCTTTTGAAGCTTTGTTGACTAAGCAATAAATGGTCCCCCCAGAATCCATGGGACCGACCTCCGAGGAGGGTGGACTTTCCAGTTTACCTGGTCTGCCACCTGGGGTATTTATATCTGTTGTTTTGTTCATTACCATCATTTTTGTTTTAACTGAATCAGTTTTACTAGGTAGCTCAGTAGGCTCTACACACAAACCCCTTACCAGGAGGACCGGGTTAAGTTTTCGTCTCCGCTTTTATGGAATTTTAGTAGCCTCTTACGACAGGCATGCCTACCTCGGATATATTCTGTCCCCTACCCGAAGGGGTAGAGCATATTCGTTTTGGCTTGTCGGCAAGCAACTGCAACTGCAAGTTTCAGGTGTTAGTATAACTTCTCTCTGATCAGCACTAATGGAGCTCACCGCGTTGCCGCGACTGGGTAAAATCGGGCTGGAGCATTGCTGATATCCAAATGCTCCCCAAGACCTCGCAATTTCAGCCATTTTCTTTCAATCTATTTAAACTTCTTCGACACAAACTGCAAGGAATATGACGTTTTTTTCTATGAGAAATGTCTTGATATTTTTCAAGGCAATACTGGGCCCAGGCAGACAAAATTAAGCTAAAAATCCTTTTTTTAGTATGGTAAGAGCGGCAAATATAGCCCACGTATATCAATTAAAAATAAAGTGCACGACTGGATCGCACGAAACTTTCTCGTTCATATCATCAGTTTTGTTGGTGTATTTTTATTTTATTTTTGTTTATAGGCTATAAAACAAGATTTTTCAAGGTGGTGACTCGATGTAGGGTTTGTGATAGACCGATATCTTGACATAGATTTATTATGTATGAGATTTGTCAGAGATTTGTTTTTGAATTTGCACTTCCAGTTTTAAATTGTACTAGCTGACCGGACCCGTGCTCGCCTTGCTTAACCCGGCGTTTTTTTATAAATATGTTCCCTCCCTTGAACCTTTCTAAAAGCAAAAACAAAGACAATAAAAACATAATTTTAATTCCTACTAAAAAGTCTACACAAAAAGGATTTCCGCAAAGTTCTGTTATTTGTTCCCTCTTACCCACCTCAAATGTCGGCGAAAATAAGCAACACGAATGAAACATTGACATTGACACACGAACCCCACCCCAGCCCAGCCCATTTCCAAACATTTCCCAATGAACAGCACCTGGGGTTAAATTACCGCATCCGTGATCGAGTAATACGTGACTGAAATTGTTATTGTTTCGCATGTAAAATCAACCGAATTCAGTGACGCATTGCTCGCTCACGGGTGCTGTAATTCGACCCCTAAAAACGTGTTCAACCTGAATGTATGCGCTGAAAAGAGACGACTGCCCATTGAAGTGCAAAACATATGATCACGTTAGAGCGCGCACATAATAATCACACACACGCTACTGCAACGATACTCACTGCTGCATGACTACTCACAGTGGTATCCACTGAAAGAAAATTGTGGGCGATGTTTTGAATAATTGTTTCGAACATTGCTCAGCTTCACGACAACGCAGGAGGATGTTTTATATCTTAAATGATTCAGGAGAAAATTTACCTATTTTTTATTTTTCAATCCGATAAGCCATTACTGAGGTAGGTCTGTAAAAACAGAATTTTCGTTACATATATTCGTTTTTTTAGACTATTTTGTAACAAACAAATTGTATTTCGGGTTATCCTAAAGCCCGACCCAGAACATAAGCAATCACTATGCCGAGTTTCATCAAAATCCGTTCAGTAGTTTCTGCGTGATGCGCGGTCAGCATTTTTTACTCAACAGTTTTATTATATGTAGAGAAGAGAAGAGAAGAGAAGAGAAGAGAAGAGAAGAGATAGAGAAGAGATAGAGATAGAGATAGAGATAGAGAAGAGAAGAGATTTTTAGAGAAGATAGAGAAGAAGAGAACATAGATAACCTAAGAAATCAGTCTTGGGCCACGTTTTTCCGTCCGTATGCTCCTTAGGCCTATAACTTATATGGCTCGGCCAAACTTCGGATGTGGAGCCTGTGGGCTTACAGTTCGGGGTTACTTTTTCTCGCGCTAGCTCCAATGTTTACGGTACTAACCATATAACATTATACATAGCTTTCCGCTAAAAATACGAATAACATACTTTTAAAAATAGGATTTTTCTCGAAAATGGTACAAATACCATATCAAAATAAAGTGCCCGACTGTATCGATGGAGACTTTCTCGATTATTAAAAATTAAGTTAGTTTTTATTAAGTAGGTTAAATAGGTACATATTATGTAAAAAGCTCGGAAGGGATAATGTTAAATAAAGTGCAATTTTTGTTTCAACATACCTATACATCTGCAATGTCAGTACACATAAAATAATAATGGGAGCTTTTTTTTAACTTTCTCGTATGTATAGTATGATAGACATAGGTATTGTATTTGAACAGAATTTGAACTTGAAATGTTAATCTGTTTTGCCATTACGATATATATTTTATATGGTGGGGGCAGTTTCCCCATATATTTGGCTTAATACGAGGTAAAACTCAGGCTTCAACTAAAAACGTAAAACTTAGACACTTAAAACTAAGACACGAAAGGCCTTAAAACTAAGACCTAAATATAAGGGTGATGAAAATGAAAGTTTGAGGTGAACTTGGGCAGCGCTGCGGTTGAAATCGAAAACTACCTTTCGCAGCATACGGGAGATTGGTTCATTGGAGCCATATGTGTTACGTTTGATGGGTAAAAGTAACGAAGGCAACGTAAATTACGGGTTTTGTGTTAAAGAAAATGGAGTTGTAAAGAGACGCGCAATCGACGGAGCCTGAGAGAAGACAGTACATAAAAAGAAAGTATCGACCCAAGGCAGACCTTGAAGAAAGCGACATAGGACGTTCTCAATTGTATGTGCATGAACTTGATGAAAGGGCGACCACGCTTGGCTAGCGTACTCAAGGAGGGTCGAAAAAGGATGGTGACTGATGAGTTGGCCTTACAAATTATTTTGTCAATAGGCGAACATCAATTTAGCTCCCTGTTGTACAAGATTAAACAAGAGAGTTAACCATGTAGCATGCAAAGTCGGCGAAGGGATTTGTTGCGCTGGGGTGATAGCGTAATATATTGGCATTGGAGTTTTGAGGTAAAGAGATGATTTTTACCGGCGTATTGAGAGAAAGAAATACCAGAAAGAAATACCATTTACCGAAGATAAAGATAAGGGGACCTATATGCCTGTCTTAAGGGTCACCAGATGCTGCTAAGAAGGAGAATGAAAGTACAGACCTAAAGCGAACGATTATAAAACAGTTTTCGAGGTAGGAAGATATCCATTTTATCAATATATGTAGGTTTAAAGCCAAGGACAGACAATTTGAAGATGAAGCCATATTGGTAGGGGGAAATAAGGGACTTGCTCCGAAAGCTTTAGACTTCGTTTAAAATAATTTCAAAAGGTTTGAGTACTTATATGAGAGAGTTTAGCCATTGGGCGGAAATTAGTAACTTCATTTTGATCCTCTTTTGTGTATCGGGGTTATGAACAAGATCTCCAAAATCTGGAGAAATTTTCCGTTTGAGTAAGAAGGATGAAAGAAATCAGAAAGCGGGAGCGAGATATTGGAAGAACAATTCATAAGAAAAATGCCGCGAAGGCCATCTGGGCCGCCTAAGAATTCATCATTAAGCTCTTGTAACTCATTTAAGATAAGATAAGGGAAGGGTCAAGAGTTTGAGAAGAAAAGGGACCGATTGATAAATAAGATAGGTAGCTAAAGTAAGACGGTCCGGTGCGAAGGAGTTATCGCAAAATATTGCTTAAAAAATGTGGCAAAACAGTTGGCAATGATCGGTGGATGAAACAGTTTCATAAGAGAGAGAAGGAGGATAGCAGTCAGATTTGTGTTATAGTTAAAGCTATAATTTATTAGATTGTTGTGTGCATAATTTTTTATAAAGTTGGGTAAAAAAATAATTAAGATAAATACTGAGAAAGTTGAAAAAGTCAGAAGAACCGGTGCGGGGAAAAACTGTCCATAGCATGTCTCTTTTGCTTCGAACGAAGTTTTCGATTATACTATTATGAATTGGATGAAGTTCTTTTATACGAGGAAGGGGACTCTCATCACTCATGAAGAAAATAATAATATCCTGGTAAGGCGTGGACTTCCGCTCTTTATGGTTTATGCTCTGATCATTCACCATTTATTTGAACATTGAGAGTAAAACTAGTCAATAACCTATAGAGCCAGCGATATTATTAGGAACGAAATTGAAAAGAATGTTGAACTGAGCGTTCCGACACCCTATGAACTTGAGGTTGAAGATGATCACTTCGTTGAGATCGTACAGCTCGTCTCCTGGAATAATACGCGTAATACAAGGAAAACGCCGGCCAAATATGGTTTACGATATCCTCCACAAATAAAAGAATTAGTCAACAAAAACAACAGAGTCGCAACATAAAGTAGATTTGAATTAGTTGTGCAATTTTTTGAAGACAGCTACAAATTTTAAATTTCGGTGAAGAGTGGGAGTGTGGCTGTGGAGCGTGGAATTGAGAAAGATAAGGTTTGAAATGTAAATATATGGGATAGAGAGTGAGAGGGTGATTTTACATTTAAAACGAATACCTGTTAACATAATGGTAATAAAAAGAAAGACGAATTATTCTATACAGTGGTAAGAAATATCTCTTATACGGTTATACGCCAACTCAAGCATTGGATGGGAGATAGTTCGGGAATACTACCTTATATTATAACAACAATGAAAGCTAGACATTTGTTAGAATTTATATATTGTTAAAAGGCGCTAAATTTGATTTGCTTGATTAATAAAACTATCTACCGGAGATATTTCTCAAATTGGAAGCATAGGTTTTATGTCAAACATGGTTACTTATCACTTTTCGATATCATCAACATCGACTGCTCTAGAAATAATAGAGCCATAATTACGCGACTTTTGATTGACTGGGAATGTTTTGTAATCTGATCGCAGCTTTTACAATCAAAGCTTATAGCAAACTTTACCCGCGGAGCTGGGATCTTCATCTTTTTTTGTGGCTTTAATAGCGAGTTATTTGATTCTCTTTTAAATGTTTGGCGACTCAGTAGTTGTTTAAAGCTTTACCTAATAAATTTGTTTGTTGCCATCATTCACGGTTTTTTTTTTACAATATCTCTTATTTCTTGCAGTTGTTTAATACAGCCATTCTCTGGTGTTTTTGACTGATACACGTAATGATCAGCGCCTCGGTTGTTTTTAAAATGCAGCGGACTGATAGGAGAAAAGATCTTTTTTCGACTTTCACGCGATTTGTGATATTTGCGTTCAAGAAATCAATCAAATCATGTTTTTTTGCTGCAGCATGTTGGTTTGCCTGTCGAATTCAAATCGCAAAGTATCTGCATATTGACTGCGTTAAGTATTCTATATCTTTCTGTGCACCTATGCACCTTAATCCCAAGAAATTATGTGTGGCATGAATGAAATATTGTCCAAGAGAACTGAGTGGATTTCCAAATCATTTTACTATATTGTATCGTTGCGTGCACTGTAAAGAAAATATTAAAAAAAATTGTTTTGGATTTGTCTTATACTATAGGCTGACTTGCATTGCTTAGTCTTAATTTTAAATCGATTCAATTTTTTTATCTACAAGAAAGCTTCACCTCTATTCGATCTCTATTTTGTCTTACCTTTACAGCTAAACCGCCCTTTTAAAATCACCCTTTTTGAAGGGCAGCTGACAACATATTAACGTCAAAATAACACTATGATAATGCTCATCAAAATTCCTGGCCACTGCACAACATTCAAAAACTGTTCTTTCTTTGTCAACGGCTGTTAATTTTCTCATAAGTTTATACGTATGTCGATTTTTTTTTCTTGTAATAGTAATTCTTACTTTCCAAAATTGTGCTCTTTACATACAATCTAATATATTTTACGTTACAATCGGCATTTAAGGTTAAAATAAATTTTTTTTCTTGAATTTGGTCCGGCAAAACTTTGCACAATCGCCAATGGTTTAGATTCGGATGTACAATTTGCAACTTTCTTCATTTATTTTGTTATTCAAAGAAGTAGCGCCAAGCGCAAGCATTTTTTTCTTTCCTTTAATTAACCACAAGAAGCCAATGTTTTGAATTTCAATATCTGCTTTGATGGAGGAAGCAACCGAAACGATGTCTAGGATTTGTGGTGTTTCTTTTTCTTCACGAAATAAAGTTTCCTGTGGCCTTTCCATTATTAATTAGGGAAACAATTCGGGAAGTAAAAAACAACTTCTAGTAGTCTAAACTTCTTGCCAGCGGTTTTTGCTCAACATTCCTTAATCTTGGTTCCCTTTGTTTATGGGCTTGGGAAAGAAAACAAGATTTAATCATTTCTCCTATAAAACGTGTTATTGTTGGACGAAAAAATAATAACTATTCCTTTGTAAAAAAAACAAATCTTATATCCCCCTAAATATTTCAACCCTTTCTCGAATTACAATAAAGTACTAAGCAGTGATTTATTTATTTTCTTACTAATTAATTTGAGTTCACGTTTAATCTTAACCCCCGTGGAGTATGTATATAAATATTCTAATTTCACATTAAAAGCAGAATAAGTGACGAAAAGGTTTGGGAGTTAGGTCGTAACTTGTCAATTAGGATATATTTAGCGGTTGGACTTAATCCGATTTAATTGTTGATGTTTTCGTTAGTGTTGACAAAAAAATTAGGCATATGCAATTAAGAGTACAGATTTTCTACTATATTAGGTGTTTCATATTCTGTTATAAAATAGCAGCTTTTTCACCGACCTATTTGAGATAACCGACGTTATTGAGATAACATTTTATATAACAATACTAGCGGACCCGGGGAACTTCGTCTCGCCCCAATTTAACGCCTTCAGATAAACTCCAGAGTGATAATAAAACACAAAAGGCCTTACTAATAGTAAGAATCCAACACTAATGTCGACTATTAGTTGACTGCCAGTTTAAATTAAAATGCACAGCATATTAGAAATGGTACCAATAAACAATTTAACCTCCACCTTTAGTAGTACGAAGACTTTTGTTGAATCTATTACAAATTTGCTGTCAATTGTTGTCAGTTATCAGATGGCAAATCATTTGTTTTTGTTTTCATGCAGTAAGTTTTGTTTTTCAAAAAATTTAACAAAGATTGAAAATGAATTCAAGTCGAGACGAAGATATTTTTATGGACCTTATATTTATTGAAGAATCGGCAACCTCTCAAAGGATAACAAATATGACGAACGAGAGTTCTTTTGCCACTATAGGTTTGTTTATTAATGGTGGTCTGTAGTACCTATTTGGCAAAAAGTTTATTAAAACTATTAATAGATTCTTTTAAGCGAATTTCGGATATTTTGAAAAACAAAATCATTTAGTTTAGAGTTCGGACGAAAAATAAAACCAATTTCACTTATCTAGCTTAAATATAAAAAAGCATCACACTTATTTCTAATAGGTATGTCAGGATTTTATAAAATAAAACTCGAAACCAAACGAAACATCAATAACGTGTAAATAGAGCAAAACAAAAAAAAAGTGAACACAAACGATTTTGGGACTTTAGTTATTATATTTTTGATTAAATGAATTAATTACTATTTCTGTTGTAAAATTTATTTTTTCTGTTTAGTTTTTCAGTTAAGCGGAGTAATTCGCACGAAGATTGTGAAAAAATGCTTCGTGACAAATAACGCTTAGTTTAGATAACCGAGTTTAACTACCTCCGTATTAATAAACGTTTTGTAGAGGTTGTTAACCGGTTGCAGAAGTTTCATCAAAATTGTTGGGACATACTCGTTTATATGCGCTTTTAAAATGTTTCACTTGGGTACTGTTGTTGCATTTTCTCTTTTCCTGCGGCAAATAAAATATTTTCTCATTCTTTGACAATTTATGACACAGTTTTATTTAATTATATCAAAAATTGTAGTTACTTAAAGTTCCCTATTGACACTTTTTGTTCCTAAGATATAATACTATATTTTGATTTAGTACTAAAATTTGAGTATGCATGGCAACATTCCTTTGCAGAACGAATTATGACAGGATAATAATTTGGGTTAGTGTAAGACATAAACATGGCTTTCTGACCATTAATATTTAACCCTACAGTTAAGGATAACCTGACGACTTAATTTGTTTATTGGTAAAGCGATTTTGAAAATTCTAGAGTCTTTGCGTTAACTGCCAGACTAAAGTTGATTATTGGTAAGGCCGAAATAATTAAAGTCAGTAGAGAGCGATATGATAAACAATGTTTTTCGATTTGTTTTCCGGGGCAAAAACAAATAACCAAAACGGTTTGTCAACACGCGAAAAGGGCAACGTACACGTACAGTTGACCATGCGAAAAACAGCAAAACAGGGAAATTCGAAATTTTTCCCACAGACTTCCAACGATTGCGATATGCGATTTATTGATTGTCATCGCAAAATCCAATCAAATGGGAAACTGAATCCGCTTGAACTGGAATGGAAGATCAGTTGGAATAATCGGAACTCGTGGAATGGGACATCAAAAATTCCGTCGGATAGTCAAGCGGTCAACGGATTTGTACGAATGAAATTATCCAGCGATTTGACTTTGAATAATCAAATGCAAGCTGTCGACGTCCTTATTCTTTGGGATGACGGGGAGCGTTTGACAAAAATTTCCGGAGAGCAATATCATAGTCCCACCAGATCGTCTCGATTCACCTCGTAAATGTTTCATTGTTCGATCAACTGTCTCCAAACCTTGTTTATGCGCCATCGTGCATTCATCCCAAATGATAATTTAGCATTCTTGCATCAGTTTCGCTGTCGCTGAATACTTGGTCGTTGTGCACGTTGGCTTGTCAACCTTGAGAAGATTCTTCGGCAGCTTTAAGGCGGGATGAGCAATTCGAACGCCTTCCAACAGTGGTTTGCAAAAGCAAACCATTTTTTTGCTTTTTTTTTAGGCCGCAGTTATAGCTATCTATCATTGAAATGCAAATTTAGATTTTTGATTTTAAGACGATTAATCAAACAATATTGGCTTTAATAAAGGTAATCAATTAAGAAATTACTTAATTCTGATTACAACTTTTTCTTTCAATCCACTTTTATCAACAAGTAAAGAAAATCATGATGGCCAACTTTAGTCGTGAATTTCATGTGGCTTGTTTATGTTGGATGTAATTTTCTATTGTTTGCCTTTCTCGGAAGCATATACTGAGTATATTAAATAGACCGTCAGCTCCCGCGCACCTACCCCTTTCTCCTATTTTTTTTCCTATCTGTGCAAATGATCAATTATCTGAAATGTTTGCATTACTTTTGTTACCGTATGTGATCGGGATCAGAAGGGGTACACAATTTCATTACTTGAAAGCAGCGTTGGGCAGTTAAGTCCTACAAATAGAATTAGGAATATGTACCTAGATCTTCTAGAGAAGTGCGAGTGGCATACTTTAGATCTATTATTTTTTCATTTATTGACTAAGAAAATATCTTTTACATTACACCTGAAGTCCAGAGGGGCGCCAAGCGATAAAAGCACACTGAACAGCAAATAATACGCTCAGAAAATCAATAAGAGAATTCAATGATGAGTCTATAAAAACTTAACTGAGCAGTCTTGATGAAAAATCGCTGGTGCTATTGCAGCAATTTGGATTTAGAAATAAGCACTCTAAAATTGATCAGGTGCATAGCATCACACACAAAATCGAACAAAATTAGGAAGCCATTATGTAAGAATTCAGAGATTTGTTTTAGAATTTGAACTTACAGTTATAAATTGTGTATGCCGATGGACGTGTTCGTGGGTTGCAAATAAAGTGTGCGTTTTTGATTGTCTGAGCTCTACGTGGGCATTTGGTCTTATCGCCCAAAATCATAACGCCCAAATTGAAAAATGTCATAGCGCCCAAAACATTGCTAGGCAATTTGTTGTTGTGAAATTCACGTAAATTTGGGTGATGTGACATTTTTTTGGGCGTAATGACATTATTTTTGCTTAAAATAGTGTTGGGTCTTATCGCCCAATGTTAAAAAATTAAAGTAAATAGGTAAATGTCACAACATCCAAAATCCCTCACATCGCCCAAAATTTAAAGGAATAAACCCTACAGCATTCTTGCCCGCCTCGAGGAGGAAAGTTTCGATAACAGGTTTAGGCGGTTTTCACTTTCGACATTGAATCTTCTAAGAACTTAAGTACATACCTATATCTAACTTCCAGTGGCATATCAGAAAATGTTTTTATTCCTACTTTGAAATCTCTTATATCTGAGACAATAGTCCCGAGCAAGCTATACCACGTAGGAAGGTATACTCGTCATCAGAATCTCTATTTCTTTCTATTCAACTGCAAACCTTAAAATGTCATTTCCCAAAAACGTAAATATGTCGAATAACTTGAACCAATTCTCCGGGGACGATGTACTACTATATCAGAAGAATATTTTATGTACGGTTGCTTCTGAACTATTTACTTACCTAACGATGAGCGAGAAAGTTTCGTGCGATCCAGTCATGTACCTCATGACATGAATGAAGCCAAGTTAATGCAAAAATTAATAGAAAGGTACCTATTAAGGAATTTGTATATCGGACAAAAGGATTTTTTTCTGTAAAACTAATGGAATAAAGAACCGCTGCCTAGCCTATACTTTCCACTTACATAATAAGACTATTAGTATTGGGTATCATTTTTCTCATAACCATTTGGACAAGATTTAGTCAAACCTATTCAGCTCTTCACGAATAAGAAGCACGAGCACGGGAAAAAAATATTTTTATCGAAATCATTTTCTTATGATATTTTAGGATTTTATGATCAAAATCAAAACCGTCCCATCTTCCTTTACATAGAGTGCAAACAATAAAAAATAATGAAGTTTGTTGGTTTTTATGGAATCTGCTTATATAAATTATAGGTAGGTAGGTAGCAATTAATTGATTTTAGAAATTCCAACTGAAATGTTTTTTAAACTGATTTAACGCGTGCAAAATGATCTTAATTACATGAAAAGCAAAGCAAAAATATGCCGCAAGTCCAATTAGGAAGGAAGTTCACTTAAACAATATCGATTAAGGTAATTTTATACTCTATTTGTATTAAAGTCCAACCGCCTTAAATTTGCGAATGCAAATTCCTCTGGAATGCATTTGCCAAATATAGTTACTAGGTATCTTTAGATGCACAAAACAAAACTAAGACCCATCCTTCAGCAAGCCCTGTATCCATCCGCCATCCAAAAATGTGTGGAATTTTGGAATTTATGCGTCTATGTGAACCCCCAAGAGTATAGTAGGCGGAGCAATTTTTTGATTTCATTTTTTCAAACGCAAGCGCGCATTAATAATGCATGTGTGTCTCAAAACAAAAAAGATTGGTTCCGAATGCGAATGCACATTTTTACATATTCCATTCCAAACGTTAGCATCTGCGCTAACTTGTGTGTGTTCACACAAGATATGGAAGAGAACTAGTGGGTGTTCTTGATGTATTTAAAATGCGATGCGTTTGTCGCTTATCAATGCGATGTCCACTATAAAGAGCTTCAATATAGCGAATTTTACAATGGGGTGATGTCAAAATACCAGACTTTTATTGCAAAGTCTCCCCACACTCTGTTTAGAAGCAAGTGAGATATTTTATTTTTGCAAACCTAACTCCACGAAAGCACCAAATGCAACTGCAGAAATGCAACTGTATGCACAACAAACACGCACACATATTATGCATGCACATAATGTACAAAAAAAACAGATAAAAATGATGGCATTTCTGGGCACTTTTTCGCCGAAACTAATAATACCTACTATACAGAAATGGCGCGGTGTCATCATTTTCCCTTTTGTATTAATGGAAAATGGATAACGTTTTCGCAGAATTTTAGCTCTCTCTAATCGCCATTTAGGTATATATACCTACATAACAGATATGAATCATATAGCAAGTAAACACATTTTCACAGTGGCGATTTGACTTTTCTGTTTCTGCGGCCTGCTGGTTGCTGCATCCCATACACCAACAACACATAATGGCATTTTATTTTTCTTATACCTATTTTTCAATTTTTCTCCTCTGGCTTTGTCACGAATTCGATTTTCACCGACAAGTCCGCGTGTATCATCTGGCTCGTTCGCCCATCCATATATCAAAACATTTGTAGCAAATACAAACGCGTATATACAACATTTTTTTTTGCCGCCACCGACAAGGACTAACGAACCGATTATCCTGCAGCTAGCGACCGACCACCCAAGCTTTTTGCACCATCACCATCCAGTTAGTGTTGTTCCTCATTTCACTTTTTGTTCACTGCGTCTATAAATTTTTTTTTCTATTTGAGTGCGTTTTTTGTGTTTTTTTTTTTGTTTCTTCTAAAGTGAGCTAGTGTATTAAAAAAAAGAAAAAATATCCCATGGATAGCAACAACTAAACCAACGAGAAAAGGTGCATGTCTATTCCTTGGCCAAGAGTTTCATGTGAACATATCAAAGTATTGGGGCTACTGAGAATATCCGCTGTGACGTGCACTGAAACTGATGTGTGTGGAGGAGTATCAGTTGTATAGCGAAATATTGAAAAAGCTTCGCTACTTAGAACCACACTAAAAAGCCCCCGAAACGCACTAAGAGATTTATCCTGGGAAAAGTTTGTTTTTGCCGGATCCTATGTTAGGTACATTAAATATGTACGAGTGCTACCGAAATACGCGAGGCGGGAACAAGATAAACATTCTATTACTTTTCTTCCTGTTCCAGGACCATTCCAATACAGAATTTGTGTCTTTTTGGTATGTGGCGGTGCTTTTCAGTCACGCTTTTTCGGCGCTGTTGTCGATACGCGCATTTATCACTGCTGCCTACCGAATTAGTGCGATAATTTAGAACACCATATCTTCTAACTTTTCAAAACATTGCTTTACATAATTTTAAATTTAAAACAAAATCAAAAAAAGAAGAACAAAAAAACACACGTACGTATTTGTAAACAAGTTGAAAAAACGAAAAAGGAAGAAAATTAATTGTTTTTATATGTGCATTGTATATAGTATAATCGTCCGCGATTTTTTTTAAACGATCTTATTTGTCGATTAATATCACCTAACATTTTTGTTTATCTAATAACATGTATGTTAAATAGTTGTACAGAATAACGACGTTCTGCTTATTTTGAACGAAATTATGAATTTGCTAAACTTCAACACGGAGAATACAACTATCCCAGCGGTCCAATTTCTACAATTTTAAATGACGACGAAACAAGTTTCCACTAAGAAAAGAAAAAAATATTTTATATACCACCACTATAACATCTACACAAGTGCTTAGTGTTAACAAAGTAAAAAAATCCAAACAACTTCTGAAGCAGTAAATAAAAAATATGTCGCAAAAATTTGATATCGGGTAAAACGTTAAAAAAAAAACCGAACAATGGATTTATGCCTTAAAATATTGCTTTGAATCAGCGCCTTTTTCATTTATAAATAAATTAGTGATATCATTTGGACAAACAAAAAACTTTTTAAATTAAATATTCTTAGTTTAGTCAGTTGTGTTAATTTATGTTTTCGGAAACTAATTCGTTTGCAAAAATAAGATCCATTCAGCTTTGAAGTATATACCTACATATTAGTATCTAAATTTCTAAATAAGTTAACTATGCTTCAAAGGGAATTATTAATATGTTTACCAGACTTTGTTCGTCTTACGGTTAAAAAAGGAATATTAGTGTAAACGCAAGCGTCTTGTGTGATCTTTTCTAAATTGGTAAGTAAACATTATAAAACAATTGAATTCTGTTTTTAGTTTTATGAATCCCTTTTTGTTCATTGCCATAATATAAAATTGAACGAATAGTTGCAGCACAACAGGTTTGTGTACCCTAGGCTTAGCTTCTCACAATCATTCGAATAGAAGGTCCTATAATTAATGCTGAGTCGGATCCGAACACTGAAGCTAATTGAAAATCGCTCTCATGACTGTGTTCTCAAATGTTCTCAAATGTTTGTCAGACTTTTGGGAGACGTGTCGCACTGTTTAAACCATAATAATATGTAATTTGTGTATTCCTGGGGATCAAACCGGAGAACACCCACTCAGCAGACCAGCACACTAACCACTGAGCAACTGCAGCCACATAAAATGTATTTTTAATTTCGATTGCACGACGCATAGTCGCCTACCGGCTCATTGTGCATAAATTTAAAAAGACAGTACCTTAGGCCATGGGCGATGGGCCCTGTTTCATTTTTAAAAGAGAAAAAAATTGTAGGGATTGTTAAATGAATTAAAAGACAACCTCAACTGTAGATACAATTCGGTAGCATAATAATAGTAAATAATCTTTTGGCTTCTCTTATACAAGATCTTGATTCAATAGTTACATAAGCTAAGAAAAGGCAGCAACCTTTACTTCATTAGACACTCACACTATATACATATCTCAAACAACAAATGTTTTATCGATCACCAATACAACATAAGGCGAAAATGGTCGCAACTCGCAACACAATAATTATAGGTACTGAGTTCTTTATCCAAGTACCTATAGATGTCTCAATATTGTCACCAAACACTTCAAACATTAAAACACTTGTGATATTACATAATAACGAAACATATCTCTTAAAAAATAATTATATCAACTAAAGTATTGAAGTTTGTCTAAATCGTTCAAGAAAATCGAACTCTACACCAGGCACCAAGTACTAATAATTTCAGAGATCTAGAGAGCTTAGAGTCCAATCTATTCGTGGTTGACAGATTCTTGAGTTTGCCGTCCATCTGGTCGCAATAATGTACCTTTCTGCTCCATACTCATAGAAAATGATTATATTTCATTCCTACAGGTTTAGCCCGATCGTATTTTGAGCCTACGGCATCTATTCCGTTTATTGCGTTTTTTTATCTGGGTCTATAATAATTAGAAACAAGAAAACAATTAGTATATATCTACATTTATGTTGCGTTGGTTACTAAATTTTACAGGGTGGTTAAAAAATCTCCCAGGAATATCGGTTAATTCCATACAAATGTTTATTATTCTTTGCAACTTAATTCATTACGAGGCGGTGGTCGTAATGAATTAAATGAATTAATAATAAACAATAGGAATGATTATAAGTAAACACTATTTAAATCATTTCTTTGGTGAAAATTCATTGAACTCTATTAATATCAATATGATTGATCATATGATAATCTGTAGGTGAATATCTTAGTAGATAAAGTTTATAAACATTTGCATTTCTTTTTTAAATGTCGGTAAGGTTAGGAAACCAAGAAAAAACCTTAAGATTTAAGGTAATATTTTTATAATGGATCAGGTTTTAACAACTGTAAAGGCTGCGATTACATGATACCCAAATAGATCTGTTTCACGTGGAAGCGCAGTCAGTCCTCTGCTTTGAAAAGTTTGTTCAAAGGCAAAATGCGAAAGTGCTATACCAATAACTTAAAAAATATACCAAGCTAAAAAACAAGAACTGAGGAATAAAGATGAGAAAGGAGGACCTAATAGAGTCACTACTGCCGCGATGGAAGTATGGCATTTGATATCTTGAGTTGCGGCGTTTTTGAAAATCACACAAATTTATTTAAAGAACTGTGTTGGACAAAAATATATACAAGGCATACTTAAAAAAAATAAATAAATATTTTGGCGCGACAGGTCTATGGGACCCAAGGCCTAGCTTCTCGCAACCATTCGCTTGTGTGGGTTTTTCAATTTTTGGGGCGAATGGAAGGGATCTACAATTTTACGCCGAGTCCAAACGGCTAATTGAGAAGCTCATTCATGACAGTTTTACTCTCGGATGTTTGTCAGACGTTCGTGAGAGGTGGCGCAGTGAAAAAAAACCTTAAGATGTAATTTGGCCCTCTCGGGATTCGAACCTGAGTCCCTCGCTTAGTAGCCCAACACACTACCACTAAGCCACTGCGCCGACACACAAGGCATACTTACGACTGCATATTAGGGTGGAGCACGGATGTATGGAAACATTTTTTTTTAATTAATTTGAATTAATTTAATTTTTTTCGATTAATTTGGTTAAGATCTTCTGCCTCCGCACTACTTCAAAAATCAAAATTTGATACAAGATTTTACTAAACTGGCTAAAAATAATATAAAAGTAAATAGATAGATGAAAGTGCGCTAAATATACTATTAATGATTAGGAATCCAATATAAAAAAAATATAAATTCATTCTCTTAACAATAAACATTATGTATTTTGTAATGAAAATGCTTAAAAATCCTATTTTGTCATCCGTGATTCTATTTTCGACTTTATTGCGCCTAATCAGCACTTTTTTGACTACTGAGAGGTGGCAGCTTCCGTCCCTATCCGATCGATTACGTTCTTAGGTTCTTTTGGAAGATATCTGGAGGCCAAAACTGTGTTAAAAAGACGGTGGTTTATTTTTTACGGAAAACCAAGATAGCGCTTAGACCTTAACAACAAACGTGGCCAAATTCATCAAGTTTCCTGAAGGTTTCACTGTTGTGCGGTTGGCCCGTGTCATAATATAGTGCAAGTAGTGTGGCTCTGTAGTTAAATCTATAGCCATTTCTGGTAGAACATTTCCTTTAATACCTACGTCGAAATGTTTTAACAGGTAATTCTTCACAGGTTTCAAGTACTTTTCCCAAAGGTCCAGTGTAAGATTCAAGTCCCGAAGTACATCCATCAAGATGTGGAAATAAGTGCTCATTCATTATGTTCTACATATCCCATGCATATGGATCCTGGCTCTTGCAGCAGATACTTCGCGTTCCTTGCATGTTATTTTTTTAAAGAGTTTAATATTTGTGAAAGAGACGATAATATGACTGATACCCATGGAAACAATAGTTAACTGATACGAAACTACTAACTAGATATATTTAAAAAAAAAAAGTGATTAAATTTTATAGCACACCGTGTGACTTGATTACGAAAAGGTCGATTTTTGGCTTAATTTTACAATCATTTTTTAAATCCTGCGATAATCTGGGAAAAACTAAATAAAATATAAAACAGGATATATTGTGTTAAGGAATTAAAAACGAATATTCGGAATAAGGAGTAATGATGCTTTTCCCAATTAAGTCTTAAATTTAGTCATATTTTTGGAACCCAAGTTGTTAATAAAAGTTTCAGTGGGCCTGCGCTGGCAGTTATCGTTATCCAAATCGAATAACATTTTGCATATATATATTTAAGCCTATAAGGCACCTAAACAAAAAAAAGTTTTTTCGCTCCACCCTACTGCATATATCGGACAAGACATACTCAGACTCACTACTGCATATAAATAGGATAATAGAAAAGGACATGCTTTGGGTTATAATACTTAAAAAACTCTTTGTACTAAGAGAGTCTATAGAAACTGCAAAGGATATCTTTATGTCCAAAATAGGGTATATGCTTACAAGTTTCATAAACCCTTCTGCAAAGTATCCACTGTTATTTGGGAACGGGTTTTTCTTTAAAGAATTATAAACTCAGCACAAAAAAGCAACAGAAAGAAAAAGACCTTAAATTACTTTATCAAGTTTTTTCAAGAACTTTTTCAATTAAGTGTTTGTTAGTTTACCATTTAAAACTGAAATCGAGCTTTAAATCAAAGTCTCTGAAAGTTGAAATTTACGTCATGGCCGTGTGTTCTCAACTTAGTTTTTGTGAAATGGTTTGGAGAGGCGAACAGTCTTAATAGTTTGTGCAGGCTGGCGTTGAAGGTCATTCTCTAATTAAAACACATCGGTAAATACATGCTTTCGTTGAATTGGTTAGCTGTTGAAAGGGAAACGAACTATCACGTGATTTCGGAAATATCGTATTTGACAGAATTAACCAATCATCAAAGGTAACAAACTTTTTAAAAGTATGTATAACCTACATATATATCTATGCATTTTTTAAGCTATCTCACATGAAACCCCTTTACAAACTTACATTCAATTATTATAAGTATTAATATTATCCGATATTTTTGAAACTTGCAATTTTACGGTTTAATTCTCAAGAAGCCTTGTGTTATATAGACACATTATGAGAATGGACTTGACGCTGAAGGGTAGAAATATTATTGATGTTTTTTGCACAAACAATAAAAAAGACGAATCCTACAATATGGACCTACCAAATGGCGAGAGAGTACCTATTCCCTCTTTTGCTAAGCCAAGAACTGTTTAAGTATGATATTTTGCCTAATGTATTTAAGTTTAGATAATTCTAACTTCTAAGCTCGGGGTCCCAGTTTCGATCCCCGAAAAAACCCGAATTCCATCTTAAGGTTTTTTTTCCACTGCGCCAACTCTCGCGAACGGCTGTCAAACATCCGAGAGTAAAACTGTCATGAAAGAGCTTCTCAATTAGCCGTTTGGACTTGGTATACAATTTTAGATCACTTCCGTTTTATGATTACTATGCAAAACGAATTTGACTGATCGTGTCAAAAGGCAAAGAAAATGTTAATTTTTGGAGAGCTGGCTTCTAAAACTTTTGTTATATGACTTTATTTTTATTCAGCGGTTTGCCTGCCTGTTATTTTCCAGACAGACGTCTTAGGTTATCCTAATAAGCGGCGCTTGGGTCTTCGGCATTCTTGTGGCTTTGATAGCCTTCATCAAGCCGGTTTTCGTATTGCTTGTGTACACACACTGCGTACTATTCTCGAACTGTTTATTTCTACTTTTATTACGTCACCGCTTAACCAATCCCTTATAGACTCTGAGAAAGTCGATTCAATCGAATTCACATGATGGGACATTTTTCGTAAAAAAGAGAGATTTATCCGAGGATTGTTGCTGTTAAATAGTAATCGAAACATAATTCTTAGTTCTACTCAACGGAAAGCTTTCCAACTGTTTCGAAGTGCGACAGGTAGTAGCACTTTCAATAGACGCTGTTCCGACCTATATTCTTAGGGACGAAAACTGCTTAGCCATTTAAATTACTAGATTAACAGTATCTGTTTCTTGGCATTTACCAGAAGCTCAATGAACGAGATAAATCATTGAAAGTGAAAGTAGACCAAAATCATTATTTTGAGACAAAAGCCAATTAAAGTAATCAAGTAGCTAAACTAGGCACAGATTTGAATTTTGCAAGCAGAATAAATAAGGCTACAAGTGCCAAGTTAAGGTACTTCGAATTGAATGTTAGATCCATACTCCTCTAGGCCTGTGAAGCCAAAGGTACCACCAGCTCGACCAGGCTAAAAATATTTTTTTTTATTAGTTATCTACCTGCGTTATCTACGGAATGGGAATAGATAAAGCAGGGGATTTTTTCCCAACAAATACATCTTTGATCGATTCTTCCAACATAATAAAAAATAAAGTATTGCTACCTGCTTATGTCCTACAAAAGAAAATTTGGATGTGCAAATACTAAATGACCAAATCGACCGCTTGGTTCCCCTAGTATCTATACTTTTATTTAATAGGCATCGTAGCATGACAGATAGGCAAAATCCTTGAAAAACATCTTTAAGTCAAACGCTCTGGTAAATAAGTATCAAAATAGACAAGGGTTAATACAAAATTACCATACAAGATGACTAGAGAATAATAGTTAAACAATAGAAACACAAGTAGATAGAACTGCGAAAAAAAGCTTTTTGTTTAAATATGTAGTCAGTTATACGAACATTTACATTTTAAGAGGAACATTTTTATTTGGGGAGTAAAGGGGTGGTGGCGTGAGAACCTAATAACTGATCAACTATTTTATTCTTAGGACACAACAGCAGTTGGTATTTTTAAGTTGCTCTATATTAGAGCTAAACAATTAATGAGCTTATTATATATAAGTGTCCATGAGGCGAAAATCTTACGACCCCATTGCAAAGTTTGTACCTACGCGACGCAAAATTGCTAGTAAGAATATTCCCCTCAAGCGAAATGAAGATTCAAAAATAAAGCAGAAAAGGAGATACATAGACCAAATTTCTGGGGATAGAAGATACGCTATATCCTCTTTTTTATTTCACTTGTTTTCCGTTTCCCCTCCCTACGACACAATACAACGGTATGCGTATACTTCATAGATGTATCGTCGAACTGGCGCCCAACGTTAGCGCAAATGCAAGGCAACAGTTTTGGGGGATGAACGCATATATACGCATCTAGTAAAAAGTGTTTTCTTAAGCACACTTACAGTAGGCGCATGCTCTTTTTTTTGCTTTCTCCGCAAGTACATAGAATTTGCCTTCATATGAACCTGAATACTAGCGATTTTCTATTTGGTTATGTTTTTGTTTCCCCAACTGAAACACTTTTGAACATATCGCCGTTGTTGTTAGACGAGTTTCGTATTTTCAGCTAGTGTGTGTGTATCAGTACATTGGAGATTGGAGTGGATGCATGATTGAATAGAAAATGGATAAACAAGTTCTCTTTTTGTTATTCTTATCTCTCTTTTTAGCACTTCTGATTAGAAAGTGTTTGTGGCTGCAACGGATATTTGGCTTCGCCGCCGTCACCTATCGCTGTTTGGGTGAACTTACACCGGGTAAAAAAGAACACGCAGTAGAAAACGGTTGTGATGTTGTTGGCATCCGGTTCCTGATCGGGTTCGGACGGGTTCGGGCTCGGTATCAAATTTAAGTTATTTGAAACAAGAAAAAGTACGGAAAAATTTTATATACATTTCTGGCAGTTTAATATTAAAAAAAAATAAAAATAATGATTACATTTAACAGAAACACGCATAAACAAAACAATATTTTTTCTAGTCGTCCTAAATTCATTCGGTTTTTGTTACTAACTTACTTAAAATTATACGCATCCGATATATCATTAAAATAAAACCAACGAAAGAAATAACACAAAAAGTAAAAAACAAAAAACAAAAAATATTCTACATAACATTGAGCTCATTGCCGTCGGTACCCGATATCTGAAAAATTCAGAGTATATCATGCGTAGGTACGTCTTAAGAAAGGTTACAGTGCTCGGATGCTACTAAAACTTTGATTTCGCCGAAATGTTCATCAGCTTATATTTACGACCCATTTCTTAAGAAAATATTTCGCCCTGTTCGCCCTTAAAGGTTTTTCCCCAATCGAGTACCTTCCAAAGGATTGACATCACTTAAATATAAAGGAATCAAATTCAATGCGGCACGGCACGAAGGTGGTGGCGTGGCGGTGGCGGTAGTAGTGAAGTCGTTCCCGACAGTTTTCATGGACTTAAAGGCAGCAAAACGAAAGCACCGCATGCCTTTATCTTCCCCGTTTTATAGCTATTAGCTTACGTGTATTAGTGGGTGAATTTGAAAAATATGTTCGTATTTATATAGATATATAAAATATATTACCTAGAAGAATCCAGAAAAAGGAGAGCAACATTTCTATGTAGGAACGTTTAGATGTGTACGTTGAATGTCCGTTCTCTTTTAGTTTTTTTTTTTGTTGTGCTGTGAGTGCGGATACTAACCGCGTTGGAGCAGCTCCTTCAGTAAGACTAGAAATTTACACATATAACGTAGCGGAGAAAGGAAGCTGATGACGAGAGCAAGCGGAATAGTATAGCTGATATATTTGCGGTCTTTTTCTTATGCTTGGCAAATGAGACTAAGGAAATGTTGTCGTTTGGGTGGTGGGGGTCGGCGGATGAATATAAGCGTTCTTTAGGAGCTGAAGAAAAGATAGATTGTGGAGAAATATCCCCCACTAACCAACCCAATCGGCCACCAACCAGCGACGACGTTTTATTTTCTTCAGTCCGGTTCGAAAATTTATTTGAAGACTGGGGGAGACTTTCTCCGTCATGCATTCTCAGCTCTCACTTCTTTTAGCATATTTCCTCATATTCATTATATTTTTCTTTGGGCTATTGGTAGAAAAAGATATCGCTGGGGTAGTTTTTTGGTTTGCTGTGCACTTTTGTATGCCACCCCATCTCATTACGCCGCTAAAAACTGAGGAGAGCACGGAATTAGAAGAAGAATACATGGTGAAACCGCTTACTTGTATGTTCTCGTTGTAGCTTGTAGACTAGGTATGGTGTTGGGTTCCAAGGTGGGCAGTCAATTCCATGCATTTTAGTTATACGTAGTAGTCTTCGTCGTACTCACCACCGTCGTAGTCGTAGATCTCATCAACGGAAGTCATTGGTATATAATATATGGCTTAATACAAAATTACGTCCATCGTCATTTCCTTAGTCCTCGGCTCGTGTATATATAGGTAGTACGTTTCAGAAGTGTAGATGTGTTCATCAATAAATTATGAATAGAACGGTTATTTAAATTGAGAAAGGTACGAGTATACTAGTGGTCCCTTCGGTTTTCGTATGATTTTATTTTTCATAGTCGCCATTGCATTCATTTAGTTCTTAAAACATCATCATTATAAGAAACAGACAGTACTCACTTCGTAAGTCTCCGTGACTTCGTTCCTTTTCTACTCCTTCATTCTACTGTGATGTGACGTATAGTTGAGTGTCTGACTGTGAAGTAAACACTTTTACTCTTCTCCTTTTAACGGTTTTATTATTTTACTACTCCTCCCACTTGCGTCTTGTCTTTTGTGCTCGTATTCTCCTCCGCTTTCGTTAACATTGTTCCTTCTATTTATCTTGTTCTTGGGTGGTTCTACTTCTACACCAAACTTTAGCTAAAATTACCATAGTGTTGGCAGCTATTGGGTGCTCTTAGGGGTTCGTTTTCTCTTTGCTTGTACTCAACGCAAGGATATTTATTTCATATATTTAAAATAAATGCGTATATATTCGTATACATAATATTATTCTGAGAATCCTTTATGGTGGAAAGCAAAAGAAAAAAAACTTAAGTACACATCGGGACTGGCTTCTTGAATTAGAGTCATATGTTGGTTTTGAGTCAATTTAGTCTTTCTAGTCTTTCGTTGATAACGATGTAGTGCAGAACGAATTCCAGCAAAAACTATACATTTACTCGCAACGGTTTTTTTTTCAACAAATGTCAATATTATCGCGTGTGTTTCATAATCAAAACCAAAAATATTTTGTACCTCGTTTATAAAAAAATTCTCGATTTATATATAGGTATTTGCTAAAGCTTTTTGTTACCTACTGCAATGCATAATTTGAAATTAAGTGAAGTGAAGTGAAGTGAAAGTGCATTGATATGTCCTGAGGTGATAAATACAAAGGATTTGGATGTTTTAGATCTGCAACCACTTCTGCTATTGGGTGAAAGTATTTCAAATTTCCTTGAAAGATATCTAAGAACGGGCTAATACCGACTATAACAGTTTTGTGTGCACAAAAATTCAGTGCTACTGTTTTTAATAAATTATTATTCGGTCTAGTTAATTTCCCACCAATTTTAATAAATTGAACTAAATATGGATTTATCGTATGTCAAACATTAATGGGATAACAAGTTAGTTCGTCAAGTGGGCACCAAAATTAAAGCAAATAATTTTTATGAAAACTGAAATTGTTACTTTCCGGAATTTATTTTGGTACCATGGGTTAAAATTATCTTTAACGAAGTGCGAAAAAAATATTCTTGTAGCGGAAACATCAAATCGAAGATTGATGATTGTGTATACGACACTAAAATCCTCCTACGCGAAACGCAAGCCTAAGTGAATACTCCTAGCCGACGTTCTAATTTGTTGGATTGCGTTGCATTCATCCGGGCTACAGAAATTTGAAGTGTTAAAATAGTTTGCATATTTTTACGCGCATAGAAATGACTTTCGTAAACGGTTGCATAGTTTAAAGTGTACTGTGTTTTTCTTCATTTGTGACTAACCCAATCAACTTGTGAAAATTACTGGCGAATGGATTAAAAAATAAAATAAATTAAATATGGTGAATTCATTTCCTTACACTTACATTCACTTCATGGCATATTCTTTGAATGGTAAAAATCGTTAGCAACGTTGCAAAGTAAATATCTTAGTTATTTTTATGTTTATGATTCTACATTTGATTCGCACATTTGTTATTTGCGGTGGTTTAAATGTAAAAATAAATTCACTCTGTGGTTGTGAATCAGATTGCAAGGAATCATTCTGTTGCTGGATGCGGACAAAATTGGCACTTATTTTACCTACATATGTTGGTCTTTCTGCAGAATCTAGGATATGCATTTTTAACATTTAAAATTAAAAAAAAAATCGCTGATTCAATTGATTTTTTGTAGGTATTGTGTGAGTTTATGTTTTAGTTCGTCTGCATTCTATTATAGATATATTTATGTAGAATGTAGGCTAGAACATTACTCGTTTAGTTAGAAACATCAGCGCCACTGCTTCTTTTAATGTTCCTTAATCAAGCTATACTTACGAGAAACGACAACTTCGATGGAATATGTTTAAAATTGAATTATAGTATTCGAAATAGAAATTCTAATATTCATTCGTATCAAAACCATTTGTATAGTTTGAGAACGTAGAACCATATAGAATTTTAATCTGGAATTTTTCAAATAAATGCTGAAAGGAAAGCTCTTCTTTTAATGTCAATTTCTAAGTTTTTGCAAAAAATGTAGGACTGTTTTGATATAAGAATCTTTAATTTTACTTATTTAAGTGACGTGCTCCCAAGCTACCACTGGCATTGTTTATCTTAATCAGTGTGGAACTAGATCTAGATCCGACATGCTTTTGAAGACAAATTTCTATTCTATAAAGCATTAAATCTTAATTTGGTAGATCATCATTTTTTCATTTCATTTATTTTGAGATACCTATACACATTAAGATATACTATCTTATAAACTAGTGATAGGCAATACATTTGAAAAATAGAGCTTAAACCTAATAGTGAAACAAGAGAAGAGAGCGAAAAAGAAAAGAAGCAGAAAAAGAAGAGGAAATAGAAGGTGCATAAAAGAGGTGGATATTGGGGGACTGAAATAAAAGGAAGAGGAAAATTAAAGTAAGACAGAGTATAGTGATTAGGAAGTTGAAAAATAACGTTTTAGTTCTATTTGAAATCTTGTTGGATCACTGATTCTTTTGATGTGGCGCGGCAAGGAATTCCATAGACGAGTAGCGTTAATAAAAAACTGGCGTTCGGATGTCAACGAAAAATAACGAGGCTGAATTAATTGGTCAGTCCTTACCGAAGAAGCCCGCGTAAATCGTTCATAAAGGTATGGCGGTTGGTGGGTAAGCAGAATATTAGAAAGCAATGTCAAAGTTCGAAGCTTAAAGTAGCTCTCAAGCGGCATATTGAGAAGACGAGTAGAAAAACTCGACACTCTATCATATCTACGGAGCCCAAAGATATAGCGAATAGTGCTATTAAAAACAACATTGAGCTTTCTTTTGCACACGAAACTGCAACTACTAAAAATTTCACAGCCGTAGGCCAAGATTGGTAAAATTAAGGATTTCACAAGCATAGCACGCGTTTTTACAGGGGTATACTGCTGCGAGACCCATAGAGTGCGTAGCACTCCATATGCCTTACCTACAGTAGCGGTGATGTGTTGGTCCCATGTGAGGTTCCTGTTGAAAACAACTCCGAGGTTCCTAGCCGATTCAACATATTCAATATAAGCATTATTTAATATAATGCGAGGGAAATAAGACAAATCGAGTTTTCTCTTAGATATAACCAAGCACTTGGATTTTGATGGGTTTATAGTGAGACCATTAAGTTGAGCCCAGTAAGCTACTTTTTCAAGATCCTCATTCACGCAACAAACACCATTTTCGATGAGACCAAGATTACAGCTGTAATACAACTGTACATCATCGGCATACATATGGGACGAACAGTTTTTAAAGATAGATGGAAGTTCATTTACATACAAAGAAAACAATAAAGGACCTAGTATTGAACCCTGTGGGACACCATTACTATTTTGCAGAAAGTCTGATAGGCAATCGTCTAATTTTACGGCTTGCATTCTGTTCGTAAGATAGGATAATATAAGCTTTACAGCTTCAGGTGAAAAATTGTACGACCGATGAAGTTTATCTGCAAGTTTGCTATGTACCACTGTGTCAAATGCCTTCGAAAAATCAAGGAGAACAAGGAAGCTTACCTTGTCCTCGTCAAGTGCCTGCCGAAGATCTTCTATGACATTCAACAGGGCAGTAACACAGCTATGTTTTTCACGGAAGCCACTCTGTTTTAAAGCTAACAAATTATATGACTTAAGGAATCCGCTCATTTGTTTTTTTACAATCCGTTCGAAAGCTTTTGAAAGGAATGGTAAAATGGAAATTGGCCTAAACTCATTGCATTTCGCATTTTTGGGTATTGGCAAAATTTTAGCCAATTTCCAATCGTCAGGAAATTCTCCAGTTGTCAAAATGGTATTAAATAAATGAGTGACGTACGGAAGAACTACTGGAAGAATCAGCTTCAGAAAAGTAGGATGCATTTCATCCAGCCCAATGGAGCTAGACTTAACCGCAAGTATACTTTCGACAACATCCTCACACCGAACCTTCACAAACCCAAAACTGGGATGATGAAACTCATTTTCTATTAAAGCCGAGGAGGCTTCGGCGACCGGTAGAGAAGGCTGCAAAGGAAGGGAAACAAACTTCCTGTTCAACAAATTACAATCAACATTATCAATACGATTATATTTCGGCTTTCCTAACCCCAGGCTGCGTAAGTTATTCCACAACTGTTTACCACTTACTGAAGAAGTGCTAAGTTTGCTAGAAAATATACGAGTTTTCGCAGCGCGAATTTCCATAACGACTTTATTGCGGAGCGATTGATACAGTTGCCTGAGCTCAGGCAGGCGATAGGATTTCCACGAATTGTATGCTCGGTCACGTTGCCTCATTAAGGCGCGTATTTGGTAGGTGAACCAGGGAGGATTATCCGAATCATAGGACTTGGTTTTAACAGCTATATGTTTATTAAATACATAGGAAATGTTTTCGTTAAGAAACCGTACCTGCTCACTGGACGAAGGCATAAGAAAAATATTTTCCCACGCTATGCTTCTGACATCTTCTTCAAGTAAGTAATGGTCAATATGTTTGAAATCGCGATAGCTGTATGTGGAAACTACATGAGTGAATTGAAAGTTAAAAATAAGAAAAATTAGGTCATGTTTTGAGAAACCAGGCGCAGAAAGCTGATCATAGAGCAATACATTATTAGTATCGCTGACAAAGAACAAATCCAGAAGCGTCGGATTTCCGTCGAAAAAGTGAGTAGGGGTAATTACATTAACCGCACTTATATTAAGTGTGCTCATTTGATCAGTAAGAGCATTTTCACATAGCAGATTGCTATTAAAATCACCACATAATATTATATTAGAACAATTCAGTGTTATTTCTTCTAAGAGTTCAAAAAGTGGACATAAATCAATATGTTTATTAGGCCTGTAAACTACTCCAATAAGGACTTTATCACCATTGTCTCCAATTAGATCAACAAAAACATATTGAATACCATTGCTGAAACCAGAAGCGCACCGCTGCTTGAACTTAATTGTTCTCTTAATATACAATGCCACCCCACCCCCCTGACGATTTCTATCTGAACGAAAAACACGATAACCTCTCAAGGAGCAGATCTCATCCCTCAACCCATCCACAAGCCATGTTTCAGAAACGCATACAACGTCCACACAAGAGCCTTCAAACAGATCACGGAATTCATCAATTTTCGGCAGAAGACTTTGGGCATTAATATGACAAACCCTAAGACCAGAGCTTTGATTGCTTAAAACTCTTATCATAGAACGTAAAGATCCATTAGCACCTGCCATCGTAAGGATATAAACAAGAGTAGATGAATGAGAGAAAAAAAAATAATGAAAAAGTATTACAGCAAGATTTAATAGAAGTGGTAATTAGTTAAAAATGTATGATATAGAGAAAGGGTAGTAAGGAATAATAAAGAGAAAAACAGAAAGATAGATAAGAAGATAAGAAGAAGTATATAAAAAAAAAGAAAAGTGAAAAAGAATATTTAAAAGAAAAAAAAAAAAATAACTTTAAGATAAAAATAAAAAAAGAGTTTAAAGAATTTACAAATATAGAAAAACAAAGAAAAAAAGTTTAGGAAGCACTGGTGCACTGCTTGTCTTCTCCATCAGATGAACTGGCAATCTCTTCTAAGTCTCCAATGCATTTAACTAACACAGCAGCAGCATTATTATGACGTTTTACATACACCATTCCACGTGCGGTGTACACAGACGAAAGTTTTTTGTTGTTTTTCAGCTGCATTGCACGTTGAAATAAACATCTGTTAAATTGTGATAAGCTCTCCCGCAAAAAAACTGGTTTCTGTGTAGAAGTTGCATCGAATCCGATATGATGTAAACAAAGTTGTTGGTTGTTCGATTTCCGAAAAAGTGCCATAGATTTAAGAATGAAATTCTTATCATACGGAGAGTTAAATTTAATAACGATTGCGGTACTGTGCGAAACATTTTTCGGGCGAGTGCGATAAATACTATTTATGACGGGCGGTTTAACTCCAATAGCGTGACATAAGTGGTTAAAGACAGTTTTTAAATTTTCATCAGGCAAAGGTGGAATACCAAACAAAAGGGCATCGCAAGCCACCAATCGGTTTTCATTTGAATTGATAGACAATTTCAGCTGTTCTAACTCGGCCGCGTTGTTATTAAATTTATCGTGCAGGTCTGCAAGCTCGGTTGTTTTTTCTTGAAGGAGTGTTGCCTTTATTTTATTTAAATCCGCTTTTAATTGACCAATTTCAGTGTTTGCAGTATGTTGTTGTGATTCAATTTGCACGACCCGGTTGTTAATATCACAAATACTGGATTTTATTTCGGCTATATCGTGATCGATTTTATTAGTGATCGCAGTTTGGGACTCGGATAATTTCTCCGACAAAAGCGAAATTATAAATTCGCTTTGTTTTGCTAAACGTTGATCCATTAACTCCCACATATTACCCTCTATACCATTGGATGCTGCTTTGTTTTTGTCCTCCATAACGTTGCGTGCAGTTTTGCGAAGGGGGGATGGGGAAAACAGATAGCTTTTAGGCGAATCTGCGTTGCTGTTTTTCTTCGAGCGTGAAGTGGTCCGTTTCGGTGGATTTGACATGTGGTAGTGAAAGAGGTATTTTAGAAGGTGTTGTGATGACTTCTTTGTGTTGGTGAGTATGCGGTTTTCAATAGGTATGTACATATATTGAGGCCGAGATGAAATTGGCACACAAATTTAACAAAAATTATAATATTAAAGTAAATTAAAAAACCAACTTTAACACTGTTTATATCAGCACAGTATGTGACACACACGAGAAAGGGCTAAAATGTATATAGACTGTTAGTTAAAACACTAGTTAATGACCGAATTTAGGGAAAGATTTGCCAGCACAAATAAAACACGTCTAACTAGAAGCTCTCATAACTCATCTCGAAATTACAATGACGGCGACATTAAATCTTAATTTGTTCGGCCGTTTCCTGAATAATATTGTTCTAATACGGAAACAAAGATGATTGTTTTTTTTAGCTTAAAGGCCAATTCTTCCCTGTACTGCAAAAAAAATTATGCTCGCTAAATATGACAGGATGTAGAAGGGAAAAGGAGACTTCTATATTGTAGACAAGTGGATACTTCTTCATTTTCTTCATACTCACATACATCGTTTTTTCAAAAATTCAACAAAAGTTTCACAGTTTCATTCAAAACGGTGTAGCGCGGCATGCAGTTGTCAAACATTCACATTTTATCATACTTGAGTTGACATGCTGAAACGGTTACGGGCAAGTTCTTAAAATAGTTTAATGTGTTTGTATTTTGCAATATGAAAATACAATTAAAACAAGGTTGAAAAGGTTTTATTATTTACTTATTTTGGCTACGGTACAATCGAAAATTCTGGGAGTACTGATAGGGCTCGGCTTTTAGCAATCGATATTTATTTAGTACTACAATTAAATTTAAATAATTATATATGACATTGATATATAATGATAATTTTTCATTGAGCGTAAGTAGAAGTAGTAGGGGGTTAAATGTCGGTTCGGGCGAGAACCATGACAACTTAGACAACTTGATTTAATAAACTTCGTTCAAAGATACATAGCACTAACTTCAAATTAAACGAGTAGTCATTTAACACTTCAGCGCTTCAATTATGGATAAAAGAGAGAAGAGAAACAAGGAAAAGTAATCTTCCCCGTTACATTTCACCAGCATCATTCGTTTTTTATTCAACCTTAAATAACTGAACTGTAGGCGCAATGGCTTAGTGGTTATTGTGTTGGACTACTAAGCGCGGAGTCCCAGGATCCCCGAAAAAAACCGAATTCCATAGCTGTTAAATTTTTTGTCCACTTCGCCACCTCTCGCGAACGTCTGACAAACATCCCTTCCCAATGAGCCATTTGGACTCGGCATAAAATTGTAGATCCCTTCAATTGGTTCCAAAAATGAAAGGCACACACAAAACGAATGGTTGTGAGAAGTTACGCCTAGGGTCCCACAGACCTGTTGCGCCAACTCATTCACCGATTTTCTAAAGTGACTGATAAACAAAAATTTACCTGGTGATTTTTTGAATATCCTACACATTATTTGCGTATAACAATTTAAGTAAAGTCGATTCTTAAAAAAAATATATATGACAATAGATCACGTTTCAGTTGGAAGATTACTGATGTGTTAATGACCACAATGACACAGCATGCGTTTATTTGTACTTTATTTTAAATTGATAAATTCACAATGCATTCTTTAATTGCTCGTCTCGCAGCGCCTCGCAAACTTTAAGGAATATCCGGCTATACATTGTACGCGTGTATAAAACGATTAACGTACATAATACTCTACTTTAAAAGCGATACATTCTACTACAACCATGTCCACACTGTATTCACCCAGTAAGTTTAGGTTAATGCCATGTTCCCACCAAACGTAAAAATTCTCCAAACCTCCAAGGTTTCGCCATACATTTTTGAAGTATCGAAACCTCGAGGTTTCAGCGAAACCTATTTGAAACCCCTTTGAGTTCATCCGTCCTTGAGAGGTTGTCAAATCAAACAAGCCTACAGCGTGAACTTTGGTTTATTTTGTATTCATTATTTGTGGACGTCAAAATAGTAAACGCCAAAACAATAAAAAAAAAACAATTCATAATAAACAAGTGTTTCTGCAGGCAAAATAATTTGTCTAAAAAAAAAACCAAGTAAGTAATATTTTCAAAATTGACAGCTTATGACTTTTAAAATCACTTCAACTCGGTGGGAACGACTTACGAGGTTTCAGTAAAAGTTCATCGAAACCTCGCGATTTTAGTTTGGTGGGAACATGGCATTATTACCTAACAATAACTATTCTAAGTTTTTTTAATTATACTGGCGAAATATAAAAAAAAAAATGTCGTTACTCAAAATGATCGACAAGTCATGGCGACAATAGTTCAGTCAGTAATAATAACAATACATAATAGTTTTTAAAAAATTAAGACAATTGAAATTTGAAATACTTTTATTTATTTTATTATGGGTACAAAAATGTATTTATTTTTGAAACCAATTATTCAAAATCCTTTTCATTTACAGCTGTTTTGTTCGATTTTTGACACTGATAATCCAATTGACGGCATTGGCGACTAAAAGACGCTATTGCCGCCATCACAGTGTCGACAATTAAAAACGGCGCGTCGTGAAACAACACTTAATTTATCGGCGGTAGAACAATGTGAAAGCATTGAACATAGTCCATAGATTTTTTCTAATTTACTTTGCTGCGGGACGTCAATCTTGAGGACTATTCATATGAGAGTGAATTACAATCAAGCAAATTCCGAACAAATCAATTTAACTGTATTTTTGAACTGAACTGTTATTTGTTTCACCACAAAAGCATCATACTTAATTAATTTAATTAATTTACGGGTATCAGCCACCAAAAAAAATTTTCATGTGAATGAAATGTCAAAATTTACGAATGTGTGTTTATTCCAGTTCGCAATTTGTTCTCTTATGAGTAGTAGCTAGCACAATGTTAACTTTGTGTGGTATGTGCACTTCATTAGGTCGTTAAGGTAATAGATTAAAAAAGTCCGTGTGAAATGGCTTGGTATAATTTGCGTATATGATCTTTAAATAAATACTCGTAGGTAACTACATGAATTTCAAAAGGTTTTTGGATGAAATTATGCTTAGATCGTGGACACTTATGAGTTGTGTCCTGGATAAACTGTGACTGGAGCTCTTTAATCTTTGGGCCCTTACCGTATTCTTCCGATGTAATTAACGTGGTATGTGCATTTGTACGTTCATTACACATCATTATGCATTTGTTAACCTTAGATTGTAAACACTTATGAGGTGTGTCCTGGATAAACTGTGACTTGAGTTCTTTTTCATGTCTCTGCTGCTATAAATAACTTAGAATAGTGAAAGTTTTTATTCGTAACATACGCGCCATCTAGATCTCGACTTATTTATTCATTTCATGCTAAGCAAACCTTTGAACCAATTGAATTGGATAGAAAAGTGAGTTACAAATAGAGAATGTTAATAGATTACCATAGAAATAGATAATTCCGTTTTGTCTTGTTTTCCAACCACTGTCTGAATAGAAATTAAACTACCAAATAATTTGTGAAGGTTCGAAGTTTCCGTCATAAAACAATTTCCATAACTACCAATAAGTATGCTGTGTAATCCATAGTATTCGAATCGTATTTCATATTATCTATTAACGCCTATATGTACCTACACAGTAAGTTGCAACTCATAACACAAGTATGGGATGAATCTAACATTTTTGTGAGTCTGGCATTTTTGATTCGCGGTCCTGTTTACACATTTGCACACGCCGCACAGATTTTAGGTTTTTATAAAGCCGTTTGGGAAAAATGAAGATTCGAACTATACCAATTAAAAAAGTTACGGAAAATTCTTTCTGGTAAAGCTGATACAATATTGTCACCTGAATTTCATCCTGTTCAATGGCAATTATGGTGTTCTAACTCCTTTAATTTTCAAGTTGACTTAGCTCTTTGGGTATACCTAATCTAATTCTAATTGCATTCAATAAACTAGATTATGTACTACTTTAGACCACTCACAAAGCTATAAAAAATAATTTTTATTTTCTTCAATATCATTCTGCCGAATGAGCTGTAAAACTTACATGGGCCTCAACCCTCAACCAACAAACGTCTTTAACCTCTGTCCGAGACGTGCGTCGGTGTTGGGTGTCCTTTTTAGTTGAGAGAATATATTTCGTCTTGCTCTCATTGACCGCCAAACATATCTTCGCCGCCTCTGTCTCAATAGTTACAAACGTGTCATTTACATCCCGTTGCGTTCTGCCAATTATTGCGGACTTTTGAAAGATCGTGCCTCTGTTGTTGGCTATTCTTTAAAAAAAACTTGAGCAAACTAAACGAGGAATAGCACAGAAAAAGTGGTTTGAGATAATTGCGCAAAGAGCTGGGACTTAATCGAGTACAAAAGGTACTATTACATGTTCCTCAGGTATGCTCTGCTCTATCTGATATCTTTACGAGACCGGATATAAAGCGATTTTCAAATCAGGACGAATCGATGCCGGCAGCCTGATCGTTTATTTTTAGCATATCCCTGAGGTGAGTCATTCCGATTTTACTACTGTGGTTACATCTATCGAAAGCGTCTAGTTCTTATTTCTAAATGTACCTATCTCAAAAACATGTTTTATATATTTGGAAGCATTTAATTTTAATGCCTGGCAAGTCTTCTCTTCGTGGGACTTTTAATTCCATTGATGCGTCTTATATATGTAAGAGTTGTTGACTAGCCAGAAAAAAGCCAACAAGGAGTGCCGGAACTTGGCTTTGAGTGAAACAGTTGATTAGATCAAGAATCATACGATTTAGCATTCGACTAATTGGGTCACTTTTTTTATTTGTGCAATAGTCTGGAGAATCCCATAAGTACACCGAAGTAAATTAGATAACCCAGAATTGGTCTCAAAGATAGATTTTAACATATATCTAAGTATACCAGTCTGATATGTATTTGGCGAGAGCCTCATTAAATTTATTGTACGTATTTAAAAAAAATTAGACGTCACATATTTAGGCGGCTATGATTTGATGATTAAATTTAAATTATTTTAAAGTGCCCTCTTTAGAACACACACTATTTCCAATTTCTGATAATTCGCTGACACTGCCAATGGTTTTGGAGAAAATTTAAGGGAATACGCCCTATCTTGGCCCTTTTGAAGGAATCACGCAACTTCTGCAAACTGTCAATTGTTAGCTGTGATCTTACAGGTTGTTCGGGGTACTAGGTATATACAATATGCCTAATAGCCACGTTAAGACCTTGGTTCTCTTTGCTCGACTTTATTATTTTATTTCCTAATAAGCAGTACGTGCTCTTCTTTTGCTTTGCTTTTTTTCTGGTTAGGGTAGCTTTTGCTTTGGGAGGATTCTGATTTTCATAGTTGGGTGTTTATTAGATATTTTTTATAATTAATCCTTTTGAGACCGTTTAGTTACACGGCTTTCTTAACGCCTTTAATTTCGCACTTTATTTCATTGAGCTGCTCTCAGGTTCTGTATCATCCAGCAATTGATCGCCAGTCTCTGATCCACTAATGGGACGGATGTGCATTGAGGTAGTACGTCAAGCGCACTTTTAATTTTTATGTTTTTAGAGATAGGAGTAGATCTGAATTATTGCTCATGGTTGTCCTGAGTTTTATAACTCCGTCCGATCATAAATGAACTGGGTATAACTGGGTAATGCTTATTTCTGAATCTCAAAACTAACATTGCTAACAAATTCAAGGAATAAATGTGGAGAGCGATTGATTGATGTGGATTGATATTCACTTAAAAGCGTCACAGAAATATTGGGTTGAAATCTATCTTGTATTACAAGGAATTAGAATGTACCCTATAATTTATCATTTATGTAACGGTAACCACATTACACAGCAACTAGCAAGGTACCACAAATATATTTGATAATACTTTTAGAGTTCACTGTAAAGCCTAAACCGTCAAATGTCATTCGTAGCATGATCAGAGTAAATTGACTGAGCAGCCTGAGTAAAAATCTGAGTATAGCATATTTTTACAACTAATCGTATGATTGCTCATCAGGAATGCCAAATCTTACATGCAGACCTAAAATGTAGATTATAAAAAACATAACGGTCTGACGAAATAAATAAAACATGCGTTTCTATCAGCGCGAGTACATCAAGCTTCAGCACAAACATTTTGAACCGAATGTTGTTGTTTTTTTTACGACGAATTTACGAGCATTTCAATCAACATCTCTTCACAGACAACTAGTGCAATTAAACAAAATTAGGGGGCGTCTTTAACTTATTGCGATAAATGAACTAAAGAATTATACGGCATTTTTAAGATGCAGATAAGTAATCAATGACGCCCATTTTCTCTTTGGCTGAATTTGCTAGCTTATCATACCGCTTAAGTATGACAATTTTTTTATGTCACATCATTTAATGTCATACGTATTTTTTTAATTACTTACAGGTTATACAATATTTTGCACTGACTTTATGAAACCGCCGCACACTAAGGTAAGTCAACCAGATGTATTTAGGTATTTACCTACTGTTTTTCAGATGTTAGAATAAGTTAGTAAGAAAATAAAATGCTTGCGATATTTGAGGTATTTTAAACGCAACTTCATATAGGGTTTCTTTAAATTTTAACTACTGGTTAGAAAAAACTGTTTCATACGAAACGATTTTCCAACAAAAGAAAATTGGATACCTATCGGTAAATAAAATGTGGTACTTTTGAGCGTGGATAGAATACCTAATTTTTGCAATTCCCGCATCTATGTCATTAATGACTATTTTTTAACTATTTTCATAATAAGAATCACGAACACTATTTTAGAAAGCTAAATGTATGTAGTTATTTGAATTCTTTCAAAAGCAGCTTCGATTTAAGCTGTTACATAGTTACTTTTAAAAAAGTTGTTTGATGTAACTATAATCCACTACTCGCAAGCTCCTCTTCCTTTCCAACTTTCAGGTAGGTAGGTATGCGCCAAAGTGTCATTCTAATCGGTCGAGAAGAAGTTGTAAACAAGTCGAATGCAAGACTTGAAACAAACAAATACGAAGTGAAGCTAAATAAAATTGTTTTAAAATTTTTTAAGAGAATGTTTTATATGACTGTTGTATTTGTCTGGATATTAGTAACTACACCCAAACCCAAAGGTTCATTTAAATATTAAATATCTATTTTTTTTTATTTTTGCTATGTATTCATTTGATTTTTAACAATTTTATACCTTTTTGTAACTATTTTTCAACTATATTCAATAAATTTATAGATTTTATAAAAAAATACGACAATAGTTACAAAAATAACTATTTTCTCTGGGTGTAGGGTTAGATACAGTTTGGGGATAAAGTTTCGATCTTGATAGACTATTCAGTTCTCATATTTAAAGAGAATCTCAGCAATGTAATATGTAAGTCGCATCATTCACTTGTATGTTCCTTCGTAGCCTTTTTGTTCTTCCGCTATTATGGTGAAATGTGATTATTAAAGACTGTTTAGATGGAAGAGAATTTTAAAAAATCGTATTTCTTTCGAAAACTACAATTCAGAAATTGTTAGGGAGGTACTATCTTTTCAACACCATTCGCTCGGTTACCTATTTGTTATTTTCTTTGATCAATGAATGGGACTTAAGGGTGATTTGAGAAATCTTCTCAGGAGAGTGACACAGCTATCGCTTAACTTACTTAATTATTTTACGTTCCCTTGAACCCTGAATCGTATCTGCCTGATAAACTGCGGCCTTCCATCCTTTGTGATCCACGGCACTTTGCTTTTATTTATCCAGAACAAACGCTTTGCCAATCCGGATATAACACTTTACAATAACCATTTCGGTCATCCGTAGAAAAAAAATTATATTAAAGAGATCCGCATTAGTCAATCAAAAAATCACATACCTACGCAATTAGGCGATTGCTCATGCTCATACTAGCTTGGACGATTTTTTTATTAATCTCCCAATTTGTTCGAATTGGGAGTCCGCAAATTATTTGTTTTTATTTCCCCAAATTCTCTAAACCTTCTTTTAGTATTGAGGAATTTGAAAACAGAACGTTAAAAACTCGCGGAATCTGTGTCAGTAGGTTAATTATTCAAAATCTTTGAAATTAAAACTTTTCATTGATTGGCTTATCATCAAGAAGCAATGGACTATTTACAACATAAAAAATATTACGTAAAATTGTTTACAATAATATTATGTACCTGTACGTAACAAAGTATATATAAAAGAATACAAATTTTAGTAAAATATGATTCATTCAAAGAGAAACAGAAACAATTGTTAAAAATTAACAGAGCTTTAAAAACATATCTTCGAATAAAAATGCTCAACCAATATTTTGTTTGTCTACTGACACTAAACCACTGTCTATTTAATAGAAAAGAAAAATACATTTTTTTCCTAAATATTTTTTTTAATGACTGAACTTTTACCTAATTATTTTTGTTTAAAATTTCAAACTTGAGTATTGATCAATGCTGTGCCAACAAAAGTGGATGACGTAGCTCTGTCCATTTACCATATAGCTATATGAGTAAAGTTTTATGGCCACACAAAACAATTTTCTTGTTTTCCTTTTAGAGTTCACTGCAGAACCTAAACTGTCAAATGTCGTCCGTAGCAAAAAATCTGAGTATAGCATATTTTTACAACTAATTGTATGATTGCTCATCAGGAATGCCAAATCTTAGGTACATGCAGACAGAAAAAGTAGATTATAAAAAACATTATAGGTCTGATGAAATAAATAAAACATCGATGCCATTACTATGGAATATAATACCTACCATGCTCCTACCAACGTGATTTAGCTAAATATACTTTCTTCTTCTTTTTTAGATTTTCTGGGGGAAAACATATTAAGCATTTGCACTGTATCGACATTAAGGTCGTCCTTTTCGGATTCGTGCACGAAAATTTTAGCTATACACAAAAAAGGAGAGTAGACTTGAAATTTGAATTTTGCTCTGAATTTGCAATTTTTTGCCAAAAGCAAACCGAACGTGGAATATGTCATACTCTAAAGTCTAAACTTTACTCTCTCAACGCGCATTCTCTTCAAAGCAGCATTTCGTTTTACAAAATTGTTGCTCGCTTTGGCATTTGAAATCGTAAAGTTTCGATAAAGCGTTTCAGCTAAATCACACCTCGACGTGAGATGACCCGACCATACCCTAGAATCGCCCTCGATGAGCTATGTGGCACGTTGGACCGACCCGTTGAAACCACATGTCGTTGATATTTATTTGATTGGTAATCATCGGCCCATAGTGCAGGCCGTTGACTGCAGAGAATACTGAGACCCCCAACTTCGGCCGATTTACATTTATTTTCCTACAAACTTTATTTTTACGAGGCTTACAAGATTAGCTGCGTTAGTATTGTTACATAGAAATTCGTATTGACAAATGTATCAGAACTTCAGAAATTCCGGCTCACCAACACACTCGCACCTAATCTTGCAACGTCACTACGGGTAAATTTTATCCATTGAGTTTGAAAATATTCGTTACATGTGGTTAGTATTTTTTTAGGAATAAGTGTACATTTGCTTAAAATGATCATCAAAAATAGTAGTAACATAGTCGATGTTATTGATATCGAAAAGTGGTAAATACATAACCATATTTTACCTAATATGTTTCCAATATGTAAAATAACATCTCCTGTAGATGTTTTCATTATAATTACTAACCGATCGCATTCATTATTGTAAAAAGGTAGTATTTCCGAACTCTATTAAATTCCACCACGGTTGCTATAAATTTTTTTTATTTTTTGAATGTCACACAGATTCTGATTGACATAAAACCCAACATGTCCCAACAGCCAAAGTACGGTTTGTCTCTGGTTGACTGTGATGGCCTGCCCAACGACATTTTTAAAGAATTGTGGACCGATGATGATTGATTTTTTAAGATGAATAGGTTGACTTGTAAAATAATTTATATTTAAAAATTATATAAGCATTAAGTGTTTGAGTAATAAAAATACAAAGTTTTATATTCACAGCATACAAAAAATTACTTGTCGAGTCTTATCAGTAATATATTTACTATTTCGCAAAAGCCCTTTTCATAACATAACATTGATATATTTCTGATATTTAGATACTTGAAACGATTTTTTGTATGTTCAAGGTTCAAGGTGAAAATGATATTTTGGTTTTAAATGGATTTTAAATATTGTTCGTGATGTATCTATGGTGCATCCTGCTAAAAGTGACGCAACACATTTGGAAAATTTTAAAACCCCCATGACTTTAAAAACTTCCACATGCAAAAGTACCTACCTAATGTATTTTTAGTTTAAACATTTCCTATAAGGTTACTCTTTCGATGGTACCTCTGTTGAAAACGCTGGCTTCAACTCAGCTTTAAGCAAAAGAGTCACATATTTGCACTCTAACAATAATCTTATCGCTTCCCTAACTGATGACTTAATGAACAAGGGGATGCGTATAAACCATGAACATAAACTGGATGGCAGTGTATTACTGGTAGATGTAGATTTGAAAGCACATGTTGTGCATTTTACAAGTTTTAGGAACTTTCTACAACATTTTGTATGTACTTGTTGCATTTTGGCTGTAGATTTGACAAATTCGTGTGTATACATTTAACAACAAAAATTGAAAACGCGCTGTCAAGTTTACCGTTAAGTACAAAACTATGTAATTTATTATTATTGTAGACGTAGCGGTTTAGTGGTTAGTATGTTGGACTTCTAAGCGAGGGATTCCAGATTCGATCCCCGGAAAACAGAACTGCGCCACCAAGAGTATAAATGTAATGAAAGGGCTTAATTAGGTGTTTGGACTCGGCACAAAATTCTAGATCCCTTACATTCGTCCCAAAAATGAATGGTTGTGAAAAGCTATGCCTTGGGTTTCTTACGGACCTTTTGCACCAACTATTTGGTTTTTTTTTGTGTAATAATATGTATTGTAAATTTGAATGTTAAATTTTGTTAAATTTAAAGTGTAGATTTCTTTGGGAGTAGGCAAGCTTGAAGCATCCCTGGAACTTAAATTTTATGGGCTTGCGCCTGCCTCAGCTCGGTTATTCTTTGTATATTTACTTCATATCAATTTTGTAAAAATATTTTACTTTATCAAAATACGTATTTTAAGTATTTATTTCTATTCATAGTTAACCCGTCTTTTTAAAATTTATATATCCTGAGACCAATCTAAAACGATTTCGGTTATTTCGGTAAATTTTTGAAATGCACTACCTATATACTTTGTTTCAATAAGCGGACGATATGATATTTGACCATACCAGTAGTGTTTGCCACCTGTATGTGTGAGAAGAAAATGTTATTACAATTTAAAGAAAACACCCTCCACTAATGTAGCCAACATATTTACGAACAATCTAGGTTCATTGTGTCCAGATATCAACAAAAAAATGATTGCACAAGAATCGCTATATGTATAACAACTCATTGTTAACTCTTTATTTACCAAGCATGGTAAAGCACGCATCTAGAAAGTCAATTAAGGCAGCCGTAGTCCGTAATTACAATTTAGAGGAAACTCTTAACAAAAAAGCGGAACTACTCTTCAAAGATTACATCTCGAATAAAAAAAAATGGTTCAACTACCAAACGACTCGACATTCGACAAGTGAACGTGGACATAATATACCGTCCGTCACCGTCACCTAGTATTTGATAAAATGAAGGTTTGTACTAGTATAGGGGTGTGCGCACACACGTAAAGAGCTATTGGAGCGGGACATTCGAAGTAGATGTTGTTGCAACCTACGCGCTCGCTATGGCCCGTGTTGTCGTCAGATAAACGAACGAATCTGTAATGTTTTCTCATCGTACTGTAGTGGTAAAGACATTTTTTCCCTGATGTTTGAGTAACTATACTTGTAGTAGGTATTGGCTGAGCCGCAGTAGAGGGAAACATTCATGAATTATCCGGCAAAGTGAACGCTTGGTTGGGTTCACGTTACAATACAATACGGCAGAGTGTAGGTATTTGCTTCGAGAGACAGAAAGTGGTCATGGTATAGTGATAAATAATCAAGCAATTTAGAATAGATTTTCAGATTATGTGTCCCAATAAATGCACAGTAGCTGCTAGCAGCAGTAATCGTCCAGATCAGTACCGGATATGGGGAAGTGCCTACATAGGAAGCAGGTACACCGTAGACCGTACAATATGTCTCAAAGTTTCAATTGGCTTGCTGTGCTTTGTTAGGCTGATCATGATGGCATTCACTGTCGTTCTCATTCCGCGTTGTGAACACTAAGATTTGATTTGTTCTGCGCTTACCGAAAGTGGGTGGGACTTGCAGTGCGCGTTACGGTCCGTTCCATTTCGTATGGTTGTTTTGCTTAAAAGTTCTGTGCTTCGCAAAACATATTAACATCGTATCCATAATTTTCATTTTCTATTATTGCTGTTTTATATACATACAATAACAGTACCATATAATGTGAATAAATTCGCGTATGTTTCTCCTTCTGTGAATCGGAATTATTTAGACACCATAGTGGTTAATCAAACCAGCCACGAGTAGAGACCGAGTACACCTATCTAAAGAGCTTTGCAAGTCCGAATGTGGTCACCTTGTAGGTGAATGATTAACGCATAGACAACCGCGCAATATACGTCGTACATAATGTGTAGTATTCCTATTGGAGGGGAAGTCATCAACTTGATACGCTGTGTGAAGCCTGTAATTTATTGAAATGGATTTCCGGTATCATAAAAAAATTAATGTTTAGTTACACTACATAATTAAGAAAAGAAAAGAAAAAGGATTTCAAACAATAGGTTATAGATACTGCTTTACAAAAACTTTTGAATGCGGTCAAAAAATTACTAAAAGTGGTTTATTTGATAAAAAGTATAGGAGGAATAGGTACCTATAGTCATTCTCGCATTTCTACATTTGCTCCAAGGTTTTACTAAAAATATCTGCAGGTAAGTATACCTAATATCCTATTATCTACATACATTTTGATGTAAGCTGTATCAGTTTCAGTATCTCTAAGGCTTTAATACTATAGTGGCGAGGGGGGAACCTTTGAACTTGGGATACATTTGAACAGCACTAATAAAATCTTATTAAAAAAATATTTGAGAGCGTAAACCAAATTTATTTTCTGGCAATATTGTTTTCTTTAAACGTCAACGGCTTTTGGTCAATTTTTCAGTAGTTGCTTGAAAGTAGCTCGGAGTGGATGTTTTTATGCTGCATTTCCATTTTCTTTTTCTTTTTTTTTTGTAAGAGTAGATAGGGTAAAGGCACTAGTATCCGGAAAGTTAAGGTATTTGGTAACTTTGAATTCCAACTGTTTTGTCACTATGAAAGCTTCCGCAAAAAGTTAATATATATTTGTAAAAGTGACGATATTGATTAATAATAATACATTAACAAATTTTTCAATTGTTACGTTCTGAATATTTATAAAAAATAAATTCAAAAAAGTTCGATTTACACTAGTATCCGGACAGCAGAATTTAGTTTCCGGACACTTTTTTTTTAGTATCCAGACACAAAATTTTTATATGAAGTTTCAGTCGTTTTTGCCTTTACACTGTCCGGTTACTGAAAATGCTCTTCAATTTTAGTTTTAGTATCCGGACACTAAAAATTCGGCCTACAAAATAATTGTATTCCCTGTTTTTTTTTTAATTATTTAAAGGAAAACAAAGTATTTTCCAAAAGAATAAGTTAAAAAGTGCTCTTTGAATAACTAACTTTTTGGAAATGCTCGCACTATTTTTTTGGTAGGCAAAATGACAACACAACCACAATCTCGGAGCTCAGCCACAACAATGCCGCTTATCTTTTACGTTATGCAGATCATTGATTTGAAACTTTGGATAAATATGAGTGACACATAAAGGATTGTATTATTGCTTATATTTGAGACTATTTATATGTGATGTACTAATTTTTCTCAAATAAACAACATAGTGTCCGGATACTTACACCGTCCGGATACTAGTGTCTCTACCCTATTTGCTGATGACACATCCATGGACCAACTTGATGCAGAGGACGAAGACGAAGCACTTATAGATTTAAGTTACGTCATTTTAAATCCAGGCCATTATATTAATATTAATTTTAATTAATTTTTACCTTATTAAATCGATTTGTGAGTTATAGTTTAATTACCTACGTTAAGTTTTTTTTATCTCTGATGTAAAAAATAAAACGACTTTAATATTTAATTAAAGTCTAAAGTCTTAATGCAGGTAAAAATGTTTTTTAAAAATTGCCGTTCAAAGGTGCCCGGGCCTAGTTCAAAGCTGCCCCACAGGGGGTACCTTTGCGGTGTGTCCTCGTGGACTTCTTCATCTCCGCAGCCTCTACATATGTCGTCATCTTTGCGATTAAGTTTCATTGTGTGGTGTCTTAAGAAGTTATGACCAGTTACAGCCCGTACTAGCCTAGATAGCGATGACCTGTTAAAATGTAGTAGTTTATTGTACCGGCCACTGTAATATTCTGGCCAGAGCTTCCCTAATATTTCACAGGTAGTAAGTTCTTTCCACCTGTTGTTGGTTTTCATACCAATTTTCTTTTCCAGCCGCTTTCTAAGATTGCAAAGCGGTGGCTTGACCGACTGAAGTGCTCTATCACGGTCCATTGCGGACCCAATTCTCGCCAGTTCATCCGCCCTCTAATTGCTGGTTTTGTCACTGTGTCCAGGGACCCAGCAGAGATTCGTGGTGTGCTGGGAGCAAAGAACCTTGAGCTCTTCGCGGCAACGTTGGATTAGTTTGGATTTTATTTCATGTGCAGAAACTGCTTTTATAGCCGCCTGGCTGCCAATGAAGATGGTAATATCGCTCCGAAATATTGCCAACATTGAAGCCCTACGGGCCGCTTCCGTGATAGCCAGCACCTCCACACACTACTAATATCAGGTAGTCTGCTTGAACACCGATTATTTAATTCCGCAAAGAATCCGTGTAGTTGGATATTGATTTTCTTTTCGTGGGTTCATTGGTGTTCCATTCCTCTGTCCTCTCTACTCGGAAAGGAGCAGTAGAATGGTCTGTCGAAGTCCAGATGGGGAGTCGGAAGTGACAGCATTTACTACGTATTTACCTTAATTCTGTGCATGCCTCAGATTGAGAATTGCTATCAAGGATAATTCTTAAATATTTCGCACTATCTACTATACTCTTAAGGGTATTCGCTCCAAAGTTGGTGGTTCGAATTGCGGTATTATTTTCTTATTACAATTGGCACCAATTTTCTGACGAAATGTCGACGACTTCTGTATAAATTTGTTTTGCCAACAAAACTTGCACCAAAATACATTTTTATTAAGAAATGTTTAATTCTGTTAGTATGACGTTATTGCATTTACTTAGTGTACTGTTATGTATTTTATTAATTTTCGTGGCAATACCATTTTATACGTTTTAAAAGTTGGACATAAAAATAGGTGTGCTTATTTAAATTGTTAAAGTTTTTTGATAAATAATATTTTAAGATGGGTCGAAAAGTCCACTGCTCTGCAGAAGAAAGGCAACTAGTTTAGCGGTTAATGGGTGAGCGAAAAACCTATCAATTCATACATATAGCAGATGCCCTAGAAAGGTAAAGCCAACATTAGAGATAGAAAATGGAGGAAGGTCGAAAAAATCGCAGGTACTACTGACCGCCGCATTTTACTTTTAGCAAATTTGTTTTGTCACTGACGTTATGCTCACAAATTGGGATGCAATCAGTGCACGCACAATCCGCAGGAGACTACAGAACTTCAATCTCCCAGGAAGAGTTGTCAGAAAAGTTCCACTCCTAAGAGCTAGGAACGTAAGGCCCTGAAAATAATTTGCCTTAAGACATAGAAGTTGAATCGGATCTAAGGGAGTGAAAAAATGGCGGAAAATTCTGTGGAGTGACAAAACAAAAATAAATTTCTTCTCCTCGGATTGTGGACGTAATGTAAGGCGACCAAAAGGAGAAGAGTACCATCCCCTTACTTTGCTATTGTCCTATATTGACTTGTGGATCCTAGGGTCTCTACAACATTTACGCGCCATCGTGTGCGGTTTCTGGCAATGTGCCTCAGCTCTCCCCAACTCTTTACCAGTTGCCGTGCTTCCTTCTCGGCTGTTCTACGCCATGTTCTTCTAGGACCGCCTGCCATCCTGAATAAGCGGTTTCCATTGCATCGCTTGGTTAGCTATGGACATCTCACCTTTTCGGTAAGTGTATCCAAGCCACTGCCACTTTCGTCGTTGTATGGTTGTGCCAGTAGGTTCTTTCCCGGTTCTCTCATAAAGCTGTTCGTTCGAGATACGACTTGGAAAGAAAAACCTTAAGATGTTACGCAGGTACCTATTAACGAACGTTTGCAGCTTTCTTGTGATAGTAGTGGCCACTCTCCAAGTACCACATCCATATAGCAGCACGGACTCAACTTTGGAATGAAACAGTCGTAGCTTGGTTTAAGCTAATTGCAGTACTTCGCCAAATTTTGGATAGCATCCCAAGCGCAGCCTTCGCTTTTCCTATTCGGTGGGCTACATTCAGTTTGGTTTCGCCATCGGTTGAGACAATACTCCCAAGGTATTGGAAACTGTTTACTCTCTCAACCGTTTGTCCAGCAACACATACACGAGTATGAGTTGATTAATTCGGTCTCAGGCTGATCATTTTTGTTATTGCCAATAAAAAAAATATTGGTGAAAGAATGCAGCCTTGCCGAACCCCGCTTTGGACTTCAAATTCCTCAGACAGCTAGGTAAGTTAAAAAAAAAACAATATTAATAAAAGCTATAATTAACTAGCGGACCCCCTGCACACTTCGTAGTGCAAAATAGAAATATAAAAAATCAAATTCATTTAAATCAGTAATAAATAGTTTTCCTTGTAATGCTTTGTGCTACACTATATTTGTTTTTTTCCATTTTCTGTATAACAAGTCGCCAGGAATCTTAGACTGTATACCAATTTTTAATTCACTGACATTTTTGTTCTTAGCAGCTTAAATTGCTCTATCACTCAACCACGCATGGTAGCACTAATGTGTTATGTTAGGGAAAACACTTTCAATCAATTTCTCTTTTGACAGTACAAAACGGCAAAAATAATTTGACAATGGCATCGCATCCACTTAACAAATCTCCATAAATATGAAGACTTTAAGCAACCGTTAATTTCATCAGCAGTTGTCGATCTAGGAATGACGGGCAATGTTTGTCTGAAATCGCCTGACAATAAAATCAATGCACCAGCAAATGACTCTGAATTAGGTATCTCGAACATCTTTCATTGTTTTTTCCAAAGCTTTAACAGATTTCTTATTTGCCATAGTGCCTTCATCCCAAATAATGATACCGCAGCGTTTTCGACGTTCCAGATGTTCTTGAAATGTTACATGTTGGATTTTCAATAACTTGGTAATTCATAGGCAATTTCAAAGCAGAATGTGCTGTCCGACCACCATCTAACAAAATGGCTGCAATGCCAGAAAACGCCAACGCCGAACGTCAATGAATTTTTATACTGGAAACGTATCGTTGCCAACAACAATGAAATTAAAAACGTTTTTCCGGTGCCTCCAGGCGCATCTAGAAAATAAAATTAACCGGTATCGCTATTTACGGCTTGCATAGTAGTATCGTACGCCTTTTTTGCTCCGCATTCACTGTCGAAAGATTTGCTTAAACAAAAGCATTCAATTCGTTGCGATCGTATTGTAGTTCACTCTGCAATTCTATATCAAAAATTTCATGCATTGCACGATTGGGTGATGGCATTCCCAACTGTGTTTTATTAGCAATCGACAAACAGAAATCTTCAATAGAAATCATTTCGGCGTGAAGTCCATTACAGGATTACGATTAACTTGACGCACTCGAATCAGAAATCGATTCGAAGGCTTTCATAATAAAAGATTTTGACCGTTTTTTATGTATGCTTGGTGCCACGCCCCTTTGTCCAATTTTGACCAATCTTCGCAGAAACACTCCTGCGCCAATACCTAAGATTGTGTGTAAATTTGAACTCAATCGATTGTGTGGTTTTGGAAATATAATGTTTTGAATGCATTTTTTGTATGGGAGATGCCACGCCCCTACAACTCCTGAACGAATACACCTATAAAGACCGTATATGCCTACAAACCTTGGTATTAACGTCACCTCTCTTGGGAAATTTTCAGAATCAAAATCGGTTCACGCATTAAAGAGAACATTGGCGACAAATACAATTGAAGTTATCTATTATATAATATAGATGACTATTTAGGAACACACATATTTTTTTGTTACAGAAGAAACAAGAACTCCAAAAGATTTTGTTATTTTTTTAAATTATTGGAAAAATAAACAGATAACTCTTATCCATATTTTTAAATAAGTTTCCTATAAAAGATAAATCGAAGATATTTCGAAATATCTTTTTTAGTAACTTTGGCCCCTTTTTTTTCAACCGTATGAAACATACCCTTTAAAATAAACTGCAACGATTTAGAGCTTACGCGATTGAAAACTGTCTCTCTTCATTTGCACATCCATACTTTCATCGCACATTTTGCAGTTCTTAACTGAGAACGAAAATCAAAAACTTGGATTATTATCTACATAATATCTATGTAAAAATCTAAATCAGCTTCGCCAATTTAATACAATGGTATAATTTTATGTAGTATCGCTTCTGAGCTTTTTACCTACCTACCCGAAAAAAAAACACCAACCAAACCTGTTAGAGGTATCGTCATGAATGGTTTCCAAACGGCGCAAGAAGCTGGAACCGTAAACGAACGAAAGTATACATCTTTGCTCTAAATAGATAACAAACTATAGTTGAAGTCGCTTATAACGACGGTAAAGGGACCGATGAAACAAGGTCGTTATAACCGGAGGCCGCTATATCCGACTGTCTTCCACAAATATTTAGGAATAAATAAAACAAAATCACATAAAATGCTAAAGTTTTTGTTAAAGACGCGTTTACCACAACTAATTTAAAAGCAGCTTTCACGACGACACATCAAAAAAACTGCCATAATATTTAACTGCAACATTTTCTTTTCGATTGTCTCTCATTCCGTTGTTATAACCGATGAAAAGAACCGATTTTTTTTCGAAAAATTGGTCGTTAAATCGGACATTTCGTTATATACGACGAGTCGGCGACGTTATATCCGACGGCTCAAAATATAATGAACCAACCAAATGAAATGAAAGTGGACGTTAAAAGGAACTGGTCGTTATAAGTGACTTCCACTGTATTTGAAATACTAAAGTAATTCTTACTTTACTATATTCCAGAGAAAAACAATAATATGATAAAGTTTGTAAGAAAGTTTGGCTACTTGTCAACTATCAAGTTTTGTATTCCCCCTTCCATACCTCTTTAAATAGTTTCCTCATCCGTATTACGTATACGGTACACATTTTCGCCCTCAATAGTGCTCATTGAATTGCTAAAGAATTTTCAATTAATCAAGATTGCTGTGAAATAGTTCAGATGTCTAAACAAAATATTCACACTATTCAACCCCCATAGCCGCAAGGGTTGACAATAAGAAAAAAATCTATGTTTTTCTGATTTTTAAACAAACCCGCCAAGCCATTCTAATCTATTAGGAACAGTTCATTAAATAAAGAGTTGGGCTTAATGTAAGAGTTAACATTTTTTTGATTTTCTATTTGTTATAAAAGCTAACAAATGTGTATGAAATTTTCCTGTGTTAACATTAATTGATCAGGGTAAGGTGCATGCTTCCGACTACTTACAAATATTAACTCATGAGTTTTAAGATTTAAAGCCCAATACTACCACTACCACTTACTTTTTTGAGCAGGTGCTTACTGAATAAAATGCTTACCAAGCTAACATTTTAAAACTGTGTTTCATTTCTTTTAAATCGTATATATAAATAGGCGTAGGCAAATAGTTAAGTTAAGATCCAATTTCACTGCCTTACACACAACATATTCGCTTGATTTTTTTTGGGAAGATTCTGCAGAGATCCAATGCTCTATGTAATTTGTTTTCCAATATGTTTCGTATAAGCCAGGTCACTTAAATAGTAGAATTTCTATCAAGCAAGCAAATATTAACCGACAACACAATTTGTTGAGACTTTATTGATAACAGTGTAAATTGGGGGATATTTTAACGCAAATTGACACCCGACTTAAGAATACAAAAATAATATTCCTTCTTGAGCGGCATCTTAATTGAGGTGTTACTTTTTTTTAAAAACAAAGCTTGTACTTTGTTCGTGTATGAGTTATGATGCTTGTAGACTATAATGGAATTAGAGTTGAAGAAAAGTTTCGCGTCTCAAATGCTAATTGTAATTCAATCGCACTTTATTAACAGAAGCTAAAAAATAAATAAATAGTTGACGCATCAGGTCTGTGGGACCCTAGGCCTAGCTTCTTACAAACATTTGTTTTGCGAGTTTTTGGGACGAATGAAAGGGATCTACGATTTTATACCGAGTCCAAACGGCTAATTGAGCAGCTTTTTCATGACAGTTTTACTCTCGAATGTTTGTCAGACGTTAGCGAGAGGTGTTGGAGCGGAAAAAAGCTGCTTCACCGAAATAGTATTTTGCAACTTTTACAAATAAATTTACAACATCAAAATATAAGTGAAGCTAAAAATCGCTTAAATTCAATTAGGGACTAATTTTATTCTATTGAATAACAGCATATAACGAAATACTAGTGAAGTTTTATGCCAACACGTTTTTTATTTCAAGACGACTGTAAAGCCATTTGGCCTAATTTATTAGCCATAGTACGTAAAACGAAGTGGCATAAATATTGTTTAGCTCGGCATTACTTAAACTGAATACCTAATAGTCCCAAATTTTTGTGTCTGAATTTGAAATTTACCACTCGATTTTATGAAATTGAACCACATATAGTCACAGTTGTCCTGATTTTATTCGACTAACAAATTTCTTACAGTCGATATTCTTTGGGGCTCTTTACTGTAGGTAACTTTTTTAACTAATGCCAAACTCGGATAGTTAATACGCATTTTTTTCCTTCACGTAGTATGCGTGAGATATTGTTTTTTATTGTTTTTGATCTAAGTTTCAAGCTCGAGGTTTTAAACAACTGTGATATTACCATGGCAAGCTAACTTAAAAACGTGGTGTCGCTATCTCGTCTGTCTGTGGGTGTGCTATCATTGTTCATGTGCTTTCATTTAATTTATTATTACTAAACAAAGTATTTTACATTATAAGTATACCTTAAATCCATTTAAAGCTAAAGTAAATGCCTACGATTTATAAAAACAAAAATAAACAATGTTTTGGAAATATTTGCTAAAACTTTTCTTACAGATAAGAATGTTCATTGTTTATTAAAATGCTGTTTAATGTAGGCTACAGAAAATATGCTTTTCGACTAACTCGATAAATCAAAGCGTTCAAGTTTTTACATGTAGTAACTATGGGATGCAATTTTTAAATGCTACAATTACAGAATTATTATATCAACCACAACAAATTTCACACCCATAATATTTATAATGGCCGAAATATTTATTGATTTGGCTTATTGCATTTTAATGTATTGCTTGGAGATTTCGTAGACAATAATAGATGTTACCGATGAATAACAGTTTTTCATAGTGCAAGATATGACCATTGAGCAAGCCCTAATACTTTTAGAATCTTTATTTAATTTATCAGCAGAAAGTTCAATCATTTCCAGCTTGAAGCTTAAATAAATTTGTACATCATCAGGGAAGAGTCCTCGTAATACAAGCGGTAGGTCATCAATAAACATTGTGAACAGCAATGGGCCAAACATTGATCCCTGCGCCACTCCGTATTGGAACATCCTAAAAAGCTAGATACATATAATGCTATTCAAAACAACTAACTGAGTTCTATTTAATCGATTTACGCGTATCAGATTGGTAACAGAGTTTGAAAAGAGTGTATGTAAGTAGGTTTCTGATATAAGTTTTAGATTAAAGCATTTTATGATTTACTGTGAGATAGGTCGTCGCTCATCAGTAATAGCTCAAACAAAACTATTTTTTTTTTCTAAAACTGGACTGAAATTTACTTACAACCGATATTTCTTTGTGCTATGGGCTATAACTATATTTTAACAAAAGCAGGGTTCTGGGTTTCCTAAAGCCCTTTGATTTTATACCCCGGAAAAGTTTCTATCCCTGGGATTGCGGTAAATATAGGTACTTCCCATATGGCGCGAGTATAAACAAAAATGAACTTGCTTATAAGCTGCTATACTGATTTTAGGTATATGTAATATTTGAATTCAAAAGAGAATTTCCAAGATAACTAATATTTTTCTTCTGAAACTATTTTTACAAAAATGTGTAATTCATGTAATACGAACATACATATAAAAGCATTTTTCTTAATTTCTATACAATTTACATAAAATACCTACCTATTATTAATCGAACGGTTTGTAAAAAAAAATTGGAGTTTGAATACCTTTGTAAGTTTTATCAATTTGATCAAAGTCTTTTTTAAAATGATGCCATTCTTTTTGTACCTATTTGAAAAAATGTCAGAGTCTATCCAATCTTATTTTTTAAAATCAATACATCAGTTTTCATACATTGGTTGGTAGCATTAGCTTTCAGTTTACCTGAGTCATATACCTCCAAATCTAGTTAGTTTGTCCCATTATTCATAATACATTATAAGAAAACCAAAAAGTGGTATAAATCGGTTAAAGCTTTTCTTGATTAATACATGCCTACCTATCTGCAATTCTGCAGAACAATTATTACCGTTTTTCTTGGGGGAGCATCGCGTAAACTTGGAGGAAAATTGAAAATTAAATATCTAAATTTTAAGTCAATTGTGTTCTATTTTCTGTCAATGGAAACGCTGTAGAACTCGTGCGAACGACTTAAATTCCTTCCAATTTCCAAATTAGCTGTATACCATCCCAAAAAACTCATTATCTCCGAATCCGAACAGGGATTCAACTTGCAACGCAATGTCTACAGACACTAAACTAAACATTGACTCTGCCTTCTGCCGTGATTCGGAAGATAGATGTAGAATGAAGCAACAATAACAAGCGTTTCACTTTATTTGCCTTAAAGAAACCAGCAAGAAACACAAAGTTATCTAATGTCTTATGACGTCATTGAAAGAGGAGAATAAGAAAGCAGTGTTCTGGAAAAGGAGAAAGAGAATGTTAAAGAAAAGTGAATAGTGCGATGTGCGAGTGCGAGTGCCGCGCACAGAATGCTTTTGAAGAGAAAGTTTCCTGTGCTTGCTTAAGATGGTGTTGGTTGGTAGCATTAGCTTTCATGTTCTTATGTAGTGTAGTTATACCTACAACGAATAAGAGAATGAGAACTACTTGATTGTCGATTGCGGTAGGTTAAGAAACATGCAAGATTGTGATTGGTCCAGGCCATTCTTCCAATGAGAGAGTTATAAAGCATTACTTTAATATATAATCCATATACATAGATATGTATATGTATACATAACTTTTTATAATGTAGTTGACCAGTTCAAGTTGCAGTAGATATTTTTTTATGTCAATAGATAGGTACCTGGGTACAATGTCGATTCTGCAGAAAGATACTTTACCTGCTGGGTTACTTTTAAATGCAATTAGGTAGGTATATCTACAATTAATATTTGAGTATGTAAGTATAGACAGAACTTGGTGTAGGTAGGTATGAACCTACTTAAGGATGAAACAAATCTATATAGGTAAGTGAACTTAACATAAGTAGGTACCGCAATTAAATAATTTTTAAAAAATCCTTATAGAAATTAGATATGTAGGTATGTGAATCAGTTTGAAGAATGTTTCTGTTATTCAAACATTAGCTGAGTAGAAATTAGCTTTCAATGGGGGTTTACTATTCTTATGACTATTTGATACTGTAAGAAGTCTTTTAATTAGGTAGGTATAACGGGGTTTCTTTGCAAACTATAGCCTTGCTATAAGAAGGAGAACAAAAAGTGAATGAAAAGTTTGATGGGTACCTAACAATATTTTTGTATGCAGTAGTCAGCCGGAGATGATACCTAATCATAAAAATAATGTTTAATAAGGTAATTTAAAAAAAAAATATTATATTAAACATATAAAAAATAAAAATTAACTGTCAATAACACAAAAAAAAAATACTCTTTTCCAAATTCACTTCCACAATTTTTACCACTCGTATCCAGCACTTATAAAAATTTTACGTAAACATATGTTTAATTTTTTAAGCGCGTATTAACATCTCGATTGTGGCAAAATGTTAGACATTGAGGAAATATTTTTAGTTTGGAAAAAATGCAAAAGGATTGCTAATTTTTTTTTATTAATATTAGATATTATTTTTTTATTATTATTAGATATTATTTTTTTTACTCTCAAAATTCAATACATAAGACTTTTACAATTCAAAGTTATCATAGCAAGAATTTAGAGTATAGTTAGTGACATTTTATATTCAATAAGAAAATAGAGGTAGGTAATGTAACATTATTTAAATGGATACAGTGTGGGATGAACAACAGATAGGGGTAGGTACAAAATAGTTAGGTATGTAAATGCAGGAAAAGAAAAAATAAAGTGCACGACTGGATCGCACGAAACATTCTCGTTCATATCATCAGTTTGGTTGGTTTATTTTTATTTTATTGTTGTTTTTAGGCTATAAAACAAGATTTTCAAATGGGTGACGCTGGTAGGTGGTGACTCGATGTAGGGTTTGTAATTGACCGATATATTGACATAGATTTATTATGTAAGAATTCAGAGGTTTGTTTTTGAATTTGCACGTCGATGGGCGTGTTTCTAGGTTGCAAATCAAGTGCGGGTTTCTGATAGTGTAAACTCCAATTGATTGCAATTATTTTAAGGTTCATGATTAATATTGGTGAAAAAGAGAAGAAGTGGGAAATATTTGCAAAAAAGGAGTTTCTAGTAGTTGTAATTGAATTTGTACTGATAGTGTGGTAATGTTTATAAGACGGCATTATTTGCATTTCTCTAAGAAAAACTAAGTACGGGGTTTTATTAAGAATACTTATGTAATCGTACATAAGCATTTTAGTCAAAATCTTTAGAGCTGATTTTGGAAAATAGTTTTTACAAAATAGTAACAAATATTGCAATGTTGGTTCGAAAAATAATCTTGCTCAAAACTGAGTATAGGGTATTGTTCAAGATGTTAAAATTACTTGGTTTTTTAAGTTTTATCCAAATCGAAAATGGCGTTTTCGAGATTTGAACAGTTTTCAAAATCAGCGTTTCTGGTGGTTGGAATCGAAAATGAAGGACGCAATAATGTTGAAAACGTTTACTCCAAGTATGCATTTTGGTCAAAATCGCTTTCGCCGTTTTCATATAGGTAAAACAGAATAAAACCAAATTCTCAAAGTATGCCTTTTTAACTTTCTCGCATTACGTAGTAAGAACAATACCCTATACTCAGTTTTTAGCTAAATATTTGAACAAGATAATTTTTCGAACTCAACATTGCAATATTTGTTACTATTTTGTACGCATTATTTTCCAAAAACCGCCATAACGGTTTTGCCCAAAACCCCATAAATAATACAAAAACATAAGTATTCTTAATAGGACCCCATACTTAGTTTTTCTTAAAAAATGGAATTAAAGCCGTGTTTTAAGAATTACCGTACTGCCAGTAAAAATGCAGTTTCAACTACTAAGTAGGTACTCCGTACTCCTTTTAAGCAAATATTAACGACTTCTTCTTTTTTCAACCATATTAATCATGAACCTTAAAATAATTGCAACCAATTGGAGTTTACACTATTCGAAACCCACATCCATCGACGTGCAAATTCAAAAACAAATCTCTGAATTCTTACATATTAAATTTACTTCGATTCATGTCACCTACCAACATTACCAATCTATCCCAGTCAAAATCAAGAACATGCCCTGATAAATTAGAAACTCCTACTTTGCTTGTCCTTGTTCTCAAAAATCTTGTAAGGTTTAAAGCATAAAAACAGTGCATTTGGCGCTAAAACATTTTAAGCAGAACATTAGAAAAATTCTTTTTACAGAGAGTTACATTGTTAAGTTATCTTCTGTTTCGTTTCATTTAGCTTCTGAATTGTTTACATAACAATATAAAAAAATAAAAATAAACCAACCAAACTGATGATATGAACGAGAAAGTTTTGTGCGATCCAGTCGTGCACTTTATCTAAAAAATCTATTATAGACAATTTAGAGAAAAACAGAGTTTGCTACCATATTAAGAATGACCATATTACATAAAAAAATAATTATTGTTGCAATCGTATTGACCGTTTTCGAGATAAGGCCACTTTTCAAAAGTACCGTTATTCGGCTTTTTAGCCAAAAACTGGGTAAGCAGCCATGTTAACCCCATATAGGGTAGTGCAAGTATTAATTTTTTTGAGATATGACCAATTTTCAAAATTAGCGTTATTCGATTTCAGCCTCTAGCTGGATTTCATTGGTAAGGGAAAGAGCCGAAATGGAATTTGCCGGAACTTTTTCAAAGCACGTTTTGGACGGATCAAAAGATTTTCAAGTCTTTGGCGAAATAATTCTATTCGAAACATGACCTCAGCTCAGCTCTGGCCCGCAAAAATTATTCCAACTCCCTAAAAATTAAGAATACCAGAGGTACCACAATCCAAAAAAAACCTTTAGATCTCTTATCCTTCCAAATTATACCGACAGTAGAACATCACCTGTAGAAAAAATAAAACTGAATCCGAAGCAGAATTGTCTATTAACTACTCAAAGTATTACTTTGACGACATATGGATTAATGCGGTATAATATAGAAGATAGATAGAAGAATGTATTTTGTCGTCGTAGAATAAACATAGAATTAAGCCTAATGGATACCTCCATAGTCGTCGCAGTGGCTTAGTGGTAGTGTGTTGGGCTACTAAGCGAGGGGTCTCCGGTTCGAATTCCGAAAGAACCAAATTACATCTTAAGGTTTTTTTCCACTGCGCCACCTCTCGCGAACGTCTGACAAACATCCGAGACTAAAACTGTCATGAAAGAGCTTCTCAATTAGCCGTTTGGACTCGGCGTAAAATTGTAGATCCCTTCCATTCGTCCCAAAAATTGAAAACCCACACAAAACGAATGGTTCTGAGAAGCTAGGCCTTGCGTCCCACAGACCTGTCGCACCAAAATATTTATTTATTTTAGTTGCCTCCATACATCCGACCTTCCCATATACCCTGAAGCTAAAGCTATATACTAAATTTGTCATTGCATTAAATTCAACGCATTCGATTGCTAGAAAATCTTGTCTCAAACTAAGGGAAAGGCCTGCTGATCTTGATCGGTTAATGTAACTGATGCAATGTGTACACTCCGAGGCAACATCGTCTATTAGACCACGAAGGCGTGCTCCATATAATACAATGCGCGAGAGTTTTACTTTAAGTTCTTCAAATATTATATATTGGATAATGAACTGCATATTAGCAATACCTACATTTAAAATGTGATATCCACCTTCTTCACAAAGGTGTTTCATCAGATTACCTACATTTGAAATGAAGTCTTTAAGCAAAAGTAGGGGCGAACGAAAATGTGCATAGTAGAGTTTCACCGCTAAATTCAAGATTGCGGATCGCAGTTGAATAAAAAGTACCTGCATATTGTGTTGCCCTAGTTAAATAGGTGAGAAGAGTTTAAATATGATTTCTTTAACCAGCATTCGAGAGCACAGCGCTAATGCAGCTGTAGGTACTTAGCAAGAGGTCATATTTCAACAAAATGAATTTTAAACATGTTGGCTGAAGTGCACTTCGCTTAAGTAGCGCATACTACTGGCAATGGCAACTCAATATATGCAGGGGCAGTACATCTACATATATACATAATTTTGCCACTTAATACTAAAAAGACAAGAACATCACAAATATCTACGTACATATGTTTGAATAAATGTCTTACAAAGTGTCGCAGACATTAATCATTCAAATCGAATTGAAAGGAAATGCTTAAGGAAATTTTCTTTTTTAATTAAAATGCCTCCTGCAGCATTTCATGTATTTGTTTTCTTCTTTTTCACTACATCTTGTGTGCTTGCAAATTCAGCTTGGGACTGACAGAAATGTCTATTTGTGCATTTTATAATGGATTTTCTTGAAAACCGCAAATAAAGTAGTATGAAGGTCCTTTTTTGTTAGCTGCAAAATAAAACCAATGCATTTTTGTCACCAGCTCCCCGAAAGGATTTATAATGGTTTTATGGATATTATTTGTAGCTTGTAAAATTAAAAGAGGTGGAGCTGGGATGAGGCGACTAGGAAAGGGTTCATTTGGCAAGATAAAAATTATAATTATTGCAAAAAGATCTATGAGTGCGGTCCATCCTATCATCACTTTGGAGACGGATTCGTTTATGGATGCTAAGGGAAAAGCATGGTTCTATGACTTTATCATTCGTTTGAGAAATTGCAAATATATATATATACCTATATATATAGAAAATAAGAAGGAAATGAAAAGGATTGCATGTCTAGTGGTGTGCTAAATATTCTCCTTTTACCCTGATCCCATCCTCTCATAGGTACTATATCAGAATCTTTGTTAACAGGCAACAGCAAAGGACGAATGCAAATACAAGAAACACTGTACTTTCGTATCTCTTTTCTTTGCTTTGCTTTGCTTTGCTAGTTCCGTTTCGTCAGTCTACGAAGAACTGCAGTCCGCATTAAGTACGCGGTAGTAGAGCAATTTGCTTTACTCTCCAGATCGTAAGATTGCAATAGAAAGATAAGAAATCCAAGCAAACCTTTGTCACTAAAGCATATACAGCAATGCTTTGGCTTCCTTTTTTTATCAGGGTATGCTCTTATTATTTGGTGAGTTATATACAATTTGTTGTTTATATATTTTCTACATAGGCAGGCTGTTTGCTGCCCACTGGCATACGGAAAACAACAAAGCCACCACCCAAGTTTCATTCAGTCATAAAGAAACATGCCTATTCCCATTGAAATATTTGCAAATCTTCCAGTTATTCTTTCTAAGAACTTTTGGTTGGCTGATCAAATCCCGATATGACTTTTTTATCTTTTCATTTGACTTTGTCAATAAATAAAAGTAGGATGAACGTCATCATTTAAAATGCAGTTGCTGAATTTTATCTAAATGGAAAAATTCATATTGGAAGGTATACTGGAAATTTTAAAGCAGAAGCACATAATACGGATATGTTGGGGGGACTTGAAAGCGTTGGACGCTCCATAAATCAAATAACTTATCGTATTCAAATTGAAGGGGGATAAATATTGAGTTTTGTGGGAATGTGGGAATGAACCTGCATGACGCCTTTTATAATTAAAGCACTGGACAATCTCGTTCCCGTGGTGAATGCTTACAGATCAGGGTCATATTGGCAGTCGGTATTTTTTTAGTCTGTGTAAGTAACTTCGATTGTCTATACTTATTCCTACTTGAATGTGTCTAGTCTTGTTAACATCTTTTCGGTTTTCTATTTATAATTTTCGTAGTCGGGCATCGGTTCCTAATAACAATAAGCATGTCGGTATTATGAGAAAATGTCGTTGCAGCAAGAATAATTTCTTAGTAACGAAAACTCAGCCACGTAGAAGGGAGTTGAACGTTAAAATAATAATAAGTAAATTTAAAGTTGACGCCAAAAAAGCCAAAATCATTCATTTGTGTGTGAGTTTTAATTTTTGGGAACAAACATTTTATTTACAAGCATTTTCAGAAAGAAATTGCCTCAATTATTAGTGTACTGGAATATTGAGTTTTTTATACACTGAATTAGCTCTTGTAAACGTTTGAAGAATATTCGAGCGCAAAAGTATTTTGGAGGTTCCTTTCATTCGTCAAAATAAAACTTCCATTATCGAATGATTGTAAGTAACTAGACGTAGGGCCAACTATTTATTTGTATGTATCTACCTTACCTAGGTAAATGTAAAATTGCTCAATATATTCTTTAAACAATGTTATATTGCTGCTCATTTTCGATCAGCTGTACTATACTTCTACGAATAAAGCGTCCCATTCTATCTAACTATTAGTTAGGTACCTTAAATGGTTTTAATTATTTTAGGAAACAAATTGGTTCACCATTTGATAAGTTAAGGCACCCAAAATATGAAATTTCAACGAAATTTACACTAACCTACGAAAAAATATCAGTAACAAAGTACCTACTGTTATTCCCAACTTCACTAAAAAACGGATTAGGTATAGCCTTCCTCGATACACCCACACATATGTAATAATAAAATCCATTTAGCAGCTTAGCACAAGCGCAGAATTATGAAACCGACTTTTTGAATTTAGAAATGATTAATAAATCTTTCTATGGTAGGTATGGGGTTAGTAATGCCATATCGGTATTCATAGGGAAACATTTTTCAAATAAGGAAAAATGTCTATTCTCCATTTTCAGAATTTCGAGAATTTGTTCTTTTTTTATTAATGTTTTTTGTTTTGCTTCCTTTATTATTAAATTAAGGTCGTAAGTCATCCTAAGCCATCCCAAGTTGAGATAGAGTGCTGTGTAAAGCACCATAAGGTTAAACTGTTTTTAGACACATGAATAAGTCTGTTTTTTTTTTTATAATTTGCAACAACTTAGTTTTTTCTTAAATAATATTTTAAATACATAAAATACATAAATATATTTAAGACGAATGCGTTTTGTTTTTGAGTATTTGAGAAGTTAATAATTTAAAAATTGAAGCGAATTTAGGTTATAGTTAAAATATTCACGTCATCAAGAACTTAACTTGAACACATAAATTAACTAATTTTAGTTAGGTAGTTTAGTGTTGCTTCAAATTCTCAAAAGCATCGATTTAAGAAGTAGACATAAGAACTGAGAAAAGATATATATAAAAGATATAAAGATATATATCGTTATTTTTGAGAATTTGATCAAATAAAAATAATAAAATTGCGACTTGTTTTTTTTATCAAGTTTATCTTATCAACTTTTAAAGATTGATAAAATATAAAATATTTCCAATTGCATCCCATTTTCTCAATTATTGGACAGTAAATCGAGCTGAGTTTTAAGCAACTCCTTAAACATATTTCGTGATTCCATAATTATTGTCTTAGCACTAATGACAACCACTGTTGATCGTTTTAACTATTATCATTTCCGAGCATAAACAGAATCCAACTACAATTGCTTAATACTTTGACAATATCTCTAATCTCCCCATTCCTTCCCCCAAATTCTCTCCATAACTGCAAAACAAAGTGGTTATGTACCTAGATAGAGTGTTTCATTTGCTTTTTCAGAAAGAGTCCCCCCGAATAAAGGAGTCCTATTTCCATCTTAGTATATTTTTATTTTATACTAGATGCGAGCTTTTTATGATTTAGGACAGGAGTTTTTATTTACAAGCGGTATAATAGTAATTGAAGTTTAGGTAAAATTAAGTCCTCTTGAAGATAAAACAAACTTAAAGTAAAATTATATCACGCACGGTAATTCAGATCATTAGAGGTTACCCAACGATACTAATACTCGAAATTTTTAAATAATTTTATGCTTAGAACGATAAATAAGATTTAAATAAAATAATAAAGTATAATATAACGATAAAACACAGAAATAAAAAGCCAATTATTTTTATTGAACGAGTATGTATGTAGGTACGTAAAGTGGCCCATTGCACGTCGATTGACTGTAGGTACCATTGTTGTTTTGCTCCTGCAGATTCGTTTGGGGTAAGAGAGCGGATTTTAGAAAATTCTGAAAAGTTGCAATAGGTACAAACAAAAAGTTCCTATTATTTGGTAACCCTATATCTTAAGATCGCTTAAATACAAATATGAAGTACGCAATAATTTTTGACACATTTTTTTCAATGACATTTTCTTAAATATGTTAATCTGAAAATATAGAGAAAAATATAGTTTGCTATCAAGTTAGAAATGACCATATAACCTTCGGAATGCAATTTTGTTAAAATAGTAGATATTTATGGACCGTTTTCGAGATAAGTCCAATTTTCAAAAGAACCGGTAGGTCTTCGAAAAACTGGGCGTGTAGCCATGGTAACCTCGCCTTGGTTGAAATCGTTAGATCCGTTTTTTAACAAATCAAACTGGTTCCATTAACCATTCCATTATATGGGAAGCGCCATTAATATTCAAATTAAACTGCAAAACTAAAAATGGCCCGAACTATAGGCTCACAACTCTAAATTCGAAGCTTGAACCAAATCCGTGTAGTCGTTAGGTTGAGTCGCATAACCTCGTTGGATCTTTTAGTCTCCAAGTTTGGCCATGTGAGTTTAGCAACGTCGCATAAGCCAAGATGTTGCGTCCGCGTCAATAGTTTGAGGTGCATGCACCTTGCCTAGTCTTGCCAGTTCGTCTGCAGCTAGGGAATATGATGGCAGCCTTACTGGTGTTAATTGTGACAGACGTAAAATAAAGAATTTTTTGTACAAAGTAATTGATAAAAGGGATGAAATTATGTCAATACGAGTAGGTAAATGATGTGTTCAGAAAGATTTGAATGAATTCGACTAAATGGGCTAAATAAGTTTGTCCCGAAGATACAAATTATCTCAGTTACTGACAGAAAGAATATTAAACCATACCGTTTCAATGACAAGGCTTAAGTATAATACATATATGCATATGTGGCAAGCTTATTGCTCTAATTAAATACATAAAAATGAGTGGTATCCGATATTTTGCAAGAATTTTAATTTAACTTTTCTATGTATGCTGGGTTTATCTTTTGCAACCATCACAAGATAACAATGCATCTTGCTATACTACTACCCTTTTATTCGTTCACAGCTCATTTTCACTGTTATTAATTTGCCACATTCAAGATTAACAAAGTGTATTCCCACAGCCCTATATGAATTATGAATCAGACATTACAAATTAATACATACATTACATATATGTGTATAGTATGTCTACTACATGATAAAATGCGAGAGTCAACATGCAGATAGAAAAGTGGCACTATGCCATCACGGTGCTGCTTTATCAGCCCAAACATCCGAAAGGGTAAAATAGGCAAAATGCATTATTGAGAAATTATTGCAGCGTCATATACAGGGCGTCTTGGTGCCTAAGTTTCAGCAGATTATTACATTTTATTTTAAAAATGAAAGTTTTCCAGGTACAGAAGTCATAAAAATATTCTATTATTCTGCAGTTGTTGAGCCTAGAAAATACTATCTCATCTCACTTTTGGAAGTAATTGACTTTATAATTAAATTAGCTAGTTCTTATTCAATTCTGAAAACAGCCATCAAAAAAATATTCGGCGACTAACAAAAATAAATGTGGGATATTTTTTCAAAGGCTTTATTGTACTGCGACCTTTTGGTCTATTGTGTCGCCTGAAAATTAGTTATAAAATGATTATAGAATACAGATCCCTTTTTCACGTATCTATACGTTTTTGTGTAATCAACGATTTTATTTTTGTGAGTGTCCGTAGTTGAATTCAAATATTTTGCAACTACATTTCTATACCTACGAAAGAGTTTTATTCCATGAGTTTATGCAGACCAACAGGTTTGTGAGTTTGCAAGGTTATTACAGGGTAAAGTTAAAGCAAATAAACCCCTATTTTCATTAAAATACAGCTATTTGGCGAATTTGTTCTGTTTCAAAATAATTGTGTGCAACTCAGCTGTCAACTTCTTTGAAAAACTTTTAAATCGGTTAAATTATTAAACCAAAATACGGAGAGATATTTCTGATCAAGCTTTTAAAGTCGCCCTATTATCGTTTAACCTAAAATCCCTCGAAATCTTTTTATTTGTTGTCTATTCAAAACATAGAATGTAGTGTTTAACTGAAATAGCTTACGAAAACCCAATTTTCCTTGGGGACACCCTGCACTGTATAAACAACAGAGTACATTTATTTCGAAGTTTGCTTTAACTGTTGTTGTATGCTGCCTGCCAGGATTCTACTGCATCCTATTGTAGGTGTACAGTGCACACTGCAAAAAGTGCAGAAATAAGCTCATTCAAAGATATTAGTTAGCGAATATTGGAGTTTTTTTTCAGTATGGTTGTTCGCACCATATTCAGAATGCATACGTACGATGCATAATGCATACGGTTATATATTATCTTGGCCAATCTATCCTGACTTTCGTAGATGACTCCTATGCACTCCCCGCAATTAGAACCGGAAGAACAAGGATTAATAAATGTGAAACTTGCATATATTAAATTGTTATTGTGCGATATCAGAGAAGCATATCAGGGAATCTGCTTGCCTTCATCGTCAAAAAACAAAAGCAAAGAGCAGTGCAGTGTTAAAATCCAGATACCCCAACTGGATTCATCGCAACAGAGTCGACAATTGCTAGTGAGCCGGATATCGTTGTAATTACGAATGCGTTCAGATACAAATGAACATTTATTCAAAATGCATTTTGCACAATTTTTTGTATGGTGTATAAAACACGCACATCTACACATTTTTAAGTAAAAAGCATTGTAGATGATGAAACTTCAGTTTTTTTTGTTTGTTAGAATCATTCTAATGGATTAGATGTAGTCTATCGTTGTATGTGTACATTAAACCCCAATCTCGTTCCGTTTTTGATCTTTTTTTAGACGTTCAACACGCATCTCCTTATAAAGAAAGTCCCTATAGTGGAATAGTTCGGAAAAACTGCTATACGATATACGTAAATGCACAGTGCATTCCGAATATATTTGGCAGGACCCCTAATTTGTCCATCGCTATAAAGAGCTCCTGATGATAAATGATAATATATACCTACTCAAGACACTAAATATACGTTGCTCGTATGAAGATGCGGATAGATTTAGATTAGATTAATTAAGTATTATTATTTCTGCCATTCCATTAAAAGAGAAACCGCACAAACAGGGCTGGGTTAACTATGTCGGGGCCCATAGGCAATACTATTCTCGGGGCCTGTACCTTTTCTAACTTCCTAAAATATATATTTTTCTGCTACTTTGCAATTGTACTTATAATTATTAGTCTATTTGTTAATAATATAACGAACATGCAATGACTCCAAACAATAAAACAAATGAAAGTATGCGTATTATTTTATTAAATAGGTACCTGCAATAAAATATGTTTAAAACAATTTCGGGTGGTTGGTGTTTTTAAAACGACATAAAATTCTCTATCGTAACTCACACATCGGAATTACAGAACGAGTGTTTCGAAACCTTAGTTTCCGTGGAGATAGACAAGGATGAATAGGTGGAGCTATACATGTGCGCGAAGCGAAGGTATTAAACGCAGACCTAAATACAAATCAGGCGCTGATATCGCTATTGATTTTGTGTTTGTGGATCTTGTAAGGTACTTATCGGAACAGTATATAGACCAAATAAAAATATAACCCTTTTTCCTTTCGATGGAGGAAATATTCGTTCAGTCAATCAAAGTACTCATAACTAAATACTTAAATAGTAGCCTTCTGGTTAAAAGAAATTTAGTTGACGGCATTTTAACTTTTAATCTCTTTCCAGTTAATACTACTATTCCAACTCATTTTTCTAAAGACTCGAGAACACTTTTGCATGTGTTTTTTGTAAGCGATCTTAGTAAAGTATTTTTAAAGATGAGCTTTCAGCAGCAGTTTTTTCCAAGAATGATCTTATTTACATGACGTTTGATTTTGATATTTAGTTTTCGGATATTGCGATTGAATATAGGGACTTTAAGGGAATCGACTATGTTGCATTGGAACAAAATATTCGAAACGTCGATTGGGGCTACGTTTATTACCTACGTTTAACAAATGATCAAATCAACTTCTTAAACTGGAACAATCTACTTGAACGGGCTTAAGTACTAATGGTTACATGTGGCAACGATCTTAATCAAAAATTTGTTACCCTACCTTTTCCTGTGATTCTGATTTACAAAGTGAACTAGTCAATCAATACTTCTTGCTTCGCTAGATTAGAGAGCATAGACATTCTGGAGAGTTTTTTTAACTATAAAGTCAAAAGCAGTGGGAACAGCTGGCATACACCCAACGTTCATCACGGCCATTTTGCCTATTTTACTGCCTTATTTAACGCACGTGTTTTTCCTGATCAGTGGAAAATAGCAAAGGTTATAGGATACCTATATTATTATTATTTATTATTATGATGAGGGTCTAGTGCACTGCGACCTTGTGGTCTATTGTGCCCCCTGCTTATACCTCGTAAAGGTTCATGCCCTTCTCCAGAGCTCCCTCGCATTGCAGTTCCATTCAGAACTGTGTTTGAGGATCATCGCTCTTTCTTAGCCTCTGCAAGAATATCGACTTTAGAGCACTTCCTCTACTGCAGTTTCTCTTATGAGTCTGGGGATGAGTAGGGGGTCTATGGTCTGTATATCCTTGTTTGATATCTGGTACTTGCCCAGATGTTTAAGCCTCTTGTGGGTCAGTGTCCCACAGTGTTCTAGAATGTGATCTGGGGTCTCAACGCTCACATCGCAGAATCTGCAGAGACCTTCTTCTGATAGTCCTATTTTCCTCAGGTGTTCCCTCAGTTTGCAGTGTAAGATACCTATAAAAAAAGTCCAAATAGTAATGACTTTAGACCCATTTCAATACTACCATTTTAATCGAAGGCATTTAAAAAAATTGTTCTAATGCAATTGTTTTCTTCAAAGGACTGATATTTTATCACCGAAGCAATCTGGTTTTACACCACTGTTGTTCCACAGCGCTTCTAAATGTTATTGAAGATATAAGAATAGCTTTAGATGATAAAAATGTGACACATGGCTCAATTCTTGGTCCGCTTTTTTTTACATGGATTTCCTCAAACGGTTTACGAAACCTCTATTCAAATGTATGCAGATGATTTCCAAATGTACAAAAGTTGCCCTTTTGTGTCTATAATATAAATGAGAAACTTACGTAAAATCTTATTTTACGCTCAAGGCAATTGTCTCTATTTAAACCCAAGTAAGTCCAAATATCTTATTATTTCCAAAAAAAAACTTCAGATCCTTTTTACTTTCCAACAATCATACTCGACGGTGCTGCACTAGAATTTGTTGAGACTGCAAAGAACCGAAATCTTCCTTGGAGCACACACATAAATTCAGTCGTGGGGAAAGGTTATGTAGTTCTCCGTACTTTATGAACAGCGCAATATTATACCCACTCTGGTCTGAAAAGATATGACAGGATATCGAGTTTCGCAAAATCTATATATTATCTTTTATTTGACAATCTTATCCGATATCGGGCTATAACCCTGCTATCTTTTCAATAGATTGCAACCGTCCTCATCAAATAGATCGCTACAACTTACAAAACTAAAGCCTGTATTAGTTTATAAGATTAACCTGCAAATAAATAAATAAAATAAAAATGAAAAAAATAAAATTATAACACAACTACGCTACGATCGTATCCAACGAATAGGGAACTCCCCCAATGCCCTTCGCCATGCGAACAAGTACTGGCAGTACTGCCATCCTTATGAAAGTGAAGACGTATTCACAATGTAGAATTTTCAAAGAGCTTAAAAAAAGTGATCGTACCGTCGTACCGTCATCACCGTTAGGTTAGGTTGAGTAGGGTGTGAGTTTGTCACAAGGACCATGCACCATATTGGGCCCATCGCCATCCCTATAGGAACCTTCACGGTCAAAAAACCTAAACCAATTCGCCAAAGCATTTAATTTCCCTGCAGAACCTAAAGATGGTTTGATTTGTGTTTGCGAAACCAACTTCCTCCAAATTTTCGAAGAAGTACCTTCCAAGGTATTTCCTTCCCTTCCGAGCAATAGCCTGACATTCGCAGAGAATATAATTAACATCCTCTGCGACATGTAAGTCCTCACAATACCTACAAGCATCCGTATTTATTAAGCCTAATTTCCGGACATGTTTTCTCAAAAGGAAATGCCCCGATAGTATTCCTATTGTCAGTCGTAACTTTTATCAACTTAGATTTAACAATTCTAGAGATTTTCTCCGATCTAGCTTTGGCCACAGGGCCTTTTGATACCCTGTGCCATTTTATATGTGACCATCTTAGGTCTGCCCTGTTCCTGGTATTTTCAAGAATCATTCTCTTGGCCAAGGCCAATAGTGGTCGTATGCCCTCGATTTTATCATTCTGTGGAAGTTCAGCTCCGTACTTGCCCAAACCGTCGGCCATTTCATTACCCTCAATATCACAGTGTCCTGGCACCCAACTGGCACGGTTTTACTAGCATAATGCTCTGAGCGTTATGCGGCAGCTCCTAACTAGATCAGATTTGATGACGTAAGATTCTATAGCGCTTTTAGCGCAGCCTGACTGTCAATGAAGATGGCGATATTCTTGTGAAAGTAAACAATTTTATTTTGAGGAAACAACGAAAAAAAAACCTCAAATTCACAAAAAAAATCAATAATTAATTAAAAAAAAATTAATTAAATTAATTAAGATGCACTTTTTATAGCCTATTAAACTTTACAAGCTTTTTGAGCACAACGGCAAGGGTATTTGATCTGTTAAGGCATGTTCTTGATTTTGACTGGAATAGATTGGTGATGCTGGTAGGTGGCTACGACTCGAAGTAGGGTTTGTGATATACCGATATCTTGACATACATTTATTATGTAAGAATTCAGAGACTTGTTTTTGAATTTGCACTGTCTGAGCTCTAAGTGGTTGCAATGATTTTTTTCATCTTATTCTTTAATATGGTTGAAAAAAGAAAAAGTGGGTAATATTTGCTAAAAAGGAGTTTTTAGTAGGTGTAATTTCATTTTTACTGGTATTACGGTAATGCTTAAAGCATGGCTTTATTCCCATTTTTTAAGAAAAACTAAGTACGGGTTCTTATTAAGAATACTTACGTTACCCTTAAAAGGGGATTTTAGTCAAAACCGTTAGAGCGGTTTTTGTACAAAATGGCAACAAATATTGTAATGTTTAGTTCAAAAAATATGCATGCTCAACTATTTAGCTAAAAACTGAGTATAGAGTTATTGTTAAAGATGCTAGAATTACTTAGTTTCTAAAGTTGTATTTAAATCGAAAATGGCGTTTTTGAGATACGGACAGTCTTTAAAAACAGCGTTTAAGGTGATTCGAATGGAAAATTAAGTACCTACGCAAAAATATTGAAAACGTCAAACGTTATATGCGAAGTACCGTTAATAATAGGGTTAACGTAAAAAAAAGTGGCCCCGAACTGTAAGCCCAAAAACTCCAAATCCGAAATTTGAAAGAACGGAGAATTAAAATATTGAGTTTTGATTTTTTGTACGAATGCAAACTCCTTTGCAAAAAAAACAAAAGAAAATCTGAAAATTGACTTTCAGTGTTAATATTTGCTTATTATAAGGTGCACTCATGACACACGTAATTATTATGTTCTCCGCAAACAGCCTTTTTGCACTTCACACATGAAAGTTTTGACATTCTGCGGATTTTTGATGGGCAGTATGGTTGTATAATGTGTATGTCTGCAGCAGAGGAGTCCGGCACGTCTACAGCTTCGTCAATAAATTCGTCTCCAATGGCACTCTGCGCGTCACCTTCTAAGAGGACGTCTTCGCAATCACTTTCACATTTTGACGCTGTAACTTCTTCGCATTGCGCCAAGAAATCCTCAATTTGACTCTTATTTAAACAGTCTTCGGTTTCCCATGACGCTATGATAAAAATAAGGGCAAAGAAATAATATTACGTATACTACTTTAAATAATAACAAACCGTTTAATCAAATATCACAAAAAGTTTCATAAAAGATAATCATACGTCTCCCGGACGTACGGCGTGGCTATAACCGGTTATTGTGGGTACTTACCGTGGCGTCACTAGCGTCTAGGCGTCTAGTGCGAGCTCCAGGTGTCGACTTAGTTAGTTGAGACAGTCAACGCGCTGCGGTATAGATTTCAAAATATATCACACAATTGTCCCGCGCCATACGTTTCGTGGACGTAGATTATCTTTCTTGGGTAGATATTCACTATAGGCATAGGTACGAATGGATAATTTTAAAACAAATATTATTTGCACTCTCTGCAATAAATAGCATTGATATATCTATATTTCAAATTTGTATAACATAATTTTCATGCACGTCTATTTGCATTTTTTAAATAATCAGAAACTTACGAAAATAAACGAAAATACATATCTATGTAGCTACCTACGCTAAGAAATTATTGATTATTTTTCACCCTTTACAAAACTGCATACTGTACAATGTACATATATGTATAGGTATACTAATTACTAAAGAGTAGACGTATATTGTGCGAAATTGGAAAAGCTTGCGAAATGCATCTGAAGGAGGCAAAGTAATATTTAATTTGAGGGATTGCCGGATGATGGGCAGCCGTTGCCGGTTATATAATAATCACTGGTAGCGTTGCGGGGTATTTTGATGGTGGAATAGAATTCTAATGAAATCCTCTTATCAGTTACGGCATACAATTATTGCAAGTCGAATATTAAACAATGAAATAATATCGCTTGCCGAATAGTTTGCATGTGAAAGTGACTAACAACTACGTGCCCTTTGGCAATTCATTCAAATTGTTCAAACGTCCAATCTATGGTAGTATAGTGTAAGTTACTCTCGAAAATAAATAAATAAATTATTGGTTCCATGGAACGCTAGTATGCCGAGTACACACGACTAATTGAGAAGCTCTTTCCGTTATACTCTGATGTTTGTCAGACGTTGGCGCAGTGGAAATTACCTTAAAACGTATCTTTTATGTGTTTTTTTTTCGGGAATCGAACCTGGGACTCCTCGCTTAGTAGTCCAACACTATTTTTCAATTTAAAATCTTTTTTATTGATTCTCAATTTATACTAGTCAAAAACGACCTAATAAAACACTAACATTTATGTTATTACATTTTTTTGTTTTAATTTTATTAAAAAAAACTTTAGAAAACTTGAATGCATTATTATTTGTTTTATTTAAACCTACCTAAAACTACCTAATCTACTTAACCTAAATTACCTATGATCAGGGTGGTGACCAATCTCACTGATTGGTCACCATCCTTTACCTTTCTCTAAACCAAAGTGAAATAAGACCGAGCTTGGATATTCGGCGTTATTTCGCAAAGTTAAATAATGCGGAATTTTAAAAATCGGTGTTTTTTACTCGGCGTTATTTCACAGCGCCGTATTTTGTGTATCCTCTTAATTTGCTCAATTTTCAAACAAACCTGTATGTTCTCGAACCCTAATCTTTCAATTAATGAACGAAAACATCTGCACTGCATTTTGCTCACCCGCTACCCTCTTAATTTTGTTCACAGTTTAATTCAATTCGTTACTATGTCCATAAATTGACAAATTGCTTCTTTCTTAGCTTTAAGTTTAAAGTAAGACTGCTGCTGCCTGCGATGGGCCTTGCTAATGTAAATGTACGTACGAACATTGTTTGTATGTGCAAAGTGTACCTAATGTTCGAATGTATAAAGTTTTGCTTGCGAGTGAACAAAATGCAGTCCCTTTGCCTAATATTGCTTGCATTAAAACACTCTCCTACATACTACTAATCTTTCGAAACGCCCACCTATCCAACTAAATAAGAGAACTTCACTGAACAAAGAAAAAACTTTCTTAATATCCTTGGGCATTTTTTCCTTTCACATCTTGTTTATGTTTTGTTTCTGTTTTTTTATATGCATATGTGAATGATAAATCCAGTCTTTCTTTTATTATTAGGAGTGCTGATGAATAGCTAACTTAAAGGAAACAAATGCTTTATTTGTTTTAATACGTTCATATGCTTATTATTATGCTAAGATACTCTCAATATTAAACAAGTATTGTAGAGTGTTTTGGAGAGCATCGTTTCACATTTGAATTTATTAATTAGGACACACTGACCATGCAAAAAACAGGGAAATTCGAGATTAATCCCACAAACTTCCAACAATTGGCCTAGCGATAAATTGCCATCGCAAAAGCCAATCCAATTTCGGATGATTTAAACTCCGCAACATAATTATAATCGATCCCACCTTCAGCTGTAAATTATGCGGCGGAGTTCCTGGCACATCAAGCGAGCTCAAAAATTCCGTCGGAGAGTTGGTCGTTTCACGCTCATCGGGCACGCGGTCAACGGATTTGTACAAATGCAATTCTCCAGCGATTTGACTTCGAATAATCAAATTCAAGATATCGACGTCCTTATGCTTAGCTGCTAGTATTGTCCGTTCACTTATCCAACCGAGATTTTTATAATTTTGTGTAATGGCGTGGAACACTTTGGTGATGAGTTCCTCCTTTTATGATGTGAACTCGCAAAATTTTGCAGAGAACGATATCAATCTAGTCGAAACATTAACACGAATTTGGCCATTGCCAAATGCCAGGAGTTGTCTCAAGAATTCAGCAGCCGATTCGTCGTTCTGCAATGCGACTCTCATGTTCGTGGTCAATTTCAAGAAAAAGTCACAAAAAAGACGATTTCAGGCATGCATTGAGTTAATTGGCAGCAGTAGATTTCGGGATGACCAGAAGCGTTTGACGAATATTTTTGGAGAGCAATATCATAGCCCCACCAAATCACCTCGTAAATCCTTCATTGATCGGTCAACTGCCTCCTAAGTTCGTTTATGTGGCATCGTGCATTCATCCCAATTGATAATTTTACTATTGCTGAATTCTTGGTCATTGTGCATGTTGGCTTGTCAACCGTGAGAAGATTCATCGGCAGCTTCAAAGCGGAATGTGCAGTTCGACCGCCTTCCAACACTGTGGCAGCCATTCCAGAGCATGCAACAGCCAAAGCAATTTCATATCTTGACTGCATTGTTGCCAGTATCAACGAAATGACGAATGTCTTGCCTGTCTCACCGGGAGAATCGAGAAAGTAAATGCCTCTCGTTTTATCGTCAACAACCCTCATCAGCGAATCGTTCACTTTCTTCTGCTCGGCATTCAACACCGGCACATCTGTTTGGACTCTTTCGGCCAGCTCATCTCGATCATAGTCTTCCCCGTTGCAATTCGCGATTCAATGCATCGTGCATCGAACAATTTTGCGTTGGCATTCCCAATTTCGATAACAGACTGCCTCACATATCTTCGATCAGAACTTACTCTTCGTTGCGCATCTCGTCGTTAATTTAAAGATCGAAATTTGAAGTTGCCTGTGCAAAATGTCGTCAGCCACCTCGCGTTCGGATTCGAGACATGAAATGTCGCTATGATGGTCGAACACAATGTATATACAAATTTGGCGTGGAAAAAGTTGCATCGGCGAGCGTTGAATTCCAATGTGTATCGTTTTCAAGCAAATTTAAACATTGGTAAACCTCCCGAAAAGTGGCGCACAGCACACCATCTACATTTTTCGTGTTTTTCCGGAATTTTCCAAATTTTCCACTAAGAATTTTCTATTTTTCCATTCGAAAAGCCATTTCGGAACAATTGCACAAAAAATTCCACACAAAAACTCAAATTTCGATATTTCCAATTTCCCGACTTTTTCGAAGGGTTTTTCCAAAATTTTCTTTCGTAACAATATTCTCCTGCTAAATACGAACAACAGAAAAAAATTTTAACCAAATCGGCCTAGCCGTTCTAAATTGATGATTCACTATACATTTTTCACACCATTTTTATATATTTAGATTACATACATTATATATAAAATATTATATTTTTCATAAGAATTTTACTACGTCTTAAGGTTTGCATACCTATCCGGCGGCGTAGGTATATGATACAAATGCATTACATTTTTGTATCTGTACCTAATTTACCTAAACCTTACCAACAAGTTAATATTCAAGGTTTCATAGTAACCACCTGGGGCTTAAATCGCTTATATGCAGTCTGGAATCCAATTTAAGCATTTCTGTTGAAACTTCAAAAATCAAACTCATCTCCAGAACTGCTGCCAATATATTGATCTATTTGATCAATTATTTTCTAGATTGTTGTCAACAACTGAAATAGAATACCTATCCACCCAGAAGCGTTGCTTTCATTTATCTCAATACAAATTTGATTAGCGTCATAAATAACAAGAACTTTTTTTGTAAGTTATTCCTAAATATACGCATAACTTTGCTAGTATTCTGTACTTGCATTTATTTTTGTCTGATTCTCCATGGATTGTGTAGCTGGGTTTAGATTGGGGAAGCCTAAAAATCCGCTTAATAAAACGCCTTTGAATGCGGCACTGACGACTCTTAATGTTGCTGGTTGGAATGGAAGTCTGGAAGTCGCATATTAAAAGAAATGCGAAGAACTCAAAAGCAAATATAGCGAACTTTATTCCGGTTACTCGGATACTATTCCAAGCTTAGCCTGGAGAGCATCCTTTTATTATACAACCAGGTGCTTAATCCTGCGTCAAAATAAAGTGTCTAAATCATTCGTGAATGTGCCGTGGTACATCTGCAATAAAGATCTCCATTGAGCGAAATGAAAAATTGCGCTCGCAAGAAAACATCACTAGCTAGGGTTAGCATACTTACCCCTTTAGGGGGGCAGCACCCCTTTTTCGTTTTACAATACAAACAAAATTCAAAATTTTTTATACAACTTTCCACTAGACAAAAAAAACAGCTCTTACTTTGTTCTTTTCAATGTTGGGATTTGCAAAGCCATTGTGAACAAATGCATAAGAAGTGTTATACAAACTTTCGCAACTGAATATATACATCCAATCAATAAAATGTTTGAAAATATTTCGATATTTTGAAAACTAATGTCATTTTAATGTTCGTTAAAGTTTTTGTCCCCCCAGCGTAAAAATTGACTAACCCAATATCAACGGCACCGACCATATAATTCTCGATAAAAGAAATACTACAATGAGCTAAACCGCCACCCTTACCCACTTACAAATTATCAACAGTGTCAAAATTGTGGAACTAGAAGTGAAGAGTTGACTGTCAAACTTTTATAACTTGTTAACACAAAAAATACTTCATTAGTCATATCATAACTTACAGCAACAAAACAAATTTGTATCGGTTGGAGGACTTTAGAACGCGGTAGCAGTCGGTCCTCAAAGCATCTTTTACAAGATTTCCACCTGACCCGCGAAAAACTCGAATATCTTCATCAAATCTTGTGACATATCTGTGAGTTAAAAAAAAAACAATCTGAAAACGATGACTTTTACAACTCATTGGCAAACATTACCACATTTCGACAGTTTAATCACCACAATAGTATCAAACAACCGAGGATAATTATTTAACGCAATTAACACACGGCAAAAATCAATAAAATGCAAATTCATGTGCCAGATGTCACAGAGAGATGCACTCAGACTTTACCTTTGTTTGTATACCTACATTAATTAGTCAGACAATAGCAATTTGCTTTATTCAGGATTCCCGCTCCCGTACCGATTGCCTTTTCTTACATCTTCCTAAAAGACGTCCACAAAAAAAAAAAAAGGAATCATAGAAAAAGTAACTTCCTCACAAACAATGCTTTCTGCGACAGTTATTACATATATAAATATGTGCAAAGTATATGCATAACTTGCGTCCAAATGTTTGGGTTCCATCGGTAAAGTCAACTTGTAGAAAATTTATGTTGCACATTAATTAATTAAAAAAAGTGAAGGAGTGTGCTCACAATGAAATCTCCTATCGACGCGACGGACGGAAGACTCCGAGGCCGGGTCGACTTCAGTTTTACCAGCGACGGCAAATGCAATATGCAATGGCAGCATATTATCATTATTCATTCACTCAAATCTGGTTAATACAAGCCCAGAAGGAGCAAAGGACGAACTCTATAAATGTGCATACGTTTCCAAGGATACAGATTGTACTAATATATATATGGACATAAATAAGTTGGTGTATGTGTATATGCACACTTAGAAAGTGAAGAATGATTTGGTCTGCTAATTACATCTCAAGCGTATTTCTTTTTTAAGTCATATCGTAGTCGTAATTCTGATGGTGGTGGTGATGGTGAGGTATGTAGGGTTGGTAGGTAGTCTTAAATGAAAAAGAAGCAATAAGCGACCTGGGTAGGCACAGGCAGTAGGAAGTTTTGTCTCAATGATGACGAGTAGTTCTCCTGGGTTGGGTAGTCCTAGATTCCTTTGCGGCACAAGCAGTGTACATTGCATGGTAGTATGTGGTAATCTTAATCTAATACAGCTTGTTTACCCTCGAACAAGGTATGTATGCTGCTGCAATATTTTCCATTCCAACAACAATGAATAGCAACTGAATGGATAATGACCCATAGTGACGCAATTCATTTCCATTCTTTGGCTTGGTAACTCCTTAAATTGGAAGTTTTGTTAGTGTATTCATATTTTTAATTCGTCCGTAAAAACGCAAGCGTTTGTAAGCTCATCATTAATTAAACTTTAAAAAATATTCAACTATTCCAAAAATCAGTTCTATGAGCAACCTTGCCATATAGACATATTTAATGTGGACTCTAGTGAAATGTCATTTTCATAGAATTCTTCCAAAACTGCACAGGCGCTACTGTTTTACAGCCGATTAGCAAAGAAACACATGCCGCCGTCATGTTTAAATTTCTCAAAAAATGTTGGTTTCCACATTAACATGTAAACAAAAGAGCGACATCTTGTGCGAAGATATTCATTTCCGTAGCAACATGTAAACAAAAAAGCGTTATCTATTGAAAAGAGGGAAAGCTACAAAGAGTGATTTCAAATTAATTATTTTGTTTTGAAATAGAAAATGGAGGCAATATAGGTTATAATTGAACTCTCTAATTGATACTTGAAAGCAAACAAATAATAAATACAAAAAATATGGAAATGCATAGTCAAACTGTAGCTACTTAAGGACACAGAGAACACAACCTTAAATGCGTTTACTTTGTACGGGCAATGGGAGTTGTTGAACAGTTTTAAGTACTTTGTTTGGAAATAGTGGTCGCCAATATTGTAAAAGAGAATGAAAACAGTGAATTTATAAAAAGTCGTCGCCGGGGAGTCGGAGATGAAAAGAGTGTCCAAATGGCGACTAATATCGCCCTTAGCCCAGGAACATCTATTCTACATCCTGCGAAAGAATTGCAAAATTTTATAACCTCTTACAGTGTGTACCTAGGCTCTAAAGATGGCTCCACGCCATCAAAGTTCAATCGACACAGGAATAAAAGCTAACACACAGACACGGCGAAGAGAGTTCCTAAGCGATGAAACTCATTTTCAAGCTCATTGGCGCGTTTGGGTTTCAGAGAAACTACAACCACAAAAACAAATGCATCCACAACGTGTCACTAATTGGTGCAGATTTTGATCGGGAACGATATTCAGACGCGTTTATGCAAAATAGCCATGGAATATTTTGACAAAAGAGTCCGTATGTGCAAGCAAAGTCGTTGGTATCATTTCCAATGTGCTTTATTCCATACACCATATAACATCTACTTTGTATTTAAATTTAAAAAAATACAATGCAATCATGCGTAAATTTTGCGAAAGCAACTCTGTCTGTCTTGCAGGTAGGTAAATATGTTGATAAAAGGCTGGTCTTGTGGCGGCTGCCACAGCTTCACTTAGACCATCAGTTGGATCCAGTTCCAGGAACCATCCATTGCATACCTGTTGAAAGACAATAATTAAACCGCTTTTTATATAAGGTTAGGTTGAAGTGTCTGTCGGCTAGCCGACACACTTAGACCATTATAAGGTCCCTTGTGATACCACATGAGTCTTCGTGTTTATTCTTCCTACTCGTTGAACCAGTTGGAGCTTCTGATAAAGCGTAGGAGATATAGAATATCTGTGTGTTTTTAGATCGTTCAGATTACTGTAGTAGAAAGCTCCCAAATGGAATTTTCGTATTTGTTAGAGGGCTGGACAAGTAAAGAGAAAGTGGAGAATAGCCTATTCATTCTCCTTGCCAAGGTATAGCTCCTGCGAAAATCATTTGAAAATACGTCTAGCCTTGTTGCATGCCTGCCTATTAGACAGTGTCATGTGATGACACCTATTGTAGCGCCGATATGCTTCCTTCGAAGGAGATCAAATATCTAGAACGTTTTAGATTTAGCTTTGGCCAGATCTCATGATGAATCTCATGGGATATTTGAGCTATGTTGTTTTCAGAGAGTAACTGATGATATAGAATCTGTTTGTCTACTAGGGCCACCCAGATTAAAGTATGAATCTCAGGAGTACTTTAAGATCCACATTCTCAAGATCCTCTTGTTCATCAAAGAAGAAGCTGTTTAGAACAGTGTTCCCAGTTCGTGGGGAATTCACCTTTTCGTGGGGAATTTCGCTCCAAAATTTGATGAAGAGGGAAAAGGGGAATCTTTTCTATCCGAGTACGAAATGTGGGGAAATCAAAAAATTAATCTCAATTTGTCAAAAACTCGTTAAGTATCTTGTTCTTGGTCCTGATTCTTGATGGGATTGAGAGAAAAAAAAGAAATCGGTTGGGTGAAACCTCTTTAAATGCTATATGTTTTATAAGATCAGGGTTAAGGAATAGAAATGTGGAGTGCTTCAATTTCAAACTCACCGCCGAACATTTCTCTTTTTTTGATAATTCTGTGTATAAATAATTTAAACATAATTAATATCCTTTGAATGTTCTTCTTCTTTTCAATAATGTTACTTAATTTTTTATTGTTTTATTAATCGTGAATTTTTGCAACTTCATTTTTGTTTATTTTAATTATTACTAGTCTGTTTATTTACTGCTTTTAATCTTTATTTTGAAATGAAGTCTGATTTAAATTGTATTTTTTTTTTTTTCAATAAAAACTACAAAATAACTTTTTTCTTTCGTTTTAATTTCTTATAGGTACTTATACTAATTAGTGGGGAATGTTACTAAAAAAATGGGGTAAAAGGGAAATTCTATGGCTGGCAACACTGGTTGAGAATCCTCTGTCTGCTGTATTTAAATGCTGGACACTCGCCCAGTAGGTGGCGAACGGACTTTTCTTCCTCAACGTCCCTACAGCTTCTTCAAAAGTGTTACCTAATGCTGTTTGCCCAGTCGTTTAGCGTGTATGCATATTCCACAGTTTCCAATGTCCATTAAAGACCCCGTTATTATCTTTGCGGCTGGGTCCGATCATGAATTTAGATCTCTCTGTGCTCACATCTGGCCATAGTTCTTTTGTGTCCCCACAGATATTGAGATTGGGCCAGCGCAGGTTTGTTATACTCCAGAACTCAATGTCAACCTTCCTTGCAAGCGTGCTTGCGTGCTTAGCGCAGTTTTTACTTATTTTAAGTTCAAATATGCGATATTTTCTTGAATTTCCATATGCCCTAGTAAGTGCAGGTTGCTTTTGATATTTCGTCAATGGCTTACTACCCTTAACTTCACTCTGTCTGTCTCTTACATTTTTATGATAATAAATACTTTGGTAAAAATTAATAAATTAGTCGAGCATCCCATTCTAAGGAAAACATTTAAAACCAGCTCGAATTTTGAAGCAGAAGGCCTGAATTAAGAAAATTTCTTAGGGCAGTTACCTATACTCTCACATTTTTATCAGACGTTCGCAGAAAGTGGCGCAATGGAAAAATAACCTTGAAATTAAGACCGATCGTTCAGTAATCCAATACACATATGACAGAGAGCAATATCAGCACAATTTAAGAGGGCCGCCAAGACTACACACACTTACTAAATAGAAAACGGATTTCCGATGATTCCATACATTAAGGCGAGAGAATGGTCTACAACTTCCATTAATTTGCTGCAAATTTATTACCCATCAGTAGGCACATTCACATTCGCAGGCACATCCGGGGGTTAACAGTCAACAGTATATTTAAAGAAGTAATCTATTCACTAGGTATCCACTGGGGTGCTGAAAAGTGCATTTTCAGACTAACAAATTTGTACAAGGTACTCTCAAAACTAAACGCATTTTCATTGCGGTTATATCTAAACTGCTACAAAAAATAATATTGGAAGTATTATATAATCAAAATAGTAATCGCGTTACCAACCGTAATCCACACAATTTCACTCCACCCTTTACTTAGTTATTCGTTTACAAATATCATGCAGAAGCAAATGAACACTGATTCTACCCTTTTATTCGAATGCAAAAAAATGGATTGCTGGCTTAGTTAATCCTTAGATAGGTATAATACCTATACAATAGGGTGGCTCAAATATGCTTGGAATTTTGACGGGATGATAATGTGTGACTGAAATTGCGGATTTGTTACTTTCTAATTTAAATACTTATATATGTATATTAAATATAATATTTTGGATAAAATGTAATACAAAAGGTTAATTCAATAGTTGTCGAAATTCCGAACACTCCAATGTGTATCCGTACCTACACATGGGGCATCGCATACCATTATTCGCGATTAAAAAAATGCAAATCTTGCGGATATCTAAACTCTTTATTGCGATTGTGATCAACTCTTGCTGATGCACCTTCATTAGATTGTATTCCTATGCATACACATACAAAACACATAGTTGTACGCTGAACAAAGTGGATGCCTCCCTTCCTTCATTTGAATGGACGATGCTGAGAAACGTATGAGCTATCTGTGCATATTAAACATTTCGTTGTTCTACATTAATGCGACTTGCGAGTCTGGTGTTAGCGCTCCCCATCATCTTTTAAGTCATCTTAATTTCTTTTCCTTGCACATCTTACTCTTTTTTATGGCTATATGTACATACTCCTTCTTAATAATACTCGCTTATCCCCTGTCCCTGACATTGTTTGGCATTGTGGATGGAATATGCCAAGGGCATTTCCAACAACACGTGAATATATTTTGCTTTAAGACTGCTTTCAAAGTATAGGTACCTATATGTGCATATTAATTTCTTTAAGACTCACCACCGCTTAGCATACTAACATTTTTAACTTTTTAGGGAGTTGATGAGTAATGCTTTTTTGTTGTAATCAAACAAAAGGTATTTGTTTGTTATGCATTTTCTTGAACTTCTATAGAAAACGAATCGTTATACAAAAATATATATATATAGGGTAGGTGCACCAGTACCCGGCCAGTCACCAGTATCCGGCCACTTTGCGTTAAAAAGTTAATAATACTTAAGTTTTTCGTTGTATTCACGGGCCAACAATTGTGGCTATAGTTTTTGACCTATTTAACGTGCTGCTAAAATTTGACAGCTGTGGACAACACTAGGCCGCCAAAAAAAAATGCGCAATCTTTGTAGTTCGTCCAGGAAGTGAAAAGTGCGTTTTTTTAGTTCGAGAATGTTAGTGGAGGTATCGAATGAAAAACATTAGTTTCAGTGTTTTTCCAATATTTACCAACTCGTATATTGTTTTTCTGTTAAGTTATGTTATGAATAATCATAAAATGTGGAAAAACAAGAAATTTTCATTTTTATTTTAGTATTAGAAGGTGGCCGGTGACTAGAACTTTTATTTTTTGGGGTGTTCAGGTGTCCGGCCAAGGTGGTCGAATACTAGATCTTTGATTTAAATGAAATTTGTTGTTTCAACTGAAACCAAAACATTAAAACTAGCTTAAATGTTTAATTTACTTTATAATTGCAGTTTTTTTTAAATAAAAAAGTAAAAAATAAGCTGGCCGGATACCGGTGCAAAAGCGGCCGACTACTGAATTTTGCTGGCCGGGTACTGGTGAAATTTGACTTGTTTCAAAAAATAATTTTAGTTTTAAATGCAAGACCCCAATTATGTCCAACTATTTTTTTTTTGAACAAAAATTGCCATAGATATACAAAAAAAAGAAAAAAACTTGTTTAAGTTGTCAGTTGAATTAGTTGGTACGGTTCAAAGTAAGAAAAAGTGTTAGGTGGCCGGGTACTGGTGCATCTACCCTACCCGAAAAAAAATCTTAGGAGTAGCGCGGCGTGCATGTGCATGAATTGGTATGGTATTGACGAGTACGTATGAACGTATGTATGTGTATCTGTATAGATAGCATGCGACGCGAAATATGCCAAAGCGTGGTTTAGTGCAGCATGTCTTAAAGGAAGGTAAATTAGTTGCAGCACTTCAATATTATTATTTATTTTTTTTAATTTAACTATGTAATGTAAAAGGTCTTTTGTGCACCGCGACGCTATTTTATTCTTTTATGAAAATATTGTGAATATTTGGGTGTAGTGGCACATCATAATCTGCGCCCATCCTGCGAACCTCTGACAATCCGCCAGGAGTATGATTGTGCTGATAAGGCTTCCCCGTCATACAGCAGGTAAAGTTCAGAAAATTGATTAAAATATAATAGGGTATGATAACTTTGAATCCATTATGCTTATTGTTATTATAATTGGCTTTTCTCAAACACTAATATATTGCTATCTACGTTACGCAAAGTCATTCTTGTGAGAATTTTTGTAGCAGTCCACAAAACATAAATTCAGAAGGGACTTCTGTCTCGCATAATTCCAACATTTTTTTTAGTAGAGGAATACCTATATCATATGTTTTAGACACAAGTTTCCGGAATTTTTAACAAAGTATCGATAAAAATAAAAATAGAACCTAAATTTATTCTCATCAAATACCAATAACAATTTACCTAACGTTTTTTTTTACGAAAATGACACAAAACAGTGTAACAATATCAAAAAAAAGTACATCTCTTCAGACTTGTTACTAACTAGCAAGTAGAGAAGAGAATGCGACCAATTGAAAAACAAAAAAATATGTAGGTACTGTTATTTGGAAAACAAAATTTAAAAAAAGTTGTGTTTCTTTTTTTCTTAATTATCTTTTAAAATTTATAAAAAAGTTCAAATTTAATTATCTTTTAAAATTCTCATTTCATCTTATTTTACTTTATGTTTATTTTTAATTTTTAAAAGATAGTAGAATTTAAGAAATTGAAAAGAAAACAAAAAGAGAACGCACGCAAGTCAATTACAGTCAGAATGTGTCAGAATTTTTATTCTGCCGATTTTGCTGAGAACACAAAAATTAAATATTAAACGTTAGACATCTACTTGAGAAAAAGATAAAACTGTCTGGTATAGTCACTATTAGGCACAGCCGTTTGGAATAGCCTTTCATTTGTCCCAACATCGAACTAACAACGTATATCGAAATACTTAGCTTTGCTTGTAGGGAAAAAAGAAAAATTGGTCAAATAGAACAGAAAGCACAAATACACTAAGGTCGAAAACAATCACTCAGAATTTAGACAATAGGCGTTTTTCTTTTTTAGTTCAGAGCTGAGCTCTGATCTACTACTACTTGATCAACTAATCCGCCAGGGGTCTACCGTTGTCACTTCTCAACCCGTAAACAGCACGAAGTGGGGATGGGAGCAGTGTCACCTCTGAATTTTTTTAGAAAGTGTCCCATAGAATTTAACAACATTCAATACAATATTTATTACAAAAAAAAAAAACGAAAAAAATTGCTTCAAAAACATAACTTTTGGCTAAAATTTTGCATTGTGTTCAAACACAAAGTTATAAATCGTGCGGACAGAGAGTATGAGTGATAGAGATATATAATAGGTATGTTATTTTGATTAATTGGCTACAGGTAAATAAATTATTTAAAAAAGTGTCCAAAATCATATTTTTTAAAAATAGTTTTTCTGGTGTCCGAGTAATCGATAAGGTGTCCAATTATTACTAAATTGTCCCAAGGGTAACCCTGGATGGGAGCGTTCTCCTGTCTCTCTTGCAATAAGCTGTATCTCAATTGACCTTATTTTACTCCTGTGACAGACAGAGGCAGAGTTAGTTTGGTTTGCTAAATAAAAAAGGTATCCATTTTCATCCATCATCATCGTAATCGTCACGAAAAAGCTAAGGTTACTCCAGTCCAAATATGTCGGGTTATTGAAGCTCTCACTGTTACTGGTCACTGAATATTTTTTTTTCCTGAGTGAGTAGGTGCTGCGTTTGACACCTCTTTGTTCAACCTGCTTGGTCATGCGCAATCACAGCACAGTACAGCGGGTGTAGGTATGTAATATGATGTGTGTGGGCCGCTTCATACACTTTTACAACGCTTTGTCCTGCTCTCTTGCCAAATTTTTATTCGGATTATAAATTTTAATGGTTTGTGGGGCCTTGGGGCGTAGGATTGATAGGGTATGAAATAGAGAGAGAGAGAGAGAGTGATATTTGAAACGAATACCTGTTAACATAACGGTAATAAAAAAGAAGACGAAGACTTATTTTATTCAGTGGTAAGAAATATATCTTATTCGCCAACTGAAGCGTTATGAGCAATGTGGATGTGATAGAGTTAGGGAATACTACATTCGAACAACATTGAATGCTATTGGTTGGTATTTATATATTCTTAAAAGCCGATTAATTTAATTCATGGTTACTTACCAATTTTCGATATCATTACATCGACTGCTCTAGAAATATTTCATATGGCAAAACAACGTTTGCCGGGTCAGCTAGTCTTTATATATAAAAGAAAGTGATGTTATTTACTACGCTTATAACTCAAGAACGCCTGGACCGAATTCGATGATTCAAACCAATTCAGACTGGTCTCCGTCCAAACAAGAAGAATAAAAAAAATCCCGAAAAATCCCTGAAAAAAATATGAAGAAAGCTCATTTTCCATACATTTTGTATGGAGCGATTTTTCGACGCCATCTTCAAAATTTTTTAAAAAGGGAATTCTTATATGTTTTGGTGGCCGGGTAGGTACTGGTGTCCCACGGTGAGGCTCGAACCGGCGCCGGCCGGGTCACAAGCAGTGACTCTGTCCACTACACCATTGTCACCCCTCATCTTCATGATAGATGACGTTTATGTTTACGTTACGTTGTGACAATTTTACAGGTACAGGTACAGGTATTTTTCTGTTTCCCTCTGTCGCTCGTAATTTTCAAATAATTTAGTTGATTTTTTTAAATGTCGGTGATCAATAATTGATAGGACAACAAAATTAACACAATTAGGTGAGGTTGCTTCTGAAAATTTAAAATACAACAAATAGTCTTTTGAACTTTCTCCGTTAGACTTTTTACTCATAGATGGCATACAAATAAGCATGTGGTTTTGATGAATTTCGGTGCGTGTAAGTGTACCTACATTTAATTTAGTTCATACATAAGTGTGACAGTAATTTTATTTCACACCCACGTGTAGGTTGAATTTAAACGACATTTTTTTGTAACCGGAGCTTTGCTGTTGGTTCTATTAGAACTTTAATTTGCATTGCCTTAACAAAGCCATTTGCAAAAAAAGCGGGATAGGAAAACGGGATGTGGCACTTATTATATAACAAAATGATTAAAATACTATATCTGGACATTTATAAAGCCTTGACATTTTGTAAATGGCGTTCTACTTAATGGGGCAGAATTCAAAAAGGGCAAAGCCGTGCCGTGGAGGTACAGCTAGTTGGAAATTAAAAAAAAACCTTTTAAAGCAAAATTACACATTTGTATACTGCTCTGAATTTATTTTTGATATTTAATAACTGTTCCAAGCAAAATTTCTTTGGGCTCAGAACCACCAGCATTTGGAATACGCTTCCTCTCTACTGCGTTGTCCGGAGAGTTAGTGTTCATTTACTCTATAATGTCCCAGCCACCTTAGACGACTGATGCGTACTTTTATGATCAGGTCGATGTCGCTGTACCTACAGTTCGTAGAGTTCGATGTTAAATGTGCTCTTCCAAAGCGACTAATGAGATCTTCATCGGCCTCTGGTAACGTCCACGATTCTGCACCACAAAGCAGACCTGGGATGGTGAGGGTCTTATATAGAATCTCATCTTGCAACCGAAGGAAGTTTTTGGGTAGGTACTTTTTCCAATATCTAGAGGATATAGACCGCACAAACTACAAAGGGCTACTCGGTTTTTGTACGGAGATTGAGTGTTCTTCTAGGAAAATTTTGTTTTGTTCTCCATTGTAGTTTTCTAGAACTGGTTCCCTGGTCATCGCGGTCATCGCTTTGTTTCTCAACAAGACATTAATTATAAATTGCCTTCTTAGGCCGAAGTAACAGCGGTTGGCAAGTGTAATAGATTTCTGATATAATATCATTTTATGATTTAATAGTTGTCTCTCGTGACGTTCTGACCGATTCGTCGATGTTGTGTGTCGCTTCTTATTAACAGCATACGTTTTGTTTTGCCCTTATTCACCATTATATTATCGTAAATAAGCATTTTAGTCAAAATCTTTAAAGCTGATTTTGGAAAATAATGCGTAGAAAATAGTAACAAATATGGAAATTTTGAGTTCGAAAAATAATCTTGCTCAACTATTTAGCTAAAAGCTGTGTATATGGTATTGTTCAGGATATTAGTATTACGTGGTTTTTAAAGTTTCGAAAATCGAAAATCGCGTTTTCGAGATTTCAACAGTTTTCAAAATCAGCGTTTCCGGTGATTCGAATCGAAAATGAAGGACGCAATATTGTTGAAAACGTCAATTTTACTGCAAGTATGCATTTTGGTCCAAAATCGTTTTACCCGTTTTCATGTAGGTAAAACAAAAGAAAACCAAATTCTCAAAATATGCCTTTTTTCAAAAATCTATTATAGACAATTTAGAGAAAAACTGAGTTTGCTATCATGTTAGGAATGACCATATTACATACAAAATTACTTTTTGGTGCAATCGTATTGACCGTTTTCGAGATAAGGCCACTTTTCAGAAGTACCGTTATTCGACTTTTCATCCAAAAACTGGGTATGCAGCCATGTTAACCCCATATATGGTAGTACAAGTATTCATTTTGGTTAAAATCGTTAAAGCCGTTTTCAAGTAAACCATAATTAAATAAAGTCTTAAAAAACAAAATTTTTCCAAAATAGTCCGTTGAACGATAATTTAGGGAAAAACTGAATTTGCCATCATGTTGGGAATGACCGTGTTTGTCGAAATAGTTTTGACTGTTTTTGAGATATGTCCAATTTTCAAAATTACCGTTATTCGATTTTTCTGAGAAAAACTGGGTATACAGCCATCTTAGTTACACCTACTTAAGCCCATATATCAATTTTGGTTGAAATCGTTAGAGCCGTTTTTGAAAAACTCAAAATTGCTGAATACCGTTACAACGACAACTCTTAAAAAAGTGGCCCCGACCTGTAAGCCCACAAACTCCAAATCCGAAGTTTGAAAGAAATCCGTCCAGCCGTTTGCGCTGTAGAGCTCAGGAAGGACGGACAGACGGACAGAATTGCGGGACACACTTTTTCGAGTTCCTCTATCATCGTAATGTCAGATTTGATTAAAATCTCGAGTTCGATTTTTTGTACGATTACAATACCTTTCTCTTACTACGTAATGCGAGAAAGTTAAAAACAAAATGTAGGTATAAGTCAATATTAAATGTTTAAGTTTAAGCATTTAAGTGTTAAAGGTACATTAATTGTCAGTTTGATTTCCTATAGATAATCACGAGTATAATTTTGTTCACAAATATACAGCGCCCGAAACATTTTTATTTAAAATAAAATTGAGACACCCTGTGTATGCTTGCAGATACAGATCGAGAAATGAAGGAAAACTCATGAATAGGAAACGGAAATTTTCTTCTGCTTGGTTTATTCAAATTACAAGAGATTCTTTGCCATGAGTTTCTTATATTTACGTAACAGAATGTGCAGTGCATCCCTTCGTAAGCAATATTAAATTGACGACCATGATTACAGTTACTGAGCTTGCAAAGTACGTATGTATGAATCTAAAGACGCAGCACGTACATTTATGTAGATAGCACACATAAACAACCTACGTACGTCAAGGAAGTATTAATATATGGAAGACGAGCAGAAGAAACTGCAGATGAATCGAGAAAAGGATGTAGACGAAATATCACAATTATGAATGCAGTTAAGTACACAATTGAAGTTGCATTGCATATAACGAGCAAAGGTATACATTGCAGCTTTAAAGGCAAAAATTCAGTCAAGTATACGACGGATAGGGACAACATTTTGTATTTATTTGCAAACTCATTTTACCTGAATTCAAAGCCTAATGCGGTACGAGCGTGTGTAATTGCAAGCAACCCCGATTGAAGTTGCTTTTGAGAACGCTGTCGTCCAACATTTCTTGAAATGAGAAGTATGTGTGGTGGTAAAGAGACAAGAAGTGATGCCTTAAAAATAGTAGTTTCATGTGTATAAATACTTGAATGCAGGTCTTAGAAGTAACTCTCTCTATATTTCGTTCCTTCCTCACTTTTGCAATGGAGTACTGTAGCGGATGATATATTTTAGTACATTCAAATATGCAAGTGTATATATCCATGCGTCCTCACAAACAAAAACGATAGCAATAAGAAAAACAGTCCCTAGCTAGTAGAAAGCTTTCCTTGAAATTCTTACCTTTTATGTCTCGAAGGGGTACTTCAACCGATCCACTACATAAGGCGCACATTGTACGTCATATTTATTAAGGACTGTTTTATAAGGGTAGGGTAACTTGTTTGCCAGTAGCTCCAAATTTCTTTGTATTGTTTATAATTAAAAAATACTAGTTAGTTGAGTGCAGAAATGACCAACCAGAAATAGATATATAAGATGTGCATTTATTTGTTCGATGAAGACTTATCCATTCTTATTAGAAGTTCTGACTTTTTAGGCTTTTTATTTTAAGTTAGCATAATATGGTTCATGTGAGCATAAATTGGAGCTTGATTTTCTGCATAGCCCTTTTCTTACATAAATGCCTTTCATAAGTATGCCTCTGGAGCATAGCATAGTACCTACCTATATGTCGTAAATTTTTATTTGATCTGTCACAACTTTACGATTTGTAGATTATTTTATAAGGTATGTACGATTTTAGATGCACTGAAATACAATAGGCGTTTTTCTTTTTTAGTTCAGAGCAGAACCTAAATTGTTATACAAAACGTTCGTGTTTCTTTTTTAGCTCAGAAGTTTCAGAGCTCAAATTTGTGAGTCTTTTTTCGTTCAGAGCGCGATCAGAGCGCGTAGGCGGACGAGCCTACGGAGTTTAAATGGCCGAAAAGCATGATTGCATGTCCTTCACAACAATTAGCTTATCCATTTTAATTATTATTGTTTTTTTTTTTAACCCGGCCGAATAAAAAGCTGATTACACAGATATACACACAATCACATTTGACAGATTGTGCTCAAATTGTATTTACACATCTGAACTCGCGCTCAGGTTAGAGCTCAGCTCTGAACTAAAAAAGAAAAACGCCTAATGAATTGCTGTAAAATACAATTCCTAAAACCTCCGTGAAGAAACAAATTCCCTTATTAGGTAACGTGAGTTCAGAATAAGTGCTATACATATACCTGTTGAATGACAGGTAGGTACTACTACTGTCAGTTATCGATAGTATTTGAAACTATAGTCAGAATTAGTAATAATTCACACAATAAACATTTGGTTCAACTTCATAATAATCCTAGACTCGAAAAAAACGCCAAAAAATTAATTGTTTACAGTTGTAGCTGTATTTAAATAGCGATATCTATGGCTATATTAAATATATTAGCCTATCCCGGTTCCTGGTTCCTGGTGCTTTTATATCGCGTAACGTCTTCCATGCATCGAATTATTCATTATACATCCTCTTTGAAAAATAGGGTCTATTGGGAAGCTTTAAGCCTACTCGATTGAGATTTGAAAGCCTTACCGCCAACGCTATTACTTAATTTTTACCAAAGAGATCTTAAGAAACATGCTTACTGGACATAATAATAAACTGAGGAGAACAGAACCGCGTTCGGTAGCATACCAAAGTGTAGGTACCATTACCAGGGTAGGTATCACTGGTGTAGTTAAATATATATATTTTTTTAAAGGTTCACACATAACTTCCAGAAACTATGTCGATGTAAGTGGCACACTTTATAATATACATACCCTTATACAAAGTTTGTAACAAAATTACGACTTTGGGAAGCCAAAAACACAAGTTTCACAAAAATATATTTATAGCAACACGGGTGCTTGTCTTATAAGAAATTTTAAAGTTTTTATCAGAAGGCATTACAAGAACAACAACAATAGATAGTATTTTATTGTGCCTCTTGCCTTAATCTGTAATAATGAAATCGCCCCAAATATTTAAGGACTATTCACATGAGAGCGAATAAGCGAATTACGAACAAATCAATTTAATAGTATTTGGCAATTGAAAATTGTTATTTCTTTTACCAGAAAAGCATTCTAAAAAAACTGTGTCACTTTAAACTGTCACACTTTATTCGCAATCCACACAAATTTGGTATGATTTATTTTTTTGTTATCTCAACGCTCCAGAAACTAGGTAGAAATTTGTGCATTTCTCAAATATGTTTTTTAAGAAAACAAAAGAACAACAAATTTGTTCTCTGAATTATGTGAATTTGCTCTTCAGAATTATGTGATTTATTGCAATTTTAATTTAAATAAAGAGAAAAAATTTAAGTAACAGTTCTTAATCGATTAGATAAGTTTTGGATGCATGTTATATTAAAATTTGGGCATAACTAACGTGAATGCAAAATCCATAAATGCGTAAGAAGTCTTTAGTATTCAGTTGCTTTTGAATTTTTACTGAGCCTTACAAACATAAGCAGTGCTTAAACACTGACCCTAACTTGGGAAGTATTTTCTTAAATACCTATGTGTACCTTTTCTGCAGTTTTGAAACAAATTAGGTACAGAATATTATTAAGAATATACATATATTTATAGGTATGGCAATCGAGATCGTTTGACCGGTTTTGTAAAATTACGGAAAAAAATAAGCAATATTGCAATAAAAATATACCTTTATTTGACCTATTTGGTAAGAACTTAGTTGTTACAACATATTGTAAATAATTTAAGCAAAGTTCAAGCAATGCACAGTGTTAAATTTTGAATCGATATCGGAAATGGGTTTTTTTAAGATACTTGTAAGAACCACTGGAGTACTTTATTTTCCTGAAAAAAACTAAAGTCGCTGTTACTTTCAAAATAATATTTTAAAAAATCGTATTTTTAATATAATTGTAGAAAACCTTTTTTATCTCTATAGGTAATAAATAAAAACCTTTGTACAAAAATGTAGAATATGCCATCAAATTATTAATGTTGTGTCAAATTGTTAAAGTCGTTTTCAATCCAATTAGATAGTTCCCAGTCGCCCACCATTCCCAGTTGCATGCCTAGCGATTAGGTTTGACAATATCACACAAGCCATCACTGAAGGAGCGTTCACTCAATTTGACGTCGAGAATAATTTGTAAATAATATGTTAAAGTTAGGCATAATAATAAATAAAGTGCACGACTGGATCGCACAAAACTTTCTCTTTTATATCATTAGTTTGGTTGCTTTATTTTAATTTTATTGTTGTTTATAGGATAGGTGGTAGGTGGCCATGACTCGAAGTAGGGTTTTTGATGTAAGAATTCAGAGATTTGTTTTTGAATTTACACGTGTTTGGGGGTAAATGAAGTGCGGGTTTCTGATAGTGCAGACTCCAATTGGTTGGAATTATTTTAAGGTTCATGATTAATATGGTTGAAAAAAGAAGTGGAAAATTTTTGCTAAAAAGGAGTTTCTAGTAGTTGTGATTACATTTTAACTGGTAGTGCGGTTATGTTCATAAGACGGCATTATTTGCATTTCTCTATGAAAAACTAAGTACGGGGTTTTATTAAGAATACTTATGTTATCGTAAATAAGCATTTTAGTCAAAGTCTTTAAAGCTGGTTTTGGAAAATAGTGCGCAAAAAATAGTAGCAAATATTGCAAAGTTTAGTTCGAAAAATAATTTGGCACAAATATTTAGCTATAAACTGAGTATAGGGTTTTGTTCGAGATGTTAGTATTACTTGGTTTTTAAAGTTTTATCCTAATCAAAAGTGGCGTTTTCGAGATTTGAACAGTTTTCAAAATCTGCGTTTTCGGTGGTAAGAATCGAAAATGAAGGACGCAATAATGTTGAAAACGTCAATTTTACTCCAAGTATGCATTTCGGTCAAAATCGCTTTAGCTGTTTTGATGTAGGTAAAACAAAAATATGCCTTTTTCAAAAATCTATAATAGACAATTTAGAGAAAAACTGAGCTTGCTATCATGTTAGGAATGACCATATTATAAAATAAATAAATATTTTTGCGCGACAGGTCTATGGGACCCAAGGCCTAGCTTCTCACAACCATTCGTTTTGTGTAGGTTTTCAAATATTTGGGACGAATGGAAGGGATCTACAATTTTACGCCGAGTCCAAACGGCTAATTGAGAAGCTCATTCATGACAGTTTTACTCTCGGATGCTTGTCAGACGTTTGCGTTGGCCCTTTCGGGATTCGAACCTTGCTTAGTAGCCCAACACACTACCACTAAGCCACTGCGCCGACTTATTCAACAACTCTATAATAATTGCCGGCTCTGATAAAACTTCCCTGGACGTTTCTGATTCCAACTATTTTTTGGACTGCAATCTTAAAGAACATTTCCATCTTAAGAAAGTACCTACATCCGTGGAAGAAGAAATATCCTTTTAACAGAGAAATACTATGTTGACGCTTAATTGCTGAGCGCATAAAAATATATCACATACCTATTTGTAATATCCCATCCGATCCTGAGGCGTTGCACTCAGCAGCATTTGGTTAAATTAATATTGTCTCTACGATTTTCGTTCTAGAAGCGTAACGAATGCTAGCACTAAACGCATTTCAATATTGTCGCAGATGAGAAGACTTTATTCATCTGCACTTGTGCAGAACTTTTTCTCATGTTAATTAACCCCCTTTATATAGTGAAAATGAAAAATAAAACCTATGCATCAGTTTAATTGCAAGTGTAATTACTCCAATATCATATTACTGTAATGCTAAATAAGATTCTTGTCGTATATGCATACAAAAACATTATCTTATATTGGTAACCAACACCGGATGTTCTAATAAATACTTAGAATTTAGATTTAACAGTTCTTTCAATGATCTCAAGTGGTCTGAGAGACACTGGAAAAGGCTTATGCTCGTGTTTGTTTGGGGTCATTGATGTGCTCACATTTTTATTTTTTCTTCAATTATACCCGTACCATGACATAAACTACTTATTTCCTTAGCAGTTGGTGCTAGTCGTGCCTGAGGTCGGATATTGCTCGTAGTTACGATTATGTGAAATGCTTATTGCAGTCCGGTAAGTTTTTGTGAGAATTTGCGTGCACACATAGGAATTGGTGTAACATCCGGAATACACCCTTTGTTGTCATGCATCAGGGAACAAATTGAGTGAGTGCTATATGGGTACATATAGAAAAAGGGCAATGCGTTTTTACGGAAGTCGTTAGTTTTATCAACTAATTGTTGTGCTTCATCTTAAGATAAGTCAGGTTTTATATCAGGAAGAAAATTATGTCAGGCAAGTGCTGGTTATATATTAATTTAGTGCTTGCTTATTTTCAGTAAGTGACGTTTTTTTTAGTTTATACGTTATTTTCATTACATAGGTATTATGTAGTACAAATATTATCAGTCATGATCATGACCATGAGCAATGATTTGAAACAAAAATTATATTACATCTACAAAGATATCTGAAGAAAATTTCACATCAAAAAGTCATTAAGTAAATTTTGTAACAGTGCATTAGACTCTCTATTATTTTTGTATTCAATAGTCTCATTAAATACGTAAGACCTGTAAGGAAAAAAAATTACCGTCGTCTTTGAATGCCTTAATGGCATAGGTATCAGTATCACCTTTCTGAAGGAACCCTTATGAATTTACTACCCTTTCATATGATATAAATCGAATTCCAAACTAATAAAAAAAACGATCACAACACGTCACGGCGCCTGATTTCGTTTTCATTCAGAGGTTTCAATTTCTTTTTCATTGTTTGTCCTGCTATATCTTAAATTGCTGTTTTATGGGCTAAATTAGTCACCTACCGAAGAATTTCCCACAAGATGTATTGTATTTTCGTTACTACTTGCACTGCACTTGTTTATTGTGATGGTGTTGGTCAGTTCAAGAAACTCTATAGATGAATATGAACTTAAGTCTCGCTGGCAATACTTTTAGATGTGGTATATACTAGTAGGGTGACACAAAACAAAAAATAAAGGAGAGTAATGAAGTCCGTGGCTGTTGTGAAATCACACATTTAATACGCAGTCATTCACATATGACGCCCGGAAGTTCCCATTACTTTAGTTTGCTGCGCGAGTTAAACGATAAATGCATTCATTTTTATTGCCGCCGCGCCGCCAACCGATACATTGAATCGAAGTACCCAAAAGCGTTCGTTTAAGATGTGACCACAACACATCACAACATTGTACGAGTTTTAAAATAATGTATTATAATATAGCAAAATCAAATAAAGATTTCAACAATTATTGCTATGCCGATTGAGACTATCGTTATATCAATGGTTGACTTTGTTATTTATTTATTTTCATAATAAAATGCACATTAAGTAAAAATAGGGATCAAACTATTTCGTGTCTGTTATTGGAAAAAACAAATCAATATAATTTTGGGCGCTTTGGTTGGGTGACCTTTGATGATTAAATAATCTAGTTTCTCGGCTGGGGTAATTAGGTATAGGATAATATTCTCGACTTGTTGCACATAACAAAACTGACAAAACGGCTAATAAAAGGAAAAATTAGATTCAAGGACGCAATTTGTAAAATAAATTAGAAAAATCGAACAGTGAATATGAAATACTGTACTGCATATGGACAATACTTTTTCAGTTAATTCATGAAAGCACTTATTATCACCAAAACTGCTTGTTTCTGTAAAACATATTTCGCTTTAACGTAGCGTGTAGCGTATAATTCGGCATTACTCAAAAAAAAAATAAAGTGCACGACTGGATCGCACGAAACTTTTTCGTTCAGATCATTAGTTTGGTTGGTTTATTTTTATTTTATTGTTGTTAATAGGCTATAAAACAAGATTTTTCAAATTGTTGATGCTGTAGTGATGTAGGGTTTTTGATAGACCGATATCTTGACATAGATTTACTATGTAAGGGTGCAATTATAGCGACACGAAAAATGCAGCCGAAAGAAATTTCTTTTGCTTTTTTTAACCACTTTAACTTAATTGTTGAACTTAATCTTGATCTTAAAATGTTGCTTAGAAATTGTAAAGTTATTTACTTACTTATCGGGCTCCCGACCCGTGAAGAGTCTCTGCCTTCCCATCCCGGGCACGTTGCTTCCAGTTGTCGAGACCAAGCGCTCTGGCATCCGCGATGGCTTGGTCTTTGAAACGGAGGTTCGGTCTTCCTTGTCTTCTCGAACCTGGGGGCTGGGATTCGAAGATCCTCTTAGTCGGAGCATTATTGTCCATTCGCTCGATTTGGCCGAGCCAATGTAGTCGACGTGTTTTGGCTTTTTGGACTACATCCACATCTTGGTACAGCTCATAGAGATCGCGGTTGTATCCTCCTCCATTCGCCCTCCTCGCACACAGGACCAAAAATCCGCCGAAGAATTCTTCTTTCGAAGGAGCCCAGTATCAGCTCTCCCTTCTTGCCTATGGTCCAGCACAACTGGCAAGATAAGGGGGATAAGATTAGGAGTTTTGAACACAGTTGTTTTGCCAAACCGAACGGTTTCCTAGGGTAATTCTTCGCCGGATCTCCACTATGGTGTCATTTGTGGAGTTTATGTTTACTCCGAGGTAGGTAAACTCCCTAACTACCTCGAAATTTTTACTATCAACAGTGACGTTTCGCCCTAGGCGGTAGACAGTTGCTTGTTTGTTTGTTGATAGCATGTACTTGGTCTTGTCCTCATTTACTTCAAGGCCAACGGATTTCGCCTGTTCTTCAATCGCCGTGAACGCTTCTAACACGGCACGCTGGGAGCGACCGATGATGTCAATATCATCCGCATAGCCCAGCAGCTGGACGGACCTGTTGAAGATAGTGCCTTCCGTGTTGACAGCTGCCCTGCGCACTATCTGCTCCAGTACGAGATTGAAGAAGTCGCATGACATCGCATCTCCTTGCCGAAATCCGGTGCATGTTTGGAATAGTTCGGGGGAGCTACTTTCAAACTGCACGCTGCGACGCGTGTTTTCCAGCGTCACGCGACACAGCTGAATCAGTTTTGCCGGGATTCCGAATTCGGCCATCGCCATATAGAGCTCCTGACGATGTATGCTATCATACGCGGCTTTGAAGTCGATGAATAGGTGGTGAGTTTCGACTTAAAATTCGTTGGTCTTTTCCAGGATTTGCCTCAGTGTGAAGATTTGGTCTATAGTCGATCGCCGGGCCGGAAGCCACACTGGTACGTGCCGATTAGTGTGTTGCAGAACGGTTTTAGACGTTCACACAGTACGTTGGATAGGATCTTGTAAGCGACATTAAGCAGGGATATGCCTCGATAGTTCTTGCAAGACATAGGATCGCCTTTTTTGTAGATGGGACATATAGAGCTGATAGTCCAGTCATCGGGCATGTTTTCTTCCACCCATACTTGATTGATGATTCGGTGCATGCACCCTACAAAACATCACCTCCGTATTTGAAGAGCTCCGCTGGTAAGCCATCAGACCCGGCAGCCTTGTTGTTCTTTAGCTTTTTTATAGCTAAGCGCACTTCTTCTATACTGGGTGGTGGAACTGGTTCTTCATTGACTGGACGTGGGTTCTCTTCTTGCCCTATCACTCTCTCTACATGGTGCCCATTTAGCAGCTGCTGGAAATGCTGCTTAAACACATCTACTATTCCCTGTGCTTCGGTGACTAGGTTTCCTTCGCTGTCTCGAAGAGCATGCGTTCCGGGCCAGCAGCCAGTTGCTTGGTTTTTTTATAAAACCTCCGGATATTGTTACGATCCATCTAGGAGGTCATAAAACTCCTCCTTGATGGGGTCTTCAGCCTCGTCGGTAGGGGCGTGTGCACATATTAGGCTTATGTTTTGGAAAGTAGCTTTGACGCGGATCACAGAAAGGCGATCACTTACCGGCTTAAAGTCAATGAATTTTGTCCTAAGCCGATTTCCCACGACGAATCCGCATCCTAATACATGCAGTCTTTTGTTGCAGCTGTAATAAATGTCACAATTTTTTCTCTTCATCATATCTGATCCTATCTATCGTATCTCCTGGATCGCGGTAATATCTGCCTTGTACCGCATGAGGACAGACTCAAGTTTTTGAGTAGCACCTGGGGTGTAAAGTGTTCGTACATTCCAGGTACATACTCTCAAATCGTAGTCCATTGACGTTCCGGGTCTTGTTGCCATTTGAGGAGTTTCATTATCCGAGGCTGGTTGTGTCTCTCCCATAACTAGTGTTTTTTTTTCCCCATGGTCGGGAAGTTACCCCGACGGCACAACCCCCAACCTGGAGGACCAGGCCCTTGTTTTGACCCTAGGACAGCGGGCCGGAAAAAAACCGATGTCAGTAACCCATTTTGGGATTTGAGCGCTGCCGTTGACCCATTAAGGGTTCATCCGCCACCAACTCTTTTCCAACACCCTGACTCAGTATTGGAAGTTCCTATAGACCTGGAGTCCAAATATGTCGAAGCAGCTCATATAGGGATTGCACCTACCAGTTCGCCTAACTGGAGATGTAGGCTCCACCATTCCATCTAGAGAATTCCTCCGCTGTCGCCTAAGAGGAAATGCCTTAGTGAGAGGACACTTCTCCCCCCTCTCTCGTTCGCTACCACCAACGACCTTCCACAGTGGTTGGTTACCCCATCTCCAGTCGAGGTACTAGGCACCCACCAATCACCAACGTGGAGGTGAGAGTAGGAGTTGATAGTGAGAGGCTAGAGTGAAAACGCTTGTGTTCTCATGTAATCGCATCACTACCATTAAACGGGCAAAATTGTAAAGTTAGTTTATCAAATAAAAGTAAGTAAATTATGTTCAATTTTTCTAGAAAACGAATTCATTAATTTTTCTGTACGAAAAATATTTTACGTACAGAAAAATTAATAAATGTTCATAATTATCAAAAATTTAAGATAATTTGCTTATTTTTTTTTTGATAAACTTACCTTAAAATTCATAAGCAACATTTTAAGCCCAAGATTGAGTTCAACAATTAAGTTTAAGTGGTTAAAAAAAGCAAAAGACATTTTTTCGGTTGCATTTTTCGTGTCGCTATAACTGGCCCCTAAGAATTCAGAGGTTTGTTTTTGAATTTATCGATGGACGTGTTTGGAGTTTGCAAACGAAGTGCGGGTTTCTTATAGTGTAGACTCCAATTGGTTGGAATTATTTTAAGGTTCATGATTGATATGGTTAAAAAAAGAAAAAGTGGGTTGTGTGCTATTTGCTAAAAAGAAGTTTCTAGTAGTTGCAATTGCATTTTTACTGGTAGTACGGTAATTCTTAAAACACGGCTTTAATAAATTTTTTTTTAAAAAAACTAAGTAAGGAGTCTTATTAAGAATACTTATGTACCTATCATAAAAAGGGGGTTTTGGTCAAAACCGTTAGAGCTGTTTTTGGATAATAATGCGTACAAAATGGTAACAAATATTGCAATTTTTATTTCAAAAAATTTGCTTGCTCAACTATTTAGCTAAAAACTGAGTATAGGGTATTCTTCAAGATGTCAGTTAGTGTGATTTCTTGAGAAAATGCAAAAAAGTCTTCTCATAAAAATGTCTGAACATGACTTCCCAAACTTCCAAAAGGTTAGGACCTTTAGTTAGTTGCTTTAGAAAATTATAGTTGATTTGATTTAGTCTGGACTATGGTGATTGGTATCTAATACTGATTATTCGCTGGATGAAAATCTTCGTTTAGAGTGCAGTTATAGCGACACGAACAAAATTTTACGTACAGAAAAATTAATAAATGTTTTTTTTTCGAAAATGTCAGGATAATTTGCTAATTTTTTTTGATAAACTAACTTTACAATTTATAAGCAACATTTTAAGACCACGATTGAGTTCAAGCATTAGCGTTAAGTGGTCCAAAAAAGCAAAAGAATTTTTTTTCGGTTCCATTTTACGTATCGCTACAACTGCCCCTTAGTTCTCCGAACCAAATAAAAACCATACTCACAATCCGCCCCCTAAAATTGCTTCAAAAATCCGGCAGTTTGTTTTTCTATCCGTAATAATATGTCAATAACAATCCGTGTACCGCGTGACGGAAAAAAATAAAAATATTGCTCTCAACAGTGGTAAAATGTGATAGAGTTCTGGAACACTACCTTGGTTGGTCTTAAAATTTAATTTAATTTGCTTGATTAGTAAAACTATCTTCATGAGAAGTTTTACATATTTGAAACAAATTAGTACAAACATTGTGCCTTACTGTATTTGTACCTTTTCTTAAATAACCTATGAAAGTTGGCTCAAAATGTTACTATTTTCTTACAACAATACTGCATTGTTTACTTATTATAAACATTTTTGGCAAATGTACGCCGGGCAAAAGGAAGATGAAAAACTGTGACATCTACCACGGTGATTGCTCCAACATCAGCCTAATATGCGCTCACGCCCCCACAGAAGATAAAGACGATGCTACCAAAGATTGTTTCTACGAGCTCCTCGACAAAACATATGAGCAATGTCCTAAATATGACGTAAAAATCGTCTTAGGTGATTTTAACGCCAAAATAGGAAAGGAGGACCTCTTTGGTAGCACAATCGGAAAATACAGCCTTAATGACACCACGTCTGAAAACGGACTGAGGCTGATTGATTTTGCTGCGGGACGTAATGTTACCATAGCTAGTTCACGGTTTCTTCACCTCGATATACATAAAGGAACATGGCGGTCACCAGATCATCAAACCGTCAACCAAATTGATCATGTTGCGATCGACGTAAGGCACTCTTCCAGTATTCTAGATGTCCGAACTTCCCGAGCGGCCAACATTGACTTGGACCATTACCTGGTTGTAGCCAAGGTACGGATGCTGATATCCTAAACGCCAAAACAACGAGATAATACTGTGAGGAGATTTAACGTTGGACGGCTACAAACGCAACAAACTGCCAGAGCCTTTGCCGATCGCGTATCCCTAAACCTCTCGAGAAGTCCTATGCTGCCAGCATCAAGTGCCGAAGACCAGTGGCGCCGATGCCAAGAAGCCATCAAAAATGCCGCAACTGATGTGCTCGGTTTCACCAGTCCACCCCCTCGAAACCCCTGGTTTGACGAAGAATGCCGGCAAGCGCATGCAGCAAAACAACGTGCCTATGAAGCGGCGCTGTACAGAAGGACGAGAGCAGCTCGTCACTTCGTCAGCTCTACGAGCAAAAAAGGAGGGAAGAACACCGGAAAGAAGAGAGAGCATGAGAAGAAGAAGAGAGGTCCTACTCCAGGAATAATGTTCGGAAGTTTTACCAAAAGGTAAAAAGAACGTGTCAGGGCAACAAAACCCGAACAGAAGCCTACAGAGCCTAGTAGAGTCACAGTCGGTGCTGAGGATATGGAAGAACCATTTCTGCAGACTGTTAAACGGCGAAGACGACACAAATTCCGCTGTCAAGCAGAATGAACCATACAACCTTGACGATGACAGCCAAGACTTCCGTCCACCTGACCAAAGTGAAGTGAGGATAGCAATATCTAAACTTAAGTCCAACAAGGCTGCTGGACCGGACGGCTTAACTGCCGAGCTTTTTAAGGCAGCGGGAGATGGCTTGGTGGAGAGCATACACCAACTCGTTTCCAAGATTTGGTCAGAAGAAAGTATGCCTGATGAATGGAACCTCAGCGTCGTTTGCCCGATCCACAAGAAAGGAGACCCTCTAAACTGCGCCAACTATAGAGGCATCAGTCTCCTTAACACTGCGTATAAGATCATATCTGCTATACTGTGTGAACGCCTTAAACCATAAACGAATTGGGTTTCTCAGTATGATTTGTGGTTCGAATAATTCATTCCAGAATGTTAAAGAACCTACGCGAAGCGTGCTGAAATATGTCATGGCTGTGTATTTAAAACACGTTGCTCTACACAGTTCTTATATACCTTTTCTATACTAGCGGGGCCTTTGCAACTTATACCAAGAGTAGCATATTGTTGGCATACTATTCCTGCCCAAAAAGTAGAACCTACGATATTTTATTTAAACGCTTATTTAAAACATTATCTAAATTAAGGCTTTTTCACCTTTCCCTGCTTGACTTCTTTGACCTCTGAATGATTTCTTTGACCGCGAGCTCGTGGTCATCCCAAATTAACGGTTAAGCTAGAAATTTTCAATTAAAGTACTTGCTAAAAATTTGTTACTACATGATTTTATTCTTCTTCTCAAACAATTTCACTGTTTTTATTAAAACGCTTTCTTGTCTGTCTGTCTGTATTTTCGGTTCAAATTATACAATCAATTTCAATTGGTTGATTTGTTCGTCTGATGCTTGTAAAGTGATACTTATTTTGCATACTTTGTATTTTCCTTGAGTTTGAATATTTTGACCACACACGAGGTATACCAACTTGTTCACTTTGTTTGCATTTATTTACAATTGAAACTACCAAAAAATGAATTGAAAAAAAAACAAGACTTGCTAAAATATAAAAACCAAAAGAATAAAATACTTGGTAAACAAAACACAAAACAAACAACTGTGGCGATGAAAGACATCTTTAATTAGGACCATGAAAGCAAGGTCTATGAATAAAATCATTTCGAAATAATTTTCTAGGCTCTGCGAAATAAGACCCCAAAAAAATGAAATAAGGCCCCAAAAATTTATACCGGAAACAACAACACGATTTTTAACAAAATTTGGGGTGTTATTTCCTTTTTCGGGGCTTATTTCCTAATGAAAATAGACCCCAAAACTAAAATTTGGGGTCTTATTTCATTTTTCTTATTTTCCCAAAATATGAAATATAATCCAAGTACTCAATTAACAGTTAATTTTCTTATCTGCAGGTGTTCTTAGACCTGAAGACCAAAAACGTTCTTTTTGTATATTTTCGTCTTTAAAAAAAAAAGTGAAATACATAAAGGCAAATAGACCATCGCCGAATAAAAGATATTTAATGAACGGAACGGATATTTCTATTTTGCACTACGAAGTGTGCAGGGGTCCGCTAGTATATATATAAAAAGGTTGTAAATTTATTTCTAAGAAGACAATATACAAAAAAAACAACAACAACAGAAAATTGGGGTGTTATTTCATTTTTGAAATTTATGTATTATTTTATGAAGTGACACCCCAAATTTGGGGTCTTATTTCTTTTTTGGTGCCTTATTTTATCGCAGTGGGGACTTATTTCATATTTGAAATTTCATTATGAAATAGCACTTATTTCCTGCAGCCAATTTTCTGGCTATGACTTAAACATTTTGACACCAAAACAAAAAGATCCGAAAGCACATCCCACAAGGAAAAACGCTCCGGTTTGCGTCCTGTCTGCTTTGAGACAGTGAGTGCAGTTGCAACTCCTTCTCAATCCCTATGCAATTATACCTGTGACTCGAACTCTGTTTAATTAGTATTAAGAGAACAAAAACTTGAGCCTTTGACAGCGAACGGAGAAAAATTTTAGCGATAGTTATCACGCATACTATGAAGAAATATATAAATGGTATGTTTTTTTTATAAGTAAGCACACAACTGAAAAACGCATACATCGTGTGCGATTAATGCCGGACGAAAGATAACTGTAACTGATAGTACTCTAATTATCCATAACATGACATAAAGCAATATAATAAGTAGCAATAATCACTATTGTCCTCATGGCATAGTCATTCCACATTAGGTTCGTCGTCTAAGAAAAAGTTTAATAGCTCAGCCCCATCATAATCTTTATACTCAAGCCAATATTTTAAACGCTGGGCAATGAACAATTAGGCAAATAGACATTGCATGGCCATATCACACAAACATGATTTATTTATTGTGCTTATACATATAGAATACTGACAGAGAAGCCCGTCCTGGTAGTGACATGCCACTGCTTTAACTGCTGTGTACCTAGTGGAGAAATAAAAAGCAATTGAGAACCTCTGTACAAATAGCTATTATAGTGTCCAGGCCTTAATCTATAAGGTAAAAATGGAGAAAAACAATATGCCGCACGATGAACACTTAGCGGGAACACTTCGTGTATGATATCTCGATTAATAAATAAAATATGATCCATACACAAAAATGAGCTTAATTACAATAGGGGGCTTTTAGCAAAATGCATGTATTTTCTTTTGAGAAAGCCTTCATGTTATATCTGATTTCGTACTAAATAAATTTTAAATGCGGCAAAAGCAATTGCTTGATTGTTACTGGAATTAAGCACGAGCACTTTCACACACATCCTTCAATACATAATGTGTGTATAAGTATACTAGATGACATCTAAGTAATATTTAAAATTATGAATACTTAGATATAGTACATATATACAACTATAATAATAAGTATTTTCTATTAACTAGCTGTCAGAGTGATATAATTGTACCTAGGTATATTAAATTTGTTAACGCAATAACAGTAAGAAAACTTAGACCTAATTGCGTACACAGAACTGCTCAACTGCTAAAAAAAACATGCACATATAAACAAAAACATATACATTATACAATGTCTATCATACTGCTTTTGTTGCAGGCCGGTACCAATGATAACGAATTACGCAAATGACTGCAAGTATTATTTCGTTGTTGGTAGAACGAAGCTGATATTATGACTCCTTATAATATTCCACTTCACGTATATGTATTATATTGTTATTATATAAGATCATGCCAATATTCGGTATGCTGTAGGAACAAACTAATTCATTTCTGACGAATCGGTGATGATAAGCCTTGCATAATTGGAGTAAAATTGACGTTTTCAACATTATTGCGTCACGGCAAAAACACCGGAAAGGCTGATTTTGAAAACTGTTTATATGTCGGCCAATTTCGAATAACGAATAACGAACGAGAAAGTTTCGTGCGATTCAGTCGTGCACATTTTTTACAGAATAAAACCTTAAGAACATATTCTCCTATGTCATCAGTAAGTTATCGCTGTGTGATACTGTGAAGTAAAAAGTGTGCGCTGAGTTCAATTCTCGATGAAAAATTTCTAACAAAAATCAGAATTTTTTCATATGATAAATTCTTCATCACCGCCCCTCGATTTGTGAAGAAAGCATAGAGAAAGCAACTGAGACCCACAATTTCAACGACAAATAAGCGCGGACAAACGAATTCAGAGACCCTAAATCCATTAATTACATTAATTTATTTCTTAGATATTTACATAGAAAGATGTTTTGGAAATCTATATAAAACTAGCGGACCCGGCGAACATCGTCTCGCCCCAATTTAGCGCCTTCAGTTAAACTCCAGAGTGATAATTAAACACAGCTAAAATTTCAATTTAACGATATGATAAAAGATAAACAATGTTTTTTCATGTGTTTTCCGGGGCAAACACAAACAACAAAGACGGTTTGCCAACACGCGAACAGGCAACGTACAGCTGACAATGCGAAAAATAGGGAAATTCGAGATTAATCCCACAGACTTCCAATGATTGGCTTCGCGATTAATTGATTGTCTTCACAAAAGCCAATCGAACGGGAAACTGAATCAGCTTGAAATGGAAGAGAAGATTAGTTGGAATAATCGAGATTTTTCATCAGTTTCTTGACGGACAACCGCGTACCGTTGCACAATTTCGAATGATTTAGATTCGGCACAATAAAAACAATCGATCCAACCTTCAGCTATAAATTATGCGGCGGAGTTCCTGGCACATCAATTTTCTAGCAATTTGACTTTGCATAATCAAATTCAACCTATCGACGTCCTTATTCCTCGCTGCTAGTATTGCCCGTATACTAATCCAATCGAGATTTTTATAATTTTGTGCAATGCCGGGGAACACTTTGGTGATGAGTTCCTCCTGCGATGATGTGAACTTGCAAAAATTTGCATGGAACGATGTCAATCCAGTCGAAACATGAACAGGAATTTGGCCATTGCTAAGTGCCAGCAGTTGTCTCGAGAATTCAGCAGCCGATTGGTCGTTCTGCAATTAAAACCTCATATTCGTGGTCAATTTCAACTTCATGATACGCCTCCACAAAAAAGATGTCGGGAAGCGTTTGACGAAAATTCCGGAGCAATATCATAGCCCCACCAAATCGTCTCAAATTATCTCGTAAATCCTTCATTGTTCCGTCAACTGCCAAATAATAATTTTGCATTCTCGCATCAATTCTTAGCCATAGCTGAATTCTTAGCCATTGTGCACATTGGCTTGTCAACCGTGAGAAGATTCATAGGCAGCTTCAAAGCGGAATGTGCAGTTCGACCGCCTTCCAACAGTGTGGCAGCAATCCCAGAAGATGCAACAGCCAACGCAATTTGAGATCTTGACCGAATTTTTGCCAGAATCAACGAATTGACGAATGTACTGCCTGCCCCACCGGGAGCATAGGAAAAGTAAACGCCTTCCGTTTCATCGTCAACAACCCTCATCTTCGAATCGTTAATTTCAAGATCGAAATTCGAAGTTATCGTGCGAACTCTGATCAAAATGTCGTCAGCCACTTCGTGGTCGGGTTCGAGGCAGGGTTGCCAGAAGTTGATTGGCTTTAGGCGCCCAAACTTTGAAAAAGTATAGCCCAATATCGTTGCCATGAATGTAGCCCAAATATCGTTTAAAATAAATCTAAAAAAAAACTGTCAAATCCAAATGTCATGCAAAAGAAATTAGTGTCCATGCAAGTTGACAGCCCATAAGTTGTCACATGAAGGCAAAAGTGCTGCCAAATATAAAAATGCAGGTTAGTTTTAAAATATATATATTTTTTTAGTTTATTTTTTATTTTTATTTTTTATTTTTTTATTTATTTAAGAAAAAAGATAGCCCAAAATACGATAAAGCGCCCAGTCTGGCAACACTGGTTCGAGGCATGAATTGCCGCTATGATGATCGCAAAAAAATGTACAAATTTGATTCACTGGAGTAGTTGCATCGGCGAGCGTTGAATTCCAATGTGTATCGTTTTCGAGCAAATTAAAACATTGGTGAACCTCCCGAAGAGTGGCGCACAGCACACCATCTATAGTTCCCAGGGAATCGAAGGATGTAAGGCCTGTAATGTGCACCAAAAGCTATAAATCATCAAATCATGCGATAAAATAAAAAAATTCTACGAAAAAAATTCAAATTTTTCGGGTTTTTCCGGAATTTTCCAAATTTTCCACTAAGAATATTTAAATTTGCATTACTTTTCGGAACAGTTCCACAAAAAATTCCATACAAAAACTCAAATTTCGATTTTTCCAGTTTCCCGACTTTTCCGGAGGGTTTTCCCAAAATTTCATAACAATATTCTCCTGCCATATACGAACAACAAAAAAAAATTTGAGCCAAATCGGCCCAGCCGTTCTCAATTGATGATTCACTATACATTTTTCACACCATTTTTATATATGGTGCGATCAAAGTGTAGAGGGACACAGGCAGTACAGAAAAGTCCAAAAGAAAACAACGGGCGAGAAAAACAACTGCCAAAGACGACAGGCTAATTTGTTGACTGAGAAAGGCAAATCCTTTTTTCACAAGCAAGGTCATTCACTCATCTGTGTCGTGTCAGATAAACGCACAAGTTACCTAGGGCCATCAGGAACAAACTGCTAGAAGCAGGTTTGCGGGGGTGCATTGCACGAAAAAAGCCACATGTGTCAAAAAAAACCTTTGCATTTTGTAAAAAAAATATTCTGGAGCGATGAGCCCAATTTAGCATGTTTGGATCTGATGGTAAAAAATACGTAAGGAGACCAATAATTAAAGAACTCGATCCCAAGTACACCATCAAAGTAATCAAGTATAGTGGTGGATGGTGGTAACGACATGGTTTGGGGAACCTTTTCATGGTACGGTGTTGATCCTATTGTGTGTATCTATGGTATGGCCGAATGGATCAGCATATATATAAAGACAAATTGAGGAATAAAATGGAGCCATACGCTTTTGACCATTTGACCAGTGAAGTGTTGGTTCGAGAAGGGAAAAAATAAGCGTTTTGAGCTAGCCGGCGCAAATTCCCGATCTCAATCCAATTGAGAACTTGTGGGCTGATGTTGAGAGAAGTTTCAGCTCAAAAATCACAAACAAATTCAGGAGAAACATCCCCCTTCAACGATATCAGGACTTGGTAGCTAGTATGCCAAAACGCTGTTTAGCTGTTATTGCTAACAAGGGGTACCCGACAAAATATTAGTTTTATTTTTTTAAAAACCATATCTGAAATGTAAAATCGATTTTTTTCAATTTGCTGTTTCTAATTATATTTCCTCTCAAAAATGGATTTAACTTTTTTTTTTCGAATATATTTCGTTATATGGTACTTTAATTCTTTTTTTTAATGCAAATGGAAGTATGTATTTGTCGACATTTGGTAATGATGTTTCTATTATTTGTTTATTTAAACTAAGGTTGTGTTTCTAATTAGTTTTACACCACCAGGATTTATCATTTAGTACATTTTAGTACAAATTTGACAGCAGGTTATCTTATCGTGATGATATTATTAATATTATGTGAGACATAAAATGAGAATAGAAGGTTAAAGGTTGATAAGTATCACCTGATCGTTAGAGGGACCCAAAAAATACGATAAATATTACTTGAATAAATAGTCATATCGTTTTGGCAGAATTTAGGGTGGTAAGTTTTTGCACATTTGTTTCCAGAGTCTGTGGCTTGCTCTCATACGCCGTAGCTAAAAAAAAACTTACCAGAAAGAGGTCTGTAGTGGTCAAATTGGATGATTTTGGCAATTTGTCAGAACTATCCCTAAGCTTTTTGAGGCTGGAAAGCAGTTGGCGTGGGAAGGCCAGAAAATCTGCACCGAAGGTAATGTAATGGGTCCCACAGACCTGTCGCGATAAATATATATATATTTCTTTTAAGTTGATGTAGCGCAAATCACTTACGAATTATTCCGTAAAAAATTGTCACGATTTATGGCTTGTCGAAGAGTATCTGCTCTCTGTTAACTTCACAAATATCATAACAAAACTGATACTTGTTGTAAAATGAAATAAAAAGCGGGCACCAACGGTCTAGGGCTTTACCCAGCTTTTCCCAAATATTAATGTGTTCGAGCTTAACATTTAGGTACCTACTACATCACACATAGTTTTGTATTTTTGTCAATTATTGTCTTTGCATATTCAATATAGTTGTTAGGTACCTACATACATACATACTTAATCTAATAAAGATTTATAATTAAAATTTGAAAATAGTGAAAAAATGAAAAATTAAATGAAATGGAAATTGTGGGTAACACCCAAACATTTGAACTGCTTTACTTGTTCAATTTTAAAACAATTTGTTCCACAGGATAGTTGGTAATTAGACAATGGTCTTATAGGTGGGTACCACATTACAAGCACAACTTGACATGACGGATCCATTACAATTTAGCTCGTAAAAATAGATGTCATAGTCAGGAAACTCTTGCATACTTGGGCCGAAGTTCATTAATTAAGTTTTGTTACTCACAGCATTACTGCACATTAAAACAATTTTCTCAGAATGTAAACATCCTTATTATGTTGGCCCTTAAGCTTGAAAGGTTGCCTAACTGATGTGATGTAACGCCAAGGTCATCTGCATAGGCTGTTGCTTTTATAGGGAATTCTTAAGTTACTCACACAGGTTTCTATTTTAACTTCTGTCTGTTAAAAATAGCATTGTGGTTAACAATGTCAAAGCGTTTGTATCTAGTGATTTATAAATAAATGAAGAAAATTCCGAAAGGGCATACCGCGGCTGCATAAATTAATCGTAAATTAAAACGCGTTCTGTTTGGCGAAGCCTTGGAAGTCAGATGCGGTTTTTTTCTCTAAATAAAATGGTAAAACCTATAAACAGATATAAATTTATAACATTCATTACCTGCAAGATAATTCAACATACACACTTAAAAAATTGTGACTTATGACGAACATAAACTCCCACTCCTACTCCACCCGATGCAAATTATACCTTAGGATAGAGTATTCCTTTTTTCACAATTAAAAACCTAAATCTCACTTACAAATATAAGATCGGGTAACAACACTTGTTCCCTCAAGTTGCACACTAATTTTGTCGCCAACTACGTATATTTTGATGAACAAACAAACAAATTTTCATCTTTGATCTTTAATATTTAATTTAAAGTTGACTTGTTGCTTAAAAGATTATCATTAATAATTAACACAACCTACAATATTTTATTCGAAAAAAAAAGCAAAATCAAGATCTTTTAACCCTTCTCATAAAAATTCGGGAGTTTTGAAGCCAGAGATGTTTTTTATTTTTATTTTATTTTTTGATTTTGTAATCTTTAATAAGGCTTTTCCGTAACTATAGTAAAACAATGATTTAAAAGAACATTGTCCTTAGAGCCTGGTGCCTGGCGAATTAATTTCTTCTTCACATTTTTTTCACTTTATCACTTTTTCTTTGGCATCTGAACAAGAAAAATGTACACAAATAATATTATTGTGTTTGTTGTTTTATTTTAAAATTTTTCTCATCAAACTGCAGGTTTGTACTAAGTAGGAAGTTACGTAAATACTTCTTGATTGAGTATACAAAAATAAAAACAAACATTTTCAGTGTGCCACGCAAAAAAACCGTTATATATTAAATGAAGTGGTATAATTATTAAGTATTCCCTCAATACAAAGAAAAAAATGTGTCTATATCATCATGCTAGTGCTATTAAAGGTGCCAGACAACACGCGCTTTTTAACTCGGCGCTGCATCGAAAAGGTCTTTTATTCCATATGGTCTCCACTAAAATTACACATTGCGACATTACTGATGGCTTTGTGTGCTCTTTACCGGTGAATAAACACAGAGGGGTGCATCACAAGAAACATATTTCCCCCATGCACGTCATTCGTATAGGGTTTACGTAAGAAACACTTCGTTCCATTCGTCGCGTTAAGAATTGCCTGACAATTTAAAACTAGGGGTTAGATTCAACGTCTTAAGATGTTTTTTAAGGTAACCAGTAACCACATGTCGTTATGATCGTACTTACTCGAAAACCGTTATTTTTTTGAATTCGTACGCGAGTCAGTTGGTACAATCCTTACTTATTGTACTTTGTTGTTGGAATAAAAGTGGTTGATACAAATACTATCCAGCAACAAACCAACGGTACAATTTCTACTGAACTACTTAATGCATACACATACCCTTTGAAAAATAAAAAAGTACGCAACAGGTACATATCTGTATTATAAGACTCAACTCGCGCAAACGGTTGATTTTGAAAAGGTATTCTTTTTGTGACTAATGGAAAGGAGCTTAAAAATGTATGTATTCTCAATATAGTAATATTATTGGATGCTTGTCAGATGTTTGCTTTTAGTGAACAAGTTTTGAATCCTTAAGGTGTAATTATTCTTTTTTTAAGTATTGAATGAAGAAAAGTATATTTTTGAACATATCGGCGAAGAATTGTAGGTTTGCATGAATGTCTCAGATATAAACAAAACTTACCTACTGTTCATATGATTAAAATCGAACTGAGTTGTAGCTTGTCTTAAAATAAATAGTTAAAAAGAGAAAAATTGTTAAATATTTAGCAAAGAACTTCAATCCTGTCCTATGTAGGTATAATCTTTTTAATGTATTTTTTTTTTCTGTCAAATTTAGGTACTGTCAAATTGTCGATTGGGACTATAACCCAATACCAAAATGCTATATCTACATTATAAAGTCTTAAATTATCTAAAAATTAATCAGAAGTCTGACCTCAAAAGGCCGTTCTTGTCCAAACTTGGTTTTCCGAAATACAATCTTTCCATATCTTAACGTGAACCTTTATTTAATATACCGCACAAGATTTAATCAATACTGTAATTAAACCAACTAGAACTAGGTATATTTTAAGATAAGTATACATACTTACAAACAAATTTCACTTTACCGACTGATATTTTTCTCGCTAAAACCTAAGGTACTTCGATAAAATTTAAAAAATATATTGATTGAAATATTAGATGGGTTACACAAGTTTCAAAGTTGTGGCCAAACTTTAACGTAGAAAAAACTAAGCCCGAACATTTTTTTTGTGTTACGAAGAAAAATCTATGCAAGAAAAGATGCATTTGGATTATTATTGTTTTGGTGGCAGCTAATTAAAATGTAGCGTGAAAACAAATCGTTTTATAATTTTCGAAAATTATGTAGGTATAGATACTATTTATACCTCAACATTATAAGCTTCTTGAAACAAATATTGGACTACTATTATGAACAAATTATATTTATTAATAGATACAGACAAGCATTAATTAATTAAGCTAATTAAAAATGAAACATTGTAAAACCCAGCTAATATTACCGTTAAATATGGGGAAATAAAGAAGCAGTTTTTATTGAAAAAAAACTCCTAATGATGATTTTAAAATAAATCTACAATCGAGGATAAACCTCTCGACTATCTCTGTTTGCAAAAATGCAGGTCTGAACGCATGTAAGTAATGCGAAGTTAGAAATGAATTATTCGATAAACAGTCCGATAAAAGACATATGTATACCCAAGCACCCCTTGCATTTTCTTGAGTCTGTTTAACTTTTCCAAAACAAAATGCATCTAAAGATACTAGGCAAACTCTGTTATATTATGTTCCTATTAAAACGCCGAGGTATTTGATTCCCCGAAACATCTGCACTTTTATTATTTATCTACCCTTGCTTGTCCAAGTGAATTCCATAAACGCGTTTCTCCAGTAGCCTTATGAATTCTCAATGCAAAGTTGAAAATAATGTGTAGGTAAATCGTATACTGCAACGAAACAGGGTATTGTTTCTTGCGATCTTACCCTTACCTTGTTCCATTCTAATCCCCTATTTTGTATCCCTATCCTGCTGCAATGATGAAAGCAGAAGGTAAGAATTGTGAACCCTCCTGTTCTATACTTCGATTGTGGAATTTCGAATAGTGTAGCCACGGTACGTGCCATAAGTTGTACACCTGGCCATGTCAGACGCCACGAATGGTATCGTCTGCCAGGTATATTTTTGTAGGGGTACTGTGTTGTTATGTTAGAGAAAGGAAAACAAAAAAATACATTATGGGTTTTCTTCACATTTTTATTTTTGCAGTTTTTCTAGAAAAAAGATTTAGTATGAGTACCTACAAATTTATGATTGATTTTAATAGTGATGTAAATAGTTAAGAATAAATTGGCCTAATAAGCAGCTTGGTGTTATATATACCTACTTAACTAGTAAGCAAAATCTTTCTTTTTTATTTCTAGACAAAAAAACATGGATGACCGGAAAATACATAAAAGACATAATGGGGCTGATTGATGTAATACGCAAAAAAGGATGCCAAAACTATTAGTTGGAAAATATTTAAAAATTGGAGAAGAGGAGAGTAAACATTTTGAAAGACAACTAAACTCCTCTTAAAGTGGTAGGTATACATAGGTATGTGCCAAGTTATTTAGTTGTAGTGTTGTATTAATTGATAGTTTTCTATCTATTCAATGACATACCTAGTAGCAATATATGAACATCGACATCAGGTAAACTGTACATACCTACCAATTAGAGTCCTAATTGGTTTTTGATATTTGTACCTACATTCTGCATATTATTTATTAAAACGGTAGCCGCTCCAATTTTTTCTATAGGAAACCTTAAGGTTTGTTCGACGTGGCTAGCACTTGTGCCCACTAGTGCGCACTGAGAAGTTTCAGCTAATTTTCCCGCCTACGTCAAACAAACCTTTTATTTCTGTACCCATAAATCCAATAGGTACCGTCTACCAAGTTTCCTTGTCTGAATATTTCAGTACAACAATATGTCAGCCTTGGCTTGTCAGATTAATAGAATAAACATTAATTTTTAAATCCCTAAAAATAGCTACAAAATAGATACGAAATAAAAAAAAAAGGTTCTTGTTTTACAATAATCTAATATGTAGGTAGCACCGGAACTGCACAAATCGTGTGGGAAAGAACATTTTCTACCATTTGACGAAACTCAGCTTATTCCCTGCTGGTTGACTGGGAAACACCTTCCTATATTTTTCTCTTTTTGTCCATAAAGACAGGATTAAAAAAATCAAAACAAAAATCACACTTATCGCAATAAATGTCCTGGACTGAGGTCTACATAATCTGAGTTTTAAAACTCCAAGAATGTCCTTCAATAAGGGAATGCTTTAACTTTCTAACGGTACCTACCTACCTACCTACCTATTTACTATAAGTTAGAAATCACAAACTAACTGCAATCGTTGGGTTTTGGGTAGGTAGCTACCTACCTACATAGGTATTTAGCCCGTTGAACTTTATAAAAATATAGGTACCTATACTGCCAATTTGTAATTGAAGCGAACGCATGCGAATTGTAGGTAGGTACCTAGGTACCTAGGTACCTACCTAATTTCAGACACAACACTTTATTTCCAAAAGGGTTAGGTACTTATCTACCTAGGTATAGGTACCTACCCACATCCCAAATAATAAATTTCTTGTAGATAACTTCCGTACGGACATACCTCGTACCTATCTAACCTAATTAAACCTGTAAAAAATGTGTCTAAATACAAAATTTAACTGTTATAGTATTGAACCGCAACAACACTGCAACACTAAATTTCTTTTCAGAATTTTATACGCACAGAAAAATAAAGATTTGTTCTTCTCCAAAGATATTATTCTCTTTTTTTTCTTTCCTATCCTAATCAGTTTTTTTTTATTGTATTTCTTTAACAGGGGAAGACAAAAATTCCAGGGGAATTAAAAAATGCAGTAAACGAAACGGCAGTCATATGTGTGTGGAAGGGAAAGACCAACAAGCTGAATACTTGACGAGGCCGCAAGTTAGAACCGCCGGCGAATTCTGCTTCTTGCTGCGAAGGAGAAATTCGCCAGAAGGCGAAGGCAGTTGTATTTCGACGGCCAACGTGAACGTAGTACAAGTACAACACATCGTAAAGCTCGAACAATCCCACTCAAATTATCGCGTGTGTATGTGATAGCAGCAGTACACATGACTTATTTCCTCCGCCGCTAAATGTGTGGGCTGTATATAATGAGAGAGAATTTATTTACGGATACAACTACCCCCTAGTTCAAAACTAAGATACTACTCACACATTGAAGCAACGCAGCACGCACATACAATTCAGTGAAGAAAAAGAGCGCGTTTTGATGAACTCTTCTAACGAACTTAGAGGGTAGCGCGGTCCTATACACATTCAGATTCAAACATCTAACCAACCACCAATACGTTTCGTACTTTTTTTTCGTTTTTTTTTTCGTTTCCTTTGTTTAATTTATTTTGTTTCATTCTACTTCCCTGGTAAGATTATGGAGAAGAACAACAAGTAAGAGAAGCAATCGACACATACAGATCACAAAGTGACAAAACCGAAAGAGAGGGAGATAGGATATTATCCCCACTCTACCGAAAAAGTGGTCGCTAGGCCAATAAAGTTGAGTTTCATCTTATGATGTCATCAGAGGAGGACACAGAGTGCTTTGGGTTGTATGATAAGTTACTTATAAACACAACTAATACGAAAAAAGGTCTCGTCGCGGCTGGTAACAGCTCTTTGAATATAAGCAACAGCAACAGCAATAGTAGCATCAGCAGTAACATTAGTAATAATAGTAGTAATAGCAATAAGCGCAGTCGACAACGCGTAGACGCTGGCGAACCTCGAAATAGTTACTCGTCGATTCCGAATTTCAGTTCCCGTCCGTCGTCATTCATGAGCAGTGCGTCTGCTGGAGCCGGTGGTCTGTATGGGGCCCTTTTAAATCAAACACAGTCGGCGCATTTCGTTGGCGGTTTATTCGGTCCGAACGGTTTCGGCTCAGCAAAAATGTTAAATGAATTATTTGGACGACAAATGAAACAGGCACAAGATGCTACTAGTGGTTTACCGACCTCGTTGGTGGACAATGCAATGATAGCGGCTGCTATGGAATCGGCAACAAGTGCGGACTTACTAAGTGCTAGTTTAAATTCAAATTTAAATTCTTCAAAATTGTTAAATAATAATTGTATCGCGAAGAGTAGTAATGGTGGCAACGCAAATGGTGCTGCGACGGGTGTTGTTAATAATAATTTAAATAACAACAATGAGTCAACGTCTTCAAATTCTTCGCCAGCCTTAACGGCGGGGACTCGAAGAACGAGTTGTAGTGATCGGTCGGATGGGGGTGGTACAACACCACCACAACAACAAACAGGTTGTAATCAACAACAACAACAACAACAACAGCAGCAGCAGCAGCAGCAACAACAACAACAACAACAACAGCAACAACAAAATGATTTGGCACATCATATGTTGCGGAATATCCTGCAGGGCAAGAAAGATCTAATGGCGCTCGATCAAGAGCTGCGGTCAGTGATAAATCAACACAATAATAGTGCAAATTTAAACTCAAACGGTGGTGGTGGTACTGGTAGTGATAATGCTGTGTCCCAGGATAATAATAATTGCGTTAGCAAAAATAAGAATAACAATTCAAGTGCGACAAATAATAACAATAATAGTAATGCTAGCAGTAATAGGAATTTAGGCAATAACTGTGAAAGTCGCTCTACTACGTCAGCAAAAGGTAATAATACTAGCAGCAGTAGTGCGAACATAAATAGCAATGTGCAAAGTGCTAGTGGCGTTCTAATGAACGCACTAGGGATATGTAGTGAAGTGAAGATCAAAAGTGAGCCCAATGCGACAACAGCAGCAACAAATATTTCAAATACGAATAGTGCTTGCATCGGGAATTCCTCATTAAACAATAACAATAATGAGAGCAGTGGTCGTGGTAGCAGAAATAGCACAGGACGAAGAAAATCATCAGAAGACCTAAGTGATAGCGCAGACGTTGCAATTTGTTTGGGTGATGTATCCGGAACAGATGACCGGTCTGATGGTAATGACGATCATGATTCTAGTGAAATCCATCAACTCCAGAAACGTCAACAATTGGAGTGTCAGTCCACGCTTGGAATCGGAAATGTTGTTACCAAAAAGGAAGCAGACGATTTACTTGAAGATGAATTAATTGTGTTGAACTCTAGATCCGATTTGGAATCCCTTGGATCTCCAACTCACTCTGATGTTAACGACTTGATATTGGATAATTCCAAGGATGAACTTGAGGAGGAACTAGAGAAGGATGCTGCTATGACAAATAAATCTGCGGGATCACTAAAACCCGCTGTGGATATGAAGCGAGCACGTGTGGAAAATATAGTTTCTTCTATGCGATCAAGTCCGTCCTCGCATCATCATCAGCCTCACCTTCAAGTAAATGGTTGTAAGAAACGCAAGCTATACCAGCCGCAGCAACATGCTATGGAAAGGTATATGGCTGCAGGCTTAAACTTTGGTCTAAATATGCAGAGTCTCATGCTAGAGGATGACGAAGATGATGAAATGGAATCACCGCAAATTCAACAGAAGCGAGTCGAGAAGAATGCGTTAAAGTCGCAATTGAGATCAATGCAGGAGCAACTGGCTGAAATGCAGCAGAAATATGTGCAATTGTGTTCGCGAATGGAGCAGGAGTCCGAGTGCCAAGAAATCGACGACACAGCTAGTGATAGCATTGAACAGGATGATAATCCAGGCGATATATCACCTTCCCTCTCATTAACTGATTCAACGCAAATGAAAAACCATCAAAGGGCAGTATCTGCATCGCCTCCATTATATCCTGTGAAGTCTAGTAAGCTAACAGGTACAGGTACACCAGTTGGCAATGCTCCGCATATGCTAACGCAGATGATGAGCAAAATGATGACTTCCAAACTTCATAATCCAATGGTGGGACATCAGCAAATGCAGCAGACATTTAATCCACCACACCCACTGTTGCAACACATACCTCATGTTCCTGGCGATCACTCAAATCCGCATATGCCTCACCCTGCAATCAGTAACGCTGCAGCGATGTACCTGGGTCAACAGTTCTTAATGGAACAAGAAGCTCGCTTAGCAAAAGAAGCTGCTGAAGAAAATGAGAGGCAACAGCTACAGCAGCATGAAAATCAGAGGCGGTTCGAACAGGAGCAGCAAGAAGCACAGCAAAGGCAAAAAGAACAACAGCAACAACAACAGCAACAACAGCAACAACAACAGCAACAGCAGCAACAACAACATCAACAACAGCAACAGATGCAGCAACAACAACAAATTCAACAACAACGGCAACAACAAGCAAACCACCTGCAACAGCAACATCAACAGCAGCAACAGCAATTACAACAGCAACAGCTCGAAGCCCGACAGCTGGCAGTACACGCTGCTAGCACGACAGCAGCCAATCACCCATCTGCGTCCCAGTCGCAACGATCTCAACAACAGCAATCACATGCAATTCCATCTATTCACTCATCAATAAAGTCAGAGATATCCGAGAAGTTCAATATGCTGCGATCACATTCTTCTTCAATGGTCCGAATGTCTGGATCCGATCTTGAAGGACTAGCTGATGTTCTTAAATCCGAGATCACAACCTCCTTATCAGCTTTGGTGGACACAATAGTAACCCGATTCGTCCATCAACGTCGACTGTTCAACAAGCAATCGCAATCGGTGGCTGCGGCTGCCGAACAGCTGAATAAAGATCTTTTGAGGGCTTCACAGATTCTTGATCGGAAATCACCCCGAACCAAAGTGGCGGATCAGTCTTCATCGAACTCCATATGTACTGCGTCTGCGTCCATGATAAATACATCAGCGGGTATTCCAACCACCATTAACAGTCAATCAGGTAATAATTTGCTTCTCAATTCAACTAACAATCAAACAATGCCCACAAGCAGTAGTATTTGCAATATTAGTTCTGCTAAAAGTAGTAATTCCTCAAATTCATTGCTCACAAATCACCTTACAAATAACAATGGAAATAGTAGTTGTAATAATCTGATAAGTGGACCACGAATGAACGGTAGCAATGTGGCATTCGCATCATCAGGTATGCAGATGCATCACGCTGCCGGCTTGAATGGGCCTCAAAGTCAATCAGATAACAGTAGTAATAATTCACTTAATATACCCCCACCTCATGTAAGACCTTCGCCCTCAGCGGCAATCTTTCAGGCACCTAAAACACCGCAAAGCATGAATCCTGTGGCAGCAGCCGCACTCTACAATTCCATGAGTGCCCTGGGAGGCGGAAGCACTGGACCGCTTACAAGTCAAATGAACCCATTCTGTATGCCCGAACCAAGAGACCAAAATATGGAGCAGAACGAAGCACTGAGTCTTGTTGTGACACCGAAAAAGAAACGACACAAGGTCACCGATACTCGTATTACACCAAGGACTGTAAGTCGAATATTGGCACAAGATGGTGGGGTCGGTCAGTCGCCCAATGGTCCAAATTCAAATTTGGAATCGAATCCCAGTACGCAGCATAATAAATTTCTAGCCCAAGCACCGGTAAGCAGTAATGCAAGCATCAGTGCAGCGCCTACAAGTACAACGCCGTCGCAAAGTCCATCGCCTCGTTCAAACCAGTATCACCCGCCACCGCCACCACCAACAATGATGCCGGTATCCTTGCCCACGTCCGTAGCAATACCAAATCCTTCGCTACACGAATCTCAAGTGTTTTCGCCCTATAGTCCATTCTTTAATCCTCATCACGGCCCACATGGGCCACACGGAGGTTCGCATGTGCCGCCCTCAGCTGCACAAATGCATCATATGAAAATGTCATCCAGCCCACCTGGTCTTGGCGGAATCATGGATACCAGGGATTCACCGCCATTACCACATCCACCAACTATGCTACATCCTGCACTTTTAGCCGCTGCTCATCATGGAAACTCACCTGACTACAGTGCGCATTTACGCGCTGCGATGGATGCTCAAGATCGCAATTCAGATTGCAATTCAGCTGAAATGCAATTTGATGGAATTCAACCTACCATATCCTTTTTGAAACAACAAATGATGTAAGTTCTTTAGCAAACACAATTATTCGTCATTAATTCTCTGCTATGTACTAAGCGATGTATATTTGAATTATCTATTTAGCAAATTACTGTTCCGTCTGCGTCTTTAACGCTAAAGCGGAATAAAATTGTTTTTCTTATATTGAAAATGTCCCCATAAATCGCATCAGAGAACATCAAACTTCGAACCGATCTGTTTTTCATCGATCTGTGATCCTACAACTATCAATATCTCTCGCACTATAATGCGATATTCAGCCAATGGCTACGGCAAATACACCGTCACCGTTTCTTACCACATAACTCCCATAACAATTAACAATGTTTCTGTGTATAGAGTCGCATTCATTGCTTCCCTACTACCGACGCTATTCGAACTGACTCTTCAATTAATCAGCTTAATTTGGTTCGAGACTAATTCGCTAAAACGAAGTCGTCTATTGCATTTATAGACATTAAATAACTAAGTCCCATCTGAAGCAAAAAGAAAAGCGATAGGCTTAGCCGGTCGTTTTGAGACTCTCAAGTTTCACACAGTTTCTTATTCTACCACAACGCACATACCCACCTGTCTTTTTCAAATCAAAACACGAAACCCATCAAGTGTTTCCAATATTTATATACTCCGGCAGCTAGTTCAGAAATAAACATTCTAATACATACCTGTGTGTGTATTTTTGTACGTAGCTGCTACGTACTTTTAATTATTATAGTCGTTGTTGACATATCGAATCAAATAGATATATGTACATTGCTTCCTTATTACAACTGCTATACATAGTCATTGCCGCGTACATAGTTGAGTAAATAAACAATTTCTTAAAGAATAACACAAAACACAACATTTTATATACTCTTTTCTTCATAAATATAGCAAATCAGATTCCTTAACTCCATTGCATTCGTCGACATTGACGCCAATGCACCTGCGAAAAGCGAAGCTGATGTTTTTTTGGGTACGGTATCCTAGTTCGGCTGTTCTGAAAATGTATTTTCCAGACATCAAGTTTAACAAGAATAATACAGCACAATTGGTCAAATGGTTTTCGAATTTCCGGTAAGTACAAAATTCAAAAATACTATTTACATTCCTATACCATACATTTTTATAGAATAGAAACTGAAAACGTAGGTTTATGCCTAGAGTTGGAAACTTGAATAATGTCGACATATTGCTTTGTTTCCGACGAATGATATACTGCTTTGAGGGGCTATGTAATACAGCAATAGAATTTTAAATAGATATAGCGCTGATGGGATTTATTGTTGATTTTTAAGGGTTCAGTATCAGTTCTGCAGGAGTTAGGTTGACGCAAAAGGTCCTTAAGAGACGCTAGGAATAGTTTTTACAACTAAGAATAAATGCTCCAAAAACCTGTAAGCCGATACCTTACTGCTAAATTGAGAACTGTTCTCATGGCCGTTAAAACTCTCGGAATCAAACTTGAGATTCCTCGTTCAGCAGTCCAGCACACAGCGCACTAATCATAACTACTGAGACACTACGCCCACACTAATAATCAAAATTTCAACGTGTCAAATGTACATTGAGTGTCTATAGAAACATAGCTCAGAAAATTAACATGTTCAAACATAGTATTAGAAATTAAACTTCTTGGGCTCGTTTTCTTGAACTCCATAAACCTATGGATAAGTTACCCACTCCTACTACCAATAGGCACAGGGACCTCCGACAGCCCTCAAAACTAAATCCAAGTACATATATATATACCTACATATAATAGGTATGTTATGTATTTGCAGCGGGGGTCACTTAACTAGTTGCACCTGAAATTTAACTTATCTCATCAAAAACCTTAACGCATATTATTTTTTTTAAATCAGTGGATGCTGCATGAGTTTGATTGGTTTCCCCTTAGGTATTATAACAATGCGTATCACTGCCATAATAAAAATAACTAATAAATAAGTAAGGTAGGTAATACAAGAATTTGCTGAAACACATTTACCCACCTTTGAACTACAGAATCTGGAGTAGGTAACCACTAGCAGAATTATACAGCTGCTTTCAAAATCAGCATTTACAAATACATACGTATATGTAAGATGCTATATAGGTGAACCGCACACATCACATTTCCATAACTCACGCTCGCCCATAAGAACATTTTCTTAAGATTATTAACAGGCAGATGTTCCTTCTTGCACACCTTTGCAAAAGCTAAACCCAAGTAAAACCGACGACACAACAAATAAATAATTCAGAAAAGAAGAAAGACTGAACTGCTGCGTGATGTTCTCATTGTGAAAAATGTGCACCTTTGTCAAAAGTACGTTCCCACAGAATGAGAATCACTACAAAGGCATTAAGCCAAGTAGTTTCCCTTTTTAAATTGCGCATTGTTCCTGTTTTCATTTCCAAGCAGAAGAAACATTTCAAGGAATAGGGGCCCTTTTTCTACCTTTCTGCAACCCTAAGATTCATTCAAGAATTTTCTTCCTTCCTAAGGATTTAAGCGTTTTTTTTAACAAACATTTGTTCACATTGGCATAATATAAGCGCGAGACAAGCTTGGCTTCTTGAATTGGGCGGGAAAGTTTTTATTGAAAATAGATTGTGTGATTGTGTTAGGTGTCACATAGAGTAGATAATTATATACTGACTGATATTGATAACACGTGTTATAGTTGGTCTACTGTATGCAGATTTGAGGCACAATGCAAAACATGTATATAACGAGTTTGCACGATGCCTCAGGTAAAAGCGTACCAAAATGATTTTTGTTGATGATCTAAATTTCCTTCAATACCATGGAAAAAAATCTGATGTCTTGGTATAGTAAGCCAAGATATATAAAATTAATTAAGTCAAATTATTTGCAAAGTTGTAACCAAGATAAGATAATGATATAAAATAGAGTTAACGAAATGCAATATTCAAAGATCGTCCAGCTGATTTGAAAAAAAGTGTGCCCTATAGTGAGACATTTGTTTCTTTCATTTCAATCCACGACTATACGTGCATCCGTGTTTTATACAAATATCTAGATAACGCACACTAAAAATAGATAAAAAAAAATGTCCTTGTTAAGTCAAAACACAGTCATACTTGAAGGTCAATGAAGAAGTGCTGTAATGGATCCGGTATGTCTCTTTTTACGCTATAATACACAGAGTTTTATAGGCATACTCACTATGTGTTATTCAGTTCTGGTCCAAAACAAAAAACCAACTTCGCAAAAGAGGGAAACCAATTTAAAGGGTCTCTTATGTGGCTCTCCATGTGCTCTCTACTCGTTTTTACTAGTGCAGAAATAAAGGTCCCAGAACATTTCCCTGTAGAACTCCTGCTTGTAATTCTTTGAGTTCAGAATACGCTGAACCATAGCGAACTCTCAAGAATCTATTTGAAATATAAGATTTAAGTATCTGATAGTATTGTCTTGTTAGATCCCTATGAAGTTTATACTCTAAGCCCTTACGCCAGACCTTATCAAAAGCCTGAGCAACGTCAAAAAATAGTGTAGAGCAAACTTGATTTTCTTCTAATGATTTTTCTATAATATTTGTTATACGATGTACTTGATTTATTGTCGAGTGTTTATTTCTAAACCCAAACTGGGTGAGAATAAGCCTTCTTTGTTCTATGATTCTGTCTAGTCTTTTAAGAAGCAGTTTCTCAAAAAAAATTTATATTACAGGTAAAAAAAGTAATAAGTGCTAATAATTATCTACATATACATATATGTATACAAACGCCTATTGAGTTCTATCGTCGTGTATGCTAGCGCCTGCGATTCAATGCACTATGCACGTCATCATTTGAACACCAACGTTATTATAAAAATAGCGGTAATAAATACATTTAATTTTATCTACTATGATCTGGTTATTTGAAACACTGTCGTTTGTCGTATAGCCGTCTTTAGATACACGATATCATAAATACGTACGTACATATTGACATAAATGTAAAAAGAATAAAATGGAAATACATTTAACTCTTCCGACTAAGTTTAAAGAAATAATGGGCTATCTAGGTGAATGTATTCGAAATACTTTGAATTGATGATTCATAGCGACTCTTTCTTAAAATAAAAAGCATTTCCATTCACACCTGTGATCCAGATCGGAAAAATTGCAGATGCCAAAAAGGGAATTTTCATAACACCCAGAACAAAAAAAGGTATTTTCTAAATAGAAAACATTTTATTGTTTTAGTTAGTTTTTCAGTGCAATCAGCAAAAAAATAAAACTATATCTACTCTGAAGCCACCTAATTCGTCTACCGGCGATCGCGATTATTGATAAATGCGAATATTTATGGGCACAGTAACAAAAATGGACTGCTTCTTTCAGCTTCTTGTTATATTGTTAATAAATACGTTATTATAGATCTTCCGGACAATCTATTTTAGAACGAGGTCGGGGGAAAAACGTTGCCAGGCATCCTTGTTAGATGTTTTTACAGAGGACTACAAAGCATCATGCAAAGCCTGCGGTACACCATTCCTTTGTGGACTTAGCGAAGACAACCAAGCATTTAGCTTATTTAAAGCCATAGGTAATTTACTGGTAATTTTTCACAAACGAAGTGGGGAAAAAAGGGTATTTTTCGCCATTCATTAGGGAAATGTGTACCATAAAATCCGGAATCACTTTATTAAGAGAAGATTGCTCTTCGTGTTTTGAGTACGATGTTTTCATTGCCGTGTTATTTGTTTCATTTGCCCAAATTGTGGCATGCTGATCAAGCACATCAGAACAGATCTAAAAAAAAATGGTTTGAATGCTGTAGAGTCATTAAATAATTAGATTTTGACTCTTTAATTCTATTGATGTGCATTTGTTAACCACTGTTATATGTAAATGGGTAAAAAGGAGTTCCTCTTAGTAAGGAATTGAATATTTCTAAAAGAAAGCTACCTATATAAATAGATAAGTGCAAATTAATGTTAATTAATGATGAAAATCAGCAAAGGTAATCATTCTAGCGTTAGCGAATACATCTGTAAGCTGTAAAAAGATTGAAATGACACTCACCAAGGGACTTAAGTCATCGTTCGATTTCAGTATTCCTTCTATCATCTAGCTGTATACGTTCAATTATACATAGTAAAATGCTCATCACTTCTTCAGTTTGGTGGCTCTTATTAGTTATTACCAAGTGGTAAAAATGCAGCGAAAGCGGCACTTGAAGTGTATACGAACTGAGTACTTTGGCTCCTCTCTATTCATTCACTACGTTTTTAAACAAATATCAACATGTCATACGCAGCGTTATCAAGTTTCTGGAGTAGATAATAATTGTAAGGATCTGTTCCATGCAGTAAGTACTACATATGCATAAAAGAGCAATATTTTAAAGAAGAATACAAAAACACACACTCACACGGTTACGAGTTACATATAGATTCTTTCTCTTGAAGTGCATCTTCTTAGTGAATACCTACTTCTTCTGTGTCAAGCTTTCATATAGCATAAGTAGGTATTCATCTTAATACTGCTTCTAATTAAGGAATTAAAGCTCAACTGTGTATGCAAAATTCAAGTCCGCATAAAACAAAAACAAGTAGGCCTAGTTCTTAATTGTCATATATTATAGGGTCGCATCAAAAGATTACACCCACCGCTACAAAAACAAGAGGAAGTGCACAACTTGTACTTCACAGCAGCAATTTGCGTGTAATTTGCTTGCCTATATTCTTAATTAACAAACATTATCCTTTATAAAATAGCAACACTTAAGTTTTCTCTGTCGTCGACACTTAGGGATAAAATAGCAATCTCCGCTGAAACGTTGAACAGTTGAGGGAACTTGAATATATACACTATAACCTCTTCGCCGTCTTAACGCCAGCATAGAGTGTCATCATTGTCAAAGGATGATGACGGTGACAGAGCCTGCAGTGGCCCGCTTAAGCTTTTTTACCACTGCAGCCGTACTTCAAATTATGCTCGTTCCGTATCCTTCTTAGGAATAATGTTTTCTTTTTATAAAGCTCGTTTCCTTTTCTTCGGCTTGTGTAGGTTGTCATTCTGTTATGGCACTGTGTTAATGCAAATATTAATTGTTGTTGTTTGCTTGCTATATAATTTAGTGTTCTTCATTATATAACTATGAGCCCGAGTAGCAGTAGAAGCTTTTTGTGGCGTTTTTGTATGCACTCCACTTAAATGAATTGAGTACTCAGTTTAGTGTTAAAATACCCACTTTTAGAAGGGCAAACTCGAAAGTTATCCTAGCACCATACAAATATACTTATACGTATACCTAAAGTACTTGTGCTAAAACTCCGACGATATTATAATTACATAATCGGTACCTTCCTATTGTTTTGTATATTTTAAAGTTTTATAATTAATGTGGATAAATTTATTGGAAGATGGGATTATAAAGATGTTAGGGTCTTAAAAAAATCCTTTATCAGACCCTATGTTGAGAATCGATATCTTAAAAATGAGGATGGCTTTAGTCTTTAATGCTGATATTGCATTCGTGGTGTATGCAGTTTACCATTTGTGTGAAACTTTCACAGTTTCTTTCTTTGTAGGCAGAAAGGTAGTCCTTCATAAAGCAATCCTGTTTCGCAAGCAGTTAAGTCAGGTGACTTAAACCGCACCTCTTCCTACTTTGCCTCGGGACTGTTGCGAAGCATTACATCGCGGGCCAGCTAAAGTCTTAAGTTCATGTTTGCATGCGCCCACATTGTTCTCCGTTGTAACTCATTTAGGTTAGAACAGTAAAGCTGTATTCACTTGGACACTTTCGGCCTTACCAATAATCAAATTTAGTCTGGCAGTTACCGCAAAGACTCCAGACTTTGCAAAATCGCTTTACCAATAAACAAATTTAGTCGTCAGGTTATCCTTAATTGTAGGGTTAAATATTAATGGTCAGAAGGCCATGTTATGTCTTACACTAACCCAAATTATTATTCTGTCACAATTCGTTCTGCAAAGGAATGTTGCCATGCATACTCAAATTTTAGTACTCAATCAAAATATAGTATTATATCTTAGGAGCAAGAAGTGTCAATCGGGAACTTTAAGTAACTACAATTTTTGATATAATTAAATAAAACTCTGTAATGGCGTTTTCGATTGAAGAAAAGAATTGCCCTTTCTATGAAAAGAGCAAATCTAGAAGTGATCTTTCTATGTTTTTCATGTTTTTCATGTTTCATTAAAAAATAAAGTGCACTTCCAGGTCAATTCTCAACACGAAAGAAGTGTCCGGAATTCACGAACGCACACAAGCAAAATGTCAGATTGAAATGCTTGTTGTGCTATTAAAAACAAATTTTGTGCTACGTGATCGGAATATATCCGATTATGAGTGCAAATGTAAATTTAAAATGAAATATATTGATTTGGCCAATGGAAACATTCATATTTAATGTACGGGTGATTCTACAGAAGATGAATGAAAATTATCAAAATTTCGGCACGACATTTTTGAAAGCAATTAGGTTTTAAAACTATGCCTAGTTAAGCATTGGAACGTTTATTCACATAATCTAAAGCGGCCAGTCATAAAAATTAAAACCAACAATTTTAGGGCCATTTTTTAAAAACAGATGATCAGGGGACTGAGTACTTTTTCAGGGGACTGATAAAAAGACAGATAAATCTTGTTTTTCATTGTTTTTATTAAAACTATAAAAAAGGATACATTTATTTCTTAAAAAAAAACATAAAAGGATACTTAGTTTATTAAATAAACATTTTTTCAAACTTCAGTTATTGTTCACATTAGAAGTTTTTATAAAAAAAGATATATAGAGATTGTCTTAATACTTTTTTAAATTAAAAATAAAGTTAAAATTAGAAATAAAATAAAGTGCACGACTGGATCGCACGAAACTTTCTCGTTCATATCATCAGTTTCGTTGGTCTATTTTTCTTTTATTATTGTTTATAGGCTATAAAACCAGATTTTTCAAATTTGTGATGCTGGTAGGTGGCTATGACTCGAAGCAGGGTTTGTGATGTAAGAATTCAGAGATTTGTCCTTGAATTTGAAATGAAAGTGCAGGTTTCTGATAGTGTGGACTCCAATTGGTTAGAATTATTTTAAGGTTCATGATTCATAATATGGTTGAAAAAAAAGTAGTTGGAAATATTTGCTAAAAAGGAGTTTCTAGTAGTTGTGATTACATTTTAACTGGTAGTGCGGTAATGTTTATAAGACGGCATTATTTTTATTTTTCTAAGAAAAACTAAGTACGGGGTTTTATTAAGAATACTTATGTTATCGTAAATAAGCATTTTAGTCAAAATCTTTAAAGCTGATTTTAGAAAATAAGGCGTACAAAATAGTAACAAATATTGAAATACTGAGTTCGAAAAATAATCTTGCTCAACTATTTAGCTAAAAACTGAGTATAGGGTATTGTTCAGGATGTTAGTATTACTTGGTTTTTAAGGTTTTATCCAAATCGAAAATGGTGTTTTCGAGATATGAACAGTTTTCAAAATCAGCGTGTCCGGTGGTTGGAATCGAAAATTATGGACGCAATAATGTTGAAAACGTCAATTTTACTCCAAGTATGCATTTTGGTCAAAATCGCTTTAGCCGTTTTCATGTAGGTAGAAAAATAAAAAAAACAAATTCTCAAAATATGCATTTTTTCAAAAATCTATTATAGACAATTTAGAGAAAAACTGAGTTTTCTATCATGTTAGGAATGACCATATTACATACAAAATGAATTTTTGTTGCAATCGTATTGACCGTTTTCGAGATAAGGCCACTTTTAAAAAGTACAGTTATTCGACCTTTTAGCCAAAAACTGTGTATGCAGCCATGTTAACCCCATATATGGTAGTGCAAGTACACATTTTGGTTAAAATCGTCTAAGCCGTTTTCAAGTAAACCGTAATTAAATAAAGTCTTAAAAAACTAAATTTTTCCAAAATAGTCCGTTGAACGATAATTTAGGGAAAAACTGAGTTCGCCATCATGTTGGGAATGACCGTATTACCTTAAATATGAATTTTTGTCGAAATAGTTTTGACCGTTTTTGAGATATGACCAATTTTCAAAATTACCGTTATTCGATTTTTCTGCGAAAAACTGAGTATGCAGCCATCTTAGTTACACCTACTTAAGTCCAAATAACAATTTTGGTTGAAATCGTTAGAGCCGTTTTCGAAAAACTCAAAATTGCTGAATACCGTTAGAACGGCAACACTTAACGTGCAAAAAAAAAAGTGGCCCCGAACTGTAAGCCCACCAACTCCAAATCCGAAGTTTGAAAGAAATCCGTCCAGCCGTTTGCGCTGTAGAGCTCCGGAAGGACGGACAGACGGACAGACGGACAGACGGACAGAATTGCGAGACCCACTTTTTCGAGTTCCTCTACCATCGTAATGTTAGATTTGATTAAAATCTCGAGTTCGATTTTTTGTACGATTACAATACCTTTCTCTTACTACGTATACGAGAAAGTTAAAAATTAAGAAATAATGTTCATCAGGTACGTAAGTAAAATAATTAATCAAAAGTCTTTAAAATAATTCACAAACGGTATTCTAAATACTGCGTTTAACATTAAGTCTTGTACTCTAAGTCGGAAGAGCAGTCTGGGCAAGTGAAAGCTTTAGGATCACTTTTAATGCAATCCTCTTGTGCCCATAGATTGCAGATGATGCACTGGATCCAATCCTTTCCAGTGAAATCATCGCTGTATAAAAGACCACAGATAAGACAAGCAATCGTCTGCCTCGCGAGTATTTTTTTTTCTTTTTCGTTTTCTTTACATATATGTTTTTTCCTCTTTTCAGATTTACCTTTCGCATTGCTTTTTTTATTTAGTCCTTTTGATGTTGATGGTAGTACTTGAGGTGGGGATTTAAATATCTTACGAAGTTGTACTTTTTGAACAGCTGGGCTTGGAGTTTCTGAGTCTGAATTTCCATAAATATCATCTACACATCTTCTTAATTTTGCAGGATATTCTAAGATTCCCAATAAAATAATGCTCGCATCCACATTGATTTAAATTGCAGAAACAACTAAGCGATTTCATCATAACTTTTCGTGGTAAGAATGCGTTTCCTTGTACTTGATGGACTTTCAGAGTGCCGGTGAATGGTATCAAAATCGGCTGATCCATTAAAATTAATGTTGTCATAGCTGCAATATCGGAATCTGTCACCGTAAAAATAGCTATGTTAGGACATCGATTTTGGATTGCATCACAAAACTCGTTCAAATTTGTTATGTCTCTCCCACATGCTACAACGTTGTCTGCAGTTCTTTTACAGACAGCGCCTACACCATCAGGAGCTCCTTTGCCATGACCCGCTTCATGATAATTCCAGGTCCAATTTACAATTCCTGGGTACACATCGGGCGTTTTACGGGCCAAAACAAAAAACATAAGCTTGTTTCTGTATTGAGTCACTGGTCCATCGCTCAAAAAGTGTATATTTTCTATGTTTGGTGGCAATTGGTTTAAGACCGGCTTAAGGTGTGCCCAAATAGCAGGCACATTGTGAGATAAGTTTGAAGAAACTGTACAAAAAGAACGCGTTACCCCTTTTAAATAAACAACAACCGTATGAAGCGATATTTGCGCCCGGGACCCTCCAAAATGAAAAGATTGGACCTCTTCGCTATATTTTGGGCAATAATTTTCCGAAAAATCCATATGGACCATTGCATCTTTATCTGTAAGGGATTCCTTCAACTTTTTTATTGATTGATATTGATGAGAAATATTCCTTTCATGATTGAAGATTTTTGTCAAATTATTATTCAACTTAACTACAATATCTCCAATAGACGCCTCAATAGCCCCTTTCTTCTGTTTAACCACAGGTCTTTCTTTATTTGTTTTTGGATCTATTATGGTTTCTCTGGAGGATGCCCACTGTTTGTATGTTACGAGTGCTGTTTCGTCAAACTCTTCATGTAAAGGAATAACTCTATTGGAACAAATATCGCACGTCCTTTCTAAGCATCTCTCATTGTACCGATCACAGCACAAATAGTTCAACAAATTTTGATAGTTCGAAATTTTTAGTACTTTTGCCTTATAAAGAGTAGTAACTAGTAAATATGGCATTAAATAAGTAAATATTTGATACGTAATGCAAGGAAATACAATATCTTCTCAAAATTTCTCAGTCCCTTGGATAGAATATCAGTCCCCTGTTCATTTAATTGTCAGGGGACTTAGGCCAGGGGACTGAGTGTTTTGATAGTTTTTGTGCAATAAACATAGTTTCCCATTATTGGAAATAATAAAGATAATAGTTAAATATTACAGTTTAAAATAGCCTACATAATAATACTAAAAAATATAACTCTACCACACAAAAATGTATTATAAATACTCACCAAGGTACTGAGAATCGAACTGGACAATATACGACCTCTCACCAAAACGTCTGCTTCACAACTGACATAACAGCGCGCCTTTTTTTTGGCATAAGTTTTTATTCAAATGAGACTTGAAACTTCATATTGCTAGATCTGAGACTTGGGCCGATATAGAAGTTATCGATAATTTGGACTAATTCAATCTTCCAGGGGACTGATAAGGAATCTGAGGGACGCGTTTGAATGCATTTTTTTAAAAATAAAATCAATTGTTATAAAACCCATATTTAATAATTGACATATATCTGCTATTTAGGGTCACTAATTCATAATAAATTTTAGTGTGCGAACTAAAATTAAAAAACGATAATGTTTTTTCGCTTCGAAAACAGGCGTGGGACACGTCAGGGGACTGAGATTTGTGCACTTTCATGAATTTTTTGAGTAATGGAAACATATCAGATTTTAATAATTTTGTATGGCCATGTAGATATTGATAAAATTTATAATTGTAAAAAAAAATCAGATTGCATGGTTTAATGGTTCATTATATATCAGCGGAGCCATCGAAAATATCATCTTTTGTAGAATCACCCGACACAACGCAAAAAAAGTAGCAAAAGAAAACCAAATTTCACAATAATGTGCATATGGTTTCTACCACTACTGCAAAGTTTCTCCAACGAATGTCATTGAAAAGAGCAACTGTGAATCTTGGGACAATTCTTTCGAATCTTCAATGAAAAACGCCATAAGAAATTTTCAAAGAATGAAAAAAAAATATTATTTGCTGCAGGAAAAGAGAGAATGCAAAAACTGTACCCAAATGTAACATTTTAAAAGCACATATAAGCGAATATGTCCCGACAATTTTGATGAAACTTTTCTGCAACCGGTTAAAAACTTTTAAATACGGAGGTAGATAAACTCGGTTATCTAAACAAAGCGTTATTTGTCACGAAGCAGTTTTTCACAATCTTCGTGCGAATTACTCCGCTTAACTGAAAAGTCTGCGCAGTGGCATAGTGGTAGTGTGTTGGGCTACTAAGCGAGGGGTCCCAGGTTCGAATCCCGAAAGAGCCAAATTACATCTTGAGGTTTTTTCCCACTGCGCCACCTCTCGCGAACGCCTGACAAACATCCGAGAGTAAAACTGTCATTAACAAAAATTATTTATTCATTTAATCAAAAATATAATAACTGAAGTCCTAAATTCGTTTGTTTACATTTTTGTTTGTTTTGCTCTATTTACACGTTATTTATGTTTCGTTTGGTTTCGAGTATTATTTTATAAAATCCTGACATACCTATTTGAAATAAGTTTGTTGTTTTTTTATATTTAAGCTAGATAAGTGAAATCATTTTTATTTTTCGTCCGAACTCTTGTTAAATGATTTTGTTTTTCAAAATATCCGAAATTCGTTTAAAAGGAAATTCCGCTTAGGTGAAAAAATAATTGTTGCAAATTGATGTTTCAGTTAATAATTACTATTCTCTATTAGTAAAGCCGAAAATAAAAATAACTGCAATGATGCAACCAAAGAAATTAAAATACCGTATTAAACAATAGGAGCATAATATCCTATATCCACACGTAGACACTTAAAACAAATTGGCAACACCAGTCCCATTAACAGAACCTAGATCTGACGCAACGAACTGATTTGATAGGATCCTTTCCCTAGGTATCGTATTGCAACTAATACCTACTAATGTTTCCACCCAAAAGTGCTCCTCCGCGATTCGTCCGTTAAGCAAATTCTTCCCTTACCTACTATTTTCACAATAAAGCGCATTGTCGGTTTATCAAATCTATTAATAGTTTTAATAAACTTTTTGACAAATAGGTACTACAGACCACCATTAATAAACAAACCTATAGTTGCAAAAGAACTCTCGTTCGTCATATTTGTTATCCTTTGAGAGGTTGCCGATTTTTCAACAAATATAAGGTCCATAAAAATATCTTCGTCTCGACTTGAATTCATTTTCAATCTTTATTAAATTTTTTGAAAATCAAAACTTACCGCATGAAAACAAAAACAAATGATTTGCCATCTGGTAACTGACAACAATTGACAGCAAATTTGTAGAAGATTCAACAGAAAGTCTTCGTACTAGTAAAGGTGGAGGTTAAATTGATTATTGGTACCATTTCAAAAGTGCTGTACATTTTAATTTAAACTGGCAGTCAACTAATAGTCGACATTAGTGTTTGATTATTAGTAATGCCGTCTGTGTATATAGTCCAAATCTAACTTGGGTTTAATGTGCCCTAATAGTTTAAGATAGTAAAATAATCATTCTTTCTAGTGTAGGTTATTACCGATAATTTTGTAAGGTAAGGTAAGCCACTTCGTTTTTTTACTCCATTTCAAGCTATAAACCGATTGCGAAGCACAACTGTTTACAGCTTACAAAAATTAATGGAAGTTTACATTTTATACTTCACAAATCAAACTTGTTCATTCAACTTGAGTAACACGATGTGGGACATCGACGGCCAAAAAATTGTGAACTTTTTACCAAGCTGTTATTTTCAGCATATTCGTATTCTTAGCATATTTTGAAAGAGGTTGAGATGATGTTTCCGTAAACAGATAAAATATTTTAAGATTGATTTTTCTTCCGTCAAGCATAAATAAAAGACAGACGTTAAACCTATATAATGCTATCTAAAAAGGTTTAAAAGTAAGTAAAGGTAGAATCCCTACCGCTGGCAGCCAGTAAGAATTCCGACCTCTCTCCTCTAGCTAGGCATAGGTACCTAAAATATTATTCTGATGGGCCTACCCAATTTACCATTGGGTTCCGCCTTAAATTACTTGGATAAATGAGTCATTAAAAATGATTAAGGTAAACCGAATTGGTTAAATATTCAAAATCATATATCCATTGCCTATTTTTTACTTACACATTTCTTAAAAATGTTGCAACGAATTTAGTTTGTGCTTCATACTTATCCCTTTTCACTTAACACCACACATGTAAACAAAAGAATGGCATTTAGCTGTTGTATGACAAGTAAAAGCATTGCTCGTGTGTCTTGCTTGCTTTACTGCGTGGTCCTGCGTTCAGAAATTCAGCACATGTATTTTGGGTATTATTTTCTGGACAATAAATGTGTGTGAAAAAAAAGTGGAGAGTAGTACCAAGCAATCTACTACAACTACCCACTTTTCACCATAATTTCGTAGCAGCAGCGTACCTACTTCAAAACGAAAAGTAGAGCGAAAATGTTGGTTCATGTGTCACTTTTGTACAGGATTTTTCGTTCCCAAACAGCAGCGTACTTAATGCACAATTACGTATTTGGCAGTTCTCACTTTGCACGTATTTTCAATCAAAACCACACTCACATTCAACAATCAACATTCTTGTGAGACTATAGAACTTTCTGAATTTTTACTAGCTACGTCTCCCGAATTTTCGTGAAAAGGTTATCGGTGCCCGTCATTTTAGTATTATGCTATACTTGCTGAGTTCCTAATAGGTTTATTTAAGTGCTATTTATTTTTTAATAAAAAATGGCAACGGCGACTTAGAGGAGGATACCGTAAGTGCATATAGCTTCCAGTGCACAAATTTCGCTGGAAATTTCAAAGAACAACGGAGCAAACAAGCTGACAACAAACGGTTTTTTACCGTACACAAATTTCTAATTAACACACTTATGCAGCACTAATCTTCATTCAAACAAAGGATTAAAGACTGCCATAATGTTTGCCAGGATCTTTTTTTTGCATCACTTTTTCCTTCGCAAACCCTTTCATTCAAGAGATATGAGGCTTTTGTTATGTCAAGCAAAATTTACATATGCATTTTATAAGCAATATGGATCGGAATAACCCCAATTTGTTTTCGTGCAATTTTATTGCAAAATAGCCTTTAACAGTTTTGTATTACCCCAACCTATACGCTTAATTAGTCTGAATTATAAAAGGAGTATTCCAGTAAGAGTGTAAAAGTAGCTCGCGGCAAAAACCTCTGTTTCCAATCAAAATACATAACTGACGTTAGCACCATTAAATGCTGCAGAGCAATCTTAAAAAAATTACTCGTTGCATTAAAAGCTGTTCCCTCAAAAGGAATTCCATGGAGATGGTGTTATTTTTTTTTATGGTATCTGCGTAGTAATGATGAAAATCTATTCTGTTTTTATTGTTTTGCTAAAAGTTAGTCTAAATCAGTGCATAATTTTCTTGTAGCACAGCACTGCACAATCCACATGTTGTATTTCTCTGAATTAGTCATATCAAGGATATACGAGGGACGTTTTCAATATGTGTACATTTTAACGTATGTATCGCGTATATTGTATAGACTCGATTTTAAATAAAGCGTAATGATCAGAGTGATGACGGAGAATCCCAAGAATATGGTTCTGTTAAACCTATGGGATCTGGGTATCCTGCATTGTTAAAAAAGGAGGGGCTGTGTCGAAGCATCCTTCAACATTTTCACTGTGCAACGATTCTGGGCACGGAAATCTTTCTTGCTAGATTTCATTCTGTAATGATTTTTAGATGGTGACAAATTTATGATTGTTTTTCTTTTTTTTTCATTTCGTATTATGTCAAGTGGAAAAATTGCGCTTAGGGACATGTTGAAATTAGCGCGATTATTTATCATCTTTCATATCATGCTTGATGACGGGTAGGCTATGGAGTAAAGGAGTTAATGATTACTTTCCTTAATTGAGGAAAGAAGGGATCAAGATCTTAGTTGTTAGTTGTTAGTTGCAGATTGCTGTTGCGCTGGTCCCAATGTTCAAGTGGCATTGAATCAATAATGTTTTCTAGATTTTATTTCGAATGTTTATTGTTAAAAAATTCAGAATACTTTTTTCGGTACAGTTCATTATGCAAATGTTTGAAGATATAGTAAGACAAGACGAAGTTTTCACAGGAAAAATGACAACCAAATGCAGTCGAATTCCTATTTGAATTTTTAAGATGATTCTTACGATGAAAATCAATATTTTTTTTGGTTTTTTCCTTAAACCTTGCTTTCAACCAAAAAAGGTGCGCTATTTAGCCAACTGCAACTCTCAATAGACCACTTTGGTTAACTAAGTGTTGTGTTGAAATTTAGTTTGCTCTATATAACCCAGCCGTTTTGAATTATGCGTAATTATTTGACTCTATGACGAGTCGATGCGCTATGCAACTCGTCGTTAAAACATCTGCTCAATAACTAGTTGACACAAAACGGGACAAAATATCTTACGAAGAATGTTCCTCTCTAAAAACTCTCACTGGGTAGTGGGTAGTGGTCCAATATGCACTTTAAAGAAATAGAGAAGTTGCTTGAATGTTACATAACTTTTTACTCAATATATTTTGCAATACGCTAACTTTAGATCTGCAAGTTTTTATTCGGGAATTATTGTTTCAGTACTTTTGATTAGACTTTCATATATTCTCATAGTTCCTGGAATATGTTTGTTCTATTAGCCATGCTCTTTCTTTTTGTTTCCTGTGAATTCGATGCTCTTTACATTTCTCTTCTGCCCTTGTTATGCCTGAGAGGAGCTTTAGTTTTGTTTTGAAGCTTAGACAATTTTTAATTGCAACAACGAAATCCACTCGATATGTTTAGAACTCGATATTTTATGACTAACAATTTAAGGCCAGCTTACAAATCAGTGATACAGTATAAAGGTATATATAAGAGATGAAATATGACTCCTTTTCTTGATTATCAGTAGATAATATCATATTACTTACCTAAACCACAAGAGACGAAATTATTTGAACAGTACTAAGTCCATATTATGCAAGTGTTGTGTGTAGCCTTTTTAAAATTATTTTTTTATATGAATTACAGAGAATTTTACTACATTCAAATGGAGAAATACGCTCGGCAAGCCGTTACAGAGGGAGTAAAAAATGGAGACGACCTACATGTTGGAGGAGATAGTGAGCTTTATCGTGTTCTTAACCTGCATTACAATCGCAATAATCATATAGAGGTATTTAAGTAAATGTCAACTTTTTCTATATATATACACTTTTTATCAGATAATTTCGCATTCATAATTTTGAACAAACAGAGCAATATTAAATGGTTGGGGCAATAGGTGGGTAAGGGACCGAAGGCCTAGTTTCTTTCAACCAACTTTTACATGTTTTTCTAACTTGTGCCGTTGGAACTATTTTTGTATACATTTCAAGAAAATAGTTGGTATTTATTCCACAATATCAATTTTTGACGTGAGATGTTGTAGATAATGGTATGGATATAAATCCTACGTAAATTATATTGACTCGAAGGGAATCATTATGTTTATGGAAACTTTAAACTGCTATTAAATAGTTGCAAAATGGAAATACTTGGTATTGCCTTTACAGCAGACTAAGGGGCTGCTCGTGTCAATGACAAGGCCTCGGCAAGGTTTTTATTAATATTCATTTTAATTATGGGCTATGGTGGTGACTCAGAAGCTTCAAAATCATATCGTCCCTCCAGACTTTGTCATTAAATATCAAAGCTCCAAATCTTGTGCTTAGAGTGGACTTAACTTATTACTTCGTTTTGAACTTTTGGTAAAGGATGTCCTTTCAAAACAAAAGGTTTTTCCATTCTTCTGCGTTAATCTAAAAATGTTCCAGTCCCATCTCAAGTCTTATAATGTTGTTCAAGCCTGAAAATACTTCTGTTGAATCTCTTTAATATCTTAGTCAAATCTTGAACTATTAAATGTCCGAGTTAATTCTGAGGACCAAGTCATTATTAAAAATCTTTACACCTTAAGACCAATCGTTTACGGCGGCATATCATTTAGCTATAATTTAATCTGTTCAACAATTACTAAAAAAAAGTTTTACATTTTAATTTTAGGTTCCTTCAAATTTTCGATTTGTTGTCGAGCAAACCTTGCGTGAATTTTTTAGAGCTATTCAAGGTGGGAAAGATACTGAACAATCATGGAAAAAATCAATATACAAAATTATATCGCGAATGGATGATCCTGTACCAGAATATTTCAAATCACCAAATTTCTTGGAGCAGTTGGAATAAATTACGATTATTTTGACTTAATTTTATATAAAAATTAAAATGTTGTTAATATTTGCAACATAACCTACAAACTCACAATGTGTGTGCATTAAAACGAATTTGTAAAAATAAAAAAACAAAAATCCTTTTCAGATTGAAAAGAGAGAAAAAAATTAACAACGTTTGTGGTTCCTATAAAAATGTAGTGTGCTTACGTCCAAAAATATATAAAAAGAATTTAAACAAAAAATATATATATAAATAAAAATAGTAAAAAACATAACAAATTAAGTTTGGTAAGCGACTGTAATTTAATTGACGATATACTCGCGTTTAGGCCTTCATTTCAAAAGAAAATTGTAAATTACCTTTTAAAAAATTAAGATGGCAAATTTAGAGAAAAAATTTATTACATAAAAGATATATAATATTTGAGAAAAAAATTATTATTAAATTCGAAATTAAAAATAAACAAAAAGACAGGCTAATAAATAACTGAAAATGAATTGGAGAAAACCAAATTGATTTAACTTTATTTTTGTTTAGGTATATTACGAAGCACGCACTAACTCCTTTATTGTAATCTTAATCCGTTAAAAAAAAATACGAACCACTCTCCAAAAAAGAAAGTATTAATTGAAAAAGGATCATTCGCAAGACCTCTAAGAATATTTTTCCGCATGAAATCATTTTTGTTATCGAACCTATAAGAAAATGCAACTATTAATAAAATAGATTAATTTGTATATGATTAACGATGTTAGTTTATTGTTTATTCTCGTAAGTTGAAATATTAGTTATTCCAACTCCGAGAAGAAAGAATTCAATGTATATTTAAACATTGTCGAATAAGATTGTCACCATTTAAGTGTAAACTGTATTGCAGAATCTTTCAAAAAGGGCAGTAATATAACATGTAACATTTTTAACAACTGTTTACAAAGGAATATCTTTATATATCCGTGCTGGAATTCTAAAATCCAAATAATGGGAACTGAGTAAAATAAACATTTTCTTAGAATGTTTAAGACGTGATGCTTATTTCTGTAAAAAAAATTAACCTGAAATGATTAATATTTGTAATATACATATTACAATACTGCAATTTGATTAAATTTATTTTTCACAAAATAAATAAAATAGTATATGTATGTAACTAAAATCGAACTATTTTAATTCAATATTATGCAAATGTTTGTGTGCCTATATAACATCTGGGAAAAACAAAAAAATTAATGCTAATTGAGTTCATTTGTGAAAGTATCTCGATAATATGAGATATTTTAGAGAAGGCAACTTTAAGTGTGTAAAATTATTTAATTCAAATCGTACCTTTCTAAAGATAATTTATTTCTCCGGCTTATTTTATGTTAGTGTTTATGCAACGTATTTTTATATAGATATAACCAGTATCAAGAAAAGCGTACACAAATTTAAATTAGAATCGTGAAGTAAATCGCCACCAAAACATACATACTTAAAAATATAATTTTCAATTAACAAGGAAATAAACAAAGTATTCGTTATCACCAAAGGTTAATTTATTGCTTATAAATTTTAAAATCGTATAATTTTTTTATGTATCTAATAATTTATTTATTTAATTTCACCTCACTTAACTAGTCTGTTATTATAATTGAATAATGTGTATAATTTATTATTTTTTCCTTTCACATTTGTACACTTCCTTTTTAATGCGAGTAAATTATTTATTTAGTTTTAAGCTATTTCCATTGGTTTTTCTACTACTTTGTATATATTACGTAATGCTTAAATGAGCACTTTATTATTTAAAATATTTGTTTATGTTTTTTAAGGAACATTATAAAAAATATTGACATCACCTTTTTTGTTTTTATTATTCATGTATTTTTTTTAAACCCAGCATTTTGTATTTTACAGGACATTTTTTACTTCTTTACAAAATCTCATACACAATAGGAAATCTAAAAGAAAGTGTGAAATTTTCCGGAAATGTTTCTTAAGTAGTGGTGGAGTAGATTGTGTAGCGATTAATGCGAGTACACAGACTCAGACAAGTCACCAAGTATATGATTGTTTACAAAATTAGGTTCTGTTTGGTTACACAATGGATCGGTATTCGAATTTAATTTCTCCGACCTCCAAGTATTTAAACCCTATTTTTTATTCAATAATTGTAAATTGTGGCGCAGTGGCTTAGTGGTAGTGTGTTGGGCTACTAAGCGAGGGGCTCAGGTTCGAATCCCGAGAGGGCCAAATTACATCTTAAGGTTTTTTTCCACTGCGCCACCTCTCGCGAACGTCTGACAAACATCCGAGAGTAAAACTGTCATGAATGAGCTTCTCAGTTAGCCGTTTGGACTCGGCGTAAAATTGTAGATCCCTTCCATTCGTCCCAAAAAATTGAAAACCCACAAAAAGCGAATGGTTGCGAGAAGCTAGGCCTTGGGTCCCATAGACCTGTCGCGCCAAAATATTTATTTATTTTAATTGTATAATTTTGTATGAACATTAATAAAATTATCAGCAAGGTGTCTCATACACATCATCTATCTCATTTGATTTTTTATTGAATTTGTTTGTTAAGTTTAAAACGATACTGTTAAAATATTGCTCCATAATATTATTCCATACCACACACGGGTCTTGGTCATTTAAAATAATAGATTGCCATATAAAAAAAAATATTAAAAAGCAGCACATTTCGATCTCCAACAAGTCACTTCTAATTTAAAGTCAATTTGTCCATATCGATGAAAACTGGACATTTTTATATTTAATGGTGAACATTCCATTGATTTTAATATTAAATGTATTATTTATTTCCACTGTGGTCGTTATTGCTTTTACCAAACAAACGTTTTTGTTTAGCAAATTATATGTTTGTACCAAAATTTCAGTCCGTCGTGTAATCAAAATGTAAAGTCCCCAAAACAGTCAGTGTTAGTATAATGGGTGTTTTCGCGTTATCTGTTTTCCAACACATTCGCGACTGTTGCCGACACATTTCACGCATGTCTCCTGGGTAAGAGCATTATTTTTTGCCATCTTATTTTGACGCGACATAACATCTACCTTTTAGCTTAAATCACAGCTGTTCAGAATTGTAATTTCTTGATGGTATCTATTTTATGGTTTTTAAGTCTCACCAAAACAGCATTGGAAACAAATTCTACAATGAGTTATAAACCAATTTCTTACGCCTTTTGACTTACATTCTTACAATCATTAGTGAAAAACATAATTTAACAACTTTAAAATAATTATTGTTTTGATGTTCATTCTGTGCTTATTATCAGGATCGAATTAAGAGGAATTTAAGAGAACAAAAAATAAAAAAAAATGCTTTTAACCCACCGTTTGGGAATGTGACCAAGTTTAACAGTACTAAGTGCTATTGGTTTGTTATTAATTATCTGGTAAAGGGTATTGATTTACTTGGTTAATGAATAAATAAAACTTATTATTTAAAAAATAAAATTATCTACAGGAGATGTTATTTTACATATTATGCATATGTAAGATATTAGGACAAACATGGTCACGTGTTTTCCACTTTTCGATTTCAATAACAATTTTCTTATTATTTGATGAAACTTAGCTCAAAATGCTGTTATTTTCCTACAACCATTCTGCAATTATTGTTTATCACAAATATTTTAAGCAAATGTAATCTCATTCTTAAAAATAATACTATATGAACGTGTAACGAAGAATTTCAAGCTCAACTGATAAAATTCTATGAAATTACAAATTCAGCTTGTAGGCAAATAGCTGTAAATCGGCTAAAGTTGGGTTCTCAGCTTATTTTGCCTCTGATTAGAGTGATTAGTCAAAAGGCGTAATGCAGCAGATCGCATCGGTCATTTGAGGGCGATATTTACTTGGTAAATGAAAGAGCCCTTCATTGCACTCATACTATTTTTGGAAGTAGTAAGAAGAATCAGCTGGAGGATGTGATTTTCACTGAGCAAAATGTTACGCTAAAAAAGTAGATCGACTTCCAACTGTTTAATAGATCGGCAACTTAGATAATTCTTTATTATATGGGATGGGATATCAGAGGCTTCGTCAGAGATAAACCGCCACCAGGTAACTGCCACCTCAACCAGTCTCCTTCATTAGATGGGACGTCAGAGGCTATAAGCCCGGGGTTGACTATTTCGTTCACCCTTCGTAGATAAACCTTCATCCGGTCACCTCCACCTGGCGAACTTTCTCATATACCCAATGACGGGGTTCCCGACTGTAATAGTCGAAGGTTAACTGCTTTAGTCCCTTTTAAGTGTAAACAATAATAAACTTCCCAAAAGTATCCCCGTTTTAGAATTTTCCTTCCACATTTCATGTGATATGTTCCATATCTATTAAATAGATACCAAGAAAAATGTAAATTTGACCGCTGGTTGGCTTGGTGTGTAATAGTTTTTAATAGCCTAGATTGGTCAAGTAAACAGTTTTCTTCAGCTGAAGTTCATGGATGATTAGCCAAAAAATCTTGCCAAGAATTTCGTGTGGCGGAGGTAGCTTAAATTACGTTACCGACCAATCTAGTTTTTAAGTTCAGGTAGCATCGAATTCAGATAAACCCAGTCCACCTGAGACATCTAGATCCTTGAACGTTAAATTTTATAATTTCATTTTATAAGGGCCGTTGCTTTAATCAAATCAGTGAATCAACACTCAAATGCTTTAAGTTGACTAAGAAATCTCTATAATCCATCCACCTGTGTGAACTTTATTAAAAAATGTATTTCCTTTTTATTGAAAATTATATATTTTATTATAGGTAAACAATAAAATACCTTAAAATGTTTTTGCTTGAATTTTAATTATAATATTAAATTCAATATAAAATGAATCAATTAATGTTTTAAAAAAAAAATAATTATAAATAAAATAAACAATCGCAAATGCTTATAGTTTGTCGTAATGAAATTAAATTTTTACAATAGCTAAATTTTAGGCTATACAAATGTTTAGGCTCTCAAAGTTCTTATGGCTAAGGCATGAATGCAAAATTAAAAACAAAATATTTTTGAAAAATTAAGGAAATTGAATAATTTATCGGTGAATTTCCTAGCAAAAAATTAACAAAAGAAATTTATTTTTATTCTTACGTAAGTCTCAAAATTTGTTAAATATTACATTGTATTTAAAATAATATTGAATTAATATCGAAAATATAATCATGCGCAAATACATGTATATGTATATGTATGTATATGTATATATGTATTTATATGTGGATTTTTACAAATATGCATGAGTTTTAGGTGTAACAAATAATATGAATGAAATTATTTTACTTTGCATTACAAATTTAAATTACACCTTAGCTCAATCTTGTATATGTAAAATTCAACTTTATTCTTTTTTTTTTCATATTTCGTTTCGTAAAATTTTTTTATGTGCTTGTTTAATTATTTAATAATTAATTTTTTATTTAATGAGAAAAGCATATGATATCAAATGCCTTCTAAATTAAATCGACAAATGTAACTGATTTTGTGATAAATTTATTAAGAAACAAACATTATTTTTCGGAAAACAACCTATATAATCGTATGTTGGAGCCGAGTTCCATCGACGACTATACAAAATTGTAAAAATAGATAATACATCTTAGGAAATTTGATACAAAAAAAAAATAATCTGTTCATAACACCCATTTGGATAATATCTAGGCGAAATTTATATTAATGCTAATATTTATCGGAGACACATAGTTAAACAGTTTTAAGTTTAATTGTTTCGAGTACGATAATGTAAAAAAACTAATTCATCATTTTTCAGCATTCTATATGTATTATTTCTTAAAAAAATTGTGTTTACTGGTATGAGATATAATACTTGTTTGTGTTTCTGTATGTAATTTAAACAAATATGTGTATGTATACATACATGCAATATATTCATTAAAACTTTAAAACTTACAATAATTAAAGTAAATTTATAAGCTAAGCTAGTGCAAACAACTTTTTATTATCAGTACCTATAGGCTTACACCACATACACACATATTCGTTCTTGTTCAAGAATCAGGACGTAACATACATATTTTTATTTGAATGTATTTTTATTATGTAACATATATTAAATTATGTAATATTTAAGTAAAGCCAAGAAATTAAAAACAAAACACAAAATGCCTTTTTATTTGGTCTCACAACATCTACAAAACCACACGATCGTTTAATCTTTTGTTCGAAAACTACACAAAGACTGTTTTAAAAAGTTATACTTTGTAGCAGATTCTCGGATAAAAAAAAACATTATTATTGCTTATTGGTCAAATATGGAATTCATCTATTGAGTACAAATTTCGGCGATAATCTGCTCACTTATTTTTCACATCAGACACAAATATTTTGGTATTTGATTCGATTATCTTAAACAATTTTTCTTTTATTCATAACACCATTCTTGTTATTTTTTTTTTTTTTTAAATCAAATTGGAGTAAAAAGTTGTTTATCTTGGCAGTTATTTACATAATCGTCAACCGTTCTCTACGATTATATCATCAAAAGTTTCGAACGCTCAAAATAAGAAACACTTTTCTTTTTTATGATTTTCCCTCAATGCTTTTTGGAAAAGGAAATCTAAACTCAATAGACAAGCTTAAAGTTATATTATTATAAACGTTGTTTTAATCTGTCAAGAAAACACGGCGCTATAGCTTTCACATGAACTTAATTAATACAAGTTAGAAAGCCCGCATTAGGTTAATTAAAAAATTTCAATGATTTAAATCCCAGTCAATTTAAAAATATTTAAAAACAAAGCAATGCAGTTTACACAGAAAAAGCTTTACTACTAACTATCGACTATTTGAGTTTTATACGCATACCTACAAAGAACTCCGAAATGCCTATCTAATGCGTCTATTTCTTTGAAACTTACACCTTATAGTTCTTATCCTTGATATCCATTTTAAATTAAAAACAAAATAATAACATGCATTAACGAGACAACACATTTTTAAAATCCCATCAAAGAAAGCAGCTTATTCATGATTTCATTGTTATTATGATAAGAAGAACCTGCAGTATCTTATGGGAAGTAATTCGAAGCGCTACCAAATAATATATTAATCGACAACAAAATTTGTACAAAAAAAGACATAAAATTATATGGCAAATACAGCTATACATATTTATATCTCTTACGAAATGACATGAAAATTAAGGTAAAGTAAAAGTTTTCCATTTAACAGAAAATAGGACACCAAAGCTTGCTTTTCTCTAAAAAAAAAAAAAAAACTTAACATAGTTATAAAACACTTCAACTCACCCACGAACACATACATTCAAACAGACGTATATGGTAGATCACTTAGAAATTAATGTAAAATGTACATTATAGTTGTATAATTTAATGTAATATAGCAATACTGGCCGTTATTGTTTTATGGCACAATTCGGTCAGATAAAACTGTATATTAAAATGTCATTTTATATATTAATGAATAGGGCTAGACTTAAATCTATTATGTCATCAGTGCAAAGCGTAATATATATGATTAAAAGCGTATCTAGTAATTTGAATGCGATCCCAAAAATAATTCTTAAAGGAGTTTTTACGTCATAAATCATGAGTACGAGTATATATCATCAAAGTGTATTTGGCTATATAAATCTCGAATAAAAATAAATTCAAATGATAAGCTATACCAAAAATTTAATAATAATAAACACGTTTTGTTCTATTATTTAATCGCCATCTTATGTTCATTAAGATCTGATCACAATAATAACATAAATATAAATTACTTTGTATATAAAGCTACCAGAAGAAGCTTTAAAACCAATTAACTGACACTCTAAATACAATATTTAAAACAAAAATAACAATTCATCGCAGTTACGATGAATTCATTAGTTACTACATTATTAGTGCATTTAATTTTTTTGTTAAAAAAATTAATAAATTGCGTTTTTTTAGTAGCACATATTAATCTTATTTTTAAAGCCAAAGAGTAACAAATAAGAATGGTATCCACTATCAATCATTTTTATCACTTATTTAAACATTTTCACCAAGATGTACTTTACTACATCCTGGTTTTAATTTTCTGCAATAGTCGCACTGTGGATCGGATTCAAAGTTTCCGCCACTGTTGCATAAGGATAATTTTTGAATTTTTAAAATATTTATACATTCTTTTCCATTTGGCAAATTAACCATCTTTATTTAAGTCAAACTTACCAACAAAAAAGTTTAACTTAAAATCATTAGGGAGGGATAAAAAAATAAGTAATAGATACAATTTGACATAGACAAAATTCAAAATTTGATTGATATATATATATTCCAACGGTAACGTTAACGTAACCTAAAAATTATATAACAAACAAAGCAATTCCACAAAACTCATAATAGCTGTTAAAGCGAAAATGAATATCGCAATTATTGTGTGTATATGCATATACTTATTTGTATGAATGCATATAGTAGTAGGTACACATAAATACACTATTACATGTGTTTATTTTGTTTTAAACAACAATAGCCAGGGAGACATTCGCAACTCGAATGTGATATTTTATCTTAATTTTAAAGTATTTAATATTTATACAGAACGATATACAAACACAACCCTTAGCTAAAAGAAAAACAAATCCTTTATGACAATATAATATTTTCGATTGTATATATAACATTCATATCTTTATTTAAATATTAAAGCATCCTCATTTGAACGTTGCCTATATTATAAACCAAAATTTCTCTATAACTCACTAAATATAGCCACAGACTGTGTTGAAGTAAAAACACACTAGGTACCAATTAAGTTGCAATAGTAAGGAGCACTCTTTCAAACAGAGAGAGTGTTCCAAAAAACCGGGATAATTTATAGTACAATGCCAATACCAAATAGTATTTTATAGAAAAGAATACAAACAAAATAATTAAATAAAGATTAATCTATGAAATACATGTAAAAAAATAATTTATATTTTTATACAAATTAGAATCAAACAAATAACCAAACAATACACAAATTGTGTAATAATTAAATAGAAAGTCATTAAACAGAAAATCGTTCGTTTCATTAAAAGACACTCAAATTTTTAATTATTTATTCACAAATGGGATAGGTTGCGCTGGAAAGCTGTGGTTCTTTTCAAGCAAATGAAAGCGGTAGTACAATGTTATGATCTAAAACGACCAATAGAACATACGCAAAATACAAAAAAAAAACTGAATTTAACTTTAAAAAATTAATGCATTTGCGGAACCATTGAATGCAGTATAACTAACCCAAAAATAAGTGATAAAAACGCTTTTTACATTGAACACATCAATTAATCTGTTGACACATTGCGTGTAACGCCTAACAATTTTTTCAACTTGTTCCAAAAAGTTAAATATTATTTCTGTTTTCCGGTCGTATTACTTTGAATAATGAAAACATTGCCCTATTCTCGTTTTCGCTCTAGCTCATTGAATGGTTAGGTAATATACTTGTTTAACAGTTAAAACGATATCAAAATATTATTATGAAATTATAAACGCAATAGCCCAGCAAAGACATTTAAGTTCACACATTAACATGTATTATATACCTTCAGAAATACATACTTACATTCATATTCAGCAATCACGAAAAGTATACACATACAGATTACCTACAAAGTACATAATTCGATATAAACATTTAATAATATGGAAACCCAATTTACAAAATGATAGCTAGAGCTTAGACGATTTATTTAATGCAATGTATATCTTCATTATACAACCGTCACAAAATATTAATAAAATTAGTACATATCTACCTACGAAAATCAAACTGCAATAGCCCGGTGATTTATAAAAAAAAAAATATATATATATATATTAATTCATTTGGAAGAAACTTGAAAATATTGTTTGAGCGTTCCAAAAATACCAGCAAACGAAAAACGCAATTACCATAAAAAGTGAATAATATTCCATTTGAAAAAAATTTAATTCGTATGAGAATTTATTTTCAAAAAATAAATAAAAAGAAATGGAATCGGAATAGCAATAGAAACATTTGTTGAACAAACACACATATGTATGTAAATATATGTGTATGCAAAAACATATATATATATGTATGTAGCAATATGTGGATCAACACAAATAAATCGACATAATATATTAATATATACAGAGACTGCAATAAATGTGATCAGATATTTAATAATAAATTTATGTATCAATTTTAAGAAATAAGCATTAAAATAAAGTTACATATATAGAAAAAAATATATTATTAATAAATAAACGAACATGTGAAATCGAATCAAATAAAATTAGTCTTTATAAAAAAAAACTGTTGAAAACATGAAAATGCGAAAATAAAAAGATAAAAATGTTTTAGCATGTCAACAGTTCGAATTTCATTAATTTAAAAACACATATATATATTTAAAAGAAGAAATGAATTTATAAATGAATATCATATTATATTTTACAATAGAGAATACATATATATATATATATATGCGATCGTAATCCGGCAAATACTTTTAATTGTTTGCTAGTGTCATTTTTTGGCCTGGATATGCGATCGAATATTTTACCAAATAATTTGCAATAGTAATGTGATGAGCCATGGGCATTTACCCCCATGGTTCGGAACTAAAACCAGGGTGGAGAGCGTTATAAAGTTCCCAAAAAAACTGTTTGGGTACTTATGTGCAATCTCCAAAGTTAAAACCAGATTTTGTTAATTACTTATTTCACATTAACACAACAAGGTTTCATTTAAAAGATTAATACAAACTATTTTTTCTGTTTCCGTAAACCAACAACTTGTCACAATTAACCAAAAATAAAATTCAACAAAAATTAAGCGAGCTAAAATGTTTTTTATGTGTAAGATTTGCTACGCAGCAGGCAAAACCCAACAAAGAAAAAACATTTTAAATGCTATTTATTTTATATTTACATTGATATTGAAAACCCAACAAAACCTTTGGCCAACATTTCAATCTTTAGTTAACACTTTTTGAACAAAAAAAAATCAATTATTTCAACAATAGTGCCAGAAATATTTTTATAATATACTATTACATAAACAAAAAAATCAATGTCGAGTAGATAAAGAAATTTATACATAAATACAAATGTTTAAGTCTTTTTACTAAAAGATACTTTCAAAATCAAACATATTTTTTAAATATTCACATAAGTAAATACAATAGAGATTTCATACCCGGGATCGCTTCCAAATTACTTTATATACTTTCATAATCTAATTGCATATTATCAAGAAAAAATTGATAAAAATTACGTACATACTTACGTTATTTTTTGTACTTGTAGGCCATTTATAATATTAGGACCTCATAACATTAATTTATTTAAATTGTTATCTAACATCCTTAACTAACTACATATACAATGCATATATATATGTATAATATAGTCATTTTTATATATACTATGTAAATAACTGATCAGTTGTATTATTAATACATACAATTAAATATATATATTATATTGGAGTAAAAGAAAACGGTTTGCTAAAACAAATAAAATACTACAGTGGCAAAACAGATCATTTAAACACACAAAATAACAAAAAAAAAAAAACTTAAAAGAAATGCCAGGTATATTTTCCATAGAAAATTAATATTTTCGTTCCCATATGTATAATTAAAACAAGAAATATGTAAAAATTACTGCAAAAATAAACATGGTGAAATACTAATATATACTACGTATTTTCAAACATACTTGTAAATAGTACTCATCATATTATCAAAACCATAATCCTCCAATAAGAGGTTCAGTTTGAGATATGTTATTTTTCTTTTAAATGGAAAGCTTCTACTAATCTTGTAGTAATAGTTCAATTTGGCACTATGAATATTTGAGGAACGCTAAAACTATACCTACAGCAACATCCTACAGAAAAAAGCCAATGATAATAATGATTATTAAACAAGAACAAATAATAAATATGATTAAGCAAAACTTTTGCAATTCAACTGAAACTAATATTAACTTAAACTAGAAAATAGATAACACTTTGTATTCCTAAAAGAAGATAGTTACATATCTTCAGTGAACTATGAAAGGTGTTAGTTTGAACTTAGAATACAGTTTCGTATTTCTTTATGTTTTGATATAAATAACTAAAAAAAATATTGCTAAGTTCACGCTGAATAAAAACTGTTTGAACTAGAATTCCAGCGAGAAAATGTTATATTATTTAGTCCTTCCAGATTTTCGATAGGAGTATTTTCAAATTAATCTATTAAGTAGTACATTTTAAACTGGTACAAAAGCACAAATTTCAATTTCAGTTAAAAATCGTTCCTCGTAAGAATAACATATTCTGCAATTATAACTAAGTTAATTTAATATACGGAACAAAACTATCCTGCAAATCATTTAGTTTATGAAATCTTAAAACGATAGCAGAATAAGCCAAATGAACACTGAACAGTTAGAAATAACTATGATGCATACAAAATTAAACGAATTGTTGTTTTAAATCGATACACTAACACTCGAAAAACCTCAAAAAAAAAACAATCTATAAGTATTCAGACTCCTGTTATATTATTTGATTTAGACATAACATAGAATGCACATTAAAAGGAAAACAAATTATAATAATTAATAACGTCAATGAGGCGCAATTCTTATTTTTACTTTTAAAAAAATTGTATTATGAATTATTTATATTCAATGAACTTCTATTATTGCAATTAAAAAAACCTACGTTTTGGTTCCGTTGTATTTTCAATATACATCAATATATTTTTCGACCAAACTTTTTGATGTTATACTGAAATGGAACACATAAATTAGGTGAGTTTAATTAATGCTCCAAAAGTGAGCTTTAAAAAAAGAACTGTAGATCTCATCCCATATCGACATGTCTTTTTATCCGTAATGAAATACGAACAAATGAACAATTTTTTAATTGTTAAAACATTTCGGCACTTTTTGGGAACAGAATATTTAAATGTAATGCGAACGACTAACGACAATCAACTGTTTCAACAGGCACACCGGGTGTTTGCCTAAGTTTTATACACAAACCATTTAGAAACAATTTATAAAATGTCTAGGTATAAGTGTAAAAATAACTCTTTCGGTAATGTTCCTATACGTATTAACAAAAATAACAAAATTAGATTAAAAAAATTCAAAAAGCTATATGTATAGATAAATTGATCCAAAAATCTAAAAAAAAAAAACAAAACAAAACAAAAATTAAAATGTAGGTGTGTTAACATGTTACAATTGATCAAAGCAGTGGTAAACACTCGTTGTGCTTTGTAATGAAAAGTTAGATTCGATCGATCACACTTAGTTAAAAACGAAAACAATTATAATTTACAGGCAGCATTTCCTTAATTTTGTTCTACCTTCTTATGTAACGAAATGTACTATCAAAACAAGTAAACAAAATTAACAACCTTTTGGAAATATTTGGAATATTATCTCTTGATCAGTAAAAGTAAAAAATTACAAAACAAAAACTTACTCTAAAATCAAAACAAAAAGGAAATATTTTCTACGGAAAAATGTAAAAAGAAAAAAAATTAAAAAAAATATCACGAAAAAAGTACAAGCTTATTTTAAGCACCTTCGCGCCTTATCTTTAAGAGAAAAATAAAACGAGATTAAAATTAAATTAAACAAAAACAAAAAAATGAAGAAATTAAAGTTGAAATGTGTAATTTATTGAAAACATTTAAGAAATAATGAACTTTAAAGCATTTCGATCGTTATAAGAACAAAACCAATTAAAATACTATTTATGTTCGTATGTTTATTTTCAGAGCAATGTGTATTTTTTAACCAAAATCTGCCTTAAATTATATTTTCTGAAGAACGAACACAAAAGGATGTAAAAGGTGTAAGTTATACGAAAACAAAATTAAACAAAATTCAAAAACTCAAAATTATAAATATTATACATATAATTTACCTATCAAAACAAACAGCAAAAAAAAAATACAATAGTCATGTCTCCTTCAAGATAAATAATATTTTCCGTTTTAGTTTCGTTATTATTCTTTACTTCAAAACAATATCTTAACAAATAATACCAAAAACAATCAACAACAATAAACAACAACACGGAAATAAAAAAGGTGTATTCTACGTTATTATTTATTTAAACGGATATAAATAATACAAATAAATACTCAATAACAGCAAAATAATATTTTAACAATTAATTATTTTTAATAAACCAACCAATATAAATTTGAATCTTATGAGTTATCTAAAGTGAAAAGAAAACCAAAACAATATACATTTGTTGTTTTTTTCAGAACTTTTTTTATGTCTTTTGAAAGCAGTAAATATCTAGAATTGTATAAATTACTTTAAGTATAAAAAAAAGTAAAACATATAAATTTAGCATAATAAACAAAGAAAACATTTCTAATTATTAGAAACTGCAATTATTATATAAAATTGTGTCTATTATAAGTGGGTACACATAATAACATCTGGTTTATATAATATATTCGTCTGGGAATCAATTTGAAACTGCTTGTTCTAAGTTACAATAATTGGCAGAACTATTTAACATTCAGTAGTAAAACAATTTGGTTAATAGATTTAATTGTTATTTCCCTTACTACAAAATCAATCCTTTAAACAAATTTAACCTGCCTTTGTTCAGGATATAATTATAAAATTATGCGACAAGTACATAAAAGTTACAGAAAAGGTAACCCAATAAACACTTAAAAAAAGTAATTGCTAGACTATGATTTAAAAATACGTTTAAATATACTATACTGTGTTGTCCGTCTACCGGCCGAGCATTTGTCTAAATCGACACTTATATCAAAAAAAGTAATTGCTAGACTATGATTTAAAAATACGTTTAAATATACTATACTGTGTTGTCCGTCTACCGGCCGAGCATTTGTCTAAATCGACACTTATATCATTTAAGTCTTCTACATATTATGTAGATATAACAGGTGGGTATTTAAAAACAAAATGCAAAAATTTTAAATTCTTTCACGAAAGAAAATTATTATGATTCATTTTTCTTGAAAAAAAAACCAACGAAAAATATCTTTAAAGAAAAAAATTTATTCAAAAGAACACCGACTGATCACCAACTTATCGCTTATAGCCGTTGATAAACAAAATACAAATCACACGTAACAGGTTTTGCATTTTTTACACTCCTTGTGTCCTTGCCCTTATATCAATGGAAGAGAGAATCAAAAACACAAATGCGGCTAGAGCGTGGCGTTAATACCTACGTGACGTGCGTGCGTCGCCTTGCTCGCTGGATGTATGGTGAAGAGATGGTTGAAGCAACGCATGTGATGAAAGTGGATGTCTCGCGAGCAATGACGTGCCGTGGTGCTTCCAGTAAGGTGTTCACTAACTGGTACTTCAAATTTTGTCTTTTAGTTTTGATATTTTTTGTTTCTGTTGTTTTTAATTCTTATTCTTAATTTTTTTTTTGATAGTGGATTCGATTTTTGTTTTTGTAGTTTTTTTTTTAAATTTCGTTTTATTATTTTCTTACATAATTTTAAATATTTTTAATATGGGCCTGGGAAAAGATGTGTTTATTCGAGGCAATGGTAAAATGACTGAGATCGGAGTAACCCGAACACCGTAGGTACACTTCTATCTTGGTTACTTGCAAAAAGCAAGCAGGGCCAGAAAAATAATTTGCTTAAAGTGGGACAACCACACAGCCAGAGTTTGACCTCATAACTTTTTTCTTGTAAATATCTGGTAGGTAAAGGATTTATTTTTTTGTAGAATACTTAGAAGTTAAATTAGGTAGAGGGTGTGTTGGCCTACCAGAATTAATAATTTGTAAATTTTTCACAGACGAAAGCTGTGAAAATGGTTTTTCAAGTAGTTTGTCAACTACGCATTTGCAATTATTTAGACTTTCTACATTCATTTTTCACCTCAGAGGTTAGGCACTTAAAAAGTAGAAACGAAAAACAATATTTTCACTCAGAAGAGCAGGTCCGAAATGAATGCATTCATGGAATCCATCCGTAACGCAAGCGCAAGTCCAAGTAATATATGAAAATAAACAAAGTAAAGCTCTCTTTATTAACCCTTTCTTTGCTTCTGTATGCGCCTCTTTCCGCATCATGGATCGTGGTATGTATGTGGTACAGACAGTAAATCCGCACCTCGCTCAGCAAACAAAATGAAAATGAACAAGAATTCTCAACGTACTGCTTCTAAGCAATGTAAGTTATTACTTACTACCTACAAGCTACAACCAAGAACCAAGTGTGGAATGAAAGATGGTGCACTGAATTTTGTTGAATACCTAACGAACGACCTAACCAAAACCATACAGATTTAGCATTATTGCCTTCTCTTTCTGTCTGCAGTTTTTTGATGGGGGGTTTGCCTTTTTTCGGTGCGCTGATTTGAAGAGAACACCAAAATGTGCATTTTTGTTGTTTTGAATGAATTCTCTTGTCATTTGAAAGAAGTAAGTGAACACGTGATCGGAGAGTAGATTTCGTGTTTTTTAACTTTGTACGTGGATAGTGGATTCGATGCACTGAACTTACGTGAACACCTTTGACTGATAGGTAGCTAAGTAGTTGCGAAATAAATAATGAGAAGACTTAGGTATTTTGGTAACATATGCAACATTGTGGTAACATTGGTAGGGTGTGCGGTGAACACTTGCGCACCTTCGAATAAACGTCACTGCTCGCGAGGAGGTAGATATTCGGCCCTAGCGAGGCATCCGTCGGAACGGAAAATTCTCCGCAACGCATACTCTGTCGGAGGCTCAAATCGAAATCGTAAACAAATTCCGCAACCAATTTCTGTCGGAGGATATCGGAACCTAGCTGTCAAAAATTAAATATTCCAAATACGTCGAAGCAAAAATCCTCCGAATCGTATAAAATCGGAGAATTTTCCGTTCCGACGGATACCTCGCTAGAACCGATTGAAAAATTGGGTGCGTTTTCATGTATGAAGTGGAGTGTCTTTATACTTTATTTTGTCTATGATAATATCCTTTGTTGTTCGGGATAGGATTCTACTAGCGAGCACAGCGATTGATAAGGAAAATTTACTTTTATGTGATGTCCATTATTTCTGTCTTTGCGGACGTTTTTAGGTCGGTATAAATGGGGGTGCATAATTATACATTATACATTACCTAAGTATGTATGTAAATCGTTAAGCCTAAGCCTTATTTTTCTAAAGACTTCTATGGCTTTTTTACCATTGAGTGTAGAAGTCTCAAAACTTTGGACAGTATAATGCTGAGACTTTTACTACTAAGTCACCTTTGGAAATACGCTGGACTTTGTTCTACCATGGCGTCTATGTCGTTCGACCTACCTACACCTTGATTTCAAGAATAGCGGTCTTTCCAAGCGTAGAAGATATGGGCATGAGCAATGGAAAAACCAAAACTTAAATATTGGGAGATAGGTGTTTCACTGACCAAACGATGCGGTTCTCCTCAGTTTACATGACACCTATTAACCTTGATTACTTCCGAAGCTATGGATCTTGCAGGCAATTATTGTATTGTTTCACGTGTTTTGTCCGTCCGAACGTTTAGCTTACCATTTCTTTTATTCTTCCTCACCGCAAATATACGCTAACGGCTACATCCAGAGAGGCACTCTGGTGATTGAAATCTAATACCGTTTCAGACTTGAAAGATGCGTTTGGAAACTCACTCCCTACAGTTTAATAACTGAATGTTGCATATATCTAACTAAATTGGTCTTCCTAATTATTATATTTCTTCAGCATCTGCCACTAATTCTAAATCATTAGATTAGAAGAGAAATTTCAGCATTGATCCAACAGTCTCATCCTTGTCTTAAGAGAACTTCTGCACTGAAACAATAGCAGGTCTTCAAACCAATTCATTTTATTTAATCCAACTACTGACCTCGATATGGTCGGTGTCATGCTTTAAATTTTTGATTTAATATTTAGAAACAAAAAAAAAAATTTTACATTTCGTTCCGCTAGATTTCAAGAATTGTTCAAAGGAATTTCAAGAAAGAAAGAGGTAAAAAACTAAACTATTATTTTATAAAGTTTGTTTGCAAATCTGTTCTTCACTAGTTACATCTTACATAAATATCTTTGGTGTTTTGACTGATTTGTGCTGTTCCTGTGTCGCTTACCATTGCAACAAAAAATACTCTTCTGATAATTCTCCAAGTGCAATACATATACTTTTTAATACAAGAAATCTGGCATCAGCCAAAGATTGATTTTTGGCAATTCACAGAACTATGTAATAACTGAGTCTCCGAGTAAAACTTGTGTTTTAAAAAGGGATTATATGTAGTATACACAGCGTAAACGAATTTTTATTTCATAAGTTAACATAATAAACTTTTTATTTGGTTGTTGCCAACAAAACAAATGTAAAACATATCATCGCTTCTCAAAAGCTAACTTGTGGGCAAATTTAAATAGTCATGTATTCTCAATTACTGAAATAGCCACAAATTTATCTGACCACATCCATATCCGTTGAATACAATAGTAATGAAGGCAACCAAAAATCAATATACAAATACAGGCAAAACTAAATTAAAATTTCGAAATAACATGAACCACTATAGAGGACTACACATATCCTGGGAAGCAAAATATGAATTGCAAAAAAAAATAGAGTCACTTATTTCGAAATCTAAAATTCTGGCAAAAATATAGATAACAATAAAATCTCTCATCAAAATACAACGTGGGCCACAACGTCCGATCTAAAGTGCCTTCAAAATAATGTTGATTTTTTACGAAAAAAAAACTTATAAATTATTAATAAATTAATACAAAAAAAATGGGCCCTCTAAATAGACTTATCGCCCCCAAAAATGTATGACTATTTAAATATGTCCCGATGTACTTTCGCTTAGTTTAAAAAAGTATTGTTTCCAAAAATATGAACTAAAGTCAGTATTTGGTTATGGTGTATGCAAGTATGTATCTTAGAACAACATTTCTTACTTTAATTTTAAATTATACTTACCCGAAAACACAATTGCTCCTTACAAGAAGCAAATACTTAAAATAACATTTTGAAACAAAAAAGAATTACTTTTTTTTATTGAGAACAAGTTTTGACAAACCACTCATTTAAAAATCAAAACGAATCGGAATTAAATTTAGTATTTAGTGGAAAGAAATACAACCATACTATATTGTTTATAAAAATTTAAGAAAAATAATAATAAGATTAAATACAAAGTATATTTATGTACATTTAATTGTATATATATATACATACACTCTACGTTGAGCACCGATTGCTGAATATGGTTTCTTATGTGCGTAAAAGAAGAAAACTATCAAGGAAAATGCATCTGTGCGCGCACGGGAAAAAATATTTAATATCAGCAACTGACCCGGTGCTGATAAATGGGTGATCAGCTGGGGTGGGTTCCGAAAATTACGTTTGTGCCAATCTACAAACAAAATTATGAAAACAACATTTTAACACAAAGTATTTGAAAATAAGTAAAATTTTAATAAAATAATCGGCAAAAGAATCGCACGGACTCCAATATACTACTTAATATTTGTGTCAATTTATTTGGCATTAAATAAAAAACAAATAGTCACAGGCAGGTGTTCGTATTATTTATTCCGTTACTTTAGGTTACAAAAGCTTTTTTATTGCAATATCAAATTATTGGCACAAACATTAAGTCAAATAAATCACGTCTGTTGCCCACTTTAGGCATAGTAATAACGACATAATCGTAAGTTCAATGGAACCAATCCATGCATGGTGTTACTATGACTTGGTCCGTATCATACAACACTTTCTGCGCATACACATATATATAAATATATAAATGTACGTATATATTTATATATATAGCTAATAAGATGCGTGTATATGGACATATTTAGGATATAAGAAAAAATACTACGTATATATAACTATTACAATTATGAATATAACTATTATTATAAATTACACAAAAAATATCTAAATATGAATATATATATATGATAATATCAGTATGTCTGATGAGAAAAGTGGACTTTTGGAAGCAATATACTCGTACAATATTATTTTGAATTTATGTTTTTTGTTTGTTCTTTCCCTTCAAACACACAACACTTGTGGGTGTTGGCATTCCCAAAAAAAAAATCAAACACAATTTCAATAGTTGATGAATATATGAGTACTTAAAATCAAAATTAGTTTTTGGCTGACATGTGGAAAACCCAAAATATATTATCTACATTTTAGTTTGGCTGACACATTAAAGAATTGGTTGCTACATGATATAAAAAAATTCTTGGGAATTTTAACTAAATTTGCTAACTAAATTAAATTTAAACCCTCATTTGTGCACAAGGAAATTATCTACTTGTTGAATTTACAAAACGAAAAATGTTTTTAAGTATAGTACCTAACATTCAAATTCCTAAATCAAGAGTCTTTGACCAAATAAATATAAATTCCAATTTTTCGGCCAAATTTTGTACTCTTAAACTTTAGCATAAAAGAATGAAAATGTAACAAACCGTTTTTTTAATCTGCTTTATGTTTCAGCATGGGAAATGCAACAAAACTCTATATTTATCATATATTATGTAATTTATAACTACATTGTACATTTTGAAATGATATTTTGTTTAGGCTCTGGTTTTGTTTATGATATAAAATATATGCGTAGTAACATAAGTGTATCATTTTATTTCTTATAAAACATATTTTAACGGACATTAAATATTTGGGAAAAAAATTAAATATTTATTAAAGTATACTAAGAAAAATAAAGAAAAAAGTAAATAAAAGGAATAGCAAAAGGAGTAAATAAATAAATAAATTTTTAAACTCAACAAACAGATTATTTTACTGAAAATTACGTAAGATTTGAGATATATATTGTTTATTTTCATCTTAAGAAATAAAGTTTTAAATCGTAAAAAATGAAATAATCGTTTTATTTTAAGTCCCTTATTTACGGGGCGCTTAATTAAGTGCAGTAAGCTTATGCCAGAATGGTTTGCGATTAAATAAGCTAAAAGAAAAGTGTTATTCAGCTGAATTTAGGCGGTACCCAGTGATTTAGCTTTCTCACATCTGCTATAGTCTTGCGCATTGTGCAGCAATGGAACTGGCTCTACTGTTAGCTTGAGTTTTGGGGAAAATTCTGAGATTAATTCCATCGAAAAACAGAAACAAATATAAAACGCTTTACATCTTTCTTTTTTCTTTTCTCTTCTTGAAGTTCACTGATCAAAACGATTTCTGAAAAAGTCAACTGAACTTCAATTTGTAAACTTTTAGCAGTATTTTTTTGGAATTCGTCTTACAATAATTAAAAGTCGAAAAAACAGCATTCGATTACGGGACCCTGACCCTTCACCCTTGAGGATTATCTGCCTGAAATACTGGAGCATTATTGTCTTTTCCCCTTTCGAAAGAAAACACAGTTTTAGCTATCAATTCTTAACCTAATTGTTTTGCCAAACGGAAGTAGATACGGTTTAATAGGGTAATTCTTCGCCGCATCTCCACTAGGTTGTCACTCGTGGTGTTCATATTTACTCCAAGATAGACGAAATTCTTAGCTACCTCGAAATTGTTGCTATCAATAATGACGTTTCGTACTAGCCGGTAAACAGATGCTTATTTGGGTGTTGAACTGTTGATAGCATGTACTTATAGTCGGAGAGCGGAGAGGACGTCATTTTAGCAAAGCTAATAAATAATTTGTTAAACTTAAACTAATGATCACATAAATTAACGGCTGTCAGTTTTCTGACGGTGCATATATTCGGGAGGGGTCCTAAAGAGACAGCGACTCTGTCACATTATATTATTAGTTACGAAGCAGACCTCAGACGTAACAAATGTAGTAATTCCAAAAAAAAACACATTTCTGCTGGATCAACAAACCAAATCAGAAAGCGTTTTCTTATGTGCATCTTCTGTCACCTTTTTCCTGGGATCTCATTGCGTACGTTTTGAGTCCCCTCCAAAGAGAACATAAGTGTATGTTTCCTTTAAATATTTGTTAGTACTTCTCTCAGCCCGAAGCAAAATAGCAATCGTTCAATCGCAATCGTTCAGTCGTCAGTTGGACCTTGGACGAGTTATACGAAGCATAGTTTAATCGTCCAACACGACGTCGTCCAGATGAAACGATCATCGTCAAAACGATCGAACTGAACGACGTCGTTTTAGGTTTGCTTCGCGTTACATCATCGTAACATCGTTCAATCCAATCGTTCATCGTTCCCATTTTGAACAGTTTGAAGACTTATGTAAACACACTCTGACAGCAGAAAATGTATGGACATTTTTTTCCGTTGTAGAATTGGGTTGAAGAATTGGGTGAAATGGACCCAATTCTTCAACCTTAATGGTGAACTGTCAATGAACTAGAGGAAAAAATTGCAACAACATGCAAAAGTGTGGGAGGATGTTTACGGAAATCAATTATCATGAGAATTTTTATTGCTAATATTCGAGTTGTAAGAAAGGATTCAATGAATGCAATTTCATAACTGCATTTGGTTTCTGATTTCATTACTGTATGCCATTGTAAAACAAAATGCATTTGAAATTCTAAAAAAGATGTGTCAATTGTATCACAATTTTTTTTGTTGCAAAAAAATGCATTTTTTACCACTGCGATAAAAGTGAGTCCCCTCCAAAGAGAACATTAATGTATGTCTCCTTTAAATATTTGTTAATATTTCTCTCAGCCCGAATAAAACTGATAAAATGCACCAAAAACGATCAAACGATTGCAAAATAGCAATCGTTCAATCGGAATCGTTCAGTCGTTGAATTTGACAGTTGGACGAGTTATACGAAGCATAGTTCAATCGTCCAAAACGACGTCGTCCAGACGATCCAACTATTTTAGTGTTACACGAAGCAATACAATCGTCGAAACGACGTCGTCAGACGATCGTCGTCTTACGCGATTAGAGCCCAGGGCTCTCATCGCGTAATTCATGAAACGATCATCGTCAAAACGATCAAACTGAACGACGTCGTTGTAAGTTTGCTTCGCGTAACATCTTCGTAGCATCGTTCAATCGAATCGTTCATCGTTCCCATTTTGAACAGTTTGAAGACTACTGTAAACATACTCTGACAGCCGAAAATGTATGGACATTTTTTCCGTTGTAGAATTAGGTTGAAGAATTGGGTGGAAGTGAAAAACCATAGACAAGATGGCGCTGTCCATGACAACCATTCGTGGAAAATATGCATACCTAAGTGTGGAAGGATGTTAACGGAAATCAAACATCATGAAACATCACATGAGAATTTGTATTCTTAATATTGAAGTTGTAAAAAAGGATTCAATGAATGCAATTTTATAACTAAATTTCGTTTCTGATTGCATTACTGCATGCTATTATAAAACAAAATTCATTTGAAATTCTAAAAAAGTTGTACCCCTTTTTTTTTGTTGCAAAAAATGCGTTTTTTATGATTCCGACAAAATTGAGTCCCCTCCAAAGAGAACATAAGTGTATGTTTCCCTTAAATATTTGTTAATATTTCTCTCGGCCCGAATCAAACTGAGAAAATGCACCAAAAACGATCAAACGATTGCAAAATAGCAATCGTTCAATCGCAATCGTTCAGTTGTCGAATTTGACAGTTGCACGAGTTATACGAAGCATAGTTCAATCGTCCAAAACGACGTCGTCCAGACGATCCAACTATTTTAGTGTTACACGAAGAAATACAATCGTCGAAACGACATCGTCAGACGATCGTCGTCTTACGCGATTAGAGCCCAGGTTAATATGTTCAAGTGTGTGTGTGCGGCAAATTTACTTTAACATGCCACATATGCTTTCCCATTTATAAACATTGAAAAGTTTGTAGGCAGTTTCATTTAAGTTGCCAGAGCTGACCGTCTATTTAATACTTAAGCAATGTTCCGACGATTGCCAGATATGAGAATATTGTCAGATATGCCATTGAAAAATTTGTCCCAAATGTCTTACAACTGTGTGAACTTACAATTCTATCTAACAATATTTGCAGAAAAGTCATTGCCAGATAATTGTCGGACTGCCACATACAATTTTATCATTGTCAGACCATTGGTAATTGACATTTGCAGACTCATTTGCTATTGTCAGATGCGCTGTGCTTATTTGATTGAAATAAACGATGTTTCCGTGCTCATTTCTTTACATTTTTCTGTAGATTGGTGAAAAATTAATAAATTAATTAATTTCGAATACGTGGACGAAGATGATTTTCATATTTGAACGAACAAAACGAAGTTTCGGTGCAGTTGTCTTTAAGTATTCTGTAAATTTGTGCAAAATGTATGAACTAATTTATTTCGAATATGTGGACTTACTTTTGAATAAATGTCTAGTCCCTCCTGCTTTCGGCGGGCCACCCAATCCTTCGTCCAAACACGCCGAAGTTTGTGTAGTAATTAAGGCTGGGTGTCCCACAGCTATGAACTCCGAGCTCGTGTTTACATGTATTAGTGCACAGAATTTCAAATAGCCGAGCACACTCTCCCCCATGAGGATCACAATTGTGACTACAGAGTCTGCAAAGTGAGAACTCGCTCAACGAACACTAAATAAAAATAATACAAATTTCGCTGCACTACGAATCAAAGCAAATCAAAATAAAAAACAACAAAAAGGACAAGCTAGCTGTTTAGGGCGACTATAGATGTGTGGCAAACTCTGTATGTATAGACTGAAACCGATTATATGTGTGATATCAATTTGCCTAGGAATAACGTACATACAATCCCAAATTCTCAAATCCAATCACAAATAAAAATAATATTATATCCATATATACATACATCTATTATTCATTTTTCGTTCATTGGGTTAGGATTTTGACTCATTATATAGAATCGGTTTGTACAAAATTCTAGCCTAAGGGTTTGCAAGATCTCTCTTACCGTTTATAGAGGATTTTTTCATAAGTCATCATACAAATAAAATTGGTGTAGTTCTGTTCGACTTAGAATGAATTTGACTACATGTCTTTGAATGCAAAAATCTTAAAAACTGCTGAATACATTCTGGTGCTTTATTCACATGCCTATAGACGATACCTAGGCCTACAATTTCCACTTTGTTTCAACTCTATATCTCTATAAATTCCAGAGAAAATTGAACAAGAGTAATTTATTTTTTCGTTTTCTGTCGGTTTTTCCTTTGCAACGCTTTGCGTTCGAAAACACTGCGAGCATTTAAATATAGTAAACGCCAGCTTAAAGGGGACATATACAGGTACAACATAGGATATCCATTAACTCGATATCTTAAAAGGTTTTTTAATAAATAGACAAAATTTGAAACATTTCTACTATTTTTACCTGGGTGAGTGGATATGCACTTCATTCTCAAATCAAACATACTAAACGCGCAATATATTTAGGTGCATCTCTTTTAACTTAAACTAGGGTAAAATAGCCTATTGTTGGCACCCCACCATGAGCCAGTTACTGGCACAAAGTACACTGCCCATCATTGGAAAATTGAGAATTGAGACACTGCTTGCCTGTTTTTTTTTCATTATTTTATACCACAATATAAAGGTGCCAATAATAGGACTGAGGAATGCCAATTAATGGAACGAAGTGCAGATAATGTTACTGTATTTTTCTGTATGTTTTTAAAGAAATTTTATTATTTGTTTATGTTTTTTATTAACAAGTATCTTAATAAAGGTAAATGAATTATGTACTTTAATGTTATTTGAATGTTTTGTTTTATATTTACACACACATAAAAACTCAAGTTTTCTTAAGGTGCCAATGATTGGGTGCTTTACCCTATTTCCTATTTCACTCATGCATTCATAAATCCTGTGGTGTCCATATAACCCGATTCCCACCGACTTCCCATTTATAATTTCCACCATTCAACACCATCTAACAAAAACTAAATATCCACAAAAGCCTACCTACCAAATAAATTTAATATTCACAAAAAAGTGCACACACGTAACCCATCAACTAAATATTGTGGTTGTATCCATTTTCATCCATCATCGTCGTCTTCACGACAAAGCGAAGGTAGCCCCAAATTATGTCGCGTTATTAAAATCTCTCACTGTCACTGGACAGTTGATTTTGAGAGAACTTTTATTTGTATCTATTTTTTTCTTCCCTGAGGAGAGAAGAGTATACTGTGTTTGAGAACTCTTTGTTCAACCCGCTTGGTCATACGCAATCACACACACACACGCAACACAGTACAGCGGATGAGGTGCAGGTATGTAATGTGAGGTGTTTCGTGTGTGTCGAAGTCGATGCTTCAGCTCTTTTACACCGTCTTTGTTCTGCTCTCTTGACAAGTTTCTGTTTTATTTAATTTTATTTATCAATAAATCGCATTTCCTGGGTGTATTGGGTCATGGCTCATGGCTCATCTCATGGGTGTTGTGCAGGCCGGGGGGCGTGGGATCGAGAGATATAGCAGAAAGCAGATACGGTGTGAAATGTTTGCGGGATTAAGACAGACAGTGATTTAACATTTGAAGCGAATACCTGTTAACATAACGTTAATAAGAAGGAAGACGAATTATTTTAAACATTTGTAAGAAATATGTCTTATCTGCAAACTCAAGCATTAGGAGAAATGTGGTTGTGATAGAGTTCGGGAATAATAGCATTTAACAAAAATGGATACTATTGGTTAGTATTTATACCTTTATTGTTTAAAGGCGCTTAATTTGATTGTTTGATTAATAAAATTATATAGAGGAGATATTTTACGAAGTTGAAGTATTATTATATTTCATAAACATTTAAAGCACAAGCACATGCACTTATTCATAAAAAAAACACTAAGCACATTGTAACGAATAATCAAAGGAACCACATTTTGCACGGGCGAAGCCGGGCGGGTACAGCATAATAAAGTTATTTTGAAACTTTTCCCGTAAAAGATCAATGGTCTCGTTGCTTGTGTGGCACGTAGCACCGTCTTGTTGAAAGTAAACGTTGTCCAGATCAATACCATGCAAAATACGGTGTAATGACGTTTGTGGAATGCCCAATTCCAAAGAACGACGAGGAATGGACAAATCTGGGTTTTCTTCAACACTTTAGGCTACATTAGCAATATTCTCAGTTGTTCTTCAGCGACGTTCTTCACATCACTAACTTGTCCCAACAGCTCGAATTTTTCCACCAATTTCTGTTGCGGTCCGGCAAGGTGCTTCAAGACGACCCAAAAATGCTTTAGTTTTGGAAACTGTGACTGCAAAATGTTCACCATTTTTGTAGTGAATTTTGATAATTTCAATGAGTTTTTGAAGCGTGTATCGTTCTATTTTTATTAATGGTGTAGTTTCTACTTATCAAATGTCAAAAATTAACAGCTTCAAAAGTGACAGCTATTGAAATAGCGGGCTATTCAAAATAACACCTCTTATTGGAAAACCATTTACTTTTTAGCTCACCAAATCTGTCTACACCAGAGATCATTATTGGTGGTGGTAAAGGCATTTCAAGCTAGTGACTGTCTTTTCAGTCCTTTTATCTTTCGTCTTAGCTTGCAAATTTGCATATTTTGGCGAAGTCACATTGTCAAAAACTCTGGCAGATTTTTCAGGACTTTCTTCTACCTTTAATTCGTTGGCCTTTTGCTTTGAGTCAGATGTCTTTCTGTATCAAGTGCAAGCTCCTCTTCATCAGTGAGGTATTTTATTTTTGTTTATCTTGCTGAATTGATTGGAAAGGTTGGGCAGTACTGTCCAAAAGGCTAACCTTCTTTTCCAGGTCTTTTATCTTCTTTTGCAAGCTTAAGACAATTTCCTCAAGATTTTTCCTTGCTTTAAGTTCAGCTTGCCATTCAGTGTAGTAGCTGCTTACTTTTAATTTCGCTTATGAATCTGTTTTACGTTCACCTTCAGCTTTATTGGGTTGGTATTAATTAAAAAAATGTATGAATTAAAAAAAAATTGTTAGCAGGACAACTTATATGTATGCCCGGCAAATATCAGGGTACAAGTCAGTAAACATGATTATTTGCAGTTTTTAAATTAAGAAAATAAATGTATTTTCATTGATTGTATCTATTGGATATTTTTTTTATTAAAGTGAAGCGAAAACTGAATTGAAATAAATAATTTGCCAAAGTTGAGAGAACATTTTTTTGGTCAGCTATAGTACATTTTTGTTATACCTCATCCAGAAGACAAATGCGATGAATCGAAATTTTAAATACAATTTGGTCAGCCATCATAATTTTTAAAAAATATTTACCATAGTTGATTGTTCAATGCTATGAAAGTTTTATTTATCATATTGGAAGTTAGCCTTTCAAATAAGTAATGAATAATGAAAAGGAACATAAAAGAAAAGGCCAAATTCAATGCATGGGACAAAAAACCCTCTTATGAAAACGATTCATATTCTCGGCTGACGGAATTGTCTCTAAATGTTATTTCTTTAATAACGTCTGTTTGAAATCCTGAATTCTTTCAAAGTTTCTAATAAATTTAATTACTTTTTTGTTTCCATTATTTCATTATCTCATGTAAAGATTATAACTAAAAAATCATACCCGCTGAGAATTGTCACTATTGTTGCCCTATATGAATATTCTTAATCGATCGTTTTTCTGTCGAAAATCGCCAGCAAAATGATTTTTTCGCCAAAACAAGAAACGGCGACAATAGTTGTTGAAAAAATGTCTTATTTTATTTCCACGAATATTTCGAAATATATTCATTTATGTATAACTAGCGGACCCGACGAACTTCGTCTCGCCCCAATTTAACGCCTTCAGATAAACTCCACAGTGATAATAAAACACAGATAGTTAAAATTTCAATGTATGTAATTTATTTGAATCGATGCCAGTAGAGAGCGGTATGATAAACAATGATTTTCGATTTGTTTTCCGGGGCAAAAACAAACAACGAAGACAGTTTGCCAACACGCGAACTACGTCGCCTGTTCGCTGACCGTGCGAAAAACAGGGGAATTCGAGATTTTTCCCACAGACTTCCAACTATTGGCCTTGCGATTTATTGATTTTCATAGCAAAAGTCAATCGAACGGGAAACTGAATTCGCTTGAACCGGAATGGAAGATCAGTTGGAATGATTATGATGATCGTCGCTTGAATCAAATTGTTCATCAGTTGCACAATTTCGGATAATTTAGATTCCGCAACATACCTAATTATAATCGATCCCACCTTCAGCTGTAAATTATGCGGCGGATTTCCTGGCACATCAAGCAAGTTCAAAAATACCGTCGGATAGTTGGTCGCTTTATCCTCGTCCGTCACGCGGTCAACGATTTGTACGAATGCAATTCTCCAACGATTTGACTTTGAATAATCAAACTCAAGCTGTCGACGACCTTATTCTTCGCTCAATCCTTTTGAAAAATCAACAAAATTTGGCCATTGCTAAGTGCCAGTAGTTGTTGTCTGGAGAATTCAGCAGCTGATTGGTCGTTCTTTAATGCGGCGCTTATATTCGTGGTCAATTTCAACTTCTTGATATGGCTCCACAAAAAAAGATGATTTCAGGCATGTATTGAGTTCATCGGCGGCAGTAGATTTCGGGATGACGGGAAGCGTTTGACGAAAATCTTCGGAGAGCAATATCATAGCCCCACCAAATCGTCTCGAATAACCTCGTAAATATTTAATTGTTCGGTCGCTGTCGCTGAATTCTTGGTCATTGTGCACGTTGGCTTCCAACAATGTAGCAGCAATGCCAGAAAATGCAACAGCCAACGCAATTTGAGATCTTGACCGAATTATTGCCAGAATCAACGAAATGACGAATGTCTTTCCTGTCCCACCGGGAGCATCGAGAAAGTACATGCCTCCCGTTTCATCGACAACAACTCTCATCAGCGAATCGTACACACTCTTCTGCTCGGCATTCAACAGCGGCACATTTGTTTGGACTCTTTCGATCGAAGATAATCTATCGAAGATATCTAAAATCGAAGATATCTACCAAATAAAAACCATATTAAATATTGTGGTAAAAATCGAGCCCATGCGCAGAAATTTGAAAATAATTCCGCAGTGCAAACGTTGCCAAGAATTTAATCACACGCAAATGTATTGCAAAAAAGAGCCGCGATGTGTAAAATGCGCCGGAAGTCACTTCTCCCAAGACTGTGGAGCAAATAAGCAATCTTCCGCTACGTGTGCTAATTGTAAGGGAAAGCACCCGGCAAATTATAGAGGTTGTGAAGTAGCTAAGGAGTTGCAAAAACGGAGAGATGCGCTCTTTAAGCCTCAAAGGCAAAATAGAAAAATAAAACCTCTAACCAAAACAAAACGTAAGACCGCCATGGAGGAAGTAGACAAAATAAAACCTCCGGTTCAAGAGCGCAAAAATGTCACAGAAAGAAAGACAATAGAAAAGCCCGCGACCTCTGTTGTCAAAAGAAACGCTTCCGAAAAGTTACCACTTGGAAAGCCGTCGAATAGTGCCCCTTTATCAGCCAGAGTGCAGACCTACGCTCAGGCAGCGGCAGTGCAATGAGCGAAAAACGTCGAAACTTCACAGGACCCTGTTTCTCATGTTTTCTCGGTTATTCTCGAGAAACTTGAGGAACAAAGTAAAATAAATAAAATTATTCTCGATAGGTTAGTCAAGCTCGAAAATAATTCACTAAAAACGCGTACTTCAAATACAAGATGAATGAAAAACCAATGTTAAAAATATGCACTTGGAATGCAAATGGACTTTTGCAAAAACTCGACGAATTGGAGTTATTCATACGTGAGAAAGATCTTGACATCTGCTTGATTACTGAAACTCACGTGAAAAAGGGATCGAATTTAAAAATAAGAGGCTATAATGATTTCCACGCTTGTCACCCTTCGGGAAACGCGAGAGGTGGATCATCATTGTTCATTAAAGAATGCATTGAACAATACGAAGACCTGAAGATAGAATTCGAAACTGCACGATTAATAAAATATAGTCAGCGCACTCTTAGAATTTTATCTGTCTACTGTCCACCGCGTTCCGCGCTGGATAAAAGTGATACATCTCGCGAAAAGGTAGAATGCTCTTTGGGGCAGGTATGGAGTATAGTTGCGACTTCCACTCGACGGGAAAACCGACCTACTGGCCAACTGATACTTCAAAAACACCTGATCTGATCGATTTTTTCATCGTGAAAGGAATATCTACCAACCACATTAAAGTTGAAGAGAGCTTTGATCTGTCATCTGATCATTCACCGGTTATTCTAACATTGAGCGTAAAACTAGTCAATAACCTAGAGCCAGCGAGATTAACTGGTATAACAACTAACTGGGAAGGCTTTAGGAACGAAATTGAAGACAATACTGAACTGAGCGTCCCTCTTACGAAACCCTATGAACTTGAGGTTGAAGTTGACCGTTTCGTTGAGATCGTAGAGCTTGCATCCTGGAATAATACGCCTAATCAAAGGAAAACGCCGGCCAAAAACGGTTTACGATATCCTTCTGAAATAAAAGAATTGGTTAACGAAAAAAGGAAGGCACATAAAAAATGGCAACAGAGTCGCGCTACGCAACATAAAGCACATTTGAATTATTTGTGCAATTTGTTGAAGACAACTATTAAGGATTTTAAAAGTCGTGCGATAGGTTCTTACCTTGAGAGTTTAACAGCGAAAAAACATTCCAATTATTCACTTTGGAAAACTATAAAAGGCACCAAGAGACCAATAAGAATAAATCAAAATGAATGGGCGAGGGAAGATAAGGAAAAAGCGGACATTTTTGTCGCCCATCTAGAAGAAACCTTTAAGCCATACGATGGTCAAGCGGTTAACGACAATATTAATAGGACAGAAATGATATCTGATGATCTAAACCTTACAAGTGCAACGCTAAGGAAACTAAAACGTGAAATCGAATCTCTAAAACCCAAGAAAGCTCCTGGTTATGATTTGATATCTGGAGAAGTTCTCAAAGTTCTACCAAGAAATCATTAATTAAGCTTCTTCATATCATAAATGCTGCGTCAGACTAAAACAAGTACCGAGCCAACGGAAAGTTTCGGAGGTCATAATGGTTTTAAAACCAGGAAAACCGCCAAATAAAGTAAAATCGTATAGACCAATTTCCCTTCTTCCAGTCATATCCAAAGTTTTAGAGAGAATATTGCTAAGGCACCTACAACCGGCTATAGAAAACAATAACCTTATCCCTGACCACCAGTTTGGGTTCAGAACCAAGCATTCGCCGGTTGACCAAGTGCATAGAATCACTGACGTAATCGAGAAGGCATTTGAAGAAAAAAAGATGTGCTCAAGCATATTCCTTGACGTCTCACAAGCCTTTGACAAGGTGTGGCACGACAGTTTAAAACTTAAATTAAGACAAATTCTCCCCGTACCCATGTATGATATTTTAGAAGCATATCTCGAGAATAGACTCTTCCGTGTTAGAAATGGAAACGAATACTCGGAGCATAAAGAAATTTCGGCCGGCGTACCGCAAGGGAGCGTCCTTGGGCCGCTTCTCTATCTGTTATATACTCGCGATATACCAAGAGAAGATGGCACTACCCTTGCTACGTTCGCTGACGACACCGCTATCCTATTAGTGGGTAGGTACTACAATCGAAGAAACGACTTCGAAACTGCAAATCGCACTGAATAAGGTAAACGCATGGACGAGGGACTGGCGGATTGCCCTCAACGAAACTAAATCTATCCACGTGAATTTCACGTATAAGAAAACGAATGACTTGCCAATTTTTCTAATCTTGGCCCGAATACCCTTTGCAAACGAGGCCAAATACCTGGGAATGACACTCGACGCAAAGCTGAAATGGAATTCTCACTTGAAAATGAAACGTAAAGAACTAGATACAAAATATAGAGAAATGTACTGGTTACTCGGAAAACATTCCCAACTCAGTACCGAGAACAAACTGTTTTTATACAAGCAAGTGCTAAAGCCGGTGTGGACCTACGGCATACAACTTTGGGGTTGTACCAAGAAAATGAATGCAAATATTTTACAAACTTTTCAAAATAAAGTGCTTAGAGAAATTGTACCAGCACCATGGTACATAAGAAACGACGATATCCACAGGGATCTCGGAATTCCAACAGTCGAAGCTGAAACCAGAAGCTTCGCGAGAAAGCATAGAAGCCGACTAATCGGACATATCAACAATACAGTTCGACAAATTTTGGATGAGAGAAATTTATTGCGCCGACTACAAAGAACGAAACCGCTCGACTTGGCAAGATAAAATTAACCGCGTATAAATTGCGGAACATGCAGGGAAGTAACCTGCCAAAAGTTATTATTTCGTGATAGAAAAATTGCTTGATAAGTTTTATCTTAGTTGCAGTATCTAACATTCTATCGAAGGGTGGTGTTTTTAGTCAGTAAAAATCTGACACTACTATGAGCACGCGCTTGCTATTCTCATAGTGTCTTTGGAAGATTTTTACCTACCCTCGGAAAAAAAAAATTTGTATTCAGTGGGGATACAGTTGGAGCTGTGCGACGTTCTACACGAGTTCCTAAGCCAACAAGATTCGAGAACTACGTAACGTTTGTCAACAAAGGATCTGAAGATGATGACCCAAATACGTTATATGAAGCGATTTCTGAATCGAGGAAGAGTACGATTCACTTGTACAAAATCAAACACGGGATGTGGTTGATCTTCCAGTTGGCAAAAAAGGACTGAATACGAAGTGGGTATTTAAGAGCAAGAGAGATATGAGCGGTGAAGTTGTTCGATACAAGGCGCGATTGGTTGCAAAAGGTTGCGCTCAGCGGAAATGAGTCGATTTTGATGAGGTGTATTCTCCGGTCATAAGGTTAGTTCTTTGCGATATCTGCTGTCGCTTGCAACGAAGATGGATTTATACATCGACCAAATGGATGCAATAACAGCATTTTTGCAGGGTGAGTTTTCTCAAGATATTTTTGTTGTTAGACCCAAAATTTTAAACATTGCTAATAACAAAGTCTTAAAGCTAAGAAAATCCTTTGAATGTATTTTTTGTATGGGCGGTGCCACACCCCTTTGTCCAATTTTGACCAATCTTCACAGGAATACTTCAGGGTCAATGCCTAAGATTGTGTGTAAATTTGAACTCAATCGATTAGGTGGTTTTCGAAATATAAGATTTTGAATGTATTTTTTTATGGGCGGTGCCACGCCCCTTTGTCCAATTTTGACCAATCTCCACAGGAATACTCCTGCACCAATACCTAAGATTGTGTGTAAATTTGAACTCTATCGATTCGATGGCTTTCGAAATATAAGATTTTGCATGCATTTTTGTATGGGCGTTACCACGCCCCTATAACTCATGAACCAATACACCAACAAAGACCGTATATGCCTACAAACCATGGTATTAACGAGACATTGCCGACAAACACAATTCAACTTATTTTTTTATATATAGATAGATAGATTTGAAACATAGTGGAGATTGTAGGCCTAGATATCCTGTGAAAAATGCAGAATATATTCAGCAGTTTTAAAGATTTTTGTGTTCAAAGACATGCAGTCAAATTCAATCAAAGTCGAACAGAACTACACCAATTTTATTTATATGATGATGATGAATTGCACAGTTGATTGTAGAAAGATTCATTCAGACTTTTTTTTTTTGTTGGAGTTTGCTACTATCCGATGGAGCACTCAGACACAACTACTGGTCCATTGTACTGCCAAAACAGACACCTTACATTGCTGTACTTAGTTTGCCCGTCTTTTGAAGAAAGATGAGAAGGAGCTTCAGTGATGAAGAGCTTAGATGTTCGGCACTCACCACGTCAGCCCCAAAGATCCGCCACCTGATGCGAGCAAAGGCAGGACAACTACAGAAGAAGTGTTCCGCTGTATCGTCATCCTCTCCACAAGCAGGGCAGATGGTGGTGTCGCTCAAGCCCAACACATTTAAGTGTTTGGCAAAAGCTTGGTGGCCCGAAAGGACACCCACAAGCAGTCTACAGTCGATTCTCCTGAGAGACAGAAGAAAAGATGCTGACCTTTTGCAGATGTCCGGTCGCAGTCGTTTGGTCTGTCTGCATACAGCACAGTCACGCCACCGACACCCGTGTTCATGAGAAACCCAAGTATCAATGGATGACCTTACCGCAGATGCTGGCAGACCCAACGCAGGTTCAGGCCCTGAGAGAGCTTCTTCGGAACCCAGCCTGGCAAGCTCATCAGCGATCTCGTTACCCTGGATACCAGTGTGACCTGGGACCCAGACAAGTTTCACTGTGTTTAGCCTACCGACCAAGTTTAGAGAAAGCTTGAGTTCAAGCACTAACTTGGACGAGGTAAGAGGGTTGAGCAGCGCTTTTAGTGCAGATTGGCTATCACTGCAAACGCAAATGCTTCTAGCTCTCCACCTGTTTGTCACAATATAGTGCATAGCCATAAGGATAGCGAAAATCTCCGCTTGGAAGACAGACGCATGGTTCCCTAAGGGGTAGTGTAGTCTAACGCTTTCGCTTTCCACGAAGACTCCCGAACCTGACCCCTGTCCGGTTCTGGAGCCATCCGTGAAAACACGATGGCATTCTTTCCCTGGCTCAGAGTCTGGCCGAAGCCATTCCGTTGCCTAAGGAAAGTAGACGTGATAGTTTTGTCGCAGTAGGATTTCTGGTGTCATTGCGTCAGACGGCATATCCATAAGACAGGGGTCAAAAGATTATTCTCGCACAAGTTCATCAAAATTCCAATGCGCGTGGTACCAAAAGCCGCCTCTTTTTAACCGAGAGATGGATTTCAGCGTACACCCCATGATAAAAATATCAAGGGGGGGAGGTTCATCATAGCATCTAGAGCAGAGCCCGGAGTACTGGGGAAAGCCCCTGTGCAGCCTAGACAAACCGTTCTTTGAAGTTTGGCAAAAGAGGCAGTAACACGTAAATTCAGACCTTAATAATCTACTAAACTGGTGCACACCAAATTGCTTAATGTTAAACGAACAAAAATGTATGGCTATTTCCTTTTCAAGATCACAGACGTATTATTATCACGACTATTATCTTGAAATGATGTGCTTAAATAGAGTTAGAGAAATCAAGAATTTTGGTGCCATTATTGATATTAAGCTAACCTACGTTCCTCATGTTGAATATATAATCGCTAAGGCTAACTCACTTGTTGCCTTTATTAAAAGGAATTCGCGAGATTTTACTGATTCACATACTCTTTTATCTTTATTCATAACCCTGGTTAGATCGATCCTTGAATATGCCGATATTATATTCATTCAGATCGTATTGAGAGGGTCCAGAGTCGTTTCACTAAATTTATATTCTTTAAAATGCGTTGAAACTTTGAACTTTCCTATAGGTAGTGCGCGATGCAAATCACTTGGTATATTGAAAATTAAGGTAAGAAGGTATGCTCACGATAATATATTCGTTAAAGATGCCCTGCCCTGTTGTCTAGAGTGATTTTTTATGCACCAGAAAGACGTCTTAATTCGAGAGATTCCAAAAGTCCAGGTCCTAGTTGATATTTTCAGTTTGTTATACTCATTATTCCATCTGACTTCCCCCCACCAATGGAAAAGGTCAGCTACATAAATAAATTGAGATAAATAAAAATTCGTCCCAAGTTGTTGGGCTAAGAAAATATTTTTTTTATTCCGTGTCACGCTCGGCACGTGAGAGATATTTAAGTAAGTCCACTATTGTTGGGTCACTTTTCTCGTCTACCACTATCAATCTCACCGAGAGAGACCAGAAATTTGAAGTCCCTCTTTTATTTCAAACTAAAAAGAAGAACCAATCAATTAACCATAGCTACTTTCGTGCAACTACATTAACATACACCTCTTTTCTCTACCAAAGAACTCGAAAACTTAAGACAGATCTGACTACATTCGCAATATTTTACGAGCAAGGTAAAACTATAAAACATGACTACTCCTTCCATCAATACATGTAGCCGAAGCTCTTGCCATCCTAAAATATACGAAAAAAATCCGGCCCGAAGTCGAAGTTACAAAGCAGTAAGGAAAGTTGGGAGGCGGAAGGAGACTTCAATTAACTTGGAGTTCGCAGCTGGAAACAGTTAGCACTAACCGCTTCAGATCCAGGCTGTAGCGCCGCCCCTTTGGATTATTTAAACTTAAGCTCCGGTTTGCGGGAGTTTTTTTTTTGTAACGAATGAATGCAATCTTAAGATGTAAGATAACATAAGACGCCTTTTTCAGCACACTAACCACTGAACTTGTACTTGAACGTATGTAATTCGAAATATTATCCAAAGGCCCAATATTGCTTAACATTGCAATCTATAACAAAATTAAAAATGTAAGCTTTTTAAATCACAACTATTCGCAAGTCAGGAAGTAAATCAATCAATTTCTAGCGAATGCAAAAAAAAACTAGTCCATTTAGCTGCTGGCTTTCATTTTGTAAATATTTATTTAGAATTATGATGCAATTTCGTTTTTATAAATTATGTATATTTATAAAAGAATTACATGTCAGCAATAAACTACTCTAATTTGGAGAAAGATTTTTCTCGCTGGTCTCTGCAAATATGCCCTTTGACAAAGGCATGGTATTTAAGGGCTTTATAAAACAAATTAAAAGAAATCGTGTAAAGGAGGCCTATAGTCAACTAGGAATTAGCTATAGGAATAAATCAGGAAGTTAAACGATTTTTAACAGCAGCTCTACTCTTAAATGGAGGTAGCCCATATAATATTTACCTTGGAGAATGTCCTCATGCCTCCAACTACAGGATTAACCTTATAACTGTGGTACAAATTTAAAATCGAGAACATTGCTTGGGATTTAAAGTGTATTTTGTGCCTTAAACAATATATTATTTATCAAATGTCATCAGCAAAATATAAATAAATAATTACGAGAATGTTTACGTTACAATTCAGATTTCTTAATAAGAAAATAAAAATGTCGACGTACGTACGCTACACAAATTGTTCGCTGTCAACTGGTAAAACTTGACTCTCTAAAAAAAATGTTTTAAGACTTTTGCAGAGCATTTGCGTACTTAAGAGGCCGCTGTGACACTGTCTTTGGCAGCAGCTTGGCGTTTTTTGACACCCCAATTATAAACTCGCGCCATATTAACTTCTGTGGTAGTTATTTGATCTCTAAAAATAAAATAATTATTTTTGCATTATCCATTCACATTTTATCATATCAGCTTACCTCAAAAAGTCTTGATCGTGTTCTACACTCTTAAGATTGGCAACAGCCGAATTCATATTTTGTTTTAAGAGTTCCTCAGCTTCGTCGAGAGGATATTCCAACATAACGTTCGCACCAAGCCAAAGGCATACAGTTTCCGTTGGAGCTACTATAGTCTTAATGAATACTTGGTCACTAAGAAGAAATTGAGTTTCGCTGTCTTCAGTTTGTTTTCTTAAGACATTTATCATTTCCAGAGATCGCTGTAAATCGGGAATTTGTTGCTTAAGTTTTCTTCGACGTGCGTCCAAATTAAACGCCATGAATCTGTATTTGCCATGTTGCTCATCTAACCTCTGAAGAACCTTTTCGCAATTTTTCTCATTTTCTGGTTGTGCCATGAAGGAATCTATCTCATCCTGGGATAATCACAAATTGAGGTTATGAGTGTCCCTGAAGAATGTTTTAAACTTACTAAAAACACTGCCTCTGGAATACCAGCAAACGACTTTTGATTGTTAGGTAATTTGGGCATTTCTACGGCATCCATTATTCCAGTCATTGCTTTTTTTTTAATCTAATTGCGAATTTTCCGAAAATTTGTGAACAGAAGTTTGATTGCACCTCAATTACAAAAACGACAAGACGACTCACCCATATTTCTATATTCTATTTGACTCAACCGAATAAATCAGCCCATTCCAAACTTAGATTACCAATGCTGCCAAATAAAGCGTCAAATCGCTTTCTGACCAGTACTTTTTTTCAAGAAAAATTCCAAGATTTTTTGTTGACTTTTCGTGCTTTGAAAAAAATAGCAACAAAGAAGTTTTTAGGGAGGGTGCGTAGCAGCGTAGCAAATTGGAAATCGCGTAGTAATTTTACAACGATCGTAGCAAAGTGGCAGCGCTGTTTCTGACTTATCTTACGGCTGGTACGCTGTTCGAGTGAAATTAAATTTTCACTCCTCTCCAAAAAGTGCTGTGAAATTGAAAGTGAAATTTTCACGCCGAAATGTCAAAAATTTAATGCGACGGACAATAAAAGCCAAGCGAAATTGCTTAAAGGCTGGTACGCTGTTCAAGTGAAGTGAAATTTTCACTCCTCTCCAAGAAATTGCTGTGAAATTGAAAGTGAAATTTTCACGCCGAAATGTCAAAAATTTAATGCGACGGACAATAAAAACCAAGTGAAATAGCAAGCAACGCCCTCTACATATCACTTTTTGAACAATTATTTTTCACTTCAACACCGTACTGCCTGGTGAAATTTTCACTTGAAAAGTTCATTTTGACATTTCGCAGTGAAAAATTTGTATGAAAAATTTCATTTCACTCGAACAGCGTACCAGTCTTAAGTAACGCCCCCTACAAATCACTTTTTGAACAATTATTTTTCACTTCAACAGCGTACTGTCTGGTGAAATTTTTATGTGAAACGTTCATTTTGACATTTCGCAGTGAAAAATTTGTATGAAAAATTGGATTTCACTCGAACAGCGTACCAGCCTTTATGTTTAAGAGTTCTAGCCAAAGATAATGGAATACATAAGCTATAGCTGTGTTTCCTTCGTCCCCGTCACTGCTCACGGCTATAGGATAAGCAAAATAAAATAAAACCCTTGTTAAATACAACAAAGGCTTAACCTGGATAATTATCGGGGTTAACAGCTTCGCAGCGATAGAGAAAGGTATAGCCAATACAAATTTGCGTATGTTATCGATAACTTGTATGGATATTTCATATGACATTTGACATGCTGACAAAAATTAAAATTAAAAAATTCGAATTTGAAAAAAATTTCTTAGCAAGCCAACGAAAAAAGATAAATTACCAAGAAATGTAATATATGAAACAATACACAATATGTTATTGTGTTAACTTGATTCATTTTTTATTTGAATTGAAACTTTTTGGTACCTCTGCTTCGTTGGAATTTTCCATTAATAATATTTTATCAAATTAAAATTTTACTGTCAATGTCAATTTACTATCAGCTTGATGCGTTGCCAATTTACGTTTATATTCTTCGATGTTCGTTTTTTTCGGCAGACCAGAGATAAATGATTAAAAGAGATGGATATCTTTCGTACGTTTATCCCCCCAAAACCCATTTGTTTGCATTGTTGTTTTTGTAATTCCAATCCCTGTCTGTGAATACGTCCACTAAAAACCGACCAATCAAAATTCAGTGTGACCGGCCGAATTTAAAAAAAAAAACAGCATAATTTTGTATTCACCATATGGTGACACATTCTCTGAGATAGATCTGTTCGTAAGATATACGATATTTCAGTTAAAAAAAAAAAAAAATATTTTGGCGCGACAGGTCTATGGGACCCAAGGCCTAGCTTCTTACAATCATTCGTTTTGTGTGGGTTTTCAATTTTTGGGACGAATGGAAGGGATCTACAATTTTACGCCGAGTCCAAACGGCTGATTGAGAAGCTCATTCATGACAGTTTTATTCTCGGATGTTTGTCAGACGTTCACGAGAGGTGGCGCAGTGGAAAAAAATCTTAAGATGTAATTTGGTCCTCTCGGGATTCGAACCTGGAACCCCTCGCTTAGTAGCCCAACACACTTACTTTTACTTTTTAATTCATTTTTATTTGTATTCTTCATTAAACTCAAGCCTAGACAAAAACGATTAAATCTAATTTAAAACTAACATGGATCTTAATTCTAGCTTACTGGCTCCAAGCGAGCGCTCTAAACTTATCATTATGCTTAAAACTATTGCCTTTCGGCCTTAAACCTATCTATATTTAATTTCGTTTGTTTTTTGTTCTTCAAGAAACTTTTTATGAAAAAACTTGAAATCTTTATTATTTTGGATTTTCTTAAAAACTAGTTAAAACTACTTAAAACTACCTAATCTACTTAGCCTAAATTACCTATAATCAGGATGGTGAGCAATCTTAAGGATTGGTCACCATCCTGATCGCGTCCATGGGTGCCTGGCAGTCGCCAACTGGGTTCATCTGCGCCGCCGGGATTCGAGCGAGGCCATAGGCGTCGGTCAAGTCTCGGAGGCACTCATCATATTGACGAGCCCGGCCCCACCCAAAGACCCCCTAATCTAACCTAACTAACTTAAAACTAGCTTAAAACTAAGGAGGATGCTACATAAGTAGCGCACCGGCCCCGAAGAGCGTATCTACCCTCACCCCTTCCTCAAGCCACCAAAATTCGGCGAATTGCTTGGCTGTATCGATTATGTCCCGATCCGCTATTGCGGTGCTAAATCGGAGGAGCTCCTGAGCATTGGCGGCGTACCCGTCGTGGATGAGCCGCTTATTCCTCGCGCCGCGGTGGCTGTGGTAAATTACCGGCACACCATCTCTTGACCCTTTCAGGTCTGCATGAAGAAATGCCTCAGGCGGGACAAAGCCAGACCGTAGCGTACTCTCGTGGTACATTAAGTTGGGGTAGTAAGCCCCTGAGATCAGGCTATTATCGCTGGCCATCGCCCTTGCAATGTGCCTCCGAATCGCCTTAATTAGGAAATTGTCAATCCTATTCAGTCGAGCCCCATTGTATAGGGTCTTGTTGGGATAATAATGCATGTACTCAGATTCGGGAGTTCTATACAACCCTAGACAGGCCCTGAGACATTGCCTCTCAAACACCCGAATCTTTTCCATATAATACGGCGCTATATTGAACCACATGGGACAACCATAAGTGATGATCGGCCTTATAAGGGCCACGTAGCAAATGACCTTCACCCTGGCGTTAAGTTGACTGCTGCAAAACAGTCTCCTTGTCAGAGCGTAGGCCCTCTTAGCCCCAGCAAGACAAGCATCTATATGTTTGTCAAAATATAGATACTGGTCAAGCCGGATGCCAAGATACCTGACCACGTTTCTCACCGCCAATGGTCGCCCATGCTGTCCAATAATGGCCAATTTTCTCCAGTTTTTCTGGTATCCCTAGAGGCCCCCGCCAATGGAGTTCTGAACAGGATTGTTTCCGATTTTTGGAAATTGATTTTCAACTTCCAATCATCACAATACCTCTTAATTTGTTCGAAGTCACGCTGCAAAAGCACGTTGATGACCTCGATTTTAGGACCTGACCTGTACGCCACCAAATCGTCTGCGTACGCTATAGCATGTCTGAGGGAACCCACCAGATCGCTTGTGTAAATATTAAATAGGATCGGAGAATTCACCGCTCCCTGTTGTAAGCCGTTTTTAATTTCGAAGACCCTTCTCGAAGTCACGTTGCCAGATTTGACAACGAACTTCTTTCCCATAAGCATGTCATAAATCATATATAACAATGGCTTTTGGATGCCCAATCTGGTCAGCTTATAGAATAGCCCCTCCAACCATACGGTATCGAAGGCCTTCTCAAAGTCAACCAGGCAGGCACCCGTGCATTGGTTCTTGCTTTTATTCCACTGTATGTCGGAGACCAGTCTCGACGCGGCATGAATAGTGGCATGCCCAGCTCTAAAGCCAAACTGATTTTCCGGAATTATTTTGTTTTCTTCAACCCATCTTAAAAGAGATCTATAAACAACTTTTTCGAATACCTTGCTGACATTCGGGAGCAAACTAATTGACCGAAGATTAGCAGGGTTTGTCCTGTCCTTATCCTTTTTGGGGATAGGATGTACCACCGCTGTCTTCCACTGCACCGGATAATATGCATTATTCAGCGCATTGTTAAACAGCGTGGTGAATATGTCTATCGCCTCTAGTGGCAGGTGTCTTAATACGACGTTTGGGACACCGTCAACTCCCGCCGACTTTTTATTCTTAAGTGACTCAAAGATGCACCGTAGTTCATCTTTTCTCACAAACAGATGAGAATTTACATTTGTTCATTCGTTCAATACGTTCCATAATTCGAGATACATTGTTCTTTTTCTTTTGAATTCTGCTCTGCAAGACTTTTTAAATCAAAAAAGTTATAATCTATTTCTACGGTTAGTACCAATATGTAGAAAAACAAAGTAGGTATTGAGGTTTTGAAATAATAAATATTTATCAATAAAAACATTTCTTGCCGAATTATAGTACCTACCCTTGAAAGATTTCTACGTGATTAAAATGTTATCCATTTTGCATTTAAAATTTATACGCAATTGATTGGAATTGTATATAGATTTAATTTATACAGCCGGTTTGTGTTCAATTTTACACAAGAACACATTTTTAATTGGAATTTGCATTCTTTTTCGGAACTATATTTAGCATGCTTGATAAAAGGCAGTGTTAAAGGGTAAGAAACATATTAATTATATATTCACTGAAAGCAAATTAACTGTCAACCGTCATAATTCAAATTTTCCTAGTGAACATGCCCTAACCAGTTTTCCAGGGTATTTGAAAATTTTATGAATTTCGGTGGTGAATTCACCAACTGTCCGCCATCTTCCGAGTGAATGGGACGAAAGAAAGACAGCTATAGATATACAACTTTCCAGTGGGAAGGCAAGCTGTTTCCCAGAAAAATTCATGAAGTCACGCTTGCATGCTCATTTCTATGCTAGTGGAAGTTAGTTCGTAGAATTCACCCGGAAGATGGCGGAAAGTTGGAGAATTCACCACCGAAATTCATAATCAAGCATGGTTAATATAATTCCGAATAACAATGCAAATTCCATTTTTAGTAACAGAGTAATTAAAAAATTTTTCTTGTAAATTGAACATTAATTTATACAGCCGGCTCGTATAAATTAAAACGGTATACCATTCCATTCAATTTGCGTCAAAATTTTAAATTCAAAATGGATAACATTTTAGTTACGTTGTAATCTTTCAAGGCTACTATAATTCGGCAATAAATGTTTTTATTGCTAAATATTTATTATTTCTACATTTTGGTACTGCACGTAGAAATACATTATAACTTTTTTGATTTAAAAAGTCTTGCAGAGCAGAATTCAGAAGAAAAAGAGAATGTTATCTCGAATTATGAAATGTATTGAACGAATGAACAAATTAAAATACAGAAAAGCTTAGATAAATACAAAGGCTCGTAGAACAAGTAGTTTGCAATAATCTTCAACAAAAATAAGATAATTGTCATACAAGTAAATGTTATGTCCCTGGGACAAAAAAGACTATAATGTTCACAATTACAAATTACTTTATTCAAAGAGTAAATACGTTAAATATACATTAAAAGAAAGAAGGCAAGTGTTGTTCAGTTAAGTCAGAAAAAAAAGTAAAGTTGCGGGAGCCAAAATGTTAGCTTACGCAAGTCCAGGGTGGCAGTTGTGAGGACATCTAGTTGTCGGTTCACAAATGATGTTAGTTCGTTTACTCCAACACCTCCCTCACAAGAGATATCATAGTCCTTTATCCATGTCGGTGCACGTACAAGATGAAGTTACAAGTTCTGGTTCAGGAGTGTCGGTTGTTGAAGGAAACCCTAAGAATTCAGATGTTTCTGAAGTTGATCCGTTTGTAGCATCTTCGAAAACGTCTGCGTTATCTGGATCTGAATCCTCATTGACCATGTCTGCAGCGTCTTGTACCAATTCCGGTTGTTTATTTACCCGAAACATATCCATCCGTTCGAGGAATGCGTTTGATGAGTTTTCGTGGATGTCTAGAGAATATCGGGCCTTGATTTGATTCGTATGCGATCTTATAAGTTTTGTTTTATATCCGTCATTTATCAAGACATTATAGTTGACTGTTCCTTTACGCTCGATGATGGTACCTGGTACCCAGTGTTCTCACCGGCATTGAAATGTGTTTCTTTAGCACCATGGTGTTTGTTTTCCATTTCCTGTTTTTGAAATAGTGATTTCTTTTTGTTGTAATAAGTCCAACGAAGTTCTAATTTTTTGACCAAGGAATGCTTCTGCTGGTGATTTAAAGTCAAACACATTTCGATTCGGTGTAGAGCGATAAGTCTGTAGAAATGTTTCTAGATTCTGTTGACTTGTTCCTTTCTGCCTTAGCTTTTTTAAGGCTCGCTTTAGCGTATCTACAAAACGCTCTGCTTGACCGTTGGATTGTGGATTAAAAGGAGCAGTTCGCAAATGTTGAATACCTCGTGACTTCATGAAACTTTGAAAATCAGCACTGGTGAATTGAGTTCCATTATCAGAAACTAGTTGTTTACAATCACCATATCGAGAAAATAGCTCTGTCAATTTACTAATAATTGTGCTTGACATAATATTAGTTATTTGAAGAACCTCCAACCACTTTGAAAAAGAATCCACAATGACAAAATAATACATTCCGTCACAGGGACCTGCGATGTCGATGTGAATTCGCTCCATCGCTGATGTTGTAGTTGGCCATGACTGAAGAGTTGTTTTTACAGGAGACTTCGCTGCGCTGGCACAAGCATGACATTGACGAACGAAAGATGTTATATCGTTGTCGATCCCTGGCCAATAAACATGACATCTGGCAATAGTATTCATTTTGTCAATACCTGGATGTCCTCGATGAAGTTGTCACAGAATTTGTTTGGTTTGTTGTGATTAAATACTGGAAATATAGGGATGTACCAAATGGGGGAAACATCTTGTTGTAGTTCGTTTTCACACAATTTTCTGGCATACTGCTTCTGGACATACTCTTCTATTTGTGTATTCAGCATATCAATCAGTTGAGGATCTTTAGTCGCCCTCTTTTCAAGGCATAAAAATCGTCGCTCAGCCATCGGACGGCTATCGGGCATGTGTTTCGGTTCACATTTCCTCAATAATGGAACCACATAGTTGTTGCCTTCCTTGGTTGTGTTGTTTTGCATTAGTGTGATTGCTTTCACATCGTCGTGCGAGCGCAGTAATTTACTGTTCTTCACGACAGCTGATTCGCTTGCAATGAACTCCTTAAACAACGTATTTAATTCATCGTCTTTATCTTGTTGATAGTCACAGATGTAAAAGGTAAAACGTTGCTGTTGATTGAGTAACTGCATTGTATACGGCCCAAAGACTCTCCATCCCAATCGCGTTTTGGCAGCCACCGGTCGATGCTCTTTTCCTTCTCGTAATTTTAGGGGAATACTCAGTTTCCACTGGTCCAAACCGAGTAAGATACGGGGTCGTGCATTCGTATACGAATCAAACGGGATCTCGTTTAAATATTCGTATCGTTTTAGTAGTTCGGTCGCATTAATTGTCTGTTTTGGAAGATCGAGTGACCTAATGGTGCGTATGTTTGATAAGGTGTACCTTTTATTAGAACCGATTGACGATATCTGTAGGCTTACGATTTTGGAATTGTTGTACCTGCAACCGTCAACACCGCATTCTCTCACCTGATAGCAACGATTCCTCCCATGTTGTCGAAGACAAGTTCGGCAAAGCACGTGTCTCTTTACTGCTTCCCACTTATCATTTAAGTTCATCCTTATAAACCTTTGGCAGTGGTCAACCGTTTGACAGTCCGAAGGACAGAGTAGACATTTGTGCATATTTGAATCCTGACGATTCTGTGTCTAATGCACATTTAGAGATGCTCTTGATACTTTCGTTTCCCGGCTCGATTGTACGGAGCTCAACATATTAACTGGTGTAACCTCAGCGGCTGAACAAGCAATGTCTGTTATGAGGTCTTTAAACATTAAGCATCCATCGATTACAGCTAAACCTTCCTGTCTGGTAAAATAAGGATCAGTTTCCTTCGATATGGGTAATTTCCAGTCTGAGTTCATCATTTTTATGACTGACTGTAAGATTATACAATTGTTTGTTGCCTGCTGTATCATCTTGAATTTTACAGGAACCGCCTTGGCTGTGTCTAACAGCGTAGATGTAAAATCTTCTTCAAATCTGGTGCAAGCGATTACATAATCCTGGTCTGCAAATACAAACTGTTTTGTTGAAATGTATTTAATATCGAAATCATACATCATTAGTGTAAGTGCCCATCTCTGTAGCCTGTTGGCGATGAAAATTGGTATTCCTTTTCTACTACCAAAAATGGCTAAGAGAGGTTTATGATCAGTGAGAAGGAGAAACTTGCGACCAAAAATCATTCGGTGGAATTTCTTAACAGCGAATATGAGTGCGGCTGCTTCTTTCTCAATTTGACTATACCGTGTCTCAGCTGGAGTCAGAGATTTGGCCGCATGTGAGATGACTTTTTCTGTTCCATCTGGAAAAACATGAATGATGCATGCATCCCAACATTTGATGCATCTCATCTGCTGCGACTTTGATAGGCAATGCTGGATTGTAATGAGTGAGCATGAGATCTGAAGCAAGAAGGGATTTGAATTCGGAAAATGACTTTTGACACGCCTCGGACCATTCAAATTTGATGTTGTGCTTTTTGTCTTTTATACTGAGAGGCACAACTCTCAGTTGGGTCTTACCTTGATGGTGTTATTTTGTATGTCCGTCCAAATCAATAAAACACCGAACAACGAAATTTTGCACTTTTTAGTTTATTGTTTTATTATTATAACTTATAAATTACAATCTTATTCTAATTTACTTATTTTAACTTATTTATTTAGGTTTTGGGAAAAACGAACAAAGATGTAGGATTAAGATATTGAAACGAGTTTGAACGAAATAGAAACTGAGTCGATTGATTGATAATTACGGACTCCCGGGTTGAAACAGAGTGCCGAACTGAGTGACTGAACTAGAGTGTCGCGTCATTGCCCAGTGACCAATATAAATAGCCTCGATTGAATCATTCAATTCGAGGTTCGACGAACGAAGAAGAAAAGCAAAAAGAATAGGGAAATCCGGAAGGGAATTCCCGGATAAGTCAAGTGGCTCATGTTACTTTGTCGCGCATACGATCGATACATAAAGCGATCGTTCGTATGTTCGTATGGAAAGTGAAGTGCGACATCAGCACAACGAGTTAATTGACTTGTGCACTTAGTTGCGCAAGGGAAATAAAGAAAGACCATAAATAAGCATTGTTTATTTAGGTCGGAAGCGTTGGGCATTGACGCTGGAAGTGGCAAGCTGAAATAGCAATTTGGGGGGATGTTTATTTGGGACAATCAATATATTGTTACGAAGTTGCAACATTGATCGTAGGGTTAAACGTCTGCATACTAAGTAAGAAATGGTAAAGAGGTTGTAAAGTGCTTGGTATGCATCAAGTGGTGCACTTTACAACACCTCCCCCCTTAAAAACGAAACTTGTACCTAGGATTGGTACGAGTTTCGGTTGAAGAAGCAGAAGATGATGGACCATTAATGGTTTGTGTTTTCGGTAAGGAAAGGGAACGAGAGAGATTTGAAGACAACTTGCTTGAAGTTGGAAATGGATGAGAAAGAATTGTAGATGATCGTGGTTTTGGTAGTGGCAGAGGGTCAGAGATCATATGATTTTTGTGTAAATCTTTTTGTGTATACAATTTTCTTAAGAAAGCGATAACTATGGACATCATAAGGAAAAGTATGGCCAAGAGAATATAAATAGTAGTGATATGTTTGTTATTTGAGGAATTTATGATGGGGTGTGAAATTTGTTGATAATTTATATCATCTAAGCTTTTACTAATAGCGTTTAAATCATTAATTTGGTTGCGAATTGTAAATGTTTGAGTTTCTATGATGGGTAGTTTAGCGAAATGAAATTGGGTAATGTTTGGAGTAGATAAAGGGATGGCAGATGAGATAAAGTTTAGTTTTGTATCTGTTTCATAATTAGTTTTGGAAATAAGGGACTGGTATTTTGTGTTTGCTATGCAAGTAGAGTCAATTTTTAGTATTCCAGTTGAATTGATAGTTAGTTGGGAATTAAATTTTTGGCATTTGATTATAAGATTTTCGGGATTTGGGGAGACGAATAGCCAAGAATTTGAATCGGCTAGTTGTAGGAATATTGGATGAAAAATTTGCATAATTTGCATTTTACAACTATTGGGGGTGCTTGGTAATGTAGAAAGCAGATTAAGTTCGCAAGCATTACTGAGATGTGTAAATAAGATTGGTCCATTCTGTTCGCAAATATAATTGTTTTTATGGGTGTTGAAACATTTTTCTAAATTTTGTTCTTCGTAGAGGAAGTAAGACTGTTTTTCAGAATCAATAACGAGTAAGGGTTTTTCGGGAATTATTACGGAATATGAGTTGTTTCCAACCAGATTGGGGATACTGGTCATTTTGTAAATACTATAGCTTTTAGATGTGGTTAGTGGGATTTTCAATAGAAAATGTATTTTGTCATTGGAAAAGTATATATGTGTTTCTAAAATGTTAAATAGTTTATCTATGTATTGTTCCTGTAGGGGAAATGGCAGACGATTGTCTTCAGGAAGGAAAGGTTGAATTTTTCTAATTTCTTCGGTTAATTTAGATGGATCTATAAGATATGGATGTAGTTTTCCATGGGCTGCGGAATAAATAGCTTCCAAAAGGTGGCTTTTTGCTGAATAGTAGTATTCAGATAAGGAATTAAACATAGTAAATAGTTCTGTTAGTTGAAAAAATGATTCGGTTAAGTAGTCATGGTTGTTCTGATTAAGTTGGATTTTCTCCACGTTTAGACTAGTTTTTTCAAGTTTTTCACCAAGAGCAATTAATTGCTCATTAGTAAGATTTAGTTGGTGTATGATATTTTTTGAAACGGATATTTGTTTTTCATACAGATTGAAAGCATGACTTTGTTGTTGATCTAAATTGTGTATGTGCTCAGAGAAAGATTTGGCATCGTTGTCATCAAGGGTTCCAAACAATTGCTTAGAAATAGTCCCGACAACATTTAGAAGACCTCGTTTTAGTAGACGGGGTTTTACAGTGGTACCAAGATATTTGTTTATAATGAGATCCTGTTCATTAAGTCTGTCCAGAATCATGGAGGATTGAATGGGAAGGGTAGTACATTGGTTTAAGGATTCTTGAGTTGAGAGGAATTGTTCGCAAAGGGATAATATTTTTTGATGATATAGTAAGATAGCTTTGTATTGGGTATCAAATTCACTTAAACTAGAATAAATTACTAAATTCCAATGATTTGAGAAGAGCTTGAGGTTACCGATGTTTTCGTAGTAGAGTCCAGTTTTGTTTTGTAGATCGATGATTTCGTATGAGGTTACGGGTTGGTTATATAATGCCATTGGAGAAGTAAAATATACGAAGGTGCTTAGGATGAGGAGTTTTACGAAAATTCCGTCCATTTCTAGAAAGATATAGGAATAATTTCTTTTTATTAAGAAGAAAACAATTTGAGTCTATTGTTGTGAACTTTTATAGCTCGATTTTTGTATTTTATTATGGAATTAACTCCAGAGGAAGATAAAATTTCATATGGACCATTCCATATAGGAAGTAACTTTTTATTTTTGTTCTTAGGACAACTTTCGTTTTTAAGTAAAACATAGTCTCCTTCTGTGAAAGTTACAGGATTTTGTTTTTTGTCATATTGAATCTTGGAAGATTCTTTACTTTTGACTAAGTGTTCTCTGGCAATATGATGAGCGTGTTGTAATCGTGATTTCAGCTCATTCGCATATAAATCATAATTATAACATATTTCAGGATTTTTAGTTAAGCTAGTAGGAAGTTCCACTTGTCTTCCAAAAACTAACTCAAAGGGAGTAAAAGCAGTAGAAGTATTAGGGGTAGTATTATGGACGAATACGGCATATTTAATCCAAGAATCCCAATCATCTTGAGACTTGTTTATAAAACAGCGGAGATATTCCACGAAGTTTCGGTGACTTCGTTCACAGGACCCATTTGACTGAGGTCGGTAAGCTGTTGTTTGAAGTTTAGTGATCTTTAAAAGTTTACAAACGTTTTTAAATATGTCACTGAGGAAGTTTTGACCTTGGTCGGATAAAACGTATTTAGGGGTACCGAAGCGAAAGATTATTTCTTTGACGAATGCTTCGGCGATAGTATTAGCTTCCTGATTTGGTAATGGAATAGCATCGGTGTATTTAGTTAAATCATCGATGAAAGTTAGAAGGTATTTGTTTTGGTTAGAAGTGGTAGGATATGGGCCAACGATATCAATAGATATCTTTTCAAAGGGATGTTTGGCAGTAGAAGTGATTACCATAGGTTCCATGGTGTATTTTGTGACTTTGTTTTTCTGACAGAGTTCGCAGTTTTTGATATACGTTTTTATATCTTGGAACATATTTTTCCATTTGTGATATAATTTTATACGTTTGAAAGTTCGGTTGACTCCACAATGTCCTCCAATTGGATTTAAGTGAAATTCCTTTAGGATGATTTGAATTTCTTCACGAGTTGGTTCACGACTAGGGGAGGAGTTAGTTAACGAATTAATGACTTGTGAAGAAGTACAAGGATCTTGAATCGGAGAGGTTAGGTTAGACGACGAAATGGTAGGCAGGTTTGGCGACGAAGTAGGGGATGAGTTAGTAAGAGTCGAGCTAGTATACGGATTGGAACAAGAGTTGGTAAGTGAATTAGGAGACGATATAGGAGTTGAATTGGTAGAAGAACTAGTAGACGATTTGGAAGAATTAGTACACGAATTAGTAGATGGGTTAGTAAACGAATTAGTAGGAGAGTTGGTACACGATGTAGTAGGCGAGTTAATACAAGAATTGGTACAGGATATAGGAGACGATTTTGAACAAGAGTTAGTACATGAATTAAAACAAGAATTGGCACACGATTTAGAAGACGATTTGGAACAAGATATAGTAGACGAATTAGTAGACGATGTAGTAGACGAATTAGTAGACGATGTAGTAGACGAATTAGTAGATGATCGAAGAGTCATTTTAGCAATTCTGCTAAGGCAATCGGCGTTCGTATTTTGTTCGCCTTTTTTGTGAATAATTTCATAATCAAACTCTTCGAGTTGCAGGCGATATCGCATTAGTCTTGAACTAATGTCTTTGCAATTATGGATATAGATGAGTGGTTTGTGATCTGTGATAAGGAGGAATTTTCTTCCATAGAGATAGGGACGGAAATGCCGGACTGACCATACAATGGCAAGCAATTCCTTATCTGTAGTGGAATAGTTCTTCTCACTCTTATTCAGCGTGCGAGAGGCATATGCGATAGGCAAGTCATTTCCTGGCTCACCCTGTGAAAGCACACTACCAATAGCAACATCACTAGCATCTGTTGTAAGGATAAAGTTTTTAGTAAAATCAGGATATTGGAGAAGGGGTGGATTAATAAGTTTTTCTTTTAATCCGTGAAAAGAATTTGTACAAAGAGGAGTCCAGTCAAAAGGGGCGTCCTTGCGAAGAAGATTAGTAAGGGGTTTAGAAATTTTAGCGAAATCTTTGATGAAACGGCGATAGTATCCAGCAAGACCCAGAAAACTTTTTATGTCTTTGGTGTTTTTGGGTTGAGCGAAGTCTTTAACACACTGGATTTTCTGAGGATCTGGTTTAATGCCAGATTCGTTTATTACATGACCCAAGTAAATAAGTTCCGATCTTAGGAACTGGCATTTCTCAGGTTGTAGTTTGAGATTGTGTGTTCTCAAACGATCAAAGATTTCGACTAGCTTAGAATTGTGTTCCTCTAATGTTTTTCCATAGATCACGATGTCATCCATGTATACGAAAGTTTTTATACCTTGAAGACCAGTCAGAACGTTATTCATTAACCTTTGGAAGGTAGCGGGGGCACCTTTTAATCCATAAGGCATTCTAATGAACTCGTAATGACCAAACGGCGAGGAGAAGGCTGTCTTCTCTCTATCTTCAGGCTTAACTTCGATTTGGTGGAATCCACTAGCGAGATCTAAGGTGGAAAAGAATTTGGAGCTCCCTAACTGATCTAGAATATCAGTTATATTGGGAAGAGGGTAAGCATCACCGACTGTTTTGTCGTTGAGCTTACGGAAATCGACTACGATTCTCCATTTCTTATTACCATTCCTATCAGGTTTCTTAGGTACAACGATAAGAGGAAAATTCCATGGACTATTCGATGGTTGGATAATATTATCGTCCATCATCTCATGAATTTGTTTATTTACCTCTTGGCGCTGAGCTTCAGGTAACCTGTAAGGTTTGATATAAGTAGGGGTAGAATCGGGGGTATGGATTGAATGTTGTACGGATGTAGTATGAGTCAATTTATCCCCATTTAGGTAGAATAAATCGCCATACAACATACACAGATTTAAGATAGAATCTTTTTCGTCGTTAGTCATGTGATCAGTCACGACTAATTCTTTGATAGTTTGGATTCTATCGTAAGAAGTTGGATGCTGTTGGATTTGGAAGATATTGTAATTAGAGACTTCGTCGAAGATTAATTCATCTGTGTTAAATTCAATAGGGAATTCGGAAGAGTTGACCACAGATATATAAGAGATAGTACTATTGGCAGGAGTAATACTATTGCCAATATACAATCCACTGGGAAATTGTTGGGCTAAGCAAATACTGTCAGCTTTAGTTTCCTTTAGTACAGGAAGTAATACTTCAGTTCTAGCAGGAATCTTAACGTAGTTGGAAGGGATTAGATCATATTCGATGATGTGTTTTTGAAAAAAAAGAGTTAGAATTTTAGTGCCATAATTGATTTGAGCTTGATGATCATCGAGGAAATTATTACCAATAATTCCATCAGTAACAATGGGAAAGTTCCTGTCTACTACATGAAATGGATACGTGATGGTGATGTTTAAGGGTAAGTTTACATTCAAGTAAACGACACCCTGGGTTAATATAACGGATTCGGTAATTCCAGACAAAGAATGAATTATGGAAGAGTCGATTGCTACTTCTGGCTTTAGTTTGTCGATTTTGATTAAACAGATTTCACTACCACCATCGATGAGGAATTTGGAAGGATTATGATTTAGAAGAGTTGATGAAGAAATCTCAATAGAGTCTACACGGCTAACTTTGCTATTGAGATTGATATGGAAGATGTGGCGAGGAGAATTTAATTGTTGGTCCGGACCCTGCCACTGGTTCCGGCCTCCGGGTGGTTTTCCGAATGATGAGTATGATTCGGAGGAGGAGGATTCCGATTCTGAGGTTGAGAATTTTGAGGTTGGGAATTTTGAGATAGAGAATTTTCTTGACGGCGTCTATTGTTATATTCTCTTTTCCTACACTCTTGGATATGATGTCCCGGGTTTTTACAGTAGTTACACGTTACACTGACTGTTCTCACTTCACTTTTGATCACGGGTAAATTGTCTTTATTTTGCTTCATGTAGCATTGGTTTATTGAGTGACCCGGCTTTTTACAATAGGCACACGAAATCTTAGTAGGTACAGGTTTACTGTGATTTGGATAGTGAGGGGGGAAGGAGGAAGAGCTTCTCTCCTCTTCTACTGCTGCTTCTACAGCTTCTGACAAGGTTTCGAATCTGGAGGCTTTAATAATCAAGCTGAATTTTGGGTTTAGACCCCTTTCAAAGCTTTTTAAAGCAGTTTTCGCATTCAAACTTTGTATGCACTCGGAATTGTCGGTGCCCTCACTGGCTATGCAGGCGTCATTTAAATTCGCTAGGGTTTGCTCAACTCTATTAGCATAATTTCGTACAGACTCAGACGGTTTTTGTGTGATTTGGATTAGTTCTACTTGCAGTTGCGATAGCGACTTCGTTTCTAGGAATTGATTTTGAAGTTTTTCTTTTAAATCATCCCACGTATTAAATTCACAATATTTGACGATATTGTACGCGGGACCACTTAATTTGGTTTTTATAATGGTCATCAGAAGGGGCAACTCGGCAGTGGAGGTTTCTAGGGCTAGCAGATCACAGGCATTTAAAAATTTATGCAAATTGGCACGGTTGCCATCAAACTCAGGGATGAGCTTGAAAGCGAAAGATCGGTCTAGTTTCGGAGCCATATCGAGAGTGGAATCGATTTGAGAGTTTGGTTCGGAAGAGGATGAATTATCAAGGGTACTGGAGGTTTCGGAATCGGATATAGACACTAGATTATCTTCTGAGGACATAGGAGAGCAGACGACGATTGACTTACACTATTAACGTAAAATTATTATATTTTTGTGTTTTAGAGGTAATTGATTCCGTATACTTAATACTAGTACAATATGAATATAATAAAAAGAAAGTCGATAAGAGTAAAGAGAAAGAAAGGTGAAAAAAAAAAAAAAAAAAAAAATCTTAATATTATTTACTTCTGGATTACTGGAACTTCAGCGGCTGGATCTGCTTCAGGATGATGATGTGATGACTGGAACTTCAGCGGCTGGATCTGCTTCAGGATGATGATGTGATGACTGCTGCCGTCGGTTTTCTTTTTTTTTTTTTGCACTGATAGTCTTGTGTTTTTTTTTTTTTTTTTTGTATAGTTGGGATGACTCTCTCTCCCTTTTTTTTTTTTTTCACTGGTGTTTGTTATTAGTTTAGTTTTTCACGAGTTCACTGAGCTTGATTGTTAATGTATTCTTGTTTATTGTTTGGACTTTTGACACTTTTCAGATAGACCCCACATCTGACACCAAAATTTCTGTTGTGCTTTTTGTCTTTTATACTGAGAGGCACAACTCTCAGTTGGGTCTTACCTTGATGGTGTTATTTTGTATGTCCGTCCAAATCAATAAAACACCGAACAACGAAATTTTGCACTTTTTAGTTTATTGTTTTATTATTATAACTTATAAATTACAATCTTATTCTAATTTACTTATTTTAACTTATTTATTTAGGTTTTGGGAAAAACGAACAAAGATGTAGGATTAAGATATTGAAACGAGTTTGAACGAAATAGAAACTGAGTCGATTGATTGATAATTACGGACTCCCGGGTTGAAACAGAGTGCCGAACTGAGTGACTGAACTAGAGTGTCGCGTCATTGCCCAGTGACCAATATAAATAGCCTCGATTGAATCATTCAATTCGAGGTTCGACGAACGAAGAAGAAAAGCAAAAAGAATAGGGAAATCCGGAAGGGAATTCCCGGATAAGTCAAGTGGCTCATGTTACTTTGTCGCGCATACGATCGATACATAAAGCGATCGTTCGTATGTTCGTATGGAAAGTGAAGTGCGACATCAGCACAACGAGTTAATTGACTTGTGCACTTAGTTGCGCAAGGGAAATAAAGAAAGACCATAAATAAGCATTGTTTATTTAGGTCGGAAGCGTTGGGCATTGACGCTGGAAGTGGCAAGCTGAAATAGCAATTTGGGGGGATGTTTATTTGGGACAATCAATATATTGTTACGAAGTTGCAACATTGATCGTAGGGTTAAACGTCTGCATACTAAGTAAGAAATGGTAAAGAGGTTGTAAAGTGCTTGGTATGCATCAAGTGGTGCACTTTACAACATTGACACTTTTCCAAACAAATTATCTTATGTTGAATGAATTTCTCGCATTTGTTTGACAAACTTTCCATAATAATTTACTGCTCCAAGAAATGCCCTGACCTCGGTTTAGGCACAAAAAATTAACACTTACCGATTTTGATTGGGAAGTTGTAATCCAAAAGACGTTGATGAACTTTTTCTTAATTATGCATGTGCTCCTGCCAGTCTTTTCCGCTCACAACTATATCGTCGAGATATGCTGCAACGCCATCGATACCTGCAAGCATTGCATCCATCAACTGTTGAAAGGCTCCTGGTGCAGCTTTGACTCCAGGCGCTAGTCTATTAAAAGTGAACAAGCCTTTGTGCGTGTTGATGGTGAGTAGCTTTCTTGATTCAGGCTTTACGGAAACTTGGAGATATGCATCTGCCAAATCTATGTGTGTATAATATGTACTATTTGCAATTTTGGCAAAAATGTCTTCAAGAAGAGGAAGTGGATATTGATGGGACTCTAGTGACTGATTAAGACCCGATGAGTAGTCTCCACAAATTCGAACTCCTCCAGATGCTTTTCTGACGACCACGATAGGTGCTGCCCAGTCTGAATAATCAACAGGGGTGATCACATTGCAGTCTTGAAGTCGTTGGAGCTCCTCTTCAATAAGTGGTAGGACTGAGTAGTGAGTATGTTGTGTGAGATGAAGTTCTACTTCAGTTTTAGTACAGACTGATGAATCTTCTTTGAACAGCTCAGCATATCGCTTCTGAATGTTGTCGATTGTGGAGCGTCGATCGTTGTCTTTCGGATGCGCTGATTGGCTGGTCCCACAAATTAAAAATTTCGCACAGAAGAATACCTAAAATATTTATGGTATCAATTTTTGAAACGAAAAATTGACATTGTTTAACTTTCCCGTTGAGCTAAACTTCACACACAAATTCAGCTACTAATTGGATGTCGTCCAGCGATGCACTCTTTGCGTTATAACCTTTACATTTGGTACCAGGCTGACCCAACTTTTTCCAGGTGGATATTTCGACCATGCTAATGTCAGATCCGGTGTCAATTTGTAGCTTAAGTGAGTGCTTTTGGCCCTTAGCGAGAATAATGACTAACACAAATTTTCGTCGCTTGGAATGTGAAACGCAGTTGACATTGATACGTATTGACTTGTTTCTTGGCGTAAACTTTTCCGATTAGCGCTGTGTCCTTTTTAAGGTTAATATATTTTCGCGCACCAATTTTTCGTCATCCTCTAACGACGACAGCAATTTTGTGCGTATGTCTGCCTCGGCTGATGACTGCAGGCCTATTAAAAACACTATGCACTTGAATTGGTTTGGTGTTAATTCACTTAGCTTGAAATCCTCGCACAATTTGTTTACACGTGCTGCGTAAATCGCGAAATCTTCTTCAGCATTTTTTATTGTCTGCAGACATCGATATCTTGTGTTGAAAAGTGATTCAGTGGCACCGAACATACTTAGAAGCGTTTCTGTGGTTAAGCCTAGTACGCTGCTCGAGCTTAATATTAGCTGAGCTAAATTTAAGCGAATCCCTTTAGCCGAGTGGTACGCAGCTCGAGCTAAAAATCAAAATTTTGTTTCCGAGTGTCCTTCATGTATCTGTCAAAATTTAGCGCACCCATTTAATGGGTCGGCACATTTTGTTCAAGCTAAATTTTGACAGATTGCTCTGAGTGATTTTGATTTGAGTGATTTTAATGAATACATCGATGAGGAGTACCGGGAGCTAGAGTCTTTCATTCAAATAACAGAGAAGTCCTTAGAAAAAGCTAGCGATGGTGGTGGAGCAACAACCATCGACATCAGAGACAAACCATACCATACCATAGTATTGTCTCTGATCGACATGAAGAAGTGCAGATTTTGAATAAAGGAAGGTTTTTTTAAAAAGAACAGCTGTTTTTTGTGACATTTATCCACAGGGCTCTCTATGTCAAAATTTAGCTAGGATTTTAGCTGATGTTTAGAGAGAAAAGTTGGAGAGCAGCTAAAATTTAGTTTAGCTCGAGCTGCGTACTTAGCTTTAGTTTAAAACTTCTATCACGTGCATTCTTTCTCATGCGCAATAGGGTTGAGTTTGCGCATCAACAAGCGCACTTTGGATGCGTCATCGAGATCTTTTCTATCTACAATGAATACATCCTCGTGTCGAGAAAACCATGCTTCAAATGTTATGCCATTGACTAGATCGTAGCAAAATTAGGATATGCTGTTTGATAGAGAATCCATGAGCTGTTCTGGCCTTGATTTTGCAGTTGAATTTTCTCCAGCAGTGAGTGTTTGCAGGAGTTTGGATTGAATATCCAATAGTTTGAGAATTCTCGCATCTTTCGCCATTTTGATTTTAGATTCCGATACAATAAAAAAAATTACCAAATGAATTTGCTTTTTCTTTTTAAAACGCAGTCTTTAATCCTCGTCGCCAATTGTTATGTCCGTGGGACATACAAAAACTATAATGTTCACAATTACAAATTACTTTATTCAAAGAGTAAATAAGTTAAATATACATTAAAAGAAAGAAGGCAAGTGTTGTCCAGTTAAGCCAGAAACAAAAGTAAAGTTGCGAGAACCAAAATGTCAGCTAACGCAAGTCCAGGGGTGGCAGTTGTGAGGACATCTAGTTGTCGGTTCACAAATGATGTTAGTTCGTTTACTCCAACAGTAAATATCGTAATAATGCTTTCATAATGTTTGTTATCAAGTTTTTTTATAATTTGAATCGTAGTACACAAACCACTCTTTAAAATATATAAATTCATCCCTTTATAAAATTAAATATTGTCAATAAATAATTTCACGAATAAAAACGGTTGTTCCTTCCAGTCGGAAAATTACATTGGGGTCATTCTATTTGCGAGTAGTGACAGTTCGCTAGAAACTTCTGTGCTCTGAGTTCCTTTGTGCAAATATTTCCAACGAAATACGTAAATGAGGGGTGCAAAATCGTATCATCGGTGTCATCGGATGACATGACAGCTAGAAAATTCTGGCAACACTGTTGCTTTAATGTGATTAGTGATTAATAAAGCGAAACAGTTGGTGCGGTGGTGCTTGCTGGTGGCGGTGGGTACGTAGCAAAAAAAGGGACAACATAATTTCATTTGGATATGTTCTCTATGTTACTCAAACAATGAGGGTTTCATGTATGATTAATTTTTGTGAAAAAGAAACAATGTGAAATTTCTGATTTGGAATTTCGGTCGTATGAAAGGCAAATCTAGATATTTGCACTTATGAAAGAAAATCATTCTGTTGGCGCGCGTTCCTTTTTATAATAAGATGGCGGTTGATATTTTATTTTAGATTTTGAAATTTGTCCTGTAGACATTTGAATGCAAATGGAATTTATTTCCAGTTGATCTTTTTGTCGTAGGTACCTACTTCTGTTAGTTATGAATTTATGACCAAAAATTTAATGATTTCATTCATTTGAAACAATATTCGCAACTTATTACCCCCATTGATGTGAATGTCATTTTCCAAATATGCGAAAAGAGATTATATTAACTGGGGTAGATTTATACCCCTATACAATTCTTATTTTGAAATTGTAATACCTAATCAGTTTTAATAAGCGTGATCGACTTGAAAAAAAAAAAATAAACAGCTGTTAAACACAGAATAATAAAGAATGTGGAATCAATATACTTGTTGGGCATGCTCTCTTCCACATCACTCGAGGGGTTAGACATAAGTAAGATGCGTTTTTCTTAGTGAGGTTTTCCTCAGTAGGCGTAGTCCTCCCTGAAAATCTAGTAAGAATTTTGTATAATACGAGTAAATGTACCTATGTATCAATTAAACACTGTAATAAACATTTTTAAAAAATGTTGTTTTAAATACAAACATTTGTTTTCCTATATCCACAATTTTTTTGCTTGAATATGTACTTAAATCCTTGTTATTTTTCCTTAAAGAAAATTTGGGTAGCCCAATAAAAATGAATTTAATTATTTTTTCACTATATGGCTGCAGATGGGACACGTCATGTGGTTCGTCAGTTCAAACTGGTATATCAACTGTGACAATAGGGTTTCAATCAAGTTTTCTTGCTTAGCCCGTCACGTCAGCCTTGGGAAACACATTTCTGTATACCAGGCTGAGATGATTGCATTGCTGCATGCGTTGGATTACTTGCTTGAAGGTCAGGTGGAGGGAAAAAATAACCTTATAGCACTTGACAATCAGGCGGTGATCAGATACATGGAACAGACAAACATCACAACATCATTAGCACTGGAATGTGTACTCAAGTTCAATAAGTGTTCATCTAAAAATGAGGTAACACTGACCTGGGTACGAGGACACATAGGGATCGAAGGCAACGAAAAGGCGGACTCCCTTGCAAAACAGGGGTCAACCGAAAAGTTGCTGGGATCAACCATTCTCTTTAATTGGCAAAGGAATGGTAGAACAGCTGATTCACAAATGGATCACGGCAGAACACCTGAGAAGGTGGTCAACCGTGGAACAATGTAGACGAGCTAAAATGGCAATTAATTGGCCGACCTGCTCCACTCAAAGAGGGGTTCTAAGCATGAGTCGACGAACTCTGAAATGGGTGGTGGCTTTATCTACAGGACATGGTAATTTCGTAAACAATGCCTGGAAGAATCTGAGACAGCGGCGCATATACTGTGCCAATGTCCGGCGTTGGCTGGCAGAAGAATGAGGATCACTGGGTCGAGACCCAGTCGATGAAAGACTGGTAAAGAGACGAAAAGAGACCCGACATTAGTGGTCTGATTCGAATATCTCTCGAAATCTATATATAAGTTTACTTTCTACTTTTCTGTGCGTCGTACGCGTTGACAGTTGGTCCAAGAGCAACTGTCATTGTCGTTTGAAAAAAAAACAGATGAAAGTACATTAAATACATTTATTTTGCCGAGGGCAAACAATGATTTTAAAGAACTTTTTATTCTTTTATTCTGTAAATTGCAACCCATGCATATATGATATGTCATCAGTTGTCAACCTGTGCGACAGATTATATGGGACTGATTGTTCCGTCGTCAACTCGTCGAAGGGACGGATGCAGTGGATTCTATGGGCTGTTACCTTAACGATTAAATCCTATTTAAAATTTATAATAACTAATGAAAATAAAATATCAGCTGGAGATGATTTTTTGTTGGAATTTACTCCCATTATTATAATCTATATTTTTCACTAAAACTTCAAACAACTGGTTGGTGGTATAAAATCTCTTAATTATAGAACAAAGTTACTAACGGCGTTGCCAAAAAATGCAGAATAACTCTTTTCAATGAAATTCGTTAAAACACTTCTGCTATAGTGTATTGGTATACAAAATCAGTCTTATTTATATAGGTATGTACCTACATCATAATTATGAGATTTGCTTTTTTTACATTAAATATGAATGTTTTAATGGTCTAAATCAATATATTTTAATTAAAGTTTACATTTCCACTCATAACTGCATATTTTTGGATCACTCAGCGTAAAATTTATTTCTAGTAATTGGGCACATTCAAAAACTTAAGATAAGATTCGACGGTATGCCAAGTGGTCATAAAATGCCAATTTTTGACACTTCTTCTTTCAAAATATGGTCACACAATATAATGGGCATATCTCATATGCTCTAACGACCTAAATGCCACATATGACCAGGCTGATTTTGACAGAATAAATTTTTTTTTTATTTTGGTTGTCTAGATCCGAACCGGACTACATATCGGGTTAATTTTTTTGCTTTGATTTTCTACTACAACATTTGGTATTAAATAACAAATGCCTTAAATGACTATCAAGACAAATATGACCATAGTGGTAATTTTCGTCACATAGTCTAATATACAGTTTTGATAATCCTGTCATTTTGGTCATTTGGAAGCTAATCTGGTCATTTGCCTGATGGCATTCATATGCATAATACAGTCTAATCTTAGCTTTAGTTGTCTTAAGTCGACTAGATTGGTCTGCAATAGATGTAACCTGAACGCAAAAACTAGATTGGTTGGGAACGTTACTTTTCTACGTCAGCTACAAATGCGAACTGTCAACTTAGTACTAATTCACAAATTTCTTGACTAGATTCGTCCGCTCCCACTCCATAAACGTCAACTGAAACAGCTGCCCTTGTGATCAATCTAGGAGGCCAATCAAAACTGAGATACATCAAGTTAGTCAGCTGTCAGACTTACTAATTTAGATACTTGAGCGTCGGCATTTCAATCTGACATTTTGCTTCTGTGTGTTGGTGAGTTAAGGGCAATTCTACAAAAATATTCCGAACACTTCTTTCGTGTTAAGAATTGACCTGAAAATGCACTTTTTCAATGAAACATAGGAAACATAGAAAGAACACTTGGAGATTTGTTATTTTGATAGAAAGGGCAATTCCTTTCTTAAATTAAAAACGCCATAAGTAGGTACTAAGTCCCTTATTTACCGGATAATTACGTCTATCCCCCCAAAACCCATTTTACATTGTTGTTTTTGTAATTTCAGTACCTGTCTGTTAATACGTGTGAGCTACAAAAAAATTTTTCGGTCACCTTCAGAATGGCCCCATTGTAATAATCCGACTGGAAGGAACAACTGTTTTTATACGTTAAATTATTTATTGACTATATTTATAAATATAATAATTTTATAAATGGATGAATTTATATATTTAAAGAGTGTTGGTGTACTAGGGTTCAAATTATAAAAAATTTGATATCGCATTATTGCGATATTTACTTGTATGACAATTATCTTATTTTTGTTGAAGATTATTACAAACTACTTGTTCTACGAGTAGGTACCTGTTTATAATTATTCGCTGTAGCTTTTGTATTTATCTAAGCTTTTCTATTATTTAATTTGTTCATTCGTTCAATACATTCCATAGTTCGAGATAACATTGTTCTTTTTCTTTTGAATTCTGCTCTGCAAGTCTTTTTAAATCAAAAAAGTTGTAATCTATTTCTACGTGTAAAACCAATATGTAGAAAAACAAAGTAGGTATTGAGGTTTTGAAATAATAAATATTTATCAATAAAAACTTATCTTGCCGAATTATTGTAGCCTTGAAAGATTACTACGTGACTATTTATGTTATCCATTTTGCACTTAAAATTTATACGCAAATTGATTGGAATTGTATATAGTTTTAATTTATACAGCCGGTTTGTGTTCAATTTTACACAAGAACACATTTTTAATTGGAATTTGCATTCTTATTCGGAGCTGTATTAAGCATGCTTGATAAAAGGCAGTATTACAGTGTTAGAAACGTATTAATTAATATTCACTGCAAGCAAACTAACTGTCAACCGTCATAATTCAAATTTTCATAGTGAACATGCCCTAACCAGTTTTCCAGGATATTTGAAAATTTTATGAATTTCGGTGGTGAATTCACCAACTGTCTGCCATCTTCCGGGATCATGAACTCACTTATTCTGGCATAGAAATGAGCATGCATGCGAGACTTCATGAATTTTTCTGGGAAACAGCTTGTATGCAGCCGCCTTTCCACTGGAAAGTTATACATCTATGTACTCTATTATCTTTGGTTTAAACTGAGTTGGATCCAGTGCTGCCCCCTAAGCGGTCGAAAATGTAGTACGGGAACATTTAAAATGTAATACAATGTAGTACAGTTTAAAAGCAGGCTACTTTAAAACACTACTACTTACACTAAAATGTTTTTTTAAGTAAATAAACATATAATTATGAATTCATAAAAAAACAAAAAAATAAATACATCATAACACAGCTCTAAAATTAATCAGATGAAAACAAAAATTAATATTATTAATAATTAGGTACAAAAAATAAAAAAGAAAGACAGGAACTGTATTGCACGTCGAAATTACTTTGGATAACGGTAGCCATTATGATAGAAGAAAGTTTTTGCATACGTTAATAAGGATTCTGAAGGATTGTATACATTTCACTTATCCCTAATTTATTCTTTGCCCTGCAGTAGGTATTCCATCAACCGTATCTAAATTTAAACTATGTCTTTTTGTAGTTAAATTTAGGCTGTACAAAATAACGCCTTGTAGTGGCCCTCTAATGACGGAAGGAACAATGTTAATATGTAGTTACATTACGTTTTAAATTCAGGGATTTGTTCAAAATGATTTTTAAATGTTTTAAATGCTAAACAAAAGGTTTGATATTTTTTCCATATTGTTTTTTAAGTCTGAAATTGTAGTACCAAGCACACAATTTATAATTGTACGTACTCAGTTTATGCAACACCAAAATGTAGTACAAACGCTACAATTGCAGCAAGGGGGCAGCAATGGTTGGATCTCGTACTATTTTTCATATTTTGTTTGAAAAAGAGAAACGCTGCCATTATTTTTTGAGCAGGACTGAATTCTTCCATTGAAACATTTGAAAACATTTCATTTGCAAATAACGGAAACGAAAATCTGCGAAATAATCAAGGGCAGGTATAAATTCTTAAAAAACGAAAATGTCACGAATGGATAGCGAAATATCTACATCTGATGAAGAAATACTTAGTGGTGATTCCAAAGGTAAATATATAGTTTTCAAATGTGAAACGTATTGTATATGCTATTAATTATTTGTGATTTAGGCGAAGTTACGATTGAGGATTCTTCGGAGTCCACAGGTAAATTGATTTTAAAAGCTAATATAATTGGCACAATAACTTAATTAATGTCTTTACTTTTAGATGATGAAATTGTTCCAACAAAGTCTAAGTCGAAGTTTTGCCGATTACTTTCTGAGAGTGATGATGAAGCGCAGTATGAAGCGCGGGCTCTGTCTCCAAGAACCCGAATGAGTATAACTGGTATTAGACCTTCAGATCTTTCGGATAGCTCAAGTGAAATCGAATACTCATTTTCTGATAGTGATGAAAAGGAAAAAATCAGCTTTGTCTCGAATGAGAAGCAGATAAATAGTTCTAAAAATTCACCATACATTGGCTTAGCTTCATGCGAATCTAACAGCTCCGAAAAATCTGTAGATAAAAACGATCCCCCCACATTCAAATCAGATGTGCCAAACTATCAAACATATCAACCTATAGCACTTTCAAAATATTCCGAATTTAATTCTAGTTCTGCACGGTATAGTACAGTGTTTGGGTCTACCGACGATGCAAAATTATCATCCACAATAAAGCCAGAAAATGACAATTCTACAAATGAATCTGCCGAGTCTTCAAATGATAGCATTATTGTTGTAACTCAAGTGGAGAGTGTAGTAAACATAAGCTCAGATGATGATTCATCTGCCAACATAAATCTTCCAGCATTGGTTAAAAAAACAGAAATAAAACAAAATGTACAACCAAAAATAACGGATACCCTACCACGTAATGGCATTTTGTCGCAAAATAGAGCTGCAATCAAATTGGTATCACAAGAATTTTATGACAAGGAAGTTAAAAAACTGCACGACCTAAAATCCGAACTTCTTAATGCAGAGAGTTTGTTAGAAAAACTAGGGCATAGTTTGTTCGATGGAGGTAAACAGCTTTCGCTTCGGGTAGAGACAATTAAAAATAACATAAAAAAGAAAGCTGAGGAAATAGTTAATCTTGCGGTCGAAGGAACTAGTAATGCAACTGTAAAAAAAGAGGAAAAAAAAAACTTCTTTAATAAAGACATGCCAAATTGGGATGACTTATCAGATGCGGTTAATCAAATTCAACCAATATTCACTGGAAAACAGGGACTAAACACGTTCAATAAGCAAAAAGTCCTTACAATAGAGCGTCTTAAGGTATTAATATTATTAGATAACAAATATTTGTTGTACCAAATTATTTAATTATAAGTTGAGTAACTAAGGGCCGTTTTATATTCATTAAAGTTCTACTTCCCCATAACTCCGAGGTTGACCAACTTCGGAGTTGATTTGCAAGAGTCAGTTGAGCAGCAAGTTGAAAATTGTTTTTATTCTCTCAAGCACCGTCACAAAAAAAAAGTGGCCATAGACAAAACTGGCTTGGAAACAAGTACATAACTGTAAATCGGCCGAAGTTGGGGAACTCCGTATGATTCGTCTATTTACTTAACTTTGGTCAATATAATTTGGCTTCTGCTATAGAAAATGACACAAACGCTGTCTTAAAAAAACGTCCCGAGATTGGCTCAAGTCTGCCTTAAACGATTACAATATGTTGTAATATTTAACACATTGACTGCCGAGGCAATTTTGGGTAAATTTCTTGGGGTGCCAACACAAAGCATTCGTTGTTTTTTTTTAATTATAATTACTTTTAGTTTTCTCTAAACTATGGTTATAAAACATTAAATATTCCAAATTTGCTCAAACCACAAACGTCTATCTCTTCGTATGGTGCCAAGCAATTTATTCTCATACGGATTTGTTCGTAGTGGCTACCGTTTTTGAATGCCACAGCCCAAAGTGAAAAAATACCTGGCTTTTATATTTGATAGCCATGGTACCCACGGAACTACCACAGGCTGTCACATATGATATCCATGGCAGTCAATGTCTGGTTTTTTTGTTCAATGCTACTCTGATTTACATATACATAATATCCCTAATATTTATTACTAACCGGCCAGTACTCTATGTAAGTGAAGCGATAAAACCTACCCCTTAATAAAAAAAAATGGTTGACGCAACAGCTCCGTGGGACCCTACATCTAGTTTCTCACAACCATTCGTTTTGTGAGTTCCATTTTTGGGACGAATGGAAGGGATCTACTATTTTATGCTGGGTCTGAGTCTAAACGGCTAATTGCGCTCTTTCAGGACAGCTATACACTCGGATGTTTGTCAGATGTTCCAACAGGTGTGACGAAAATCTGAAGATATATTTTGTGCTTTTCCGGGGATCGAATCTGGAACCCCTCAATTAGTAGTCCAACACACTAACCATTAACCCACTGCGCACACTTCAAAAACATCCCGTGACAGATCAAAACTTTTATGGAAAAGTCTTGTAAGGGTGAAGTTAACCTAAAAAAATTAAACCATTAATTTCACGAACCACTACTTATTATGGTAAAGAAAACAAAAAATAAATCCATTCTCGTAACAATGAACATTATGTATTTTATAACGAAAAAGCTTAAAAATCATATTTTGTCTCAAATAAGCATTTCCTTCCGTGATTCTATTTTCGACTTTATTGCGCCTAGCCATACATTTTTTGTCCACGGAGAAGTAGCAGCTTTCGTCTTTATCTTTACAGCTCGTTCAACAGCCTGGGTATGGCACGGAAGCCTTAAAAAGAACACTTTACCTTCACCACCTGAAATAAGTGTTTTAAAGGTAGCTGATTCATATGTATTAAACATATTATCCATTGAAGTGTTTTTTGAAGTTCTGTCTCAAGTATTCTTATGCCACCGACGTACTTTTTATTTACATTTGTACCGCCACAACCGCTAGCCATAAGATGATGTTGATTAAATTTTATAGCACACCGTGTCACTTCATTACGAAAAGGTAGATTTTTGGCTTAATTTTACGACTTTTTTTTTTGAATCCTTCGATAATCTGGGAAAAACTAAATAGAATATGAAAAAAGGATGTATTGTTTTAAGGAATTAAAAACGAATTCTCGGAATAAGAAGTTTTATGAAGGTTTTCCCAATTAAGTCCTCTTTTTGGAACCCAAGTTGTTAATAAAAGTTTCATTGTGTCTGCGCGGGCAGTTATCGTTATCCAAATCGAATAATATTTTGCATTATATATATTTAAGGCACCTTTTTTTCACTATTAGAGTTTTTTCGCTCCACCCTAGTAGACAGTCACTCTACCTACCTTCCTTAAATCTTATTTTAAAATTTTTATTCAAAAAACTGGTTAATATCATTTAAATATTGCTTAGGATTTACATGGATCTTTGGAGACTTGTCCAACTGATAAGGTATTAGCAGATGACCCTAAAGGGTTAAAAGTGACGCTTATGGCACATCAAAAACATGCATTGGCGTGGATGAATTGGAGAGAAAATCAAAAACCTCGTGGAGGTATACTTGCTGATGATATGGGTTTAGGTAAGAATTAAATTTCATTTTTATAGGATCTAATTGTTCATGTACTCGTAAATGTTTTAGGAAAAACTCTTACTATGATAGCCATGGTGCTTGAATATAAAAACCGAGAAGACAATAAATCGCACGATGACGTTGAATCGGCTGACGAAGAAGAAAAAGAAAATCAGGGTTGGTCAACAAAAAACCGGAGAGACTGTAAGTATTTCTTATTATTTATTATATTCGTATTCGCATTGTGACTTAGCATATGGGGCATAAGTGTGTTGTCATTTCAATTTGTTTGAACAAAACTTTTTTTTTCTTCACCACTATTTCTGAACGAAATTTAAAAAGGTTGTGTACAACAACAACTTTTATGATATTAAGGATTTTTGACAGACTGTTATTTTCAAAGAAAGGATTTAAGATTATTCGTGCTTCTAATATTTTTAATATTTATGTGAAAAGATTTCCAAAACAAAAAACGGTCGGTACGAGATTGAAATTGGATAACTGGTTTATATGAGCATACTGGCATACATGATGACTATGGGAAACAGCTATATATGAGCAGATTGTGAAAGGTACAACCGCAATCAGGCCACTTTGGCAAAATCTTTTATAAATTTATTCTGTTTTGAATTTCAATTCAGTTGAAAAATCTTTTTCGATCGCCTTAACTAGTATTAGGCATTAAGAAATATTTTATGTATTCTGTTGAAAACCATAGCAGAATAAGAATGTTTATTGCACGAAACGGTGTAGCGATGATGGGGCGAAAGATGTAAGTTGGATTGTTTATGTCCAGGACCCATCAGATTCTTACGTTGTGCTGTGCACCAACTTCTTATTTGTCTTCACGACAGCAACTTACAAGTTTGGTTGGTTGGTTAACACACAAGAATGCAGTTTTGGGGTCACAACTCACGGGACCTGTAGTCCCTCCACCATGTAAAGTCGTGAATTGTATTTACTCCGTTTTACAAATCAAAATTTCTTAGCATCTAAAAACAACTGAAGGTATCAATGAATGCTGTCATAGGCGGCCTTAAAGTCGATGAAAAGGTGGTGGGTATCGATTTGAAGTTCCTGGGTTTTCTCCAAGATCTGCCGCAGTGTGAATATTTGGTCTATGGCGGACTTTCCTGGCCTGAAGCCACACTGATATGGACCAATCAGGTTGTTTACGAAAGGCTTCAGGCGTTCACACAAAACGGCAGATAAGATATTGTAGGCAATGTTTAGAAGACTGATACCTCTGTAATTGGCGCAGTTCAGAGGGTCTCCTTTCTTGAGGATCGGGCAAACAATGCTGAGGTTCCATTCATCGGGCATACTTTCCTCCGACCATATTTTACAGATGAGTTGGTGCATGCTCCTAACCAAGTCATCGCCTGCCGCTTTGAACAGCTCGGCGGTTGGCCATCTGCTCCAGCGGCTTTGTTGGACTTCAGTTTAGATATAGCTATCTTAACCTCGTCCAGGTCGGGACGGTATTGTTGATCCTCATCGTCCAGGTTGAACGGGTCATTCTGCCTGACAGCGGAATTTAAGTCGTCATCGCCGTTAAACAATCTGCAGAAGTAGTTCTTCCATATCCTCAGCATCGACTGCGATTCTACTACGATGTTCCCTTGTTCGTCCTTGCAGGCTTCGGTTCGGGTTCTGTAGCCTTGTGAAGTTCTTTTTACCCTCTGGTAGAACTTCCGAACCTCATTCCTGTTGTAACATCTCTCTATTTCCTCGATCGCGCGCTTCTCATGCTCTTTCTTTTTTCTCCTTAGAAGCCGGTGTTCGTCTCTTCTCTTCTGCGCGAAGAGCTCACGAGCAGCTCTTGTCCTCCTTTGCAGCGCCGCTTTGTATGCCTCTTGCTTCGCTGCATGTGCTTGCCGGCACTCGTCGTCGAACCAGGGGTTTCGTTGTGGTGGTCGGGTGAAACCCAGCACATCAGAGGCGGCGTCTCTGATGGCTTTTTGGCAATGTTGCCACTGGTCTTCAATACTTGATGCTGGCTGCATAGGACCTCTTGAGAGATTGAGAGAGACTCGATCGGAAAAGGATCTGGTGATCTCTTGCGATTGTAGCCGTCCGACGTCAAACTTCCTCACAGTATTTACTTGTCTTGCCGGCGTTCGGGATATCCGGAGTCATACCTTGGCTACAACAAGGTAGTGGTCCGAGTCAATGTTGGCCGCTCGGAACGTTCGGACATCCATAATACTGGAGGAGTGCCTTGCGTCGATCACAACGTGGTCAATCTGGTTGACGGTTGATTGGTCAGGGACCTAACATTCCACGTACAGATCCGAAATTCGTTGTCCTTTAATCGTTTGTCAGGTTCGTCAACAGTAAGATCATCCGTATCCGAGGCTTGTTGATGCTTCGCAACTATGTAGTCGGGCAGTTACCCCGGCGTACAACCCCCACCCTGGAGGAGTTACTTCACATCTACAAAAAAAAAAAAAAATCGCAGCTTGTTGATGCTTCGTAACTATGTCATTTTTACGTAGTCGGGCAGTTACCCCGGTGTACAATCCCCAACTTGGAGGAGTTATTTCACATCTACAAAAAAAAAAAAACTCGCAGCGATTTCAAAAATTATTTTCGCCCCTAACTAATCATGTTACCCTCGCAACACTGAGCTGGGGCCTAGCCTACCCACCTGTACACGCCCTCGTATTCCCTTTACATTTTATAATCAGAACGTGAGAGGACTACTATCTAGAACCCGCGCTGTGTTGCAACATCTACCGTCCGATATCTGCGCTATGACTGAAACCAATCTAAATCCCGATATAAAGAACCATGAGTTATTCCGCCCTTTTAGTGTTTTTAGATACGATGATCCTACCCGTCCAAAGAAGGACTCTCCTTGCCGAGGCATCCTACTGGCCATCAACAATTACTTGACTTCGTTCCCATTCCGTGTTTCTACTTCTTCTAAGCTTGACTTCGTTTTAATAAAAATATAACTCCCCAGCAGGTCCTTGTACATTTTGTGTTTTAACATACTACCGGCTCAACATATCGAATCATACCATCGCACTGTCGATGCCATAGACCATATAATTAACATATCTCATTTCCTTGATGATAGTAATATATTCGGCTACTTCAATCTAACCCAGCTGCACTGGAACCTATCAGATGATGAATCTTTTTTCAAAGCTTCAAACCGCAACTCAAGTAAGGAATATCTCTTTTTGGATGGGATGACAGACTCAAGTTTATGTCAAAGTAGTGGGATCTCCAACTATATTGGTAGGCAATTAGATCTTATCTTCACTACTGACCCTATGAACTCTTCTGTCCAATTCATTACCTTTATTAAAAAAGACGGTTTTTATCCATCCCTTTTATATGACGGCATATCATCTTCCAATATGCACACCATTGCCAACTTTTTTGCTTGTTTTTAAAAATTCTCGGATCCCTCTTATATTGAAGACCTCCAGAACTTCTCCCTTAGTGCTTATATATCTTAAAGTTTTTATTATAAACTAATAGAAAACAAGCTAAAAAAACTTAATGATGAGTGCTTACCCGGCCCAGATGGCCTTCCTTCAATATTTTTAAAAAAATGTTTTTCTTCCGACTATCGCTTTCAAGGAGAATTTCCTCAAACAAGTCCTCTATCATAACACCGATACACAAAAAGAGCTAAGTAACTTATTACCGCCCATACAAAACTTTCACATATTCCCAAACTCTTTGCAAGTATTTTGTATGAAGCCTTAAGATTCTAGTGTAAGTCCTTTATTTCGCCTAACCAGCACGGATTTCTTAAAGGTAGATCAACGAACACTAACCTCATCGAATTCATATTCTCTGCCTTAAAAATCGGAAAAGAAGTCGTCGTTATTACAACCGATTGAATAATAGTTTTCAAATTGTCTGCCCTCGGCTTCGAACCCTTTTTGCTTAAATGGATATATTCATACCTAGAAAACCGTAGGTATAGGGTTCGCTTCAAGTCTGTTCTCTAGGTCACTTTCTTGCCCGGCTCGGGTGTTCCTCAAGGTAGTCACCTAGGTCCCGGGCGAATGGAAGGGATTTAAAATTGTATGCCGAGTCCTCTCGGATGTTTGTCAGACGTTCGCAGTAGAAAAAGCCTTAAGAGGGAATTTGGGTTTTTTCGGGATATCGAACCTGGTTCTAATACACTAACCACAAAGCCACTGCGCCTTAATTGCTTGCGCTTAACCTTTTCCTCTGCTTTATATTTTCGTATATAATGTACTAGCGGACCCCTGCACACTTCGTAGTGCAAAACAGAAATATAAAAAAAATCGAACGCAAGGCGTTTAAATTTTCCAGTTAAATGGAATGTTTAATTTACTGACATATTTGTTCTTAGCAGCTATACAAAACGGCAAAAATCTTTTGGCAATATTATCAATCCAGTTTCATCAACAGCCATTGCACCATTTTCAATTTTCAGCATTTGCTTAATCAAAAGCATTCAATTCGATGCTATCGTATTGTAATTCACGTTGCAATCCTAGATCAAAAATTTCATGCATTGCACGATTAGGTGATGGCATTCCCAACCTAATACAAATCAATGCTTCATTGTAAATTTCCGGCCTGAAGTCCATTACCTACAGGATTACGATTATCTTGACGCACTCAAATCAGAAATCGATTCGGTGGTTTCCGAGATATAAGATTTTGATTGTTTTTTTTTTATATGGACTGTTCCACTCCCCTTTGCTCAATTTTAACCTATCTTCACAGGAATACTCCTGGGCCAATACCTAAGACTGTGTGTAAATTTAAACTCAATCGATAGGGTGGTTTTCGAAATATATGATTTTGAATGTATTTTTTGTATGGGCCGTACCACGAACATGAGCCAAGCCAAAATAAAGAAATGCAAAGTGGAAAAAAAATTGAAAAAAGTCGAAAACCTGTCGTAACACGCTGGGTGGTCAAAATAAGATATTTTGAAATTTTTATTTATTTTTTTTTTAAACCCGTACTGTGAAAATACCTTTCCAACAAAGTATAAATCATCAAAATCGGCCAATCTCGAGTAATTGGATTACATCGCTTCGGACACTTTCTTTTATATAATAGATAACATTAAATACCATCTTAGAACAGTTTAGCGCTTCTGATGTTTCTCTGTAGGACTTTCCTTTCTCATAAAGCCGAGAAATACACAAACGGGTTGTAACATCAAAAGATTTGTTTTTTACCATAATCTAAAACTCTAAAAAAATACAGATTTAGCAGTTAATGCCTTAATCATATGAATACTCTTACATGCCAGGGGAAATTCTTCTTTTAAATAACTATTTCTGTTAAATAAACGAAGTTTATACAAGTGAGCTCTGCTAGACTAACTTGCCGAGAAGTGTAGTCGTGGTGTATGAACGTGAAGGCTAGTCGTGGTGGACGCGAAGAGTGGTTGTGAAGTATGATAGTGAATGCTAGTCGTGGCGTGAAATATGGTCGTTGAAGGTGGTCGTGAAATGTGGTCGCGAAGTACGATCGTAAAGGTTGGTCGATCTTAAAATGTTCCTAAAAGTCAAAAGCCTCGATGATTGCTCTAAGATTCAAATTGATCTTAACAATTTATCTACTTGGTGTGTTAATAATTGTTTAATGTTAAATATTAGTAATTGTTTCTGTATATCGTTTTATAGATCTCAATTTTCCTTGCTTCTATAATTATGATATTAATAACAGTACATTAAAAAGAGCTGATAAAATAAAAGATCTTGGGGTAATCATCGATTCCAATCTCACTTTTGTTTCCCATATTGAGTACATAGTGACGAAAGCTATTTCGCTGGTTGGGTTTATTAAACGACACTCTAAAGATTTTTCTGATCCCCATACTTTTTTATCTCTTTTTATCGCTTTGGTGAGATCCGTTCTTGAGTTTGCAGATGTTGTTTGGAATCCATACTATTCCAACCATTCGGATCGCATTGAAAAAGTACAAAGGCGCTTTACAAAATATATATTTTTTTCAAAATGCGTTGGACTTGTGAACCGTCTCTTAAAGCGAGAAGGCGTCTACATGATATTACGTTTATAAGGGATGTTTTATCCTCCCGTATAAATAGTCCCATTATTTTATCTATGATTCCTATTTATGCTCCAGAGAGGGTATAAAGAGATTATCGGTTCTTTTTTCAGACGAAGCATCGAAAAAACTATGGTCGCAATGAACCAATCTCTAGATCCTTAAGATCGTATAATGACTACTAATTTCATTACACATTGATTTACATATTCCAAGAGACCGCTTTAAAAGTATCATATTTTGGCTGCTTTATAATGAAATTTAAATTATAATACATAATTATTTTGTAGGTATATTATTTATATACAGGAATCAATCTTATTTTTTTGTACTTATATAAAATATTGTAGTCTGTAAGCTTGACTTGAAGATGAATAAATAAATAAATAAATAAATTAAGGTCGTTGGAGATGGTCGTGAAGGGTGGTCGTGAAGAGTGGTCGTGAGGATGGTCGTGAGGATGGTCGTGGAGGGTGGTCGTGGAGAGTGGTCGTGAAGGGTGGTCATGGAGGGTGGTCGTGAAGGGTGGTCGTGAAGAGTGTTCGTGGAGGGTGGTCGTGAAGAGTGGTCGTGGAGGGTGGTCGTGGAGGGTGGTCGTGGAGGGTGGTCGTGGAGGGTGGTCGTGGATTGCGGTCGTGAAGAATGGTCGGGAAAGGTGGTCATAAAGGCTATTGTCCACTCTGTCTTGGAATATGCATGAGATGTCATGTGTTCTACTTCTATACGGCGATTGGAATTAAGGTCCATTATTCTTATTATTCACAATGACGTTTTCTAGGCGTTCAAATGTAGGGTTTATGTAACTTTTCCTAAACATTATTTAGTCATAAAGTGAAAATGGCATTTCGATTCTATTCTGCCTTTATACAGGCACGTAAAAACCTTAGCTTATACACGCTCTATACAACGTTGTACAAATTTTATAAACAATGTTTTTGAGTTAAGAGACTTTAAAGAGTGCACAACATTCCCTATAAAACGTTTTTAAATAAGGCTTAAAAAAGCCTTCAAAATTATATAAATTATATGTGGAGTAATGTAAAAACGGGCGTGGTACCTTTCATACAAATAATAAAGATTTCATACTTTAAAGGAGACCTATATTTTTGAACATTTTTTCGTTTCATTTAAAAGTTTTTATTTTCGGTAGGACTTTTTTTTAAGTTATTGGGATTTGGATGTATAGTATTTATTTATTTTTTATATATTGGGTTGTAGAAAACTAAATCTGTTTTTTTTTTATTAGATTACAGTGGCGGGACTCTTGTCGTTTGCCCAGCAAGTTTAATGCGGCAATGGGAGCATGAAGTAGAAAATAAAGTGATTCGACATAAGCTTAGTGTGTGTGTTCATCATGGAAACAATAGAGACACTAAACCACGCCACTTAGCTACGTATGACATTGTCGTTACAACTTATAATATAGTCAGTCGTGAAGCAAAATCACATGGTGCTTTATTTTCTATAAATTGGAAACGAATTGTTCTTGATGAAGCGCATTTTGTGCGCAATCACAAAAGTCAGTCATCTATGGCAGTATGCGAATTAAGAGGGAAATTCCGTTGGGTTCTTACCGGTACACCAATACAAAATAAGGAAATGGACGTATACGCGCTCCTGAAATTCATCAAGTGCACACCATTCGATGATTTGAATCACTGGAAAAAGTGGATTGATAACAAAAGTGCTGGCGGTCAACAACGTTTGAACACATTGATGAAATCATTAATGCTGCGAAGAACAAAAGCCCAGTTACAGGAGCAAGGAACTCTTATGTGTTTACCAGAACGCGATTGCAAAATTATCGAAGTCAACTTAGATAAGGATGAAATGAATGTGTACCAAAAAATTATGACATACTCCAAAACGCTTTTTGCACAGTTCTTATATCAAAGAGCGGAGAAAAATAACGACCTTTGCTTTAGTGATCGAGGAAACCGCGCAACGTTTGTGCAATCGAAGGATCCCAATGGAGCGTATCATAAAATCCATCAAAAATTTTCAAAAATCTATCATGGGGAAACGGAAATTAAATCGCACCAAATTTTAGTGCTTTTACTACGCCTTAGGCAAATATGTTGCCATCCTGGATTAATAGATGCGGTAAGACTACTTTATTGTTATCTCATTAGCTTAGATACCTTTACTGAAAGGAATACTTTTTCTCCCTGTTTCAATAGTTTTTATTAAATGTTCCCGCATTTCATATTACATACTAGCTGACCCGTGCTCGCCTTTCTTTGCCCGCCTTTCACTTTTAAGACAAAAGTATTTTCATCGAACTACATCTAACAGTTTTTTTTATAAATATGTTCCTACCCTTGGACATTTATAAAAGCAATATAAATCAAAAACAAAGACAATACAAACATAATTTTAATTCCTACCAAAAAGTATACATACAAAAAATGTACGCAAAGTTTATTTCTCTCTTACCCACCTCAAATGTCGACTAAAAGGAAGCAACGTGAATGAAACAACTTGACACACGAATCCCACCAGCCCATTTCCAAACGTAACACAATCACCCCTATCGTGGAATACGGCGTATTTCAACCTGCCGGGGAGACAGGTATTTTCAATACAAAGTTGGTCGGTAATACAGCTTTTTTGCATTAAATGACAGCAGTGATAGAGCGAAGCGAATTCCAGTTAAGGTTACAGAAATCAAATTAAAAATAAATGGATAGCATAGGCTTATATTTGAGAACCTGTAGTATTTCATAATGTGGAAAGAGCATCCTCCGACAAAAAATATGTGCATATTTAAGAGGAACTGCAAAAGACATAATTGAACTTTCGGATTCGACGTGAGTTTTCTGAAATACAATTATTATTGAAATTGTTAATAACGTTTATTTATCTCTCAGATTTACTAAATGCTTTCGTTTAAATAAAGCAGCATTTTTATGAGCGCGCACATAATAATAATACACCCACTACTGCAACGATACTCACTGCTGCATGACTACTGGCAGTGGTGCACTCGACAGTATATTCGGCCGCCGGATATTCGGCTATCCGGCCAAAGTGTATGCCGAATAACCGGTATCCGGTATTTTCCAAAATAAAAAAGTACAGTACAAGCCAAACCGCTAATCGTGGGCTCATGAAACTTTCAGGATATGTTCTACTAGCTGTGTAGACGCCAACTAAGAATTGGATTTGGATTTTTCGATACGACCCTCCCTGCCCTTTTTAGAGAGGTTTTTCTGTTACTCACGAACCGTTAGTCGTATGAACTTGTAATTTTGTATGTTTATAGAAAATAAAAAATCTTCGAATACCTATTTCGGCATTTTTTCAAAATTCGTCCTATAAAGGTTGAAAAAGAGGTTGCAAACTTTTTTATTTTAACATTATTTTCCCAAACTGCAATTTCATTCAATAAAACTTGGTCAATCTATAAAATCTTAAACTGCTTTTTAGCCAATATTTCCACGAGTACTTTTCTGCCCCTTCCAGAGCCTGAGCTGGAAGAAATTAAAGACAGATGCTATTTAATCAACGAGAAATTAAGACTGCCAGCTCTGTGCAGTGCATTCCGTTTCTTAACTATTGTTTCCTTTTTTTTTAGTATTTTTACGACTTGAGGTTCCATATTCTATTCCGTATCGGCTTGGGGCTTAGGGAAGGGTTGTATGCGGCGGGCATGCGAGTTGCGAGTATGACTGAAATGAATAATAATCGCAGTCTACTCCACTTCCATAGCAACCAATGCGTAATTTCGTACATGGCTAGGTATTTGCTGTGGCCTCTGTGGGTTTGGTGTTGGCTGAAGTGGTGAAGGCTGAGTGAGAATGTGCTTATTGTCTTCGTGTCAGTTTCAGTTCAATTCAGTCTTATTCTCATGGCGTATGGATGAATTTGCCCGAACGACCTTATGCAACAATTATCTGAAAATTTTAAATGGCAGATGGAACGACAGGTCGAATATGGTATTGAACATCTTTTAGACAAAGTGTACAACACATAATACATAAATGCTTTTAATATATCTGATTATAAATTTGTTGTTCCGGAGAAGTTGCGCATTGCGAACGAGCAATTTTGACTCCAAAGAATGGTTAAGTTTATTAATGACATCTTACTTAAGTCATTTAACGGGGAAGAAATGGTCTACAAATTGATGTACACTGTTTGCAATATAGATGAAGCCGTTTATTATCCGGTAGAGTTTTTAAATTCCCTTAAACCATAAAAAATAGAAACACTTTCTATACAGAAATACTTTAAACAAAACAATTTAAGTAACAATTTTTCTGAAGAAGTACATTTTAATAGAGTGCTACGCGGAAGAAGTCGCGGGTAACTGCTAGTCTTAAATAATTCAGGGTCAAATTTACTAAATTCACCTATTTTTTTTATTTTTCAATCCGATAAGCCATTACTGAGCTAGGTCTGTATAAATAGATGTTTCCTTGCTATTTTGTAAGAATCACGTTATATTCCGGAATAAAAGTACCCTAAGTCCCGACCCAGAACATAAGCAATCACTATGCCACGTTTCATCAAAATCCGCCCAGTAGTTTTTGCGTGATGCGTGGTCAGGCATTTTTTATTGTACAGTTTTACTATATGTAGAGAAGAGATATAAAAATTTGCTAGCGAGTCGGGGGCGGCCTTCGTTATAAATTATAATCAACATGCCTGCCGGCTACTCTTTCGAACTAATGTCATCCTGCACTTATTGATGAGTTTTGCGTTGAATGCGAACATTAAACATACATATTGTTATTATTAAATTAAAAAAATGGCCAAAACGCTTCGTGGTTCAAATTGCATTGCACATTTTTTAAGATCAGGACTAAAACAATTAAAATGTAAGAATTTATATATTTTGTTCTATTTATCTTTAAAATACCGCAATCAGGCGAGACGGCGAACTTCGGTAATTTTGGTGGAGTTTCCTTCACGTACGTGTAACTGATGGTAGGGGTATCTGGGACTACACACTAGTTCTAAATGCTCTATTATCGCAACGCAAGGAGCTATATGCCCCATAAGCATATTGCCAACCTAAAATTCACAAACTACAACAGTATTAGCCTTCTTAGCACGTCGATCGAAAGATCGGGAATTATCATAACGTTTTACGCCCGGAAATCGACCAACGTTCTTCAAACTACGCTCAATCTTAGGAAAGTCCCAAATATTTCAAGTCTATAACAACCACCTATCGGCGCAGTGGCTTAGTGGTAGTGTGTTGGGCTACTTAGCCCAAGGTTTTTTTCCACTGCACCACCTCTCGCGAACGTCTGACAAACATCCGAGAGTAAAACTGTCATGAAAGAGCTTCTCAATTGTAGATCCCTTCCATTCGTCCCAAATTTTGAAAACCCACACAAAACGAAGCTTAAGACTAACTTATAAGATAATATTATCTTACTGTTTTTAAGCATTCAATGAATAAAATAAATGAAATGAAATAAATAAACGAATGGTTGTGAGAAGCTAGGCCTTGGGTACAACAGACCTGTCGCGCCTAAATATTTATTTATTTATTTATAACAACCACCTTTTTCCTTTGGCGGTAAACTTAAATACAGTAGAATCCGGATATAGCGACGGTCAAGGGACCGGCGACATTAAGTCGTTCTAACCGGACGACACACAAAACGAACTGAAAATTTTGTATGTAAATATTAACATATCTGTATGTAAGGAAGTAACGTCAATGAAAACCAAATAAACCTTTGAATCAGAAACATTTTTCTTTTAACTTCACTCAGAATAGCTATTAGTACATGCCAATTACAAGAAAAACAATATTTTAAAATAATTAAATACATATGTATGTACATAAATTATGTATTTTTTTTTCAATTGAGAAACTTTTCTTTTAATTGAACTCATTTTAATTTACAAAAAACTTTCACCGTAGCGTAACTCTGTTGCGTAAAAACTGTCGCCTGTCGCGCTGATTGCATAGAGAAGGGAAAAATTCAAAGAGTGGAATACTACGATTGCTTTATTTTTTTTTAAACAACAACCATTCGTCGCTGTAATGGAACGATTTATTGGAAAATTATGTCGTTTAAAGCGGTTGGTCGCTCAAACCGGAGTCGCTCTAAACGGATGTTCGTTCATAGGAATTAGTATGCAAACCTTACAAGTTGTTGTGTCTACGTCGCTAAAAACGTTTCGTCGTTATAAACGAAGTCGTACTAAACGGATTCCACTATAGTAATCCGTAATGGCATATTTCTCAAAAATCAGAAATCCGCACAATTTCAGGGCTACGCTAAGGTAATAATAGATTAACCTAAGAACTACTAGATTGAAAAAGATAAATTTAACTAAGAACTTCTAGAGTATACTTTGTATGCTAACCCTATAAAGAAAGGATAATTTTTTCCAAATCGTGCTTTGGAAAATATGTCACGTTGAAGGAATGAAGTTCAGAAAGAAAATACTGTTTTTAGGCACTCCTTCACATTTTTTAAACGTCAAAGGCATACTTTTTTCGCGAAAAAATATTTTTAATGATTTGTCTCTTTTACAGCAACTATTTTGATTATCTGTTAATAAATTCACATGTTTTTACTTTTAGATGCTTGAAGATGAAGATGATAGCGCACCTGCAGAATCGGATGCCATTGAGCCAGATATAGATTTACTTGAACAGCTTAATAAGCTGGCAATCAATGATAACTCTGGCTCAACATCTCAGTTAGTTGATAGTTTTAATGATGATGGTCAACATGAAGCTATTTCCAAAGCTTCGGCTAAAGTACTACAAAGGTCAAACCCTGTATTTAACTTAAGCCGTCCAAGCTCAAAAATGAAAACAGTGCTACAGATCTGTGAAGAAAAAGTTTTAAATTCCACCGATAAAGGTATTATTATATCGCAATGGACAAGTGTTCTTAATATACTGGAAAAACATCTCGTAGCGAAAGGTATTCGTACTTTGTCGCTCAATGGAAGCATACCAGTGAAGGATCGACAACATATTGTTACAGAATTTAATGATCCCAATACTAAGCCAAAAATTCTTCTCCTTTCATTGACCGCGGGTGGTGTTGGTTTGAATCTTGTAGGCGCTAATCACTTACTATTGATAGATCTGCATTGGAATCCACAGCTTGAGGCACAGGCGCAAGATCGAATTTATAGAGTTGGTCAAAAAAAACATGTGTATATATACAAATTTATGTGCAAAGATACTGTCGAAGAACGCATAAAAGCATTACAAGACCAAAAATTAGCAATTGCAAATGGTCTTTTGACGGGTGCAAAACCTTCGGAGGGAAGCAAACTTTCAATTGATGATTTAAAGGGTCTTTTTGGATTGTAAGCCTTATAAATAAAAATGTATCCTACTAGTGTGAATATTGCATTTTTTAACAATTTTTTCAGTGTTTTTTTTTTATTTATACTGATATCGCTGCTGTTCTTTATCTGTGTTGTGTGTAGGTGCACATGGACCTTCAATATGGCGGTAAATTATTATTACCTATTTATTATTATTTCTTTATTATTAAGTAACTTAATTACATAACAATATAAAAAATATAGCACTAGCTACCGGGGCTATCGGCTAGTTGTAAAATAAGTGTTTTGAATAAGTTAGTTTTAAATATATTTGTTGATTTTTAGTATTATCTTACTATTTCGTTGATCTTCTGGCATTCAAATGAATGTTTGTTGGAGAGGACGGAGCTACTATGACAAAGATGGCAGGTTGGTTAATTATTGAGTAGTGATAGGTGTTCTCTTTCCACATAACCCGTCTTTTGTTGTACCACAAGGTTTTTAAGTGTTTTTGGACTTAATGTTCTGGGCAATACGTATTGTCGCAATTTGCACATTTGTACACGCTCATGCGTTATTTTTTAGCAGGACAAAAGCTGCATACTGCTTTCTTTCCTTTTTTAATGATGGGTTGTTCCAGGTTGGGGGGTGTGCGTCGGGGTAACTTCCTTACCACGGAAAAGAAATGTAGTTCCGAAACAACTACAAGCCTCATATATGGATGATCCAAATGTTGACGATCCCAGCAAACGAATTAGGGACAACGAACTTCGGATCTGAACGTGGAATGTCCGGGCTTAAACAGACCGCATGTAGCCGAACAACTTGTGGAAACCGTGGAAAGGTATCACAGCCATCCAGAAAATGCGATGGGATGGAAAAGGCACAAGAAGGATGAAAAACTGTGATATCTACTACGGCGAGTGCCGCAAAGAGCAGAGTCAACGGCTATATGGATTTGTGATTAGAGGAAGACTTAGGCAAGAAGTCTTGGGATTTCGCAATGTTAGCGATTGCCTAGTTAAAATCCCCTTCAGGACCAAATTTAAAAATATCACGCTGATCTGTGCTTACGCCCCGACAGAGGAGAAATACGATACAGCCAAAGAAGCATTCTACGATCTTTTTGAGAAGACTTATGATAAGTGCCCGAAGTACGACGTCAAGATAGTTCTTAGCGACTTTAACGCCAAAATCGGAAAGGACACGACAACACCTCCGGAAACGGACTCAGGCTAATCGACTTTGCGGCGGGGCGAAATGTCATCATTGCCAGCACACGATTCCCACACCTCAACATACAGATCAACAAACCGTCAACCAAATTGATCATGTTGCGATCTACGCCAGACATGCCTCCAGTATCTTGGATGTCCGAACGTTCCGAGCGGCCAACATAGACTCGGACCATTACTTGGTAGTAGCCAAAGTACGGATGCGGATATTCAATATTCCACAACACCGAGAGGATACTGTGCGAAGATTTGACGTTGCAAGGCTACTATCGCAAGAGACCGCCAAAACCTTTGCCGACCGCGTCTCCCTAAACCTCTTAGCAAGCTCATCCTCAGCTTCACCAGCATCAAGCACAGAGAACCAGTGGCAACACTGCCAGCGTGCCATCAGGAATGCCGCCACCGAAGTGCTGGGTTTCACTAGGCGACCACAACGAAACCCTTGGTTCGATGAGGAATGCAGCCAAGAACGAGGCCTACCAACTAATGCTGCAGACAAGAACCAGAGCGGCTGAGAGAGCTGCCCGTGAGCTCTACGGGCAAAAAGAAGGGAGGAGCACCGACTATCTATCAGATCAGGTGAAGTATCAGTTGGCCAGTAGGTCGGTTTGCCCGTCGAGTGGAAATCGCAACTGTACTCCATACCTGCCCCATAGAGCATTCTACCCTTTCGCGAGATGTATCTAGAACCCCAGAGCGTGTGCTTCGCATTAAAATCGCCACCAATAATGAAATTTGGTTTGAGCGATTTAAGCAAGTTAGTAAAATCACTTTTATCCAGCGCGGAACGCGGTGGGCAGTAGACAGATAAAATTCTAAGAATGCGCTGACTATATTTTGATCTAATCGTGCACACTTGCATAGTTTCGAGCTCTAATTTAATGAACAATGATGATCCACCTCTCGCGTTTCCCGAAGGGTGACAAGTGTGGAAATCATTATAGCCTTTTATTTTTAAATTTGATCCCATTTTCACGTGAGTTTCACTAATCAAGCAAATGTCAAGTTCTTTCTCGCGTATAAATAATTCCAATTCGTCAAGTTCTTGCAAAATCCCGTTTGCATTCCAAGTACATATTTTTAACATCGGTTTTCCATTCATATTTTATTTTAAGTACGCGTTTTTCGTGAATTATTCTCGAGCTTAACCAGCCGATCGAGAATAATTTTATTTATTTTACTTTGTTCCTCAAGTTTCTCGAGAATAACTGAGAAAACATGAGAAACAGGGTCAGGGGAAGTTTTAACGTTTTTCGCTTCTTCAGATGCCGCTGCCTGGGCGTAAGTCTGTGCTCTGGCTGCCCGTGGGTCACTATTCGACGGCTTTCCTAACGGTAATTTTTCAGAAGCGTTTCTTTTAACAGCAGAGGTCAAGGGCTTTTCAATTGTCTCTCTTTCTCTGACATTTTTACGCTCTTGAACCGGAGGTTTTATAGTGCCTACTACCTTCTGGACGGTCTTACGCTTTTTATTGGTTAGCGGTTTTGTTTCTCTATTTTGAGGCTTAAAAAGGGCATCTGTCCGTTTTTGCAACTCCTTAGCGACTTCACAACCTCTATAATTTGCTGGATGCTTTCCCTTGCAATTAACACAAGTAGCGGAGGATTGTTTATTTGCTCCACAGTCTTGGGAGAGGTAATTTCCCGCACATTTCACACATCGCGGCTCTTTTTTGCAATACATTTGCGTGTGATTTATTTCTTGGCATCGTTTGCACTGCGGAATTGTTTTCAAATTTCTGCGCATTAGCTCGATTTTTACCACAATATATAATATGGTTTTTATTTGTTAGATATCTTCAATTTTATCGGACCTATCGAAGGTGAGCATAAAGAGCGGAAGTCCACTCCTTACCAGGACATCCTTATTTTCTTCCGTCTGTTGCTTCTCTTTCTTGATGATATTAACGGCATCAAGAATTTTAAAACCTTTACCTTGGAGCTCGTTTATAACCTCTTCTTTGGTGCACGAGGGACGGAGACCCCTTGCTACAACACGATGTGGCCTTTCTGATTTTACTTCGAAAGTATACCACTGGATCTTTTCGGTATTTAGCTTTAGGGACATTGCCCGGTAGTCTTCGTGGTTATCGACGTTAATTTTCCACGCATTATTCCTCAAAGATGTAACCTTAAATTTCGATGTTAACGTTCCTTTAAGGAGGCTGTGCAACTTATTATACTCCGTAACGCCAACGACGTTTATTGGAGGCGGTGCGCGAATTTGCGCTCGGAGCTGTTTTTCTTGAGGTAGTTTACACTTTTTGTCTCTTTGGGGCTCTACTTCGGGCGAAGAACCGGTTTTCCTTTTCTTGCTAGGTCTTTTCTTATGGACCCGATTCGTTTCTCGTTCTAGCTCTTCTTCGTCGGTCTGGTATTCCCGACTAGCTAAGAGTGGTGGAGTACATTCGCGTTCTTTCTGCAAATGAGTGTTTCTTAGAACCTTATTTTCTTCTTTTAACTGATCTATATCTTTCTTAAGATCTTGATAGAGTAGATCCATTTCCTTCAGTTTGATTCGGAGTGCTTTATTCTCTTCCTCAATACTTTTATCTTTCACTGAGTCCTGTTTTTCGCGCGCTGACGCTCCCGGCGGACTCCTTTTCCCGGTGTTGTTCGATCTTGATGGAGGAGATCGAGATACACTTGAACTTTTAGTAAAAGGGTCGATAGATTGCAATAAGCGGCTCTCTCCAGAATCCGTAGAGCCGACCTCCGAAGAAGGTGGATTTTCCAGTAAAGCTGGACTGCCACCTGGGGTAGTTAATCGTTTTGTTTTGTTCATTGCATTTTTGTGTATACGCCACATGCTCGGTATACGGAGGTTGGATTTTAGTCGCCTTTTACGACAGGCATGCCTACCTCGTTTATATTCTAACCTCTACCCGAAGGGGGAATAAGTGTGAAGCAGCAACAACAAAAAATAATAAATGAAATTTCATAATACCGTATGGAACTTTGCTCAGTAGTGTTCTTGAATCGTGGCATTTCAACCTTTTTGTGAAATTTCGCTGTCCGAAAAGCCTTTCGTTCGAAAAAGAAAAAAAAAACACCAAAATTGTGAGAATTCACCAATCTGACAAGAAAAACATTCACGCTATAAATGTTTGGTGCAATTTTATAATAAGACCACCATTTCACAATTAAATCGCCTTTTAGCAAAATTTTATATTGCCATAAAGTTACCATTAAGTGTATTTTAATACTAAAGGTTGATTCAATGTGTTTTTTTTTCAAACATCTACAATAAATTTTACTTTTAAAGGTTGGATTTCCTTATAAAAGTGTATCGAGGGTATTCGATTCGGTGAAAAGGGAAAAAAGGGTAAAATGAGTTCGCTCCATGGGAAAAATATAGAGAGTGTGCAAGAACACTAGTGTATGCGGTTCAGCTGATGGGTGCGTTCTCAGAGTGCCTATTTTCAATTTACATTTGTTGTTCTATTTCACAACGAAAATATATATTTGGCAAATTGTGAAATCTTATGTAATTATAAATAAATGAATATATTGCGAAATATTCTTTCGTGGAAATAAAATAAGACATTTTTTTCAGCACTTATTGTCTCCGTTTCTTGTTTTGGCGAAAAATCTTTTCGCCGTCGATTGTCGACAGAAAAATGGCAACGAATTTAAAAAGAAGGATCGATTTTTTATCCTTTTTTAGTTATAATCTTTTCATGAGATAATGAAAACAAAACAAATAATTTAATTTATGAGAAAATTTGAAACAATTCAGGATTTCAGACTGACGTAATTAACGAAATTACATTTGGAGGCAATTCCGTGAGCCGAGAATATGAAAATCTAAAGTTCGTAAAATGGCTTTTTATCTCCTATTCATTGAGTTCGGCCTTTGAAAGGTTACCTTCCAAAATAATAAAATAAATTTCATAGCAAGGAACAATTAATTATGGCAAATATGTTTTTAAAAATTGTGATGGCCGACCAATTTGTATTTAAAAAATCGATTCATCGCATTTGGCTTGTGGATTAAGTGCGTAGGTATAACAAAAAATGTACTATAGAAACAAATTAGGTGCTGCCAGAGATCGATTGTATCGACTGAATTGATTGTATCAAGTTACGTGCTGTGACCTCAGGGCATTCGCAGAGCATGTGTTCCGTTGTCTCCTTCTCTTCTCCGCAGAGTCGACAGAAGTCATCGTCGGAAAGTCCCATTTCCTCAATTCCGTCATTGAGGGTATCCAAGCAAAGTTGACTATGTTGTCCTTTTCCAGATTTTGTAGGAGATTGAAACATTCCCCACCCAGCTTTGACCTGATCGAATACGATCTTAGGGCCTTAAGAGCTGCCTGGCTGTCTGAGAGAATGTAGATGCGGGCAACTTTAGTGCGTCTTCGTAAGCATTCTCGGACACATATCTCTTTGGCGTGTATACCTCTGCCTAAAAGATGTGGTGATTTTCCTAGTGCTATAGCTCTTTGGAACCTAGGCCCATAGACCCCAGCCCCGGTGGCATCATCTTCCATCTTTTAACCGTCGGTGTACCAGGGGTGGAATTCTGTAAGGTGATTTGCGATAGTTGATAGTCACAATACAATTTTTTGGTCTACGTAAGCTGATAATCACTGCGATTGTCCCTTTTTTGCAATCGTTTTCTTGCGAAAGCTATTTAGGTGTCATCTTCATATAAATTACATTTTCCTTTCTGGCTGCAAACTAATTTTTAAACTTGAATACATGAATTTGAGTATAATAAAGATTTTATCAATGCATTCTTAAGCTTTAGTTTTATTGAATACTAGCTGACCCGTGCTCGCCTTGCTTCACCCGCCAGTTACTTTTAAGACAAAACGTATTTTAATCGAACAGTTTTTTATAAATACATATACGTATGTTCCTTGAATTTGACGTTTTTGAAAGCAATATAAAGCAAAAAAAAGACAATAAAAACTAATTTGAATTCCTACTAAAAAGTCTATACAAAAAAAAACAAAGAGTATTTAAAACCAAATCTTTATAATAAAAGGTTTTTCAACAGGAACGCTACAAAAGTAGAGCGACAGGGACAGCAAATGACGACGAATTTCTTGCCGTTCTTCAGTAAGGTTTGCCATTTCATGATGGAAAGATATACGAGCCAGCAACGAGTCGAAATTATTACAATTTACTACCGAAATTCGGAGTCAGTGGCCTCAACGTTAAGAGCGCTACGTCCAATTTATGGTCGTCATAATCGTCCTAGCAGATAAACAATTGAGCGTCTAGTGGAAACATTTTAATCCACAGGCACAGTACAAAATTTTCCGGTGCCAGTGAGACAAAGAAGTGCCCGTAGTGTCGAGAATATTGCTGCCGCTGAGGCTTCAGATGAACAAAGCCCAAATGTGTCTCTCACACGTCGTTTTCAAGCGTTGGGCATCTCTGTGATGTCGTTGTGGCGAATTTTGCGAAAAGATCTTGGCCTACATCCTTACAAGATTAAATTGACGCAAGAACTGAAGCCGCTTGACCACCAGAAGCGTCGTATGTTCGTGAATTGGGCCGAGCAACAACTTGAAAATGATTCGGCTTTTCATCGAAAAATCATCTTTAGCGATGAGGCTCATTTCTGGCTGAATGGCTTCGTCAATAAACAAAATATGCGGTATTGGTCAGGCAGCAATCCACACGTACTCCATGAGTCATCATTGCATCCCGAAAAAATTACGGTTTGGTGTGGTTGATGGGCCGGCGGCGTCATTGGGCCGTACTTCTTCCGTGATGATGAAGACCGGCACGTTACTGTGAATGGAAATCGCTACCGTTCAATTATAACCGAATATTTTTGGCCACAATTGGATGATATGGACTTGGAGGACATGTGGTTCCAACAGGACGGCGCCACACAGCGAATGTCACAATCAATTTATTGGAAACCAAGTTTGGAGAACGTGTTATCTCACGAAATGGTCCAGTCGCTTGGCCGCCTCGGTCGTGCGATTTGACGCCGTTAGACTATTTCCTGTGGGGCTACGTCAAGTCTATGGTCTATGCCAACAGGCCAGCGACGATTGATGAACTTTGTACGAATATCGAACGTGAAATTGCAGCAGTATCGGCCGATTTATGCTTGAAAACCGTCGAAAATTGGGTTCAGCGTCTGGACTTCTGCAAGCGTGCCCGTGGTGGCCATGCAAAAGAAATCGAGTTCCATACATAATGGCATCGAACGTACTTTCACAGGAATAAAGAATTTCATTGATATCCAAAATTGTTTTTGTTTAATTTAAAAAAACTTTTGTAGCGCTCTTATTGAAAAACTCTTTATTATAATCTTAATACAGCGCAGTAGATAATTGTATTCATTAATTCAAAAAGTTTTCATAACGCAATCCAATCTAAAGTTTTCTATTTCGAGAGTTTTTGTTTACATTTTGTTTTCATATCATCAACTGATTTAGAAGTTCAGTGTCTGTGTAATGATAGCGACGGTGCCGTGAAATAAGGCCAAGCGAAATAAGGCCAAATCTGAAAATTTGGCCTTATTTCACTTTACAATATCTAGTGAAATAAAGACATATTTCAACATTTGGCTTTATTTCACTATGGTAAAGTGAAAAAGGCCAAATTGGCATTATTGCGCATTGTGCTCATTTGGCCTTATTTCACTTTGAGGTAGTGAAACATGGCCATATATACTACGATTATAATGTAATTTTGGAAAAAAATTACATTTCTTCTTTCTTGCAGTTTATAATATTGATACATACAAACATTCACATGTGCATCCATTTTTATATATATACATTACGTGATTGCCTTATGTATGTGCATGTACGAGTATGTAGGTACTACATTCCAAAAAAGTAGTGTTAGTAGAAATCAAATGAAACGAGCAGTATGATCAACAGTTTTTCATTTGCAAAGGCAAGTAATGTTTACCATAAATCATGACATTTTAGCAATAAATTCGTGTGCTATTCTTTACAGTTTGTTTACAAATTGGGCACAGAATTGGATTGTTATCTTTCATGTACTTCTCCGAAATTTGTGTAAAACAATCTGAACACAGTTTAAAGTGGTTACACGGTTCGAGAAGAATAGAACATTCATTTGTGAAACAAATGGCACACAGGATTCTCATTTCACCGGCATTGCAAAGATCGTGATCCACAGGATCTTGGTCTACTTCTTCTTCACTCTCACGAAGATATGTCAAATTTGTAGATTTTTCATCAACAAGGTTGTTATAGTTGTTTGTCATTTGATTTAAGAAATCATTGATTGAAATTATTTTTTTATCCAACTTCTTCAAACTTGCCTCAATCTGTAGTTGCCTGTCTTTAAATTTTTTTTTTGAAGGTTCAAAAATGTCATACAATCTTCATCTAGCAAGCAGTCAATAAATTTAAAGAAAGTCACACGCTTCGCTAGTTTTTGACTGATGCGACTGTTGTAGCCTTCAAGAGCACTTGTCGTAAAATAAAAATAATAGCAACAAATTCGCGCGAATTTTTGCTATTATTTTTATTTCAATGAGAAGAGTGCGAACTTGATGCTATTGTTTTTATTTCATTAGTTTTTCTTATTGAAATAAAAGTAATAGCAACAAATTCGCGTAAATTTGTTGCTATTAATTTCACAAATTCTTCAAACAATCTGCATTCATATATGGATGTATTTAATAATTTAAAATGTTTCAGTATCGAATTTAAAAATATTAAATACGTACATTTATGAATGTAGGTACATCAATGCATACTCAAAAATTGAAAAATGTCAATGCATAATAAAAATAAAACGTAGGTAATTAAACATATATTTCACATCCAATTATTTTTTTATTACATACATGTTCATCATGAGCAAAGTGCACGATCAAAAGCTGCTTGTAGCCGCAAGATGGAACAACACTGAAAGTGCCACCCAAAAAATATTCGCGGTTCGCTGTCTCTGGCAACTTTTGGATGTCAGTTGCAATTGTTGGGGACACGAAGATTGAATATGAAAAACTGTGCACCTATAGAAGGCTTCGCTCTTTCGGTATCGTGACATACCAAAATCATTCATTACATGATCTGTTTTAAATAAGTTCAACACTACAGAAACGGGAGCTTTGGGGAATGATTTGTTTCTAATGTTTATAAGCTGCCTTCTGATTTTCCCAAACTGAACACTTGAAGCACTTTCAATGTCTTTTGCACATTGCACATTTAATAAACTGTAAATTGATTTGGTGCAGCTGTAATAAATTTGTAATAAAATCTGGTTTAAGATTTAAAGGCTGGTACGCTGTTCGAGTGAAGTGAAATTTTCACTCCTCTCCAAAAAGTGCTGTGAAATTGAAAGTGAAATTTTCACTCCGAAATGTTAAAAATTTAATGCGACGGACAATAAAAGCCAAGTGAAATTCCTTAAGTAACGCCGCCTCCAAATCACTTTTTGAACAGCTATTTTTACCTTGAACAGCGTACTGCCTGGTGAAATTTTCATGTGGAAAATTCAATTTGACATTTTGAAGTGAAAATTTTGTATGAAAAATTGGATTGCACATGAACTGCGTACCCGCCTTAACCAAATATCTCATTTACATCGGAAGTTATAGAGTGCTTGTGTAGATTCAAATAAAACCTACACCAGCACGCAATATCTCGGGAACGGCAAGTGTAATAAAATTAGGACTACTGTAATAAATTGTAATAAATGTGTTTAAAATGATGTAAAATGTTTCATTGGGGCGGGGTGATTTGGCTGGTGCAAGTCCAAGTAACTGCCCTTAGGAGAAAACTTTTCAATATAGCTAAGAACGATGGCAATTGCCAATGCAGAACAGCTCCTACTGATTACGACACTGTGCGAGCATTGAAAATCTCCCTGCAGCTACACGACTCAAAAAAGTCATTGCTCGCGATCACTCAAACGGCATCTGCTCTCTGAAAAAGCACAATGGTAAATTTACAGAGGTCGGCGCAGTGGCTTAGTGGTAGTGTGTTGGGTTTTTTTCCACCGCGCCACCTCTCGTGAACGTCTGATAAACATCCGAGAGTAAAACTGTCATGAATGAGCTTCTCAATTAGCCGTTTGGACTCGGCGTAAAATTGTAGATCCCTTCCATTCGTCCCAAAAATTGAAAACCCACACAAAACGAATGGTTGTGAGAAGCTAGTCCTTGGGTCCCATAGACCAAACTATTTATTTATTTATTTATTTATTTATTTAACATGGGTGAAGGTGTTGTGAGTAGAGTAGTGGGTAGTAATCCTACCCATCATTTAATACAGTCAGGTTGGAGTTTAAGATAAAGTCTTCCACAATTTTGCCCCTTGGATAGGTATGGGAAGAGCCCTACAGGGGGCTCCAGAAATTAAAGTCACCTGTAATCAGTATAGGGGGTTGGAAAGCATTTACAATATAAGTTTAATACGTATAAAAAGCTTGTGGGAAACAAAGCGGATCTTAATGACTGAAAGACTGTTTTTTTTCTATAATTTAAGAAAAATGTATACGAAACTGCAAAATACAGAAAAAAACATTGCTTATTTTAATCAAATAATAATTGTTAAATAACCTACAGTTTGAACTAAAATTCTAAAATTTATAACATACAAAAACGACCTATGCCGTATTCGGAACTGTATTGCTATTTTTGCGAAACCTTTTAATCTCCTATGTGAAATTCAAAAAAAACTTCGAAGCCAAAACGACCTAAGCCGCTTAGGCCAAATTGCATTCCAGAAAATTAAAATTTATGTTGGTTAGGCCGTTATTGAATGTGGACAAAAATATACTTAATAAAAGGCAAATATTTCATTTATACATAGAATGAATTAATTGCATCACGTGGTCCACAAGAAATTGGTTCATGCATAATTATGCATTATAAAGGGTGGGCCATCTAGTGGTTTCTTTTTAAATCATACACTGTCAGCTGTTTCCGCTCGAAATGTTAAAACAGAAAGTCAGTTCCGCGGTACAAAATGATTCGCCTTACATTTGAACAACGTTGGGAAATATTAAAAACTTATTTCCAAAGTGAGTGCTGTGCTATTGTGAAAAATCAACTTTTCTAACGAGGCGCAGTTTAATCTCGGTGGGTACGGTAAAAAACCAAATTGGATTTGGACGAACTCCGATCCCAAATCGTGTTATTAGCCGTCTTGGCGATGTCAATTGGCCGCCTCAAAACTGTCGGGAAATGTTAGGAACCGATGTTATGCCAACAATCCGTAAACGATTTAAGCACTAAAGGCCAATCACCCCTGTCGTGGAATACGGGCTATTTGAGATTCACTTCACATACTCGATTCACTTTCACTTTCCATGTACATCGTGAAAGCCGCCGGGGACTCTCTTAAGGTATTTTTAATAAAAAGTTGGTCAGTAATTCAGCTGTTTTGCATTAAATTACAGCAGTGATAGAGCAAAGCAAATTCCAGTTAAGGTTACAGAAATCAAATTAAAGGTAAATGGATAGCATAGGCTTATATTTGAGAACCTATATTTGATAATGTGGATATTGTGGATAGAGCATCCTGCGACAGAAAAATATGTGCATATTTAAGAGGAACTGCTTTCGTTTAAATAAAGCAGCATCTTCATATGTTTTGAATATTTTGAAAACGGACCTAAATCCAAACTCGAAGTCGTTTTCTTTATCTCCAAAAGTTAAGTTAGCTGCTTGCTTGTGGGTTTTTGCTGAAGGAATCTATCAGTATGATACTGGTAAGGACTACAACACATGTGTTTCCCAATCAACATTTTCTGAATTGCTGATGGAGATTCTTTCATTGAACTAATCAGTTCAGCTTTTACACTTATTAAAGCAATCTGTTTGCTCATTTTGTACTTACAACATTTTGAACCGCACAACAAACGCCAGAATACGCAAAGAAGTAGCTGCGTATTTGAAATTGCAAAGTTTGTATTGGGAGTTTCACTTCTATCGTTTTCTACGATGGATTTAAACGCATTGACTTTACCGCCAGGTGAATTTTTCACTTCGAATGTATTCTACGATGCCAAGTGTTGAATTTAAGTGGAACGTTACCCTCGGCGGATTCTGCGATAGAGGTGAATATCATTCGACAAATACGCGAGCTACAGCCCGAAACCATCAACAAGGTTTTGGAAAATTGGACTGACAGAATGCGCTACTGCGAAGACAGCCGAGGCAGCCACTTCAACGACGCTGTGTTCCATAATAAATGGGAATGTTTAAAGTAAAAGTGATTCTGTAAGAACATTTTAATTCCTGGTTATTGGGATGTATACTTGATATTTTTTGAATTTTTAGTGCAATTTTCTAATGCTTCTAGTTCAAGGCGGGTGTAAAAGTGAACATCCCCCTGGCTAATGCTAGTCTATTGGAGCCTCTTGACTAAAATAAGGTTAATAATAAATTATTCTATGAAATCGATGTTTTCGAATTATACATGGCGATCTTCTAATGCTTGTACTTTTGTAAATTAACAATTAATTAACTGTAAATTGATTTGGTGCAGCTGTAATAAATTTGTATAATAAATTCTGGTTTAGGATTGAACCAAATATTTCATTTACATCGGAAGTTACAAAGTGGTAGTGTAGGTTCAAATAAATCCTGCACCAGTACGCAATATCTCGAGATCGGCAAGTTTAATAAAAATTGTAACTGTAATAAATTTTAATAAATGTGTAAAAAATGATGTACCTAATATTTTACCTTTCGTCGGCCTGATTTGGCTGGTGCAATTTTAAGACACTGAATAATTTATTACACCACACCGCCTAGGGTAATAAATCTTATTTAAGCTAAGGTGCCTTCAGTGCATTAAAATTCTTTCCTGACTTTTGAGACATCCTTTAGTATCTACTTAACGCCTTCGTCGTTATGTAACTCAACTTCCTCCCACTGAGGTAGTAATAGTAATATTCAAGTGGTAGTAGGATTTGAATAGCCATAAAAAACATAATATCAACTTTCGGCAAACATAATAATAAACAACATTTGTTCTTAACTAATGCACAACTTGAAAAAAGTCAACATGTTGAAAACCCACTGTTCGCCAACTGATTGACTCTCTTCTGTATTATTGGCGACATTCAGTTACATATTTATATAAATATGCAAATAAGTATTAGATACGCATAAAAGCTCCACCTCTTTTATCTCATGTCTAGCTAGACTAATTCTCCTTTTCGTATGTGTATAAATTGCAAATATTGCAAGTCCATTGTCTATCTATCCATCACCTAATGATTCAGAAATTTACATTCGTTATTAGATTGTTGGTCAAAGCACCTCATTTCTTCGTTAAATTAACCAACCATAGTAAACATCAATAGGGGAGACGATGTAGAAACACACAAAGTTTAATCCACACAGAATATCGACGCGTCGACTTTGATGGCGTTAATTAATAAATGCTCGCCACGAGGACATCAAGTGTTACCGGATTTTAATGACACCTTTCCCACCCAGAAACGATACCTTTCAATTATAAAAAAGGATATTTGTTTTCCTTGCGGCTGGTGTATTGCACAAGCATGCACAAAACAGACTCGGAAGCCAAACTGTACCAACTTTCATATTTGCATAAAGAGTGTAGATGTACCTACATGTCTACACAAAGGTTCAGTTTAGAGGGCAGTACATATGGTAAGTACGTTTTTATGACGCTATAGGTACCTACATAATCATTCTGCTTGTGATGTTGCGAAAGGCTAAGGTGGTACGACGATGTACCGATTTTGTGTTTGCATGAGTTTTTTTTTGGTTAAATCGAATCATTTAGCATTGCAAAGTTTCGATTGACCTAGCCAGCGTAATTGAGATTTTAATAACTTCTTTACCCCTTACCCAGTATCGGAGACATGCAGACGCAGAGTATATCTACGCATGTGATGACAAAATAGATAAATGCGTTTGCTTTAACGAGGCAAATCATGTACACATATATGCTCATATAGTGTTGATCACCCATTTAGTGATGAAAAGTGCTTTAAAGTCGCAATACACCACATCCTCATATCATTAAACAGGGTGATTCGTTCAAAGTAAATTAATTTCAGGAAAGATTTCTTGCGATTTGGCAAGCACAAAATAAAGAATATTTTTAGAGTGACCCCTCTACCCGCTTTTTGAAGGGTACTTTTTTCCGAGCTATACTATCTAAACTGCTTGGCTATTGGGTGTGCAATTTTACTTAATAATAGAGAAGTGTTTTAATAGGTTTTGATTTCTGCCAATGCTTAGGGAAGAGGCGAGAGGACGAGTCAGAGTCACCAAAAACAAAGCGAAACTAAAAAAAAGCGGAGCATAAAATATTTTGGTTGGATATGTATATGTATAATGTACCTACCTGAAAATTATTACATATTCAATCAATAATCATCATGATCAATTATCATGAGTCGTTGCCACTAATCCCGAGAACAGATTTCAATGCGCTTTTCACGGCTCTACGAAATAGCTGCCAAGGAATTAACTCCAAATTAAATATTTCCTAACAAAGGAACTTCTAACAATAAATGAAATAACTAACGGTTTCCAGAACATTTCTTTTAAATAGAACACGTCCTCTTTTTTGTCAGCGATCTATTTTACACTTTTTTTTCGCTTGGCTCTTTTTTTATCCTCTTTTTGTTCTCTTTTTTAATAACTTTTAATCTATTATATATATAAAAATGGTGTGAAAAATGTATAGTGAATCATCAATTGAGAACGGCTCGGCCGATTTGGCTCAATTTTTTTTTCGTTGTTCGTATATGGCAGGAGAATATTGTTATGAAAGAAAATTTTGGGAAAATCCTCCGGAAAAGTCGGGAAACTGGAAAAATCGAAATTTGAGTTTTTGTATGGAATTTTTTGTGGAACTGTTCCGAAAAGGCTTTTCGAATGTAAATATAAAATATTCTTAGTGGAAAATTTGATTTTTTTTTTGTATAATTTTTAAATTTTATCGCATGATTTGATGATTTATAGCTTTTGGTGCACATTACAGGCCTTACATCCTTCGATTCCCTGGGAACTACAGATGGTGTGCTGTGCGCCACTTTTCGGGAGGTTCACCAATGTTTAAATTTGCTCGAAAACGATACACATTGGAATTCAACGCTCGCCGATGCAACTACTCCAGTGAATTAAATTTGTACATTGTTTACGATCATCATAGCAACAATTCATGCCTCGAACCAGTGTTGCCAGATTGGGCGCTTTATCGTATTTTGGGCTATCTTTTTTATTAAAAAACGATAGAAATTTTGTTCCAGGGCTCCCAACATTGTTTTGGGCGATATATCATTTTACAAATTTGGTGTTAATTTCGTTTGTTTTATTCCTTCACAAAACTAAAAAAAATATATAAGTTAACACAAACCAACCCGATAAGATAATCATCACACAACACAACATCCTTATCTACTTCTTTACAACATTCTCACAAAACACAATCGCGATCCCGATAACGAATAGACAGAAACAACAAACAAACCAGAGATACCATTCAAATAATATCATCCCTTGACCACCTAAGCAAACAGACCCGATAAGATAACCATCACACAACACAACATCCTTATCTACCTACTTCTTACAATATAAAGGACCAGGACATCAGACTCATCAGGGGCAGTCACGCACGAGTTGCAGAGCGTATAACTTTAAGATTATTTTTTGTTAAAAGAGTAATAAAGTTGTGTGTTTTAAAAGAACAAATTTGAATTTATTAATTTATATATTTTAAAACTAACCTGAATTTTTAAATTTGGCAGCACTTTTGCCTTCATGTGACAACTTATGGGCTGTCAACTTACATGGACACCAATTTCTTTTGCATGACATTTGGATTTGACAGTTTTTTTTTTTAGTTTTATTTTAAACGATATTTGGGCTACATTCAGGGCAACGATATTGGGCTATACTTTTTCAAGGTTTGGGCGCCTAAAGCCAATCAACTTCTGGCAGCCCTGCCTCGAACCCGACCACGAAGTGGCTGACGACATTTTGCACAGAGTTCGCACGATAACTTCGAATTTCGATCTTGAAATTAACGAGAAGATGCGCACTGAAGCGTTAGTTCTGATCGGAAACATGTGCGGTTGAAATTGGAAATGCAAACGCCAAATCGTTCGATGCATTCAATCGCGACCATGATCACGGGATAAGCTGGCCGAAAAAGTCCAAACAAATGTGCCGCTGTTGAATATCGAACAGAAGAATGTGTACGATTCGAAGATGAGGGTTGTTGACGATGAAACGGGAGGCGTTTACTTTTCCTATGCTCCCGGTGGGGCAGGCAGTACATTCGTCATTTCGTTGATTCTGGCAAAAATTCGGTCAAGATCTCAAATTGCGTTGGCTGTCGCATCTTCTGGGATTGCTGCCATACTGTTGGAAGGCGGTCGAACTGCACATTCCGCTTTGAAGCTGCCTATGAATCTTCTCACGGTTGACAAGCCAATGTGCACAATGGCTAAGAATTCAGCGATAGCGGAATTGATGCGAGAATGCAAAATTATTATTTGGCAGTTGACGGAACAATGAAAGATTTTCGAGGTAATTTGAGACGATTTGGTGGGGCTATGATATTGCTCCGGAATTTTCTTCAAACGCTTCCCGTCATCTTTTTTGTGGAGGCTTATCATGAAGTTGAAATTGACCACGAACATGAGGTTTTAATTGCAGAACGACCAATCGGCTGCTGAATTCTCGAGACAACTGCTGGCACTTGGCAATGGCCAAATTCCTGTTCATGTTTCGACTGGATTGACATCGTTCCATGCAAATTTTTGCAAGTTCACATCATCGCAGGAGGAACTCATCACCAAAGTGTTCCCCGGCATTGCACAAAATTATAAAAATCTCGATTGGATTAGTATACGGGCAATACAAGCAGCGAGGAATAAGGACGTCGATAGGTTGAATTTGATTATGCAAAGTCAAATTGCTAGAGAATTGCATTCCTACAAATCCGTTAGCCGCGTGACCGATGAGGAAGAAGCGACCAACTATTCGATGGAATTTTTGAACTCGCTTGATGTGCCAGGAACTCCGCCGCATAATTTATAGCTGAAGGTCGGATCGATTGTTATTATGTTGCCGAATCTAAATCATTCGAAATTGTGCAACGGTACGCGGTTGTCCGTCAAGAAACTGATGAAAAATTTGATTCCTTATCCCACGAATCTCGATTGTTCCAACTAATCTTCTCTTCCATTTCAAGCTGATTCAGTGTCCCGTTCGATTGGCTTTTGTGAAGACAATCAATTAATCGGGAAGCCAATCATTGGAAGTCTGTGGGACTAATCTCGAATTTCCCTATTTTTCGCATTGTCAGCTGTACGTTGCCTGTTCGCGTGTTTGCAAACCGTCTTTGTTGTTTGTGTTTGCCCCGGTAAACACATGAAAAAACATTGTTTATCTTTTATCATATCGTTAAATTGAAATTTTAGCTGTGTTTAATTATCACTCTGGAGTTTAACTGAAGGCGCTAAATTGGGGCGAGACGAAGTTCGCCGGGTCCGCTAGTTTTAATATAAAAACAATGGGTACATTCAAAAACTTAGTTGTATTAAGTCGACGAGATTGGTCTGGAGTAGATGTAACCTGAACGCAAAAATTAGATTGGTCGGGAACGTGACTTTTCCAACGTCAGCCACATATGCGAATTGTCAACTTTGTACTCAGTCAGGAATTTCTTGACTAGATTCGTCGGCTACTCCTCCATAAACGTCAACTGACACAGCTGTCCATGTGACTGATCTATTTCAATCAAAACTGAGATACATCAAGTCCGACTTGCTAAACTAGATATAGCCCGTCCCAACTTAACTGAAAATTTCTTGCGCAGGTCTCTTCACATCAGGGATTTTATTCTCTCAGCGACAACAAAACTACTTTTCCAACAAAAACTACAGCTAAATTGCATTGTTTGTCGATTGCAAAGTATAAAGTATGTCCTCTTTTTTCGTTTGAGGTATATGGACACCCTACAATAACTCCAAACTTTTTTAATGAAACAAGTTCTAAAGCAAATTGAAATAAGTCCCAATCCAAAGTGGAAATTAGTCCAACCATTTAGGACTTAATTCATCATGAATTTATTATCATATAAATAAAATTGGTGTAGTTCTGTTCGACTTAGATTGAATTTGACTGCATATCTTTGAATGCAAAAATCTTAAAAACTGCTGAATTTATTCTGATGTATTTTTCACGGGCCTATAGAGGATACATATTTCTTTATGAAAAAACTCCTAACACTAAAATATGTAATAAATTCAAAACTTGGTAAAAAAATTAACTTTGGAGTTTTTTCACCTGTAATAACTCCAAAATTTGTATGGTAATTATCGGGACTTATTTCATTTAATTTTTTTGGAGTAAATTCCTTTGCAGTTAATTCGTAGAGCCGCTTTTCACAGTTATAATGAGAATTTTTAAAGGACGGTTATTAAAAATCTCTATCACCTCATTTCATGCTAAATGCACGATTCTTACACCACGGCGGTTTATCGGATTTAGGAACAAAAAACGGGGTATACTTATATCATTTCTTATAACCTCATATAATGCATAAGCCATCCCTAAGTGTCCTTAAGCAGATGCTCAAAACAAGTAAATTTTTTACTGCGCGCAGTAACTAACCCATGCATCTACCTACTTTTCATTCCACAGCTATGGACTCCAAACCACCAAATCAAATGAGCTCAAATTTGCAGACATTCTTCGATATTGGTCTCAGTTTGTTTGAATTTTCCTCAAAATGGAACAAAGAGGTGTGGCATCTCCAATCCCAAACGCTATTTTTCGATACACAAGTTAGCTACATACATCTTCTGTGGTAGATCTATTTACAATAGTTGCTTAATATTTTTAAAATCTAGTATCTACTTCTTTGTTTTATTGCGATGTTCTGACGAAACTGATTCACATAACGCAGGTCCAGGTTTTCGATGTGCGGCTACCAACAGATCAAGTACAATCGTTTTGATATTCTTAATCCGCTTTTTTAATGCCTTTGAATGTTGTTGTACCAAGTTGGTTGAGGTCCCCTTCCACTTGTGCGCGCCACCTAAGGCGAGGTCGTCCTCTACTGCGTTGTCCCTCCGGGTTGGAATCAAAGACTATTCGGGCTAGAGCGTTGATGTCCATTCGCTCTACATGTCTCAGCCATCTTAGACGACTGATGCGTACTGTTCTAACCAGGATGATTGGGAATGATACTTGCTACAGAGTAGACGTGTTTTTCCGGTCGGCAATATTTTTCATCTTTTAACGAACCGAATCGACCTTTCCTAATTGGATATTCATTAATATCATAAAGTTTCTTCAGCAAAATCCGAATACATTCCGTGTTGGTGACAGTGAAGCATAAAATTAGATTTTATTTATTTTTTGTTTTATTGTGCTATTGCGAAAACCCCCCGAAAAAGTGTCGAACCTCATCAAACCGCGTCAAACCCCGTTTTTACTTGTGCACCCAAACAAAAACAAAACTATTCACAAATACTTACTTGTTAACATAAATGTCTGGTAATAAACGGTGCACCAAAAAGCTCGAAATTCCGTACCGTAATTCGCCACGAACTTCTATGGGATCGCCGCAACAAACAGCAAACACCAAACTGGCCGTCAACGATGATAAGATGTGGGAGAAAATGGACGAGAAGCTTAAAACACAAAGTGTTTTTATCATCGAACTGCTCTCATCAAAAATTAAAGAGCACAATGACACTCTCGCGCTGAAAATGGAAACCCAGTTTGCCGAAATCAGCAAAAAAATTTCTGATGTCAACAATAGGGTCACTCAACTTGAAACCACCCAAACAACGTCTTGCAATGACATTGAGATGCTCAAATTCGAGATCACACACTTAACAACCTCCTTGTCTCATGTAAATCGAGAACTCTCGGATACGAAAAATAAATTGATTGGCTGCTCAAGTGAATTGTCAGATGTTAAAACACAGCTTGGTGTTATCAAAGTCGCTCAAGAGGACTACGACAACAAAAGTGTCGCTCGTGATGCAGTTCTCTTTGGTATTCCCCACACTCCCGATGAAAACCTCAAAACGCTTTTCAACCACTTTTGTCACACAATTAACATAAAACCACCAATCGTTATCGACATTTTTCGGCCACGCACAAAGAATAACAGCTCCACGATCATTATCAAATTCCGGTCGCCGTATGATAGGAACTTTGTTCTCACGTCACTCGCTAAATATCGGAAATCAAATCCAAAAAAACTTTGTTTAAAGGATGTTGGATTACAATCGGAACGTATGATTTACTTGCGCGAGTGCCTTACAAAAAACAATAACAACTTATTACACGCGGCTCTTGAATTAAAAAAACAAAACAAACTGTCCTCTGTTTATACACTCCGTGGCCTTGTATATGTCAAGTGTCATTCTGCTGATGAAGCTGTTCACATCGATAACATCACACGCCTAATGGAATTGCCAGCCCACACGGATAATTTGTTTTTCAAATATTTTCTTTTTCTTTTGAATTGTTCTATTGGTCTGGCTGTCTCGAACTAAGACAATTAATCTTCAATAATGGTTACTAATGAGGTTCGTGGGGGTTCTACAGACGGAAGCAGTGATGGAGTCGTTCGTTCTATGTTACGCGTATTAAGTAACCAAAAGACTGGCTTGCAGGTTTGTCATATAAACGCACAAAGCTTGCATCCAAAACTAGATGAGTTTAGGGATTTGTTTGTGGGCTCTAAGATTGACGCTGTTTGTGTCTCAGAAACATGGTTTAATAGTAATTTTAATGATAGTGTCTATGGGATGGATGGTTACAAGCTCTTTCGTGGTGATAGAATTGGAAGAGCTGGGGGTGGATCTGCAATTTATATACGTAAAGGCATATCATGCAATTTAAAGTGTAAGTCTGGAGTCGAAAGTCTAATAGACTATGTTTTTCTGGAAATTAAATCAGGAACAAGCACCTTGCTTTTAGGGTCCGTTTATAGACCTAATAAAAATATTGACATTACGCCTTTGTTTGATTTACTGGAAACAATCTCCGTTTGCTACCCCAAAATAATAGTTTGTGGTGATTTAAACAGTAACCTTTTAGCAGGGAGCTCTATTGTACAGGGCATGAGGGCACTTGACTTGTTCCCGGTCAATACGACGTTCGCCACCCATTTTGCCTCTGAATCCAGTTCACTTCTGGACGTTTTTTTTGTTAGTGATATTAAATTCACATTATTATATGATCAACTGTCAGCATCTGCTTTCTCTAGACATGATCTAATATATTTAACCTTTGATTTTTTATTAATTCCGTCTGCAGTATCTTACGAATATAGAGATTTTGATCATATTAACTACCTAAGCTTGGAGCGAAGCGCCCGCAATGTCGAATGGGAGCGTGTATTTCATATGTCCTGCCCTTCTGATCAAATTGAGTTCCTGACCCAGAATATCAACACACTTTTTAATACATATGTTCCTAGCAAAGTTAAATCGGCTAAACATAACCAATGTCCCTGGTTCTCAAACGAAATTCGTATGCTCATGTTACAACGTAATCGAGCCTACAACGTGTGGAAACATTTTCGACTTGATGTCCATTTACGTCTTTATCATACACTACGTAATCTGACGGTTTCAAAAATTCGTATTGCGAAAAAACAATTTTATGGAAATAAATTAAACCCAGCAATGAAAAGTCGACAACTTTGGAAAAATTTGCGAGATATTGGAATTGGAAAGCGTGACACTGGCCTTGACACCGATATTGATGTTAACGTTCTCAATCAGACATTTGTAACACTTCCTTTTCCAGTTCTGAATCAAGTACCTCAAAACACTTTTGAACCCCAACGTCGTCCTCTAATCCCAAATCCACGAACATTCGAATTTTCTGGAGTAGACAGTACGGACGTAGTTACAAGTGTCTTATCTATAAAATCGACAGCGGTCGGTATTGATGGTATTCACCCAGTTTTTGCCAAGGCCATCCTACCAATTATTCTACCCTTTGTTACGCACATTTTCAATACCATTTTAACAACTAGTGTTTTTCCTACCCAATGGAAGATGGCAAAAGTCCTACCAATCCAAAAGAGCGCAAATAGCCATGAATATAGACCTATATCCATTCTACCATACTTTTCTAAAGTGTTTGAACGTGTCATGCAAAAGCAAATTAATGCTTATGTTGACTCATGCAAACTTTTATCTACAATGCAATCTGGCTTCCGCCAATACCATAGTTGTACAACCGCCGTTATAAATGTTGTGGAGGATATAAGAAAGGCTATAGATGATGGTCACGCAACTTTTTTAGTTCTTCTCGATTTTTCAAAAGCATTCGACACCGTTGATCATGATAATTTGTGCAATAAACTTGCACACAGTTACCAGTTTTCTACATCGGCCACTAGATTAGTGTCTTCCTATCTTAGGTTCAGACAACAAGCTGTTGCGAAAGGCAATATTCTATCCGAGTTTCTTCCAACAACCAGAGGGGTTCCCCAGGGTTCGATTCTAGGACCTCTGCTTTTTTCTCTTTATGTCAATGAGCTCCCTTCGATAGTCAGTTCATCCTCCATACATATGTATGCTGATGATGTCCAACTATATAATAGTTGCCCTCTTGGGTTAATTGAAGACTGCGCAAGTAGAATTAATGTAGATTTAGAAATGATCGCAGTATGGGCGGAGAAGAATGGACTATTTCTTAATCCTAAAAAATCTAAATGTTTAGTGATCAGTCGGAAGCCCGTTGACCTATCATATTTCCCTGAAATTCATCTAAACGGTTCGACCATAGAATATGTTGATATGGCAAAAAATCTTGGAATGCTATTTAATAGGACACTATCCTGGGATACGCATATTAATGTGGCAGTAGGCAAAGCTTATGGTATACTGCGATTGTTATGGGCCTCACAACACTATACGCCTCTGAGCACACGATTACTTCTTGCAAAGACACTCGTCATTCCAACCCTCACATATGGCTGCGAAATTTTCTGCAAATGCGATGCAATCAGCAGAAGAAAGCTTAATGTTGTATTTAATAACACCGCACGTTATATCTATGGTTTAAGGCGCTTTGATCATATTTCTAATTTCTCCCGACAGATTTATAAAATCTCCTTCGACCATCTTTTACGTTTTAGAGCACTCTTATTGTTGTTCAATGTAATTCAGACACATCAGCCCAGTTATTTGTTTAATCGTATAAGTTTTGCTTCATCCAACCGATCCCAACAACTTGTCCATCCGCGGTACCGTTACCTTACATCGGAGCGTCAGTTCTTCGTCAATGTAATCCGTCTTTGGAACTTACTACCACGGCATTTGAGAAGGTCTAGTACCATCGCGCAGTTTCGAAATGGGTTGCTGTCTTATTTCCAGACAATTTCAGATTAATTTATATTCTAGTTTTATTTATCAAAAGAGAGGTGTATAGTGTATAATTATTTATTTATTTGTTTTTTTTATTTTTCTTCCTTTTTCTTTCTGTTACTAATGAATTTAAAATTGTAAAGTATTACAGAGAGGTAAGCTTAATTGTTTATGTAATGTTAATATGAAATGTAGCTCGTTTTTCTTTTTTCTTATGAATTATATCTAAGCCTTGCACTAGCTTAAAAGATTTTTGTTATCTTAATGTGTAAGCTTTCAATAAATAAATGAACTATGAACTATGATGTCGCTGTGCAGCTCGTATAGTTCGCTGTTAAATCTCCTCCTCCAAAACTCGTCAACGCAAACGGGACCGAAAATCACTCGAAGAATTTTTCGTTCGAAACGACCAAGGAGATCTTCATCCGCCTTTGACAGCGTCCATGCTTCAGCACCATATAGCAGGAGTGGGATGAAGAGGGTCTTATATAGAGTCTCCTTAGTGTTTCTCGACAAGGTCTGATTAATCAATTGCCTTCTTATTTAAAATACGCACTATTCGCAAATAAATGCCACCTTTGGCAGAGAGAATTGAGTTCTTCACAGAAATTTCCTATGTATTCGGCATCTTATCGGATTTGTAAAACTTGAAATTTATCTGTATCAAAGAAAGCCCGATACACATTTGCATCATCTTTCCAAATTTCATACCAACACAGTTTCTCGGTCCATCTCCAAATGAGAGCCACGCAAGGGGATGGCGCTTCTGCGTTTCCTTCGAACTGATTTTTTTTGGATTTTACATGCAAAACAATAACAAATTCAGTCACGTAGTACTCGATCACGGATGCGGTAATTTAACCCCTGACTTGATCTATTACGAAAATTCAGAAAATTATAGGTTTAGACATTCCCAATTGACGCGCTTACACACGAGCACAATTTGATTTATATAGATTTGCAGGTTTTAGCAGTAAATTTCGATATGCCATTTCACACCAACAATCTCGCTATTACCTAATGTAGATAATAAGGGTTAAAAAAATGTTACAAAAACATTAAATACGAAAAAACATGCGGATCAATGTGTATTGTTAATGCATTAGTTTTCTTTTTGGGTAGGCTAGAATTTGCAAGTTCATAATGGGTTATGGGCCATAACTTATGGGTTATGGCTAATGAGTTAACGTTAACGTTAAGGTGGCGCTACAGTCCGGGGTGGACCTGGGCCTCAACCAATACGCCTCTCCAGTTAGCGCGATCTTTTGCTAACTGCCTCCAGTTGCGCACTCCAAGTTGGTTGAGGTCCCCTTCCACTTGTGCGCGCCACCTAAGGCGAGGTCTTCCTCTACTGCGTTGTCCCTCCGGGTTGGAATCGAAGACTCTTCGGGCCGGAGCGTTGGTGTCCATTCGCTCTACATGTCCTAGCCATCTTAGACGACAGATGCGTATTTTTCTGACCAGGTCGGTGTCGTTGTACAGCTCGTAGAGTTCGCTGTTAAATCTTCTCCTCCAAAGCCCGTCAACGCAAACGGGACCAAAATTCACTCGAAGAATCTTGCGTTCGAAACGGCCAAGAAGATCTTCATCCGCCTTTGTTAGGGTCCATGCTTCTGCGCCATAGAGCAGGACTGGGATGATGAGGGTCTTATATAGAATCGACTTAGTGTTTCTTGACAAGGCCTTACTAGTCAATTGCCGTCTTAGACCAAAGAAACAGCGATTGGCAAGTGTAATTCTTCGTTTGATTTCTGCTGTGGTGTCATTATCAGAGTTTATAGCGGAGCCGAGGTAGACAAAGTCCCTAACTACCTCAAAATTATAGCTGTCTATCGTGACGTTCTGTCCGATTCGTCGATGTTGTGTGTTCCTTCTTGTTGACAGCATATATTTTGTCTTGCCCTCATTCACCACTAAACCCATTCTTGCCGCTTCCGTACTAATACTTGCAAACGCGCCAGTGACAGCTCGCTGTGTTCTGCCAATAATGTCAATATCGTCCGCGTATGCAAGCAGTTGCACAGACTTATGGAAAATTGTGCCTCTGGTGTTGGCTTGTGAGTTGCGCACAATTTTCTCAAGAATGATGTTAAAGAAGTCACATGACAGCGCATCACCTTGTCTAAATCCTTTTCTGACATCAAAGGTCTCGGTGAGATTGTTTCCGACCTTAATGGAGCAGCGAGCGTTCTCCATCGTCATTCTGCACAATCTGACGAGTTTGGCAGGGATGCCAAAACTAGACATGGCTCTGTATAGCTCGTCTCTATAAATGCTGTCATATGCGGCCTTAAAATCGATGAACAGATGGTGGGTATCGATTTGGACTTCTTGGGTTTTCTCCAGGATCTGCCGTAGTGTGAAAATTTGGTCGGTTGTGGACTTTCCGGGCCTAAAACCGCACTGATAGGGACCTATCAGATCGTTGACGAATGGTTTAAGGCGTTCACACAGTATCGCAGATATGATCTTATACGCAGTGTTAAGGAGACTGATGCCTCTATAGTTGGCGCAGTTTAGAGGGTCTCCTTTCTTGTGGATCGGGCAAACGATGCTGAGGTTCCATTCATCAGGCATACTTTCTTCTGACCAAATCTTGGAAACGAGTTGGTGTATGCTCTCCACCAAGCCATCTCCCGCTGCCTTAAAAAGCTCGGCAGTTAAGCCGTCCGGTCCAGCAGCCTTGTTGGACTTTAGCTTAGATATTGCTATCCTTACTTCACTTTGGTCAGGTTGACGGAAGTCTTGGCTGTCATCGTCCAGGTTGAATGGTTCATTCTGCCTGACAGCGGAATTTGTGTCGTCTTCGCCGTTTAACAGTCTGCAGAAATGGTTTTTCCATATCCTCAGCACCGACTGTGATTCTACTACAAGGTTTCCTTCTTCGTCTCTACAGGCTTCTGTTCGGGTTTTGTTGCCCTGACACGTTCTTTTTACCTTTTGGTAAAACTTCCGAACATTATTCCTGGAGTAGCACCTCTCTATATCCTCGATCGCGCGCTTCTCATGATCTCTCTTCTTTCTCCGGAGAAGCCGGTGTTCTTCCCTCCTTTTTTGCTCGTAGAGCTGACGAGCTGCTCTCGTCCTTCTGTGCAGCGCCGCTTCGTAGGCACGTTGTTTTGCTGCATGCGCTTGCCGGCATTCTTCATCAAACCAGGGGTTTCGAGGGGGTGGACTGGTGAAACCGAGCACATCAGTTGCGGCATTTTTGATGGCTTCTTGGCATCGGCGCCACTGGTCTTCGGCACTTGATGCTGGCAGCGTAGGACTTCTCGAGAGGTTTAGGGATACGCGATCGGCAAAGGCTCTGGCAGTTTGTTGCGTTTGTAGCCGTCCAACGTTAAATCTCCTCACAGTATTATCTCGTTGTTTTGGCGTTTGGGATATCCGCATCCGTACCTTGGCTACAACAAGGTAGTGGTCCGAGTCAATGTTGGCCCCTCGGTAAGTTCGGACATCTAGAATACAGGAGGAGTGCCTTACGTCGATCGCAACATGATCAATTTGGTTGACGGTTTGATGATCTGGTGACCGCCATGTTCCTTTATGTATATCGAGGTGAGGAAACCGTGAGCTAGCTATGGTAACATTACGTCCCGCAGCAAAATCAATCAGCCTTAGTCCGTTTTCAGACGTGGTGTCATGTAGGCTGTGTTTTCCGATTGTGCTACCAAAGAGGTCCTCCTTTCCTATTTTGGCGTTAAAATCACCTAAGACGATTTTAACGTCATATTTAGGACATTGCTCATATGTTTTGTCGAGGAGCTCGTAGAAACAATCTTTGGTAGCATCGTCTTTATCTTCTGTGGGGGCGTGAGCGCATATAAGGCTGATGTTGGCGAATTTAGCCTTGATGCGAATAGTTGTAAGGCGTTCACTCACGTGTCGAAAGCTCAAGACTTCTTGCCTAAGTCTGCCGCTTATAACAAATCCGCATCCGAATAAACGCTGCTTTTGTTCCCTGTAGCAATCACCATAGTAGATGTCACAGTTTTTCATCTTCCTTTTGCCCGGCCCATCCCACCGCACTTCCTGGATGGCGGTGATATCTGCTTTGTAGCGGTCTAGGGCCTCCGCTAGTTGTTCGGCTGCACGCGGTCTGTTCAGGGTTCGAACATTCCATGTGCAGATCCGAACGTCATTGTCCTTATTTCGTTTGTCCGGGTCGTCAACAGTAAATCCATCCTTATCCGAGGCTATTGGTCGCTTCGTAACCAATGAGTAGTAAAAATAAATATGCTTGAGAAAACTAGTAAAGGAACTATTTTTTCTTATAACAAGTTTGCAGTAGAACAGAATTTTATGCAAATATCAAAGGCATTCGAGAAAGATGTGGAATTTCTTAATTAAATTTTGTCGAATTCTCAAAAAACAACGTTCCATTTTTCTACTCGTTAATCAGAAGTAAATCGGAAGAAATATATGCACAGATGTTTCAATTTACTGAACCAAACATTGGGCTCCTCTGTCCAAGCGGATGAAAGTTCTTAAAACGTTAACCAATAACTTGCTTCTTCGCTTTAACATTAATAAGTTCTAAGATCTAGGAAAAACCTATGGATGTTAAGAAAATTTGTAATTCTTGTTGCAACATTTCCTCACATGCACCTTCCCCATCCAAATTTCTTTCTTGTCGAATTTAGCAGCAATAAGCAAAAAGATAAGTTAGAATTCTTGGAAATTAAGAAATCGAAAAATTAAATGATTTTTGCCAATTAGAATAACTTCACTGAATAAGTTTGCTGATATTGTAAAAGAGTAATATAAATAAGACTTGAATGTGACCATAAAGTTCGTTCAGTTGTTCATATTCCCAAAGATTGTTTTCTTTTAATCGCGCGTGAACGTAACGCGCTAACTTGTATGATATGCTTTTTTTGCTAACAATTAAAATAAAGTGCACGACTGGATCGCACGAAACTTTCTCGTTCATATCATAGGTTTTGTTGGTTTATTTTTATTTTATTACTAGTGGACCCGGCGAACTTCGTCTCGCCCCAATTTAGCACCTTCAGATAAACTCCAGAGTGATAATAAAACACAGCCAAAATTTCAAATTAACGATAATATGATAAACAAAAACAAACAACGAAAACGGTTTGCCAACACGCGACAAGCAACGACCATGCGAAAAACAGGGCAATTCGAGATTAATCCCACAGACTTCCAACGATTGGCCTCGCGATTAATTGATTGTCATTGCAAAAGCCAATCGAACGGGAAACTGAATCAGATTGAAGTGGAATGGAAGATCAGTTGGAATAATTGTAATTCGTGGGATAAGGACTTCCTCTTCTTTGAATTTCAGCGATTTGACTTCAAATAATCAAATTCAAGCTATCGACGTCCTAATTCTTCGCTGCTAGTATTGTCCGTTCACTAATCCAGTCGAAATTTTTATAATTTTGTGCAATGCCGGCGAACACTTTGGTGATGAGTTCCTCCTTCGATGATGTGGACTCACAAAAATTTGCAGGGAACGATATCAATCCAGTCGAAACATCAACAGGAATTTGGCAATTGCCAAGTGCCAGCTTTTGTCTCGAGAATTCAGCAGCCGATTGGTCGTGGTCAATTTCAACTTCTTGATATGCCTCCACAAAAGACAATTTCAGGCATGCATTGAGCTCTTTGGCAGCAGTAGATTTCGGGATGAAGGGAAGCGTTTGATAAAAACCTCCGAAGAGCAATATCATAGCCCCACCAAATCGTCTCAAATCAACTCTTAAATCCTTCATCCCAAATAATACTTTAGCAACAATTTCGCTGTCGCTGAATTCTCGGTCATTTTGCACTTTATCAACCGTGAGAAGATTCATCGGCAGCTTCAAAGCGGATTGAGCAGTTCGACCTCCATCCAATAGTATGGCAGCAATGCCAGAGTATGTAACAGCCACCGCAATTTGAGTTTTTGATCGAATTGTTACCAGAATCAATGAAATGACGAATGTCTTGCCTGTCCCACCGGAAGCATCGAGAAATAAATGCCTCCCGTTTCATCGTCAACAAACCTCAGCAGCGAATCGTACACGTTCTTCTGTTCGGCATTCAAAAGCTGCACAAGTGCACATATGTTTGGACTCTTTCGGCCAGCTAATTCCGATCATAGTCTTCCTCCCGTTGCGATTCGCTATTGAAAGCATCGTGCATCGAATGATTTGGCGTTGGCACTCCCAATTTCGACAGCAGACTGCCGCACATGAGTACGCACATGTCTTTGTTCAGAACTAACGCTTAATTGCGCATCTCGTCGTTAATTTCAAGATCAAAATTCGAAGTTGTCGTGCGAACTCTGTGCAAAATGTCGTCAGCCACCTCGCGATCGGGTTCGAGAGATGAAATGTCGCTATGATGATAGCAAACAATGTACAAATTTTATTCACAACAGAAAAAAAACTTGAACCAAATCGGCCCAGCCGTTCTCAATTGATGATTCACTATACATTTTTCACACCATTTTTATATATTATATAGATTGTTTAGGTAGATATAGGGAATTATGAGATTGGTGATGCTGAAAGGTAGCAGGAATAAATTGCATAATGCCGGTGGACATGTTTGGGGTTTTAAATGAAGTGTGCGTTTCTGATTGTCTGAGCTAAGTGGTTGCAATTATTTTAAGGTTCATGATTAATATGGCTGAAAAAAGAAGAAGTGGGAAATATTTGCTATAAAGTAGTTTTTAGTAGGTGTATAATTGCACTTTTACTGGTAGTACCACAGACAAATAATATACAGATGTCTCACGCCCATAGAGAAAAGTGTGGATACTTTTTGCGATCGTCAAACAACGATTGTCCAACAAATGGAAGGTAAAAACAGAACACACCACACTTCAATTGAGAAGGATAGATTGGTTTTGCTTTTTTATTTTAAGTGCTATGCCATCTCACCTCATTCGCATCCTGATCGTACGCCGATAGGGTTGCTGCCAGTGATCCAAGACTGTGAAGACTGTTTTCCCCTTTTTTTTTATCAGCAAAGGCAATAATTTTCCCCTAAATTCGCAAAAAGTCCCCCTTTTCGTCCCCTATCTGAAATATGATTTATTTTTGATGAAAAAATTAAAAAAAATTAATTAGTTTTCCATTAGAAAATAAAGTGCACGACTGGATCGCACGAAACTTTCTCGTTCATATCATCAGTTTGGGTGGTTGATTTTTATTTATTTGTTGTTTATAGGCTATAAAACAAGATTTTTCAAATTGGTGATGCTGGTAGGTGGTGACTCGAAGTAAGGTTTGTGATAGACCGATATCTTGACATAGATTTATTATGTAAGAATTCAGAGGTTTGTTTTTTAATTTATCGATGGACGTGTTTGGGGGTTTCTGATAGTGTACACTGCAATTGGTTGGAATTATTTGAAAATTCATGATTAATATGGTTGAAAAAAGAAAAAGTGGGCGGGTACTATTCGCTAAAAGGAAATTCTAGTACCTAGTTGTTATTGCATTTTTACTGGTAGTACGGTAATTCTGAAAACACGGCTTTAATTCCATCTTTTACGAAAAACGAAGTAAAGGGTCCTATTCAGAATACTTATGTTATCATAAAAAAGGGGTTTTAGTCAAAACCGTTATGGCGGTTTTTGGAAAATAACGCGTACAAAATAGTAGTAAATATTTCAATGCTTAGTTCGAAAATTACTTTGGCTCAACTATTTAGACAAAAACTGAGTATGGGGTATTGCTCAAGATGTTAGTATTACTTGGTTTTTAAAGTTTTATCCAAATCGAAAATGGAGTTTTAGAGATGCGGACAGTTTTTTAAAACAGCGTTTACGATGATTCGAATGGAAAATTAAGTACGCAATAATGTTGGAAACGTAAATTTTACACTAAGTATGCATTTTGGTCAAAATCGTTTTAGCCGTTTTCATGTGGGTAAAACCAAAGAAAACCAAATTCTCAAAATATGTCTTTTTTCAAAAATCCATTATAGACAATTCAGAGAAAAACTGAGTTTGCTATCATGTTAGAAATGACCATATTGCATAAAAAATTCATTTTTGTTGCAATCGTATTAACCGTTTTCGTAATAAGGCCACTTCGTGATAAGGCCACTTAGTACCGTTATTCGACTGCGAAAAACTGGGTATGCAGCCATGTTAACTCTGCGTACCTTAGCCCAAATATTCATTTTGGTTGAAATCGTTAGAGCCGTTTTTAAAAAGGTAAACTGTAACTAAATAAATTCTTAAAAAACGGAATTTTTAAAAAAATAGTCCGTTCAACGATAAATTAAGGAAAAACTGAGCTTGCCATCATGTTGGGAATGACCGTATTACCTTAAATATGAATTTTTTTGGAAATAGTTTTGACCGTTTTTGAGATATGACCAATTTTCAAAATTACCGTTATTCGATTTTTCTGCGAAAAACTGGGTATGCAGCCATCTTAGTTACACCAACTTAAGCCCAAATAACAATTTTGGTTGAAATCGTTATAGCCGTTTTCGAAAAACTCTAAATTGCCTAATACCGTTACAACGGCAACTCTTAACGTGCAAAAAAAATGGCCCCGAACTGTAAGCCCACAAACTCCAAATCCGAAGTTTGAAAGAAATCCGTCCAGCCGTTTGCGCTTTAGAGCTCAGGAAAGACGGACAGAATTGCGAGACCCACTTTTTTGAGGTCCTCTATCATCGTAATGTCAGATTTGATTAAAATCTCGAGTTCGATTTTTTGAACGAATACATTACCTTTCTCTGACTACGTAATGCGAGAAAGTTAAAAATGTATACTGATGCATGCTGCATTTCAAATCCAACTTTACTGAACAAATTTCGGTTTTCAAATGACGTAAGTTAATTAAATTAGGAAACAATATATTTGTAACGGAAGACAAATTATGGAAATGTATACCCACAACTTCGTAGTAATTAAATTTACGAATTGGATAAGTTTGTCCTTGTATTAAGGAGTCAGGCTGGTAGTGTAAGCGAAAAACAACATTTAGTGGATTTGGAGTTGTTGTAGGCATATACGTGGGCCAAGATTCGCTTCGAATAATGCATACAAACGAAAGTTATCATCATTGAAAATTATTACAAACATACCTTTCATTAAAATGGGGACGTTCAGATACCTAGTATATGTAAAGCGTTAACTAGGTTAGCCTGGACTATAGGTATACAAACGAAGGCGCAGTAGTTTAGTAGTGAGTATGTTGGTCTACTAAGCGAGGGGTCCCCGGTTCGATCCCAAAAGAACACTAATTACATCTAAGGGTCTTTTCCACTGCCCCATGTCCCGTTAACGTTAACGTCTGACAAACATCGGAGGACCCTTCCATTCGTCCCAAAAATAAAAACTTACATAACACGAAAGGTTGTGAGAAACTGGGTGCCTACACCCAGTGTTGCCACTACAAAATTGTGAATTCGGATTATGTTTTTTTTTTTAAATCCGGTCAAAAGTTAAAATAAGATTTTTTAATAAGAAATCCGGTTAAAAATATAGAATACTAGCTGTTGCCCGCGGCTTCGCTCGCATTATTGCCTATTTTGTCAATCACTTCAAGTACACTTAAGGAACTCTTTGTCGTTTTCTGCATTACTTATTAAAACGGATACAAAACAGATATAAAATTACTTCAACTGAATTTCAAGAAATTCTCATTTTAACTATTCTAAAGGCTTCCCCAAACAGAACGCGTTTTTAACGCCGCGGTGAGATTAATTGCGGTAAGATTATTTTGATGCAACGTTCTAACCGCCGCGTTAGAGGACGTCAAATAGCTCAAAAAGCTCTTAACGTCTGTGACTCATGATTTTCATTGTCTACAAAAATATTAAGGAGCTCGGAGGAAGAATTATTGCTTTTATTTGCCGTGATATGTAATTCGCTAAAAAGAAAAAGGATTTAGGTGCAATTTACAAAATGTGAAATCCTTTTGATATTGCCTTGCATTTGTATACGATTCATCACACATAACGCACAAATATGGGTAATTTCAAAAACATTCGATTAATTTTCCTTTTTTTAGAACATAAAATCGTTAAAAATTATTTCAAACGCCCCGCGTCATTAAATAATCTGTAATTAAAGTGAAATAATAGAAAACTTTTTACTTGAAAAAATAAACTAGTTTTAGAAAAAACGTATTTTACGTTCTCAATTTTCTGAAACTAAAAAGCTTCTCTCAAGCACGGTTAGCGGGTTAGGTTAGGTTGATGGGGGTTGTGAGATCGTCACAATAGACCAGGCACCATATCGGGCCCATCGCCATCCCCAGGGAACCATTACGGCTAAAAACCTAAACCAAATCACCCAAGCATTCGATTTCCCTACAGAATTTGAATATGGTCTCAAAACTATTTGAGGAACCAATATCTTCCAAATTATTAAAGAAGTACATTCCGAGATGCTTTCTTCTACTCCGAGCAATTGCTTGACATTCACAATGAAGGTGTGAGAAGTCTTTCGCGACCTGTAGGTCCTCACAGTACCTACATGTATCCGTGTTAGCTATAGGCCTAGTCTCATGGCATGCTTCCTGAGAAGGCAGTGCCCAGAGAGTAGTCCTATCGTTGTTCAGACTTCCTCCGATTTAAAACGGGCCACAGTGCCTTTGATACCTCATACCCTTCTTATTGTGAACACCTTACGTTTGCTTTATTGAAGACTTTTCAAAAATTGTCCTTCTGGCCACAGCCATAGGTGGTCTTATACCTTCAATCGTGACATCAAGTGGCATCCCAGCTCCTTCCATGGCCAGAACGTCTGCCCTTTCGTTACCGTCAATATCACAATGCCCATGTACCCAGCACAGTCTGACACTGTTCTGCAAGCACAATGCCTTGAGCACTGTGCGACAATTCCTGACTAGCTCAGACTTGGTGGTTTGTGATTCTAGTGCCTTAAGTGCAACCTGACTATCAATGAAGATGGCGATATTCTTATAGGATATTGATCTCATCTCAAGTGCCTCCGCGGCTTTAAGTACGGCCAGAACCTTTGTCTGAAACACACTGCATGTGTCCGGAAGTTTCAGGGCCATTTGAAGGTCGAACACACTGGAGTATATACCTGACTCAGTGCCGTAGCCAGGTTTTGTTTCCGGGGGGGCTTGTTTTCAAATCTAAAGAGGAATTTTTTAAACAAAAAAATTGTATATAGGTACATTCCAAATCATTGATTTTTATTAGTTTTTAAATCGTTTATACTTAAACAAACATAGGTACTTAAATTATTATTTTACACACATTTTTTTAAAGCAGAAGACGTCTTAATTTTTTTTTGACATGAGATCAATCACCTTATCTGGATCCACATTAGATAATGTCCAAATGAACACATATCATAGCAAGTGAGCTTAATCTGGCATTTTTCATAACGCTTCGGGACACTGTTTTAATCCTTTTCATAGTTGAAAAGCTTCATTCAACACTAGCTGTGGTCACTGGAAGCGTGGCCAAAACCGACAGCCCCTCAAGCCCCCCCTTGGCTACGTGCCTAACCTGACTCCGTGCCCTTGCTAGTTTTTAAGCTTAACTTAAGAATTAAGTTCCTAGACCACCAGTCCTCTCTGTCAGGATACAACACATCGTAAGGTGTGTCAAAGTAAAGACTTTCATCCGCATTTACGGGGATATCAGAGAACGATTCACTTAAAATATTTCTATGACCTATACTATTATTTTCCAAAAGCCCGGCATTAGTGAGTCTAAGCGCACTATTACCTGCTTGAATTTGTATTTGTAAGTCCAGTGGTAAAAGATGCATGAATGCTTTCAGCGCAGCCGTAACGGCAAAGCAGGCTGTTCTTTGTACCCTGGTTAACATATCCCGTACATACTTCTTGTTAGTGGCCTTCCACCACACAAGAGCCCCATATGTAATTATGGGTCTTATTACCATTGTGTATACCCAATACATCATTGTCGGTTTCATGCCCCATTTCTACAAGCGAAGAGAGCTGAGAGCATTGTGAGCCTTGCGTACTCTTTCCTGTACGTTATGTTTCCAATTTAGTTTCCTGTCAAGTACCGTACCAAGATATTTTGCGCTGTCCGAGAGCAGAAGCTCCTCTCCAGCAAGTCTTGGCAGCCTGAAGAGCGGTATCTTGTATTTTAAACTAAATAGTACGAGTTCCGTTTTCTCCGGATTGACTCGGAGTCCACACCCTTCAGCCCAGATTCTGTTCGGCTGTTTCAATGAGCTCGCTCATTGTATTGAGGAAATCAAGCACGTTTACGCATTGAAATAAATATGCAGATTTTTAAAGAAAACAATTTACTTCAGGTTTACAGAAATGATCTGCTCAAGGAAACGGTAATAATAATAGTCTACATAACATAACAACGTTCTTAAGTCACATCAATTTCTGACATCCAACCCCTCGGGAATCATTTACACGTTTAAACACAATACACATTAAGCAAGTTTTCAACAAATGTAGGTACAGCAAAATAATAAATTCGTTTTGTTTGTATGTACTCTAATCTTAAACATTTATATTCCTACTCCTGGGGACAATCGCTCCTTTGTTCAGTTGAACCCTCTGCAAATGTGTGTAGAATATTATTTCCCACTTCCTCTTTTGTGTGTGTATAGCAATTTCCCTTCTATTTTAATACTGCTACGAAGTTATTTTATAACATGGTGTATGGAGTGGTTCAAGTTCGACTGCGCTTTTCGTAGTTTTGACCAGACAAAGTTTTGTACTGTAGTCATCTGGGGCTGTTGGCACAAAATATCTGCATTCGATTAACCACAACAGAAAAGCATATCAGCAAAGTGTGCTGTGAACATTGTGGAGTATTTTCCAACAACTCATTCAAATAAAATAAAAGAATTACACCGCATGTATGTTGAAATTCTCCACATTCGAAGACTTTCTCATTTCCAGTTCTTCAAATTCCGTGACAGTACCTACATGTTTATGTACATCCATTTATACTGCTGATTATCTTTATATACGGTATATATTACGGTATACGGTACAATAACTTATGCATAATTAATCCAGTGGCTTATTATTGATCATGTTCCATGGTTTAACAAACAAAAATTATTGATAACCTACTTATGGCTAACTCGAGCAGTCCAGATCACACTCTAATTTGGTTTTTGTGGAAATTGATTTTTTTTATTGAAAGGTGACTAAATTGTTTGTTGTCGTTATGTAACCTACAAACAGTGATGCAATTTGTTGTTTTTTAATGAAATAATTTCATTGTATTTTAATGATAAACTCAAACGTATACATAAGTGCCATTTTATTTCAGACCCCGTTTATCCTAATGCTGCTTTACAATCAGTTAAACAATTTTTGAATTGTGCAACAGCAACATTTGGCTTAAAAAAAAAAAAAACAGATAATACAGGGAGGTTATTCCCAAAAGCGATGCCTTAATTTTTACCGTGTTCGCTTTTGCTTAAGTTATGTTCAGACGATTGCCAGATCTGACAATATTGTCAGAAAAAGTTATTAAATTTATATTAAATATTTTGTATGTACCTATCTATCTGCAAATCGTGTGAACACACAATTATATTACCTATTGTCAAACCATTGCCAGACGTTTAGGTCATTTGCAGACTTATTTGCTACTAGCTGACCCGTGCTCGCCTTGCTTCACCCGCTGTTTTTTTTATAAATATGTTCCCTCCCTTGGACCTTTCTAAAAGCAATATAAAGCAAAAACAAAGACAATAAAAACATAATTTTAATTCCTACTAAAAAGTCTACGCAAAAAAGATTTACGCAAAGTTTTGTTATTTGTTCCCTCTTATCCACCTCAAATGTCGGCGAAAAGAAGCAACAAGAATGAAACAATTTGACATTGACATACGAACCCCACCCCAGCCCATTTCCAAGTTTTTCCCAATGAACAGCACCTGAAAACGTGTTCAACCTGAGTGTATGCGCTGAAAAGAGACGACTGCCCATTGAAGCAAAACATATGATCACGTTAGAGCGCGCAGTGCGAGTGAAATAACCGTTTTTTAGTTATTATTAAAAAAAATTACAGAAAAACCATTTTATTGAAGAAACGTTTATTGACTGACAAAAAGATACGAGTTACACGACTGCAATTGCGATACTACCCCACATTTCTTGTAGTTCGCCTCTATTTGATACTTTACAATTTCTGATTTTAATCGGCAGACGCAATGTCAGCGATTCTACTGGCACAGTAATGCTCGTTCACGGATGACGCGATTCGACCCCAGGACGGGCCTACTTAGGCGTAAGTTTAGCTCCTCTAATTATCTAAAAATACTGTTTAAATAAAAATTAAGAAAAACGTATGGTTGAAATAGAAACGTTACCTATGTTGTAAATTGGTATCAAAATCAAACAGGGGTTTTGGATGTAGTTGCGTGAATATTTCATTAACTCACTTTTTTTTTGCAAAAATACCGCAGCGAAGTAAATGGTCATACAGACCTATTAGTCTAACATCTTTTATTCTTAAAACCATGGAAAGACTGATTGATGTTCATATTAGAGAAGAGCTAGCTATATCTAACTCTCTACACTCTAGTCAATTTGCGTATAGAAAGGGGAAATCTACTGAAGGTGCTCTTCATTATCTTGTTAGTAAGATAGAAGGAACCTTCCGGACCAAGGATATCGCCATTTGTGCCTTCCTTGACGTTGAGGGTGCCTTTGATAACACCGGATACGACTCGATTGCTAAGGCAATCAGATGTAAAGGTATCGAAGATTCGACCAACCACTGGATCAGAGCCATGTTGGAAAGTCGAATTATTACATCCTCCTCTGGGGATGTGTCTGTTTCGGTGACTGCAGCAAAAGGCTGCCCGCAAGGTGGGGTTCTCTCCCCTCTCCTATGGTCACTAGTCATCGACAGTCTACTAGTCAGTCTCCATAGCCTAGGCTATAATGTCATCAGTTATGCAGATGACCTGGCTAGCATCGTTAAGGGTAAGCTCAGCGCTACCATTACTCGCATTGCTACATGTCTCAGAATGGTGTACCAAAGAAGGACTTTCCATAAATCCTAACAAAACCATTCTAGTGCCCTTTACTAGGAAAAGACTGGTAAATCTTGATCCAATTACCATAAAAGGCATTACTTTGAGTTACTCCAATGAATTCAAATATCTCGGGGTCATCCTGGATAAGAAGCTTAACTGGAACTCACACATCAGGTCCACCGTAGAACGTGCTACAAAGGCCATGTGGGCCAGTAGACGCCTTTACGGCAGAACCTGGGGTCTAAATCCCGGTATGATACATTGGTTGTACATAATGATGGTTAGACCCATAATCACGTACGCGGCAATAGTATGGTGGCCGAAAGTATTGCCTGCCTCGGTATAACAGGTGCGATGCGCACCTGCCCAACAACAGCATTAGAAGCCATAATTTGGCTCTCGCCTTTACATATATTCATAAAGAAGGTAGCCGCTAGATGCGCTATTAAACTGCAACTAGAATATAAGTATAAACCGGTTGACCGTGTGGGTCACTTAGAAATACTTAACTCAATTCCAAATATGGAGATGTTCTGCTCCATCCCCGACACTATGGTCAGGGAATACAAATTTGGGAAATCATTTGAGGTAAAGATATTGGACCGTGCAAAATGGGCCAATGGTGTCCCGAATCTAGACCCAAAAAGTCTGGTTTGGTAATGTCACAGGTTTAAGACAATCAAAACGACTAATTAGGCCCTTCTCCTACAAGGAAATCCTAAAACTAAACAAGGAAAGTATCAGAAAGCTAGTGGGCTTCCTGACAGGCCACTGCGGCTTGAGATACCATCTTAGCAAGTTGAATTTGTGTCGAGAGCCAGAATGCAGGTTTTGCCTAGAGGATGACGAATCCCCTGAACACCTGCTCTGTAACTGCCCGGCACGTCACTGGTTAAGACGACCTACCTTTAACAAAGAGGTACTCTCACCAGCAGAAATTAGGAATTCTGCTACTAAGGACATACTGACCTTCACTAGGGAGGTCTATCGTCTCTTAGTCTAAACCACCCCTACTTGATACAATAGATCTTTAAAGTCCCAGTGTCAGCCATTGGGCAGGGAATTATAAAAAAAAAAAAAAAAATGCGTTTGCTGATGATATATCTGTTGCAACAAGGAATAACGACATAAGTCAGTTTTTGCAACTTTTCAGGAGAGCGATTAAAATGTTTGCCTTGCCATTACAAATCAAGTACAAAACAAAAATTCTTTAGTGTGTAGTTCATAAACCGTAAGAGGTAAAAGTATGAAAATGTAATGACAGATAGAATCGCTTATTGCGCATCAGATTGTGTAAAAATCTCAATTTCGACATAAGTCGACTTATGATGGTATTCCTTGTGGCCACAGATATAAGGTTTGGATCTTTGTGCTGATATTAATCATGACCTGGAAGTCTTAAGCCACTGGTTCGAGTGCATAAAATGGTAATTAGTGACAAAACTAAAAATAATGTTTTTTAATGTACCTGGTAAGGCAGTAGACTACGGATCGTTTACTTATCTATGTGCAAGCTGTAAGAAATACAATAACAGTAAAGAAATTTGTAACTCGGGAATCAACCCACGGATATAAAAATAAGTTGAATTGTGTTTGTCGCCAATGTTTTCTGTAATGCGTGAATCGATTTTGATTCTAGGCTTATACGGTCTTTTAGGTGTATTGGTTCAAGAGTTATACCGCCCATACGAAAAATACATTCAAAATCTTATATTTCGAAAGCCAGTCAATCGATTGAGTTCAAATTTACACACAGTCTTAGGTATTGGCCCAGGAGTTTTTAAAATCTTATATTTCGAAAGCCACCGAATCGATTTCTGATTTCAGTGCGTCAAGTTAATCGTAATCCGGTAATGGACTTCACTCCGGAAATTTACAATGGAGCATTGATTTGTATTGAAGATTTGCTAATAAAGCATTAGCACGGTTGGGAATGCCATCACCTTATCTTGCAATGCATACAAATTTTGATCTAGAATGGCATCGAACGCTTTTATTCAAGCAAATGCTGAAATTTGAAAATGGTGCGATGCCTGTTGATGAAACTGGATTGATAACATTGCCGAATGATTTTTGCCATTTTGTAGCTGCTAAGAACAAAGATGTCAGTGAACTATACATGGCTGTACATTCCAAGATTCCTGTCGACTTGGTTTCGTACAAGTCTGTGGATGCAGTTACTAATGAAGAAGATGTTGTGAATTATCCAACAGAATTTTTGAATTCCTAGGATTTACCGGGATTGAATCCGAATAATCTCCAATTGAAAGTTGGAGTCACTATTATTATGCTTCGGAATATTAATCAACGCCGTTTGTGTAATGGTACAAGACTTTCTGTTAGAAAATTAATGGCTTATGTAATTAAAGCTACTATTTTAACTGGAAAATTTACAGCGAAGGGCACGCATCCCAATGATTCTATCTGATACTTTATTTGAATTTAAACGACTTCAGTTTTCTTTTCGCCTTGCGTTGCGGTTGTTATTATATAGATTTCGAGAGATATTCGAATCAGTCCACCAATGTCGGGTCTCTTTTCGTCTCTCTACCACTATAAAACTTACCCAGAGAGACTCTCTGGATTTCTCCAGAGTTCTTCCCTGGGCTCGATTCCTAGTGTTAACGCTAGCATCTGTTTATGGGAGATCTCTTTCATCGACTGGGTCTCGACCCAGTTATGTCCCACTGCCAGCCAACGCCGGACATTGGCACAGTATATGCGCCGCTGTCTCAGATTCTTCCAGGCATTGTTTACAAGCATCATCTTCTCTAAGGCCCATCTTCCTTAAGTGATACCCGAAATTACCATGTCCTGTCCTGTAGATAAAGCCACCACCCATTTCAGAGTTCGCCGACTCATGCTTAGAACCCTTCCACGATTGACCACCTTCTCAGGTGTTCTGCCGTGATCCATTTTTTGAATCAGCTGTTCTACCATTCCTTTGCCAATTGAAGAGAATGGTTGGTCCCAGCAACTTTTCGGTTGACCCCTGTTTTGCAAGGGAGTCCGCCTTTTCGTTGCCTTCGATCCCTATGTGTCCTCGTACCCAGGTCAGTATTACCTCATTTTTAGATGAACACTTATTGGGCTTGAGTACACATTCCAGTGCTAATGATGTTGTGATGTTTGTCTGTTCCATGTATCTGATCACCGCCTGATTGTCAAGTGCTATAAGGTTATTTTTTCCCTCCACCTGACCTTCAAGCAAGTAATTCAACGCATGCAGCAATGCAATCATCTCAGCCTGGTATACAGAAGTGTGTTTCCCAAAGCTGACGTGACGGGCTAGTTCCAGCTCTTCTGAATAGATACCGGCACCCGCTCCGCCATCCATCTGTGAAGATTACTATTTCACCACTCCTTTTTTCTGTAAGTAATCTATTCTTAATACGAGTTTTGTGATTCCTTTCCATAATACGCACCCTTGTTATAAGTTATAGGCAAGTTCAGCTCCCTAATATCGTTTTTGACAAGTTCCAGGATCTTCCTTTGTCCATAGATGGTACCACAATTGTGCCAATTCGCATATCGATGCAAATGAAGTGCCGTTAGGGCCGCTGTTTTCTTAATAAATAAGTCAAGCGGTAAGATTCGTAGGATCACTTCCAATGCGCATGTTGGTGTTGTCCTTATTGCACCTGTAACTCCTATACATGCTAAACGTTGGACCCTATCCAGGTGCTGCCTCACAGTTTTCTGGGAAGCTTTCGCCCACCATACAACCGAGGCGTAGGTGATAATGGGCCTAGTTATCATCGTGTACATCCAGTATGCTGACCTAAGGAGAGTCCCCACCTCTGTCCACATACACGTTTGCACTGATGTAGTACCCTTTTTGCTTTCCGGACCTTCTCCTCAACATGATAGTTCCAGGTAAGTCCAGTATCTAGGTAAACTCCCACATACTTAACCTCCTTGGCCATCTTTAGTTCCGTACCATACACAAATGGGGTTGATTTTTATTCCGAAGAGGAATAGGAATACTCCTGGGGCAATACCTAAAATTGTGTGTAAATTTGAACTCAATCGATTTGGTGGTTTTCGAAATATAAGATTTTAAATGTTTTTTTTTTGAATGGGCGGTGCCACGCCCCTTGTTAAATTTTGACCAATCAGAAACCTTCGCGGGCTTATGCACAACAACTTTGCTAAAGGTCATCACATGATCAAATGCATAGTTTTCGAGTCTATAAAGGACATACAGACAAACATTAATTTTTATGTAATAATCGCGAAAAATTTTGTCTGACCGTAGAATATTACGAAACATATATCTTTCTCTTATTGAACAAAGCGCATGCACTGAGTTTAAAACAAGCCGATTTAGCACTCTATATGGACGGACGGACAGAATTAGCACTCACCGTCAAAATGGCCTATATTTTCAAAAAAATCTTACTGACTGTATAAAAATCACCTATGCCGTAGTCGGAACTGTATTGCTGTTATTGCGAAAAGCTTTGTGAAATTCAAAAAAACTTCAAAGCCATATCGAAGGGATATCGCCATCTACATCATCACGCTGCACTCAAGGCAACAATACTTCCGTAATATTCAGGGACTGTCGCACAATACTTAAGACATTATGAGTCAGAACCGAGTATGATAGTATTGGAAACGAGCAAGCTGATGACCTTGCGGGGAAAGGAGGGGAGCTAGGTACAGAAGAAGGAAAAAATATTGAACCACGTCCATGTTTATTAAAGGGTAAAATTAAAAATGAAATCCGATCTAAGGCTGTCAAATATCACTGGGCACTTTGGCAGCAAGTCGAGAGTAAGAGATCTAGAGAAATTCTACAACTTAGGGAACAACTCAGAACATTGGTATCAGGGCACTGACTTCAGAGAAAACATGCTAAAAGAATAAGATTGGCAGACACGAACACTTGGAGATTTTAAAGCGTGTCATTCAGGCTGATAACTATTTCACACACTATTAGATAAGATACGATTAGGTTAGGGAGTTGGGAGCAAGTTACCAAATCACTGCGGCCACAGGTGGGCCTATTGTGATTTGCTCCAATTAGAGCGCGTTCATGATACCGGACTTTGTGATGAATCCTGGTAAATTTTTGAGTCCTCTGCCTCAAGGTAGTGTTTACCTAGATGGTGTTGACGTAATCTGATTAGGCAGTTACAGTGACACAGGATGTGTCCTCGGATGTGTCCTCGTTGCATAGTCTGCAAGGGTTATCTTGAGTTATTCCAATAGTCGTGAGGTGTTTTTTGACTTGACAGTATCCAGTAAGGAACCGTGTGTCAGTTCGAATCTGACTCCTAGTTAGATGTTGGAGTTGTTTCGTTCTTGTGTGGGAGTGTTTGGCATGAACATTCTGGCTGGTCTGTTACCATCAGTATTAGTCCAGTAATGATTGGCCCTGTTTTAATATGGATTTTAGCAGTGCTGATGGGTAGTCCATAGAATGGTACTAGCATCTGTCTAGTATATCTGCTATTTCGTTGCCTACATATCCACTGTGTCCTGCCACCCAGATAAGAAGTGCTCTGTTTGTGCTGTGTAGCGATGTGAGTAGTTTTATGCAATCCCATACTAGTTTTGATGTATCTAGTAACTTTGTAAGGCTAGGAGTGCTGCATTGTTGTCAGAGATAATATATACATAATGTTCTTGTTTGTTATGGATTTATTTAGATTATATCCGAGACATATTTCTATAGCAAAGATTTCTGCTCGAAATACGGAGTTACATTTGTCCATGCTTGTGTAGATGAATGCTTTTGTATAAACACCGTGTGCTCCAGCTTTTTGACCCATCTGTGTACCATACATGAGAATCGTTGGCAAATGTTGGTTTATTTTGTTTCCAATTCTGACGATTTGGGAATGTTACCCTGAAATTTTGCCGAAAGTTAAATTTTGATAGACAGTAATCAACCATGGTAATTCAAAGTACATATTTTATCTTTATTCAGTTCCATAACAATTTCAGGATGGATTAGCTTGGAGTTATCAGCATTATCAGATATGAGCATGAAAGCATTTGTCATGGCTTCTTTCTGTATCTGAAGATGTAGAGGTGGAACTGTGTGAATACAAAGCTATATATCACAATCGAGGAAAGTTTTTGGGTAGGTACTTCTTCCAATGTTTAGAGGTTACTTGGTTTTGTTCTTCCATTGTAGTTTTCTGCAATTTCTTATGGGCCCTAGTGGTGCCTAGTGCCCTATGAGAACTTACTATCTCATCCCCTTTTTACCTAAACTTACCTAAGCTGTTCTAAGTAATGAAGAGAAATAAACGTGGTTCATGTCCAAAATAAAATCACAATTAAATATTCTCCCTGCTGGATATTTTTTACTGAAACGTTTGGTTAGGTATATCCCTGTGTACAGGTTTCAAGAAAGTGTATTCATACATACAAACAATAATAATACCATCAATCTTACACTTTTCAACTGTTAATGTGGCTGCCAAACATGTTAAGTGACCTAACCCGACCCATTGGTCACATCAATTTCAATTGCTTACTGCGTGGAAGTAAATCACGCACCGCTTGCATTCAAAACCATTATTATTTCGATAGAGATTTTTCTGTTTCTTCCTATTGCTTTGTTCTTCAATCCCTCACATCAATGAAGCTGCACAGCTTATGGGCATAAATATTTCAAGTACCCAGCCTTAGACCCATATCACAGATGCTTAGCGATTCTTTGCTGAGTATGGCATAATAAAATGTAATCTGCTAACAGCTACATCTCATAGATTGTAGCTGCGACTCATTTGATCGTGTGTTATTTGAATCGATCGTAAAATTCGAGGAGTTAGTTGCGCTACGCATATGAAAAAATAAACAATATTAAATGATGCTAAGCATCCAAACATTGTTGAAGCAAAACAATAGAAAGAACCATACTGTCAACTACCAGAGTATCTCACGTATTAGCATTTAATTATACCATTAATATTGGACCCATAGCTTAGAGTGGGTATATATCTAAGCCTATAAAGTTATAACGATACGCTTTGTTTATTTATATTGAATTCAATTAGGTCTATGGTTCCTAATATTATGTCCATGAAGGTACATAATATGTATGTGTATCCAATGAAATGAATATGAAACTTTGTATCAAAAACGGTTGCAACTTTTGCAATTGGTGTGGCGTAATATGAATATAGTTAATATTGCAGGTTTCTTCATAATAAAGGTTTTGACGTCACAATCAATTGTTCGAAAATAAAATACAAATGATTCTGGTCTGATCATTCGGAAGATGATTGTAAACTCCTGGGCAATGTGTGTACTTATTGTTGAGGGCATATATTTAATTCGGTATCTTAAAATTATGTGGTTCAAATCTATAGAATTTCGTGAATTTTCCAAACAGATTTCGTTAAAATTTGTGTAGGTACCTACTAAACTATAAGTTTTGGAAAGAAATCCGGAATATTATTTAAAAAAACTAATGCCATTTCAATCGAAATACCTAAAGGTGATTTCGGTAAAGCTTAGGGATGTTCATTCAATAAATACATCGATGTTTTATTCGATGTAATGCATCGAAACGTTACATCGATATTATACCGATACATCGATCGGGAAACTGAATCAGCTTGAACTGGAATGGAAGACCAGTTGGAATAAACGAAATTCGTGGAAAAAGGACTTCCTCTCCTTTGAGAATCAAATTGTTCATATCAGTTTCTTGCGGACAACCGCGTACCGTTGCACAATTTCGGATGATTTAAATTCCGCAACATAATTATAATCGATCCCACCTTCAGCTGTAAATTATGCGGCGGAGTTCCTGGCACATCAAGCGAGTTCAAAAATTCCGTCGGATAGTTGGTCGTTTCATGCTCATCGGGCACGCGGTCAACGGATTTGTACAAATGCAATTCTCCAGCGATTTGACTTCGAAAAATCAAATTCAAGATATCGATATCGTCCTTATGCTTAGCTGCTAGTATTGTCCGTTCACTTATCCAACCGAGATTTTTATAATTTTGTGTAATGGCGTGGAACACTTTGGTGATGAGTTCCTCCTTTTATGATGTGAACTCGCAAAATTTTGCAGAGAACGATATCAATCTAGTCGAAACATTAACACAAATTTGGCCATTGCCAAATGCCAGAAGTTGTCTCGAGAATTCAGCAGCCGATTGGTCGTTCTGCAATGCGACTCTCATGTTCGTGGTCAATTTCAAGAAAAAGTCACAAAAAAGACGATTTCAGGCATGCATTGAGTTAATTGGCAGCAGTAGATTTCGGGATGACCAGAAGCGTTTGACGAATATTTTTGGAGAGCAATATCATAGCCCCACCAAATCACCTCGTAAATCCTTCATTGATCGGTCAACTGCCTCCAAAGTTCGTTTATGTGCCTTGAGATAATATCTCTTATTCGACAATTTAACTATATTATATTTACCTATACCACTGTATAAAATAATTCTTCTTTTTTTTATTACCGTTATGTTAACAGGTATTCGTTTGAAATGTTAAATCACTCTCACTTTCTCTCAATCCTCTATACATTTCAAACCCTATCTCTCTCAATCCTACGCCCTCAAGGACCCATCCCACACATCATTGAAATTTGAAATGCGATTATGGCCTTATGAGCCATGAAGAATGAAATGGCAAAAGAGCAGGACTAAGCGTTGTAAAAGTATATGGAGCGGCCCACACACCTCATATTACATACCTGCACCCGCTGTACAGTGATTGCGCATGACCAAGCGGGTTGAACAAGGAGGTGTCAAACGCAGTACTCACTCAAGGGAAGAAAAAAAGAGAAAAAATAAATGTTCTCTCAAAATCAACTATCCTGTGACAGTGTGAGCTTTAATAACCCGACATATTTGGGGTTGCCTTTGCTTTGCCGTGACAATGATTTTGACACTTTTTAGAAATTTATTAACTCTGGGAACTATTTGAAATTAGCGAACATTTAAAAAAAATATCTCAAAGCACCCGTTCCCGTAGCCAATCAATCAAAATAAACATATAAACATCTCTATCATTCATACTCTCCGTTGAGACGATTTGTATCCTTGTTTTTAAGTACAATGCAAAAACGTCAGTATCCACACGCGCTATGATAGCCTTCAAACTCCAAGTTCACTCTTTTCATGTGCTGCTTTCTGATGGGACACTTTTTTATCTCCTTGACCTTTTTGGACACTTTGCAAACATTTTCATAGGTAACACTGTGATGATGGATGAAAATGGATACACACACACACAATATTTAGTTTATGGCTTACCTACGTGTGTGCACCATTTTGTAAATATTATATTCAATTGGTAGGTTTTCATGTATATTTGGTTTTTGGTAGATAGTGTTAACTGGTGGAAATTTAAAAAAATCTAGAAGTCGGTAGGAATCTATTTATAAAATAGAAATGAATGACAGCCCTATAGATAATTTTTTATTTTGTCTTTAGAATAATACAGTAGAAATTTAATATGGTGGCTAAGTATTCTTGAATTTACTAATTTTTCGCGCAATTTTCTAAAAAAAGAACCTTCTTCTGAAAATAACAAACACAACAAAAAAGAATTAACGAAATCGGTCCAGCCGTTCACGCGAGTTACATATTTGTATGGTGACCTCCATCAGTAAGCATACATAGATTATTTATACATGGAAAGCAATGACCTTAAGTCGTTGCCCCATTCATATTTCCGTTTGCAATATCAGCATTTCCACTTGCAGGAAATGCACTTCTATTACTTTAATTAATCAGCAAATAAACTTATTGTATCTTTTAATTAATCAGCAAATAAACTCATTGTATCTTTTAATTAATCAGCAAATATATTTATTGTATCGAAAAATCGAAAGAAGATAATAAAGAGCAGTCAGCGATAGACACTTAAGCAGATCACTTGGCTTTTCATTTAACTGGCGCAGTCGGTAGGATTGACATTTAGACCAATAATCGACCAAGGAGAAGTAACAAGGAAAATTAATAATTTAAGGGTAAGTTCAGTTTTAGATCTTAATAATAAAATCGAATTCTTATTAACAGATATTCATACGATAATAATGTATGAAAATAAGAAAGATAGTCTTAAGTCTCTGTTGTATAATTTAGTAGTGAATAAGATTAGGGAATTAGCAACAGGGAACTTAGCTAGAGAAATTCGGGATGAATATGATCTACATAAAGTAAAAACGATATTGTATTCATATGTAGGATTTGATGAAGGGAACATTCACACAGACCGAAGCAATAATCGGACATACAATAACCAACAACGACGAAATTTTAACTCTAGTAACTCTGGACAAACAAACCAAGAAATTCAAAATAATAATTTCAATAACCCTGGACAGCGACGAACTACTAACGCCAATAACTCTATACAGTTCAATCAAGAAGGGCAACAAAATAATTACAACAACTCTAGACAGACCCACCAACAGCGACGAACTACTAACGCCAATAACTCTACACAATTCAATCAAGAAGGGCAACAAAATAATTATAACAACTCTAGACAGACCCACCAGCAGCAACGAGGTACTAACAACTATAGTTATAGTAACTCCAGGCAATCACAAAATAGGCAAAATATTGAACCAATGGATATCGATAACATAGCTCATCTAAACTCAGGACAAAACCAGAATAATTTTGAGGAACATATTAACATTCCAGAAGAATCTCATTCAATAGAAGCCCCGGTTTTTCTGAATCCAGCCTCAATGGTAGAAAGACACAAATAGCATTCTCGTTAGGAATTGAAAAACATATATGTCTAATAGATACAGGATCCACGATGACTATAGTTAACACAAGTAAAATAGATTGCAGTGCTTTTAATATTCTTAACGAAGTAACGATAAAACTTTCGACAGTAAATAATCAGACAGCTGAAAAACTAAAGATCTATCAAGTCCCAGTCCCTACTGAATTTGGATATGGATCCAATGTATTTATCCAAGCATATGGCAAGTCATTGGGAGACAAATCATACAGTCTTTTGTTAGGTATGGATGTCATAGGTAATATGGTAGAAAGCATAAATATAAAAAAAGGAGAAGTGTTGTTACAAAATAAAACCATAATCCCAATTATTTTTGAAGTTGAACCATATATAGAATGTTACGAATTAGGGGGAAACGATGAAGTGAAATTAGACCATTTAAAAACTTTTGAAAAACAGGAAATCCAAGAGCTGTTGCAAAAATATAAAAGCCTTCTATACCAAGATGGAGATCAACTTACAAATTCCGATAGTATAGTGCATAAAATACCATTAACCACAGATCAACAAATAAATGCCAGACTGTACCGCCTCCCTCAAAAACATGAGGAAGAAGTCAGGAAACAAATTAACGATATGGAAAGGCAGGGCATAGTTCGAAAATCAAATAGTCGATATGCCTCACCAATCGTAGTTGTGGCCAAGAAACCTGATAGTGAAGGGAAAACTAAGTTTAGAGTATGTGTTGATTATCGAGCACTTAATGATATAACGGTGGATGATAAATACCCTCTACCAAATATAGAGAGTATTCTTGATAAGTTAGGAAGGTCACAATATTTTTCTACCCTTGATTTAGCCAAGGGATACCATCAAATAAAAGTACATCCTGATGATATACATAAGACTGCATTTGTTACACCAAATGGTCTATATGAATATACCAGAATGCCTTTCGGGCTTAAAAATGCCCCAGCGACGTTTCAACGTCTAATGAATGATATTCTCAGAGAATACATAGGACAAATTTGTACAGTATATCTTGATGATATATTAATCTTTTCAACTTCCCTAGAAGAGCACATATCATCATTAAATAAAATATTTCAAAGATTAGCAGACCATAATCTTAAAATACAATTAAGTAAATGTTCTTTCCTTAAGAACAACACGGAATATCTAGGTCATATACTCACTTCGGAAGGAATGAAACCAAATCCGAATAAAATTGAAGTTATTCAGAACTATTCTTTACCCTTGACGACAACTCAATTGAAAGGATTCTTAGGCAGCACTGGGTATTACAGGAAATTTATTAGGGATTACGCTAGAATAGCATACCCGATGGTTAAATACTTAAAAAAGAATATGAAGATCAATAGCAATGACCCTGAATATATTCAAGCCTTTGAAAGATTAAAAGAAACTCTGGTTAAGCATCCTGTACTTAAATTCCCAAACTTTAATAAACAATTTTCACTTTTTACGGATGCAAGTAATTTTGCTTTGGGAGCTGTACTAACTCAAGAAGGACAGCCAGTATGCTATGCTTCTCGAACACTAAATGACCATGAGAAAGATTACTCAGTAACCGATAAAGAGTTCTTAGCCGTAGTTTGGGCTACCTCATATTTTAGACCATATCTGTGGGGGCAGAAATTCAAAATAATCACTGACCACATGCCCATTAAATATTTAACAAAAAAATATAATGGAAAAGAATTCAGTCAACGAGTTCAAAGAGGACTTCTTAAATTACAAGAATTCGAGTTTGACATTGAATATATAAAAGGCAAGGAGAATAAAATTGCAGATTTCCTAAGTAGAATTCCAAACGAAATAAACGAAACATCAGGAACTGCACACTCAGTAGATGAACAATTGTTAGATCATATATCAATCAAAGAAGGAATTATAAATACATACCAAACTCAGTTAATACTGACCTACTCAGTTCAAAGTGAAATAAAAACGCTGCATGGTAAAAGAATTATTCAGGTTGATATGACGAAAGATAGCGAACACTGGAGGGATCTGTTTAGTAGAACAATTACAGCAGGGACCACAGGTATCTATTCCGAAGTCGAAGATAGGGAATATAATAAAGTACAAAAAGTACTAATCGAAATGTATGGACATAATAAAGAAGTAAAATTTTATAAGCTTACACAGAGAGCAAAAGATGTAGAAAAAGCTGAAGATGTTCATAGACAAATATCTTTTTATCACACCGAAGAAAGTAACCACTCAGGAGTAGTAGAAACATACTATCAATTAAAATCTAAAATATATTTTCCAAAACTAATTACTGAAATATCAAGAGTAATAGGAAATTGCCAGACTTGTCAAGAAGGGAAGTATGACAGGAAACCAATCAGACCTAAATTCAAGCTGACCGAAACTCCGAACAAAGGAAATGAAATATTGCACATGGATATCTATCATTTTAATAAATTAATATATCTGACATTTATAGACAAATTTACTAAAAAAGCTTACGGATATAGTTTGAGTAGCAAAAATTGGACAAGTAAGTTAGAATGCATAGATCAACAACTGACAAAATTCGGAAAGCCAAGAAAAATAGTTTGTGACAATGAATTCAATTCGGAAAACATAAAAGAACACTTAAGGAAAGAGGGAATAGAAATGCATATGACAAAAGCCAACTCTCATACAGGTAATTCGGATATAGAGAGATTTCACTCGACCTTACTTGAAATTTTACTAACCATTAAAGACACAGAGATTTCAACCAATAGGAAAATATATAAGGCTATTCAAGTATACAACAATAGGTATCATTCTACACTAGGCATGACTCCAAATCAGGCCGAAATGGCAAATCCAGCCAACTTAAAGAATAAAATTGAAGAGAAAAAGAAAAATATAATAAGTAAAAGGAATAAGTCACGGGAAAATTATGTAGAAAAACGCAATGAAGGTTATATAAGAAATTACAAGCACTTAAGACATAAGAATGAAACATATTACAGAAAACATAATTTAAGAAATGTACATGCCACAAATACTAAAAGACCAAATCAATTTGCAGATAATCTATTGGCTGACGATCATAATGGCAATGTTGACGATAGCAGAAGCAACTCTGATAATAACACCAATTCAAACCGGTAAAGGCTACACCACGCTAAATTTAGGGCCAGTAGAAATTATAAATAATAGCCAAACCATTTTACATATAATTGACACTAAACAAATACAATCAACAATTGCATTGATAGAAGTAAATTTACAAGCTCTACAGTTAACAAATAATACAGAAATACAGAATGAAATATTTAACATCAAAGCAAAACTTCAATCAATTATTCCATTTAGAAGAGAGAAAAGAGGACTTTTAAACTTTATAGGAACTACACACAAATGGTTGTTTGGTACAATGGACGATAATGACAGACAAGACATCCTTGAACATATGAAAGTAGTAGACACTAATAATCATGCAGCTATAACAAATCTTAATCAACAAGTTAAAATTAATGCACAGTTTATGGACTCATTAAATAAATTTAAGAAAACAGTAGAAACAGATAGGGAAACATTAGCATACACCTACCAAAGTATTGCATCTAACCAAAAAGACATTGTTAGGAAACAATTGATTACCGACCAACTTCTAAAACTGCAAATATTAGAGAGCAAAATAGATAGCATTATAGATAATATAGCATCTGCTAAACAAGGCATACTCCATCCAAGTATATTGACGGGTATGGAAATAAAAATGTCACATATAGATTTTTATAAACTTGAATATGCTAGAATAGGACTTTTGAAATTTGACCAGGACAGGCTAATAATAGCTGTTAAACTACCGAAAGACTACATTACGACCCAACTTAAAATGATTATACCCATTCCAAATGAAAAGAAAAACGAAATAGACATTGAAACTTTACAACTTATAGAAATAAATAACTTACAATATGAATACAATATTAATAACATCTATTTAAAAGAACTAAATTTAAGCCGTTCATGTATTACACAAAATTCATGTACTTATCGCTATAATGCAGTTAAAAAAATAATTAAGATTGACGATAACACTATTATATGTACGAACTTACAAAAAGAATCTGTAATTAATCAATGCGATGATAGACAATTAAACCTTACTGGAAACTTTATAATAAATATCAACAATTGTTCTATTAATATATTAAATGTAACTATTATGAACTACCAATTAGAATTTATTCAAAAATTTCATTATGAAGATGATGAAAAAATAAACATAACGGAAAAACTAGACTTTAAAGAAATTGAAGCAATACAGCAAATTGAAAATCTAAAACATATTGAAGAATTGAAATACAATAGAACAATTAATTATGCTAGTAACATTACAATGTTTGTAATACTCATAGTAGTAATAATTGTAATTGGTTGCATAGCTAAAACTAATCGTGAATTAAAAATAAAAATTAATAATGTTAATAAGCCAGAACCGAAAATTCACAAAATTAAGATTCCAACGATTCAGGAGAATCTTAAATCTAAGGAGGGAGAAGTTACATATTTGTATGGTGACCTCCATCAGTAAGCATACATAGATTATTTATACATGGAAAGCAATGACCTTAAGTCGTTGCCCCATTCATATTTCCGTTTGCAATATCAGCATTTCCACTTGCAGGAAATGCACTTCTATTACTTTAATTAATCAGCAAATAAACTTATTGTATCTTTTAATTAATCAGCAAATAAACTCATTGTATCTTTTAATTAATCAGCAAATATATTTATTGTATCGAAAAATCGAAAGAAGATAATAAAGAGCAGTCAGCGATAGACACTTAAGCAGATCACTTGGCTTTTCATTTAACTCGCGTGACCAAGGGAAATAGGGATTAATTTTTATATAATTATAATTCTATTCTATATATTATATAGAACTAGCGGACCCACTGCACACTTCGTAGTGCAAAATAGAAAAGTAAAATAATAAAATTCAAATTGATTTTAAATCAGTGATTAAAGTTTTTATTGTAATGCTTTGACACAATACTTTTGGTTTTTTCATTTTCGGTTTAAATATACAAAGCCGGTGGTTTGTCAACACCCAAACAGGCTACATATAACTTATGTCCATGTGAGAAAACTGAATACCTACTCTAAATTCAGTCCACAAATTCCTAACGTTTGCCCTTGCGCCTTATTAATAGTAACCTATTTCTTTTAACAGAATGTCTTGTACCATTACACAAACAGGGTTGATTATTAATCCTGGTAAATCCAGCGAATTCAAAAATTCTGTTGAATAATTTACAACATCTTTTTCAGTAGTATCTAACTGTATCCACAGACTTGTACGAAACCAAGTCGCCAGAAATCTTGGATTGTATAGCCATGTTCAATTCTCTGACTTCTTTGTTCTTAGCAGCTAAAATTGCTCTGTCACTCAACCACGCATGGCATTTATACTGTTTTGCTATGTTAGGGAAAACACTTTCAATCAATTCCCCTTTTGACAGTACAAAAGGGCAAAAATCATTTGGCTATGTTATCAATCCAGTTTCATCAACTGGCATCGCACCATTTCGAATTTTCAGCAATTGCTTAGATGATTTTTTATCAGATGGATCATTCCGCAACTGAGCACAACCGTTGATAATAAGTTTCCATGATAACTAATTTTCGTAAATATAAAGACTTTAAGCAAGCGTTAATTTCATCAGCATCGTAGTTTCATCAGGATGACGGGCAATGTTGAAATCGCCTGATAATAAAAACAATGCAACACCAAATAACTCTGAGTTATCTCGAACATCTTTCATTGTTCTTTCCAAAGCTTTAACAGGTGGCTTTCGAAATATAAAATTTTTAATGTTTTTCTGTATGGGCGGCGCCACGCCTCTTTGTCCAATTTTGACCAATCTTCACAGAAATACTACTGGGCCATTACCTAAGAATGTGTGTTAATTTGAACTCAAATGAATCTGTGGTTTTCGAGATATAAGATTTTCAACATATTTTTTGTATGGGCGGTGCCACTACCACTGGTCTGATCCCGCCCATTTTTTTCCTGATTATTCAAATCAGTAACATATGGGATACTGCAATGTTTCAAAACTCTTGCTATCACAATAGTCAAGATATATGATGTTCAATATGTGGGAGGGGCCATGCTCAATTGAAATATATATATCCGAAAACCTAATTTGGACTATAACTTTTCAAATGAAACCGGTTTGGGCCAAATCGGTTGGATAGTTTTAGAGTCTATGGAGGACAAACATACAAACATTGTATTTTATATATATAGATAGATATAGATAGAAGATAAATAAAAAATAAAAAAGTGCTCACCCTTGAAATTCTAATAGTCAGACTTTCAAGAGTTTGTTGTTAGCCCCTATTGCGCAAAGAGAATTTCAGATATTTATTACCGTGAAAACATGGAAATGGAAGGTTTTTGAGTTTCCCGACCGTTCTTCTAACAAAATCGTACACTTAAGGTGGAACCATCCACAATTTCGCAACAAATACTTCTATATCAACAAATCAATAGTTAGATACTTCCGTTTTAATTCATTTTCAAAAATGACGCACTCTGAGTATCTACCAAACCGGCTAAGGGACGAGTTAAGAAAAAAACTCAACAGTTTTCAGACTATTCGGATACCTAATTACCTCCGGATAAGCTAGTCTTATCTTTATGCAGCGGATCTCTATACAGATGGATCAGTTCTCATTTAAGGCCAGTCGACAGTACTACGACTTCGTTGCCATAGCAACTGTATCGTAGCTCAGGGAAAATAAGAAGAAACACAAAACAATAACCATCGGAATAAATAAAACACAATAGAACACTTTAGAACACACTAGAAACTTTGAAGAATGATCCCGATTTTTATGAGCTTTTATACTGTAGACTGTCGGCGCAGTGGCTTAGTGGTAGTGTGTTGGGCTACTAAGCGAGGGGCTCAGGTTCGAATCCCGAGAGGGCCAAATTACATCTTAAGGTTTTTTTCCACTGCGCCACCTCTCGCGAACGTCTGACAAACATCCGAGAGTAAAACTGTAATGAATGAGCTTCTCAATTAGCCGTTTGGACTCGGCGTAAAATTGTAGATCCCTTCCATTCGTCCCAAAAATTGAAAACCCACACAAAGCGAATGGTTGCGAGAAGCTAGGCCTTGGGTCCCATAGACCTGTCGCGCCAAAATATTTATTTATTTATTTATTTATTTTTTATACTGTAGACTTAGAAAAGTACCTATGTACGGGTGCGAAGCACGGCATAGTTAAAAGGAAGGCAATCGGATCGAAAACTCGTAACTAGCTGCATCACAGACTAGATATTTAAATGTCAACGTACCAAGTAATCCGTCATTCCGACTCCCGACTGACAACGGTTAAGCTGGAAAGAAAAGGCATCTTTATCGATGCCAGCTTATTGTGATCCGAAAAGAGTCTTTTATTTCTTTGTCCATGACTAAAGAAATGATTAAATTCTGTACTTTGTAGGGCAAATACACGGAAGGCATCCTAAATAAAGTCAAAACGATTTAATTGGCTCATCTACGGAACCAAAAGACTAAACCCACATTGCGGTGGAGGTTTTACTGTCAGATTAGTGCAATATTGATACCTACAGTTAGAGCTAAGGCAGTCCTCACTCTCTACTTTATGTATAAGGCTAGATAAGATATTGTCTTATAAATTTTGGCCCACATTATGTTTACTGTTGAAACGAAGACTTACATTACTTTTACTCTCTAATTTCAGCTCCACGTCCATATATCTTTACCACTAAATCTACCAAAAACCGCTTTAAATTCCAACATTTAGTCCGAAAACATCATAGGCTGACTACTGCTACTGCCCTCAATGTTAACTACATTATCAAACCACTGCAAAATAATTCTTGCTAAAGGAACCAATAGAATATTTTACCTAATTTAAAAATTAGACCGTTTACACTCTTGCAAATAACCACTTTAGCACTGAAATTATTGAATTAACTGTCAAAAGAGAAAAGCTTTACCTAATTCAAAATGTATACTTGAGTCTTAAAATAATGTTTTCAATTGCCCCTGTTTTGGTTTTGGTGGTCATATTTGTATTTTTAACTATGTAGGTATTTAGAAACGAACAATATGCCGACTATGTACTATGGTTGAGGGCTACTGACTACTAACTGGGTTACCCTAACTGTATTTTATCGTTTATGCTCTACTGGTATTCCAAAATTTATGTCAGTAAGTACCTAAGTAGTACTACATATGTAACTACATACTATGTAGGTACTAGGTAGGTACCTGTTATGTTCAAAATTATGCTCTTCGAACATCAACTTCACGTCGAATTTTCTAATACCACCTTAAGTTTATTAAGAAGAAGAAAAAAAATCAAAGGCAGCAAAGAATTAAAACAGTATCTACCTAACAGGGTTACCTTTGGGACCCCTTGGGGCCCGATTGAACCTTTCTTCAACACTCGGACCCCAGGACCCGCCTTTTTGAAAATAGCCTAAATCGGACCCCTATACGAAAACACAGGACACCTTTGAACGCCCGTGGATCCTTTTTTCGGAATTGGCTTTTCTCCTCATCACATCAGGAAGCAAAACATTATATTCTCTATTTATAGTCATCGACTTCGACTATCGACATCGAATCGACATAAATCTCGCTCTGACACTTATATTTTTAAACCTAGCTACCTCTTCCTATTTCCTTTGGGGACACAATACACTCTCATAGTGAGTGCATTCTGTTTCTAATTCATGCTTTAATCTAGCTCCATGATGTTTTTTTTTAGATTTATTGCAAACTGAAAAATTTAATTTAAATGCTATCTATTGTATTTTTTTAAGTTAGGTATAATAGTTACCTATATATGTGCAATATCTATACCTACCTATTTGCTTTTAGTAATGAAATTATTTACCAATAAGTGCCTATACAATATTCTGTAAATATGCCCTTAGTATAATGGCCCTTATTTTTTTTATGATTTTGAATGAATTAAAAACGTATGGGATACCGTTTCGATGCGTTTTTTTTTTAATTTCATAGGGGAGCCTTTCTGAAAGCCAGGGGCACCTTTTTGGACCCTTTTCGAAAATGTTCGAAGGTAACACTGCTACCTACCTACAATATTTCTGCATTGGAGACGCGCCGGACGGTTAATACAAAACTCAACTGTAATGTGCATTTCTCCACTTCTACACAATTTTCGCAAAGCATTGCAAAGTAGGTATGCAATTGCAATGCAATGACCAAAGCCACTCAAATTTAACTCAAACCGTTCGATGATGGTCGTGGTCGTGCAAGTTGCATGCGGACCGACGACGACGCACGTACAAAATACACGATACACCGCATGCAATTTAGGGGTAGAAATAGAAACTATTCCCTTGTTCCGTGTATGTTTCATTCTGTATTTTGTTCAACAAAAGGTTCGATGTTCGAACTCGAAGGTAAAATTTAAAATGTAGTTTAGTGGGTGGTTTGTTCGACAATCTATGGCCCACCTACTCAATTCTACTGCTGCATGCGCTTTAGTGTTTGTTCGCCGGAAGTCGGAACGTTGTGTTTAAATCATTGTTGTCATCTTCACGCGGATGGAATATATTGCAATTTATATTCGGCAAAAAGATATATCCGGCAGACGACATAGACGACAAGTAAAAGAAGCTAAGTTGTTATGCTCTTTTTCGTTTAGCTTTAAGCTTTCACTAAGCTTTTGGCTTAGTATAAAAGTTCGATTACTCTCATTTGCGATGTAGCTAGTGGTTTGGTATGGTACGTATCGTTCGTAAATGTTCCTCCCTAAGTATAATTAAACTGATCACTCGTGAGTTGTGATTGCGATGTGACTTGTGATTATTATAAGATGGAGCTCAACAAAGCATTGCGAAATTTATAAATTGTATATAAATACAATAAATACAATAAGCAGCACTGATTATTTAATTGCAATTTAAAATCGCAATGAATCGCAACCGCGCGAGTATATACCTACAAGCTACAAGCTTAAATAGCTCTCTGATCTTGTTGAAAGAGAATGGTTTACTTTAGACTTTTAGAGCTTTCTGCCTGCGCTCTGCGTCGCTGTGATTTGTTGGTTCAGCAGAGTAGCTTCAGAATACTTACAAATATTGATTGGCGAATGGCAACATCATCCGTTTTTACTCTCTTATCAACATAAAAAAAACAAACGGAAACGCTCTACTCACGCTACTTCTTAGTTCATGCTTCATGCACCATGCTCCTCGAGTTGATTTAGTTTGCTGATTTTCTACTAATATGGTATATATCCATCCATATCCATCCATACCAAACCAAACCTGAACCAAGCACGAATGAAGAGAGTGCAGTTTCGTATTTGAAATATGAGAAATTCAGGAAATACTAGTTGTAAATATAGTGGGTCTGTCGACTGTCGACTGTCGTTGTCGTGTCTCGCCTCGTGTCTCGTGTGTGCTTTCGACTTGGAACCTGTTTGCTGCTCACGGTTTTCGCAAAGGTTGATTGTATGTATTTATGCTTAAATTGAGAGAATTCATTTGAGGGCATTCTGATTGCAATTTTGTTTCGTATGTATGAGTTAGTTCACGACAAAATGACACACACATTGAGTAGGATCGTGTGTGCCTGTGCGCCGCGCGTTCTTTTGGATTGGTTTGGGACTGGTACCTAATCATCTCTTAAGAGGGGGAGCAGAAGACTGAGCAAAAGAAACATCAAAACAACACCAGAACACCACATTGCAATAGCAACAGCAACTTCAACAACATCGTGTCGTGGTCGTCGAACGTGGATACGCCAAAGTCGCCAACGTTTCGGCATCGAGTCGTACTCGTACTACCATACCATCAGTTGGTTTTTCAATGTATTTTCCATTCGGTGCAGTGACATTACCGCATTGCTCTTTCTGCGTTCATTCGCATTTCGTGTTGCTTCGGTACGTCGTGTTGCTTGCTTACTGTTGTTATTGCAAATCCTTACTTTTGTTCTGTCCATTCAGTGAACGGATTTGATTCCTATTAGAAACTTTTGTTTGCACTTAAACGACGGAAGATACTTTTCTAATCAGTGAAATCATATTTTAATCATCGATCGGGAAATTAAATCATTTTTATAACCTATCGTAAATACATTTTGGCGTAGAAGCGGATAAGTGCGCGGAAAGTTGCTATATTTAAATTAACTCGGAACAGTGCATTTGGATGAAGGATTAGTTCGCTTATATGGGTGCAACGTGCAACACTTCAAAATTGTTTTTAATGTAGCACACAATTCTTAAAAAGATACAAATGTACTGGTTTTCTGTAGAGTGTTTGGTCGGCATATTAATGCACATCGGATCATTTTTTGTGTGCGAACATTTTACTCAGTGCCGCTTAATCGCCTGATAATTTGTTGTTGTTTCATATGGTTTTTCTGTGCAAAAAGCTTTTGCTTTGCGAGAAAAGCTCGTCGATAGATAACATCGTGCTATAAGTGTTCGTTTGTTTAACTACAAAGAGGAGATAAAACAAAAATATAATAAACAAAAGCAGACGAAAAGAATACAAAAATTGTATCTACAATGAGAGAAACATGTGCGAGTGCGATCACTAAATGATTACTAACGAAAAAAAAAAACAGTGAATTCTAGTTAATAAGTACTACCTTATATTGATTTCCAATTTTATAAAAAAGTTTTATTCTTGAATTAAGAAGAAACTAATCGGATGTGCATTTGAATAAATTAAAGTGATTACCTACCTAATTTGATAAGAGTGTTGACGAAGAAAAGATTTAGGTACCTAGCTGCCTATCTACCAGATCGAAATTTGTTTCCAATTTGGATGGTTTCTGAAGACAATTGGACTGACACCATGTCAGATACAGACTTGTTGGATTCAAAGGCGGATATTTGTGGCGGAGCATCCAGTTCAAGTGGTAGTTCTCTTTCACCAAGAACTCCGCCGAATTGCGCGCGTTGTCGAAATCACGGTTTGAAGATAACATTAAAGGGACACAAACGATATTGCAAATATCGATATTGTAATTGTGACAAATGCCGACTAACTGCTGAGCGCCAAAGAGTAATGGCACTACAAACATCACTGCGTCGGGCCCAAGCTCAAGATGAGGCCAGGGCATTATTAATGGGAGAAGTCCCGCCTCTCGCACCTGCAACCACATTCATGCACCATCAACATCATCTTCATCATCATCATCACCATAGCCAAACATCAAAGAGTCCAGATGAGCACAATAATGATCACCATCAAATGACGGTACCAACCCCAGCACAGTCTTTGGAGGGATCCTGCGATTCATCATCCGCTTCACCGTCGTCAACGTCAGGCGTTGCGCCTCCGATATCAGTTTCATCTGGTAGAAAGTTAACACCCATCCATCCAAATGGGGCTAATATGCCATTAGGTGAGTGATTAATTGTTAATGGTTATTTATTCATTCATTCTTGTTATCGTATTTGCAAATTGAACGAATTAACCTAGGTAAGGACATTATTTCGTGGTAGGTGGGTTAAGGTTTATTTTTTTTTTTAAATTTTAACGCACATATTAAAGCTGTTCAGTTTAAACTATACGATTTGCAATATTTTGTGGATAAGTTCTAAATAAGTGGAATTCAAAAGTAATCACTTCTAGAATGAATTAATTTCTGAATTTAAAATCGAACAACGCCTGGTATGGTATACCTATAATGTATTGTAATATATTTAAAAAAAACCATCGTGAGTTAGGGGATGGCATCTAGCCATACAAGTTTCTAGAAAACTAGTCAACTTTCAAACGACCATTTGTACTTGAAACTCATGCGCTCCCAATGTATGCACTAAGTATAGCACCTTAGCCGAGGGAAATAAATCGTTTCTAAGGCCCAACGCGCTGTAATGTAAAATATTAAAACGGAATTGCCTCATCGGGAATTTGTTTATTTTTGTGGAGGCATTAATTTGCACTTACTATAGGTAGCTAGTTGTTTGTGTGGAGTTAGCCACGATCTGCACACATAGAATCATAATCTATAAATGAAATCTCGAATTAAAAAAATGTTGAACGTCAAAGATCCTACAAAAGAAATTCGCGAAAGATTCGCATTAATATCCAATTGGAAATGGCTAATAAGCAAGCGCGGCAATGTAACTTGGTACCTATAACCTGAAAATGTATAATAATTCGAGACTCTTGTTACATATTGGCTCACTGAACTAATCATCAGTAGGTTAATACCTATCTACCTGCCTTCACGCAGTCGTGAATTTTATTTCACTCTTTTTCGATATTTGCATTATTAATGGTATTGAGCGTCTACGAACGTGCTCTTGTAAACGTTCAGCAAAATCTTAAAAAATTATCAGTAGAACTGTACAAGTACCAATGGTACCTATATTGGAAAATAAGAGGTACTGGCTATGCAAAGTCTGCGTAGCTACATTTCTAAGTGATTAAAAATGTAAGCTTGATTCTTCTGGTGTGGATTCCATTTTCAACCGGCGGAAACACTCAAATTACGCCGCAAGACAGTTCCTGCAACCACACTGCTTGGGAACGCCTTGTCTATGAAAGCTTTTTAGTTCAGTTTTTCGGTTTGTACAGTGTTATTGTTATAAAAATCTTTTAAATATAAGGTACCCACAGGAATACATTTTGGGCTCTTAATTTTAAAATCAAGAGAATCTTATGAACACCTATAGGTTCTCCCTACAATTAATTTCCGGAGAAGGACTTAAAACTATGTTCATATGGGGTAAAAGTAGCATTATCACAGATCTATTTGCATGAGATTGAAAAAAGTCAATACCACGTTTAGTCATTTGTGCTAAATGATTTATGTGATTTAGACAAAGCGATACAAAAGCGGTATACTAAGAATCTCCAAAAGCATTTTATATTTGTGTCAAAACAGAATCATTGCAATTCTGGCAAGCTTTTCAGCCTATAATTCAAAGTTCTTTGTACAAATTGGAGTTTCCAATCCGTAGTTGGCTCGCAGCTTAGAAAAGCCGGCGTTTTGTCATCAAATGAAACAACCTTACTGAAGTACTTGACGTTTCTGATTCTTTTTCATAAGCCTGTAATGGAATTGTAACACTGAATTCACCTTCTTAATGCGCTTTTCTTTTCTCGAAACCAAATAGAGAAGTCTGATTTATTTATAAAGCACATCTAAGCACTAGCTGTCATCTGACTTCAAATATTGAATTTGTTGTATTTCACTCACTTCCTCTCAAAAGTTTTGGTTAAGTCCTCCGAAAATAATGGAAACTCTTGCAATCCTTAAAATGGTGTAAAATATTTTGTTTCTAAATATTGTGGATGTTAACCGCCCTTCATTTCATATAATAACTGATATGTCTTCATTGCGTCCGTACTAAGATTACACGTTCAATAGAGACGTAAATTTGTTGAATTATAAACTACTCGTATCTACATAGGTAACATCAGATAATAATATTTAAGCAATATCTCGCAGATGCACTTCATTTGTCAAGTACGCAACCCATATTTCGTTTCAAATTATCCAATAGGTATGTTTGAGTGTTCTTTCTATTGAAATACAATCCGTAAGTGTTTAATGAGATTAATTAAACATTTCAAGTGACAAGCGAAAGGTGATATATAATACAAAATTTAATTGATTCTTATGGAATGTAAAATATAACAATATTATATTCTCCATAATTAAATATATGAAAAAAACTGTCGTGAGGATCAGCCTTATCTGCTTAAACTTTTCGAGCAAAATGAGTAGAAGAGTTTGTTATTTGTCGTAGGCTTTGGTTTGATGCACTCACAAATTCCGCGTTTGAATCTAGGTATTCGAAAAAAAACATAGCTTAAACTAAAATAAATGATGTAGTTAATTTTTAATTTAAAAGTTTTAATAAATATGCGTATCTACATGAAAGTAATATCTACAATTGCATTTTGCACCCTAGCATATGGCATGGGGAAACGATATGGATAAAATACATAGAACGCGTGGCTCCTTCCGGTGCAAGCAATTGCTGGAAAAATTGTTTTTGCTTCTAATAATATATTAAAGGAACAAAAGAACAGCTAAACTTCTAATAGTCTTGAGAGAAAACCTAAAAGATGGACTGATTCTGAAAGTATTAAAACAATTCTTAGCACTCTTTCGCATAAAATGCTCTTTCTTAATTATACAGCATCTTCCAAAAGGGACTTCCGAACTTTGACAGTTTTGATAGCGGCTATATTGTTAAAGCTACATCTGTCAAATTGCAGTCATTTATGCAAATAATAAAATTGTTCTATCAAAGTGAGAGTTCTGTTCGGGTCAGCGGCCCTTAAATCCAACATAACCTGATTTAACGAACATTTTCTTTATTAAAAAAGTAAGGGTCCCAGGTTCTTCAGGTATTTCCACTTCGCGACCTCAAGCGAACGTGCAGCACACTTGCATTGCTATTGTTGTTTCGCTCTTGATCACTTTAGTTTTTTTTAATACATTTTAACTAGCTTGCTTTCGAGTCTGTCTATTCGGTCCAAATTTCGCAATTGATCTTAAAGTTACATAGCTTAAAACTGGATGACAATACAATTTATTAACTTGTTGGCAAAAAAAAACATCTTTCATACAAAAAATCATTCAAAACACTATTTCTTGATACTCATAAGAGAAAATGTTGTAAAATTTGGAACTTTGATGTGTATTGTATGAACAATGCATATGTACGGAGTCGGCAAACGGGGCGTGGCACCTCCTATAAAAAAGCTTTTTAAATCTCATATCTTAAAATTTATGGCAATTTTTTGCTGATTTAGGTACACTGATTATCAAAAATAATGCAATGAACTAGAGACGTAAAATATTTATTTGCAGATATTTAAGTAAAACATTTTTTACTGAAGATATGATAAGGTAAAAAGAAACTAAAGTGAACCTGAAATTTTCCACAATTCTCTGTCAAGATGTTTAATACCGATTAATAAATTCACACACGCTTTTAAACGGATAGAAAAGTTAAAAAATATTTTTATTTTTTTTAACTCACTTGGGCTTATAAACATATTATAGCTATGAAAATGCAATATTTAAATCATAGTTATTATTGTTTTAACCCATTTGGGCCCGAATTAATTTTGACTTCCAGTTTTAATAATTTTTAACCGTTTGATTGTATTCTGCTCTGAAATCAATAACTCAAGTCAAAATATTTTTCCTATTAGTGAAAGTGGAGTTATGAGGTGTTGCGATAACGCAACACTGGGTCTAAGTACCTTGTATTTCTTAATATTTTATTATTAGATATTATTTAATTTACTTTTAAAGAAAAATATGAAGATAGGAAGAAATATAAATGTTGGAATGTTTTAGCTTGAAAAATCGAATTGCTCAATATTTTTTGAACTTAAATACCTACTTCTACCTTTGCTAAAAGCTTAATTAAGTACATCCTATAAGGGTCAGCACATTTCTCTTCTCCAGAATCTGCATCTGTTACTGCACCGTCTTTAGGTGATAGCAAGAAAATAGCTTCAGGGGCTTCATTGTTACATCCAAGCTCTCCAAAAGTGTCAAAGTATTCGTCCTTACAAAATAAAAACGTGTGTGTTTTATATGTACATTGACCCAGTGTTGCGTTTTCGCAACAACAGAATTTGTGAAGTCACTAAATTTAAACCAATTGCATTTATTCACATTATTTTCCTTAATTTTTTATGTTTAGTATGTAAACAAACAGAACAACTAAACGATAGTCTCATTCTTGCATACACTTTTACTTACCAATGATTTTTATCAATTGAATTTATGTTTTTTACACAAGAAATAAGCTCGCTTGACGAACAACTCAACATGATAATAACTGTAAAATAAATCCGTTTGTGTAAGATTATTCATAAAATAAATAAGTAAATATTTTGGCGCGACAGGTCTGTGGGACCCAAGGCCTAGCTTCTCACAACCATTCGTTTTGTGTGGGTTTTCAATTTTTGGGACGAATGGAAGGGATCTACAATTTTACGCCGAGTCCAAACGGCTAATTGAGAAGCTCATTCATGACAGTTTTACTCTCGGATGTTTGTCAGACGTTCGCGAGAGGTGGCGCAGTGGAAAAAAACCTTAAGATGTAATTTGGCCCTCTCGGGATTCGAACCTGAGCCCCTCGCTTAGTAGCCCAACACACTACCACTAAGCCACTGCGCCGACATAAACAAGAGAATAGAAGAAGAAAAAATTCAAAGCAAGCAAGGATACTAAATGGGTTAAATGGTCAGAAGCAACTATTAACTGGGGTGTAGGCCAGCAGGCGACACCTTAAAAGTTTGGTGTACATTTTCAAAATTGGATAGCCGAACTACATCAACATGAATAATAACAAACTTCTTTTTCGTCATCCTTCATTGATTTTTACATCAATCCAAAAAAAATATATAAGTTGTGCGCAAGTTTGAAAGCTTTGTTCGATGATCGTCTTTCAATAAAATAGAATAGAAAATTACCGATGGAATATAATATAGATATACCTATTCCATATACACCATCATTCAAGTTATTAATTAATTTGCTTTGGGCTCAGGATATTTTTTGAAAGAGTGAACTGATACAGAACCCATCTCAATCATTATACACATCCAAGCAGTCTGCCGATATTCGAAGAGCAGTTGACTGGGACACGCATTCCCCATTAATGGTATAAGTGGGTAATCTTGAGGATGAATAAAAGGTAAGTGTGGATGCTAGATGGGGCATGAAATATTTAAAATATTTTGACAGGTTTCTTATTACCATATTTTTCAATTCAGCTATTCTTCTTCCTGGTCGTATTCGATTAGTCATAGTTCAGCGGATACAATTTTTGTCAGTCTCGCTAAGGCTATCTATATTGTTGCTCCAATCAATCTGACCATCGATTAGAGTAAAAAATCGTCTTGGTAATCCGATCTTTTCTACACATGCAAGGACGAGTCGACAGATTTATTTGGTTTTTGTTTATTTCCTAATATCTTATCCACCCCTCGCTTCTGGTTGTTTAGTATTATGACAACTGTTGAATTATGAGATCCTTTTTCACACAGTACAGTTTCAGTAAGTGGATAACAATTTCAAATCAGTAGGTTGACCTTTTTAGACCGGTTAGAAAATAGAAAGTCTTCAAAATGTTGGCAATAGCTCTATGGAATACAATAAATGGAAGGTTTTTTTATTTTAAATAGTTTTGTTTATTTTGAAGTCATGGTATATACATAGGTAACTTTTAATTAGTTTTAAACATTAATTTTGTCGGCAAAAGAAATTAACAAAAGTCTCATAAAATGCCCGCGTCGTTGCATTCTTAGTTACAACTTGATACGCAGAAAGGTGGGCTGAAAGTGTAGTGTATATTATATGTGACAGTCCATAGTTATGCATGACTAACAGGTTACTTTTGCTAAAACTTCTTTCCGGATTGTGCCAGAGATGCTTGCAGATATTAGTCAGTTCTTCACTTCAATTCTTTTAAGCAATGTTTTTTATTTTGAAATAGAAAAACAAAATAACAAAACATTTCTTAACTTATTGTCCCATAAACTGAACGTGGGCTCCAAAATGTATATCTATTATTCAAAAGCATAAATTCCTCTCCTACATTTTCTTCTATCCTATACCTATTCTTCTTTTCACAAATCGCAGAAGTTGTCATCGGAATGTTGGTGGTGTCTGACGTAATGTAGTTTGCTTCCGCAGACGATCGAACTTTGTTGTGAATTAAAAGGTAATCTGTTCAGTATTGGGATCCTCTTGAAAGTATACTTGACAGCTTATATGACAAAATGTAGCTTTTTTTTTTTTTTCTTTTCAACATAACTCTCATACATCCGTTTTAAGTTTTTCATATTAATTATAAAATCCTAGCTACTAGCAGTCCATATAAAAATAAATCAATGATATAAGAATATTGTTATTATGAAAAGAAAACAATTTTATCGGAGAAAACAATTTTATCATAGCTATTCAAGATGCGTATTTGCTTTAATTTGTGCTTTTGATTTATTCACGATGCATTTTGAATTGGTGTGTGAATTGCATCACTGTGATCTGTTTATGTTTTTGAACTCTTGACGTTGCAGTACTGTTTTTTTTTTAATTCAGCTAATGTATCAAATACTCATACACCAAAAAAACAGTGTTGCCACTACAAAAAAGTGAACCGGTCAAATCTGTATATGTATTTCAGAAAATTATCAATAAATTAAAAAAATTGTTATCGTTTTGTAGACATTGAATGTTCGATATCAAACGTAAAAGAAGTTTATTTTTGATAACCTGGAAATTGCATCATTTGAAAAATACTGATCATGACCTTTTTTTTGAAGACGTTTTATTAAGAAATAAATAAAAAACAATTCATGTAGGTACTTCCGTAGAAAAATCATAAATTCATTAATTAAAAAACATAAAAATAATCAGTCCAGTTCCAAATTATTATAAATTTTAATTAAAATAATTTATTTAATATATAAATTACGAAAGTTGACGTCAAACAAATATTTTGTACGACAGCGTGAAGTTGAAGCCAGATTTGTGGGAGTCGGCATATGTCAAATTTACATCTTTCGCAAATGTCAAATGTGCCACACATGTTTTTGATAACTATTTTCTTCTTTTTTAATTTATATTGTTTGATTTTCAAACATCTCACATTTATTTTATTGGAACTTAAGATCAAATTGGTATAATCATTTAAAGAAAACAGTTACGTTTAGTTCACAAACACCGTACCTGTGGCCAAAAATTACAACAGCGATCTCAAATCCACAAAATCACATGTTTCTCTGAAAAACGCTGTAGTATGACTGCCAAAGTTCGTGACATTTCTTGAAATGAACTTACGCATCTTCCTGCATTTCAATTTTTTAGCTCTTACGCCGTAAACAAATTGAAAATGGCAGAGTCAAATGTGCACCAGAGTCAAATGTACCCCACTTTACCCTACTTTATTGTACAGAACTAATCCTTTATCTAATGAAGCAAAAATATGCAATTCGCTAAATAGCTTTGCATCATAAAATTTTTCAGAAAAAGGAACAAATTCATACCCAATTACCCACTTCACTACAATTATTGTCACTGAGTGTGAGCATTCAGATCAGGGCCCTATTTCACCAACCATTTTCACTTTGCGTTTTGCAATTTTGGGAAAAAAAATAATTCCTGCAAAGTAAAAGTGCGATGTGTTTCACCAAAAATGCAAAGTTCCCACGACTTTGCATTTTGCATTTTTTTAGACTTTTTTGCAAAGTGAAAATTATTAGTGTTTTCTCGGTTAAAACGCTGTTCCACTGGAACGTCCGGATTTGTTCTTAGTGGTGTTATTAACCATTCACTTAAAGAATAAGCGCTGTCCCCTAAAAGTACTGCATTTGGAAATGGTCGATATCCTGCATTGAAATTCGCAATCAAACATAAATTCCTTAATACCCTTGCATCGTGCACACTACCTGGCCAGTAACGTTAATCGCATAGAAAGATCGGTCCGGCCCACATAACATCATTGCATTCAATGCATGCTTCCCATGTCAATTAAAAAACTGCTTTTCATTTTCCCTGGGTGCATCAATGTTGATCTTCGTATCGTCAACGCATCCAGGTACACAAGGGAATCCACCTTAAGAAAAAAATTGGGTAGCTATTTCCGAAGTATTTTGTGGCCAGCAAATGGTGGTTGCAAGCAATTCCTCGATTATTTCGTTCGCTGTCAAACTTTAGCCTACGTCTAATTGTTGACAAAACACGTAGCTTTACTTATTCCGTGCATATCAGCGACTCCATGATATTGTCCTCCATTTCCCATCCAACGTAGTGTGCATAGAATCTGTTGCAAGGGACTTAAGCAATTATTTCGTTCGCTGTCAAACTTTAGCCTACGTCCAATTTTTGACAAAACACGTTCAATACTCGTCTTCGTTAAACTAAAGCCTTCCAGGGTTGACAAATTATCTTCAATTTCAAAATTTGTCCTTAATTTTACAACCCTTTGAACATTATTTGTATCCTCTTCGTCTTCAAAGAGTGCTTCGAAACGGTTTATTATATATTTTTTTAATTATATCACTAACAGTTCAACTGCAAATGATTTGTTTTCTTTGCATATTATTGACAAACTTTTCACGATTTAAAATGTAAAGTGCAAATCTAATTTGTTCGGTGAAACGAAATGGACGATTTCTTTGCAAATTCACAAAACTTTGCAATTTGCAAAAACATGTTTTGCACTTTGAAAATTTGTGTTTGGTGAAACGAAATTTGCAAAGATAAAGTGAAAAATTGCAAAAAGCAAAGTGAAAATTGGTTGGTGAAATAGGGCCCAGATCAGATCAGATTGTTTTTTCGGTCAAAAAATGCCTTTTGCCCTTTTAACGCATTTTTTTTTTCGGTTAAAAATCGGTTTGAATGGATTATTTTTTCCGGTCATAGTAAAGAGAATTCGGTTAAACCGGAATCCGGTCTGCATGGCAACATTGCAAATACAAATTGACTTCCACTCAATATTCCTGATTTAGAGCAAAGAATGTATACGTATGCAGTAAGCAATTTTATTCCATAGGCAATCAGTTTCAATTGCTCAGTCTTTGCTTACCACATCGAATCAACTTCATCAAGGGCAGGACTTAGAAAAAACATGAAGCTTCAAAGAAAGCCATCGCCTCGGCTTATTTAACCACAATACATTCAGGTATTAATGAACGATATACAGCGTATAAGCAAGCGAATTAATTTTTTACCCCTCAACAGAGTGTCTATTACTTTTGGGATGAGAACTGCAACTTGCGAATTGCTTCAGACTTTAGAATAAAGCCGAAAAAATCTGCACACGGACAAGCTGCATATATCCGTAGTGCAATACACCAAATTGAAACCAAGTGCGATATGCGATCCCCAGTTCCGTACAACACTTTCCAGATTTAGTACCCCTCATAACATGGTGTGTTCTCAGTAATGATTTCACCGATCGATGTTGCTGCTTTGCTAATGCTTTTGGCAGCAGTTATCGATCTTTATACTCCATTTTCACGTCACTTTTAGGTGTTAAAAACTCTTCTCCTCTTAAAAGTCGAGTACCACATCCATTCTCGAGTGTAATTGTCCTTTTGTCGTTTGCATCACAAATTCTATCGTAGTGTTTTTTTTTGCATTTGTTGCCAACGGGATGTTCGATGTTAATATGAGCCGATAAAGTCAAGATTTGCTCTCTTCCGCCTGGTTGCAATTTTCTCTTTTAACCAATTTTTCATGTGCTTCATGAACTTCACCCTGCTGAGCTTAAGCTGCTGGTCGTTATTTAAAAAAAAAAAAAACTATCAATGTAGCACGAAAGCTTTGAGTTATCTCCCTATCAAATAAGAACATTCATAAACAACTGTGTTGCTATGCAACATGCTCACATGTAAGATTATATAAATCGTACCTACAACGAATTTACTTGTAATTACAATCAATTATCTAATTAGATATCGATCTTTTTATATCGCAACAATGAGATTGAAGTTTGTTTTAGTTAAATACGAGTTAAATGGACGAGCCACAACTAACAACAACTTCGCTTTGGTATCCTCCAAAGCCATATCGTTCCATATTATTTTATGCTATGTAGTAGATCTCCCCGTCATAACAGCACTTTAACTACATAGTATGTATGTACGCATACACGTACACCTAAATTCTAAGCCCCTTTTTTGTTTGCTGATTTTGAAATATATTGCCGAATACAACAGACACGTACAATGCCTATATGATGGATCACTGATTACATCACATCCTTACATTGTCCATGGGCAGCCTTGGATGATTCTATCTGCATTTATTATAATTAAAGTCAAAGCAGAGGATTAAAACCAATACGCTGAATGCTAGGTAAGCGAAGTGGCAACAGATATTTCGTTGTACGTGATTTAAATGATTATCTTTCAACACACCTTTGATTAGATTACAAATGGGTGTATTGCAATTATAAGGTAAACTTCAATACAAAGGAATAAATATTCTACAGAAAAACAATCAAATAATCGTTCATTTTGCCATTACAAGCCATACCAGTCAAATGCGCGTACATACTTTCATCTTGCACGTTTGACAGAAGTTAATCATGGTTGAGTTTTCATATACGCTCCGATTTATCGAGTGGATCATAAAGTGCATTCGATTAACATCTTTTTCCGCTTTGGATACCAATGTAAACAGAATTTATAAAAAATAAAACAAAGAAAATAATAATAATAATTATTCAACGCCTCTAGTAATACTGACACGGTTCTGTCCTTTGAACTACCATTAAAATGAGGCAATTTCTTGCTCTGAAATTGATTTCCGTTTTAATTTGAACGCTTATCTATTGGAATTACAAATTTTTCACACCACGTAATCCGCAAGTGTGAATATAAACAATTAAAGTTTAGTGATCATACCCTGATTGAAAAATCTAGCCATACGCATTTACTGAATGTTCAGCGATTAAAATCGTTTTTTTTTTCTTCTGTGTGCACATTGTCTTTCGCTTTGGATTCTGATTTGAAAAAGATTTTCTCAAGTTTTTCTAGAAATATCAGTTTCCGTTTCCGTACTTGTAAGTTCAGCTGAGCAATAGTTCTTCATGGGTACTTTCTCAATTATTTTCAACCAAAAACCCTTCCGTTTTTTTAAATGCAAAATAATAGGGTATACGGTATACCACACAAACTTCAGCTTCGTGATTCTTATCTGTGCTGAAAAATTTAACAGCAAGTGCGCAGGTAACTGGGGAGGGGATTCAAAATGAATAGTAAGTTACGGATTCACAGAAACGTTCGCGAGAGGTGGCGTAGTGGAAAAGACTATAAGATCGAAACTGGGACCCCTCGCTTAGTAGTCCGACATTTTAACCACCACTTAGTAACTGCGCTTTACCCTCGCCACTGTGTTGCGTATCGCTGCGATAAATTGATAGAAAGTTAAAAACCTTGAAAAAGAGCGTAGGAGGTTCACTTTAAAAAGAAAGCGGAACACGGATTTATTAATTTCGAACATATCTATCATCAACTTAAAATGACTTTCGGTTCATGAGTTATGAAAAAAAAAACCTTAATGGTATTGCACAGAATTGATGACCATTTGGGCCCGATGCATTTTCCATCACTCTTGCCAGAACTTCCTCCCATTTTGACGGATATTCTCGTTGAGGGTCTGAGACTTATTGACATAGACTATCGTGACTTCAAAAAACCTCACAAAAAAAAAGTCTGGAGTGGTTAAATTAGGCGATCTTGCCGACCAGTGGTCGAATCGCGTCGTCCGTGAACGACCATTTCGTGCACTGAATTAAGTTGATTTTACATGTGAAATAAAAACAAATTACGTCACGTAATGCTCGTTCTCGGACGACGCGATTAGGGGTCCCGGAAATGCAGTCCTCAAAATTTCGGTTAAGGCTCGTGCAATATGCGCCGTTGCAATACGCAAACATGTTCTCAAGTCCCAATTCATCCAATTGAGGAAGGAGAAAGTCGTTGAGCATGAGATTGGCTCTGTAGCGCTCGCCGTCGACAGTAGAAGTCTGGTCGATACTCCGGGGTTCTCTGCGACATCCTCGGCCGCAGCTACTCCGGGTCCGGGGCCTCCCAGACCGGGCAGCATCTCTTGTTGTCCCATACTCTTCCTGGCGAGCGGCTAATAATCGTAGTGTTTACCCAGTTGGTGTCAGACATCCGGGAAATCTACGCCGAGATTCACACTGCGCAAACTCTACCTACGAATTATTCCGCAAAAAAAAAAACACACGTGTTTACGTATAGGTATTGACGCGCATTCTGCTTACTTCAGAAATGTCAAAGTATAATTGACATTTGCCGCCATTTGCAAAAATAGTAGCATCTTTCCGTAGGACACAACAAAAGCGTGTATGTATAATTATATTCATGAGGTGATAAAATGTTTTAACAGCCATTTAAACTCAAAGAAGAAAGAAGTATTGTAACAGGACAGGAGTGTAACAGAATAGTACTAGCTTGTAACTCAGGGCGCTCTTCTAATATGGCAACAACTAGTAGAAATGTATAAATGAGACTTATTTTACTCTTTCAGTAATTGTCCGGAATCCGCAATTAAATAGTATCTAGGGTTACCATTTTAAAACATGCCTCAATAGACATTTATCAAACAAAATCAAATCGGTCTACAAGAACCGTGCAATGTTTTGAGAAATAGAGTTATATCAACATAAGAACATTTTAAGTCCACCTAATTGATGTTGTATTTACAAGCATTGGCTACCTATCTGATACAGTTTAATGAATACTCAGCGAGAAGATCGATCGATCAAATGTTTTCTTTACTGCAGAATCTCTAATATTGCCAATAGATTATGGTGCTGAAGAGCTGCAAATGTACACATCATCTAACTATATATACGTTAACAGATATCCTATATAGATAGACGCACAGTGTAGCCAAATGTAGAAACAGCGTTACAAAAGTATGTTTCTTAGGTATTTGTCTAGTTTGACTTAAAGCTAAAATAAGTGTTTATTATTATTTATTATTCTAAGATCATCTTTCCCCAGACGATCGTAGAATACTTGCTTTTTATATCTCCAATGATAAAGTGTCGTACATACAAATCTGCACCTTAGTCCTAAATAAAATTCTTATCCGTTTTAAGATTACTATATTTATCCATCTAAATAAATCAGGAGGCACCACAGTTCATCGGTAACTTTGTTGCTTTGGTCTTGTCGTTCGTTACCCCTTAAACACTGCAAAACTCGACGGTGCAGTATCCAGCCATGTTGAGACATACTGGTTTTACCCACTGTCCTCCGAAGTAGGTAGTATAGGTATATGTTACATGTGCTGAAAGTCGCCGAGGGAGAACGCCTTATTATGCGCTTCTATACAGTTTCACTTAACCACTTATACCTACCACATGGTGTTCTTTCTTCTTCTATACCTACCAAGATGGAGAGAATGCGAAACAAGACCTTACCTACCTAATTTCCCTTTTTGTTGAAAGCTAATATAGACACTGAGTAGTATCTGTTCAGGGCCATCGCAACTTGTTAGCGAATTTAACACTAACCTAGGGCGCCAGTGCCCATTCGGCCCTTCTTAAAATTATTTTATGGTGTAGGAGAATTTGATAAAGCGTTTCTAAGTAGGATTAGCAGATCTACTTACATATATCTGGTCCATTAAAAAGAAATGCTTGCTAACTTGGCATTTAGGTAAAGATGTTATACGGAACGCTTTGAAAAGTTCTGTGGACATTTAGACGTAAGCGATTGTATTTAGTAAATTCGTTTGTGAGATAGGTACTTATTCAATATTTATTTGGGTTTGTGTAATATAATTCACGGAACATTTTTCTGCAGTAGAGTGCTTGACAAATTTGATGTGGATAGTTTTTTTGTTTTTGTTTCAAAAACTTTTAAAAACTTCTAACTTGTTTTCAACTTTTTTAAATAAATAAATAAATCTGAAGCATCCTCTCTATAATAATCAGCAATTTGATCTTTGTAATGAATGTTTTCTCCGATGAAAAATATTTCGGAGCGTATAAGGTCTATGGAGCTTAAATTTCAAACATGATAGATCTCACGGAAAAAATTGCAGGGGAATATTTTGGGCTCCTAATTTTTCTCATACCAAAGAGTAGCTTTGGAAGTGCAGAAGTGTACAGTTTTGCATAACATTGGCGCATAAATCCGGCCTCTTGAAACCACATATCGTTGGTGTCCATATCAATTCAGGCCAAAAGAAGGTGAGAACCATCGGCTTAAAGCGCTCGTTGGCCTGACCAACGTCGTTCTCAAACAAATATGGCCAAAATTCACACCAAGCAGTAACTTTTTAAGGACGCTCTTGAATCTCATATTTTGTTTGTTTGTTGACGTACCCTTTCACCCAGAAATGGCACCAATGCTGAATATGATTTTGATTGATAAGAATAAGGGTCAGTTTATTATTTGTACGTGTTGTTGAACGCTATGTGCGTCCATGGTGATTTGGCAAAACAGACTGAATAAATGACAGATTTTGATGAAACCTTACTTAAATACTTTTAGAGCACCTAAGCAACATTATCGCAATTCCTTTAATTTTCTGCTTGTATGTTTAGATTAAAGCATTTTCGATGCACTTCACGTGGGTGCTCTAATGAAAGTTGTAACAACTTCACTTAAACCATTAGTTGGGTCCATTTCGTGATAACGGATACCAATTCTAATTTGATGGATTTTAATAGAAAAACTAAAATCGCGTGTTGTCTATTCCTGAAAATGCAACTTTAGATGAACAAATTTGTGTAGCTGTCTACTTACACTGATGTAAAACAATTACATTGGTTTCGGAAAAGTAAAAAGAAACCTGGGCGCTTGACTTTAGAGTAAGGACAAAATATTCGAACAACATCGTGTAACAATCAAAAAACTATGATCATCGAAACGATGGGACTATTCTTCAAGTTATATACTAATTCAACTTTAGTAGGTATTTTCTGTCTACTTCTGTCTTAAGGTAGGTACTATTGACATTGTGATTTGTAGTGACTGTCGCTCTTAAGAAATTTTACATTATTGGGTATCATTCTCAAATGCTGTTTTTTAATCGCATCCAGTAGTATTTCTACACAAAGGAGGCTTGACTTGCGCGAGTTAAAGTTACTGTGTGTTACTATGTATGTTAAGCCCTTTCACTTAATTTTCCGAATATTTTGAAAACTTACATAATAGTTCAGAAGCTATTCCAAATACAAATGAAAGCGGCCAAATATGCAAAACTCAGGCATAATTATGTCTTTAGGCATTATGTTACTCCGATACTCGAGGCATTGAGGAATATTATTGAAAAACAAAACAATAATTTCTGTGAATTGTTTTTACAATCATTGCATATAAATAAATTTTATATTTGTTAAACTTTGGAAATATAACCACATTTCCAAACCACATTTTATTGTTGAAAAAGAATTTTGGAAAAACAGTTTGTAATAGTTTATTTTAAAAGTTCAAGTTCAATTTATCACGGTGAGTTTGATGGAGGTTTATCGAACAAACGCATACAAAAAAGTGGGAATAGCTTCTCGGATTGCCTACAGAGACCAACAAATGGTTTAAATACCTATCGATGGACCAACATTTTGTAGGTTCCTTGCAAATATGTATTTGTAAAATATTTAATTTTGATGATACTAAAACATATATATTTTTTTTTTGAAGAAGGAATAATTCTTGTCGGGTTAGGGATAAACTTCAATTCACTGGCTGCGGGCTTGCGGCCCGCGACGCGACGTCATGAAAGAGAGCCGAAGCGGATTCTCTTCAACGAAAAGGTGGAATTGTGCTCTCTTCGAAAATTTGTTCATGCTGGCTTGGCTTAAGGTTTTTTTTAATGCGCCACCTTCGAACTCTGACAATCACCGATAGTATAATCGTCCAGAAAACGCTCCTTAATGCAGCCATACGGGATAAAATTGTGGAACCCGCCCACTCGTCCCAAACATAAGCACTCACATTAACAACTGTCTGTGAGAAGCTAGAGGCTTATTTATTTAATAATCTTCGTCGGTTCGTAAAAAAAAACTTGTCCAAGTTCCATCGGATGAGCATTTATATAAAACTACACTAGAGACCTGTAGCTAGGCCATCAATCAACGGACAATGCCATTCAAACCGATCTATCTATCCACTTTCGGAAAATAATTATGCATTTTATCTACGCCAGAAGTAGACACACGTGGTACCTAAATATTGAAAAGTTATGCAAGTACATAAATAGTGATTATAGGGATTATTAAAATATTTCGATAATTTTTAATGTTAAACTGTTAAATGTGAAATTCGACGTGCCCTGTTAATTATGATTTCAAAAGTGAACAAAGTCGATCAGTACATTATGCGTCCGATAATGTAATGTTCATCAGGCGCAAGTAACCTTAAAGGCGACCCTGTTAAACCTAACGAAATAAAATAATGTGTATACTGACTTCCGAAGGAGAAGGAATGCAATTTGATTTCACTAGTGGACATTTAAACAACGACTTACCTTTACTTTAGATGGTGTAAGTAAACATAGACGATAAAGCGCACTGGGAGATACAGCAGCATTTTTTATTGTGTTTAGAGTTGCTACGATAAATACGGTCTTGCATATAATTAATATTTTCAGGCTGTTTGAGATTGCTTTTCCTCTAGCCAAATGTTAAAAGAGATGTTTTTATTTACAATGCTTTACACATTTCTTCCGATAAAAGAATATTGTCGTCACACTGTTCATTGCGAATGCAAGACAGCTTTTGCTGATGATATACCTATTTTGTATTCTATTTAGTTTGTTTATTAATAGGCACGAGTTTCTTAGCAAGTTGAGCTTTTCTTAAATAAAATGTTCAACGTGTATAGCCAAGAATTGTTGGTGTATACAAATATTAATATTGAGAATGCATTTAATTAAACAAAATTAGTAATTTGAAAACATTTTATAACTACTGCTTTCACACTATTATATAATTTCTAAACTTGAGATGGTTGCTTTTTATATTGTGGTGTTACTTTCACAGAGGGACTTAAAAATTATTGGTAGCCAATTCTAGATAGCCAATAAATATTTGATTGTTTTTCGGTAATAAAACCGATTACCCAAATAGGTAAGAATTTAAATATAGCTTGCCATTATGCTTCGTACTAAGTAACAACAAATTTAGGTAGGTATTTAATAATATAGCATTTCACAATATTGAGGGACAAACGTGAACGAACCGCTTTTAAGATCACAGCCAGGAAACTGTTAGTGTCAGGATATTAAATTTTATCAATGGGGAGATGTAGATGTATCTATAGCCATACAAATTTCTAGTTAATGGCTGGACAAATACAGGCGAAACAAATATGGATAGGTACGCTGTTACACGACCCGATACGCTGTTACATGACCCGATGTCCGCGTTCATTTAATTTGTATGTTCTTGTAAGTAGCAGTCGCTTTTGTGTGGGCAGTGTTACATTGTGCATAGTGAGCTACTGTGTTTTCAACGGCGCCATGAATATCTGAACAAACGCTTTTATGCCTCATGTAAACAATTTTTTTCCAAATTTTCCGATCCAGACAATATTTTATTTTCTTATAATTCTAATTAAGTCTTTATAATATAATAAAGTACATTTTGATTTTTAAACCATACAGTTCAGTTGATTATATACTTTTGAATAAATTAACTAAAAAAAAACTGAGTTTTGCGCCACTTGAATAGAACACTTCTCAAATATAGCCCATAATGAAAATTCAAATAATTCAAATATGTTTATTTCTTGTTTTTTAAGTAAATTGTCCCGACTCATACACTTTTCGGCTCAACCAGCCCCAAACATTTTCAATGATGTTAAGATCCGGTAAATAAGGGGCCAGCTCGTTATATAGGGTATGATGATTCGGGCAGTATTGATAAGCACATTCTCACGTTGATACGTCCACTGCAAAGGTACATAAAGGATTTTAAAAAGGACAACTCGCACGGGTGCCATAGCACGAGATCGCTGCCCACACCATGCCACCTCCACCCTTGCTATGCAAGCGGACGGAGTGATGTTTTTTTTCGTAGGTCATGAAAATAATAGCTGTAGCCATCAGGTTTCTCCAAATAAAATTTTTTTCTCGTCTGAGAAGACGACGCGATGCCATTCTGAGGTTCAGCTCAAAACTGACGGCAAAAACTGCGGCGCTGCGTCTTACGGGCTGCATTGAGTGATGTTTTTTTTTTTTTAATCTGTAGTCTTCTTAAATGCTCGGCTTTCGAAATAACACGTCGAATAGTGGTAAAGCTAGCGTTCACTCCCAATTTTGCCTTGATTTTGGCTATTGAGTCGAGCAAGTTTTAGCCTTTTCGCAAAGTTCCGCATCAGAAAGCAGAAAGAACACAATGTGAACGGCCTTTCATAATTTTTGGCCCATACTTTGCTATAGATGAAAAAAACACTTTCCTTATACGCTTTTATTTTTTCTTTTTTAATCTTTGTTACAACTTTTCCTTAATCCATTCTATTTTAAGTTTAAATTGGATAGATAGATAGCTTTATTTCGTATATAAATTTACAGTAGGTTTTGTTACCACACATTTTACAATTCAGAGATATGATAATTTGTATCTTTCTTCTGAAACATTATTTAGGTAATTTTAGGAATTTTATTGGGCAAGAAATATAAGTTCTGAAGGAAAATACGAAGAAACCTTCAATTTAATAAAAAAAAAATCAGATACAAATAGATAAATAAATAAATAAATATAAATAATAAATAAATAGATAAGTAACAAAATAATGAATTAATAAATAAACAAACAAATAAATAAATAAGTAACAAATTAATGAATAAATAAATAAACAAACAAATAAATGAGTAAATAAATATTAATTAATTAATAAATAAATAAATAAATAAATAAATAAATAAATAAATAAATAAATAACAATAATAATACAAAAAACAAAAAGCTATATTAACTATCAAGTGAGATATAATTCGTATTTAAACATTTACAAGAGGATTATCCGCAAGATCACAGCGTTCTAAGAAGCGTTGCTTTAATTTTTGAATTCTTTGACAGATCAATTCAACATTCGCTTTATTATGAGTATCCAGAGTCGAGTGATGCCACGGTAGATTAAGCATAATTTTAAATAGTTTGTTTTGGGAAACCGGTAGTTTCTTAATATGACACATTGCACAATTTCCCCAAACTTGGCACCCATAAAGCAGAATTGCTTGAAAAATTACTTTATGGATGATTATTTTATTTTCATTTGAAAGTTGCGACTTTCGGTCTATGAACGGATACAGCATCCTAATGGCAATTGCAATGTTTTTAAGGGTATTTGCTATATGCGTCCCAAAAGTCAACTTGGTGTCCAAATAAATGTCTAAGTATTTTACGGAAGGTTCCCAGCTAATACTTGTACCATTTACCTGTAATGGTCCACTAGGAAGATAACAAGCTTTTCTTTTTCTTGTAAAAAGAATGGCTTGAATTTTTCCTTGATTAACTTTAATTTTCCATTTATTGTAGTATTCCTCTAATATCGTCTCAATGTCGAGAGCGAGTTCATGCGATGAAAATATCGCAGTATCGTCAGCAAAGATAGCTGCTTCGCAATGAGGTATTGTACAAGTTATATAAGAACTGAGCCTTGGGGGACACCTGACTGAAAATATACAACATATTAGAGACACCACTATTAACGTGCACTTTAAAACGACGATTACATAAGAAACTACGGACAATTTGACAAATATAGGACGGGAAATTGAAATTTATCATTTTAAATATAAGTCCGCCATGCCAAACGGTATCGAAGGCTTTCTCTATATCCAGTAGGATCTTACCAGTTGATTTGCCTTTTGAACGATGTGCTTTAATGTGATTGCAAATTCTCTGCACTTGATGGGATGTACTGTGGAAGCGCCTAAAACCAAATTGTTCCTCAGGATACAGATGGTTTTCTCAAATGTGCTTTGAAATTTTTAACTTTCTCGTATACGTAGTAAGAGAAAGGTATTGTAATCGTACAAAAAATCGAACTCGAGATTTTAATCAAATCTGACATTACGATGATAGAGGAACTCGAAAAAGTGGGTCTCGCAATTCTGTCCGTCTGTCCGTCTGTCCGTCTGTCCGTCTGTCCGTCTGTCCGTCTGTCCGTCTGTCCGTCTGTCCGTCTGTCCGTCTGTCCGTCCTTCCTGAGCTCTACAGCGCAAACGGCTGGACGGATTTCTTTCAAACTTCGGATTTGGAGTTGGTGGGCTTACAGTTCGGGGCCACTTTTTTTTTTGCACGTTAAGTGTTGCCGTTCTAACGGTATTCAGCATTTTTGAGTTTTTCGAAAACGGCTCTAACGATTTCAACCAAAATTGATATTTGGGCTTAAGTAGGTGTAACTAAGATGGCTGCATACTCAGTTTTTCGCAGAAAAATCGAATAACTGTAATTTTGAAAATTGGTCATATCTCAAAAACGCTCAAAAATATTTCGACAAAAATTCATATTTAAGGTAATACAGTCATTCCCAACATGATGGCAAACTCAGTTTTTCCCTAAATTATCGTTCAACGGACTATTTTGGAAAAATGTTGTTTTTTAAGACTTTATTCAAATTTGGTTTACTTGAAAACGGCTTTAACGATTTTAACCAAAATGTATACTTGCGCTACGCTACATAAGGTTAACATGGCTGCATACCCAGTTTTCGGCTAAAAAGTCGAATAACGGTACTTTTGAAAAGTGGCCTTATCTCGAAAACGGTCAATACGATTGCAACAAAAATTAATTTTGTATGTAATATGGTCATTCCTAACATGATAGCAAACTCAGTTTTTCTCTAAATTGTCTATAATAGATTTTTGAAAAAACACATATTTTGAGAATATGATTTTCTTTTTTTTACCTACATGAAAACGGCTAAAGCGATTTTGACCAGAATGCATACTTGGAGTAAAATTGACGTTTTCAACATTATTGCGTCCTTCATTTTCGATTCTAGTAACCGGAAACGCTGATTTTGAAAACTGTTCATATCTCGAAAACGTCATTTTCGATTTGGATAAAACCTTAAAAACCAAGTAATACTAACATCCTGAACAATACCCTATACTCAATTTTCAGCTAAATAGTTGAGCAAGATTATTTTTCGAACTCAAAATTTCCATATTTGTTACTATTTTGTACGCATTATTTTCCAAAATCAGCTCTAAAGATTTTGACTAATTTGCTTATTTACGATAACATAAGTATTCTTAATAAAACCCCGTAGGTAGGTACTTAGTTTTTCTTAGAAAAATACAAATAATGCCGTCTTATAAACATTTCCGCACTACCAGTAAAATGTAATCACAACTACTAGAAACTCCTTTTTAGCAAATATTTCCCACTTCTTCTTTTTCAACCATATTAATCATGAACATTAAAATAATTCCAACCAATTAAAGTCTACACTATCAGAAACCCGCACTTCATTTACCCCCAAACACGTGCAAATTCAAAAACAAATCTCTGAATTCTTACATCACAAACCCTACCTCGAGTCATAGCCACCTACCAGCATCACCAATTTGAAAAATCTTGTTTTATAGCCTATAAACAATAATAAAAGAAAAATAAACCAACCAAACTGATGATATGAACGAGAAAGTTTCGTGCGATCCAGTCGTGCACTTTATTTATTTTATGACCTTCTCATATATTTTACTAAGGCTACTTAGTAAACTTATTGGTCTATAACTGTCAGTCTTTTCAGGAGGTTTACCCGCTTTTATATTTGGTACAACCTTGGCAATTTTCCATTCATCTGGGAAATATTCCATTTTTTATTTTATGTTCCAAAAGGGTTTTGCTTTTTTTTTAAGAGCATTTAGTTTTGCATTCCACTGATGGTTTCGATGTTTAAGAATATGCTTTGATATTAATTGATTTAGATAGGATTTTGATATTTTAAAACCGGCTGACGATATCTTTGCCAATATCTTCGGTAAGTGTTCCGTATCTTAATAAGCTTCAGGATGTTAGAAGGTAGATTGACCGCACGCACTGTTTTTGGAATTTTCGGAACACTTGTCAACAGCGTCCAAAATTTGTTCTGAAAAAAGTTCGACAATGGAGTCAACATCTTCTTTGCATGTTATATCATTCAAGCTTTTTGGAAGGTTTTGATGCCTACCAGTTAATTCAGACCGAAAACGTTTCCAGTTGGCATTTCTTAGGTCTTGCACATATTGTACTTTTCGTACATCTGACCTTAGAAGTCGGCAAATAACTGGGTTATGATCTGAGCTGAATTCATTTAAAGAAATGGGTTGCGTAACATCGCTGGGAATGTTAGTAATAAACAAGTGAAGAACCGAAGGACGACGACTAGAACCGTTAAAATAGGTAGGGCTGGGAGGGTATAACAAAGACAATGGTAAACTAAGGGACAGATTAGACAAAATATTTCCCCAAGCATTAGCTCGTAGACAACCCCAATCTCTATGTTTACAATAAAAATCTCCTCCAATTAAAAATTTACCATTTAGTGTGAACAATTTGCGGAGATCATTTTTAGGACCTATTCTTTTCTCTGTTGATATTCTACCACCAGGGAAATAGACACAATAGATTCTGATTTTCCTGATTGAATACTTCTAGTTCGATTCCGAGATTTTTTACGTACAATGTTCTCACCCTGGGTAAAAGCGAATGCTGAATTGATCTTCTTATCAAAATTGCTACACCCCCACCAACTCTACCGCTTCTATCATATCGATAGTATTTAAAATCGGCTGTGGATAGGTGCAAGTCCTGCTTAAGTCATGTTTCAGTCACTAATGCAATATCAACGTTTCTAGTGTTTAAGAAATGCATAAATTCTGTAATTTTGTTGCGAATACCCCTGGCATTCCAAGTTATAACATTTATATGTCTATCTATCATATTATTTAAGTTCATCATTAATAAACTTAGTAGCTAAATGTGTGATAACATTAAATTGTTCAGTTCTTGTTCTACAAACAGATAATTGCGTGATCATTTCCATGGCCAGAGAGTTTAGTTCCTCCGCTGTAAATAGCGTATTCATATTCCTGTATGTGGCGGTGTTGCTTGGGATGTTGCTAGCGATGTTGCTAGGAGTGTTGCCAGCGATGCTGCTTGTAATGTTGCTGGATGGACTGCTGAATTGCACATTTGAATTTAATTGAGAGTTGCTCAGCCACGCATTAGCATTAAATGTTTGCGCTCGAGACCTATGATGCAAGATTATCACATTCGGCAGTCTTGTGTGGGCCAGCGCAAATTGAACAGTAGGTCTTTACGTGACAATTTCGCTCCCCATGGCCAAACATTTGGCAGTTGTGGCATTGCGTAAGCTTACCTTTAAGTTTGGTAGCTCTTGAGTGTGGAAAATAGATCGATGGTTTTTTTAGGTCAATTAATTTAGTTGAACCATTTTCGAGAGAAATGATGTATATTGTGTCACTGTAGTGTTCAAATTTCTTTACAATTTTTTTTAACTTCGAGACACTTAAGTCCAAGTCTAATTAATTCAGTTTTTAATGAATCTGTATAAATATCATCCATACCATTCAGTATAACTTTAAAAGCTTTTGCACTTTTTAAATCGTAAGAGAAAAATTGACAGTTCTCTGTTTTTAATTTACCGATGATCGGATCTTCAATAGATTCGCACATAATTTTAATTCCAATTGATAATTTAATCTTTAAGGATTTCATAAGAGTGTGCATAAAATCACAAGATTGTTGAAGGAGTTTTATTGGTGGTACATACACCTTTTTAACAGGGTCAGACACAATTTCGTCTGCCATATCATCGTTATCACTATCCGGTAAACATTGAAGAGGACTATAATAGTATGCACTAAATTCTTTCTTACGAGCACTGGGGTTTTTTCATTTTTCTAAATCGTTTATCCAAGGACAAATATTTTTCCTCACTCCTCAGTATTGGGTGATCTCTCCCGTTTAGAAATTTCGGTTGATCAGATGATCAGATGGATAGGTCAAAGGCAAGCGTGGATGACATGCACAAGCATAAGCTCCGAGATGACTGCAAGTTTAAATTAAATGGTCAATATTTAAAAAAAGCTGCTAAAGGCACGTGTCCACTGTCCACATGCCTGAGTAACAATTTACCTAACAAATTAGATGTGCAAGTGATTCCAATCCTAATTTTCAAAAGTCTGTAGATGAAAGATAAAAATTCTGTAGAATACTGTATTTATGCGTGACGAAATTTTGTAGAATTTTTAACAAATGTATCAAGGAAGAAAGAAAAAAAACTAAAACTGGGGGTTTTGAATGCAAAAGTCATCCTCATCACTACAGCAACAGTAATATTTTTTGTTAAGGTGGATACGCATTATTTTGGTAAGTACTTTTTATTTTGAATTTTGTATTTCTTTAGATTATTAGCATTCACACTGAGAGTTTATAGGGTGAGCTAGTGCTATTCAAGTGGCGTGAAGTGTAGTTCCTCTATTTAGCATATAATTAGTTTTATGAAGCTAAGCCTAGAGTCCTTATGGCGGACCTGTTTTATTTAATTTGTTTAACCGCAGTAAAAATTGTAACTCTTTAACCAGCTTTTTATACCTTATTCAGACTGAACCGAAAACTGAGTTTCTACGAAAACAAAATTTTGTCCATACCAACGTATTTCAGTTTTCAAAACCCTATGCTGTTATTTTAAATTTTTTTTGATGATACTTCCCCGTAATCCCAAAGTTAATCCTGTATCCTACACCAGAGCCAACTCACCCTCTCCTCTAACCCGCCGACGATGCAAGTGTATATATTGCGATAGCTATGCTCTTACTTAATGAGTTGCAGTTCGTTTATTTATTTATTTATTTTATTTAGTATATCAAAGGTTCGGCGAGACATTGAAATACTCTTCATCCTTTTCCACGCTTATTTCACGGAAGAGCATTATCTTTCATTGATCTAAATTTGTTAATCAGTTTGAAATCTGGCTAGAAAAAACTTGTGTTTGGTTTACACAGAAACAGCTGATTAAAACGTCAAGCGTAACCAGTTTAGTGTGAACGCATACACTAGTTTTCTCAAATTTTTTGTCAAAGACGCAGTTTCCTGTTGAAACGAATGGGCTATAAGAAGCAACAAAAAGTCACTCAATATTTCTCTTAACTAACTACATAAGATTTAGTGATCACTGTATAGGTATGTAATTCTAAGAAATGTTATTTCAAAACTAAATTAATTATGAAAAGAGAAGGGATTATAAACTGCGAGAGTTTTCCTTTCCATGGAATGGGTTCATCACTTAAGATATTCAGGATAAACATTTGGGACGAACCTCGTAAATTCCACACCAAATTACCTGTCAAGTCTTCAAAATATACACGCATATACCTACGCGGAGAGACAGTTTGATTGCTCCGTTTTATTGGTTTACCACTACTTACAGAGCCGCGTCGAAGGAGCGAATGGATGCACCGATATTTGATTTTTTTTAATTTGATTATGCTATTCTTTAATCATTGTTTCTTAGCTCAGTTCATTGACAACAAATATTTAATATGTATTAATAAATTAAATAAATATCCATATTTTCCTAATCCGAGCCAAGTTCATTGAACCATTTTTTCCCTTTTGTCTGTCTGTCATATTATTCCCAATGCTATGCGATGCCTTTTGAGGTTCATTTTCAAGTCCAATGCTACTCAGTACGCACTCATACATACCTACTCCTACCATAACATAATTACGGCATTATCTTGCGGCGAAACATTTCAGGAGTTGGCGTGATCGGAACCCTGCAATCTTTTTCGGAATTCTTCACCATTATTGCCTGCCCATTTTTATTATATTGCAATAAACTCAATCTGTGTGCATAATTTGAATTTCTGATTGAAATCTCGTCTATATTGGTGTTGTTATTATGTCTTTGTTTTCTGTTTTTACCTATGGGATTATTGGTTGAAAGAACTTCTAAGAAGGGAAATGTGTACGCGTATATGTGGTGCCAATTGGGAAAAATGAAAGTGTGTTTTAAAGAAATTGATTATATTAAAAGTATGACAGGGTATAACCGATACACTGTGTATTGGATGCTTAGAGACATAAGATAGGTGGTTTGGCATTCCTGTGATAAATTTTATCATTTGATGATATGATTTCTAGAAACTCTAATTTTCAACAATCTTTTTAAAGCGACTGCGATCGGAAACTGGGCCCGAAATGCCAAGTACATCACCGGAGGCATTAAGACTGGAACAACTCCATCAAGAGTTAGACGAGCTAAAGCAACCAAATAAAACTAGAAGAACAAAATGAGGAGCTACAAGCAGACGTCTTGACCCGTGGCGTGGTTTCATTTGAAGTGAACCGAGGGAGGACGAATTGAAACAAACTAATATTTAAAAAATAACTTAACCATAAGTAAAATAGATTTTAATACAAAAATATATGTTAGAACATAAATCTTACATCATTAAACCACAAAAAATAAAAGGAAGCATACATAGTAGGTTAGATAATTGACTTAAACAAAAATAGGAACGATTATCGTTAGTCAATCATGGTGGAGATTGCAACCGAAAATGAGAAAATCAACTCGCACTCAACAGCTAAATTGCTGTTTTATTTTTTTTGCGACGAATGAAAGTTCAAAATCGAATCCGTAATTTCGATTAGGAACACATGAAAAATAAATATTAATAAATATTAATTCGAGTACATCGCTCTTCATAGTCCAAGACTTTATGTAATTACCTATGTATTTCCAGATTTTCATTTTTGTTTTGCAAACACACCTGAAATTACATTTAAAAGAAGAAACAAATCTTTATTATAAAAATACAACAACAGGATCATCAGTATGTGATAGGGTAATTTTTTCAATAAATCTGTCGTTCTATAGGACGACATGGTGGTTTATGTGATCATCACCTCCATATGGGAAAAGCTCCTCTCATGGACGATTCTGGACACAAACTAACAGAATTTCGGGACGAAGTCTATAAGCACATTTTTTTCCCTCTATGAGGTCCTAAAATTCCACCTTGAGTTTGTTCACATTGTGCTCTGGAATGATATTGATATATCTTTTGATCTACAACGTTTTCCACGCCGAGTCACTCAAACTTGTAGCAGCTGTAATGTATATGTCTCTATTTTTCGTTTAAATTGTATACCAGTTCTCATTTAAGAAACAACTAATATTTCATATTAATGTTTCATGTTAAAAGAAAAAGTAATACAACTTATTTTAATTCTTCTTAATAATTCACTATTCTGAATTATTTATATTCGATGTGAATGCTAAATATGATAATTAGGTACTGCCTTGATGCAATCATATAATTTGTTCAACTTAACTAATATTCTCTGCTTGTGAGTTGTGACTTGTGACACACGCAGCACAGCCCTTCGCAACGCATCAGTGAATACCTGAGCTCTGCATTCTTTCGATTATATATCATTGCCATCGCCCTATCGGATGAGCGTATAGTTGAGTTGAGCAGTTGAACATCTAGTTTCAGCATGCTATTTTCATAGAATCATTACAGAAATTATGTTAAGTAAATATTTTTTGACATTGAGATTATGGGACTCGGTGTTTTTACCGTGATGGAAATGGATTGCAGGTATTCTTCGAAGGTGGACCGGTTTTTTGTATTCGTTCTATAATTTAGTACCAGTTTGGGAAGGTAGAGACGGAGGTGATAGACGGATGGGAACTGAAGCAGTCAACCCTTCATTTATAGATATTAAGTTGGCAGCCGACAGCACGTCAGCCATTGCACTAGGATGGATGCTGGGGTACGCAATATTTTCAAAGTATGGCCACAGCTATGAAGTCGATCGTAGATACCAAATGATAATGAAGAAACGGAACAAAAGCGAGTCTGAGTTCCAAAACGTAAACATTTTTTTGGTATCACCACACTTGTTATGCGTTATACCTATATATGTATCTGCAGTGCACTGCCCCCATTTGAGTGTTGCCTTTATTGTGGGCTTCACCAAATTGAGCAGTGCAAGAACAGTACGTTTGAAAGCGTAGTGGCCTTTAAGTTATTCTGATTCAACTGTGACCTTTTGTTCCGGACGAATTTTTGGCCAAACATTGAGGTTGACAGGCCTTGGATTTTGTAAGAAATCTATCTGTAAGTGACTCTCGGGTTGCGAAAGCTCGACCAGTAGCTATAAACTGGTACCCACGAGGTTCTTTTGAGCAGCCCATCATGGGAACAGGACAAGCCCCGATCTCAGGGCTGGATGATTTTACAGTCATTCCACCGTGAAATTAAGCCCCACAGGCAGGTGTTCACGTAAAGCATACCTTATTGAGCTCAATATGTATCTGCAAAGTAGTGGTGAAGTTTTGCAAACAAAATCTCAAGATAATTTTTGTGTAGAAAATGTGTCGCTCGGAGGCACGCCAATGCTCGGTTTATTTTTAATGTATCTTAAATTAATTCACTTAATATTTACAAGCGTAAACAAAATTAAAGAATCTAGTAATCTTAAGATTAGTACAAAAAATAATGACTTAAACTTGAGACTTAAACTTAAAATGTAAGCTTAAACGTACAACTTAAAACTTAAACTTAAAAGCAAACTTAAATGCTTGCTTCGCAAAGCATTTTTAATAAAAGGTCGTGCTGAGCCAGGGGGGAGGCGGAATAAAAGTATTGATCTTAAACGACAAGTATTAGTGTTCAAAGAGACCTCATATAGCACATAAGGGCAATTTATATATTGTTTAATTTCAAGCTCTAAACGATTCTGCCGACACCAGATTTAGAAGTGGTTAAGGTCAGGTCGAAGTGGGAGAGAGAGATTCAGCACAACAGTGTAAAACATTTGCTTAGAGAATTTCATATCTGCTGCGCAAATATCCAGGTCAGAGAGTAAAATGACACGCACTACTCTAAAATTAAAGAACAAAGGTCCAGAATGGCTACCCAGTGGTACACCAGGGGACGCTTTTATTGACTTAGCAACGGAAAATCTAAAAAGAACACTTTACTTGAGACTTAATCCATGAAGTAAATTGCGGTAGAAAACCGATTGCTTTTAGTTTGAAAAGTATGACGATGCTGTCAATGAGCTTTGGTATACTAAGAGAGTTTTTTTTTTAATTGTGACAGGGACAGATTTAAGAAAACATTTTGGATTTTAAAAAAGAATAATCAAACGAAAGCATCTAATAAATGATCGCAACGCGTTAAGTTAATTGTCAACATTTTCTCTTTTGAGACTTAGGACTCAGGCTATCTTCTTGTCTATCAGCGTTACCTCCAAAAAGATTAACATTTTTGATAGATTTTCCTTGTCCGGGAGTCAATTCTCGAGCTGTGAAGTAATAAATAAATTATCGTTTCAGTCTCTATGGCAGTTTTTCATTTTATCAATTTATCGTGATAAAGTTCTGTTTAAATGTTTATTAAAATTAGCTTAATGATATATCCTGCCATCTTGAACTCCATATTCCTACTTTAATCTTTAATTTCGTTTAAGGAGAAATCATGTTAACTTTTTTTTTATAGAAACGTCAAAATAGCAATGCATCCATTAAAAAATGTTTCAACGGAGGACTTAGCTATATCTCTGCGCGTAATTCTACACCGTGCTGTGTGTAGAAATATGTTACATTCACTATTTCAGATGTACGTATGGAACAGTGTGTAGAGCTTTCCATTTCTTTAGTTGATTAAACCTAAATTAAAGGACGAGTTTAAACAATATTTCACTAAATAAACTTTTTGACTCTTGAAAGTGTTGTTAAAGTTTTTTGTACATTCCATTGACTAACTTTCATAAATCTTCCCAATACAATTAAAATAAAACTTGTACCCTTCCGATCCATACAAATTAAACTTGTTTTCATTTGTGAAAACACCCTTTTGCCCGTCAATCTTTATTTGTATTTGTCCTATTAATCAAGGCCAGTTTCGTATGTAAGTTCCAATCTCCTTACTCTTGTTATTTTTATGCCTTTAATTTGGCAAAAAAATGTCCTTAATATTGCCTGAATTACGAGATTATTTACTAATTTTGGTAAAGTCCGGTAAAGAAAGTAACAGCACCACCACAAGTAACAGTACCACCTTTAATCAAGTGAGCCCTAGTGGCGAATAGTACAGAGGAATTGTGCTTTTCTGATTATGTTTAAATTAGTGCGTATTTTATTTTATTGATTTAATGACTAGCTACCTACATTAAAATAGATTCAATAGATCCCTATTCCTATGAATAGGTAGGTACATTCGACATAAGGCATTCATTTCAAGTATGTATAAGGCAGCATTATATTAAAAATTCCACCATTCCCAAATGCCAATACGAGTGCATGCATATTAAAGACTTTCTTTGTCTCTATATGATTAAGCAGAATCAGCTTCTAAATGCGTTACAACTATCAAGAACATGTACCTATATTAATGGTATCCTGTACCTATGTATATTTTACCCATTGCTGTAGAGTGTAGAAGAATAATTAATTTTGTATAAACAAACGAAATGAATTTAATCGCAAAATAGCAGTAATTTCGTACCGGTGCTTCACGTGAAATGTCACTTGCAGATATTGTCAACAATAACTTTCTACTACAGGTATTGAGATATTTGCCACAAACTCTGTATCAATAAAACCAGATTGACTGGAATACAACATTATGGGGTATAAACATGAACCAACCGACCGACGCAAGATTCATTGCAGTTGTTTACGGTACGGGGTTGGTATGCCGATATAGACGTTACACTTTTTTGAAGGAGCAGATGCAATAGCGCAAACTACTTGCAGCAGTGTTTTAGCATGATGTTGATGCTCGTCGTCAAGTCATCAGCTCATACATACCAATATGTGCGAATTGCAAAGTTTTATTTGCAAACGCAATCCAATTTTTAATTATGCTTTTTTGCTGTTTTCTTTTAAAGAATTTGTTTAAGTTTATTCATATTTGTCTACGCATATGCATGGGATATAAGGGTTATGCTAGTCTATTAATTAATCTACTTTATCTGCTTTGTGTCGCATATGTTATATCATATTGTATCGTAAAATATGCAAATTATTTCTAAGTGTCGGCAATAATTCGGTGGGTTTTAATCCTATTTTTACCAAGCAATTTGCAAATACCAGCAGCTGCAGTAACATTTATGTTTCTTAATTTTGTTTGCTAGATATTTTTTTCGATAAGAAGCTTTTATTTATATTATGTATATAGGTAGATGTACAACTTTGCTAGGCGTTATTTATTAATATACGGTTCGGTCTTCGGTAGGAACCAAGTACATAATTCGAGCAAATCACATTTTCCTTTATTGTAAAAACCATAAAAGTCAACACACAATGAGGAATAATCACCGAACGTTAACAAGAGAAGGAGAACAATTGTTTCCCTGATCTTTGTGTACACAACCGAAAGAGAAAGAGAGCTCAACTATTTGTTTATTTTCTTCTTTTTCATTTTTGCATGCGTGCATGAGTTTGTTTAAATAAAATAAGCAGCGTTTTCTAAATAAAAGTAGCCTTAGTCCTGCAGCCAATTATTTTACACGTTTCAATAAGAGAATTTTTTTAACTACTGCAATAGATCGCAAGATTTTTACAATTTTTTCATTCAGTTATACATATAAAGATACCTGTACCCACCAGGCTTTGCTTGTGTCTTTGTACATTTCGTATATGGTAAGTGCCATTACCGGTTTTCCTATCCCGCTTATTTTTTTGCAAATTGCTTTGTTAAGACAATGCAGTTGAAAGTTCTAAAATTTACAACATTATTAGGATTTGAGAGCTTTTCAAATGTTCTGAATGTTTCGAATGGACACCGATTTGCTCCATCCACTGGGTTAAAGTGATGTTGTGTTATTTGTTTGGCAACTACTAGTGGGGGCTGCAATATACCTATGTGTCACTGTCTCTTTCAGGCTGATTTTTCGAGTATCTTCATTTAAAAGGTGATAACGCTATCACATTTCAATGTTCCCCGACAGACACTTAGAACTTTTTCTGAATGTTCTGACCGGCTTCTCCTGCGGTGATGTGGTCCATTTGTCGATCTAGTATTTAACCATTCCTCTACCAATTGAAGAAAATGATTATGAATCACAGGAACTTTTTTTTAGGCTCCAGAGTCCAGACTCCTCATGTGCCATAGGGCCAAGCAAAATGATCCACATAGGGATAGACACTCACATTCATTTATCTGTTCAATTCGTCTGTAAACTGCTGGAATGTCCAAGATACCTGGAAGAAAACAGTCCTCAATTTCATTGTTGTAACAGGGGGACTTAAAATATTGAAATGAAAGTTAGCAAGGAGGGTCATCGGATAGATTTATTTGGATAAACGTAGCTTCGGTGGATTGCAATTATCAAAACGACTTGTCTCTTTGAAAATGTATACTCGAAATACGTTACTCACGTTTGTTTCAAATTCTAGTTTCGATTTACATTCGTACACATTCCCATGACACTACATACATAACTATACTCGCATTCAATGATTAAGTCTAACCGTCCTATGTTCTCACTAAATATGATTTGGAACTTCCTTAATTTCAGTCTACGATAATTCTGTTTATATGTTCAAACTTTCGTGTGTTAATCAAACATAAATACACAATATATAGGTACATAGCCATTTTATACATATTATGTGCCAACAGGACTTGTGCTCACTCATCTCATCTACCTGCAACTGCGACACGATAGGAGAACACTTCTCACATCATGAGCATGCCATTCTATTTCAGTTTCTCGAAGTGATTGTTGTACGTTGAAGTTGGAAGTTATCAGACGATAGTAATCATGCACGTACGATTCTGATATGAAAAATAGACAGCAATTGAACTAAACCATGACACCACCAATCCCGAAGCCATTATAAATATATATATGTGGAAAACCCCAACATTGTCAGAATTTCTGTGGTCCATTCCTGGTTGTCTACATAGAAATGCATTTATTGGAAGGGTTTGTCACTTTCGAGCTCTTGGTTTTAATAGAGAGTTACACGCTGGCAGTACTCCTATTCAGCTAAAAAACCCTAATGTAAACAAATTAGCAAGAGAATTCTTTATTAGATTAACTGTTTGTTTAGTCGTCATCGCATATTTACTACCTCAAATCAGTTATCAGTCTTTTGGAGACAACATTTTTTTGGTTTTGCTGATGTTCCCGCCACTCTTTTATTTTTTACCAATCTGCAGTATTTGTTTAATTTTTGTTCAAGGAGAGGCCCTCTTTATTTATTATGGTTGCTTTAATTTTTTGCTACTCTGTTAGGTACTTTGATCACATGACAGGTGACATTTCTGTAGTTGCTTAATTCAAAGATCTTTTCCGACTGATATTCGTCGAGTTATTCAATCTAAAATAATAATACTATAACGAACGATTTTCCACACATTAGGTTAAGGATGTCTAGAGCCGGTTTTTTTTCAATTAGTTTTTTTTTATAAATAAGCTCTTTCTCTAAACATAAGGGTTTGCTGTCGTTTTGTGCAAGTAAATTCACTGAATGCTTGTCAATAAGGATGTTAAAGGTTAATTTGGATATACATATACTGGATTTTGAATTACAAGCATATGCCCGGTTTTCTAAATTATTGCTACCCAAAAGAGGTGCATGAAAAAAGAAACAAGCACGTCATAATGAAAAATGAATGTGTTTAACTACTTTTATTTAAAAACTCAAAACCAATCGAAGCTGTATTAAAGTGCGGACGAATTACCGTATGTATGCATTTATACATAATGTACAATTGTACACATTCATACTCATATATTTTTCAACTTTCTATATTATTTGCGGTTTCAGCAGCAAAACAAGACGATTTTATGTATGTACAATTTATTTTAAACCGCAAATGCGATAAGCGGCAATCTCCAATATCCCGATTATTGTTGCAGGAAACTTTTGTTCAATCTACACTGTAATTACCGGAGTGTGCTTATAGGTATGTAAAGTTTGTATATTATGTACATATAATTAAACAATTTGCAATTTGCATAAGATCGAGTTTAAATATAAAAAAAGAAAAACAACAAATTGCTTCCTTAAAAAAATGTATTTTGAGAGCATCTGTCTAATACTTGACAAAGTTTTTAAAAGTACTTAGCATTTGTGTCATCACAAACTCTTGTTCGTGTAGTCGATCTACTCGTCTTCATTTACCTACACATTAGACTGCATTTGTTATCTTCGAACCTTTAATTTGAGAAAGTTTATTATATAAAACTAATACCACTTATCTAACTAACTTGACCTAGCCTAATGTATCTAGAACAAACGCAGATCATCAAATCAAGCACCGTTAGACTAGATATTTAGAAACGTGATCGCTAGGAAACACCTTTGGCTTTTAATTTATTTTTATTTCTTCTAGTATTTTCACATGGCGCAGTGGCTTAGTGGTAGTGTGTTGGGCTACTAAGCGAGGGGTCCCCGGTTCGAATCCCGAAAGAACCAAATTACATCTCAAGTTTTGTTTCCACTGCGCCACCTCTCGCGAACGTCTGACAAACATCCGAGAGTAAAACTGTCATGAATGAGCTTCTCAATTAGCTGTTTGGACTTGGCATAAAATTGTAGATCCCTTCCATTCGTCCCAAAAAAAAATTGAAAACCCACACAATACGAATGGTTGTGAGAAGCTAGGCCTTGGGTCCAACAGACCTGTCGCGCCAAAATATTTATTTATTTATTTTTATTTTCACATGGCAAGTGACAGCTGTATGTCATCTTTATAATTACCATAATTAGAGCCAAATCATTTTTAAATATAAATAACCATTCTTGCTATCTCTTATATTAACGAAAGTTTAATCAGAGCCAATGCCTTATAAATAAAAAAAATTAAGAAAACAAGGCATCGTACGAAAAATAAAACAAATAACGATTATCCAACACATTTTAAAATGTTAATTGTTCATCCTTCATAGTATTTTGCTGTTCAGACGTAATACGTATTACACAGATATGATATGAATCCAATTTAAACCAAAAGGTGGCAACAAACCACTCAAAGTCATGAGTAGAAACATAAAGAAACCGGAAAAAAGTTAACCAATTATTGGTAAAAAAAGAACAACATATACAGAGAGGACAAAACTCAAAAGAGTATCTTCTAAACGTGCGTGCATGTCGAAACGTGTACGGTTGTATATATGTAGTTCGAACGAAAACTTATATACCCGAACGTCCGTCCAATCAGCCTTCGAACGTGTATCTGAACGAATATGTCATTTTATTAGACTGTAGTTAATCGACAAGCTGTCACTTTAGTTCCAGTTTCTCCAGTCAATGCTCCTACTAAGCTTTCGGTCTCGCATGAATGTGGTTTCCGCCAACCCATACATCATAATAAGGATCTTTCAATATTTGGTGTGAAAAACCCTCAAGCAGATGTGCACTCGTACATCCGTGCAATCTGCAGAAAATACCTTACTATATATACTAGGTACACACATATTTGGATATGCGCAGATGATGTCCGTTATCATCGACCATCCTCAATCGAATTTGAAAAAAGAATACAAACGAAATACCACCGCTTATTGAATTCAAAATAAATAAAAATACCCCAGTAAAACAAGAAAACTACGAACAAGATTTATTCAGTCGGCTGACATATCGGGATCGGCTTAGTCTAAAGCAGAGAAAAGTACGCATGAAGAAATCCGAATGAAATTCAACCAGTATGAAACCGGATTTCAATGTCATATTTGTCGCTTTGACTAAAAATGATAAAAGAGGAAAAAAAGGCAATGCAAATTTACATTTCGTTAAGAATTGAATCTATTTGCCTACATTTTCCTTAACAATTTTAGATAGATACGAGACACCTGATGTAGTCAAGAATCTGATGACGACTATTTTTATTGTTTTACGAATTGCTACTTTAAAAAATATAATTTCGACATAACTGCCGGTTATTTGTATTTAATAATTTTTTCTCTGATAGCTTAATTAGATTCAAAAATTAAAATAAAAAATTTGTAAAGTGTAGAGAAATTTTGCTAAGTAAATTTTATAGAACGTTAGAGTAAAATATTTCTGCATTATTCTTATTTTTAACTTTCTCGTACACGTATAATTTTAGGCATGTTTGATTTTTTCAAAAAAGGATTTAAGGGTTTAAACCAAAATTGACTTCTGAGCTCAAGGTAGGTAGGTTTTTCGCTCAAATTTACATTACTTAAAAAAAATATTAGTTACGAAGAAGAAAACTCATTCAAGGCAATCCGGACATGCCGAACTTGATAAGAATCTCAGTTTTTTGTGTGCAATTACATATCGAAATAATCCCCCTAAAATAAAAACTAAATATGAAAAGTATCCCAATCCTTGCAAAATTTGTTGAGGTTATTGCTTTCTTCTCTAATTTTGTAACGGAGTTTTTAAAATTGACAGTTTTTAGATATTTGGTTTCCTATAGTTTATTTGAAAACGGGCATAACGATTTTGACAAAAGTGCGTACATGGAGTAAAATTGATATTCTTAAAATTACTGCGTCCCTCGTTTTGTTCGAATGATGAAAAACTATAATTTAAAAAGAACATCTTTAAAATGTGATAAAAATAATTGATTGGCGCAAAAGAGCCATAAAGGCACCCTAGGCCTAGTTTTTTACAACCGTTCGTTTGTGTGAGTTTTATTTTTGGACCAAATGTATGGGCCCTACAATATCATGCCGAATACGAACGTACAAATTGTTAAGTTTTCTGAGGACAGTAGTCCCATCGGATGTTTGTCTGACGTTCACGAATGGTGGTGCAGTGAAGAAAACCTTTTTATTTAACTAGTGGTATGCACCCGGCGTTGCCCGTGCCTTTCGTATTAAGTCCCGCCTTCACTTCGCAAATTGATTTTTTTAAACGGAGGTGCAACACGCCTTTTTTATAACTGCCACATTGGGTAAAATGGCATCTACCAAATTGCAATGCTCAACCTGTCATAAATATTCTAATAAAGTATTTTAAATATTTTGTTATATGGGAAGTGCGATTTCCCGCTTTTCTATCCCGCTTATTTTTTTTTTAAAGATCTTTGTTTAGGCAACGCAACAACATTAGTTCCCCTAAGTATCGAGAAATAGCGTTTCGAACGGAAAGTGAATCAAACAGGAACACTCCCGCTCCCGGGTCAATACCGAAGAATGTGCGGATTTAAGTGCAATCGTTTTTGTGGTTTTGGAGTGAAGAGCTTACGTAGAAACAAACAAACATACTTTATTTTTGTATAAAGATGCCTGAGTATTTCAGTACGCATATGATGTAATGCAAAAACACACGAAAATCAAAATGGCGCAGGCGAAATACGCCATTAAAAAAAAAAGAATCAGCTCCCCTAGGTATGCCTACCTACCAAAAAAAAAAGTGCGCTTGTGACCACACGCCAAAGTGAAACTTCTCTCGCTAAATGTGGGTATATAATGTAGGTTTGTTTTATTTAATTATGTTGCAATTGGTTTGTAAAATTATACTAAACATATCTTTATAACATTATAAAGGCAATCTAAGTACAGCGCAGTAGAAGCGCCTGTAAGCATTTCCTTCAAAAATTAAGTTAAAGCATCAACTATCGGGTCCAAAACTATACCATCTTTTAAGTTTGAATTTGAACCAACCCAACCATAACCATAACCATTACGAACATAGAGACACCACTTTTGTGTACATTTTAAGAAGGTGAAGATTACGTCATCGCCAGAAAAATGTTTGTATACTTATAAGTTATAACACATTCACCATAAACTTCCCAGTCCGAACTTCCCTATAATAGAAGATGCAGTGCACTTCAAAAAACCATATTTTGTATTCTTCCCTAAATTGTTGATTCCGGCGACCAACGACCGGGGATCAGGGCTGTCGTTTGAAGACAAAAAGCAACAGTAGTACTAGGTACTACCAGTCAACAGAAAGCAGTACAAAGCAGTACGTCACCCAATTTATGGTGCTACACACAAATCGACTTAAAATAAAACTCAACACACTTATGTAAATTGCTCATGGTCTGGATTTTAAGATTTTATTATAAGTTGGCTAACTTCGGAGTGGATTTGAAATCGAGAGTTGAACTTCAAGTTGTAAGTTACTATTATTCACTATACGTTAATTTTCAATTCAAAAACGCAGTTAAATTCAAAATTTGGATAATTGGCAGATTTTATGGGCCTTACCAACAACCAAACCAAGTGGCGCAGTGGCTTAGTGGTAGTGTGTTGGGCTAGTAAGCGAGGGGCTCAGGTTCGAATCCCGAGAGGGCCAAATTAGATCTTAAGGTTTATTTCCACTGCGCCACCTCTCGCGAACGTCTGACAAACATCCGAGAGTAAAACTGTCATGAATGAGCTTCTCAATTAGCCGTTTGGACTCGGCGTAAAATTGTAGATCCCTTCCATTCGTCCCAGAAATTTAAAACCCACACAAAGCGAATGGTTGCGAGAAGCTAGGCCTTGGGTCCCATAGACCTGTCGCGCCAAAATATTTATTTATTTTATTTATTTACCAACAACCAAACAGTAAACGCGCCAATTGTTACGTACTGCTTGCAGACGTATGTAACATGTGATAGCATCTTGAATCTTGTCTCTCACAGACCAAATTCTCCTATTCTACACATCTTCGCTGCTCTTATAAAACGATGGCCAATTCTCCCAGAAGTAATTTTAATGATACGATATTTTACATATTAATATTTTAATTACATTTGTCACGTGATTTGTTTAGCTAACAGTCGAAACCGCCTAATAAATCTAAATTTAGACATAAAATACCAAGTTTCTTTCCTAACTTCTACTATTTTGGGGAGTTGAGCAAGTTCAAAGTTGACCAATTTCGGGTTTTCTTAACTTTGAAATATTCAAAGCCGTTACACTTGGAATACATAAAAGCAGTTTCTCATATTCAACTATAAGTGAATAAAACTGATCTTTTTTCTGTCTTTCAGATGCTAAAAAAGATTTTTTTTAATGATTGATAATAATTTCCTACAAAATGTATTATTTAGTGAATTTTTAAGGAATTATTTGGAAAATTCTAATCCAAGATGTGCAGTTTTAAATACCTAAGCAGTATTTTAAGAGGGAGTGCAGTACAGCAGTACAACCGTACAGAAAGCTGTACAAATACTGCTTTTGCAGTACAACAACAGCCCTGCCGGGGACTGCAAATCGTTACACTCGATTCCTATGGCAAAACTTGACTGTGGCAGCTGTTGTTGGGCTACGCATAAATATACATACAGCTCGATGCACACTTGTCGAAAGTAAGAGTTGGATGTATGCGTTTATTTTTGTTGTTTTATAATTTTCTCGCACAAAGGCGTATTAAGTAGTATGGCACAGATTCATATTAAATCGCCAATAACTCGGGCCCCAAGCGAAATTTCAAAAAATTGATTTTCTTTATTTCTTACACAGAGTATACCAACCGAGTTTGAAGTCGATCGGATGAAAAATAAGAATTTTCCCATACAAACTTTGACCCCAATTTTCCCATACTTAGAGTTAGAATTTTCCCAAAGTGCTCACTTACGCCATAAAAGGAAGTTTTCTTCAAAATTTCAGCTTCCTAGCTCTTACCGTTTGGGCTGTGCGCCGATCACCTATAAGGACAAACTCTTTTACATGTAAGATTCTTACTTTTGCGAGTTTTCATAAAATAAATTATTTTTCGTGTATAAAAAACCTAAAAAGGCTGTCAGTCAAAAAGAGTACATATATCTAATGTGCTTTTTTGCAGTTTGCTGCGTCAAAAGTTTTTCCCTTATTTATAATTACCAATTAATTTCTAAGAACCTACATTTACGATGCTGTTAAATCTACCAGTACCTAAGCAAATAGAACCGAGAAAGTAACTTCTGTCTGCAGTATTCAGAACTAAGATTTTTTTTTGTAATTTTTATTCTTCGGTAAAACTTGTAAAATGCTTATGGGGATAAAAGCGGGTGCGAGCTCAAATGAAGTTGATTGAAATATATCTATCTTACTCTTTTAAGAAAAGCTTAGTAGGTACGGGATCTTTATACCTATATAAACGGGAAGGTTGCGCAGAGATGCAATGTTGTATGTAAATAGGTCACTGCTAAAATATGGATTTGAAAGTAACTTTTAAAAAGTCATCGTTGTGCCCGTTTCCCATTCAGCATTTTAGACTGTAGACCCCCATCGACGGACAGAAAATTGTCCCTATCATCGAAAGCTGCGATTTATTTAAAATCACCGTTGCTTCCAATTTTGTGCGAAACCCATATCTTTTACTTATTACGCATATTGGTTCCTATTCCACAAACCAACTTGTCAACTTTTCACTTATAAATTACATTTTTTGGCAAAATGAAAATTGTTTCTGTTCCACAATATTCCTTGCAAATCTTACTTTGCACTAGCAAATTTATTCAAAGACTTTGCACTCTTTGGTAAGCATTTAATACTTATTGTATTTGCATTTCTGTCCTATCAATTTTTACTTTGCGTTGCTAAATAGAAGTGTTAACATGTTCGGAACATATTTAAGTTAACATTTCATTTTGAAGATTAATAAATTAGATAAACACTAAACAGGCTGCCTGGGAGAAAGTTTTGTGAAACGTCCAAAAGCCACACTGCACTCTATGGTTGGATCTGCAAACTGTTGATTTGGCAACACCATTGTACAGGCAACCATTTCCGAGCCAATGCAAGCACAGTAGCAGTTGATTTTTCGCCGACAAAGCATGATTGCGCTGTGTATTGTGCTCAAATTTTTCTCCAATTTTATCCAAAACGTCGGCGCAGTGGCTTAGTGGTAGTGTGTTGGGCTACTAAGCGAGGGGTCCCCGGTTCGAATCCTGAAAGAGCCAAATTACATCTTAAGGTTTTTTTCCACTGCGCCACCTCCCCCGAACGTCTGACAAACATCCGAGGGCAAAACTGTCATGAAAGAGCTTCTCAATTAGCCGTTTGGATTCGGCGTAAAATTGTAGATCCCTTCCATTCGTCCCAAAAATTGAAAACCCACACAATATGAATGGTTGTGAGAAGCTAGGCATTGGGTCCCACAGACCTGTCGCGCCAAAATATTTATTTATCCAAAACGAAATCAACTTGAATTCGATATAAACGAAAGCACTCTTTAAAATTAAAGTTTTGTAGTCTCAAAAAAAAAGTCGATTTCAACTTCGCACTCATGAAATTTAATAGTTCTGAGGAACACAAAGTCTTGCAAATTGGCAAAAAAAGTTTATAGGTAATTGTAAAGTGAAAAGTTGACAAGTTGTTTTGTGGAATCCTGATCGTTCGAAACTAATAACATAATTTTGTTATTTCTGGTTGTTGAAGTCTTCAAAAACTTTTATTGAATCGAATAAATACCTTAATACGAATATTTTCACATTGTGCTCTGTTTTTTGTTGAAACTATTACATAAACATTGAAACCAACAAATTGTTCACAACCAGTCCTTTTTTATAATTTATCGATTTTCGACATTGGTTTTATTTTCTGAGGTGCAACAAATTTTTCTGTGAGTGGATCCAAAATACAGTGTGCGCTATCTTTTATGTCTGTATATGAATATTGAATAACCTAAAAAAAAACTATTTCGGTATAGTGCCTTTTTTGCTGCGTTTTCCATCCCTTTTTCGAGCATGTCGGTCAGCGATGATTTCGGCACGAATGTTTGCCTTGAGCTCGTTATGCTGGCATAATTTGCTTTTCAAATAACCCCACAAAAAGAAGTTCGGAGAGATCAAATCTGGAGATCTGGGTTGTCAATGTCGCCATTTTTTGCTAGAGCACGCGGTGACATTGCGGTCTCTCTTATCGCTTCAAAAAGTTTATAGAAAAACGCCTTTCCGTTGATGAACGGCATGTCGACGATCTCCCACTGCCCTGTGCTCAACAAAATTCGACACCAAACCTCGAATATTGTTATCAGACGGTGCTTGCATGTTTTTTTATGTACAGCGTCACTATTTCGATGCGTTGTTTTATTGTGAAGTGACCCATGCTTAAAATTGTACTCAATTGGGGTTTCAAAACATGTCTGAAAGTTGTTCAATATTTGCATACCGACATAAAAGAAGGCGCACCCTGTATGTTTAAGGTCATTTTATTTTTTCCAAATTATATGTATCTTATATTTTAAACACAGTCATGCTATATTAACAGATAGGCATACATCTAAATCCATTAAATTTTTTCTTATTAATAATTATTGCATTGGCCACAACTTATACCTTACCTCGCCATCGCATATATGTAGTTCCATTTCACGATTTTTAACAGAGAGTTTCCAAAATCCAAATTGTGTATGCACTAACACTGACGCATATCAGCCAACAGCATTATGGTATTATGGAGTGGTTTCTAATTTAGTAAGGGCGATTTCTGCGAAACACTCGAACATGGAAAGTAATAAAATTTTTATGAACGCTCTAATACCCCAAGTCTGCTGGTTTGTTACGACTGTAATATCGCTAGCACCTTTGCTTTGAAAATACGCAGAATGGGATTTGAGAACGAATGCCACTCTCTCGGTGACCGGCTGTTATTTCTTATAACGAAATAAAGCAACTTAACAAGAGGAGAAATATTATTTTGTTTGTTGCAAAGTAGTAAATGTCTGAATGCGAGTTTTGGTAATAAATTTTCTGTCTTATGACGATTTGATTGCTACGCGGCAGTCGCTGAAGTCTGAAGCTAATTTTTGCGCTTTGCACAAATAGCCCTTGGTCGCGATGGTTAAACGCGTTTTGTGGTCGCTGTTATGTTGCCGTTGCACGGCTATCAACACGCAAAGTAAACTCGACCGGATATAGAGTATCAGGATATTTTTAAGTTTTACAAGAAGACGAAATTTACGACCATCTTGAAAGATTAAAGGGTAACTGCAGCAGATGAAAATCCACCCAGACAATAATGCAAATGGGAATCATGGAATCTTCTTCTCAATGGTGCATCATCATTAGGGGTTTTTCACTTTTTACGACTTTTTCCCCCTCAATCGTAAATTCAGTGAGATTGTAAAAATTGTTGTTAAATTTCTGCATGCAACGGAATGCAAAATATATTGAAATTCTGAAATATATTGAAATATTCCTTGCGGAAATTATATATTCGGCTAAGACGATAATGTAAATTTGTATTAATTATTACAAAAAAGTATCATGTGTCAATATGTCGCTTTTCATTGCTTGGATAAAGCGATAAATCGCGATAAGCTAAGTAAAGTCCAAAGGACGGCTTGTTTCTGTATCATCAATGAACTTTAAATTTCTCCTTCCGCTGCCTTTGCCATTCTGTTGACATTCATTGAAGTTTTTAGCAGTCTTCAATAAATGATTAAGGCTGTTTATTTTCTGTAGAAATAAATGCAATAATAACGTAGATGCGATAAATTTGTAGAAATATTGGAGCAACATTGTTTATATAGAAATTATTGATCATCTAATTTATGTATTATGGTGAAAGCGTTGTACAGAGCGTTTTATTCTAGATCTTATCTTGCTTTTCTTTTCGTGGCAGAGTAAAGCTTATCCAGCAAGGGATAGAACCAGCGCCGCTCGGGATACAATCAAGGCCTCGAACTGTTAAACGTGTGTTCTATGAATTAAGCATCTTAGATATATTCAGGGGTATTGCGAATAAATATTCCGATGAAAACTTTTCCCTTGTCAGCAATGTAATCAGATTACTGAATAGAAAAATTCCGGGGGAAATATTATTTCCGTTAGGGGTTACTCGAATAGTAGGTAAGTTTGTATTGAGTCATTATCTATGTACATCACATTAAAACAGTTTAACGCACTAATGAGGAAACTAGAGCGGGAGTATTAGGGCCGAAAACAAAATATTCTGAACCAATGGGCGAAAGTACCAGCATCTTTCAGACTGAAATCTTAGCTATTGACAGATGTGTCCAAATCAACAAACAAAACCAACTGTGATATAGCTATACCTAATGTCAGGCACAGCGTTGCCACTTAAATCTGGAGCAAATGTAGTACGTTAGCCACAAAAATGTAGTATTTTCAAACAATATGTAGTACCTGTCAATATCCCATATGTTTCTGTTTATAAGCTGGTAAAATATTTTAAATTGTTTCTTGTAACTTATTAATTTGTCCATCTTTTAAAATACCTCGTTTGGAGAGCTTTTGTTCAGCAGAAGGACTACTGTGTGGAAGACAGGACACATCCAGTATCTAGGTTGGCCATTAAGCCTGGTACGCTGTTCGAGTGAAATCCAATTTTTCATAAAAATTTTTCTCTGCGAAATGTCAAAATGAACTTTTCAAGTGAAAATTTCACCAGGCAGTACGCTGTTCAAGTGAAAAATAATTGTTTAAAAAGTGATATGTAGAGGGCGTTACTTTCTATTTCACTTGGTTTTTATTGTCCGTCGCATTAAATTTTTGACATTTCAGCGTGAAAATTTCACTTTCAATTTCACAGCAATTTCTTGGAGAGGAGTGAAAATTTCACTTCACTTGAACAGCGTACCAGCCTTTAGCTCTTAAAATATTAATTAATTGTTTATTTAATTCACATTTGGAGATCAGATTGAAAGTCCACTCAATAAATGCCTACATGAAAAAAATGGTGAAAATAAACGTACCTCAAAAAATGTAGTGCTTTTGAGTAACGATGTAGTATGTAGTACGGCAGACAAAAATCAACCGAATATGTAGCACATCAGTACTACATGTGTAGTATCAGTGGTAAAGCTGGTCAGGCAGCCAGGCTGCTATTATGGCACATAATTTCTAAATTATTAACGGCCGTATTATTCACTAGGTTTAAAAAGTGGTTTAATTTAGACCGTGGTTTAAATTTTGTTTAAACCATATAAATTTGGAATTCCGTATTATTCACTCGATTTAAACCTTATAAACGTAATTTTTTAAACCTATTATCAGATAAACCACTTAGATTTTCAACCGCACTCCGACGACCGGTTTACGTTGTTTTTCTAAAGGTTTAAATCGGTTTCCATAATATTCACTCAAGTGTTTGTCTGAAGTTGAAGAAACGATGATGTCCTCATTAGAAGAGGAAGACGTGCGTCAGGTGGAACCTGGAACGTGCGGTTCGACGCCATTACCGCATATATATATATTTTTTTTTTTTTTTTTGTTGGAGGTTGCTACTATCCGATGCAACCACCTTACAGATGCAGACACCTTACATTCCTGTACTTAGTTTTCGCGTCTTTCAAAGAAAGATGAGAAGGAGATTCAGAGTGAAGATCCGCCACCTGATGCGAGCAAAGGCAGGAAAACTACAGAGGAAGTGTTCCGCTGTATCGTCATCCTCTCCACCAGCAGGACAGATGGTGGTGTCGCTCAAGCCCAATACATTTAAGTGTTTGGCAAAAGCTTAATGGCCCGAAAGGACAAGCAGTCTACAGTCGATTCTCTTGAGAGACAGATGGAAAGACGTGGACCTTTTGCAGATGTCCGGAAGCAGTCGTTTGGTCTGTCTACAACCAGCACAGTCACGCCACCGACACTCGTGTTCACTAGAAACACAAGTATCAATGGATGACCTAACCACAGATGCGGGAGACCCAACGCAGGTTCAGGTCCTGAGAGAGCTTCTTCTGAACTCAGCCTGGCAAGCTCATCAGCGATCCCATTTCTCTAGATACCAGTGCGACCTGGGACCCAGACAAGTTTCACTGTGTTTAGCCTTTCGACCAAGTTCAGAGAAAGCTTGAGCTCAAGCACTATAACTTGGACGAGGTAAGAGGGTTAAGCAGCGCTTTTAGTGCAGCTTGGCTATCACTGCAAACGCAAATGCTTCTAGCCCTCCATTTGTTTGTCAAAATATAGTGCATAGCCATAAGGATAGTGAAAATCTCCGCTCGGAAGACAGAAGCATGGTTACCTAAGGGGTAGTGTAGTCTAATGTTCTCGCTTTCCACGAAGACGCCAGAAGTAGACCCCTGTCTGGTTCTGAAGCCATCCGTGTACCGCATATATAGACAGACGTGCTAAAGTCAACGATTTCGACGACGTCGATTTCCGTGAATACTTCCGGCTCCAGAAAGGTGGCTTCTATTTTATTGCCTTTCGTGTAGCCATTTTATAAATTTTACAAACTGTTCCTGTAAAATAAATGAAAACCACAACTAAAAATGAATTGAAACACTTCAGAATATTCTCAAACCTTCATTATAATAGGCATACTTTGCCCGAACTCTCAAACGCGAGGTTTAAAATAGTTTTTAGTACTTAAAATAAACCAATATAAACCAAAAGCTTAAACCAGGTAAACCGAGTGAATATTGCGTAGGCAGGTTTAAAAGCGTATGTTTTAGTCAGGTTTATTTTCTTGGTTTAAAAGCGTTTTAACCTCGTTTTTAAACCGAGTGAATAATACGGCCGTAAATCCTAAATTGTATAGGAATGCCTACAAAAAATTAGTGAACTCGGTAGGAGAAACAAAATAACTCTGTGTTGGGTGCCTGGCCATGTGGGAATAGCAGTAGAGAGTAATGAAATGTCGGCTTCCTATCAAGGGAGCATCAGAAACTTTCATAGGTCCTGAACCATTCTGCGTAAAAGGGGAAATAAAGAAAGACGCAAGGCATGAGGCAGGCAGGAAGATTCCAAACTTGCGTTAGCATTAGTAAAAATAATCCGCATCCTAACGGGAAATTGTAGACTTAAGGAACACCTTAGGAAGCTGGGTATATCTGAAGAAGGTCCAGTGTGTTCACTGACCCACAAAATCCTGAAATACTTCTGATGAGGAAATACTGTCACTGGAGCCAGCTCTCATCCTCAGATTCTTAAAGGAAACGGGACTAGAGAGAGTGCTATAGGACAGAATAAGAGTCAGAACAAGAATCTCTGAAATGATTTCGAAAGGAATTATAATGTGAGGATGACTCTTATGAAGGAATATACCTCTCTGATGCGTAAACAGTGGGTACAATAGACAAAAAGGTCGCATAATAATAATAATTGCGTCATTAATTATGTTTTAGGTTCGGGGTTTTGTTGAGGTTTGTATAAAAATACATTTGTCTTGATGTTCACGTCCATAAAGAGGGTGATAAGGGAATCAAAACCGGCAATTGACTTTTCCAAAACGTTTATGATTTTTTTAATGGTACTACGCTTTATAGTCCAATCTCTATCAGAATGCTGTGATATATTTTGAGATATTAGCTAATTGAGATTTGATTCCTCATACATGTGTGATCCCCACATGATATCTCTGGCAGTTGAAAGTTTTTCTTGCATATTAGATTTATATTTTACACAATTATAGAAGCTAAACTTACTAAGGACACCAAAACAATAAAGTTTCAACAGAATGTGAGTGAGTTACTAGTACTGCTTAAACTTGACAAAAGCTTTCCATTGGTGTCAGACGGGGACTCACTGTTCACTCTTTCTGAAGTCTTATGGAACAACAAACCCGCTTCTGGTTGAATCTACAAACGTATTGGTGAAATACCAAAAAATAATCTACGGCTGCTGTCTTGTTTAAAATACACAAATTACACTTGTGACTTTGGACTTAAAAGCTTTCCGAAAGCATTGAGAAAACACCTGCACTCAATTTCATTCTTGTTTGTTACGTTCCAAACGAGAAAACGACACAGTGCTTTCGATGTGCATGCCCCACAATTGTTGCGGAAAATTTTGATTGATTGGGTACTTTAAATTTTTAAATTAATTTGGTCTGCAGAAAAACCTACTTTTAATTTCTAAGATTATTTTTTTGTATTTGTTAAAACCATAATGGTAAAGTTAGAGTCAGAAAAAAATAACTTTTTAATGTGAAACGATCCCAAAAGGTAAGCATGGAAATGAACGACAAGCTCAACGACCTTCTCGGAGCCTGTAGAAACAATTAAAAGAGATTCATCGAAATTTGTCTCGTGGTTTTCAAGTCAACCGCGAACAGGCGAAAAACCCCATGTAGCTTTATTATACCTATGTGTAGAAATTTCGCTTTATTTTTAACGATTTTTTCCCCACAAATGTTACTTTAATTTAAACGGGGACATTTCCTCAACTAGGTACCTATTTCTTCTGTTCGATATTGCCATATAAATTGTGCTGCGTCTTTAGACTCCCACTACACAATGTCAGAACTGCAATTGCACAGAGACTTCTTCCATGCGGCATGTGCTTTTGCAAATATTACGATCTTGAATTTTTTTTTTCCAATATGATCAAAATGTCAACGGACAGTAATTCAAACTTAGTTCTTGCATAACCTATTACGTGTATAACATTTGTGCAATCAAAAACCTATACCTACATCTACATGTATTTAAAAAAAAAAACCTGCCGTAAATGAGTACGACAATAGGTAATTGATAACGTTTTCCTAACACGTGTACTTACCCCTTTCCCCATTCTTCTCCATTGTATCCGCATGTGATTGTGTGTATCGCTGCATACCGGGTACAACATTCACAGTTCACACTACATTGCACTGCAAGTGCACAATGCCTTCCAAGTTGAAACACCATCCATAAGCCAACAGCGAAACTTACAACGTTCTAGAAAATATTAAAAAGGAATACTTAATAAAAACAAATGCTAAATCTAAAATAAACACAAGTATTGTTTAGTGCATGTGCACAACTACGGTCTGAAATGAATTTTCTTTCACATCTGTCTTTCTCCTATTTTGTTTTCTTCCTTGTGCAAGAATTTATATTCTATTATAGCTTCTGCTTCATACGTGTATTGTGTATGATTGCATTAATTTCAACCTCTCTTTCTCTCTTGACGTACATCAAGTTCTTTATTGCAATTTGCAAATGTGGTGCAGTTGTCGAGAACTTTGCATGCGTGTATTAGTGACACGTGTAATCAATTGAAGTAAGTTTCCAAAAAAAAAAAAAACTGGGGGAAAATAAAAGTAAAACAATATGACAACAGCGCGCGGTGTTAAAATCCTCGTTTTTTTTTCTTTATACATACAGTGGTAGGTCAGGGTAAGTGGGTGGGTGGGGTAGAGGCATTTGGTCAGAGAGCAGTGTTAAATCTTGATGTATTTTTTAAAAGCAGTATTTTTAAATAACGTCTTCTATCATTATAGATGTAGGTGCCTACTAATACTGAGTGCACTGGTAGTGGGTTTGCTGCGATTGCGCCCTGTTCACCCTATTTACATTTTTATAAGTGAATAAGCTTATGTGTTTGGTTACTAGTTGCATTTTGACCTTGAAACGACTGAAAGTTTACATTAGTGAAATAGAAAAAAGGAAAGCGAATAATTGAGAAGAAACTGCGATAATCGTTTGGCTAGCTGCTAGCTGGCTGGCTTGGGTAGGTACTCGGTACTTTTGCAATGCATATTACTATAGGCATATTGCATATTACTTAGAGAGTAGATAAAATTGTGGATTGTGGATTGTGGTCGCATATTTTCTTAAAAGTTCACCATACACGAACCTATTTAATTTAACAGTTTTGACAATTTGATGTTAAGATGAAGGTGGACTCTTATCTTTTCAAACCGGCTATGAGGAAGGTACCTTATAAAATATTATAAAATACCCTAAATGTGTTCTTAATTATATGTATGCATTTATATCTACAACGAGCTTAATAATGAATTTTGTCAACTTTAATAGGGTACCTACCTCCTTATTTGCGCTACCATGTATTTTGGATTAGTCAAAATTTAGTTCTATATAAATTGAATTTCATATATTGCAACTATTTATCTATCTATATTCTATAGAATGTATAAGTACCTACAAGGTGTACTCACTCAGTAGTGTCTGTTTTTAGATTTTCTTTTTAATGTATAAGGGATTTGATTGAGTCGTTCGGGCTTTCAATGTCATTTCTGATAAGTGGACAGCTACATACCTCAAGTAATTTACTTTCGGGCTTGTTATATGCCACACAGTAAGAGATACTTGTTCTATATTCTGTAGTTTTTTTTTCATAAGTCTTTAATGTCGTTAACACAAAGGTAAGTTACCTACTTGGGACGTCGCTTTTTTTAAAATTGATTAACTTATCATTACTGAACTAATATTTTGAATTGCAAATAGTCAAACATATCTTGGTCATAGTAAACTGTTTCTTGCCCTTCCACACATTTTTAACTTTCTCGCATTACGTAGTAAGAGAAAGATATTGTAATCGTACAAAAAATCGAACTCAAGATTTTAATCAAATCTGACATTACGATGATAGAGGAACTCGAAAAATGGGTCTCGCAATTCTGTCCGTCTGTCCGTCCTTCCTGAGCTCTACAGCGCAAACGGCTGAACGGATTTCTTTCAAGCTTCGGATTTGGAGTTGGTGGGCTTACAGTTCGGGGCAATTTTTTTTGCACGTTAAGAGTTGCCGTTGTAACGGTATTCAGCAATTTTGAGTTTTTCGAAAACGGCTATAACGATTTCAACCAAAATTGTTATTTGGGCTTAAGTAGGTGTAACTAAGATGGCTGCATACCCAGTTCTTCGCAGAAAAATCGAATAACGGTAATTTTGAAAATCGGTCATATCTCAAAAACGGTCAAAACTATTTCGACAAAAATTCATATTAAAGGTAATACAACATGATGGCAAACTCAGTTTTTCCCTAAATTATCGTTCAATGGACTGTTTTGGAAAAATTTCGCTTTTTAATACTTTATTTAATTATGGTTTATTTAAAAACGGCTTTAACGATTTTAACCAAAATGTATACTTAACATGGCTGCATACCCAGTTTTTGGCTAAAAAGTCGAATAACGGTACTTTCGAAAAGTGGCCTTATCTCGAAAACGGTCGATACGATTGCAACAAAAAGTTTTTCAACAAGAGTTTTTCTCTAAATTGTCTATAATAGATTTTTGAAAAAAGGCGTATTTTGAAAATTTGGGTTTTTATTTTTTTACCTACATGAAAACGGCCAAAGCGATTTTGACCAAAATAGCAAACGCACGATCCTCTTCCGACTACTGCGGCTGACTAACCCGCGCTTTTGGTTATTTAAATGGCATCACCCTTCCCACATCGTTTTCGACTTTTTGAGATATTCGTATTTGAAAGCATAAATCCGCCACCGGGGACCCTGTATGTGCCACGGTGATCCGTCAAACTACTCCGAAGTTAATATGTTTCAGCGCCATCTAGTGGCCAGTTACAACAAACTGGATAGCACTGTTAAGATGGCATTGCCTTTTGATGTCGTGAAAAGTAGTGCTATTTGCGGGTAATAAATGTGATTGTAGGTAAAGATACAGCTCAGGTGAAACGTAATGTGGAGCAAACAGGTATTCCAAAAATGTTTTGCTTTTTATAAGAATAAAAATATTATATAAGGTTCATATTCAACCCTCCGGACAACGAAAATTTTTTGTCGAATTATATTATACTGTTTTAAGTTCTTTCGTTCTTGCAAAATAATAAATAACACAAATGAATGGTTGCCAGCTGATGTGAGCCCTAGAGATCTTGCGCCCACTATTATTAACTATTTTCTTTAAATTTAAAAACAACATTTATACATTTATATCATACGATGTACGTACACAAAAAGAGCTAATCGCTGCATTATTGCCTACTTATCTGTAGAAAATTCTAAAGCTGACTTTACATAAAAAGTACTATTTTTACTGAAATGTTAATGTATTTGATCATACCTTCGTGTTTGTTGAAATGGTATGGCAGCGTGCCAACCATTCCGCATACCACGACGTGCACTTTAATAGCAGCACCGTGCGTCGTATTGGTTTTTTTATTTACTTTTGCTGTTTCTGTATAAACTTAATTTTAATTATTAGTTTGGCGATCAAAAATAAACACTGCCGGCAACAAACCGACTGTGTTTGTTTAAACAAATGTTGGCTCACTTGTTGAACACCATAGTGCAGTTTCAATGATATGAGTTATATGTACGTATGTATATAACTGTGGCCAAATGCAGCAATTAATTCTATTGTGTTGTAAATTTAATTGAAATATTTAAAAATTATCGATTTTAGAAGCTTGAGAGTTGTAAATAGTAGACCTGAGATAAAAATCACAGTGCCGAAACACACTACCTAGATACCTACCTACCTTTATTGAACTTGTATGACAAATTAGTATGTATTATAAATGATTAAACTTACGACGAGGTGGAGAATGCAGATCGGCACGTGTCTTTTTTTTCCAAAGAGTGCTTGAAAGACCGAGTGGATTACAGAGTGGGACTTGAGAGTTGGGACAGGCGAGAAGTTTGTGGTTCAGTGATTTTCAGCGGCAAACATAAAGTGGTCTGTTGTTGTTGTTGTTCGGAACCCATTTTTTGGGTTGAGATCCAAAAATAGCATTTTCAGTGTTGAACAGGGAGTATGGAACGACAACATTTTGCGTAATATCCCTTTCACTTCATTTAATACGTACCAAATTTACCATATTATGTAATGCGTACCTACATATAAGAACAAATTAGATTTTTTTTCCACATGTTCAAATGAAAGTAAAAGGATGGCAGTGGCTTGCAGATTGTCGGTTAAAGAAAATACTATTTTTTGAAAGATATTTGAAGAATATCCCAATTGTGGTCTTTGTTTTAGGGGCTTTAGTTTTCCAACGCTTCGACCCACGAAGAGGGTTGATTCAATAGAGGGTCGGCGTAGTAGAAGACGAAGGCAGAGCGGCAAACAAAATAAAGTGCACGACTGGATCGCACGAAACTTTCTCGTTCATATGATCAGTTTGGTTGGTGTATTTTTAATTTATTATTGTTTATAGGTTATAAAACAAGATTTTTCAAATTGTTGATGCTGGTAGGTGGCAGGTTTGTGATGTAAGAATTCAGAAATTTATTTTTGAATTTGCACGTGTTTGGGGGTAAATGAAGTGCGGGTATCTGATAGTGTAGACTCCAATTGGTTTGAATTATTTTAAGGTTCATAATTAATATGGTTGAAAAAAAATAAATGGGAAATATTTGTTAAAAAGGACTTTCATTTTAACTGGTAGTGCGGTAATGTTTATAAGACGGCATTATTTGCATTTCTCTAAGAAAAACTAAGTACGGGATTTTATTAAGAATACTTATGTTATCGTAAATAAGTATTTTAGTCAAAATCTTTAAAAAAATATTGCAATGTTGAGTTCGGAAAATAATCTTGCTCAACTATTTAGCTAAAAACTGCGTATAGGGTATTGTTCAGGATGTTAGTATTACTTGGTTTTTAAAGTTTTATCCAAATCGAAAATCGCGTTTTCGAGATTTAAACTGTTTTCAAAATCAGTGTTTCCGGTGGTTGGAATCAAAAATGAAGGACGCAATAATGTTGAAAACGCAACTTTACTCCAAGTATGCATTTTGGTCAAAATCGCTTTAACCGTTTTCATGTAGGTAAAACAAAACAAAACCAAATTCTCAAAATAAGCCTTTTTTCAAAAATCTATTATAGACAATTAGAAAAAACTGAGTTTGATTTCATGTTAGGAATGACCATATTACCTTAAAAACTAGTTTTTTTTACAGTCGTATTGACCGTTTTCGAGATAAGGCAAGTTTTCAAAAGTACCGTTATTCGACTTTTTAGCCAAAAACTGGCCATGTTGACCCCATGTAGCGTAGCGCAAGTATACATTTTGGTTAAAATCATTAAAGCCGTTTTCAAGTACCTAAACCATAATTAAATAAATTCTTAAGAAAATTACATTTTTCCAAAATAGTCCGTTGAACGATAATTTAGGGAAAAACTGGGTACGCAGCCATGTTAACCTTGAAATTTTTAAGCCCAAATATCAATTTTGGTTGAAATCGTTAGAGCCGTTTTCGAAAAAATCAAACTTGTTTAAAACCGTTATATGGGAAGTACCGTTAATAATGGGTTTAACGTGCAAAAAAAAGTGTCCCGAATTGTAAGCCCACAAACTCCAAATCCGAAGTTTGAAAGAAATCCGTCCAGCCGTTGCGCTGTGGAGCTCAGGAAACGACGGAGAGACGGGCAGAATTGCGAGGCCCACTTTCCGAGTTCTTCTATTATCGTAATGTTAGATTTGATTAAAATCTCGAGTTAGATTTATTGTACGATTACAATCGGCCCTAGCGATGTATCCGTCGGAACGGAAAATTCTCCTATTTTATACGATTCGGAGGATTTTTGCTTCGAGGTATTCTTCGGAACATCTATTCGGAATATTTCTCCGAAATTTTGTAACGCATATCGGCGAATTACGTTGAAGTGTCATGAAGTGCATTTTGTTCTTAAATTTTTGACAGGTTATTATTATTTTTTTTTTATTTAAATTTAAATCGTATGAAATTGTACGGTTGGTATGGTATAGCCGCACAGTCTCTGATCTGCAGAGCGGCGTCGCTTAGCTTTCAATTCTCTTCTATTATTTTAGTGCAGTGCTGAGCGGCAAGATCATCATGACAAAAATTAACAAGAACAACAATTTTTATGATTTATTTCAGCAGTACAAAGCAAACTTTTGCCAGCAGCCAATCAAATGCTTGTATTAACAAAATTACATGAATCGGTGTTCATATTTAGATTATCATATAAATGGTGAAATTCACCATTACCTGATTTATCGGCTTATAAGATGAACGCTCAGTGCGTTACCTTAGCCTAAGATGGAAGCAGAAGTTTAAAGTTACTTAACCAATTCAGAGTACACACCTGTTGGCTAGAGGTGGACTTGTCCACTTAAGCCTTGTTTTTCACCTTATCCATAGGATTATTAATTACTAAAACTGTGTTAAACAATTGCTGAAAAGCTCTTAATGAACTCAAACCTTCATAAGAATCTGTTGACGTTTTTTTTTTTTTTTTTTTTTGCGATGGAAGGTGGAAATCTTACATGAGACACCAATGGCCCGACGTCCATTGATAGTGCCGGATTCCTACCGGCTAAAACCACCTCCCTTCCCGAACAGACCGATTAGTTTCCCCCGCGGAACCGCCGTAAGGCATTACTTCGCGGGGGTCGGTATAAAGACTTGTTGCTTTTTTCTCAATTGTTGGAACTATTAGCATTCCGTTGTCGTTCTAAGCGTCTTAGGTCGCTGAGAATACGCACCGCCACGTTACTTACAATGGTCCAGTTTTCGTCATTCTGGAGCATATAGTTTACGATGTTATCGGGAGTGGGCCACTCACCGAATTGGTCCCGTAGTGATATCTTCTCGGTTTCGTATCGTTGGCAATTAAAAAACACGTGTTCCGCGTTTTCAGAAACATCTTCGCAATGCGGGCAATTTGGGCTGGTTTCGTGTCCGCGTTTAAAAAAAAATTCTCTATAACAGGCATGACCCGTCAAGAACTGAGTCAGATAGAAGTTTGTTTCACCATGTTTCCTTTTAATCCATAGGTCGATCACTGGTATAAGCCTGTGTGTCCATCTTCCCTTCAGCGATTCATTCCATTGTTGTTGCCAGGTTGCTATACTCAGACTCCTTTCGTATTTTCTTCTGTCGTTATCTACCCGACCATTTTGGACTCGCTCGATTTTTAATTTTACCATTTCTTCTGCAAGTATATCGATAGGTAACATTGAAGATACGACGAGTATGGCATCGTTCGAAACTGTTCGAAACGCACAGGCGACTCTTAATGCGCCAAGACGGTGGATGGATTTGGCTCCCCTCACGTAAGACTTAACTTTCATTGCACTTGACCATATTTCTATCGCGTACATGAGAATAGAATTGGCAGTTCCTGCAAGAAGTATTCTCTTTGTTTGTTTCGGGCCCCCGATGTTACTCATCAGCCTTGAAAGCGCGCTAACAGTTTTTGACGACTTTTTGCATACATATTCCATATGGTGTTTAAAGCTCAGGCGAGCGTCTATAATTACTCCGAGGTACTTAATAAATGGTTGGGAAACTACTTCATGCCCTCCTACTATATGTGTACAATTGTACATAGTCTTTTTTGGGCAATAAGTGATGGGTTATGGAATCGCTTTATATTTTTGCATCTTATTTGTTCATGGAAATAAATTGAGAGGTACTTTCGCGACGGACCAAACAACAAACACTATTCCAGCACATATCCACTGAACCTATGAAATTACTTACTTATCATAACTGACTGACAAACAACGCACAGACCAAACCGCTTAACATTGTACAGCCCTACAACCATGAAACGTTGTAGATGTATTCCACTAGCTGTTCGGATAAACGGGCCATTTACATCACGCTACGTTCTGCCAATTACGTCAAGCAGCTCCTGTCCTCCTTTGCATAGCCTCTTTCTGCTTGTAGGCACTCGTCGTCGAACCAGGGGTTGCGTTGTGGTGGTCGGTTGAAACCCAGCACATCAGAGCCGGCGTCTCTGATGGCTTTTTGGCAATGTTGCTACGGGCTTTCAATACTTTATGCTGGCGGAATAGGACCTCTTGAGAGATTGAGAGAGACTCGATCGGATTATAGCCGTTTGACGTCAAACTTTTTAACTTGTCTTTGCGGTGTTCGGGATATTCGGAGTCGTACCATGCCTACAACAAGGTAATGGTCTGAGTAAATGTTAGCCCCTCGGAAAGTTTGGACATACATAATACTGGATGAGTGCCTTGCGTCGATTGCGATCGCAATATGGTCTGGTTGACGTTTGATTGGTCAGAAGATCTCCATGTGCGTTTGTGAATATCGAGATGCGGGAACCGTGCACTAGGTACGACAACATTTCTACAACAGTACTACAAACTTCCTAACATTGCGTTAAAATCGACAATTTTAATGGCATAGCTAGGGCACTGCTCACGTAGTCGGGCAAAAGGGGCCGAATCTTCTGGTGTCAGTAACCCACTTCGGGTCATAAATGGTTCATCCGCCACCATATCTTTTTCAGTAGGTACCCTGATTAGTCCTGAAAAACCCTCACTGACCTCACTGAGCTCAGCTCCAAATATGTCAGAGTAGCTCAATTAAGGTATCATGTAGGGGCTCATGTTAGACTTCTGAGACTCGTTCAGTCAGTCATTTTCTTCGTTTTCAACACTCGCGCTTATAAGGAAGAACAAGACCAGCACCCAATGGTTACCACGGGGAGGTAAAATAAGCACAATTGATGTGAACGAAACAGTTGCGACAACTGGGCATCGCCACGTTGATACCAATCAGAGCCCACCCTATTCATACAACACCCAACTGCTTAATTTAAAATAAGATGGCGAATAAATTTTTGAGATTTTTTGAAAATTGTCAACTTCTAACTACTCAACTGATTTGATTTAATTTTTTCTTCAAAGTAAGAAAATGGTTTAGTTGGTTGCTTCCCTGTACACGCAAGTAGCGCTTGAGCGCCGTTTTAAAACCATAACTATCGGAACCTGGCGATAAAGAGGGAGAAGTATGTTATGGAAGCTCAAAAATAGCCTGAGGAGTTCATAAATGTAATGATATTGTTGAAATGGATACCCTAAATGGCCGATAGGTTATCATATCATAGAAGGGACTACCCAAAGCACCGCGTGTGGTTTTGGCTACGGCCAGACACGCACAAAGAAGATGAAACGTTGTTTCACTCTTGTTAGTGTCAGCGCAACTACGGCAGTGGGTGTTTTGGGGGATGCCAGGCTTGGCTGCGTGAGTTCAAACATTAAATAACACACCGATTCTTTGTTGTTTTTTTTTGTATATTTCATTTATTCAATATATTGTCCTCTTATATATATATTTTTCATAAATTATTTCGCTTATTATTTTTAAAAGACGAAACAACCCATCACTGAACTAATTTTTAAACGGTGGGTACCTTTGTACATCTGTACAAACAATCCGAGCATGAAATACTTAGTCTAAGACCCCCTACATATAAGAAAATTAACTGTTAATGGAGTTTTTGGATTATATTTCATATTTTAGCTAAAATAAGAAAAATGAAATAAGATCTCAAAAAATTCATATTTCTATTTCGTAATAAAAATGAAATAAGCTACCAAATCCTAGTTTTGGGGTCTTATTTCATTTCTTAAATTGGAGTCTTATATCATAAATAAGACCCCAATTTTCATTAGGAAATAAGGCCCCAAAAAAGGAAACAACACCCCAAATTTTATTAAAAATCGTTGTTGTTTCCTGTATTGGAATCTTTTTTTTTTGGTCTTATTTCATTTTTTCGCATAGCCAAGTTCATCGGCTTTCTCATTCCCCTCAATGTTCCTTTGGCCGGGAAGCACGACGGGAATGATTTCAAACCGATGACTCGCCCTGGCCAGTTTCTCACAGCAGTCCACAACATGATTGGACATAGTCCTGGAAAATTGTCGACAAAGCTACCTATTTTTTTTATTTGGATGTCTACACGCCTCTTCAATTGCTAGTACTTCTGCCTGTAAGACGCTGGCTTCAAATGACTAGGAAAAATCTAGTCGTATTCCACTCTACAGTTCATTTTGGAACCATCTGTGAAAATGGCTGTGTCGAACTCATTTACGAGCGCGTTCCTCTCCCATTTTGATGTATAGGGGAATCTTACTGAGAAGTTTTTATGGAAGTTAAATTATTGTATAATCTAGTCTGTAGAAAAACGTATTATACCGGCGGCAAAAGGAAGTTTTATCTTGGTATGGCCATAGGGCATTTGGGACAAACATTTGGATTCTATATCAATGAAATTGATTTGCCTTTTTTGCTAAATGATATAAGAAAGGAGCTTCAATATATAATTGATTCTAATATAAAGTCGATTGTTCTAGTATAAATAGCTAACTTTTCGTAGGTTTGCACAGAACTAACTCCTTATGGAAGTTGGTAGAATAAAAGATCTTGTTGCATTTTCTGTGCAATTTGATTACTCTTTTCTATTGCCTGGAAAATCTATTTGTCTCGGAACTAAACACGACGTTTATGAAAAAATTTAAATAAATTACGTTCTGGTTCACAATTTCTAAAAATCGACCTGGCGAGGACTGAAATTAACCTTCAAATTATAATTGCGAATTCAAATCGATCGGTCGTAGCATGCGTACAAAGTTACAATATTTAAGGTGACCCTTCTCAAGAAAATATAATGCTCTCATTTGTATGAATATTCAGATTTCAAGAGTTCAAACACCGCATCCAATAACTAAACAAATGACAATTGATTATTGTACAATGTACATACTTATTGGCGATTCTCTGTCAGAAGTGTGTGTCATCCAACTGATGTGTTTAATATTTCATCTGCTCCTTTACCCACAACTACAATCACTTGGCAGTTTGGAAACAGTAACAACTTATATTTCGTAGATGCCAATGATAAATGCAGATTAGTGGCGCTTTATCAGCTATCGCCCCACAAAAACAAATTACACGATCAAAAGTTCATTCAGACGCTTTTAATCTACTAGGCTTCATAATGCATTAGACGACGCAGATTTATATAATCTAGCAGCGAAATAATTATGGTTTTTAACTTCTCCATGTTGTTCTGTCAATTATAAATAATTTGATGTCACCGTAACACACAATCGTGCAACAACTCAATCGAAATTCACTTCTGCCCGTGCCCGCACTCAATGCTTTGCAATTATTTGTAATTCTTTTATCTCTGATTATTGACTGTATACAGTATACTGCGTCCTGTTCTATGCTGTCCCCAATGACGCTCTTGTGGTATGTCAAGTTCAGGATAAAGGTAGTAGGAGACACTATTTTATTAATAAAAAAGTATGACCACGCTAACGCTGTTGTTAAATGTATATGCATATATGTATGTGCAGAATAAAATCGTGTTTCTATAGCATGACACAGACTTTGCGTGCGATAACTTTTAACTTCCCGTAGAGACTTGTTGCGCTAATCCTACCGTTGAACGAACGAGTAAAATATACGTACCTACATTTATGTATTTTAAAAATAGACGGTAATTATTCTAGTCTCACTGCATGCTGTGGTTTGAAGGGAATGCATACAGTGGTTGCACTGCACACGTTCTTCTTCTTTCCCTCTTTTCGACTTTAAGCCTTGGCTAAACATTAAACATAATGCGTATTTAAAAGGTTTTTTTTTAGGAAGGAGGATAATCGGAAAGATTTCCGAATGAAGATGTCAATTTGATGGAAAATTCAATCGATGTACACAAAGTGGCAAATTAAATGATTTGATGACACGTCAAATAGGTAGTGGTTTGGATGGAACTGTGGTTTAACGTATGATGTGAATTCTAAATTTTATAAAACGGTGCAACAATTCCATAAATATCTACCTATTCCTTCAATTTGCATACCACTTTTGAACACTGATTTTTTTTATATTTTCTTAAAACGGAAATTTTTGAAAGAAGCAAAATTGGACATTTTCAATTTAGCGTTTTTTTTTTCAAAGTCTAAAATTTTGCAACATCACAGGTAGATAACATCTTCACACTAAGCTTGCTATTGAAAAATGTAGGTAAGTTAGGTATCGAGTTCTTTGAAGTGTAGACCAATCTACATATTGTTGGACAGTTTTGTTTTTCAATTTTTGTCGCCGGCCGCGTTTTAGAATTTACGTACGTATTTTAGGTCTGAACGCAACATTCCCTCATTTCCTGTTTTGCTTAATTGTATTTACATCTTTTTATGAGCGCTGTGCCCAGTCTCAAAGAAAAAGAAACCGATTTTAGGTCTTTGTACTACGAGGATATTTTTAGTTTCATATTTATTAAAGAACGTATTTAAAGCGCATTCGCCGCGTCCTTAATTTGTTGTCTATGACAAGTAGTAATAACTTAACTTAACATTCAGGAAAAATTAATATTAATATTAATAAATTTTGTTGGGTTCGGTATCGGTAACATACGAAAGTGAGGTAACCAGTACCACAACCGCAGTACCTCTGGTACAGTCTATGGGCATTGAGAATTTACCTAAAAGGGTTCACACCTAACTTTTAGACACTGCATTTTATAAGCTATGTAATGTGGTATGGAATTTACCTATACCCACAATGTTTTAAACAAATACTGTATTTACAATTTTGGCAATCACGCAAAACACGATTTTGACATAAAGTTCATAACAACACTGTCATCCCTGTTATGTAGTTAAAAAAAAAAAGAAAAAAACACTGGCGCCTCTACATTTATCAATTTGAGTTTCACCGTGTGCGGAGCATTTGTTCTAGCCTTTAGAACCTCATTCGTGAGACATAAGTATAGAAATAACATAAAATTGTATGCCGCATCCGGACGATTGAATTGAGATACTTTTTCAATACAACTAATTGCTCGGATGACAGTCAGACGTTTGCGAGAGCTGACACAGTGAGAGTCTATGTCTGCTCAAATCTCGCTAGTTGTTTTCCAAGCTAATAGCAGCGCCATGATTAGTGTGCGTAACATGAATAGTCGTCTCTCTGCATGCAATGAAGTTAACCTGTTTGTAGGGTGTGGATTTTTAACGTTAAAACTTCACACTTTAAGTGGGAATCCACCGCAATCAGATGTCATTTGGCAACCCCACGAACATTAACATCTTGATCATTTCACCAAATAAGCACCAAAAATAGGAATACCAGTGTTGCCAGTTCATGGGAATCGCTTTTTAAGGGAGATAATGTTTAAAATATTGGTAAAAGAGAAAACAAATGTAGTTTTTACGGTTAGGCTACTTCTATTCCAGACAAATCTAGGCGACTTAATATATCTAGATTTTTGAACGTGCCATATGCAATTCGCATGGGTGAAAAACAGGTTTTTTAATATTATTCTCCTAACTGTCAATATTTTTTGTTGGAATTCATGAGGAATGCCACGACGGAAATCGGGGAAGTTTAAGGTCTGTGATGAGGAATTATCCTCAAAGCACCCGACAACACTGCTGCAGAGTACCAGCCAAGCCAGTTTGCTCCCGGTCCCGGTCCGGACCTGCTCATGCAGGGATGGCTAACCTTGACATACCTACCATGACAGATCCCCAATTGACCCAGGTGATTCGTATTACAATATGTGTAAAGTGTATAACTCAGTTATACTTTCTGTAGAAAAATCATCGTTTTGTAGGTATCTACTTACTTGATTTTAAGAGGAAATATTTACCATTCTTTTGATTTTTAATGTCACAGTCAGGAGATGTTCCGTTTTTATGAAAACAATTTCTATTTTCCACATTTTAAATCGTATGTCATTACCTATTTGTTTTTATATCACACATTTTAGTTTTTAAAAATTAAAATCGAGTCTATATCCATTTTGTAATCAATAATCTTTTCCAACAAAATTTTGTTTTTAAATAAGCAGATTGTAAACCTTGCGTCATTTCTCTCCATTTTACTGCGATTTATGCAAGCTATTACAGCAATACTGGAAAACATCCTCCATTAAACTAATAATCATTTTTAGTGTCCAAATTAAATTCTTCGAACTCACAATGACGAAATTGTCCCTACAAAATTAAATTTTGTGACCTACAAAAGGTGAAGGTTAAAAATGAATATTAGTAAGACCACTATCATCCCTGGACCTGCAATTTTCCTGGGAAAGAGTATAGTGTTCCTGCGTCTGTGCGCGTGAATATGCAGCCATCAGAGAAGAGAAAGAAAGGGATCAAGAGCACGATTCGGAAATACGAAATTGAATGTAGATAATAAAACTCAACTTTTTTATTTTCGGTGGAGCATGAAATTTTAAATTCTCTGCACATTAGTATGTAACAATTAATGTGTATGCATAAAAACATGTTTCGCTTGTGTTTGAAAATCGACCCCTTCTTTTATATTGAATACTTAAAATGTAACCGAATTTTTTTATTGTTTATTTTGTTTACAAACGAAAAAGCGACAACTGGATACTGGATAGATACAAAAAAATACACTCCATTGAAAATGAGTTTTATTCATGAATCATGATTTACATTAAATACGTTACTATGGAAATTTAAATTTGGCTGCGCGTGCGCCGTCGCCTGATGTGGTTTCAACTTTTTTTTATAGATTACAGAATTTTCTCAATTTTTTTTGTGCACATCATTGCACTGTACATTTCGAATGGTGTAAGTTTCATTCCGCTCCTCTTTATTATGAATACCAGAAAACTTCGGTATTCACATACTAATGCAATGATTCTTATTGCAACACCAAGATTTTGATATACATTGAACATATTTACATAGACTTATTTCAGCAGTCTGTTTTAGGGATAGTTTTCGTAGCACTTTGTCGCTCAAAAGATCTCAGATTTACGAAATACATTAAAAAATCAACTATCAATATAAATAATGTACAATACACTTTATTAAAAAAAAATTTAATGGGTCGTCGAATAAAAACTAGCATTTGGTTTGAGTACCTCAAACTTGGCTGCAAAATAAAAGCATTTAGTAGACAGCAGCATGCAGCATGCAGTGCTACATCAAGTAGTAGATACGCGTTGCGGAGAAAGAACTAAATACCGGGGGCAATGCGATGACCACCATAATGTACCTACATTGAAGGGGCCTTCGATAGGATATGCTTTGAAAGTCTGAAAAAAGCCTTGGAAAAACGTAGGGTTAACCCACTGGTGGAAAGATGGGTGGACAATATGTTGAATACAAGGGCGATAAATCTTCAGACAGGAACCTCAAAGCTCAGAGGAAAGTTTAGCAGAGGTTGCCCACAAGGAGGTGTTCTCTCACCTACACTTTGAAATATCACTGTGGACTTTCTCCTCGACAGACTTGAGGCGACTGTCATTCACACAGTGTGATATGCCGACGACATAGCAATAATGGCCAAATGGAAATTCAAAGATACTCCCTAAAGATATCATGAGGAATGCACTCAAAGTGGTGGAGCGGTGGTGCTTGAAACAATAAGGCGCTCTCCATTATTGGCGAAAACATATAGCTAATAGTCTTCACTAGGAAGAGGACAAATCTAAAATTTCAGCCATTGACACTTCGGATCGGAACTAACAACGACCAAGAAGTATCTGGAAGTCTAGATGCTGGACTTACTTGTAACTATCATGTTGAGGAGAAGGTTCGGAAGGCAAAAAAGGTACTACATCAGTGCTAACGTGTATGTAGACAGAGGTGGGGACTCTCGCCTAGGTCAGCATACTGAATGTATACGATGATAACAAAAGATCCATGATAACTAGACCCATTATCACCTACGGTTGTATGGCGGGACCTGGATAGGGTCCAACGTTTAGCATGTATATGAGTTACAAGTGCAATACGTGCAACACAAACATGCGCATTGGAAGTGATCCTATAAGGATCTTACAGCTAGACTTATTTATTAAGAAAACTTATTTATTGACTGTTGTACCATCTATGATAGACATAGGAAGATTCTGGAACTTGTCAAAAACGAGATTAGGGAGCTGAACATGCCTATAGATGGGTTAGCAATGGTGCGTATTATGGAAAGTAATCACAATACTCGTACTGAGAACGGATTACTTTCAGAAAAAAGGAGAGGTGAAATAGTGATTCTCACAGATGGATCCATGATGGATGGCGGAGCGGTTGCCGGTATCTACTCAGAAGAGCTGTAACTAGCCCGTCACCCCAGCCTCAAGAAACACACTTCCGTATACCAGGCTGAAATGATTGCATTGCTGCATGCGTTAGACCACTCGGTTGAGAGTCAGGTGGAGGGAAGAAATATTCTTACAGCACTGGAATATCAGGCGGTGATCAGACACATGGAACAGACAAACAACACAACATCATTGACACTAGAATGTGTACTGATTCACAAATGGACCACAGCAGACAGGCTAAAATGACAATTAAGTGGTCGACCTTCTTCTATACTTATACCTCGGAAATGATTGCGTGTCTTAACATTTTCACCTAAAAAAATATTAGACAAATAGTCCACACTTTGTGTAAAACGAAGCAAAAACAAACGATAAACCACGCAAGTAGCCTTGATATACGATACAAGCGATAAAAGCATTTAAATACATTTTATTTAAACTATGTAGGTACTTCCTAAGCTTAAAGATTATTTCAATATCCTTTAAAAAAATTTAAACACATAAGATTGCACTTAGTATTTTATAAAATGCTTTATACTTTTCAGTCAAAGCGGTATTAGATGGTCTGCGGTAGTATTTACACTTTTTACACATTTTCGTCCTACAATAAGTTAAGTTAATGTTATATAGAAAGCCAACCCCCAAACAAATATAGTTTTTGTGCGTGCATATCTATAATCGGAACTTGTAATTTGCTTCTAACCACAATTTTGAACACCAAGGAAAAAATTATCCGAATAATCCATAATTATGATTTACTTTGAACAATGGATTCAATTACCCATTTAATGCTATCTAAAATTGTGATCCTAAAACGTGGAGCTTTTCTCCAGAAGTTCGCATAGCTGTGGAAGTCATTATCGTAATTGGTTATCGGTCGCCATCGACTTTTTCGTTGCATAGTTCTAACATATTATATAGGGAATCTTTACAGAAACTGAAAGGTTTTTTTTCAGATGCATATCCTTATCGTTTTGATAATAACATTTTAGGAGTCTAATTGCACCACGCTCCTCTACTTAAATTCCTGGTTAGAATTTGTAATCAGCAACAAAATATGGATTTCAGATAGTTTTTTATTTCCGCCATTTTCCTTCTGGCTGCTGATTCCTGATATTCCTTCGTAGAAAGACCTTCTTTTGTCGATTGCGAAAATATGAAAAACGATTGTTTTTGATTGTAGCTCTGCATTTGTACAATGTACACACAACACATGCGCCGCGTTTCGTGAGGTTGTCAATAATATGTGTTCATTTTGCATGATTCTGGCGCGAAACTACTATCGAGACGAAAGCGAGAAAAATAATTGCTTTATTCGCCTTGTGCGCACGTATCTTGATAGAAAGAATGGGAGGTTGTTTGTGCTGGTTTATCATTTGTTTTTGTTGTCAATTGTGATGTCAATTGGAAGCTAAGCGGAGGGAAAAATGTAAGTTATGCTCAGGAACTATAACCTTGTCTAAAAGCTTGGTAATAATTCTAAAATGTTATACTCCACTGAATGTGGGATCATGACGTTAAGCAGAACGACTAAAATTTAGAATAAACAAAATCTCGGAAATGAATTTCATAAATCTCAAAACCAAACATCTGGAATTGCACCAAATCTAGAAAGTACAAGAATCGCGAAAGATTTAGTAATAAAAACAAGTCTAAAATGAATATTATGTATCTTATTTATTAAAAATAATAAATAATATTAAAGAAAGTGTTTTAACAAAAAAAAAAAGTATTTTGAAATTGCGCTATCGAATTGGCCACATTCTCTCAAAAATTATTAATTTTATCTTTATTATGAACTAGCTGTTGCCCGCGGCTTCGCTCGCCGATTAATGCCGATTTAGTCAATCACTTCAAGTACACTTAAGGAACCCTTTGTCCTTTTCTGCATTACTTATTAAAACGGATACAAAACAGATACAAAATTAGTTTAACTGAATTTCAAGAAATTCTTATTCGCGTTTTAAACACCGGGGTAAGATTAATTTACACGGCGGTAAGATTATTTTGACGCAACGTTCTAACCGCCGCGTTAGAGGATGTCAAATAGAAAGTTCTCATTAATGTCCATGACTCATGGTTTTCATTGTCTAAAAAAATATTAAGCAGCTCGGAGGAAGAATTATTGCGTTTATTTTCCGTGATATGTAATTCCCGAAAAAGAAGAAAAGAAAGGAATTGGGTGCACGAAATTTACAAAAAGTGAAATTCTTTTGATATGCCTCCCATATCTCAGGCTTTAAAGCTGCATTTGTATACGATTCATCACACATAACGCACAAATATTAGTAATTTCAAAAAAAATTTGATTAATTTTTCCGTTTTTTAGAATATAAAATCATGGGAAATTATTTCAGCCGCCCTGCGTCATAAAATAATCTGTAATTTTTCATAACCCCGCGTTTCAACGCCGCGGTGAATTCGACCCATTTAGTTACAGCCAACCATACCCACCCACAAAATCCGTTGAGTGGTTAAGGAGATCGACAACAGCTCCACCTATCGGGTCCAAAACTATCCTTTCTACTAAGTTACAGCCAACCATACCCACCCACAAAATTTCATTGAAATCCGTTGAGTGGTTAAGAAGATCGACAACAGCGCCACCTATCGGGTCCAAAACTATCCTATTCATCAAGTTACAATCAACCATACCCACCCACAAAATTTTATTTAAATCGGTTGAGTGGTTAAGAAGATCGACATCAGCGCCACCTATCGGGTCCAAAACTATCCTATCCATCAAGTTACAACCAACCATACCCACCCACAAATTTTCATTTAAATCGGTTGAGTGTTTTAGGAGTTTTAGGCGGCGGCGTAGTGATGGCGATGGCGACAGGCAAATTTCCGCTTGATCATTTCAGTACTCATGCGTCATACCTATACGCCATACCTCCATACCTAGAAGTTACACGCAACGCAACACGTCTCTTATCTTTTAGTAAAAGAATTAAAAAACGTATTAGGTATACAATCAAGCACACCTACAAACTCCATCCTTACAAATCCAAAACAATTTTGTGTGCCTGCCGCCGCCGCCGCACACACCCATAATAAATCGAACTACCTATACTTTGCATGTAGGCTGGTTGCGCACAATGCAGAAAACATTATTGACAGCCGTTAGTCGTTGTTATTGACGACCTAATGAACCCACCACCCCAAAGCAGAACTGGCAATCAAGAAATCATTATTTTTTCGTTGGTCAGAAAAGTCTGTTTTCAATTCCTTCTAGCTCAGCCCCTGGAAGCAGAGAGATGAATGATACTTCAAAATAATCGGTGAAGTATTGGCTAAATGCCGTTTTAAGCTTATTCCGATTAACCTAGATCTATGAATGTAACAGCAAGATGATTAAAGAAAGGTAAAAAAAAACAAATTTGCAACAACCGTTCCACAGTCACGCTACTCTTAAAATGATAGGAGAAGAAGAACATGCTAAAAGGCTTAAAAAGCTTCCAACGATGGTATTCCCGGGATGGTATTGCCACCAAATAAGGCCTATTAGGGCTTCGGATCTAGCCCGAATAAATTAAAAAAAATCCCATCTCAATACGTTCGGTAGTTTTTGAGTTATTGTGGAACAAACATCCAAACATTCACATTTATAATATACTAGCTGTACCCGCCCGGCTTTGCCCGTGCAAAATGTGGTTTTAGAACAGTTTAAAACAATAAAATAATAACATTTTGAGCCAATTTTCTCCAGTTATTTAGGAAAAATGTACACATTCAATCGGTGTTAATGATATCGAAAATTGGTAAATAAGTAACCATGTTTAAATTAATATACTTCAAATTCGTAAAACCTCTCTTGTAGCCAGTTTTATTAATCAGACAAATCAAATTAAGCGCCTTTTAACAATATCCAAATACCTACTAACCAATAGCATTCATTATTATTTAAAGGTAGTATTCCCGAACTCTATCACATCCACATTTCTCATAACGTTTGAGTTGGCCTTGGCTGGCGAATAAAAGACAAAACGGGATAAAAAGAAATGTTATCTGAAAGTCAACTATCCATCCAGTGAGAGCGAGAGCTTTAATAACCCGATACCCGACCTTCGCTTTGCTGTGACGATGAATTATCAAAATGGATTCATACACACAATATTTAGTTCATCGCTTACGTGTGTGCACCATTTTCTAAATATTAAATTCATTTGGTTGCTTTCATGTATATTAATTTAGTTTTTTGTAGATAGTGTTGGCTGGTGAAAATTTAAAAAGGGAAGTCGGTAGGAATCGGGTTAGGGTTATATGGACGCCACGCCAATTCCAGGTTGAATGAAATAAAAGTTGAGCAAGAGAGCAGACACACCACACCTTTCCTACAAATTTGGCATTTCTTTTATAGGTTTCCTTTTCCTTATCCTAAGTGGTAGGTACCTGCAGATGTCCTCTGTAAGCTGGTATTTACTCTTTTTTAATGCTACCAGTATTTTCGGACGCAAAGCGTGAAAGCGAAACGAAACGAAAAAATAAATTGCTCTTGTCCAATTTTTTTTCCGGAATTTATAGAGATAAGGAGTTGAAATAAAGTTGGGATTGTAGGCCTAGGTATCCTCTATAGTCTATAGGCCTGTGAAAAATGTACCAAAATATATTCAGCAGTTTCTAAGGTTTTTGCATTTAAAGATGTGCAGTCAAATTCAATTTTAGTCGAACAGAATAACACCAATTTTATTTATATGATTTAGCATTTTGATTTTTAAAAGTCTGGCAACGTTGCTCGGAATCCCATACACTTCACATGCCACATTATCTTATCTGTTATCAGTATCACACTCAATTTCTATTCTCGATCCCATTCCCATGTCCCATCCTCCATCCCACTCAAATGGACAGCACACTCGCCACATTCATATACATACTCTATATCTACCCAACTAAAAAAGAACTCACTCAGCACAACCTTAAACGCATGAGCAGATGCAAAGCACTTGGGCACTTGAGCATGAGCAGACCAAATCCATTCGACTACACTACTACAGTTCTACAGTTCCGATTCTGAGTATTTATATGAAAAAAAACCCTCCCGCTCTCTCAAAAAATACGAATATACCTTGAAAGAAAACTAAAAAAGAAACCACCACTGAGATCGATTTGAAAATCTTGGTCAATTAACAAATTGATAAAAAAGGAATTTCGCAAAGGATTTTTTAATATTGCTCAGCTAATATAACAAATAGAAACTTAGTTTTGGACTTAAAAGATGCGCGTTTTAGGTATCTACAAAATGGAATTAATTTCATTCAAATAGACGAAGGAGAAGTTCACTTTTTTTGTGTTCAAAGTCTAATTATTGAATTTCTTCGACTTTCACAATCAAAATCAAATATTTTTAAATGCACGAACTTGCTCCTCATAAAAACCTAATAAATAAAAAAAAAATTGTCAAAATCCGTTCACCCGTTTGTTCTGTAGCTTCACACAAAAAAATATTCACTTTGTTTTATATTATTAGGGATTAAATGCACGAACTTGCTCCTCATAAAAACCTAATAAATAAAAAAAAAATTGTCAAAATCCGTTCACCCGTTTGTTCTGTAGCTTCACACAAAAAAATATTCACTTTGTTTTATATTATTAGGGATATAGGATGAGTCTTCGAGGAACCTATGGACAACTTGGTACGGTTTTATCGTTCACCTTGATACGTTGGTATACCGTCCGACAGGTCAAGGGGCTTTACGCTGCAAGAAAAATTCAAATCTGAATATCTTCTTTGAAACGCAACTATTTCGTCAGTCCACCAGCAGATGGTTTGCTTCATCTTTTGGAACTACTCGAAGTGTTCAGCGTTACATGTTGCTGTCAAGGTTGGAATTTATTTTGCAAACATACGTTGACCTTCCGGTTTCCAAAAGCAGGTCCGTGAATCAGGGAATGAATATCACATTAATGACAACGAAAAACTGTCATACAGGAGACCAATAAATAGGAAAAAAATGTTGGTCACAAATTAGAGCCTTGGGTGTAAGTCATTTGAGATATGAAGCAATATGCCAGTTTGTGTATCTACTTTTAATTAAAGTAAACTAAGACTGAAAAATCTTAAAAACCGAGCAAGTATTCTCTCAAAAGCCTGAGATACCCAATAATTAGGTAAATTTAAAAAAAGACAGCGCCCGAGATGCTTGCTGCATGCAGAAAGATGCTAGTTATAATTCTCCAAAGTTGTTGTAAGCCAATGCAAAATTGCCCCAGAAAGCGAGCCCTCGCGGCTATCAGGTGCTCTGATAGGTGATTTGCATTCGTTATCTGTCTCAATGTTCAAGGAATAATTTCAATACTCTAGGCAAGGGGTTCCCAAAGTGTGCGCTGTAGAAAGTAAAGAAGGTCGTGTCACCTTCATAAAAATTCAAATTTATTTAACCTTCGCGCTGCTTTTGAACTTAATTTTTATACATACCTACCTCAATTTAAATTTTTAGCTTGATTCATTTTGTAGATGTTTTAACTTTTGCGCGTATCTATCTATTATTCCATTCGAACATCGAATGTGTAGGTCGTCGTGACAAAATACTAAACTTCTAGGTGCTCCGCGGGCTAAGAAAATTGCGAATCACTGCTCTTTTTTAAAGAAATATGGAAGCTGCTTCGGGCTGAAGAAAATTTGATAGTGTGGGATAGGTATTGAGGTCTATTATATCTATATAATAAACAAAAATATATTCTACAAGAACCATTCGTTCGAATTTCGGTTTTTATGAAATGTAAACAGGTATCATAACTTGATCTGTGATTTGAATTGTTTTTTTGTCAGATCGCAACTTTAAATCCACTAGCTGCAGATGCTATCTAAGTTAGCACTTTATTCGCATAATACTTCCATATTTTCCTGTTCGTCGGGTACATCCTCTTTATGTATTAATATGCATATGCATTTATCGACACAATTTCTCATGTATGTAAATATATTATTATCTGCATAAATATAAATAGTCATTATTCTTAATAGCAATATTTTGGCATGTTCTAGTATCAACCCATAATCATGTATCCACGAAACGTTAAAATGCATGCTAACCTAAAAATAAAAGTGCTTAATGAACGTGCAAGAACACCAGTTTGTGCAACATGTTCCTCGGCTAATTATTTCCCCAGAGTGCATAGGTGTTTTTGAAGCTATTCTCCCTTATCCTATAATTTTTGTCGGTGTCGGTTTTTGTATATGTAGATTGTAGGTACCTACATTACATTTATGTAACCTCGTAACCTCGGAATTGTCTAATATTTTTTTTAGTGAGTAACTGTTCGATAATATTTATTTTTATTTATAGTTTAATTAGTAAAAAATAATAAAATGTGGAAATGTAATGTATAATAAGTCAATAGGATAAATCCTTTAATTTCCAAGCCAAGTCGAAATAAAATAAAGTGCACGACTGGATCGCACGAAACCTTCTCGTTCATATCATCAGTTTGGTTGGTAGTGCGGTATTGTTTATAAGACGGCATTATTAGCATTTTTCTAAGTATAGGGTTTTATTAAGAATACTTATGTTATCGTAAGTGGCTTAGTGGTAGTGTGTTGAGCTACTAAGCGAGGGGTTCCAGGTTCGAATCCCGAAAGGGCCAAATTACATCTTAAGGTTTTTTTCCACTGCGCCACCTCTCGCGAACGTCTGACAAACATCCGAGGGTAAAACTGTCATGAATGAGCTTCTCAATTAGCAGTTTGGACTCGGCGTAAAATTGTAGATCCCTTCCATTCGTCCCAAAAATTTAAAACCCACACAAAAACGAGAAGCTAGGCCTTGGGTCCCATAGACTTGTCGTGGCAAAATTTTTTATTTTTTTTATGTTGTCGTAAATAAGTATTTTAGTCAAAATCTGTAAAGCTGATTGTGGAAAATAATGCGTACAAAATAGTAACAAATATTGTAATGTTAAGTTCGAAAAATAATGATGCTCAACTATTTAGCTAAAAACTGAGTATTGGGTATTGTTCAGGATGTTAGTACTACTTGGTTTTTAAAGTTTTATCCAAATCTAAAATGGCGTTTTCGAGATTTTAACAGCTCTCAAAATGAGCGTTTCCGGTAGTTAGAATCGAAAACGAAGGAAGTAATAATGTTGGAAACGTCAATTTTACTCCAAGTATGCATTTTGGTCAAAATCGCTTCAGCCGTTTTCATGTATGTAAACCAAAGAAAACCAAATTCTCAAAGCCTTTTTCCAAAAATCTATTATAGACAATTTAGAGAAAAAGTGAGTTTGCTATAATGTTAGGAATGACCATTTTACATAAAAAATTAATTTTTGTTGCAATCGTATTGACCGTTTTCGAGATAAGGCCACTTTTCAAAAGTACCGTTATTCGACTTCGAATGTTCCTGTGGAGATTTTCATTTCTTTTAAATTCGTTTCGGTGGAACTATCTTGTAGGCGAATACCATGCCTCCATAGAGGCTCGAGGCGGTTTTTTAGGGTCTTGGTTTTTCAGATTACAAAACTGTGTCCTTCGATGCCCTATTCAGTTCGGGGTGACTGCCGCCAGTTGTGCACTCCGATCTGGTTGAGTTGTGAGGACTCGTTCCACTTGTGCGCTCTTGGCTCCTTCTATGTAGCGATACTTAGTATGCCTCTTGTTTAGCTTCCATGGGTTTCTTAATGGTGGTCGGGGAAAACCCTGCATATAAGTTTCAGCGTTCCTGATGGCATGTTGGTAACAACATTGGCATTGTTCTCATATATTTGATCCTGCAAGATATATTTAATTCTGCAATGATCCCGGAGGATTAGGATATCCAAATTTTATGGGTGGCGTGCCTTCCGTCGATTTCAATTTGGTTTACCGTTTGCTGATCAGAAGACCGCCATAACCCCTTGTAAATATTAAGATAAGGACAGCGTGTGCTTGCTATGGTGTCGATCCGCCCCGCAGCAAAGTCAAAAAGCCTAAGCCCATTTTCGTACGTTGTGTCGCTAAGGCTGTAGGTAGTTGGCAATTGTCTTACCAAATATGTTTTCAGTTGTCGATACTGTGAAGCGAGATTTGAGTAGAAATTGTTGTTATCCACTTAATGGAAGGTTTGGGGAAAGCTTCGTGGCCACTATTCGCATCGGACCTTCTGTCAATGGGTCAAAAATAATAGGTGTTTTTTCTGCTTTTTATTCCGGAGTTTATGATTTCCTAGTGGTTTTTGGTAGATGCAAAAACAAAAAAAGACATTTTGGCGAATACTAATTATTCCTATATATGTAGAATTGCATAATTGCGCTATGTGGAATGGTTTAGCTAAGAGCCTATTGGATAGCAAGGAGAAAATTGTTTGATTTGTAGTATAGATGAATGAATTAAAAGTCAATATTTGGCGTACTTTATGAGCAAGAAACAATGAAATACAAAATAACGGAATTTGCATGATTCCTTGTTTCAGTTTAAGTCTTGAGAGCTTGCCGACACTGAAACTTGTAGGAAGCTATAATGTGAGGTATGTATGTGGGTACTTGTGGTGAAATATTTAACACAAGGGAGCTACACACATATAAATATATATACATTATACATAAGTATAACCAAATGTAGTATACTCCCTTTATTCATGAAGTTGAATCATTGTTCCTGTGAACCCCACGATCATGTGATATCACTCTTCTTAAATAGTTGAGTCGGAAAAATATTGTGCAGAATGATGATGGAGAACGATCGCTTCTCCTAAAGGTCTGAAACAATCTCACCGAGACCTTTGATGTCAAAAAAGGATTTAGATAAGGTGACGCGCTGTCATGTCACTTTTTTAACATCATTCTTGAGAAAATTGTGCGAAACTCGCAAGTCAACACCAGCGGCACAATTCAACCGTTCAACTACTTACATGCGCTGACGACATCGATATCGTTGGCAGAACACAACGAGCTGTCACTGGTGCGTTTTCAAGTATCAGTACGGAAGCGGCAAAAATGGGTTTAGTGGTGAATGAGGGCAAGAACAAGTATATGCTGTCAACAATAAGGGATACACAAAATCGACGAACGTCACGATAGACAGATATAACTTTTAGATATAGTTAGGGTCTACCTCGACTCTGCTATTAATTCTGAAAGTACATCACCTCATAAATCAAGCGAATCGGCCTAAGAAGGCCTTGACGAGAAACACTGATGAAACTCTATATAAAATCCTCATCATCCCAGTCCTGCTATATGGTGCAGACGCATGGACGATGTCAAAGGCGGATGAAGATCAGAAGTACAGATTTAACAGCGAACTCTACGAGCTGTACAGCGACATCGCCCTGGTCAGAAAAGTACGCATCAGTCGTCTAAGTGTCTGGGACATGAAGAGCGAATGGACACCAACGCTCCGGCCCGAAGAGTATTCGACCTCAACCAATTTGGAGTGCACAACTGGATGCAGTTAGCCAAAGATAGTGCTAACTGGAGAGGCGTATTGGTTTAGGCGTTTTCCGTTGGTATGGAATAGATTTTTGTAAATCATCGACGAAGCTATCGCAGCGACTTTTATTGATACACTCACTTTACATCTTTATTTGAAGCCTTCCTTCATCGTTAAAATCTCAGAAAATTTTAGAGAGAAAAATCTAAATCAGGCATTTCAGCTACTTCAGCTGCCAGTACGTTGCCTGCCAAAAGAAAATCAAAACTAATGTAATACTGTATACTTACTTCTTAAAGCACCAACTATTTATTGGTTTTTAAAGGTTTACAAATGACCTTCAATAAATTGTCAGAGGAAGGCAAATCGGTTTTTAATGATTTCCTTAAAGAAGATAAGTACCTACTGCACATAATTGTTAAAATAGGAACGTCTCTAAATGAAAGAAGTTTCGTATTGCTTCATCACTGTTTCTTTGTAATATTAACGATAGCGTTTTCATTTAATGTAAAAAATTAAATAGTATATTGAAACTTTTTATTTCGCGCTGGCAAAACAAAATTTCACTCCCTACCTACCGTACGACGTCATTTGACTGTTTATGATTTAATCTTGCCCACCCATCGACAGAACATATTTTGATTATAAATTCTGCAGTCTGTTCTCTAGGACCAAGTATATAAAATACTTGTATATCATAGAGATGCTAATTACCAACACCTGGTCAATGTCGGGATACCATTCCGAAGAAATTCCATAGCGCAGAACGTGCCAACATCTGGAAAAGATATGACAAAGCCTGTAATAGACTAAAATAAAACTATAATTCTGGTAGTCAATTGCAGCGATAGAACTGTTAATCCGTTTCAGCAATTCTGAAATATTGACTTAATTTGAAATTATTTTTATGTGTACCTATTTAAAAGCAACCTACAAAATAAAAACGGACGCGAATGTAAATACACATGTATGTAGTGAATTCCCTGCGTGTATGATACCTATATATATGTACAATATATTCATAGATTCATTAAGTATCTTACATGTAAGGCACACATCATGTGAATAAGGGAGTGCACCACTCTTCTCTGGGCATAAAGGAAGACTTCGAAAGTCGTAAAGATCCGTCTGAAATTATTTTATTTAAAACACGTCTGCACCACTTCGTTCCCCGGTCCAAGTTTTAATCATTTTTTAGACGATGGAAGTGAAACCATCGTTTCCTTTGATGGATGTTATGTACGCCTGCATGAAGAAATCCTTTATTTTTGTTGTTCCTGGTTGCGTTGCTATAAATTGTGCTCCGAAAGCTACCATTGCTAGCTCTGCATTCAATAGCTGGTCTGGATGTCTGTCAGTATATGTGTGTCTAAAAGAGAAATTACCCAAAAGGAAAGATGGAATCGTATTCTATACGGATCATAATGTAATATCGTAATATCGTGTGCATCGAAACGAAGAGCTTTATACTCGTGATAAGTTTTTGGCCAGCAGTATTTTAGTTTTTACGATTGGCATTTAAAAGTTATTCTACTCCAAAGCAAAGAAAGTAATAAAAAAAAGTCGTTAAATATTGCATTTATCAGCGAGTCTCTTATGTTGAATTTTAGATTCCATAGATGCTAACGCTGGAGGTGTATATATTGTAAAGAAGAAATGGAACTTAAAAAAAACAACGAATCGTGGTAGCCCTTATTGTGTTTATAAATAGCCCGGAGTTTCTGTATTATATATATGGCTTGGTATTGTATATTTGGATATTTAAAACGGGCATTCAAAGTTATCTGCACCCGCAAACAAATTATCGAGACATAAAAAAAGTATCACGCATATTATGCGATTGCGATTTGATCTACTTATTGTAGCCTCGAGTTTGAAGATGGAATGTGAAAATTGTACCTACAACCTACATAATATATACGGTATCTTTGTATACGGATCGCACAGTTCCGCAACAACATTGGTTGGTTGATCGATTTTTTGCACTCATTTAAAAAAGAAAGTGATTTTTTCTTTGAATACAGTCGTCTTACCAATAATTACTTTAATCTGACAGTTTACGTTAAGCTTTAACACTTTCCAATATTCATGTACCAATAAACAAAAAATTTAGTTGCCAGAATATCGCTAACTATAGGGTCAAATACTAATTTTGAGAAACCCATGTTTTCCTCGGACATTAGCTAAATGAATCCTCCCTTGAAGACAACTGTTGCCCTACTATCCAAAATTATGGTATTGATTTAAGTAATAAAAATTGAATTTGAATACCCTGTTTATTCGTTGAAATACAACAATGAAAATGGTACACGAAATTGATAGATAAATATTGAATTTTTCTTTTGTTGCTAAACACATAAGGAAATGTATTTCTGTGCAAGGTGCAAGCGTGTGTTCCTTTCGTAAGCCGACAAACAAGCACGTAGCCAGGGGAAGGCTTGAGGGTTGGTGGTACTCATTTGAAGTAAAATTAAGAGCTCCAGGAACTTCATTGAAACAAACAACTCGTTTCAATCCAGAAACGTATTCTACTGAAGTTTATTTAATGGTGTCTATACTGATTCCTTGCATAGATTCGTTAATACAAAATCTAACAGATTCATGATCAACGAGGGCGGTCTAACATCTTTTCAAGCTTTTCTCCCAGGTTTTGCTGCAGTTATACATTTTTAAGGTAATATAGTCATTCCTAACATGATGGCAAGCTCAGTTTTTCCCTAAATTTTCGCTCAACGGACTATTTTCGAAAATGTCGTTTTCTAAGTATTTTGTGAATTATAGTTTGATAGACTTGAAAACGACTAAAACGATTTCAGCCAAAATGTATACTTGCGCTAGGATACATGGGCTCAACATGGCTACATACCCAGTTTTTCGTTAAAAACTCGAATAAAGATGCTTTTGAAACTTGGCCTTATCTCAAAAACTGCAATACGGTTGTAACAAAATTAATTTTTTAAGGTAACATGATAGCAAACTCAATTTTTCTTTAAATTGTCTATAATGGATTTAAAATAAAAAGGAATGTTTTGAGAATTTTATTTTCTTTGGTTAACCTAATTACGATTTTCACCAAAAGGCATACCTGGAGTAAAATTAACGTTTTCAAAATTTAAGCGTCCTTCAATTTCGATTCGAATCACCGGAAACACTGATTTTGAAAACTGTTCATATCTCGAAAACGCCATTTTCGATTTAGATAAATCTTTAAAAGCCAAGTAATGCTAACATCTTGGACAATACCATATACTCAGTTTTTATCTAAATTGACGAGCAAGATAATTTTTCGAACTAAACATTGCAATATTTGTTACTATTTTCTAAGGTTTTGACCAAACTGTTTATTTACGATAACATAAGCATTCTTAATAAGATTCTGTACTTAGTTTTTCTTAAGAAAATGCAAAAAAAATTGTGTCATAGAAATTTCTGAAAACCATAACTTTCGAAAAATGCTTTTTACTGAGAGCTGAAATAAAAATCTTTAAGTGTTTAATCTTAAGTTTTATGTACGTTTTATTTTTTATTTTTTTTTTTGCACACATAGGTACCTACCTAATAAAATAAAAATCAATGCTCAAGGACTTACGTACAGAAAATCTAATGAAGCATTCGTTGGTGTGAAAAGGTTGACATCGCGGGAAACGTACATAAGGCATTCAGCCAAATACTGGGGATATAAACAAATTATTGAACTTCTGTGGAATTAACAGGTAGTATTTTCGAATTCGTTGAGGACAAAAGATGCCATGTGCGAAATATATTTATAAAATTCAGTCGGTTTCATAATTTCGCGAATTAATTTAGATGTAAGTAATATAACGTGACGTACATCTATTCGTTAATGCAGTAATCCTTTTGCCATTAGGGTTTTTTCTAACCGCTTGTGCAAAAATAAAAACATCTTTACTTGATTATTCTAAAAAACAAATTTCACGAAACCGTAAATTGATTCGATATTATCGTTTCCATAATTTTTTTCCGAAAACATTGCTTTCTTAATAAGGTAGAAGTGATATTAACCTGTAATTTGTCTCAGCACTTTCCGCTCGTTTTAGACCCTCAAGGAACGCTCCTTAAAAGATATTAGGGTTAAATAGAACTGCTAGTAGATCAATTACAATTCAAGCGATATGTTTCAGAGCAAGATTTGAAATGCCAACTGATTTTGTCGTCTATTCTTTATGTAAGTTATTGACATAATATTCGTTGCCTTAAACATATAACCAAACAAAGCATGGAAATGCTCAATAAAACAATTCTCATATCAGCCGAAAAGGATGCACTAATTTTTGACAAGGTGGTGGGTGCAACTGTAATCCATAAAGGAAACTTCTTTTAATTTTCTAAAAACCTCTGTTATTTTTTGTTTTGAAAGACAATTTTTTTAAAAACCATTACATATAATGTAGTAGTGTTATTTTAGGTTTGTCTACGAACACGTTAAGAAGCAAGTAAAAAAATAGGGCCAACAAGCGTTTTGTGATAATTTCAAAATATTTGGTCGTACAACATGATATGTTCCAAAAAATGTTTAGCAGATAGTTAATTTTACCCCTAATGTAGGTGTGCTTTAACACATATAGCTAATTATACGTAGGATTGATTTTGGAAAATAAATCAAGATTTTCGGGAATCCAAAGCCATCTTTCTGCCGCCTAGATCAGTGTATTGAACTCTACCTAAGGGACTGGTTTATTGCATATGCCGTAGACTCCGGTTAGCGTGAGCACCGGATAACGTAAACAGATTTTTTTTTTGCTTGACATCTCTAAAACGTGAACAAATTTTCAATAATTCAGCTTGTACAGTTTGTTCCTCACTACATAAAAGTAATGGGCAAGAAAATGTTAAGGTTAGACCATTATAGAAAAAAATGGATACAATCTCGAACGCTACTGAAGTTCGAAGGAGTCTATATTTAGTGCACTCAACACTAAACCCAAATTTTTGTAGCCAAACAAAGTATATTTAATTGTATTTATGGACTTCTTTGACAATCTCGGCGAACTGGCTATTATTAATATAAATCGCCGGTGCCGTAAAATAACGCCATTTTGTATTTGAGAAAATAATAGTCTTAAATTCGCGCGAATTTTGTAAAGTTGCTCGTTGTATTTACTTTAAAATTTAAAGTTTTAGAAAATAATAGTTCAAAATTCGAGCGAATTCCTCGTTGTATTTACTTAAAATTTGAGAAAATATGAGTTCGAAATTTCCGCGAACAGTTATCTAGTTATCTAGTTAACACTTCTGCAAATTGAAAATATAGATTATCTCGGTCATTCTGGAAAAAAATGATTCCGCTTTATTTTACAAACAATGTTTTTGGAATTCGGCGTTATTTCGCTCGCCGTTATTTCACAGCACCTCAATCGCCTCCGCCGCTTTACTTTGAGCTCCTGTTCGTTCAACGGGTCGGGTAGTTTAAAATCATAAGTTCCTGTGGTGTCACAATGGGCCAACTCTGGCCTAAGTGTGGCTGCTTTTGTGTGTGGCCTGCCACTTGAACCTAAACGAACCTCACAACCGGTGTCTATTTTTTCATATCCTTGGTTTTCATACGCAAGAAAGATCTTGACAACTGCTTGTTTACTGAAACTCACGTGAAAAAGGCTATAATGATTTTAATGCTTAGGAAACGCGAAAAGGTGGATTATCATTGCTCAATAAAGACTGCATTGATCAAAACAAAGATCTGAATTTAGAGCTTGAAACTATGTAACTGTGTACGATTAGAGTAGCTTGCGATGGTTAAGAAGTTCACGGCAATACGACGGAATTACTATCGGACGATTTAACACTCACAAGTGCAACGCTAAGGGAACATGAAATCGAATCTCTAAAACCTAAGAAAGCACCTGGGTATGATTTGATCACTGGAAAAGTTCTTAAAGTTCTTGTAGCATTAATTAAGCTACTTCATATTATGATTGCTGCGCTCAGACTAAAACACGTGCCAATGCAAAGTTGCGGAGGTCATAATGGTTTTAAAACCAGGAAAACCGAAGTAAAATCGTCTAGACCAATTTCCCTTCTTCCAATCATATCCAAAGTTTTCGAGAGAATATTATTAAGGCGCCTACAACCGGTTATAGAAGACAATAATCTTGTGCATAGATATACTGACGTAATCGAGAAGGCATTTGAAGAATAAAAGATATGGTATCCTTGAAGTCTTACAAGCCTTTGACAAGGTGTGGCATGACGGTTTAAAATTTTAATTACGACAAATTCTCCCCGTACGAATGTATGATATTTTAGAATCATATCTCGGGAATAGACTCTTCCGTGTTAGAAATGGAAACGGCCGGCGTACCGCAAGGAAGCGTCCTTGGGCCGCTTCTCTATCTGTTATATACTCGCGATGTACCAATGACACTACCCTTGCTACGTTCGCCGACGACACCGTTATCCTAGCAATTGGTAATAAAATCGAAGAAACAACTTCAAAACTGCAAATAGCACTGAATATGGTAAATGCATGGACGAGGGATTGGCGGTTACTTCGTGATAAAAAAAATTGCTTGTTAAGTCATATCTTAGTTGCTATCGAGGGTGGTGTTTTTAGTTAGTAAAAATCTGACACTACTATGAGCACGCGCTTGCTATTATTCACATAGTGTCTTTGGAAGATTTTCACCTACCCTCGGAAAAAAAATATCCTTAATTTTTTTAACTACACTCCATTTCACAGATTTATAGAAAGGAAATAATCTACTTCTACAAAAATCATTCGATAATTGATAATTTCTATTTATGAAACAATTAAAATTGAAACCTGCAATTCTTCTCCATATATGTAGGTATCCGTTTACGTATCTACGCACTTTCTATCAAATGCATTTTTTTAACTTTTACAATTTCTGTCAATATTGTTCTTTTTTACTTTACTGCGCATTTATTTCGGATGAAATTAACTGTGAAATTTTTCATAAACTATGTTATTAGATTTAATTACCATAGTAGTTAGAATGTATTAAAAAGGAAGCTTTTTTAAATCATGAAAAAATCAATAAATTTATAAATTTTGTGGAGTTCAATTATCAAAAACTTGCCTTATTTTTTAAAATTTCCTAAATGCCCCTAAACATGTATATTAAAATATTTATACAGCGTTTATACATCATCCCAAAAATTCTTATTCATAAAACATTTTTCCGTGTATATTAGTTATACAGTGCTTGCGTCAGAAAAGGTGCTAAAAATGAGAAATCTATTACATTTATCTGTATTGCACTGTCAATATTCACGGACGGTTTCAAAATAGCAGAGGGAGTCGGAGCCGGGGTCTTTTCAGACGAACTAAACCTGGACCTATCCTTCTCCCTCCCAAAGCACTGTAGTTTTAAGCCGAAATCACAGCCATTCGTCAAGCCAGCGTATTAAAATTTAAGGCGGTGGAAGATTGCCGCGTATCTCTCAACGAGATAGCTAAACAGAACAACCTCACCCTTTGTTGGGTTCCGGGACACTGTGATATCCCGGGGAACTGTGAAGCTGATGACGAATTGGCGAGAAAAGGCTCTTTCGGCGTTGATAGTGTCAGTCTGCACAACGTGCATGCTCCGCTGTCCTACGCTAAACAACTCATTCACGCGGACGAAACAGATAAAGCAAGTCATAGATGGAAACATCTAGATACTGTGACGTTGCTAGGCTCACTTGGCCAACCCTGGACACTAAAAGAACCAAGGCGCTTCTGTGACTCAACAGATCTAGTATCTCGCTTGTCGCTAATGTCATTACCGGGCACTGTATTCTGTGCAGACACGCGTGTAGACTCGGACCAAACAATGACCTTTGCAGAAGCTGCATGGACGAGGAGAAAGATGAGTCTGTCACCCACCTCCTCTGCAGCTGCCCCGCCCTATCCAGTTTAAGGAGGGCTTACTTAGGTAATTACTTTCTTGATGATCTAAGTGATCTAAGCTTCATCAGCGCTGCTAACATTTTTAGCTTCATCAATGGCCGACTTACGGCCTAAGTGCTTCTCTCACCGAGAGCCACTTTAACATACATACATAGTTCTGAATTGTAGCGACGAAGTGTAAGAATATGTATTGTTTCTCCATTTTACTATTTTCTTATAAGACTCAACCAAGTGTAGGGGCATAAGCAGCTAAAAACCAAAATTCTTTGGTTTAGTTTAAATCTGTAAATATCTGTAAAATAATAGAGAAAAGGGACTTCAATTGATTGGTTTAGTTTGGATACAGTTAAACTTAAAAATGCTTGGAAGTCTACATCTGTGAATGTTTAGCCTGATTTAATCACTTACTAAAGTATCTGAATGTAATTCATTGATATGTTTTTATATTTTCTATAAGTTATACAAACATTTATTCCCTTGAGTACATCTTATCTTCTTTTACTTCCACTTAAAATATAGAAACAGCAAATTCAAATTCACGCTGATAACTCTTTTGCATTAAGTCCGCTTCCCTTAATAAGCTTTTTAAGCTGTGTTGTATATCGTTTCAACTCCTTAAAATCATTGCACGGACTTCCTCGCTTGAAACTTTCGTAACAGAAAAATGCACTTAAATAGAAATAAAGTGCACGACTGGATCGCACGAAACTTTCTTGTTCAGTTTGGTTGGTTTATTTTTATTTAATTGTTGTTTATAGGCTATAATACAAGACTTTTCAAATTGGTGACGCTGATGGTATAGGTGGCTATAACTCGAAGTAGCGATATCTTGACATTGATTTATTATGTAAGAATTCAGAGGTTTGTTTCTGAATTTATCGATGGACGCGTTTGGGGGTTGCAAATGAAGTGCGTGTTTCTGATAATGTAAACTCCAATTGGTTGGAATTATTTACAGATTCATGATTATGCTCAACTATTTAGCTAAAAACTGAGTATAGGGTACTTTTTAAAATGTTAGCATTACTTGGTTTTTAAAGTTTTATCCAAATCGAAAATGGCGTTTTCGAGATATGAACAGTTTTCAAAATCAGCGTTTCCGGTGATCAAATCGAAAATGAAGGACGCAATTATGAAAATCAAAGAAATCTGTCCAGACGTTTGCGCTGTGGAGCTCAGGAAAGGACGGACAGACGGACAGAGACCCACTTTTTCGAGTTCCTCTATCATCGTCATGTTAGATTTGATTAAAATCTCGAGTTCGATTTTTTGTACGAATACAATACCTTTCTCTTACTACGTATACGAGAGAGTTAAAAATGTGTCGTGTGCTGATGAGCCTACTTTAGCTCCTCAGCGTATATCAAACGAGTCAGCATCAGGGATGGAAAATGTCATTTTCGATTTGTACTGAAAACTGTTGTAAGATTGTACTGAAATGGAGCCAATTGTATTGAAAAAAAAATTCCATATAAAAAAGGGAATTCAAATTTCAATATTGAATTAAACTTTCCTGATACAACTGCTTCTGGTATAAAATACTCCATCGAATTTGGAAAGGGATTTTGAATATTGATTCTCTTTCTTTTGTCTTCCAAAAAGTTGATATCATTTTTTTTTACGTTTTCTTTAAAATTTAAAACATCTTGATGATTTAAATTATTTTCTAATGTAAAAGTTCCTGCTAAATCGCCACAGTATACATTTTCCAAAGAAATGTTATTGTCTGTTAAATTAGCCTGAAATATATCCTGCTCATCGATAAATTGGCATAAAATTCCTGCAAAGTTGCTTGAACAACGTTTTAACTCTATGAATAATTATGTGGACTCTTGCATCTTCCGACTGCATTTCTACATTTAATTTGTTTATCATATCCAAGACATATGACAGGAAATAAAAGTAAAGTTTGGTAATGCTATTAAGATTTGTGGAAATAAAATTTAATTTTTCTTTTCTAGATACTATTAGTTTCAAAGTCAGCCAAGTTAAAATAATGTTTAAGCGCGTCCCATTTTTCGATTATCGCGTTGGGCCGTGAAAAGTAGAATCCAGTCAACGTTTATTAATTTGATTTCTATTTTTGGAAGAATACAAATTGCAAGAGGATTTGAAAGATACAGAGATAGATAAATTGTATCGAATTAAGGCAAATTGTACTTGTGTACTCAAGCAAACTCATTTGTATCGAATTCGATACAATTGTATCGACTTTTCCATCCCTGGTCAGCATACGCCGAAAATTTGTCCGAATGTTAGATTGGGACACATTTTCAGCATGATTCAACTGATTTAACATATCGTCTAATACTAGCGTCTTTTGGTTTTTTAAATTAGGTTGTTTTTAGCTTTCTAGCCTATGATGCCAAACCGTTTATGCTACAAGGAGCACAACGAAACAGATATAGACGCGCGACAAACATAACTATCCTTCTGTGTGCAGTCGGGTAAAATCAGAAGCCATAATTTATAAAAAGATAAATTAATAACATCTGCTGAAGTTGGTCTTATAGAACTAAGTTCAAAAGTCAGTAGTTGTAATATTTATAATCACAGTTTTTTTTACAAGTAAATCCCACAAACACTGAATTGAGCTGCACGTGGTCACTCTAGGACTCGGAATAAATGCGAGGTTGAATTTGTTGTTTGTTTCCCTTCATCTCCAAAGAATTTTAACAACAAATTTAACGTATACCTACAGATATTAAGTTCATGAGCCGCCTATATTTTAAGTTTTATAGACTTTTTTAAAACCTGTGTAGCAATTGTTCAAATGGTTTCAGACAAATGCTTTATTTAATTCCTCTTCTCCACTGGTATTCGACAATCCAGTTAACATTGCCTAGAAATATGCAATTACCTACTATTTTCGAAAATTGTTCGTTCTCTCTTTTGTTATCGTTAATTATTATTTAATTCTAATATAGTTATTAATTTCATTTTACAGTCTTAAAATAAATTATGGCACCCTAGAAAGTGGAAATTATTGATAAATTTTTGTTTAAGAAAATGACTTCCGTTTAGAAGTCCTTCGTGAACTATAATTGTTAATAACACTTACCTTTCAAAATTTCATTGATTTTTGGACTAAGGAGGCCATTTTACATGTATTCAACTCTATACCTACTGCGAGTGCGAACCCCGAAAGCTCAGAATCATGAGAGCCCTCCGCTATTACATATACATATTCCCCAATCATAACTCATAATAACACTAAAAGCTTGAGAAGGTACCCTTATTGAGGTAATGGAGTAGAGCAAGACCGCACCGTAACATTTCCTCGGAATACCTATATTATAATAACTATACATTTGATAAAATTCGTCGAAGGGGGGAGAATCACCTGCAAAAAATTATCATATGTTTCTGTATCTATAAACATACAAAATGTTCATCCCTACATCAGCTTGTTCAACCACAAGCAATAGGTATACCTAGTCCATTATATTAGCCAGTTAAAATTCTTCAAGCCTTGCATCCTCGTTGCATGCGTCCTTCAGCCATTTACTTGCTTTTCAGCCCAGAGTAACGACAACATCCAAAATATAAATGCATATCGCACACTGTTATCTTATTTCTGTGTATAGACTGAGTGGAGGTACATAGTGCACTAAGAGTATAGAAAGTAAACGCTACATCTCCCATTCAAACAGTTATGCGCATTACTATTTTTCCTGTAAATGTTCACAACCACTAACATCATTGTCGGTGGTTATGTTATATTCAGAAAATGAGTTGATTGGGTTATCTATATTTCTCTATAGAAAGATATGTGCAATTAATTGTTTTCAATTATTTTCTTACAACTTCTTGAGAAATCTGTACTTTAATTTACTGTCATTCCAATTTTTGGTTTAACCTAAACTGTTATGCCACATACCCAACTATGTATCTATTTGACATGGATCATCATCACTTAAATTCTATTAAAAAATAATTTAAACGGCAAACTTGAACGTTATGCACTTTCATAGTATACGTAGGTATCTTTTGTTTTTCCTCCATTGCCGGTTGGGTTTTGATTATTATGGTAGAGTGTATACGCCATACGATAGAGAAATATGTACTACTACTTTGGCCGACAAACAAAAGGAGGGAAATGGCTTTAACCAATGAATACGAAGCTCCGCCTTGCTTCAAGCTAGAGGGCCAACAACTGTGCTGGAAAATACAACATATCACATTGCAGCAGTGAGTAGGAGATAAAAATGCAACTTGTGTTTGAGAGGGAAAGCAAACGGTTGATGCATGGTTAAAAGTAATTCGAAAGGAAGAACATGTAGGTATGCATAAGCAAAAAATATACTGCCAGTCGTTAAAAGATTTGCACGAGGCTAGGAAGAATTGTTATGTTGTGTTATGTGTGTCCGCCCGCCCAATACCAAATAGCAGGTACCTACCGTAGTTTGAACAAGAAATATTTGTGGTTACTATTTACAGTTGTTAGGTATACATATTTGTGTAGGTACAGCAATCCATCTCCTATTCGAATTATTTTATGTGTTTGAAAAGTTTAATTGCAGTGCTGATGCCGACTTATGCGACATGTACCTATGATATTAACCTGCCTTAGAATGTTGGTGATTTTGTTTACAAAAATTTAGTTAAACTTGTTCTGGTTATAAATATAGGCATTTCTGACTGGAAAGTGAAAACTAAATACATTAGAACGTAATAAATAGATAGGTGGTGTGTACTTACTTAGACTTACCTATTTAAATAATTCCAGTTATAGCATCAATGGCTAATAATTGTACCTAAGTTTATTTTTTCGGAAAAAGACAAATCGTTGAGGTTTTTCTTATTGGATCCACAAATTGGGTTTTTGATTCGGATACATGATAAATGTCGGCGCAGTGGCTTAGTGGTAGTGTGTTGGGCTACTAAGCGAGGGGTTCCAGGTTCGAATCCCGAGAGGGTCAAATTACATCTTAAGGTTTTTTTTCCACTGCGCCACCTCTCGCGAACGTCTGACAAACATACGAGAGTAAGACTGTCATGAATGAGCTTCTCAATTAGCCGTTTGGACTCGGCGTAAAATTGTAGATCCCTTCCATTCGTCCCAAAAATTGAAAACCCACACAAAACGAATGGTTGTGAGAAGCTAGGCCTTGGGTCCCATAGACCTGTCGCGCCAAAATATATATATATATACACATGTTAAATGCTTATTTATTTGTCTAAAGTGATTTCAAGTTACTATGATTTTGAAAGCATTTAAAAAATTTTCTCTTTTAAATTCATTTACAGGTGCATGTAGTTTAGGCCGTCACTAGATAATTTTCTGGTCCTTTTAAGAAAACTTGAGCGTTACCGATTTTTCGGTTATTTGCTTTAAGGGTTAAAACCGTAACATTTTGGTAGAAAACAATTTGTTTCCATCGGAAATTTATGCTCAGTTGAAATTTGCGTTGTGTCTTCTTATTATTTTTATCAATGACTTCCCGAGAATTCTAAATTTTTGCTCTTGTCTTCTTTATGTGTAAAAATATGTTTACAACTGTTTCTTACCTCAGGGATTGTTTCCTATTCCAAAGAGATTTAGATGTTTTTTTTTTTGAATGGTGTAATCTATATGATCTAAATTCTACATCTCAATAAAATGAATTTTTAGATATTTAAATCCCCGAGTATCATCTGGGAGACCATCAAGCTAGCAATACTGCACTTGAACTTAAAGATCTTGGTCTTGTGTTTGACTCTAAACTTACTTTTGATCTCCATTTTAATGAAATAATGTCGAAAGCGAACTCTGCTTTTGGATAGCTGAATTCCTCATCGTACTTAAAGGATCCCTACACCCTTAAGGCCATTTATATAAGCATGGTTCACCCGTGTCTTGAATATTGAATGGCAATGTCCACCATTCTTACCGTTCTAAATGTTTGTTGTTGGGATTAGATTCTCTCGAAGTTCGCCGTAAAATGCATTGCCTTATGTTGTTATGTTACACAAATGTTGTTGAATAGAAACGATATTATCAGGCTAAAATCGATAGTATCAGAATGAGTGCCCTCTGACATTTGTTCGTTATGCGATTAGTTTCCACTGTCTACGAATCTTCAAGTTTTTTAAAGCTATTTATTAAAAAACAAAAAAATTCTTTCTTAAAGGCAAACAGCAAAAATCTGTTTTAAGTTTTTAATACTTTAGCTTGTTTCACGCAAAATTTTAAACTTGTTACTGGAAATTCGTTGTTGGAAATTCGGTTCAAAAGAAATTTTCTCACGTTTACAAAACTAAGGAAAACTTGGATTCTTAGTTACAACCATCATAAAATAATGTGTCATTTTATCTATCTTTGTACACAAAGTTAAATATAGATATCTAAAAGTGACTTGACCTTTATTTTTCTTAAATAAAGATGGCACTAACTAGTCTTTATGTACAATGTGGTCCAAAAGTTGTTTTCCTACGTATAAGTATGTGAAATAACTTCTGAACGAATGAAATAAATTACAAATAAAAGCTTATTTCATGGACATTTTTTTCATTATGTATGGAAAATCATATGTATGTAAACATTAGAATGCATACATTCATAGGCTCTTTTCTGGGTCACCAGGATTGAGCTGTTGGACCAACTGGATCTTCTAAAGTTTTAGGTGCAAATTTTCCTCTGAATCGTGCTACGCGGTATGCCTAACTGTGTTGAAACTCAGGACCGGTTGCAACACTTTCCCTAATGACCTGGGCTCTTATCACGTAATTTATGAAACGATCATTGTCAGAACGATCGAACAGAACGACGTCGTTTTAAGTTTGCTTCGCGTAACATTATCGTAGCATCGTTCAATCGAATCGTTTATCGTTCCCATTTTGAACAGTTTGAACACTTGTAAACAAACTCTGACAACAGAAAACGTATGGAATTATTTTTTCCGTTGTAGAATTGGGTGAAATGGACCCAATTCTTCAACCTTGATGGTGAACTGTCCATGAACGGGAGGAACGGATTGCAAAATAGCAATCGTTCAATCGCAATCGTTCAGTCGTCGGAATTTGACAGTTAGAGGAGTTATACGAAGCACAGTTCAATCTTCCAAAACGACGTCGTCCAGACGATTCAACCATTTTAGTGTTACACGACGATAGTCGTCTTACGCGATAAGAGCCCTGGATGTTTTCAATCGATCGTCTAAAACGCGGCCTGCCCGAACACCTTACATCTCCAAAGTTCACATATTGCTCAAATTTGGTCACCACAGATCGAATAGTGGGTGCTGTTGGAGGATTTCTAATGCCATAAAATTGCCGGTAGTCACGTTGAGGAAAAGTGATTGACTGGCTGTGCGACAGTGTACTGCTTCATGCAAAATAAAAATAACTCAAAAATATCTGCTAATAAAAGTGATTATTAATTTGTTTGCATAGATAAAAGACTTGTGGTCCACCCAAACAGTTATACAAAACTCATTTTATACACATCACGAAAACGACTTTCAATTGTTGTATTGTCGAAACAAACACACCTTTTGCAATATTCAGCAAATTCACCAGAAAAGCTGACCGAATAGACTCGCAACGTAATAATTATTGTTTCCACACTTAATTGATGGTCTTATACTATTTTTAAATGATATGAATTCGTTATTTATTTGTTATTTAATGCGATTAATAAGAATTCGTAACCAATTAGTTTACGCAGAAGCTTCACAGCTTATTGAAACGTCAAACGAAAACTATTTAGAGTTCGGTGTAAATGCATCGACGAGTTTTCGTACGAAAACACGGTTTTCGGTGCGTTTTGAATATGGTATAACAAATATGTTTCGGCATCTTGAGTGTAGAATATTTCTACAGTTTCATGCAAGAAAGAAATTTATTGTTTTTAAGAAAAATGTTTCGGCTGTTAGAACATGTGCTTTTTTTACTGGAACTATATATGCTGTAAATGCAGTGAACATTTTTTATTGAGGTGGTAATGCTACCAAGACAGTTATTTTTTCGGAGACAAGTTCTTTGAAAAAGATCTTTATTCCAATTTCATAAGTGAGCTTTCATATTGTATCCCTAAATAAACATGTGGACATAAATAACTGAACTCAACGAATCTTGCGTATAAAAAGCGAATTCCTATTTAGCATATAAAAAGTTGGCATAAACAATTTTCTTTCTAAGCTACTTAGTACATATTTCTAAATATGAAATGAATTTTTAAAATAAAGTGAATTGTATCGATTGAATTGTGAATTATTTTTGACTTCCTCGTAGCTAAAAAGATTTTAAAATCGTTTGAGTAGGTTCAGTGATCCGAAAGGCCTTAAGAAGCTTAAGTGCTTTTTAACGAGGTTCTAAGAGCTTCTTAATGACAGTTTTGCAAGGGACTGCAGCAGTAGTGACAACTGACCACCGGCTGAACCTCTAGCCTCCCCTCTCTTATAACTCATGTGATATCACGATTCACGAATGACATAGAACTATACGTTCTAAGTTCGTGCAGTTAGACACCCAACCTAACCTACCCTGAACGGCAGTAGTTAGTCTAATAGGTACTCATGTAAGTCGATGCCATTGCCAGCGCTTGACGAAACACGTTACCTCATTCTAAGGAGAGGCTTGTAATTATCTGATAAATAAGTGTTCCGTAAACATTTTTAAGCACTGGAATGGAGGAAACCATTCTTTACATTCTTCCCCTAGACATTTAAGGTAAGTAGATGGCAGCAAAGTCCAGACTGCCCTGTCATAAATCTTTAAATAAGTGCTCGCCAACGCTAAACTTTAAACAAATGCAACTGTATAGCAAACATAACAAGGACGAGCGCCCCAAAAGTCTAAAGAAATATTACATGATCTGATAGATGTTGTAGCCAAGCGAAACAAGGATTTGGTAATTGTCGGGAATGCTTAAATCGGAACTCTATTCTCTGAATATTAATAGGCCACTTTGTAAATATTTATTAGGACTAAGAGTAACCACAAATGAGGAGTAGGGGGAAGCACATTTCCACTTACAAACTTTCCGGCTCTTTTTTTAGTACACAAGGGCTTTTATTTGGTCTGAGTAATAAATATTGGATACTTACCACTCATTCTTAGCTGATGCAATATGATATATAGATATGACAGATCCAAGCAGTATCTTTCCTGTGCCTCTTCCAAACTACACCCGGCTTCCTGGAGAGCCGACAAAAATAATTTTATCGTAACCAACGGTGGCTTGCAAAAGAGCAACCAAATTTTTTATATATCCTGGGCTCTAATCGCGTAAGACGACGATCGTCTGACGACGTCGTTTCGACGATTGTATTGCTTCGTGTAACACTAAAATAGTTGAATCGTCTGGACGACGCGTTTTGAACGATTGAACTATGCTTCGTATAACTCGTGCAACTGTCAAATTCGACGTCGTTTCGACGATTGTATTGCTTCTCGTCCTTTTTTACAACACGAATATTAACAATAAAAATTCTCATGTGGTGCTTCATGATGTTTGATTTCCGTAAACATCCTTCCACACTTTTGCATGTTGTTGCAATTATTTCCTCCCATTCATGGAAAGTTCACCATCAAGGTTGAAGAATTGGGTAAATTTCACCCAATTCTTCAACCCAATTCTACAACGCAAAAAAAATGCATACATTTTCTGTTGTCATGTTTCATGTTGTTTGTTTACAGTAGTGCTCAATGTTTTCAAAATGGGAACGATAAACGATTCGATTGAACGATGCTACGATGATGTTACGCGAAGCAATCTTAAAACGACGTCGTCCTGTTCTATCGTTTTGACGATGATCGTTTCATGAATTACGCGATGAGAGCCCTGCCTACTTATCAATTCAAAATTTCTTGGCATAGTTGCCGACAGGATCCTCAGGACTCTCGTAGAGATTTAAATGAATAGGTTCTCATGTCTAGGAATCTATCATAATTTCTTCTATTTGTTTAGGTACTTGCAAACGGATGTATGCATCTACAGTAATGCCTCACTTATCCGAATCAATTAATGCAAGGGGCCTTCGGATTATGAATTTATTGGGACTTTTGAGTACAGGACGAGGAAAAGAAAACCGTTGGGTATTTTGCGAACAAAATCCATTTTCATATCTGCTTACCTACCTACATACTTTTTTTTTTTGTTTTATCGGAATTCGGATTGCAGCACAGAAAAATCGGGAAAGCTTCGGATTGTTAAGTACGTAATAAGAAAAAATTGATCTTCGGATTAGCGCGATATTTGGATTAAACGTGATTCAGATTATTAACTGCGAAGAAAATAACGTGCCTCTTGTGCTGGCTTTTAGGTTTTAGTTTTGGTGAAGGAATTTTAGTATGAATACTTTACATTATATACATATATACCATATTTGATATAGGGCAGCGAAATTGTCCCATTTTTATTCAACCAAAGCAACGGAATTTACAGATATGCTATCTTACTATCGCCAACCCATTTCAAACGTCGCTTTTTGTTCCCAATTCATAAAATGTGCGTATCTTATTTTCATCGGGATCAGCACAAAGTGTTACTTATATTTTTAACCAATGCCTGCATAGCACCGCCCTTTTATGATCATACCACCACAAATTTTTGGCAGAAAACAATATGCACAAAATATCCACCATGGCTTAGTTAGTTAACCATACGCGCTACGTTTAAATTTAATACCAAAAAAAACAAATAACATTTCATTGCCAAAACCACGGAGTACTAACATCCATAGCCGGCATAAAGAGGCTCCGACAAATCAGGCGTTGACCAGGGGCTCAATAATTACTATATCAATATTTCAAGATATTTTTCATATTCCAATTCCGTTTGGATGACATTTGTGAGTTGTCATTTGACTGTCGTACAGGGTTGTCTTTATTATGGAACAGCTAGCATCGCCACAACGTTTTGAAATGATTTAAGCAGTTTATTTCAATAATTGTTCAATAGTGAATAGGGGAACAAAAGTATATGACATTTTAAAAAATGTGCATAGGTACAATGGGAAAGAAAGTTGGGCCTGCGGTATCATTGAATTGTGAGTTGTTGGAAATTATGTACCCTAATACGAACAATTAGCAGACAAAGCACACTACAATGCAAAATGCGAGAGAAATTTTGTCCGGGAAAATATTGTCAAAAATTTTTGATTTTCTGGGCCCGACGATACCTTGATTTGACTCCTCACGACTTCTGTTCTGAATGCCCTTGGAGGTAGGTACATAAGAAAAAGGCTTACACCTTTTTGAAATTAAGTTGCTAAAACAACAACAGGAATCTGGAATTTTTACATTAGTTTTCAAAAAAGTCACACGATGGCCATAACTTCTTCCCTTCGACTGAGTCATTGAATAACTGCAAATAGAAACGGCACCGAAGACGACGTCCGCTACGCGGTCCATACGTCGCTGCGATCGCTTGTGCGCGTTTTTTAAAATGGATCCGGGCATATCTCTGTTTGAAATTTGGATAAAAACGAAAAAAACCAAAATGTATAATATCCCAACAAAAATATCCCTCTGATGAATGTTGTATGGGTAATTCTTTGTTGTAAACCAGTTTGAAGTAAGACATTTCATACTTATCTTTCTGTCGATACGCTTCGATTGTTCTTATTTCCTTGTTACTTTTGGAATTTTTGTTAGAGGTTTATTGCGGTGTTTTTTTATTTGCTACTGGCCTGGCATATGATTGTAGTTTTGAATAATAATTGTTCAATTATTGAGGTTAAACATGGCCAAATAAATGCAAATTGAGCTGAGAACCATTTCTGTTAATTTTGCTAATATTTTTACATAACAAAGTTGCAATTTTTATCTGTATTTTGATAGGTAGGTACCTATTTAAAATACAAATAAAAGAATAAGAACAACGTTCAAATTCATTTATAAAATTCTAAAAACGCATAAAAATAAAACAACACTATGAACAATTATGTATGAACGGTACATTAAAAACACTGTTACATAAATGTTAGAGAACTTTCAGAATTTTCCATATTTGTTCTCAGCGTGCAACCTTCGGCACAGGCGATATATCTAGAACTCAATTTAAAAAAAAAAATAATCTCTGTCGTTTAATATTCGCACTGCTGACAACAATTTCTAAGGCTAGTAATATAATCACAGTATATAAGTGATTTTCTCTCACATATATGATTTAGTATATCAATTTTTTTTAGTTTTTTTTTTCGTGCATTTTGCCTTGGGGTTAATTATTTTTATTTTCGCACGTCAAAAAAACCGCATGGTGTGCTTGAATAATTATTTGTGCTGTTCAAAAGAACATGGAAGCTAGAATTGGTTCCTACACAAATTTAAAAGAATATTAAGTACATTTTGTTCAAAGAATTGAGTTTCAAAACATTCCTCAAAACACTTGATCTGTTTAAAATTTTTGTGTAGGCGAAATGCAGAAGGATTTCTTTCATATGATCCTCTATTATTTATAACGACTGATATAGTATTCTCTAGACTATACAATCAGTATTTAAGTGGGATGTTATTAGGTACAGGTGTTGTTCCCCTTTTATATAGTCCCACAATTGCAGTGTTCCACTTATTGTTTGGCAAAGACCGTTTAAACAATAAACCGGACCTTTTTTGTCCCTCTTCCATGGCGATATCCATCTAACGAAATCCTGTAAGTTTGATATGATGCCCATTTGGTATTCTGATATATATTTATATACTGTTCTTGTAGATCATGTTAATCAGTGATCTTTATGGATCATTGGTGTAAAATAAAAAACGCCTACTATATGCGAAAAGTATCTATCCGATCTTCATTTCATATTCCTTCTTTCCACATTGTCATCCTCATAAAAATCCCCATCAGTTTTGTTATGCCCACTTGCTATATATGCGAAAAGTACCCGATTTAATTGTCCTTGCATAACTTCTCCACATCCACAATCATTATTATGGAATCAGTTGAGAATAAAAGATAATAAAAATAATTGTTCTTTCTCGTTCATTTGCATGTTGTCAATGAGACGAATAAGAAAAAAGGGGGTAATTTGTCATGAAATAAACATGGGAATATTTTGGGAAATAAATTTTACTTAATGCACGAACCTACTCGTAGAAATGGTGGTATGCATACACTAACTTAATACAAATTTTCGCCGCATTGAAGGTCCGTATGTCGTTTCAAAATGAGCTGTGTCGAATTCTATTTGTAGTTATTGAATGACTGAGTTATTACTCATTAAAATTTTATATCTTATCATCATTCCCTTATTTGTTTTTGATAACAAGTTAATTATATTCCGTAGTCATAAGCTATACTTAAATTTTTTTAGTCTGTAACTCATTCAAAAGTTTGTTTAAAATCGATTGAAAAATTTGTACTAAGCAAACAGACAATTATAAAAGAGTAACTAGTAAAAAAGACGTGTACTGATATACCAGCCAAAAGTAATATTTTAATACAGCCACTATTATTTCCCATTGAAGAGGGCGCCAAACAGTAATACCGCCTGAATGGAAGATCTACTGCGGGCCGGTGCTGTTTAAAAAACAAGATAGTGAACCCAAACGAAGAAAAGCCGCTTTTGCCAGCCATTAAATATAACCTCCTATAAGGCAGGCAAACAAGCTGTTATATACCACTGCGGAGGTTGTCTACTAGATGTGCCTTTTCTTGATTTGTTGCAAGATTTTTAGGCCTGTCAATGCACATAATTAAGTCAAAACGAATTACATGTGTAGCCATTATTCCTTAGTTCTCTTTCATTTTTCTTTATGTTCTACCTCAACTAAAAAGGTTTTTCCATTGGCTACCATGTAGTCGATATATGTTTGGTTTGTTTCAGCTCTGAAATGTTGAATGACGTAGGTATAGCAACAAACAACAGCATGACTTAGCGTATTGGTTCTCTGTAACTCAATACCGTCAAGAAAAAATAATGTTAGTATTTTTATACACGTCCATATTTACGCATCTAAAACAAATAAGTTTTTTTTTCATTTGTACTGGGTATGAGCCGAATGGCGAATTAAGATCGAATTACAAATACCTGCACCGGCACCGATGTAGCCTAGGTTTAAGAGATTGTGTAATGGATTACCTGTATTAAATTCAGTCTGTTAAGTTTAGTTGTGCCTTCGACCCGTATCCACAAAATTATAATAGGACGGTGTTTGTGAGACAACAATTCAAGACCATTGTTGTCGCTCACTGAACATACCATTATAATCACATAGAACCCCATACATGATTGCATCTTTAATAGATACGCTGTACAAAATATACCCATAATTTCCCTTAAAAAATATAATAATGGTGGTTCACTTCAATTCAAATCATATTGTTGCACTATACCTTTTTTAATTATTTACATGTTACGCCCACTACAATAGATTAGTAATATTTTATTTATTCATACAACAGTCGTTTCAATGTTTGTATTTAGGGATCTATGTTTCCTCTCTTTAAATGTTAATGTTACATTATAATAAATGACGTTTTTTTTATGTCAAATACTTTTTTCATTTTGCAAAAGATTTTGAAAATTTATATTACTTACTTATAGCGAGATGTAGGCGCGGTGGTATAAGTACTTTGCTTTTATCTGCTCCACAAATTTAGAACTCTACTGCTTTTTTCACATAGGCTGAAAGTAGTTAAGTGCTGGCAGCTGCCAAATCAAACGGCAACCCTAATATTTTAAGTTAAATCACAAATACGTCCTCTATTTTTTTTTCACAAATTATCTCTTTGTTCTCTTAATAAAAACCACAGATGGATATAGATATTGTAATCGCAACTTTTAAACATGAACGTACAACGTACATGTACACCAAGCCAGTGATGCCATTTATCCGGTCTAACCGATTTTTAACCAAAACGAAAAAATGGTATATCAGGAAAAATTATTTTTTGCAAAAAAAATATATTGTTTTATGGGCTGAGTATAAAGAAATATATGAATAATTTAAACGAAAATTTCTCATACTTAACGGACACGCTCACAATACCAAACAGAAACCAACTTATTGTGAATAATCCTAGAAAGCCACAGCGCCTACAGTCAGACTGATCTGGATGCTCATTTAATTCAAGATAATAAATAAATAAATAAATATTTTGGCGCGACAGGTCTATGGGACCCAAGGCCTAGCTTCTCACAACCATTCGTTTTGTGTGGGTTTTCAATATTTGGGACGAATGGAAGGGATCTACAATTTTACGCCGAGTCCAAACGGCTAATTGAGAAGTTCATTTATGACAGTTTTACTCTCGGATGTTTGTCAGACGTTCGCGAGAGGTGGCGCAGTGGAAAAAAACCTTAAGATGTAATTTGGCCCTTTCGGGATTCGAACCTGAGACCCCTCGCTTAGTAGCCCAACACACTACCACTAAGCCTCTGCGCCGACAGTTTAATTCAAGATAAGTTTTGTAAAATAGAGAAACTACATATAACTATACCTACTAGTATTTCCGGTTAAAAGTTCATGTATTGACTTTTAATCGGATTTTTTGAACGAATTTAAAAAATAAAATGCGGCCTACAAAAAATACGGATACTGATTTTGTTATACAACATACGAGTATTGAAACGAAAAATAACCGATTTGTGTAAACTGATACAAGAAGTTGTGGACTTAACTGAATTTCGTATGGACAAATAATGCAAACCCTTCTTCAAATTGTCCGTTTAATGGTTAGTGTGTGTAAGGGGTGGTTGGGTGTGTATGAATCGGACAGACATTGATTGGCATTAACTTGGCAATGTCCAGTGTTTCAACTTTCTCATACACATCAATTGTGCTTATTTTACCTTCAAGCGGTAGCCGCCGGCTCCTGTCCATCCGGACTCGACTTGCTGAACTTATAAGCGCGAGTGTTGAACACGAAGAAAATAGCAACACTATCTATAATGCTTTGTCGGAATTGACTGTCTGCTCGAGCCTCAGAAGTCTAACACCTCGGAAAGAGGACGTATGGCGGATGAATTCACGTGATTGAATCAACGGTGGAGTCAAAAACAGTCAACATGAAAGATACCTTAATGACCTACTTCGACGTATTTGGAGCTGAGGTCATTAAGGATTTTTCAATACAAGTCAGGATGTTGAAATAGAGATTTTGGCGAAGGAGCCCTTAATGGGTCAACGGCAGCTCTCGAATCCCCGAAGCACCAAGCCCTCCAGGTTTGGGGTTGTGCGTCGGGGTAACTTTCCTACCACGGAAAAGAAAAGTAGTTCCGAAACAACTACAAGCCTCGGATATGGATGATCCAAATGTTGACGACCCCAGCAAACGAATTAAGGACAACAAACTTCGGATCTGCACGTGGAATGTCCGGACCTTAACCAGACCGCGTGCAGCCGAACAACTTGTGGAGACCCTGGATGGGAAGTGCGATGGGATGGAGAAGGCATAAGAAGGATGAAAAACTGTGACACCTATTACGGCGAGTGCCGCAAAGAGCAGAGTCAGCGGCTATCTGGATGTGGATTTGTGATTAGAGGAAGACTTAGGCAAGAAGTCTTGGTATTTCGCAATGTTAGCGATCGCCTAGTTAAAATCCGCTTCAGGGCCAAATTTTAAAATATGTCATCATTGCCAGCACACGATTCCTAATACACCTCAACATACACAGAAGGATGGCGGGTTCCAGATCAACAAACCGTCAACCAAATTGATCATGTTGCAATCGACGCCAGACATGCCTCCAGTATCCTGGATGTCCGAACGTTCCGAGCGGCCAACATAGACTCGGACCATTACTTGGTAATAGCCAAAGTACGGATGCGGATATCCAATATTTCACAACACCGAGAGGATACTGTGCGAAGATTTGACGTTGCAAGGCTACTATCGCAAGAGACCGCCAAAACCTTTGCCGACCGCGTCTTTCTAAACCTCTCAGCAAGCTCATCCTCAGCTTCACCAGCATCAAGCACAGATGACCAGTGGCAACACTGCCAGCGTGCCATCAGGAGTGCCGCCACCGAAGTGCTGGGTTTCACTAGGCGACCACAACGAAACCCTTGGTTCAATCAGGAATGCCGCCAGGCACATGCAGCCAAGAACGAGGCCTACCAACTAATGCTGCAGACAAGAATCAAAGCGTCTGAAAGAGCTGCCCGTGAGTTCTACGGGCAAAAAAGAACTTCTCAGAAGGAAAAAGAAAGAGCACGAGAAGCGAGCGGTCGAATCAATTGAGGGACGATACTGCAGAGGCAATGTTCTACCAAAGGGTAAAACGATCCTGCAGAGATGAGCATGGGAATAAAGTAGTAGATTCACAGTCGGTGCTGAGGATTTGGAAAGAACACTTCTGCACACTGTTAAACGGCGGAGACAGCCAACAACCCGCTGTCAGGCAGAATGATCTGTTCAGCTTGGACGATGATAGCCAAAACTTCCGCCCACCCGACCTACACGAAGTGAGGATAGCGATATCCAAACTTAAGTCCAACAAAGCTGCTGGAGCGGATGGCCTTCCGGCCGAGCTTTTCATTTCTGAACTGCGCCAACTACAGAGGAATAAGTCTCCTGAATGTCGCGTATAAGATTTTGTCGGCTGTATTGTGTGAACGCCTAAAACCTTTCGCCAACAACCTGATCGGCCCATATCAGTGTGGTTTTAGGCCAGAGAAGTCAACCATCGACCAAATTTTCACACTCCGACAGATCTTAGAAAAAACCCAGGAATTTCAGATCGATACACACCATCTATTTATCGACTTTAAAGTCGCCTATGATAGCGTATATAGGGATGAACTATACAAAGCCATGTCAAGTTTTGGCATCCCCGCCAAACGCGTACGTTTGTGCAGGATGACGATAGAGAAATCTCGCTGCTTCGTCAAAGTCGGCAAGAACACCACCGAATCATTTGATGTCGAAAAAGGTTTAAGACAAGGCGACGCGCTATCATGTACTTTCTTTAACATCCTTCTTGAAGCAACTGTACGAAACTCACAAGCCAACACCAGAGGTACAATTTTTCAAAAGTCCGTTCAACTACTTGCTTATGCCGATGATATTGACATTATTGGGAGAACGCGGCAAGCTGTCAGTGGCGCATTTGCAAGCATTGAAACGAAGGCGGCGAAGATGGGTCAGGCTGTTAATGAGGACAAAACGAAGTATATGCTGTCAACGAGAAAGGACTCTCAACATCGGCAACTCGGACAAAACGTCACGATGGACAGATACAACTTCGAAGTAGTTAAAGACTTTGTATACCTGGGCTCCACTATCACTTCGCAAAATGACATCGGCGCAGAGATCAAGCGAAGAATCACTCTTGCCAATCGCTGTTTCTTCGGGCTAAGAAGGCATCTAAGAAGTAAAGCCCCCTCTCATAGAACCAAGGAGGTACTATATAAGACCTTAATCATCCCGGTCCTGCGGAATGGTGCAGAATCATGGACCTTGTCAAAAGCGAATGAAAACCTTTTGGGATGCTTTGAAAGAAAGATTCTTCGAGTGATATTCGGTCCAGTTTGTGTCAATGGAGTGTGGAGAAGAAGATTCAACGACGAACTCTACGGGCTGACCAAGTCAAAAAGCTGAAAATACAACGGCTGAGATGGCTGGGGCACTTGGAGCGTATGGACAAGAAAGCACCGCCCGACGAGTCTTCGAATCCACCCCTGAGGGACAGCGCAGCCACCTTAGGTGGCGCGCACAATTGGAGAACGACCACAACCAACTTAGTGTGCGTAACTGGAGGCAGCTAGCGAGGGACCGAGCTGGTTGGAGGGGCTTCTTAGTTTAGGCCGTGGTCCACCCCGGACTGTAAGCGCCACCAAAAGGAAAGGAAAGGAAAGTGTTTAAAGATGTTATATTCCCGGAAAACGCACATATTCTATTTCATGTTTTTTTCCACCGCGCCACCTCTCGCGACCGTCTGACAAACATACGAGACTATAAGTGTCACAAAAAAACTCTCAATTAGCCGTTTGCACTCGGCATAAAATTGTAGATTCCTTCCATTTGTCCTAAAAATGAAAAACTCACACAAAACGAATCGTTGTGAGAAGGCCTAGGGTCCCTTACGATCTGTTGCGCCAACTATATATTTATTTTGTTTAAGGTCGCCTGTGGAATGTTTTTCTGGGATGACCACCACCGTTTGGTTTTCGTCAACTGATGCATGCAGCTTCATCGCTGAATGAATGAATTGTGCTAAGATTATCGGGCTCATCCCTACAGTTAGCACCTACAATTCATAGGTCTTAACCTAACATTCGTTTGGTTATAAAAGAGAAGAGAACAAACACCAACCACCAATTACTGGTATAATATGGTATTACATTCATTAAATTAAATATTTTTTAAATATACTGTTGTACTTACTTCCAAACTCTCACAAGTCTGGCATATTGAAAATTGTATTTGATAACATTATCTCACGACTTGCGCTATGCAAATTGTTGAACTTTTTGTTTTACATACACTTTTGTTTCATATTGTGTTCTATTTATATTCTGTTAGAATTTTAATATAAACTCTGAGACATTGTTTTTTGTGATAATTCATATCAACTTTCAAATTTTGTTTAATTTTAGGACAAAGCTCAGACGTTTTCCTAGAATATTGTCAAAAGCTCTTAGAAAAATTTCGATATCCATGGGAAATGATGCCACTAATGTATGTGATACTTAAGGACGCCAAAGCTGATATTGAAGAGGCTTCCCGACGTATTGACGAAGGTAGGTTCATGGAAATTCGTTTAGTTATTATTTTAAAATATATAAACACAAATTCTTAAATCAACGTATATGATATATGAAGCTGTGATACATAATTTCGTCCATCTAATAGGACAACTCGTCGTTAACAACTACTCCCGTCAACATAATTTAAATATTTATGATGGGGGAGAATTACGTGGCACAACACGGCAATGTGGATGATAATATTTGTAAAATGCCTGTGTTTAAAAATGTTTTCACAAACAATGTCGAACACATTTATTTCATTGAGCTTGATTTTTAATTTATATTATATATTATATGAAAGCCTTAAAACATTTCCTTTTTAATAACAGTAGAAGATTTTATTCGGTTGTAGCAAATACTCCGCGAAGTCATTCTCATTTTCTTAGATCTACTTGAAAAATATAGACATTTTTTCATTTAATTTAAAATTATTACAGTAAAGCACCTAAGGAATATGTTTATGTGTGTTTAATATCATATAAATAAGTTTTATTAGTACAAGCAACCTAAACAGAAAACTTTGAGGAATCAAATTATGAGAGCTATCGGGTGCGCTTTTACAACAGTCGCGGCATCTCAACACGCAACTCTTTCATCAAACAACAAAGTCTTCAATCAACAAAACCAAAAATAAATCGCAGACGCATACACCAATCAACACAATCTTCAAACTAAAACAGTCTAGCAGTTCATGCACCTGAGCATCTTCAATCAACACTCAACTAATAATTGCAAATCAAAATAGTATACCGGTGGAAAACTAAGATGGAACTCAAATCTTATCAAATGTTGTACCTATATTTTTAACAAGTTTCGTTCCGTTTACATGGTTAGTGTGCTTAAATTTGGGCTTTCTGTTTACATGTTAAATTAAATGTTTTTTTTTTGTTTATTGACCTTAGTACATATTACAATATAGTACCTAGGACTAAAAGACTTAATTAGAAATTCTTACAATGATTTTATTTATAAGCCTACAACTAATTTGAATTATTACTATTAAGTGTGGTAAGTGAAAATTATGATATCAGATAATAATTTATTGGCTAATGCATAGAAACATTTAAATCCTACGTTTTCGGACTAATAATAATCGAATGGTATTTGATATGAATGTATAGTAATAGTAAAAAAAAGGAATGTATTACGTAGGTGGTACCTTATATCTACATGCAATACGAGCATCTTTGAAATTTTTTCTATTAATAGCAAAAACTAATAAATGTAGTTACATCATTGTTCGATGGAATGACTGCTTGTGTATTCTATATATACACTTATTGACATTAATTTCTATTTCCCTACTTATCACAATCAAATTTATATGTCTGACTTCTTTTCAGTACCTAGTTATCGTAAAAGTCCTTATGAAGATTTTTTTTTTGTAGACAGAAACTCTGCAAGTCTTAGATCATGTTAGGTTTTTGGGCTGGTGAGGAGTTATCTGACCCATTATTAAACCCGTAGGGAGAAAGAGGGTATCCCTGTTCAAATATTAGAATTTGTCTAATAAATAATGTCCCTAAACACGTAAATTGGTGTATATAAATATTTATACAGCCTCCCAAAAATTTGTATTTCTAAAACATTTCTCCATGCATATTAGTTATAGTCAGAAAAAGTACTAAAAATGAGAAAACCTATACATTTGTATGTTCGAAATGATAAAAAATTCTTAGTAGCTAATTAAAAATACGAATTCAAATATAAACATTGATTGACATTTTGATTGCCGTTTGCGTTGTTTGCATATTAAAATGCAAAAAAAAAAATAAATAAAACGTTCAGATAATTGAGACTCCAATAAAAACATGAGGAATAATGAAAATGCATTTCGCCAATTTATTTTTTATTTTATTTAAAACTAAATGTGACAGAATGCTCTTTGAACAATGATGTCAAGTGAAAATTACATTGCGATACTATTTGACACAACCTCCAAACGCGTTTATCTTATACAAGCTCTATGCAGCGTTTTTCAAATTTTATAAACAATGTTTTTGCGTTGAGAGACATTTAACTTTATACACTCCCTATAATACGTTTATAAATAAGCCTGCAAAGTTCTTCTTGTGTTAGACGAATTTTCGTCATGTGGTACAACAGGGTGTTGTGTCCCATTAGGATACCTTCAGTACTTTTGCAGGATTCCCTATATAGCTTTACAGGAAGATGGTCATAGTTTTCCGTGTGGCTTTCGCCTCCCCTGTGGCCCTTTTTCGCCGGTGTGTATCGATAAATATACAGAGGAAAGTGCTCCTTCCAGAACAGTGGCCGAAGCTTGTCTTGCTTGTTTACTCGCTTCATTATTGTCTGTTATGCCTTTATGTCTAGTGACCGACTACAGTTGTACCTTGGGCCATGTTGCAAGAGCCCTTAGCTTCTCGCTACTTTTATAGTTGCCTGGCTGTTAATAAAAAAGATGTTACCTTCCCGAAGTACGGCCCTGCTCAGCAGTTCAGAAGATGGCTGACTCTACACAGGTTTTCTTTTTTGATCCGTCCGTAAAAAAAACGAATGGATTGTGCGTTGGGTATAATTCCACCACTCCATATGGTTGTGTAGGCACGTACATATAGCGTGATGAGATCCGTGATAGGTACAATCCCGAAGTACTTCGGCAGGATCGTTGCGTGATCTTCATTATATTTCCAGTCTATTGATCGGCTGATTAGTATGGCACTTATTGCAGACAATGATTGCGCAAAGATGTCTAGCGAAAGCAGTAAGTTCGGCGGTTGCAGTAAACCCTATCGCGCTGTTGACTCTGATACAAGTTAATCTTTGTCCTTTTTACATACCTACGCGACTGCCAAAAGATGGGAGATGATCCATCAATTCTACGGTGGCTTTCTTGATTTTCGTCTAGGTCTTTTTAGGCTGTCAGAAATTCTGAGTGGTGTACCACCAACTGACGAATTGCGGCTTTTCCTTTTGTTTATGAACAAAATTAATTTAGTCTTCTGGGGGTTTCTGGTCCTCGAGTCATTTACATGTAGATTCTGTACGAAAAAGTAATGTTCAACTTTTTACTTAGTATTGGATGTGAACCTATGTTAATAGAAACATAAAATACATACATACATAGTTAAATATATCCAAGTTTTGGAAAGGTGAATCATTTTTTAATTTTAAAAGTTGTTAGCATTGTGATACACATTGATCAAGCTGTATCACAAGGGGTCTGCTCTGGCGTAGGTGAGGCTACACTTAGAGTCGCCTGCCACCCGAACCTAACCTAATTTAGATACAATAGAGAATTCCTAGTGTAGTGACATTTTGTATTCTACTTAAATAGCAGTAAATACTCTTAAATGCCTATTCAGAACTAAAAAAGTGATAATTTAAACAAATTGTCTATACTCTGTCCAACAAAAATTGTCAGTACAGGCCTTATGGAAGAGCTTTTCTTCTACCAATGGTGCTTGTAGATACTCTCACGGCACTCAAATACAAGAATTGCCACTGAAATAAAAACGAAACCACTGTCCTACCAAGCAATTGTTGTTGTATTTTTCCTAAAATTTCGCATACAGCCCACCACAAGTCCACAACCAGTCTGCCACACAACTACGGGCAGAATGAGCATGATCGCTTGTGTTCGCTTGCTATTATCATAGCAGTGTGTGTGAGTGTGACTGCACTGAAGCACATCAGAAGAGTGTTACCATGCGTACAATGAAAGGATATCATCAAGGGTTTTTCTATGGATTCTATGGATTTTGTCAAAGAACTTTCGGTTTTCGTGCTTTTGAGAACGAATTATTACGTGGGGTTTTGTCATTCGGTTTTAATTTGTTTGTATTTCTGAAGGATCAAATTATATTTAGTTAAAACATTTTTTTCAATGTTGTCTTTTAGAAAAAGGTTTATTCATCAAGTGCTTTAATACATTCATTTCATTCACACAACAAGTGATCATAATTGCGTTGTAGTGATGCCTATTGCGATAAATTAATTGTAATTACTAGCGCAACCGGATTCATGCAAAAGCTCTTTTTTTGGATATCGTTTTATATATTTTAATATAAAAACAGAGTAACTACATTTTTGGCATGTTTTAGCATTTTTGTTATATTTTTGCATATTTGTCTATTTTTTTATCAAATAGTTTTTCACACTGAAATATCAAAATGTCCAAGCAGGTAAACCTATACTACTTATTGTCGATCCATGGGTTTTACCAAAACAAACTAAAGCGATTAGGCCCACTGGAAATACCTTAGAAAAACCCTTACGGAAAAAGATAAACGGAATTTATTTCGTTCAGCAATATTTTTATTTTAAATTGGAAGATGGTAACCCTAACAGTTTTTCTCTCTGAGTTATGGTGAATTTTCATACAAACTACGGCAGCCCTGTGAGAGCTTTAAAGAGGGACAGATTTATGTAAGTTATTGCAACCAGACTGAGAGACAAACATCCTATCTTTTCTGTACTGACAATTTTTGTTGGACAGAGTATAGTAACTTATTATTGCTTAGCTGACAATCCAGACGCAAATCACTTATGTGAAATGAACCTAAAAAAATAATTGTAAAACAAACAATTTCGACAAAATATAAGTCGTAACTCTGCGTCAGGTCTGTTTAGTGAATCTGAGTGGCACGATTGTCTGCACCTACAGCCAACTTCTTAAAGGTGCCAAATCGAAATCATATGCTTTTCGGTGGAAGTTCAGTTTGCTTATCGAAATTATTTATATAATTTTGCCTGCAATTTAGTTCATTTGCGTAGCATTATTTTCAAACCAGTGAAAGCTACTTTAAACAATGTTTCTGCTTAGGCAAACACATTTGTGTCATCTTTCTCATTGAATAACGTTTAGAAAATTTCTTTCTGGTTTCTGAAAAACTGTAGCCAAAAATGATTTACAAATTTTTATTGCTTTGGCTGCAGATGCAGTCTAAGCGTACACCCCAAGTTTGCTCTAACAAATACCGCAACTCTCCTTCGTCTCGCATTCAAATTATTTTGGTTATCCAACGACGCGACGGTTGTTAAAACTCGCGGCAATCTAAGATAAACTTTTATGGGGTGTTTAATGTCACACGATTTTTAATGAAAGGATAAGCTCCTTTTCAAAATTATTTTCGACGAAAGGAGTCGTAGGTGGGTATTAAATAAAGCAAAACCTCTAAACATGTTGTATCTATAAAAATTAAGTGCTTAATGGATTTACCTATATATACGAATACGAACCCCTACACTGACATACTCTGAACGGAAAGATTGAATTCACGCATAAATAATTCATTTAATATATATGTTGCCAGTCAGCAACTCAACGATGGTAAGTATATTGAAATTCAGAACTGAAGTTAATTGCATGGATTATTTTGATTTTTTTTTTCTTTGGTAACTTGGTTAGCATATTCAATAGGGTGCACTTGACTGAGTGGCTGTGAAAAAACGCACGACGTGCGACGCTCTTCTGGACGTGTTCAGAATTAAAACAGCAATGATAATTATTGAATTGATTGGCTTAGATTGTCCTTTTCCGAAACATGTTTGCGATTTCTGCAGATACTTATTCAGCTACACTGATTATTACGCGATTGAGAGTTTGTTATATCGAATCAGTTGTTTTCTTATAATTTGAGGAATTTCATACCTACCTTTATATGAGATGTTATCAGGCGGACGTGTCGGCGTCGCAACATTATATATATTTCGCCGAATTTTTGATGAACGGAGTTCTGAAAGTACATATGTTTTTTGTACAAAAGTGGACCCATAGAAAAAAATTGATAACGCTCGCAGAGAAAAGTTTTTAGTTAATATTTGCCTACATTACATTTGCCTACAATAGTAAAGAATCATTCATATTTTTGCGCAAAACAGACTCTAAAAGAACTTTCTATTTTCGGTTGGTACATTTAAAAGCTTCATGACTTCATGTTCAATAACACTTTTTTTCCTTTTCGGAATGCTTAGAGACTTTCTTAGAAAGGGTTTGAAGTTATCAACAGTCATTGTGTCCAAACGCGAATTTTTTCTTGTAAATTATATTTTTATTTTTTATTATGTATATTAATTTTTAGCCTCTTGCGCTCCCTCTAAAAATTGACCAATTTGAATAATACAAGAAGCAACCACTTGTTTGCCATGAATAACTAATTTATGGGCGATTACTGGCATATAATACCACCCATACTTCTCAAGATACAAATCCCGAGTCCTTCTCGCATATATGCCAAAAGGATCTAAATTAATCGGAAACCCAGACGCCAGGGCTTCTAAAATAATATGGAACTTTTTTTATAAGCTCTATATCAATACCAGTTATCTCAGGAAAAACCGCCTTGCCGTTCGTATTCCCAGCTTGTTGGGTTGGCATATCAGCCAGTTTTATTTCTAAATCTGTCTCGGATAAGTTTTTTCCTGGTCAAGGTGCTTACCACTCTTGGCCCACTTCTCACTTAACTTAAAACAGATAAACTTTATATTTGCCTTAAGTCAGTTGATGACACCTTCACAAAATATAATTTCATCAAAAGAACTCATTACAAATGAAAAAACAGCATCAATTTTGAAAAAAAATATTTTTTCATTTCGAATTCCATTCTAAATATTATGAAAAATGCCTGGTATCAAAATCCTATACACTTGAAAAGGGCAACAAGTGTACATATGTACAGTCAAAGTCGAAAATTATGACATACAAAATATAAGTAACTTAATTACAACATTTTGGATGAAACTTAGTACGACTGTTACTTAGTGTATGTAACACTTTTGTTTCATAGCCAAGTCGAAAGTGAAAAAAAATGTATGGGTGTCGCAGCTATGCGCAGCAACTTAAAGCGCTAAATAATAGAAAAGATATCAGGCTTTAAAATGCATATAGTCTCCCATCCGAACAACACTGAACACATAAAGTTTTTCTCTCATAAAGGCAAAAATTGGCAAAAAAAACATTTTTTTTTAATTTAACAAAAAAAAAATAATATAAACACCCTATGGAATGTAGTTTTTTTTTACTTTCTAGTTTCTTGATATTGTTTTTTTATAAAATCCAAACAAAATTTTCAATAAATAACACTTTAAGCACTCGTAAAAAAATAAAATCAAAACTACCTTCACAAGCCAATTTTCACTGAAATTATAAGCAACTGAAACTTCAAGCCCAATTATTTTTGTTTTACATGACTCCCACATAACAGTTCTTTCATAATCGCTTAGTAGAAGGTTTAAGCTGAAGAGAAAACCGGTTTTTACATCAATTGGTGCAAGTAATTTTTTGAATTAAATTCCGCTAGATCAGCGAATTCTCACACTGTGCGTCGGTCGGCAGGTTTGCCTTTAAAATGTTTTGTTTTGCTACTACAGTTGTTCTTTTTTACTCAAATTAAACCCTTGTTATTCAAAATGGGAACGGGCGTCTTCAGCGAAAAATTAATAAATGTAGTTTGAATAATTTATATAAGATTGTAAAGTTGGGTATATGTTGTTTTGTGTTTCTAGGCTATGCTTTTAGTAACCACAAATAAATATATACAATTCCATATTATTTGTCCGGACTTTCTTGATAATCTATACATTTGCTTGTAAGTAAAAAGCAACAAATAGTTGGGGCAACATCTCTATACAGAAAACAAATGGGAACGGGCGTCTTCAGCGAAAAATTAATAAATGTAGTTTGAATAATTTATATAAGATTGTAAAGTTGGGTATATGTTGTTTTGTGTTTCTAGGCTATGCTTTTAGTAACCACAAATAAATATATACAATTCCATATTATTTGTCCGGACTTTCTTGATAATCTATACATTTGCTTGTAAGTAAAAAGCAACAAATAGTTGGGGCAACATCTCTATACAGAAAACAAATTTGCGATGAATCAAATGTGACTCACAAAAAAACTTTTTTCGGATATTTGGGTGAGTTCATAATTGTGGCACATGCACATGAGTTCATATAAATATGCAGTTGGCAGGAAAAGACATGACAGGCATTTTTAGTGTCTCTTTCTGCTTTCAGTGAGTAGTTGGTTGTGTTATTTACAAAAACTTGTTATTAATGGCAATTAAAAGAATAATTTTAGGACTGATTCTTAATCAAAACGATTTTCCTTAAAACCATAGGAGAATTTCTAGATGACGTTTTCCGAAACCATTTTCGTATGAAAAAAGGCAACATTTAATTATTTTGGCATCCGTACACCTCGTCAAATTGCTGGAAATATTCCCTCCAAGAGACATCTCTCCCGCTTTGTTGTCTAGTTGTTTGTTCCGTTTTTAACCTTTAAATTTTGAAACTTTCTAGCAATCTCTTCTCTATTTAAAGGCATTAAGGGCGAAGAGTTTTCATTTGCGCAAAAACTTTTCCCGGTTTGTTCACAGCTGGTTAAATCCGCGGTGGTAAATCTAGTGTTAAACAATGAGTGTTTGTTGATCGTATATTGCATTCGGTAATCAAAACGTATTCTACGACATATCGTTCTATTTTTGTACGCATTATTTTCCAAAATCAGTTTTAAAGATTTTGACTAAAATGCTTATTTAGGATATCATAACTATTCTTAATAAGACCCGTACTTAGTTTTTCTTAGAGAAATGCAATTAAAGCCTTCTTATAAGCATTACCGCACTACCAGCAAAAATGGAATTGCTACTGCTAGAAATTCCTTTTCAGCTAACATTTCCCACTTCTTCTTTTTTCAACCATATTAAAATAATTGCAACCAATTGGAGTTTACACTATCAGAAACCCGCACTTAATTTGCAACCTCCAACACGTCCATCGACGTGCAAATTGAAAAACAAAGCTCTGAATTCTTACATAATAAATATATATCGGTATATCACAAACCCTACTTCGAGTCATAGCCACCTACCAGCATCACCAATCTAAAAAATCTTGTTTAATATCTAGCCTATAAACAAAAATAAAATAAAAATAAACCAACCAAACTGATGATATGAACGAGAAAGTTTCGTACGATCCAGTCGTGCACTTTATTTTTGTTTGTTTCCCCAGTACCTTTTGTATTTATTTTCACAAAACCTGAAGAATTAAATCAAGCTATAAAAATTCGTTACAAGTTAATAGTCTTCAACCCTGTCCATACATTTTCTCATTCTCTCGATGTTTCATCCAATGAGTGTGCTTTATCTCAATTTACACTGAACGGACAAAAGTGTAATCTAACTTCACCCGTCGCATCCATTATTGGGCTGGTGACTTGAACCTTCACTACACATCTGTCAGTTGATAACGTCAACGAAGCCGTTGCGACTCATTTTATTTGCGTTACACATATATGCGTTTATTTGCTGTATTATTTGCTTTCCCAAATACGTCAAAATGAATATCTAATTTATTACATTTTTATTTACTGTGGATACTAACATATTTTCTCCTGCAACTCGGGAACAAAATTCAATGCAGAGTTGATCGCAATTTGACTGTCATTTTGCTTATATGAACGCAGTGATAACTGTCACATGCAAAGATAATGCAGTGTTTTTACATCAATAAACGCAAAAATTGCAGTGCTGCCGCACTTTTACTTTTATGATCTAGCCCTTCATCAGACGTTTTCTGTGCAAGGTAATAAAAAAAATCTGTATTATGTATTATTATCAAATTTCAATGAACTTTGAATTGTTTAAATTTATCTCCACTTTCCAAGCTGAAGAAGTCACTCACGCGGACGCAACATGTAAAGCAAGTCATAGGTAGAAACGTCTAAAATACTGCACCGTTGCCAGGCTAACTTGGCCAACCCTGGATACCAAAAGATCCGAAAGCTTCTGCATGATACATGAAGAAGCACTTTCAGTATTCACGGACGGTTCCAAAACACCCTGTGGGAGTCGGATCCGGGGTCTTCTCAGAAGAACTTAATCTGGGCCTTCTCCTTCTCTCTTCTGAAACACTGCGGTGTCTTCCAAACCGAAATCAAAGGTATTCGTCAAGTCATATAGCTTGACTGTAAATTAATGCAATATTACGGTATTTCGTTATATGCATTGACAGTCAGCATAGTTAGATCGAAAGCTGTGGAAGATTGCCGCGCATCTCTTAACGAGATGGCTGGACAGTACAACCTCACCCTTTGCCTAGTTCCGGGACACTGTGATACCCCAGGGAAATGCACAGCTGATGCTTAACAAATCACTCACGCGGACGCAACAGGTAAAGCAAGTCATACATGGAAACATCTAAAAAACTGCGACGTTGCCAGGTTAACTTGGCCAATCCTGGATACCAAAAATCCCAAAAGCTACTAAGACTCATTTTTTTTTTTTTTTTTTTACTTTTGGAGAAATGCTTTACGTAAGGAAATATTCATATTTCCCCGTGTGCCTGACTCTCCTAGGTAGGGGATTTAAACCCTTGGCGTACCGGCTTAAACTCTAAAAGTGTCTCGCCGATCTCCCCCCTCGGGACTACTTGCGCATTACTTCGAGGGGGGGTCCGTGTGGGCTCGGTCATTTCCTCAGCTACCTCCTCTTGTTTTTTAATTTTCAGGATTTGGGTCAGATACGTGCTTATTTGCATCCACTGAGCTTCGTTGTCCAGCATCTTCTGGATGATGTTGTCCTGGCTGATTTCGCCGACGTTTCCACTTAGTTCTTGGCGGAGGGATTCCCATCTGATGCACTCGAAGACGGTGTGGTAGACGTCGTCTGAAAGCGAATCTCCGTATTGACAGGAGGGGCTTCTCACTTTTCCTATCTTGTGGAGGAAGGCGTTGAAGTATCCGTGTCCGGTGAGGAACTGGGTAAGGTAATAGTTCAATTCACCGTGTTTCCGGTTACTCCATACGTTAACGTCTCTGATGAGCCTCGCAGTCCAGCGCCCTCTACTTTCCGACTCCCAGCGTTGTTGCCACTTGCGTTGTGTACGCGCTATTGCTTCCGCCATCGCTGCTTCCGCTCCAATTTTCGTTTTCTTTTCGTATGCGTACTTTCGTTGTGCTGCAAGGAGGTCTATTGGTGTCACCCTCGCGATTACAAGAGCCGCTGGCTCCGACACCGTGCGGTATGCGCTTGCTATCCGTAACGCACCGCGCCTCTGTACCGATGCCATCTGTTTGCGGTACTTTTCTTGCTTCAGTACAACAGTAGTTTTCGTTTACTACAGATGGTCCACCTACGTTTGCCATCAACCTGGACAGAGATGCTGTCACTTTTGATGCGCGTTCTGCGGCCGTCCGTATCTGTTCCCAGAAGCTCAGCTTCGTGTCGATTCTAGTTCCCAGGTATTTTACCGCACTTTTACTCGTTATAACCTCGTTGTCGATGTTGAAGTCGATTATCGTGTAGATTCGTTTTCTCGTTAGGAGCACTACTTCGGTTTTTTCAGTAGCCAGAGACAACCCGTGCCCTTCCATCCAGGAAACTGTCCTTCGCATGACCTGATTTAGCTTCCTCTGTGCGCTTTCGGTGTCTCTTGCTGTAATCACTGCAGCTACATCATCTGCGTATCCGACTAGGAACGAATATTCCGGGATCTCCATGCGAAGGATATCATCGTAGGAGATGTTCCAGAGATCCGGTTCTAGGATAGATCCTTGAGCGGCTCCGGATGTGATATATTTTCTTCTTAATCCTTCCGTTGTCTGATAGGTTAGTTCCCGGTCTCTCAAGTAGTTTTTTAGCATCTGCGAGAGATACTCTGGGATTTCGAATTTTATTTCGAGTGCTCTTAGCATATCAATCCACCTGGCAGAGTTAAATGCATTCCGGACGTCCAGAGTTACCAGTAGCACAATTTTTCGGGTGGAAGTGTAGCCTCGGTGGGTGATTTCGGCGGCTCTTACAACTTCTTCTATTGCTCCTATTGTAGAGCGACCTTTTCGGAAACCGTATTGTCGCTCAGACAAATCTCCTTTCCTTTTAATCGCGGCTATGAGGCGTGGCTGCAATAGCTTTTCTAGAAGTTTTCCTGTTGTATCCAGCATGCACAAAGGCCTGTAGGCGGACGGGGAGTCTGGCGGTCCTTTATTTTTGTCGATAAGGACAAGCCGTTGCTTTTTCCAGCGTTTTGGAAAGGTCCCCTCGACTAGGCAGCTGTTGTACATGCTGAGTAAAAGTTGTGGGCTGAATTGAGCTATTTGTTTAAGCGCTTTCACCGGTATACCGTCTGGTCCGGGAGCTTTTTTGTTTTGCATTACATTTATAGCAATCTTCAACTCTTCTTCACTGAAATCTTGTATTTCCTGTTGCTGGGCAGAGGGGGTGTCGGGTGGTCTAACAGGGTGACTTGGGAACAGCGTATCTATAATATGAGTCATCTTTTCTGGGCTTAGGGCTTCCGTGGTTTTTTGGGCTCCAAGCTTTCGCATAACAATCTTGTAACCAAGTCCCCAGGGGTCATTGTTGACATCTTGTCGGAGTTCTTCCCACTTTAGCTTCTTACTCGTCTTTATGGCTGTCTTGAGCTCATGGCGTTTGGTTCTGAATTCTTCGAGAACTTGCTCGATGTTGTCATCCTGCCTTCTTCTTCCTCTGGTGACTTTTCGTCTTAGCTGCAGACACCTGCGGAGTTTGGCTATTTCCATCGACCACCAGTAGACTGGCTCTTTTCTTCGGTTGGAGTAGTTCTTTCCAGGCATTGAAGCATCACATGCGAGTCGGATGAGTTGCATTGTTGATTCTACTTTTTCTTCGGCAGTTCCCTGCATCTGGATCACGGAACTTTTTCCATTGTCAATCATCCTCCTAAGAAGTTTGGTGTTCAGTTTATTGACATTCCATCTCACTGTTTGATTTTGGTCTCGGTTCGGGTTTCGCCTGACTTCTTCAATATCGAAAACGATATATTGGTGATCACTGCCTGTGTATTCTTCAATGACCCTCCAGTTCCTGATTTTGGACAGTATACCTTCTGTGGCGAAGGTTATATCAGGTATTGTGCCTCTTTGTCCTGCTCTTCTGAAGGTGGGGGTGTTTCCTACGTTGACTACACTAAGACCACGTCTCGCTGCCATCTCGAGTATTTGCCTTCCTCGAGAACCTGTCGTTGGCATGCCCCATTCTTGGCCTTTTGCATTAAAGTCTCCTGCAACTATGATCTCTCCTTCGGTCTCACATATGAAATCTTCTAAGTCCTCTAGTTTTTGCCGGAAATCGTCCATGCGGTCATTTGGACTTAGGTATACACTAATTATTGTGATTTTTTTGTTTTTTATCCAAGTAAAACCTCTTTTTGATCCCCTGCTCTGAACAGTGATGTTTCTTTTTGGAATCCATAATGCGGCGGTTTTTAGTGTATCGGAGATCCAGGTTTGCTCTATTTTGTTGGCGTATTGCTCACTTATGATGATGACGTCCGCTTGTAGTTCACTTATAAGCTTGAACAGGAGGTTGTCCGCCGTTCGGCTCCTATGGATGTTCGCTTGTAGTATTTTGGTCATTTTGAGGAAGTCTTTTTCGTCTTTTCAAGTGCCTGTCTGAATACTTGACACTTTCCCGATCCAGGTACGTGGTCCGTTGCGCAGGGTTGATTTTTAAGGTTTGCGCATAAGTAGCACTTTGGGGGTTCCTTACAGTCCTTTCTTTTATGGTCTGTATTTCCGCAGTGGAAGCACATTCCTTGGTTTCTCCTATTTGGTCCATTGCAGTTTGCTTGACGGTGCCCGTAGTCGAGACTCAATAGATCTAGTGAATAAAGGTATTGTTATTACCCGACATTTTATTCTGGAGAGACCTGCACGAAGACTTCGACTGCCACACAATGAAGCTGTTGATACAAGTAAGAGGATGAGTTCGTCACCCACCTTCTCTGCAGCTGCCCTGCCTTATCCAACTTAAGGAAGACTTACTTAGGAAAATATTTCTTCAATGATCTAAGTGATCTAGGCTATACCAGCGGTGCTAACATTCCTAACTTCATTAGTGGAAGTAAATGGTTAACATGAGCAGCCAGCAAAGGAACCCTTGAATAGTATTGGTATGCCGTATGCACAATGTGCCGATTAACGGCCTAAGAGTTTTTCTCACCGAGAGCCACTTTAACATAACAGAACACATTTTCCTCTGTGCAATTTAAGTCTTCAAATGAAGAAGGGGTAAAGTGTCATTTTTGAGAAATTCTATATAATTATAAAGTTCTGAACATCTACACTGTCTAGTGGTCGATATCGTCGATTTTAAATGCGGCATAAAACTAGAAAATGTAATAGAATCGTGAAAGATGTAGTAGAATAGGGTCTTTAAATCACTGAACTCCTGAAAGCATGTCAATCCAGAAATGAAATTATTTTTTTAAGGGCAAACGAGTTAAATGGTTCATATACCAACTGTCACTTCCACTTGTAGCTTTTTACCTGTGTTTTTTTTCAGTGCTGGTATTTGCAGCGTTTACAATGAAGCAGTTTAAGTATCTACTGTTAAGCTTTTGTAACTGTTATGTTTTACTCAAGCTGGTAGGTACCTTTATATTCTTTAAATAAATGTATCTATATTACGAATATAGAAATTTTTCTGTATTTTTAAGTTTAAGTTCACATTTCTTTAATACATTTTGTTTGGTGAAACAGGCTTGTGCAGCTACTGTGTAGGTACCCTAAGTCCTAAGTTCAGCTTCGTACACGAGAGATGGCACAGTGAAAAAACCTTAAGATGTTATTGGTGTTTTACCGGGATCGAACATGAGGCGTCCTCGCTAAGTAGTCCAGCACACTAGCATCTGAGAAACTGCACCCACTATGGTTATAATATGAGCAACTAACTTGAATTCTATCTAAAGGAAGCTTTTGTAACCTAGCCATTTGAGCTCTGGTCCCGCTACTGTCGCTTTGCCTTTTTGATTAGTGAATGAGAAAAATATTATTCATTTAGGCGATAAATGAACAGAATGTCTGCAGAGTGTCTTCGTTGATTGATGGTATTTAGAAAATGATACAGTTTAGATAGGTGGGAAAGGTTAGAGATAGACCTCGAAGAGCAAATTAAAGAAATCAATGTTGAGTATTCCCAGTTCTGTAAACATTTTACAAAATTAAAGAGATATCACGCTTATCTATAATGTGGCAAAAATCAAGCTCCCTGTCGCATAGTATACCATACGAGGTCATGAAAAGACTGAACAAAAGGTGAACCTTTTGGAGAAGGCTTATTCGGGAAAGAGACTTGATGTACTTACGTGAGTAGGTTTCAGATTTCCATTAGGGGACATTGCATTTTTAGCACTTCTCGTGGCACCAGTTGAAAGAAGTATCTATGAAGACCTATTTAAAGCAGGCTTAAGGCACGCTAAGGGGCGATGGATGTGATAAATTCGATTTCGCAAGCAGAAAGTACTTAGTATTGAGTGACCCTTTAAAGATCGATAATGGTTAGATGAAGTTTTACGAGAAGCTGGGCAGTCCCATCCCTAGTAAACCTTCCCCTCAACCAATTTGCTAATGCATTCAATTTATCTACAGCATACAGAAAAAAACCAAAATTTAAAAAAGTTGGAATTATTATCTATTTTGGCAATATGGCCACCAGGAAGCCATTATCCTAATTTTATCCGTTTCCAAAGTAATGTAAACATGAGGTTATTGTCATAATTTTTTATTTGAAATTTAAATCTTAAGCAAAATTTGTATTAGCAGAAAAGAAACTAATTCTTAACAATTGGGAATTTCACATCGAATTATTTTGAGACCTCCAAATTGTTTTCCGAAGTTTTCTTAAAATAAAGCAAAAGGAACGACAAAATGTGAAAAAAACTCATATTAATTTATTTGTTCCCAAAAGTACAAAGGTTACCTAAAAGATTTTTGTCAAAAACCAAAGAAAAGTCTATATCTTAATAATGGCAACTCTTATTTGAATTTTATCTATGCAATGCACACGAAACACAACACACTATAGCCAGAACCGCTACAAGTGCACATGCACGGAGTTGATCTTGATAGCGAGATGCGGGATGCGACATGCTAGTGCGAGGTGACGACGACCATTCTGCCCTCGGCCATAAACTAGTATAAATAGACCGTCATAGTTTCGGCCGAAAAGAGGGATCGCCTACAAGCTGAATTTGACCTTGATGCAGCCCAAATTTAATTCATGGATCTATGGCCGTGTAAATTAAAGGGGGCACACATAATAGACTTGGAAAAACAGCCTAATCTTTGTGTCGCAGTTGATTGACATGGTAGCTGAGGTGGGTGGTATTCATAAAGTGCCTATCAAAAAAATGTCACCTGTGCTTTTTTGTAGCAATTGATTAGATACACTCTCGACAAATAATTTTCGCAAATGACAACAATCACGGTCAATTGATACAGATACCACATATACTAATTTTTAGATATATTTTCTACTATATAAAAATCGCGTCTCTATGACATTTCACTCTGGATTTGCTATGGATCACAAGGCAGTTTGCGCGATGGACGTTCAACGCACGCCGATGAAATCAGCGCTTGCTTGAAATAATCGCCACTGTGGCGTAATGTTGAAAAAGTCCAGCTAAAAATAAACATGTGCGTCCAAATTCTACAAGTTGCATCCGCTTACACATAGCATACCATAAATCTCCGCTTGAAAAACAGAGGCATACTTGCCTAACGAAGGCAGGTTTTTCATTTCAACGAAGACACCAGACCAGACATCCCAATCTAGCTCAGATTCTGAATGAAGCCAGTCCTGAACGAATGGAAAAGTGTCATTGCATTTGGTCCTGCTCAGACGAACTGTTAACGCGAGGTTTGTTTCCGCTGAACAACTTGATTTTGTGCATCTGAATTCGCAAATTTTTCATTTGAACTTTTTAATAACCCGCGTGCAATTCAAGCGCTTCGTTTTCACCTACAGCTACAATAATTTGTGCATATCGTAAAAATTGAACAAAAGAATCAATTTATTAGTACATAAACATCAAAAGTTTCCGTGCACTTTTTAAATATTTATCATGAAATGAGGAGAATGAAACTTATATCATTCGAAAGGTATCTATCGTAGGTATATGTCGCCATTAAGACTGGTAAAATGAAGTTAAGAAATTCCCATACAAAATGCTTAGCAGTTAATCGAAAGCATTTTGTTGCCATACAATTTGTCGCCGTCATGTTTCCATTCCATACGAATTTAATCATCTTAGATTAGAACCTGTTGGAGAGTCTCATTAACCCATAAAGGTATGTAATTTAATTACCCCTAAAAGTTAGCAATCATAAAATCTTATATCAGGGGCATTGCAGAGTTATCTGCGACGTGTTAATATGGAAACGAACATTCATGTTTTGCCCTTTTCCATTCTTTTTTCATAGCGGAAAGGTATATAAATTAAGATTTAGCATATAAATAAATTAAAATAAATAATAAATAAACTATGTAAAAAACAAGCTGGCTTTCGTTACTTTATTACCACGGTCGGTACTAGTGTAAATAAATTACCAAGTTCTCTTATCAGCGCATTTCCACCCCTTCAGACGCTTCATATAGGGACTCTCACCTTTAACTTGATCATAATATCGCACTGATTTTAAACTGCTTAACAAAGTGGATTGCAAAACGCTGTTAAAACTTCGTCTGTCGATCATGATAATTAACTATTACAGCAGTTCCCGTGGTCCATAACATATTCACATATTTTTAATTTCTTTTTAGTTGGGAACAGTGATGCAAGTTCGTTGTATTTGAATAAACGATGTTACATATAACAACTATCCAGGCGAATAGAGCAAAAGTTTTCTAACAGCTCGCTTTACACTGCTGAGTAGTGATGAAGATTAAAAAACTTACAATTATATGCCATCCAGTCTTGCTCGTATTGTGATTAGAGTTTAACACTACTCTATCCCCATAACCAGTGATACCATTCTCTCATTTTTAATGCTAGATCTAGCATTTTCGAAGAATTAAAAGCATTTTTTATTCAAAATTTATTGAAATATTTTTTATTTTTGTTCTTTTTTACTGGAATTTTCGTCATATCTTTACTTTACATTAAGCTGATATGCAGTGCAATGAAGTTTCAGATGTTTCCCACCATGTTCCCACACATAAGGTCTAAAAAGACGAAGAAGCAGATAATGGACCTCATAAGTCATACGCCAAAAAAGTACAACCACTTTAGTAAGATTCCTTGAATCGAAAGTGTAATTAAAATTTGTATGAATATAAAGTATTAGGAAAAAATACGTATACAAAAGACAAAACAATAATTTTCGTTTAAAAACACATTTAATTTTTTTTAGTTTTTTTTGTTGGCTTCATACATTCTATTATTTTTTAACAGTCTAGCTTTTAGAAATTCTGATAACACTGTCCATAACATTTGATTTTGGAAAAAAATATCAGCTCTTTAATCAGGATTGCGTATGAAAAAAATCTCCAAATCTCTCAAAAATGCTGTTGACTGAAAATCCTTTTTTTATTTAATATACCTACATAATTTTTTTTTAAATTAAAATTTAACTTAAAATGTTTCTTTAATGCATAGGTATACACATTTACGTTCTAAATAAATCAGCAGTCGAATTGTTGCGTTTAGAATTGCTTTTACAACCAGTGCAATTCTAATTGAACATTCCAATTCCAAGCAATGTTGGAAATGCAAAAATGCGGTTTGATTTTGTACCTTTTTTAGTTTAGTTATATGGTAAAACAAAAAAAGCATCACGTTAATAATTATGTTCGCACAATTCTCTTGAGATCTTCCTACCCGCAAACGAATAGAGTTTCACTGCCACTATTATATCTTACACTATATTAGAAATTTATATAAATGCAAATAATTAAACTTCAGTTTTTTTTTAACCATATCCATAAGAGAACAAAATTAATAACATGGGTTGCATATACTGTATTGAATTAAAAAAAAATAATAAAAAATATTAACCCTCACATTTTAGATATAAACAATTACATATTAAAAATGTGCCCGTTATGTGTAAAAATCATATAAGCAAGAAAAATCTAACATTTACATTAACATTAACAAAACTTCGCATGTTAATATAATAATACTCGATTATTCTGTTTACACAAAACGTTTTCATATTTCCATATACACCCGAGTACCCTAAGACGTTTGGAATCCTAGTAAGAAATATTGGCAAAATCCTTCAAAAGCCAGTAACATGGTTTTTCAAAATTAATATCTCCAGGTAAATAAAATTTGTTATTAAATATCCTACTTTGTAAGTTATGTTTTCATTTTTCGAATGAATAAATTTAAAGTACATACGATTGTTATCATCAAAATAACATTTTAAATTTTTTCCTTCGTACTCTAAGTTGACGGATATCCTTCAAGTGGTGTAACCACTCCACAACGTAAGTATATCGTGCGTGATCGTGAAACCAACGCCTGTCTCTGTTTTGTTCTTATAGTGTTGTTGTCTCAATGTTCCATTAAAGTTATCTATTCATAATTTTTTTTTTTATTCATCTTTTGAAAAACAATCGAGTACTAATGCAATTTTTTCAACATGTACTTTTTGTTGTATTATTCGTATTTTATTTATAAAAAAATTTATTATACGTAGATATGTTTTCACACAGGAAGCCCTAAGGCGTTTTGGATAATAGAAATAAATATTGGCAGAATCCTTCGAAAACCAGTAATATGTGTTTTTTTAAAATTAATATCTTCAGGTAAATTTGTTCTTTTTTTCTTTTAGAAATAAAATTGTAAATGAACCGTATTTTAACAAAAACAATGAAAAATATTTTGCATTTCGTACATGAATATTTTCAATCAGATAGCCTTTTGGATCCTTCAGGTCCGATTTTTTAATAGTCAGATACTAAATCAGATAGGGGTTAACACATAAAACATTAATCCATTTTTCAATAGTCGAATAGCAGCTATTCGAAGTATGTCTCATAAAGTTATCTCCCTGTTTCTGAGAGGGATAAAATATAAATCTCTGGTAAAAGTATTTGATTTGTTTGTTTTATTTTATTTTACAAAGTTTTGTTTAGGGAGATATGTTTATATTGTAGAAATGGAATTGTTCGACATTATTTACCATTATCTACAATTTTTTTTATTTTTTTTATACAGTTCTTGACGAATTTGTGCTGCTTCTTTGGTATTTTTTTTTTTAATGCTTTCATATTTTAGCTTTAACGTTTTTAAAGTTCTTGCGGTCACACCACCAGCATTAAATAATTCGGTATTTTGACGGAATCAGATTTTTTATTTTCTATAGTCTTTTGAAACTTGAACACCATATTCATCAGCACTCGCGTTTCTAAAGAGGTAAATTTGACAGATTTCTCTTGTTTTTTAGCAAACATTGCAAATTTAAAATTCTTGCCAATAAAACTAAAACGGTTAATGATAAACGTCAAGCTTGAACATGTCAATCAATCTGTCTCACTCACAGCACTTTACCTTCGAATAGTTATCTTGCTCTTATTTTATGATTGAACAACTCAAAGCTTATATATAACGGATAAATAGCGAATTAAATTTAATCCTTAGTTAACAATTAGGCGATTTATCTGACTATTGAAAAATCGCCCCTTAATTTGACAAAATTTCAATAACAATTTATTTTCCTTATTGAATATTAGGATTTCCTTGTAGGGCCAAATTAGTCCTAATTTGGATTGTGTTTAGACCGAGTTCTTCTCACTCGTTGATAAGGTCTAAAACAGCCCAGTTGACTCTGCAATATGGTTCTGGTCCAAGGAACGCAGGTTCTGATCCAGGCCTAACTAGTTCGTCCTCCGATTCACTTCCTGCAATACCCTGATGACCAGGTGCCCATCCAAGTCTTACCCTATTATGTTGGCTAGGGTTTGCAGGGCGTCATAACCGTACTTTACTGTTTTTGAGTCCAATGTATTGAACGATAGGGCTTGTAAGGCTGCTCGACTATCTGAGAAGATTTGTATTTTTACGCATTTAATTCCCATTTTTTAGCTTAAAACTGCGCAGATCTCAGTGGCATGAACTCCTGCTTGAAATCCCGTGGGACACTTTCCCATAGGTATTGACACTTTGGTATTGGATCCAAAGACGCATCCATTCCGTTAGTGTACCAAACCAAACTTGTTGGGTCTAGTTTCGGTAAACCATTGTCCCATTCTGAACGGTCCAGTATAACTACCTCTAATAATTTTCAAAGCTATTATTATATTATATTCCCTAACCACAGTGTCAGGCATGGTACAGAACAAGTCCACGTTTGGGATTGAGTTAAGTATTTCCAGGTGTCTCACATGGTCAGCTATTTTAAAACAGGCAATACGTTGTAGGTTTTGAAGCTTTTTCGCCGTTGTCCGTTCAAGTACTTTCAACTACCATACGATTGCTGCGTATGTGATAATGAATCTAACCATCATGACGTACAAATAGTGTATCATAACGGGACTTAGACCCCAAGTTTTGCCGTACAGACGCCTACTGGCCAACATAGCTCTATTGTCACGCTCTTTGGCGGACTTGAATTGCGAGCTCCAGTTTAAGATGATTCCAAGATTTGTTTTCTTCATTGGAGTAGCTCAAAGTAGTGCCTTTTAAGGTTATGGCTTTAAGGTTAATAAGTCTTTTTCTTGTAAGGCACCAGTAGCAGCAATACCTACTTAAAACGAAACCGTAAAAATCGTCTTTTGCTTTTTTTGAACCACTTAAACTTAACGTTTTTTTCCGTACGGAAAAATGAACAAATTATTTTTTTAGAAAATTTAAAGATAATTTGCTTTTCAGTAAGTAGTATACACCTACCCAGTTAATGTAATCTTTTCTGACAGCTTTATTGATACGCACTGCATCTGACATCTAACATGTGTGGTTTGTTTCGCAGAATTTTCTCCATGAGACAATTTTCGATCGTCTCAGTTCTGAGTTCTATTCTGTGAGAGCTGATCTGTATTGGTCCCACATTTTGGTCAGTTTGGCTCGGTTATAGATGTTTCTAACCTTCCTCCTGAGTTTAGCAAGTTACTCACATAGCTAATGGTCGATTTATGAAGCAGCTTTTATGCTGCTCACCTCACTTTTTGTTGTCGCTGCTACCCCATACCACGTTGTGGTCATTGGCTCGCACCCGATGAGGTAGTGAAGATTTTTGTTCTGGACATCAGTGGGCGGAATATTGGTGTCTTTATCGATTTAACAGTCTGCAGAACTAGTTTTTCCATATACTCTACCACAAAGTTTCATTGGCTATCTCTGCTCGAGTTGCCTTGTTTCTATCCGTTTGGAAAAAAAATACGAAAACAGATTCCTTGCCTTAATGCATCAAGGCACTCGGCGCTGCGCGGTTCGTTGCTACTCACATTATTAAATTATTATTGTGGCTGCTTCTGAATTTAGCGCAGTGGTCCATGTCTAATATCTAAATGAATAAGTCGGTAGCAAAATGTTCAATTTTGGCAGACATGTCCCTTTATGAGAATCGAAATATTATATTATGTCCTGTCACCAAATCAATTATCTCTTTGCTCCGCAGTAGCAGAAGTCAAACTGCACATTGCTCTATCTCGGAGCATTCCATAGCGCCTCCTCTGGTCGCTCTTGGTCGCTTTGTTATTCTTTTGGTTTATCTCACACAATAAAAATACTTAAGTTGCACTGCAAAAATTTTGGCGCAACTCACCGAAATAGGTGGAAAATGAAATTGAAAAAGTTTTAAGAAATTTATTTTAACTTTTTCGTCCCAAAAATGAAAAACCTACACGATTTTAACACTTTTAATTTTTTTCAAACACCGCTCTAACGATTTCAACCAAAACTGACATATGGGTTAAGAGAGGTAAGGTTAACGTTGCTACATACCCTCGCTAAAAAAAATAAAATAACGCTATTTTTGAAAATTGGACTTATCTTGAAAACTGTCCATCCGATTATAACAAAAATTCATTCCTAAAGTCATTTCTAACTTGATAGCAGAATCAGTAAATACTTGGAGTGAATTAATTGATGTTTTCAAATTATTGCTTCCTTTGAATAACTGAAAACGCTGCATTTGCCTTTTTCGATTTGGATAAAACTTTAAATTCCAAGAAATGCTTACATCCTTAACAATACCTTATAATACTCAGTTTTTAGTTAAATATTTGAGCAAGAGTATTTTTCGAACAAAACATTGCACTATGTATTTCCATTTTGTGTGAATAATCTTCTAAAAACTGCTGTAACGATTTTGACCACTTATACACATATTAAGGATAACATAAGAAATCTCTTAATTAGTTCTTCTTTAAAAAATTTAATGAAAGCTATGTCATAAGAATCCCTGAGGAATGACTACCCAAATCCCAACCTATACCCCCTTACCAGTAAAAATGCAGTTACAACTACGAAAAACTTGTGTTAAACTAACTTCAACCTTTTAGAGCCCACACAATACGAAGCACACATGTTCATCAAGATACTCAATTTGTAACTGCGGATGAAAATCTCTGAATTCTTACATATATAGACACCTAAAACCTGCATCACCAATCTATCCCAGTCAAAATCAAAATTATGCCCCAACTGATCAGAAACTCCAGATACGCTTGTCCTTGTATTCAAAAATTTTGTAAGGTGTAATAGCCTATAAACAACCTTTGAAAAATGATTTTTACTGTAAGCTTAAGCCTAACTTTGTTATTTGATATCTACTTAAAATATCTACTTAATCTCATGTCGTTGCTGAGTTTTTTGACTTGACGAGAAAGTTATGGTCAACCCAGTCGTGCACTTTATTTAAATACTCGTTCACTCAAATATAAGTATGGCACAATTGCGTATGGAAATCAAAAGATATTTGTCACAACTTATAATTTTTATTTTTAAAAAAATATCCCATTAGAGAAATTTATTCATTGAATTTATAGTATGGCATCGAAAAAATAAAAAGTTTAGGTATACCTAGTATGTATGAAGATGTGTTACGTACTAATTAGTTAGTAGATGTTTTGGTCTGTTATATACATTAATCTTTAAACAATATTTACCGCACCAATACACATCAAGACTGTTCAAATCGCATTTGGTTTTGTTAGCATCGGAATATATATAGGTCCGTCCTGCAATGTATGCAGCTGCTATAATGTAAAACAAATATCCTATTTACTATTGACTCAAAATAAACTTCCGCTGTTCTAATGGATTTGTTGAAATATAGGTATTTTTTTAGAACATTATTCCCAATTTTCTGTCAGCCACATTTTAATACTAAGTCTTGAATTGCTTAATGCTTGACACATTTTAATGGAATGATTATATTACAGCACAACGAATTATACGAGCTATGAGGACAGTACAACTGATGTATCCTTCTTCAACACAATTTTATTATAATTACTATACCGCGGCGGCAGCGGCTTCTGGTGCCCCAACATATTTACCATATTCTGCAATACATTTAGGAGGAACTGGAATCCTTTCGTCACACTTTAGTAGCATAACGGCAGCGCGACCGCCAACACCTGAACCACCACCCCGGTGCCGGTCACCATCGAGTCCATTTAAACCGAAATCCAAAAATAGTATGGCGGAAGCTACCGCAACGTAGCGAAGTCCAAGCGCCATAGTTTATACGTAAGTGCAACTTATTATTTATTTAATTAAATTATTCTAAATTTCTTAATTTAATACCTAAAGCGGTACATAGCATTGCGAACTTATTGTGCTAAGGTGTGCCGTATACATATATATATATATATATATAGTTTTAATACATAATTTACGTAGAATGCATTGCAGTTCCAAATTCTGCAGACCATTATGCCAGTGTTTTTAATCAAATCAATGAGGGATTTTATGAGTCTGGAAGGAAACGTTTAGATAAGTTCCTTTGTTTGGTGTAAATACATTTCTTGAAATTGCCAACACCACTTCCTCACGTTATTCCTCCGAGGTGTTGTTCAGCTCAGTAAAATGTTCAATTTGTGTAAATTGATGAAAGAGTTGCAGTATAGCTACTTTTAGATAAAATTTGTGCCAGAAACGTGCATGCAAAGAACCTTTTAAATTGCAGTATATTGAAGCATTTGTATATTGTTTTGTTGCTCCTCTATGTTGATATTGATTTAATTTTCAATATTTAAGATTTAGCACATCACAGTACAGGACGAATACGAATTTGTAGTAACCCACTTAATACCTTATAGTTGTATTTTGTTCGCTCTTAGTGGGAGAGAACATTTATTTTAATTTTAAAGCGGCACCTTGACGATCAATATATTTGATATTGCACAATATTTATTGTTCGCCTGTAGATAATATTGCAAGGTTGTGCAATATATTATAGAAATTCAATATGCTTTTGATATATTATTGCGCAATATAGAAAAATTGTATTGTCTTTGGGAAATATTGGGAAAAATATTGCACCGTCTGGGGCGCCTAGTCAATAATATTGTGCGCTATATTTCACAATAATATTGAGCGTCTAGGGCCTAGGGGCCGCTTGACTTTCTATTTATTGTATTCGTACAGAATCTCGAATTCGAGATTATAATCAATTCTGACAACGAAAAAGTGAGTCTCACAGTTCTGTCCGCCTGTAGGTCAGCTTAAACGACTGGACGAAATTGACTCAAACTTCCGATTTGAAGTATCTGGGCCTTCAGTTCGGGGTTTTGAGTTTTCGTTTTTCGCCCTTCAATTCAATTCAATTCAATTATTATTTATTCAGGTGTACAACAGACTTAGTCTTTTATAGTACTTAAAAACTGGATAATTTACAAAAATAAATTTAATTAGGTACCTACGATAAACTATTAACATAAATTTTTAATAAATACAATATTCTTGGAGGGGATAGGAGGGGAGAGAAAAGTGTGAAAAAGAGGATAGCAGAAGGAAGAAAGAGTAATTAAGTAATAGTTGCAATTTTATGAGAAATGTTGTAAAGTAGCATATTTAAATTTAGTGGCTCCAATTATTTGTTTTATTGATGTAGGTAGAGAGTTCTAGAGTCTGGTGGCAAAAACGAAGAAATGACGTGCGGAGTTCAGAGAGTTCGATGAGGGAGTTATTAGTATGAATGTCCTAGCCGACCGAGCAAATCTAAGTTTTCCGAACAGGTATGGTGGTGATCTGTTCTGTATGATTTTGTGCAAGAAGACACAGCACCTAACATTTAAGAATTGCTGAAGCGTACAACCAAGGATATTTTTGTGGTAATTGGATACGTGGTCGTATCGACGAAGCCCATACACATACCTAACCATATCGTTGAATGCAACAGTTAATTTGTGCTGAGATAGGGAGTCAAGTTTGCAGTACACGGCTGACGCATAATCGATGTAGGGAACGAGTAGGGTTTTTACAAGTCTCAGTCTCGTATTTACAGGAGTAAAACTCGAGAATAACCAAAGTTTGCGTAGCCCACCGTAAATACGTCCCACAGTGTAGTTAATGTGGCTTACTGGGGAAAGAGAGCGGTTAATCTTAAAACCCAGGTTGGTTACGGTCTCCACGAACTGCAAATGTGTATCATTGAGGTAAATTGGTGGTACAAGTTCGGTATTGTAAAGTTTTTTGGAAATAAGGATCAGTTGAGATTTTGCTGGGTTAAGCGTCAGGCCATTACTCACCGACCATTGATAAATTGCGGATAGATCCTCGTTAAACCTACAAGCAAGATCCTCAACAAGGCCGATTGGCCTAGATAAATATAATTGAGCATCATCCGCATAGAAGTGGAGGCAAGCATTTAAGCACACTTTAGGGAGGTCATTAATAAAGATGCAGAATAAAATAGGACCCAATATTGAGCCCTGAGGCACTCCTGCAGGGACATTCCTCACATCGGAAGATTTATCACCAACCACAACCCTTTGACTGCGATTACTTAAGTAATCACTGATGAGACGCATCGAACTTTCATTAAACCCAAAAAACCTTCTCAATTTCTCACAAAGGATGAAGTGATTGACTGTATCGAACGCTTTGGAAAAGTCGAGGAGGCAGAGCACTGTGATGAAGTCCAAGTCATAGTTGATCCTTTGATTGATTTCCTAAGCGGAATGCATCAATGTGTGGAGAATATTGGTGCCGAAGTTTAGTGGCAATGCTCTTCGCAAGATCAACAGCATTTTCTCTTGATGTTTGTGGAATGCCATGAACAATCACATCACGTTTTTACGTTGAAGGTCAGCTAATTCCGCTCTTACTTTCCTGTTGTCTTCTTGCAGTACTGCAATTTCTTTCACGCACTCTTGGACCTTATTATTAAGAGCGGAAATCACTTCTTTTATTTTATTGTTTATTTCGGTTTTTGTTTCGGTGATTAGAAGCGAAATTTTTGCCATCATATTAAATTCCATATCTCGCAACTGCTCAGATAAAGATGGTTTTTTATCAGCTTTATTGTCGAGTGGGGGAAGAGGATTTATTTGGCTCTTGATGACGGGTGAATTAGATGAAGATGATGTATTCTTCTCTTTTAGAGCTTGTTGGCGAGTGGTCGACATTATGAATAATAGTTTTTTTCTTTTTTATTTAGCTTAACACACTTTAAATGGGGTCAATGTACTTTATTTTAATACCAAACAATTTACTTAAAATTTTTTTGGATAAGTTCGGTATTTTAGCTTCGATAAACGGGTAAAAAGGCTTTAATATTAGGAGCGATTAAAGAACACGTCTACTCAGTTGACATTTGTTTTGTTTTGCCCTTATCCTTTATAACAGTTACAAACCAGTTTGATTTGTTCGAAAACGGCTATAGCGATTTCAACCAAAATTTATATTTGATTTTAAGAAGTTAACATGGCTACATACCCAGTTTTTGAAAATTCGACTTGTCTCGAAAACGGTTGATACGATTGTTAGAAAAATACGTGGTCATTTCAAACTGGATAACAAATTTTATTTTTTTCTATATTATTGTGCAATGAATTAAATTAAATTTGGTTTTCTTTAGTTTACATTTTGACTAAAATAAGAATTTGGAGTAAAATTGATGCTTTCAAAATGATTCCGTCTTTCATATTCCATTCAAATCACCGAAAACACTACTTTTAAAACCACTCATATCTCGAAAACGCTATTTTCTATTTGGATACAACTTTAAAAATTTGGTCCAAATTTGGGCACTCTCCGTAACTTTGAAAACGATAATCGTCCGCGCGATAGTAGTTAACTTATTTGATAATAAGTTTGAGAACCTTAAGTCAAAAAGTTTGAGAACTTTCGGTCCTAGAAACTACACCTTTGCTGGCCTCGAAATATTCATTGTGAAACAGAACAGCTTTAGTCCACGTGCCCATATCGAGTTACCACTGGTTCAGGAGATAAGGCCACATTTAAAAACTTTTGTTTACGGGCTCTAATGCCAACAGGTGCCTTAAGAAACACTTTCTTAGTTGACGAAATCAGCTTACTCACATTTCTAAACGTGAATCGTGAAGTCGATGTACTCCGTGAGCAAAGCAAGTTACATAGATCAAATTAGGATAGGATATTTGGAGGGCTTTGGCTGCGGGTAGGAAACATCACCTGAGAGGATTTTTTACACTCTTTTATCTGCAGAAGATTCAGGAAACAATTTTTTGATACCCATTGGCGATCGTAGAATGATTTGTCTTTTCAAGTTCGGCCATAACTATCCGTAGTTTCGTCAACTGAAATCCAAATGATTTGATGCTATCCTTGAGTTCATCGCGTATTTCTTCCACAATATGAAGGTAAAATATTGGTATGTACTTTTGCGCAATATTGGTTCGTCTGGCATATTTTCATTCTGCAATATTTTTGCAGAAAATCTTTGAATGTAGGATTTGTAAGTTTGTGAAGAGGAATATTACTTTACTTTACATAAGTCCATGCTAAAGTGTGTGTATGTTTTTTTTTTTTTTTTTGAAGAGGAGTTACTGACGCTTGCCGCTGTTATATAATCAATGAATTCGATACAATGAATGGAACAGCTGAATTTGTTAGTATTCCATTCGACACGAAAAATCTATAATCTGAAAATCCCAATGGAAAACGAAATAAGTTAAGTTGTTTAACTGCTTAGACTGACAAAGTTCCTATTTGCATTCAATATTGGCTCAGCTTTAGTAACTTTTTTCCAATTTTGGCAACCATATCAAAGTTTCTTCTATATTTTTTTATTTATGTACCTATTAGGTTAATTACCAAAATATATTCCACAGCCACATTGCACAGAAAAAGACCTTAGGTAGCTTCTGTCAAGATAGCGGAATCCATGCCATGCTTTAAAATTCCATCAGAATTCAGGAACAAAACTTTGTTGAAATATACCTAATCGAATTGGTAAATGCTTGGGCCTTTGTAAAACTCATCATCGAAATAAAAATCGGTGCCCATTTTTCCTATGTAGATTTTAAATACGCATGGGTACATAATATTATTGCCACATTGAACTGAAGCAATCTGTATACTGTATATTAATCTCTTTACAAAACAAGCACTATTTTAGAATGTAATAAAAAAAAAGCATTGCTCTGTCTCTATCCAATACTTAAGAATGGATCTTTCCACTTGGGTGCAGTTAACTGTTCAGGTCCTGCAAATAACTCGTGTCGTAAAGCTCAATAAAACGAAAATGTTAAGGTGCAGCTGCTCCTGCAAACAACGTCGGCAGCTTTGGTAGAGGAATTCTGTGCACCTTTCAAACTATTCACTGTCTGTTTAGGGGCAATAAAAGAAGCGACCGTTTCGAGCTCATTAAAATAATCTTAATGCATGCTTCAAGTAAGCAAACGTCAACTGTTCAACAAATTTCGTCTGTGTTGAAACATCTTTAATGTGTGCGTGCGGGTATGATTCAAGTTGTTCTATCAAAAATAATCTCTAATTTTCAATAAAAATTGTTAGAGAATGTTATATGTGCAGTTCAGTTAGGGATTATGTTTCATTTGGCCATATAAAATGTTGTTTTGGTAAAACCAGGTAGGTAGGTATGAGTTCAAATGTACATTATGCAATAACTCAATAAAATAAACTTTAATTCCAGAATTTCGAGGTAAAATTATTATTTGCAAGACAGACTAAATCTATGCTCCTTGATGACGTCGCCTTCATATCCTTCATATAAATATAGATATATGTAATGTACCTATGTCTCGCAGTTCGAAACAAACGTCAGCAAAGTTTTTATGCGCTTTTCAAAGGAAGAATCGTAAAATTCTTTTATAGTTTTTTGTGCGATTGCGTTTGATATCACTTTTCTTTTTATTTCCTTTATGTTGCCTTAATTTTTGACCGTGACAAAGATACAAATATATGTAGGTAGGAGCGTATAATCGAAAACCATTGAGATATTGGGTGGTTGATTCGAGCGGAATAGGGAGTACCTTCAAGGGGGAAGGGTTTTTGCGTTTCTTCCGTCCTGTTTTATAGTTTTCCTGGAAATCTTAAAAATGCAATTTGTATGCAGAACATTACATATTTGTTATGTTCACGTTTTTCCATTTTATTACAAATAATAGTATACGACTCAAGGTCCTGCTCTAGCTATGGATATTGCTTTGCAAGTTGATGCAATTGCATATGACGTAATTTACATATTTTTGTATGTGTATATGCGGAAGTATACCTATATTTTTTATATTTTGAAATTACAATCCGAAGGCACGATATTGACTGATTGAAAAATAAATCAAATTATATTGGGGTAAATTAATCGAAAAGGAATTCGTTATTATTGGTGTTTGTCGTGAAAAATAATGCTCAACGTATTTGTGCCTTGAAAATTTACATTAAATTAAAGGGGGCAATAAATATGAAAATGCAAATAAAGTTTGTTGGTAGGTGGAACAATGTATTATGCATAGTATATTAATAGGGTTATTTGCGTGCCCGTTTTGGTCAGAAATAATTTGTCTCTTTAAAATTAGTGTAACGGAGACTCGAAAAGTAGGAACTCATATTATATCCATTCATGGTAATAGTAAAGGTAGGTACCATCAAAACGAATCAAAAATAATTTATTGGGATATGCCTAAAAATCATATACGAATTCATCACAATCGGTTAAAAGCCGACTCTTTCAGAATAAGAACATTCCACAAATATAAGTAAACGGAAGCGGGCCGAAATGCTGATTTCAAAATTCTGTTTTACACACAAAAATGCTGCTTTTCAAAATTCTGCGTTTTTTAGTTTTGCTTTACAAAATGTTTAGCATTAAAATACAGCTTATTCTGCTTTTTTCCAACTAACGAATATAAACAAAAAACATGTTTTACTTTATCAACAAATTGTAATACATAAGTATATAAATATATGTATTTCATGTTTAAAGATACAACAGGTAGGTAAATAAATTATAAAAAAAAATTACTTAAATTTTTTTAGTTAATTTTTCACAATAAAACAAATATTCAACCACGCACAGCTTATATTTCCCTTATTTGGATTTAACGATTGAAAGATTTATAATGACATAATCAGCTCAATTTCACGAAGGGATAGCAAAAGCCACTTTACTTTACGTTTAAACAAGTGAGAGGATTGTTACACAAAATTCTGCAAATAAAAAAGTTTTCTGTATTTGCAGAGTTTTGTAAAGCAGAATTTTGACTTAAGGTAACAACTCGAAGATGGACATCTACCTGCGAAGATGCACATTCACCGCAAAATTGATGTATGTAAATGATGTAAGCTAACAACTAATATGGATTTCAGCAACTAAGGATGTAGGTATACATAAAAATTGGCCCATTATGGTGCCTTGTGTTGTATGAGAGAGCTGCATAACCTAACATAACTTTACTTAGATTGTAAACATGGTACACTGATGATCTAACATTTATTTACAGTAGTCGATTACTGACTGCTACAGTACCGTTTATACAACGGTTTGTTTAAGGGTCTTTGTTATCTTAACTTTGGTTCATACCCATGGCTCAGACCTTTTTTTCTGTTTTATTCCGGTAGCTGCTATTAACAGCAACACTTTAACTCCTCCTGGAGCATAGGGCGATAACCAGGTCCTTCCACCTTTCTCTATTTGTTGAGGTCCATGTTGTTCTGGGCCTACCAACTCGCCTTACACCTTGAGGATTCCATTGGAAGCACTGCTTCGCTATGTTGTCGTATGGTTTCCTTGGTGTTTGGCCAATCCATCGCCATTTTCTCTGTTTGATGTTTGTTTGTTTAATCCTAAGCCACAATTCATTGCTGGAAATCGTTTGTGGCCACCGTTGTAAAAAGCCTGTAACCTGTTTGTCCTTAGGCCAGCCACCTCCCCATTCTGCTGCAGTGATGACACATTTGGTTAAGGGCACTAATATTGTTTGCCAGGAAACATATATCATCAGCGTAGTCCTTAGCCTATCAAACGGGTTCCATTGGATACCAAGTCTCTCGTTTGTACCATCCGTGGCAGCCATTACATCATCAATCGCAAGTAAGAACAAGATCGGTGACAGTACATCTCCTTGTCTCACTCCTTGACGCACTTCGAATGGTCCGGAAAGCTGTCCACTGTATAAAACGTAAAACGTTGTTGTCGGAGCAGCTGCTTCCAAATATTTTTCAAAAGCCAATGAAACGTTATGATTGTTCGTTATATCTAAGCCTTATTTTAGTCGTGAAAATGGAAAAGATTTGTTTTGAATTTGCTTTAAGTCAAGTCCTGCAAAATGGTTAAGCATAGCATTTAAAGAGGTGTACCATAGAAAGATATCTAATAATAATTTTAGTGACTATAAAGTGCAATTAGTGCTTCCTCTTCTTCTTCTTAGCTGACGCCCCTCTTCTATTTGAACCCGAACTTCAAATAATAACTGCCTTTTGTTGCGTTAAAGTTAGTCTACATGCGCAAACAGTTTAATTCCTCCAATGCGCCCTGTTTTACTAAACATTTCTACCCTAGCATTACGTTAAATCGTCTGATACAAATAAATAAATAAATAAAAATATTGTGACGTAGTTATTTATTAGATGTGACATATTTGCATAGGGTATAAGAGGAAATGAAAGCACCTGTGTCGGAATCAAACTGTAGCAAGTCGCAAATAAAAGAGAAGCGAAGAGTAGCATCACTAGTCCTTTTGGTTCAGTGCGGCGAATGTATGATACCTCTGCGCGCCACTGCTATTTTTTTTTTACATAGAACAAAGTGCCATCCATTGTAGAAACGTTGCAACTGCGCAAAAACCCGATTTATTCAAATTATTTCCAACTTTCTATAACAGATGGCATAATAGCTACCTTTGAAATAATAATACTCCTTCCCTTATGGATAATTCGTTACGTAAATTACAACCTACTACACAGCATTATAAAATAGTTTTTTATTAGCCTGGGAAATGTGTTTTATTACCACAAATATCAAATTTGTTATCTTGAACATAATAAAACACAAATCGCCAAAAATTGCACGACGACATTTGAGTGTTTCCAATTCTCTTCACCGTGAACCAAAAGAGCCAGTGCTTATGTTTGCTTCAACGAAAAATTTTCTGGTAGCAGTACATGTATAGTATTTCAATGGTTTTGGGGGTATCTGCGACCAAAAAAAGTTTTCATGTGAATGAAATATCAGAATTTACGAATATTCGCTTGTTCCTAATTCGTTCTCATATGAATAGTCCTTTATAGTACCGCGCGTGTGCGACCGACGACGTAGGGGGAGATGGGGCACATACGATTTTTATTGGAACTCAAAAAAAAAGTCAGCTTATTGACAATAATAACAAAGTAAAATATTGATTGTGTTCAATGTCGTTCTAACTATCTTATTTAAGTCTAATGTGCTCTTAAATTCATCTACAAAAAAATTTAAGAGCTATTTACTAAGAAATGAGATTTGTATCAAACTGCCCCTCAGGGGGTAGATTGATACATATCACGGGCACTTTGATTCATAGCCAAAATTCAGTATTTATTGAAAACTTTTAGTTAGTAAAACAAGTTTTATAACACATATTAATACAACTAGTATTTAAGTGTTTTGTAATTCATGTCAAAATTAATTTTATAAAGTAAAATAATAAAATAAGTTTCAATAAATAATAAATAACAAAATAAATGCTTTTTTAGGCTTTAAATAAATATAAATATATGGTATTTTAAGTACAAAATAAACAGTCTTCAGATTGTTACGATAAATCTTCAAATAACTTTGATTAGCATTTTGATGTTTTTTTTTATATTGACAAACATGTATCAAACTGCCCCAAGGTTGGGTGTATCAATGTGCCCCAACTGTCCTCACACAATATAAATATTATTTGCTATTAAAACAATGCTTAAAAACTGCTTTTTAGGTCAATATCATATTATTATTGACATGTTCTCACAATCTAACTTAAGCTGTGTTTCTTTCGTCCCCGTCACGGCTATAGGATAAGCAAAATAAAAAAATCCCTTGTTAAATAACTACAACAAAGGCTTAACCTGGATAATTATCGGGGTTAACAGCTTCGCGGCGATAGAGAAAAGTGTAGCCAACACAAATTTGTATATGTTATCGATAACTTGTATGGAAATGCCATAAATGACATTTGACATGTTGACAAAAACTAAAATTAAAAAATTCAAATTTGAAAAAATGTCAACAAGCGTACGAAAAAAGGCAAATTGCTAAGAATAACCCTTTATTTATTATCCACAAAATTTGAGTATTTTATACACTGCTTCTGTCCATATCCAAATTCATTGGAACTGAAACTAGAAATAGAACTGAAGCATTCCTGCGATCCTAAGGACACGAGTTATTCTAGTTTTTCGATTTCTTTGTCATCAACATACGTATACGATTCCTCATTCGAGCGTCTACGAACAAATGTAATATCTGAAACAATAGGTACACAGTATGTAATTGAGCTAACTAGATTTATTTTTCTTTTGAATTCGTACCTCTGCTTTGTTGGAATTTTCCATTAATAATATTTTATCAAATTAAAATTTTTAAATGTCATCAGATTGATGCGTTGCCAACTTATGTTTTTATTCTTCGATGTTCGTTCTTTTCGGCAATCCTTGATAGAGACGCTGATAGGGACGAAAGAAACAAAGCTTTAATATGAAACGGATAACACAAAATATTCTTTACAAAAACTCACTCGAAAAAAACTCAAACAAAATTACTTACGGAGTGGGAAAACACGTTTGTTCTTATTGGGCGAAAAACGATGAGTAGACAGAGATGTCCGACAGACATGAGTATGCGTTGATAGACATGTTGCGTTGTGCGCGTTGTTGAGCGGCCTTTTGCGATCAATTTTCAAATAATGTCGACTGTATCTATGTGGCCCATGTATCAATGTGCCCCATCTCCCCCTACGATGTAAATGAGATACTTACGTTAGAACTTAGAAGGCATATATCTCACGTACTTACTTAAGGTGGCGCTACAGTCCGAGTTGGACCTGGGCCTCAACCAACAAGCGTCTCCAGACAGAGCGATATTTAGCTAGCTGTCTAAGTTTTTTAAGGTCCCCTTACACTTGCGTGCGCCACCTGAGTCGCGGTCTTCCTCTACAGGGAAGGGATCTACAATTTTACGCCGAGTCCAGACGGCTAATTGAGAAGCTCATTCATGACAGTTTTACTCTCGGATGTTTGTCAGACATTCGCGAGAGGTGGCGCAGCGGAAAAAAAAACCTTTAGATGTAATTTGGCCCTCTCGGGATTCGAACCTGAGCCCCTCGCTTAGTAGCCCAACACACTACCACTAAGCCACTGCGCCGATGCTGTCATAGGCGGCTTTAAAATCGATGAAAAGGTGGTGGGTATCGATTTGAAGTTCCTGGGTTTTCTCCAAGATCTGCCGCAGTGTGAATATTTGGTCTATGGTGGACTTTCCTGGCCTGCAGCCACACTGATATGGACCAAACAGGTTGTTTACGAAAGGCTTCAAGCGTTCACACAAAACGGCAGATAAGATCTTGTAAGCAATGTTTAAAAGACTGATACCTCTGTAATTGGTGCAGTTCAGAGGGTCTCCTTTCTTGAGGATCGGGCAAACAATGCTGAGGTTCCATTCATCGGTCATACTTTCCTCCGAACATATTTTACAGATGAGTTGGTGCATGCTCCTAACCAAGTCATCGCCTGCCGCTTTGAACAGCTCGGCTGCTAGGCCATCTGCTCCAGCGGCTTTGTTGGACTTAAGTTTAGATATAATAGCTATCTTCAGATCGTCCAGGTCGGGTGGACAGTATTTACTTGTCTTGGCGGCCGGCGTTCGGGATATCCGGAGCCGTACCTTGGCTACAACAAGGTAGTGGTCCGAGTCAATGTTGGCCGCTCGGAACGTCTAATAATACTGGAGGAGTGCCTTGCGTCAATCGCAACGTGGTCAATGTTACTACCAAAGATGCCCTCTCTTCCTAGCTTAGCGTTAAAATCGCCTAAGACAATTTAACTGTCAAGCTAGGGCTACCGCTTATTGTTCGGCTGCACGCCAACAAAACGCGAAAAGTAGCTTAATGCCAAACATTTGTGAATTTATTGAAGGAGTTGCTTTTGATAATATTGGGGACAAAGAATAAATCTACATACAAAATCTGGCAGTTTATGTTGGCTTTTGAACGTTTATATTAATACCCATGTAATGTAACTTTTGTTAACATAACAACAATTTATTAATTTACTCTTAAAATATATTACTTTACTTTAGTAAATTACTTTACTTAAAAATAGAGATTCATCATCAATTTATTAATTGTATGCAAAACCGTATTTCCGTTTGTTTAATTCAAGCTGAATTGTTAGCGATTGCACATGTATTTTTTCACATTTTCCTTCAGGATGTATCGCGATTGTGGATAATATGTAATATTTAAATAATCACAACGATTTCTCCAATGCCTTCCTTTAAAAAAATCGTTTTTCTTAAATGATGTGCATAAAATGTACCTGTGAATTTGTTTAGCAAGTTAAGCATGAATCATTTTTAAGATGCAGACTAATTTAGTAAAAACAGTAAACTGTACACTCACGTACTTGTCATCATATCCAGTCGAACATCCTTGTTCATCGTTCAGTTTATGGCCACTGTTACTCAACACAAAGCACCTTGTCTCATCCAGATAACCCAGGGATGCATTTTGTCTTCCTTATTAGTTATTTGAGCTATAGCAGGAAATTTATTACCGCATTCATTTTATGACAAATAGTTTATTTGTGCTGGTCGGTCTCTTGTACGCACAAATGACCAGGTTTTATGGCATTTCAGCATGAGAGGCGCACCGTATCTTTGATTAGAGTGTGGTATTAAAGGATGTGAAAATATTCAGACTGTCGCACAATTTTTATTTAATGTGTTGTAAAATGTCCTTCCAGCCATAATAAGAATCCAGAAGCTGCTTTAAAAAACAATGCTTGAAAGGGGTTATTATCAATAAATATTTGTTTACTTTGTGTGATGGCAATAAATTTGATTTCGGTTTTTCCTCAAGATCATAATCAATTCCTGGTTTACCAACTAGCTCTTAGTGTGATATAAATCAAACAAAAAGCATGTATATAGGTACATAAGCATATATACACCAATTGGCTTTTGGTGGAATAAAAGTCAGAAACGTATAAAAACTAGATAAGTCTCTGCTTTCCTTTTATTCAGCAGTAGATTTCTTTTGTACAAAAAATAAAAAAAAATGCCAACCGTTGAGAAATGTGCATACTTGGCAACACGACATTTTAGCATTACTGAATGAAAATCTATTTTAATGAAAACTTAAAGCTACAAGTTTTTTATTGTATTTACAATGTAACTATGCATTCGAGATGATAAAGTAAACCCGATTAAATATGCGATTATAATTAAAATTGTAACATAGTACAGTAAAACCCGGATAAGTGTCTCTCGCTTAAGTGACTAACCCGCATAAGTAAAGTACCTACCTTTTTTTAGAACCAAAATTCTGAGAACTTTTTTTTTACATAAAACGCTTAACTACCTTCCCCGGTTAATAACGTTTTTTTTTATATACTTTTATTTTATCTAAATTATTCTAGACCACAACTTTCTTCTGTAGCATAGAAAGCTGATAAGTGAGAACTTCCAACTTCTGTCGAAAAGACGCGGGCGTTAATGTAGAATCAGATAGGTCCCCACTTTTACTTGGCAAAATCTCAACGTCACTGCGAAAAATCTGGAATCACTACGATTTTCCGTTTATATCCGTATTTATTTAAATATCCTTCAAAAATTGAATCATTTTACCTGCCATACATTTTTCTTCTATCTTATGTCTGAATCTAAAGTCATTCACAACAAAGTGAAAACATCCATTTTATTATTAGTTCAATATACTTGTGTTCAGTGTATCCTATTTTCCATTAACTGTTTCCTATTGTTGTAATGTAACAGTAACCAGTAACAGTCTGCCGGTTTGGCGGTATTGCTTCATAGCAGTGCAGCTGCAGGACGATGTTTTCCCAATGTAAATAATATAAAGACGAACACACAAACAAATTAGACGTAAAAGCGGTTAATTATTATTATAATTATTATTATTTATTACAAGTGTAGTAACCGTTTAAAGCGAACCCGGTTAAAGCGAACATTCGGTTATAACGAACCATTTCATGAAGTCCCAATCAATGCCCCATGAGAATTATGATTTTTAATTTCGCATATAGCGAACCCGCCTAAAGCGAACTTTCGCATATAACGAACCCATTCTGTGCGTGGAATAAAGAAAATGTCCGGTTACAACGAACCAAAAATCTGTCACTTTACATTGTCATTCAGATTTTCCCAACTTTTCGGGACTTCCCCGAAAACTGGATAGCTGCGTACGAACCAACATTCTCAAACGTCAACATTTTTTCCTTCAATATAATTTGTTCGGTACTTCCCCGAGTAACCTTATGTTTACAAATGAAAGGTTGAGTGAAGTGACGCGCTTAAAAATCATTTAAGTAAAATGGGAGATTTGGAAACAAATAAAAGAAAATGTTTCACATTAAAAGACAAATATCTTTTTTTGATTTTCAGAACAAAACTTGATGATTTTTTTAGCGTATCACTTATAACGAACTTCGGTTATAACGAACCAATTTGGTCAGTCCCTTCGAGTTCGTTATAAGCGGACACTACTGTATATGCAATATAGGTACAAAGTAATACAGTACAGCGCTAGCTACCATGGCTTTCGGCTGAACGGTTAATTAATTCGATTATAAATAATAACGTATAAATAAATAATAAACGTATGATCCGCCATTAAACTAATTAATTTCTTTAAGAAGTACAAATTTATGGAAGGGAAATATGTTGGTATCAGAATGTTAAATACAGTTTAACTAATCTTCTACTGCTACCAATCTAGCTTTTATAGAGTAAGTTCCGGGATTGTGGTACAACATTATATGCGGGTAATGTGGTACAGGCAGTTTTCTCTAAAACTGAGCAAGCTTTGGGAACCCTCTTTTAAATTGACGGTTAGCGATTCCACTGAGAGTTGTGATTCGTGTTCCATCACGTTTGAAATCGACCACGGTTTCGCTTAGTTGTTCCAAACAGAGACAAACCATACTGAGACCCCCAACTCGCAATCCTCTTGCCGCTGGTCCCCTCAGTTATTTTCAAAATTTTGGCAGTTAGGGTTCCTATCGGTGTGATGTGAATTAGAATCTATGTGACGTGTAAGAACATAAATAAATATAAATATTTTGGCGCGACAGGTCTATGGGACCCAAGGCCTAGCTTCTCACAACCATTCGTTTTGTGTGGGTTTTCAATTTTTGGACGAATGGAAGGGATCTACAATTCTACGCCGAGTCCAAACGGCTAATTGAGAAGCTCATTCATGACAGTTTTACTCTCGGATGTTTGTCAGACGTTCGCGAGAGGTGGCGCAGTGGAAAAAAACCTTAAGATGTAATTTGGCCCTTTCGGGATTCGAACCTGGAACCCCTCGCTTAGTAGCCCAACACACTACCACTAAGCCACTGCGCCGATGTAAGAACATACAAAACATAAAAAAATTCTACCAACCGTAATGGAATGTGATGGATTTCGGGAATACTAGCTTTTAACAGCAATGAATGGTATTGGTATATTTTAATATATAATGTAAATATTTTAAGCATAATGCATATGTACACTGATTCCTACAAAAATTACCGTAATAACGAATAATATCTAACACCTAATCATTGTCACTGCGCAAAAATATAGCAAATGTAAATCGGCCAAAGTTGGGGTCTTACTATGTATATGATTTGCGACGGTTTTGTCTTTCTTTAGTCTAGAATCTAGATACTATCAGCATTCCGGGGAGTCGACTAGGCGTATTTTACTAAGGTTTCATCGTAAACAGTGTTGACTTGTAATAACGCAGAGGGTTTAAGGTTCTGATAAAGCGGTTTCTGAATCTCTTCTAGCCAGTTCATAAGCTCTTTTGTTTCTATCTATTCCCTCATGAACAGGAAACCATCATAATTTGTTTTGTTCCTGGCGGTGAGTGTTTAAAGATAGCGTTTATACCTGCTAGACTGTCCTTGAATATTTGGATACTCGATCCTTTTAAACCAGAATAGATATGTTTGACACTTTCGTTAATGGCATTGAGCTCTGCATAAAATACAATGGGTCCCTATCTATATTGGACAGAAAGCATAGCTCAGCTTTTCTAGGAAAAATGGATTTAATGAACCGCAAATTTCTGGGACTCCGCTCCAATTTTTCAATTCAATTCATTTAATTCTTTATTATTAATTATATTTCGGAATATAACCGCAAGACCATATGTTAAGATCCGTATTTAGAGCACCCAATACTCCAATTGGAAACTTCGAAAAGAGTACTTTTACAAAACTCTATAGTCTCATAACGGCAAACTTTGTTTGTGTTTTAAAAAATAATTCCTGTTGTCATGAACTTCGCACAATTCAATTCAGCTACAAATTCCAACTAAAACTTGACTTAAAAGGTATAACAAAACTAACTGCAGCTATTATGTAAATAAAAAGTCCTGTTTATTTAAAAATCCGGACACTCCTTTCCTTGTTCTTTAATATAAATGTGCTACTCGCTTTAAACGTTTTCAAACTTCCAAAGGTACTCGCAATAATCACTTCTAAAGTGACAAACGCATTTCACCAAGGGACTGCTAAGGAATTTTTTTGAAAAGTTTATTTTTAAATATTTTGTGGCTTCTGTGACAAGATTTTATTACCACGTCTTAAAGTTATTGAGTCTAAAGTGCCGTAACGGCGACAAGACTTAAATTGCATGCTGCTGACATACACCATTTTATTACCCCACATGCAACAAAGTACTGCCACTGCATTTGATTTGGTTACTTGAACAATTTAATATAAACATACAATGTGGGTCATTCTGAGAACATAACGAAGCGAAAATAAAAATGAGACTACAGAAAATAAGTACTATACTCTTTGAAAGGAAAAATGCAATAAAATTCTGTATTTGACGCGATCATAAACAAGAGGAAGCGGATTTATATACCAAAGATCATTAGTAGTTGAAGAAGTAGACTCGTCACATATTTTTTTATTGTGGTGTGTTGTGACGAATCCAGTTAATTTTTATTGCTATGCTCACTCGTCTCTTTTGAATACAATATTAATTTGTTTTATATGTATTCTGTTTTATTTTTTTGGTTAGGGCTTCGAGCATGATGCATGAACCGCGTGTAGCACAAAGCATAGACATACCATACTGAGACCCCAACCTCCACTCCAACTCGAAATCCTTTTGCCATTTCAAATTTTTTTTTTCAAATTCCACCATTTTTCATTTATGTCATTAAGAATACGCGTGACATAGGCTTGTAAAATCGCGCAAAAACAAAAAACAATGGTGAACGCTTTCATCGAGTTGTCGAACAGCGGTAGCAAATATTAGGTGCGAATTTTTGAAGTTTCTAATTTACCTGACAATTATTATCAATACGAATTTCTATGTGACAATACTAACGCACGACTCCATCAAAATATAGCTTGTAGGCGAGTAACGGAAAATCGGCCAAAGTTGGGGGTCTCAATATTATCTGTTGCATAAAGTGTTTGTCTGCCAAAACTTATTAGTTCATCTAAATCTAAACCAAATGAAGCAGGGTTTATAAAATTGCGAACAATTTCTAAATGAATCCAGCTTATTTCGAATAAATTATTTGAGTTATTTCAATAAATTGCGGCACCTGTTGCGATGGCGTTTAAGCCCAAGTAGATTTAGGGGTAAAATCTAATTCGAAGTATCCGTCTTCCGAAAAAAAAATCGCTGCAAATCGTTTAAAAATTAGGGACGTTCTAATACCTTGTTCATATAACCCGTCATTTTTGCCTGGACTAGGTATACGCAACCGTTCTTTTATTTACTCTCAGTTCATTTTAAATTTGACACTCAGCTAAGTATGCAGGCAAATTTTTCTAGACTAGATTTGTCGGCTAGCCTTTCATGAACGTTCACTGTAAAATTTGTTCACGTGACCAATCTCAGCTAATACAAACTGAAACAAATCAAGTCAGTCAGCTCTCAGACATACTAAACTTGAAATCCAAACGTCCCCATTGTCCGACCAATTTTTGATACATGATCCCCCGCTAGGGCAGTGATGCTATTTTATCATTTGCAATCTTAGATCGAGCATTTTCGAAGTATTGAAAGCAGTTTTCCTATTTTTAAAAAAAAAAATATTTTTTTTTGTATTATTGCAATTTTTTTCATGCTAATCTTATTGTAGATTCTCAACAACACGCATTTTTTATCCGGATGCAGAGATTGAAAGGGATAGCACTACCTGACACGCATCTTGTTGACGTAGTACAAAATAATGGGAAAGTTCGGCATGTTGGTATTTTTACAGCAATGGCTCGCTTCGCTTTCCTACAAAACAAAATGGATTCCGGAAGTGATAAACGGACAACCATTTATTTATTTCATTTTATTGATTTATGAATTGTTGGTTAAATTTTTTGAAGATTATTACGCCTCTCATTTACCATGGAATCAGAAATGGAAACGTTTTCAAGTGATTAAGGAAATGTTGGTCCCCGGAACTTGTGCTTATTTCCGTTTTGCATATCCATAATAGGTATGTGTAGAAAATCTATGACACTTGTCTGATTTGTTATCTTATTTTTACCCCTTTATTAGCTTTGACTGCGGACAAGGGGATCTCTATGCCCCATCTCATCCAACACGCTTACCAATAAGCAACTGCGCCGCCCCGATTGCGGGGTTAGGATATTATTAAGCTCTCCTATTAAGAATGTTGAAAATTTTGACTTTTAAATATGACTCTTACAAAAAATTTCTGAAACTGCAATGCAATGACATATTACTTCAAACCAAGAACAAACCTAAATAGTTTTATTTCAGATTTCCAAAATCTCGCTCTGAAAGAACTTAAAAGGAACTGACAAAATTTGTCTTTTCATGGTCTGGCACTCTTTTCGTAACTGTGAGAACGATAATCGTCCGAAACTCTATCACTATCATCTCGTCACTCGTTTATTTAATACTAAGTTTGAGAACGTAGAGTTACAAAGTTTGTATACTTTCTATATACAGGGTAATCCCTGTTGCTCACAAACTTTAGTTGGAATAAGCAGATGACGTCATCGTTTGTGTTTCGTCGAAAACGTTATCGTCTGCCGATTATTAATATTCGGAATGAGTGCACTGTTCATTCAAAAATGCAATACAGACATTCATAATTCGAAGCATTATGGACTTATGGTCCACTTATGCTTGTTCAAGCGAGATTGTCGAAGAAATATTTCTCAATATATACTCTTCTTCGAGTAGAGAGAGCTGGGTATGAACCTACACAGAAGACTCGTCTCCTCCGCCTCCTCCTCGGGATAACGAACATGAGGGCACATGCAATACATCAGCCACTTCCGAAAGCATATGCCGTCATACTCCGCGAAATAAAATTCTGGACACATTTCAGTAAGTTTATATGCCTCATGCATATCCAATTTGTTTTTCTAAAAAACCTAATAACGGTACTAATACTCATTTTCTCTCTAAATTATCGTACAATTGATTTTTAAAAAAATATTATTTTTAACGTACACAAATCCTTCTCTGTTGTGCAGAAAATTGGCTTACAACTTACATCGTGTGGATTAAAAGTGAAGACCAAATGAAGCATCGATGTTATGTGATCGTATCGAAATACGACGTCCGATTTTGCTTTGTTTATCCCAATTTCTACGACTTGCTGGGCTACGACGATAGCTTTGCTTTCCGTAACTTCAATAATCGTCCGTGCGATATCGTTTTGATGATTCAACATTTGCTTCACGTAACTCAGTAATCGTTCAAAACGATACGGCTTGAACTATAGCTAAAGAGGTGTTGTTTTGCATTGATTTGTATGTTTTGCAAACAACTAAAGATTTGTTAATGAATTTTAAAAAGAATAAATGGCTTTAGATATTTTTCAATGCTACCAATACAAATTACCACTTATCCACATTTTGAAATTATTTTGTACAAGTAAGTTATAACGAAATTAGAAATTATATTGAAATTTTCAAAATGTTTCGGCGAATGAATTTATTGTTGCTAGATACAAATTGAAAACGAAAATAAGAATGCTATTGCAGGAACAGATTATTTATACATATACACTGCCTTCCTTACTCGTTCGGCTTAATTCCGGAATTGAGTTATATTAGTAAAGATAACTAATACTTTCTTTTGTGGGCTTAGGCCTTAGGGCCAGTTCGCAATTGTTTGTCATTTTGTTAAATATTTTCTTGACAGTTGATCACTATGATCACTATCCTCTGAATGCTGAAAAATGCAGTCTTTTCCAGGAGGTTTGATAAGAAGTTTTTGAATTACCTCAGCACATATGTACTGCATGCACTCTTAATTCTCCGGCTTCGCAACATCTTCCAACTGACAGACGGATTCTAATGATCGTCGAGTGATCGGGGTGCTCGGTAATTTATAATTACGACCTCAAGCTGCTTACTCATTAGCCAGCAGCGAAACTTCAATTTTAAAGCAGCACATGCGATCAACTTCACACGGCCCTAATGTCATCCGCCGTCACGACAGTAGTGTGGAAGTCCTGGACCGAATGCTGCCAATCCCTTTTATGACAGCATGCAAAAGATGTGACTTGAGCACATCACTGAAGTGCCCATTTTATCTAACTTGGAAATTAGGAACTGCGGCAGGTAACCTTCATCAATTTCTTCGCCAAGGAGAGTTTTCTTATTCTTTTCAAAGATCTGATCCTGGGGATAGTTTTGAGTCCGAAGGCAGTATGTGAAGCCCTGTATTGGTTTTTAGACAGACTTGCATGCCGCATGCTAGAAGCTTGGACTGGTCCGTACTGGACGAAGGGTGGGAACAAATTCACTCTTGGTGCGACTAGTGCTCCCCGCGGTAGCGTTATTTTAAGTGACCAAAATCTTTGCTGCTAGCATTACTCATATTTGTTATATACTTATACTTCATTAGTAACCCGAGATGTCCGTAATGCACGGATTCTGATCCTAAGGTCGGCGGTTATCTGGATATTCCGTTCGGGGCAGCTGTTTTTAAAAGCTAGTCCCTCAGCCGCAGCACGTGGAAATAATAAAATTGGAAAATTCGATAAGTTTGGAAATTGTCCCTTATTTCGGTAGAAAACTCATCTTCATCGATGAGGCCCACTTATGGATGAATGGGTGGGTAAAAAAACAAAATTGTCGAATTTGGGACGATACCAATCCACATGAGATTCAAGATTCAAGCTGTCAATTTTTCTTTCAATCGTAAATTTGCAGTTGGTGAGTTCGTAGTGCTTACAAAAAATAAATAAAAAATGCTAGTTTCGAGTTAAATAAGTGATACCATTTTTAATTTCTTTATTTCCAAAGGTCTCTCAATAAGAATTAAGCAACAAATCATTTCCCAAACTCAACTGGTAGTTCCCATGTGCACAGAACCTTAGCACTGCTGCTAATTTCAAAATGTTTGGCACAGCTCGAATGTTTTTGCAGGGCTTCAATTTGTCCTCAGTTTTTTTGGAAGAGATAAAAGAAATGCATCCTTCGATAGGATTGAATGCATCCCTCAAACTTCTTCGCATTTTTGCCATTTCAACGATAGATAGATTTCTGATGGTTTCCTCTGTATGTCCATCAAAAAAATAAATAATAAACATCTGTCAGACGCACATTCCCATTCACAGTAATAGAAATATGTTGAAGGTATTCACATATGAGAGGTATTTCTATGAGAACGACGTTGGCCAGGCCATCACGTGAACGGCAAGCGCCATACGTAGAAAATTACCAACTTCTTTTGGGCTCAATTCGATGATAATTATGGACACCAACGACATGCGTGTGGTCCCAACAGGTCGGCGCTACATGACACACAGCTCACGTCGCATTGGAAATTCTTCACGAGCGACCCGAGGGCATTATCAACTTACGTAGAGGTGATGTGAACCCAGGGAAGACGCGGCGGACATTTGAACGTTTTTATATTACATACACAATGGAATCGATGATACTTTTAAACAAATAAAATATTTCGATGATCCTCATACACAATTTGTTTTATTTAAATTTAAGGATAGGAAGCTGTTAATACCCAAAACAAAAATAAAAATTAAGCTTCATAGTCCAAAGGTTTGTTATTCGAGTTAAGTGAAATTTTAACCCCCTTTAAAAAAAAATATTCTTTATAGCTTCACAGAACTGGGCCAAAGAAGAAGCCCCTTCAGCTAGATCAATCTATAATAAGCTCCTACACCTGTTATTTCACTGGGTATTTTTGGCTCAAAACAGCTAAGTGAAAGTAAGGTAAACTTCTTACAAAGTGTTTCTCGTGAGATGGATTTTCTTCATAAGTATCTAATGATGAGTCCGTAGATTTTTAGGCTGTGCTACCTCATATACATATACCTTTGTAAATCATTTCTATTATTATATTATGAGTTCCGGGCGAAAAATTGTTTATGTTCGAAAAAAAATGTCCCTTTTTGGCAGCACTGTTTCGGGCGGAATATACTGCTATTTACAACATACATTTTCCATTCCTTTTTTAGAGGAAATAAAATTGGAAATTTAAGTTAATTTTCGGGCGAAACTCGCAATAGCTATTAAATTTTCTGGCGGACAGCATTTCGCCAGGTGAAATGTTTTCCGGGCGAAACTCACAATAAGCCTGATCATATTTTCTGGCGACGAAAAGTCCCCAGAAAAAATAGGACTGTTTTTAACCCTTTGCAACTGAAAATTTAATAATATATTACTGAGGAATTCCATAACCGATTGTATTTACTAATGATTTTATATCTTTCTTTACAGATACAACTAAACTGTTGTGCAAATTTTGAATATGGTTGTTTGGAATCAAACTTTTTGGCTGTGGGCGAATACTTAAAGCCGCATTGCTTAATATATTACTTAATATATTAGCTTCATGTAGTATAATTTTAACGTAAATATTATGCTTATATAATAGAGGGAACATTAGATATGTCATTGGGTGCTCAAAACGAACATTTAATTTAAATTACAAATGATGAATTCTAAAGTGATATCGGGTACAATAACTGACTAAAAAATTGTGTTTTTGCTGTCTTTATTTATTTGATCTTAAATTTTTCATTTCAAACTTGTTATACCTATTTGAAAATTTATTAAAAATAAAAATGGAATAAATTATAAAAACTGTATGAGTTTGTAAACCAAATTAGGGTATGAAAGAAAAAAACAAACAATCTTTATATTAATACGATTTAATAAAAGTTATGCAAACAAAACTCACGCATGAGCATGCCCAACAACAATCATTTTAAAACCAAATACAGTCACTCAAAAAAAAAATAAGTTAGATAGAAAATATAAAAGTCTGAAATTTTATTTGTTCTTGAGAGTTATAGAATGAAGAGTCACGTTGTGTAATATCTAAGTGGCCGTCAACTGTATTACGAAAGTACATAAAGTAAACATAAAGAGTAACAACACTGAATTTTTTAATTTCAAAAATTGCCTATGAAAAAAAACTTGCCCTCACAGCGTTTATTAGAGATACATGAGTAATAATTAAAAGGGTTGTACAGTACATTATTGCAAATTGATGTCAGATTTATGTTATCTTGTATTAATTATTATCTTTCATACTTTTTATGTTTTAAAAACTGAAATTCCAAGCTCGTCATCGGTAGTATATGTAGCAATTAAATACAAATATAAAAATAATCTGAATTAAAATTCCAAGAAAAAGAAATTCTTTTCAGAAAAAATATTCGCTCTAAATGTTATATCAGTAGAATTAAACAAAAATTAATATCATCTCTTGTATAATATTCTAAGGCATATTGGTGCTTTTAAAACTTAATTATACATATTTACATAAAACTGTGTGTGTAATAAATTTGGCTTTAATATTACACATGCCTAACTCCATAAAATTGATATACATATGTATAAACAATATTAATTAATATTCGTCCAATATCCGTCTTTTTGGAATCAGCAAAACATCATAAAACTATTTATTTAAAACTTATCTTGCCATTTAACAAAAATGTATATGTATATGTATTTGAAAATAACGTGTTGTGATAAAATTGAATTAAAAAACGAGAATAGTCCACGCAAGATACGTTCGTAAGTGTGAGTAGGTACATGATATCATAACGAAAGTTTCAATACATAGAAAAAATCTAGCCAAAGCAAACAAATTTAATAACAATAAAGTATGTATTTAGTAATAGTATAAGAAATCAATGAGAGCAATAACGGAAGAAAATATAAATAAATAATATCGGTTGTTAAATTATTACCATCAGCAAAGCCAAGCTCTTTATAATGTATGTATTCTATATTGCTCGTGTGCATAATACATTTTTATATAGTCAGTACATACTTCCTTCTGTCGTAATGCGAGATCCCTTTTTTAATTATTTTTTACTAACTTCACACAACTAAATTCTCTTTAAATATCAGCGATGTTGCGCAACAGTTTTAATGAAGATACGACAAGCTTCAAATGAAAAGGCAATTCGGCTGCGTGTGGTAATAGATAATTTCGAAATAGGTTACCTTCATAAAAAAAAATCTATGAAGGAATATACTGTTAATTCGTAATACATTGTTTAATACGTAGTAATAGGATTCGGATTGCTAAAATATATATACTATATTATCCTAAATGAGAAATGTTTATACAATGTGATTTTGATTAAAGCTATGATTATATAAGAGTTTCTACTTCTTCATACTCTATAGTTCTAGATTACAACATGTGAGAATGCAGTATGGTTTTAGAGCTGCACAAACTACGGAATTAAAATGTTGTATTTCTAAGCATAAACAAATTAAATGTTAAAAAAAATCAGAGAAAAATTTAACTACATATATTTAAAATAAACTTTAAAAAGAATGATAACAAACTGGTGACTTTTTTTAGTTTCTTCATTACTTAGGTGGCGTTACAGTCCAGTGTGGAACTGCGCCTCAACCAATACGCCTTTCCAGTTATATACAACGAGTAGAGGCTAATTACGCCATCTAAGTTGGTTGATGTCGTCTTCCAATTGCGAGCGCCATCTTTCGGAATCGAAGACCCTTTAAGCCGTATGCAAGTGGTTGCACAGACATATAGAAAATGTTGTCCCTGGTGTTGGCTGCGATTAAGCCACTTCATATTAGGTTAAAACTTAATTTTATGTGTTACTATGAAGTGTGGTCCCTCCGATATAAATTTAATTAGTATGTTTCAGATAGAAAAAGCGACAAGAAGTGCAGGAAAACGAATTGATATTTAATACCTTCTAAACATATCTGTTTCTTCTAGGTTTTCTAAGCGGTAATCAAGTTCTTATATATAAACTCTTTAGTATCCAATTTCTTAGAGAAATTTGGGAACAGTTAAATACTTATCTTCACTGGAAGCCTGGGTCATGCAGAATCCTGCATAGATGAGCATGGAAATGCGGTGGTAGATTTACAGTCGGTGCTTATAATTTGGAAAGAAAACTTCTGCATACTATGAAAAGTGCTGTTAAAAAGCAAACAATCTACTTCCGAAATGTATGATCCGTTAAACCTAGGCGATTACATTAAACATTTTCTTTCACCAGACCAAAACGAAGTGAGAAAAGTCCAGTAAGGTTTGGTTATAAGCATGCACCAGCTAAAATTTGTCCAGATGACGATTTTAGGAACCTTGGCATTCTGGCCTAAGAAAGTGGATTCCTTTAACTGCGTCACATATCGGTACGCCGGGCAAACTTTGTCAAGTTCCTAAGTGATGTTCCGAAACCTTTGACCTTTGAATCGACTTGTACAAAATGTTGCAGTGGGCAGATGTGACTTCAAATTAAAGCGTGTAAAGCTTACATACGAGTACTTTGTTTCATTAAGAGCGATACAGCGCTATTTTTCCCATTAATTGAGCCGGTCGAGCGCGTCTAGATTTTGTTTCCACTTACGGCCTTAATAGTGAACTTTACCAAATGCTCGCGAAAAGTCTACGGATACGGCAGATCAAATTTTAGGTAGGTATACGACGTTTTTGTTCTTTATATGTAGTATCATCTCAGATTCTGATAATTTGGTGGTACACCTGGTTTAAGAACCATAACTATTTCCATTGATTCGCTTATACTATATAGCGTTATCTGGAGCAAAAACATACTTTTGCGTTCATAAATACGAACGGTGATTTTAAAGCTCCAATATACAGCATCTGCCTCAATACGCTTGCAGCTAATTAGAAATTTTGAGTTTTGTTTTATTAAGACTTTTTTGTTCCAAATTTTGAATACCCTCCAAACAGTATTATACTTAAGAACAGGTAGTTATTTTATTTATTTATCAATAGAACAATTGAAACGACAAACTTAGAATAAATTAATTATATTTAGTTGCATTCATTAACACCTTCTTCGTTTGTTTACTGTTGGTTAGACGTGTCAAGTCTTTTGACAACGATGCAGTAATGTCGTTTTCCATTGGTTTCACTCGGGGATCCACTCATAATGAAATCCAATGGAACAAGAAAAGTGCTTCTGAATAAATCCACAAATGTATTGGTGAAATGCCAAAAAATATTCTACGGCTGCTGTCAGCTGACTTGTATAAAATACACATATTACACTTGTGTTAGTGCTTCTTGAGTGGATTCTGACTTCAAATCGAGAAGCGAATTTCTCTTCTCAGAATCACCAGAAGAGTATTTTTTGTGCCAATGGAACGGTTTCAGAAGTGATTTTTTCGATTCCGGACTCTCCCGGACGCTTCTTTTTGCCCAATGGAAAACGACATAAGCCTCTCCGATTTTATTTTATCAGCCACATACCCTTCAACAAACCTCATATTAATTCAGTCTCACTCATGCGACAACGAAAACAAAAAACAAGAGAGAAACATATCTTCCGATAATGTCGGTCATCCAGTCCCAAATACGATGATTGGGCATAAAATGGTGGTATACAGGGACTCTTGCCCTTATCGTCCGGTGTTATATACGGCTCTAGCGAGGTATCCGTCGGAACGGAAAATTCTCCGCAACGCATACTCTGTCGGAGACTCAAATCCAAATCGTAAACAAATTCCGCAACCAATTTCCCTCGGAGGATATCGGAACCTAGCTGTCAAAAATTGAAGAAAAAAATGCACTTCATCGCACTTCAACGTAATTCGCCGATATGCGTTACAAAATGTGGGAGAAAAATAGATGTTCCAAAGAATACCTCGAAGCAAAAATCCTCCGAATCGTATAAAATCGGAGAATTTTCCGTTCCGACGGATACCTCGCTAGGGCCGATAGTCTCCGTAAGTAATCTTGTCTACGTCTTTAGTTTTACCTTTGTACACACATTCCTATAGTAGCGCCAACGCAGTATTACCATTGTGCTAAAAGTTGGCGCTACTATACTCTGTCCAACAAAAATTGTCAGTAAAGGAAAGATAGGATGATTGTCTCTCAGTCTGGTTGCAATGACTTACATAAATCTGTCCCTCTTTAAAGCTCTTGCAGGGTTGCCGTAGTTTGTTAGAGTTAGAAATAAATTCCGTTCATCTTTTCCTTTTCCCGTGAGGGTTTTTCTAGTATATTCCCAGTGGGCATAATCGCTTTAGTTTGTTTTGGTAAAACCCAACGATCGACAATAAGTAGTATAGGTTTACCTGCTTGGTCAATTTGATATTTCAAAAAACTATTTGATGAAAAAATAGACAATTATGCAAAAAAATTACAAAAATGCTAAAATATGCCAAAAATGTATGCTCTGTGAAATGTTCATTTATACCTAAATATGCAGAAATATGCTCTCACGACTAGGGCTGAAAATAATATGTAGGTATATGTTTTGTATATTAAAATATTTAATACGATATCCCAAAAAAAACATGCTTTTGCATGAATCCGGTTGCCCTAGTAATCACTATTAATTTATCGCAATATCACTGCAACGCTATGATCACTTGTTGCGTGAATGAAATGAATGCATTAAAACACTTCACGAATAAACCTTTTTCTAAAAGACTTATTTTAACTGAATATTATTTTATTATTCAGAAATACAAACAAATTAAAGCCGAATGGCAACACCCCACATAATAATTCGTTCGGGAATTAAGTGGCGGAGAGCTTTGTGCCTTTTATAATTTAATTCCTTATGAAAAAGCTTTCTTCAAGAATGTCTTTCATTCGTTTTTCCGTCATCATTGAAGTTAATCGGCCCTAGCCCCTAGCGAGATATCCGTCGGAACGGAAAATTCTCCGATTTTATACGATTCGGAGGATTTTTGCTTCGAGGTATTCTTCGGACCATCTATTCGGAATTCGGCCCTAGCGAGGTATCCGTCGGAACGGAAAATTCTCCGATTTTATACGATTCGGAGGTTTTTTGCTTCGAGGTATTCTTCGGAACATCTATTCAGAATTTTTCTCCGATATTTTGTAACGCATATCGGCAATTTACGTTGAAGTGCATTTTTTTTCTCCAATTTTTGACAGATAGGTTCCGACATCCTCCGACAGAAATTGATTGCGGAATTTGTTTACGATTTGGATTTGAGTCTCCGACCGAGTATGCGTTGCTCAGAATTTTCCGTTCCGACGGATACCTCGCTAGGGGTGAATACAATAGGTCTTTTTCGGTTTTTATTTCCTTTTGCGAACACACACCAAGCGAAACAGAATGTAACAAAACAAAACGTTTTATTTTATTTTGCGTCGTTTCTTGTGCGTCATAGAAGCAAATAAAGCTGTAAATTTCAACGAGAAGAAAATAAAAACAACGTAATCAAAATGTTATTTTGCAAAAAAAAAACAGGTCACCTATTGGTTTTTATGTTTCGTTTCATTTGGTGTCATCGACGCTGGTTCGAAACAGGATTGTTGCATTCGGTATTATCCGATGTGTTTCAGCCTAATTCTGATAAAATTGTAAAAATGTTTTGTGCTTTCAAAAATGGTTTTAATTATAAAAACGTAGGAGGTTAGGAGGTACCTAACGGCTGCCGAAAACTTATTTGGGCTCAACATTTGGAGTCGGGAAATAGTATTTCATATAACCGATCACCTTGTTTTTCCTTATATCCTGTACATGCTCTAATCTAATATTAAAATCTAATTTTACTTCAGAAAATTTAGGGCAGCCCATAGTTAGCTAGTTAAGATAATTTAAAAATTAAAACACAGGCTGAAACACACAAATTTTTAAAATCTATTTTGCAATCAATTGTCGGAAACCTAAATATTGTTTAACTCATAAAGCCATTTTTAAACATTTATACCTGAAAATGCTGTGTTAAGGTGATCTTTTTCGCGAAATTTCCACGACAGAAACATATTTTGTTTGCTAATGTCCCTAATCCCCATCCCCATTTCATATGCATAACAAAAAAGTGTACCTATACATTCGGTTGCGCTGCACACTGGGGCAAAACAAGACTAAAGGTGGCATTAAATCAACTATCATATCTATGGACTTGAAACTATGCACGATTACTTCTAGCATCATAGTTGGCACATTTAGGAAAAATATTTGAGGACACGCCCACTAAAACGCCTACGTTTTTTTTTAAAACAACACAATATTTAGGTACGGTTATAAAAATTTAAATATATTGACAATTAGGAACATACACAAATGTTAGATCAAAGGAAAATCTGATTTTGTGCCAAATGCTATTGGCTTACTTCCTTCACAGTCCAAAACTGATTGAACTCCAGAAGAACAGATTCTTCTTTTTATACTTTTCATCAAAGACATTTCAGAAAATATAATTCAATGATTTCGCAATCATTAATATAGTGAGTCGTTTACTACAAAGTACTTTTTAACTCTAACATACATGTTAGAATGAAAATTTGATTCTGTGCCAAATACTATTGGCTTACTTCCTTCCCAGTCCAAAACTTATTGAACTTCAGAAGCACAGATTCTTCTTTTTATACTTTTCCTCAATGATATTTCATAAAGTATAATTCAATGATATCGCAATCGTTAGTGAGTTGTTTACTACAAAGTACTTTTAAACTATAACACGGCCATCCTGCAATTTTCATTGTTCTCGATGAAACCAATTGAACTCTCACAACAGTTCAAAGTGAAAACTAGAGATGAGATATCCGGTTAGTATCCGTTATCCGGCCACTTTTTTTTCTATCCGGCCGGATTGCCGGATAGAGAGTAAGTATTCGGCGAGTACCGGATAGGTAAAATAAAACATAAAAACAAGAAGTGGATTGAAAAAGTATTTTTTTTATTAACAGTACTTAAAAAAGTAACAAAATTAGTACTTACAATTAATTAAAGGCAGATTATGGTGAATAAAAATAAGTTTTTTGCATTAACCGGTAAACGACGGTTCCATTTATTTTCATATACTAAGCCAGCTTCAGATAAGTCTTTCGCTGTATACGCTGCTACTTGGTGATGAAAGATATACCTTCGCAAATTTTGTTAAAATTGGGAACTATTGATGATTAAGTCGACAGTGTATCCGGTATCCGGTATTTTGCAAAATCACTATCCGTTACATCTCTAGTGAATACCAGTAATGATCTTCATAGCTCAGAGGTTTTTCTCGCAGGCATAAACTTGTCTCTAATCATTATTCTTATTCTAATAACAGCAAACCCTTGTATAGCTCAGAGGCAATATTCAGCTTGTCTAAAATCATTTGAGCTCAGAGGTTCAGCCCAAAGGCATAAACTTGTCTCTTACCATTACAGTACCAATGGTACAGGCATCTACAATACAACAGTAGTAGCTCAGAGGTTCAGGTATCTATCAAACCCGAACTTGTCATAATTTTTTTTTTAAATAATTTATACTTTCACCTTCAATTTTTCTGTACAATAATCCGTTTTGTATAACGTATTGCGAAGTGGTAGTCGAATCTCCCCCTTGATTTTTTCGACTATTTCAGTAGAATCAGAAATAATCGGTATGCTGCATAGTCTTGCCTTTTCGTTTAACAATGTTAAACTCGAAGTCCTGTAAATAGATCCACCATCTAGCAACTCGGGGTAACAGTCGCTTTAAATGCATTGCAATCTGTTGCAATAGTGAACTGAGTTCGCAGCCAGTAATTTCTAAAAAGTTTTTCACTGCGTTCACTACATCCAACGTTTCCAACTCATTACTGTGTTATTTTGAAGAACACTTATATTGGCCTGTTAGTTAATTGTTTGATTATATATTGCTTGGCTTCATCACACTCATTTGTTCAATTGAAATTGACATCGTTTTTTTGTATTTGCAGATATGCACCTGGTTTTGGCCTCAAACTCCGGAACCAATTTTCCAAAATAACTGGACCTGGACAATCCCATAAATTGTTGCTTAGTCCAACGGGTTATTTGATCATGTCCATCTTTGTTGCAAAAAGCACTTCATCTGTTGATGTGCAGTCTCTTATTTGAACCAGAATTTTCCTTGTTTTGTTGGTAAGTTGCGTCAAGTTGCAAATCCAACGATGCCGCCTCAATGATATCGCAATCATTACTACAAAGTACTTTTCAACTATAACATACATATAAGTATTTTACATTAACTAACATTAACAAAAACAAGATAAAAAGTCAAACACAAATGTATTCTTCTTCTTCTTCATCACTCTCATTTATTACATCCGGGTAGCAACTTTTCTTGCACTCTTGAGCTATTTTGTATGAAGCAAATACTTTGCCTTAGATCGTAGGTAAAATTTCGTACTGAAAGCGTGACAGATTTGCTTCAATAATCATGCAAAAGCTTCTTCCCCAGTCATTGAAGCAAGTTCAATTGAGTCCCTCAAAGCTTTTCTGCATTTTTCAGCATAATTTGGGTTTGTTGTCACGTCATGTATTTACTTTGCAGCATCTAACTGCCCAGAAGCTCTCAAACCCGTTTCAGCTGCGTAAGTCAACTCAGAGATAGACGTGGACTTACTCAAAAGTTCGGTTTTCTGACGTTTTGACCTTTTCGATGATTCCTTAAACGCAACTTTGGACGGCCACGTTTAGAGTCTACAAAATATTTAAAAAGTATAGGTGTTTTTAGCCACGCAATGTTTGCCTTCAAAAATGTTGCTTACATCCAATAAGCTTTTTCCCGGCGTGATTTAAATTTGGATTTGAACTCCGTTACTTTCTTATTAATATCTTTTTTGGAAGCATCGCTGCATCGGAACGGTTTTTAAATTTCGCAATTTGACTGTCTAATCCCTTTAGATTTGAACTTTTCATACTAGTATACAGCTCTTCCCTTGTAATCGACAAAGTTTTGGAAGTTCGGTCTAAGAAGTAGTTAAAATTAAATAAAACAAAAAAAAATCTATATTTTTCGAGAGTGACGTCCAACAAAAAAGTTAACTATACGAAAAGCTGCAAATATCTGAAAAAAAAACTTTACAGATTCTAAAACTAGACAAACCACTTCTCACAAATATATATAACACTTAACGTCATGTCATGGCCAACACATTTAAAACGCTTAGATATTTTAATAAATACAAAAATTAACACGTTTCTTTGTTTTTTTTTCTTAGTTTTAACCACATATTAAGACGACAAAAAGAAAAATTTATTATAAAAATAAAAAATATCAACCCACCTGAGCTTACTGAATGCATTGCAATATTTTTTTTTGTATAATAAAAAGCTGTTAGAAATTACACCCAGTTAAGTGTAATGAAAAAAAATACCAAATGCTGCATTCGTGACGATTTAGCAAAGAGCAAGTGCTCCCAATTAACTGTCGCATTCTCTTTTTTTCTCTATCCCATTTACAATGAAAATAAGACGGTAGTGTAAATCAAAGCTCAACTTAAAAATTGTAGTAAATGCCAGCTTTAGTGGTGTTTTGTTTTCTTATTCCTGACAATTTCATTCTTTGAAAGCTCCATTGATATCAGGACACAATTCAGTTTTCGTTGTAGATCGATTGAAGCGCCATAGCTTTGTCATAGCTTTGTCGGGTTACTGGTACAATTCTATCGCATTCCTTAAAAAACGGATGGGACCGAAGAATCAATATTCTGAGATACGCGGTAAACTAATCTTCCATTCGGATCTTCGGGAGGACTATCTCAGAGCCAGAAGGCTCAACATGCGAGCTATCACATTCAATCAGAATAAAACCACAAAACCTACAGAAAAAAATTTTTTAGTATTATCTCTGGCTCTATGCAATAGCTCCTAACGTATTCACTCCTAATGAAATAGTTACTAATGCAAAAAATCCTAACAATAAATGCAATTATTCCTAATTTTTAAAATGAAATAAGTCCTAACCCCGGATGAAATATCTTCTAACCTAAACATGAAATTAATCCTAACATTTAGGAGTTCTTTCACTATGAAACAATTCCTAGCAGTAAAAAATGAAAAAAGTCCTAAAGTGCGAAATATTTATTTAATTTAGCATCAGTACAGGTTTAATTATAAACGGAAATACCTGTATATATATTAATCATTATATTCAAATTGACTTCCCCGGCCGCACCGTCCGCGCCGCGGAGAAGTGAGTTATCCATGTACGCAAGTTTGTGGAAAAAGTTCGCGATACTGGCTTGCTTGTAGCCAACACTCACCGTCCCCACGTAAAAGCGTCATCTGAAGCCGAAAGTGAGAATGCTGCTGGACAAGCCATTTTGGTAAACAGTAAATGCTACATCATACAAAGCGATGATTGCAGAATCCACGTGGGTTGTTATTGAAGACAGAGACTTGGTCGATATTTGGTTTCAACAGTATGGCGCGCTATGCCAAATACAGCATTAGTTAAATTGGTAAAGATCGAGACAAATCTTAAAATGGGGAAAAGATTAACCAACTTCTTTGGCAACAGGACTACTAACCTTTAGAACTCGCTTCTTTCTGGTAAAGATTTATGGTTGTGAGAAGCTAAGCCCATATTTTCTTTTTTATTTGTTAAGGGAAGTAGAAACAGACAAAAAAGTGAACTACCTGCTAACAGAGATCCTTTCAGTAGTCAATCCCGCGGAACTACTTCCAATAATAATATCGCCTTCTACAAGTGGAAGTAGAGTGTGTACTTAAGACGCAAGATTTTCACTTCACCAGTCAAAGGTCGCCAAACCGGAGCATTATGCTTAAAGAACCACGTCACATTTTGTTGGGTACCTGCAGACTATGATCTTGAGCGTTTCGAAAAGCTTAAAATAATTGAGGGAAGAAGATCGACAATGGCCATGACAAAGAGTATTATTCTCGATGAAACTATCAATGCAACGAACCTAAGATTATCACTCTTAGAAGGACGGCACACTGGATTTCTGAAGATGAAGTTTTGAGAAATACTTTTTAAGAATTGCGCCTGGAAGATCATCCAAAATAAAGTGAACTTGTCAACAAAAACTCAGAATAAGCAATTTAATTCAATACTTCTTACCTTTATTTGATAGGTACCTATTCGGAACAAAATAAAAAAAGAAACAATTTTTAAATTTTAGTAAATATTCCAAGTTTATTTGAGTTAGGCAATACTTCCCTTTTCTGCCATATAAATCAATGCCAATTTAATATCAGATCGTTTTTTTATGCTTTCATCACGACAAACCTGACACTCTTTTGTGAGGATAGCGATCTTAAAATTCAAAAATCGTAAAGCTTCATTCAAGGTGAACTCAACGAAGCAAGATTTTCCAACGTCTATAAGAATCTTCTCTACGGAATCGACATCAGCTACCATAAATGCGGTGCCGCCAATATTCATCTGAGTCTTAAAGCCCTCATCAAGGTTCTCCTTCAAGGCTTCTATTGTGTTCTTTAGTTGAACGAATTCCATAATTTCTTGGTTGAAAGCATTTATATGCTGCTGAAGTCGTTTAAGATCTTCTTTCAAGTTATCATTGATAAATAGTTCTAATTGTTCATTCGATATTTTGGCCATTTTTTAATAGCTATCGTTTTCAAGAAATAAATTACAAACAAAACATTTCAATATAAGGAAAAAAAACCTTAAAATTTACGGTTTAAGCAACAACCGATGACAGCTGAACGATAGATAAAGATAATCGAATACAGAGATATATAACTTTCCAGTGGAAAGGCGGCTGCCTACAAGCTGTTTTCCCCAAAAATTCATTAAGTACGTAATTAGCTCATTTCTTTTGTAGGATATGTAAGTCGGAGATAAATGATTTAAAGAGATGGTTAGGTTATCTTTCGTATGGCTATCCCCCCCAAAACCCATTTGACGACATTGTTGTTTTTGTAATTCCAATCCCTGTTGTGAATACGTGTGAGCTACAAATAAGGGGGTTTTTAAAAAGAACCGCATTATTTTGTATTCACCATATGGTGACACGTTCTCTGAGATAGGTCTGTTCGTAAGATATACGATTTTTCGGCTACCTCCAGAATTTCACCATTTAAAAATACGACTGGAAGGAACAACCGTTTTTATATGTGCAATTATTTATTGACAATATTTAATTTTATTCAGGGATAATTTTATATATTTTAAAGAGTGGTTGGTGTACTAGGGCTCAAATTATAAAAACTTTGATAAGAAACATTACGTAAGCATTATGTGCTGTATCTATCGGATAAATTGCGATATTTACTTGTATGACAATTGAATATATTATTTTTGTTGAAGATTATTACAAACTACTTGTTCAACGAGTACCTGTTTATAATTATTATTCACTTAAGCCTTTGTATTTATCTAAGCTTTTCTGTAATTTAATTTGTTCATTCGTTTAATACATTTCATAGTTCGAGATACATTGTTCTTTTTCTTTTGAATTCTGATCTGTGAGACTTTTTAAATCAAAAAAGTTATAATGTATTTCTACGTGCAGTACCAAAATGTAGAAAACCAAAGTATTAAGGTTGTAAAATAATAAATATTTAGCAATAACAACACTTCTTGCCGAATTATAGTAGCCTTGAAAGATTACTACGAATTGTCAAAACGAACTTTCCATGTGAAGATTTCACCAGGCAGTACGCAGTTCAAGTGAAAAATAGTTGTTCAAAAAGTGATATGTAGAGGGCGTTACTTGACATTTCGCTGTGAAAAATTTGTATGAAAAATTTCATTTCACTCGAACAGCGTACCAGGCTTTAAGGAAAGAATTTGCTCCACGGACGAATCGCGGAGGAGCACTTTTGGTGGAAACAATGGAATTAAGGCTTGTACGCTGTGCGAGTGAAATCCAATTTTTCATTCAAATTTTTCACTGCGAAATGTCAAAATGAACTTTTCACATGACAATTTCACCAGGCACCTTGAATTGCACTTTATTGAAATTTCGTTGTAGCATATTTGGCATTTTTGATGGAACAAGATTTTTTTTTGTCATCGGTGATAGAGAGTTTGTGCAATTGTGATTAATTTTCATTTTCGTTCTCATTTTTTGTAGATTACTGAATCAATGATCTATAATTTTTGGAAATTATTTAATTTACTTTTCTTTGTAATTTGTTTAAGTTTATTTTATGGTCTTGTCCTTTTCTAGTAATTGGGGTTTGTAAAGAAATTTTTTCGCTATTTAGGTATTTGTTTTGTGATATAATTATATGTATTTTGATGGGTTTGAATAAATTTTACTTGGTGTATTTATTTTGTTTGTTATTTTAGCCTTTTAAGTTTTTTTTGTGTGTTTCCTTTTCGTTTTGTGATACACACATCTATATGTTTTTGGGGAGCTCAATCGAAGCGGCTAGCGATGAAAGGATTATATAGGAAGCAATAGCTGACAGGGCGAGGAAGAGACCGAAAAAGCGATTAAAGGCGAATGGTCAGACCATCTCATTCGCAAATTGATTTCGACTGTCGAGATCCGATCCGGACTTTACGATGTCACAAGTCGTACACAGCATTACCCTTTACAGCATTACCCTTTACAGCATTACCCTACTACAACATTTGGTTATAAACAACAAATACCTTAAATGGCCATCAATGACCATTTTGGTCATATAGTCTGATATACAGTTTTGATAATCCGTCATTTTGGTCATTTGACAGCTAATCTGAAATCATGAATTTTTCTGGGAAACAGCTTGTAGGCAGCCGCCGTTCCACTGGAAAGTTATACATCTACATATTATATTATCGTTGATCTATGTATTTCATTATCTTTGATGCGAGTGTGGGAAATAAACTTTACACCCCGACTCCATAGGAGATAATTTCTCGCATAATGCTTATTATGAGATGAAATGTCTTGTGGACTCACTCCATTTCAGCTTATGATTGGATGTCTGCGATCTCTCTCTGCAATTATTTCTTGGCATGGATGTCTGACATGAATTGGAGAGATACTTGTTTTTTTTTCTGGAAATATAATTTGTTGTCTCATTTGAGTGTTTTCTCATGCCGATTTTGGTTTGTGGCGTAGGTAGTTCTTTTAAAATGGTAACAAAACAAACAGTTAAATAGTTTATTTCTCCAAAAAACCAAAACTTCACGTACAGTCTCTCGTGCCGATGCGATATGAAATGAAATTTCATGGCATGATTTGCCCAGCGCAGATAAAAAAAATTGTATGAGATGGAAACCAGACATTTAGTTTGAGAGAAATTATCTCCTGTGGAGTCGGGGTGTTAGGCGGTTCTCCCACTAAAGCTAAGATTAAACTGTATGCCAATTTAGCATATGAATGCCAACCGGCAAATGACCAGATTAGCTGTCAAGTGACCAAAATGCCAGGATTATCAAAACTGTATATCAGACTATGTGACCAAAATTACCAATATGGTCATATTTGCCTTGACGGTCATTTAAGGCATTTGTTATTTATTACCAAATGTTGTAGTAGGGTAATGCTGTAAAGAAAAACAAAGCAAAAAAGGGATCCGATGTGTACGACTTGTGACATCGTAAATTCCGGGTCTGATCTCTACGGATGCGATGGTCTGACCATTCGCCTTTAATCTGATTTGTCGGACGCTTCCTCGCCCTGTCAACTTTTGCTTCCTTCATAATCCTGGCATCGCTAGAAGCCTCGATTGAGCTTCCCAAAGACATGTAGATGGTTGTTCCACAAAACGAAAAGGAAACACACAAAAGAACTTAAAAGGGTAAAATAACAAACAATATGTACACCAAGTAAATTATATTCAAACCAATGAAACTACATAACAAATATTAACAAAAGTACATATTACTAGGTATATCACAAACAAAATAGATAGCAAACAATTTCTACACAAACAAAATTTCACAACAGGAAAAAAGTAAAAATAACCACAATTACTAGAAAAGGACAAGACCACAAAATAAACTTAAACAAATTACAAAGAAAAGACGATTAAATAATTTACTAAAGTGGAAGATCATTGATTCAATAATCCACAAAAAAAAGAGAACGAAAATGAAAATTAATCTAAATTTCACAAACTCTCTATCACCGATGACAACAAAAAAATTCTTGTTCCATCAAAAATGCCAGAAATGCCACAACGAAATTTCAATAAAGTGCATATGGGCATATAGGCATTATGCTGGCATTCGTGCTTATTGTCCCATTACACTATATGCTATTTTGGCATTTTTATCTGTCAAAATCAGTCTGGTCATATGTGGCATTTAGGTCATTAGGGCATATGGGATATGCCCATTACACTGTATGACCATATTTTGACAGAAGAACCGTCAAAAATTGGCATTTTATGACCACTTGGCATACCGTCTAATCTTACCTTAAGGGCACAGTAAGGAGCCAGTTATAAAATAAAAAAAAATTAAATTTTGGCGCGCCAGGTCTGTGGGACCCAAGGCCATGCTTCTCACAACCATTCGTTTTGTGTGGGTTTTCAATTTTTGGGACGAATGGAAGGGGATCTACAATTTTACGCCGAGTCCAAACGGCTAATTGAGAAGCTCTTTCATGACAGTTTTACTCTCGGATGTTTGTCAGACGTTCGCGAGAGGTGGCGCAGTGGAAAAAAAACCTTAAGATGTAATTTGGCTCTTTCGGGATTCGAACCGGGGACCCCTCGCTTAGTAGCCCAACACACTACCACTAAGCCACTGCGCCGACCAGGGGCCAGTTATACGATCCGTAAAATGCAACCGAAAAAGTTGAAACAGTATAAAAGTGAGTTTTTTTTCGTTAAGGCAGTTATAGCAAACAGCAAAAAGTCGTTCAGAAAAACTGTGTTGTCAGTAAAAACAAATCAACCACCACTGATAAGGTTCCATTATAAAAAAAAACTCCTGACAGATGAAACAGTAAAAAATTAAAACGTATCAGTAAAATGACTTGGTTTTTTGTGTTTAATTAATGTCGTTTTCCATTGGGCAAAAAGAAGCGTCCGGGAGAGTCCGGAATCGAAAAAATCAGTTCTGAAACCGTTCCATTGGCATGTATTTTTTACAAGCCAGCTGACAGCAACCGTAGATTATTTTTTGGCACTTCACCAATACATTTATTGATTCATCCAGAAGCAGTTTTCTTGTTCCATTGGTTTTCTGAATGAGTGAATCCCCGAGTGAAACCAATGGAAAACGACATAAGTGAGAAGTTGATCACAAAAACTTTTTCGTCTGAAAATATTAGTTAATTCTTTTTGTAGAAAACTTAAACATAAATTTTAAACTTATTTTTTTTTTTTTTTTTGATAAACTAAATTTGTAATTCTTTTTTCGTAATCGCTATAAATGCCCCTTAAAGCAACAAGCATTAAGCAACATAGCAATGTTATGGTCACCTGCAATACAAAAGAATTAGTGGTTATCAGTGGGAAATGCAAGTAAAGGAAATGGTCACAAAACTTACCCTACCACAGACATCCAGTATGGTCCATAGGCTGAAAGTTGAAATGTAGGTATATCTAGAAAGAAATCAAAATATTAATAAAGAATTAAATAAAAGTAAAACAACCTACAATAAATACACGAGTCGTGGGGTGTTTGCTGTTTGGGAATAAGCAAAAACAGATGGTTGTAAGAAATTCAATTGTCACCGACGTTCAGGTGATGGTTTTGACAGTTCGGAACAAGTGCCTGTTCACAATGATAGGTTGAGTGCAGGTAGGCACGGTGGATATCGCGTAGTGCAGGCGAGAACCCAACATTTAAGTGCTGAGAGCAGCGGGAATTTTGAACTGGTGGCGGTTTCTGATTGGTACATCCGCCATCGAAAGATTTTGTGGTAAATCTCACAGTTAGTGTATGTTCGAGATTGTTGTTGCCAATACCTCGGACGAGGGTCTGTTGCTTCTGTTGGAGGAAACACTCGGCATTGTCCGTACAGTCGTCAGTAAGACCACGTCCGATTCCGAATAGGGAAAGCAAGAGGAGGCAAAATTTAAAACCGAAGGCCGATAAATTTCAGTAGTGGCAGTGACGAAACAAAAAAAAAAAAGGAAGATAAAAGAAAGATATTCAAGCACGTAAAATAAAAAGTAAATTATATAAGTGTCTAGTAAATTACAAGAGTGTAAAACAAAAAAAAAAAATAAATAAATAAAAGACTTAAACATAAGAGGCAAATTATACAATAAAATAGTGATAGAACGAAAAGTGTCTTATAAATTTTTTTTTATTTAAAAAAGTGTTAGCTACAAAGGGGAATACGGAAGTCCAGATACGGAATCCCCAAATACAAAAAAAGGGAAAAAGAAACGGATACGTAGTAACAGCGCAGCGTAAGGTCATTTGGCGGTCATTGATTGTCCACTTCAGGAAGTCGTGGCCGCCAACCTTTTTTTGATTGACCGATACTTTTAAATTCGTATCCCCGATATTGGTTTCAAGCCCACCTACCGAAAGCGCTGGATTAAAAGTTTGCTGCAGGAAATAAAAGAAAGGACAAAATCTGAAGAAATTTAATACTATTAAGTTATTATATTTTTCTTGGTTGTATTTAGATTAAGATCAAGCGTGTTAATTTTTTTATTTCATTTGTTCATCATATAAGTACTTTTGTTTTATTTTTGTTGTTCATTCCTTCTGATTGTTTAAGACGAGAACAGTTTGGGATGAAGGTGACTCGATTTTGTTTTGTTGTTGCGGTTGATTAAGACGTTCTTTTTTTTTGTGTAGTTCCCCTCAGTTCATTTTTATTTAATGAGATCCCTCCCCTAATCGAAACCTACACCGAGCTCGATATAGGTACTAATTCCGCAAAGCTAGGGGGAGGGCAGTATTAGCGAGAGGGAACACAATTTAGGGCATAATAATAATAAATCAAAAAAAGGAGGATAAAACCTAAAAAGAAAATTTTTTTAATAAGGTCCCATTTCCCAAGTTGTCCCCGCGTAACTTAGTGAATTTATAATTTTTTTTTGCTAAAGTAGGTTATGTATATATATTATGTATTATGATGTTACAATTCAGATGAACAAAATTCAATGTACATGATACAAAAGCTTATAATACACGCCTGTTTGTATAATGTTATCAATGTTTTCCTGGGGCATATGAGTCCATAATGTCCTGTTGAGCTTTTAAATTTTCGGGGGGTGGAGTAAGGTGAGCTACATCTTCTCTCGGCGGATGGCGTGAGCTGGATGGACACAGCACTAATGGGGAAGTTCCAAGGCCATGGATTTCCAGGTAGGGTGGGTATTGGCCGCGCTCACAACATCTAAGAGCGTTTCTCAAGGTGGTAACTGTCCGTCCGATGTATGTAGAAGAAACAAATTTTTTTTTGATTGGCATGTTTTATGTTTTGTAGTAGGTTCAGTTGAGTGTGGGGACAAGAACCCCCCCATTTCCGGCGAGAAAAGTCGAGCATCGCGAGCATGCCACGTTCCTCGCACTCAGCTATCTCTCCCTTTCTATATCATTTCCTATCCTAAGGTCCCATCCACATCCTCGTCTCCTGCCACCTTTTCACTCCTAACTCCACTGGATCATCCCCTAAAAGCTTATTACAGCAATAAAAAATACCTATGCAACTTTTATTTTAACCTATTCTCACATTGAATCAACAGTGTTGCCAGAGATTTCTAGCTGTCATGTCATCCGACGACTCCAATTATATGATTTTGCTAATGTGGTGTAATTTAAGAAAAAAGAGACAAAATAAAAGGAAGTATTGGGTGCACCCCTCATTTTCGAATTTAATAAATCATGGTGGAAATATTTGCCAAATGTGCACACCTCACCCAATTTTATAATGAGCCCCGAAACTTTTGAAACTAAGGAGGCATACTTTTCAAAATTAATAAAACCCCCAACTCGCAATCCTCTTGCCGCTGGCCATCTGAGTTGTTTTTTTTTTAATTTGGCAGTTGGGCTCCTATCGGTGTGATCACAATCTGTGTGACACGAAAGAAAAGAAAAAAAGTAAAAAAATGCTACCAATCGTGGTAGAAAGTTATGGAGCTCGGGAATACTAGCTTTTAACAACAATGAATGCTATTGGTCAGTGATTACATATTGTTAAAAGGCGCTTAATTTGACTTGTTTGATAAATAAAACTATCTACAGGAGATGTTTCACATTTTTTAAATATATTAGGATAAATATGGTTACGTACTTACTACTTTTTGATATCATAAACATCGACTGCATGTGTACATTTTTTCTTAAAAACACTGATGAAAGTTGGCTCAAAATGTTACTATTTTCTTACAACAATAATGCATTGTTTATTTTTTATAAACATTTTAAGCAAATGCACATTTTTTGCTAAAAATAAATACTAACCACATGCAACGAATATTTTCAAACTCAACGGATAAAATTCTATGAACGCCTTACCCGCAGTGACGTAGCAAGATTAGGTGAGAGTGTGTTGGTGTTTGAAGTTTCGTGACATTTATCAATACGAATTTCTATGTACAGTACTAACGCACCTAATCTTGTCAGCTCCGTACAATTTTAGCTTGTAGGCAAATAACTGTAAATCGACACATCGGCAAGCAAATGTTAATCGGCCGAAGTCTCAGTCTCTGTACCAGTTTATAGCACTTTGTCACAAATGTGACTATAAATTCTTTTATTTTGCATTCGTCTACTAATCGTAAAATTTGTCCTACTTCACTTTGGTGAGTTATGTAGTTGTTCAGTAAAACAGGATAAATGAAGTGCATAATTTTTTACCTATAATTAAAACGGTTGTTTGACAACATTTTTATGAGTTTTGTTTAAGCATTTTACATATTTTTAACAGAGCATAAAATAGTTATAATACATTATGCTTTAGTTCATGTTCAACATATTCTTATAAATCAGGTATGGCTCCAATCACTGTAATGCTTGACAGACATATAAATTGTACTCCTCATTATAACTATCAGTAGATAAGCAATTGCTAGATTTTTATAACTCTAGGAAATGAATGTCAACAGCATGATGGTCTAGGTCCACATTCGGCAACTCCAAGTACTTGGTGTATGCTAAAAATGCTGTCCACAGCATACTAAAAAATGAGGTAAAAACGACTTGGTTACGTTGTGGAATATATGTGAAATTCACTGTTTGAACACATGGCCAGTAGATGACTCCAACTTTATAAGCTTCTAAGAACTTGCTGCTTACCTAAATGATTTGTAATTAGAATAACGTAATAAATATCTTTAGAATAGAATTCGTACTTCGTGTCTTGCTTCCGCAATAGTTTTTCCCTCCATCAAACTCATACTGAACAGGAAACTTGATATCGCCATAGGATCGTATGATGCCTGTTCTGTTATCGCCTTGCATAATGACGATTTTACATCTGTTTTTGGCCACATAATTGCTGCCAATCGCATCCAAATATATAATGTAGGCCCCATAAAAAAAGCCCCAAATAAACTGAATCTGCAATATGTAATTAAATTGTTTTATTATTTTTATAAAAATTTTTTTTTAAACAAAATCTACTTAAGGCATTTAATCCAATCGTAGTTTTTGAATGACCGCTTTTCAATTAAGGTCTGTTCAATAAGACTTCCGCAGGGCCATAGTGTCCCATATGATAAAATTCCACGAATGATTTTATATTTCGTTGTAAAAGCTGCAAAACGTTGAAACATACTCTGACCGACGATGTTAGGTGTTGTGGATGGGAAGAAAAAAATCGTATCTAGAAATGTATTAAGAGTACCTTGTAAGAAACTTTCTTTAACCAACCAAAGACTTTTGGTATAAACTTATCAAAAGAAGTAATTTAACACTTTTACTTTTGAATAAATACAATACAATATAGAGTACTTCCCGGTAACGTCAGTGCCTAATGAGAAGTAGAAAAACCAAGGGACAGCTAAATTACTCGTTGGAAAACAAAAGCTTTTATTATAAGATTTATAAGATTATAGGACGAAAATATAACAAAAATAAATTATCAAAAGTGTTTGTGAAACATGAAAAATTAAGGTGATAAAAACTATACTGTGCGCTTGCTTATTAATTTTTGAACAAAACACTGTTCAGGTCATATGAAAACTTATATTTGACCACAAAATATAAAGTCCAGAAGACTCAATGTTTCGAGGAGTGTGTGAAATTTTTATTTATTTATTTATTGCTTGTCACCAAAGAACAAAATATTTCATAGACATAATGTCATCCATTACAAATTAATTGGGATAAATAGGAAAATACAAAGAAAACGTAGAGCAAAGAAATTATGGCTGAACATTATCAAGAAGTTTTCTTTTTATGGAGGAAATTGACATGTTAAAATCAATCAAATTGACATTTGCATTATACGATATCTTTAAACCGTTAACCGAAGACGAATGACCGTAGTTTGTACGAGAATGGTCTACTCTAAAGAATCTAGTGCATCGCAGATTAAATGTTGAATCGAATCAATCTCACCTATTAGGATCCTATAAACAAAGACAACTCTTGCCACAGTTCTTCTCGCCTCTAATGACTCCAAGCTTATCAATTTTAGCCTAGATATGTAAGGTGGTAAGTTGCTTAAGTCAAGCCAAGAGAGTCCTCTAAGTGCGAACCTTAGGAATCTTTTTGAATTGATTCAATTATATTAATATGAATTCTATAGTACGGATACCAAACAATAGAAGCATATTCTAATATAGATCTGACAAAAGCTACATACAAAATTTTAGTAACATAAACGTTAGAAAACTCACAAGCATATCGCCTTAACATTCCCCATGTTCTATCTGCCTTATTGTTTGTGATAGACTCAACATGGTAATTAAACAATAGCTTATGTCGTTTTCCATTGGTTTCACTCGGGGATTCACTCATTCTGCAATCCAATGGAACAAGAAAAATGCTTCTGGTTGAATGCAGAAATGTATTGGTGAAATGTCAAAAAATAATCCACGGCTGCTGTCAGCTGGCTTGTGTAAAATACATAAATTACATATGTGTGAGTGCTCCTTGAGTGGATTCTGACTTCAAATCCAGAAGCGAATTTCTCTTCTCAGAATCACCAGAAGAGTATTTTTTGTGCCAAAGGAACGGTTTCAGAAGTGATTTTTTCGATTCCGGACTCTCCCGGACGCTTCTTTTTGCCCAATGGAAAACGACATTAGAGTCTAAAAACACACCCAAGTCTTTGATTACGGAAACACGGGGAATGACAATGCCATCAAAAGTATACGCATACATGACAGGTGATTTACAGCGAGAAAATGTTATGACTGAACACTTAGAAACATTTAAAGAGAGGTAGCTTTTAGTGCATCACAGATAAAACTTATGAAGATATGAGTTTAGAAGGTGAAAAGAATGATATTCAGGAATAAATTTGACAATGTCATTCACAAACAGAATAAAAAGTAGAGGTGATAGTCATATACTGTACCAGCGGTGTTGCGGTACCTACATGATATAACACCCCGACTCCACAGGAGATAATTTCTTTCATAATGCTTATCATGAGATGAAATGTCTTGTGGAGTCACTCCATTTCAGCTTATGATTGGATATCTGCGATCTCTCTCTGCAATTATTTCTTGGCATGGATATCTGACATGAATTTGACAGATACTTGTTTTCTTTTTGTTTTTCGTCTAGAAATATATTTTCTCATTTGAGTATCTTTTCATCCCGATTATAGTCTGTGGCGTAAGTAGTTATTTTAAAATGGTAAACGAAACTAACAGCTGAATAGTTTATTTGTCCAAAAAACCAAAACGTCACGTCTCTCGTGCCGTTCCGATATGAAATGAACCGTCTTAAGTAGCCCGACTCAGACTTTTGGGTATTATGTCTCTTAAAGCGAGAAGGCGTCTACATGATATTATGTTTATAAGGGACGTTTTATCCACCCGTATAAATAGTCCCATAATTTTATCTATGGTTCCTATTAATGCTCCAGAGAGGGTAGGTATTAAGAGATTATCGGTTCTTTTTTCAGACGAAGCATCGAACAAACTATGGTCGCAATGAAACAATCTCTAGATCCTTAAGATCGTATAATGAAATTAGTAGGCACATTGATTTTCATATTCCAAGCGACCGTTTAAAAGTATCATATTTTGGCTGCTTTATAATGAACTTTAAATTGTAATAATTATTTTGTAGGTATGTATTTAATCTTATTTTTTATATAAAACTAGCTGTACTCCCACGGCGCTGCCCGTGCCTTTCGTATTAAGTCCCGCCACAATTCGCAGAGTCGTTTTTTAAGGGAGGTGCAACGGCGCCCTTATTTTGTTACCTATATGGCAAGTGCCATATCCCGATTTCTATCCCGATTATTTTTTGCAAATGCCTTTGTTAACGAAAGAACCATATTACATCTTAAGGTTTTTTCCACTGCGCCACCTCTCGCGAACGTCTGACAAACATCCGAGACTAAAACTGTCATGAAAGAGCCGTTTGGACTCGGCGTAAAGTTCTAGATCCCTTCCATTCGTCCCAAAAATTGAAAACCCACACAAAACGAATGGTTGTGAGAAGCTAGGCCTTGGGTCCCACAGACCTGTCGCGCCAAAATATTTATTTATTTATTTTTAATCCAAGGTTTTCTATTTGTATTGTTTTTGATTGCACTTTGCTTCCATTAGGGCCCAAAACTATACTATCTTTCAAGTTGGAATCAACCATGCGCATTCACAAAGTTTCATTGAAATCGGTTGAGCGGCTCTGAAGATCGACCACAGCGCCACCTGTTGATTCTCTCGCACTTAGCAGTAAAGTGTTTCTATCACAAAAGATCAACAAACTGTGATTTTGAAAATATTTTTTTTCTATATTTGAAGTGTCACTACTCGATTTCTATCCAGTTTATTTTTTTTTTCAAAGTGCGTTTCCCCATGAAAAATGTAATGTGTGCCTACAACGCCACCTGTTGAGAATTTTCCAACTTTTCTTTTCTTCTAAACCATCGCTGATGTAAGACAAACAAAACAAAACAAAGATCATTCAAATCGGTTGAGCCGTTCTCGAGTTTTAAGCATCCGAACAAACCAAGATCCATTTTTATATATATAAGATATAGGTATAAGATATTGTAGTCTGTAAGCTTGACTTGTAGATGAATAAATAAGTAAATAAATAAATAAATAAATATTTAAGTAAAAGAGCTACTCCGTGAATAGATTCCTCTTCAACGACCCCGACAAGAGATTTAAGGCAGAACGCGGAAATGTCAATTATCGGTGATCAAAAAATAGGTACTAGAGAAAGCAGAACTCCACTTTTAAGGCATTTTCCATTTGGCAGAAAAAAGGGTCCGGGAGAGTTCGAAATCGAAAAAATGACATCTGAAACGGTTCCATTGGTACAAAAAATACTGGTATGGTGATTCTGTGATTTGAAGAATTAACTCTAGAAGCACTTACACAAGTGTAATTTGTATATTTTATACAGTCCAGACAGCAGCTGATTTTTTGCAAAGCAGTTTTCTTGTTCCATTGGATTTTAGAATGAGTGAATCTCCCAAAGAAAACGACATAACTATCTCTAAAATAGGCGAACTGGTATACAAAAAGTTCGTCTTTCTTTTTTAGCTCAGAGACTTCAGAGCTCAAATTTGTGTTTCTTTTTTCAGTCAGAGCACGATCAGAGCGCGCTCTATGAGCTCAGAATAAATTGACTGAGCATCCTGAGTAAAAATTTCAGTCACATTTAACATAAAAAAGAAAACGGGATAATGGCGGACGAACCTGGTTGTTCTGGCACAGAAGGTAAACAAATTAGCTTATCCATTTTAATTATTATTTTCCATTTTTTGACTGACATTAGACAGATTGTGCCCACGTTTTAGGAATTGTATTTTCTAAAATCGTTATATCGTATTAAGAAATCAAACAAAAATCGGAGCGTCGTATTTGAACCTCAAAATCGTAACAATTACGATCAAGGCTTAGGGCTTTGGTTCGCCGTTTGAACGTACAATCAGCAACGCACTTAAGACATATTTCTTTGATAAGTGAAGTGAAGTTTATAAACACGTAAATTCTGCACTCACCACAGCACTGCAACATATCTCTATTTCTAAATTTTCTTTTAATAGCTAACAAATTTCCAAAAACACATCAGCTGTCTGCGGGTGACAGTAGCCATATTAACTAATGACAAATAATTTTCTGCACGTCTGTTTTACTTGCAGCACTGCATTCTGTGTTGCATCCAGAATTTCTGCACATGTGTTTTGGACACTAAAAGACTTATGCCAAATGAGTTGGTTACTTATTCTCATATAAAGAAGTGAAATATGATACTTTCTCCTTTCCTTTTAAGTGTATTTCCTAGCCCCAGTTGCTTATTATTAACTAAATCGAGATAGTTTGAAGCCAATAGACGCTAAATAAGATAAATATATTTCAAATATTATCTATATATATCTATCAACTACCGCAAACCAATACAATAGAAGTCCAATATTTTAATATTTACTCAGTATAGCACAATTTTGATTTTTAAACATTTTGCAAAATCGAAATCTTGATCTTAATGTCGAAAATATTAGATTATCAAAATTTAGCACTACTTAACATTTTCACCTGGCAATATAAATAACTGCATTAAAAATGTCTAATACCACTAATAGATATATGATCAATTATTATTTAATATTTGTCAAACGCCTTTTTTGTCGAGTAGGTACAAACTTTCAGTTCCAAAATAAATAAACTCAAATACATAAGAACAAAATAAATTAAACAAATCCAAACAACATTTATTTTAAATGGTGAATGCTGTTCATATTTTAAACGGGACCACTGCGCCAAAGTTTGTTTGGTTGGCCAAACCTACGTGTGCATGACCGTGGACGCATTACGAACACTACAGTGGCATAAACTGTTATACCTGCTGCATACGTAATTTAATGCTAACACAATCATAAAAAAAAGTATATTATTAATGACGTTATAATGCTTTGACACTTAACCACTTGAACCTTTCTGGTATAACGCAAAATTAATAAAACATCTTATTTTATTTTTAGACACAAATATGCCACGCGTATTACCTGTGTCTTGGACCGATATAAATAAATAACCACACGATTTATTAGGCAATTTAAATTTTGGATGCAATTTGGTTAAATGCACCTCCCGATAAACGTTCCTCGATCAAGAAGTCGACTAAACCAATCGAACATTTTTTCAATGTCATTTCGACTGACAAGTTCTGCTAGATGTAGGTACCATGTACCCGTCATGAATTAACCTAATGTTATGCATTTTTGCAATGAGCGCAAGCTTTAAGGAAGTAATTGACAATGAACTTGAGGACGTGCCAACGTTAGAAACGACAAAAATAGATGCATTAATACGACGTCATATGATTTTACTGCACGAATATCGAGTACGAGTACGTATCTACACGTTCCTGGCACTTGTTGAAAGCTCATTATTTATAAGTGAAAGTCATTCGGCCTTACCAATAATCAAATTTAGTCTGGCAGTTAACGCAAAGACTCCAGACTTTCCAAAATCGCTTTACCAATAAACAAATTTAGTCGTCAGGTTATCCCTAACTGTAGGGTTAAATATTAATGGTCAGAAAGCCATGTTTATGTCGTACACTAACCCAAATTATTACTCTGTCACAACTCGTTCTGCAAAGGAATGTTGCCATGCATACTCGAATTTTAGTACTAAATCAAAATATAGTATTATATCTTAGGAGCAAGAAGTCCATCGGAAACTTTAAGTAACTACAATTTTTGATATAATTAAATAAAACTCTGTAATGGCGTTTTCGATTGAAGAAGAGAATTGCCCTTTCTATGAAAAGAGCAAATCTAGAAGTGCTCTTTCTATGTTTTTCATATTTCATTGAAAAAGAAAGTGCACTTCCAGGTCAATTCTCAACACGAAAGAAGTGTCCGGGATATTTTTAAAGAAGTGCCCTGAATTCACCAACACACACAAGCAAAATGTCAGATTGAAATGTTTGTTGTGCTATTAAAAACAAATTTTGTGCTTCGTGATCGGAAAATATCCAATTATGAGTGCAAATGTAAATTTCAAATGAAATATATTGATTTGGCCAATGGAAACATTCATATTTAATGTACAACGCAAAAAAAGTAGCAAAAGAAAACCAAAGGAAAAGAGAGAATGCAAAAACTGTACCCAAATGTAACATTTTAAAAGCACATATAAACGAATATGTCCCGATAATTTTGATGAAACTCTTCTGCAACCGGTTAAAAGCTTTTACAAAACGTTTGTTAATACGGAGATAGTTAAAATCGGTTATCTAAACAAAACGTTATTTGTCACGAAGCATTTTTTCACAATCTTCGTGCGAATTACTCTGCTTAACTGAAAAGCCTGGTTAACTGAAGAAAAAATAAACTGTACAACATAAATTATTAGTTCATTTAATCAAAAATATAACAACTGAATTTCAATTCGTTTGTTTACATTTCTGTTTGTTTTGCTCTATTTACACATTTTCGATGTCTCGTTTTGTTTTGAGTTTTATTTTATAAAATCTTGACATACCTTTTAGAAATAAAAATGTTTTTTTTTATATTTAAGCTGAATACATAAGTGAAATCAGATTTAGTTTTCGTCTGAACTCCTGTTAAATTATTTTGTTTTTCAAATATCCGAAATTCGCTTAAAAGAAAATTCCGCTTAAGTGAAAAAATAATTGATGTTTCAGTTAATATTTACTATTCTCTATTAGAAAAGCCCAAAATGAAAATAAATGAAATGAAACGACCAAATAAATTAAAATACCGTATTAAACAATAGGAGCATAATATCCTTTATCCACACGTAGACACTTGAAACAAATTGGCAACACCAGTCCAATGAACAGAACCTAGATCTGACACAACGAACTGATTTGATCGTTTTGATAGGATCCTTTCCCTAGGTATCGTATTGCAACTAATACTAATGTTTCCACCAAAAGTGCTCCTCCGCGATTTGTCCGTGGAACAAATTCTTCCCTTGCGATTTCCACAATGTAGCACACTATCGGTTTATCAACCCTATAAATAGTTTTAATAAACTTTTTACCAGATACTACACTCCACCAATAATAAACAAACCTATAGTGGTAAAAGAACTCTCGTTCGTCATATATTTTATCCTTTGAGAGGTTGCCGATTCTTCAACAGATATAAGGTCCATAAAAATATCTTCGTCTCGACTTCAATTCATTCTCAATCTTTATTAAATTTTTTGAAAAACAAAACTTACTGCATGAAAACAAAAACAAATGATTTGCCATCTGATAACTGACAACGGTTGACAGCAAATTTGTAATAGATTCAACAGAAAGTCTTCGTACTAGTAAAGCTGGAGGTTAAATTGTTTATTGGTACCATTTCAAAAATGCTGTACATTTTTATTTAAACTGGCAGTCAACTAATAGTCGACATTAGTGTTTGATTATTAGTAAGGCCGATTGTTTCCACAAATTCCTATAGGTGTTGGTCAATTAAACAGTAAACGACCGCATGTATGTTGTTACTGCAACGAAAAATAAACAAAAATATGTATCTAAGTGAAAGATATTAAAATATAATTTTCTATAGTCGCTAACAAACTCTGAAGAGGTTCAAACGTACTATATATATTATAAAAACATTGCAACTTCGAAAAATAACGATTTATTCAAATTATTTCCAACTTTCTATAACAGATGGCATACTCAGCACTTAAACAAAATAATGTTTAGTTTCGCACGAATTGCAATGTCATGTTTCCGATTCTCTCCATCGTGAACTAGTGCTAGTGTTTCTTTTTGCTAGCAGTCCAAGTATATTATGCCAATGACACTATTATGTTAGGTTAATAAACCAAAGTTCACGCTGTAGGCTTGTTCGGTTTGATAACCTTTCACGGGCGGATGAACTCAGAGGGATTTCGACAAGATTTCGCTAAAATCCCGAGATTTCGGCACGTCAAAAATGTATGGCGAAACCTCGGAGATTTGGAAACATTTTACGAATCCTCGCGGTTTCGGTTGGTGGGAACATGGCATTAGACTAGCAACAGGACAGCTCGGTTGTATTATTATGTTGTTTTATTTAACAAATAAACCGTTTAAAGGATATACCTTATAACTAAGTAAACTAATAATTATTTTAAATTTGATAAAAAATATTTTCTTAATTTCATATTGTTAGAATTTAGATAATCATAGTATAATTTGAAGCCTTTATATGTGTAATAGCTTTAAATTTTTTCGAAACAGTTCTACGCCACTTATTTTCATATTTGGGATGAATGGAACGGAACGGCTAATTGAAAAGCTCTTTCATGACCGTTATACCAAATACAATTTCCCATAAATTTATTTAAGAGCTGTAAGATTTGTAATCGGTTTTGAGTTGGTGCGCTAGCAATCACAACCAGAGACAAACCATAATGAGGCTGAGACCCCCAGGCCCCAAGGTTCCAACTCGCAATCCTCTTGCCGCTGGCAGTGTGACATGCAAAAACATACAAAAAAAATAAAAAAAATCCTACCAACCCTGGTGAAGTCTGATACAGTTCTTGAATACTACCTTTTTGACAACAACGAATGCTTAAATTTTGATCTACAGAAGATATTTTATATATTTCAAACAAATTAGGGGAATCGTGGTTACCTATTTTTACCACGTTTCGATATTGTTAACATAGTGGCTTGGACTTGCACCAGCCAAATCACCCCGCCGTAATGAAACATTTTACATAATTTTTTACACATTTATTACAATTACAATTACTACTTAAGGTAAGATTAGACGGTATGCCAAGTGGTCATAAAATGCCAATTTCTGACGGTTCTTCTGTCAAAAAATGGTCATACAAGGTAATGGGCATATCTCATATGCTCGAATGACCTAAATTTTGACAGATAAAAATGCCAAAATAGCATATAGTTTAATGGGACAATAAGCACGAATGCCAGCATAAAGCCTATATGCCCATTGCCCATATGCACTTTATTGAAATTTCGTTGTGGCATTTCTGGCCTTTTTGATGGAACAAAATTTTTTTTGTTGTCATCGGTGATTCGTGCAATTGGGATTAATTTTCATTTTCGTTCTCTTTTTTTTGTAGATTACTGAATCTATGATACATTTATATAACTTTTGTAAATTATTTAACTGTCTTTTCTTTGTAATTTGTTTAAGTTTATTTTGTGGTCTTGTCCTTTTCTAGTAATTGTGGTTATTTATACTTTTTTCCTTGTGTTGTGAAGAAATTTGTTGCTATCTAGGTATTTGGTTTGTGATATAGTTATAATGTATTTTTGTTATGTATTTTCATGGGTGGGTCAATATTTCAACATACTATTAATATTTTGCATCTCGAAATGGACTTTTACTAATATAAACAAATTTAATAATTTTTTGGTTACTCTGTATTTAAGAAACGTTATTAAACATTTTAAGCCAATGGGCCACCCAATTTAGTTATTTTTAACCGATTTTATTTTTCACGGGAATGACAGAACTAACATGGAAATGACAAATTCCTATCATGGTATAACGAAACAGCATGAAAATTACCTTAACCTCATTAAAACACATCTGAAGTAAGTTTTTAGGAAGTTCAGACTTGTATTCTTGAAATAAAAAAAACGTAGGTAGTAAATTATATTATTTCATATTTTGTTACTTCAGTATAGGTACAGATTAGAAAACATTAATTTTGTGTGGGAATTTATGTAATACACGCTTTTGTTGAGTTTGCTTAGATTTTGTTATATATTTAACATAAATTTATTATTAATTTTTTTTTCTACTTTCAAATAGGTCAGGTTAGGTTAAAGTGGCTGCCGACATACTTAGACCATTATAAGGTCCCTTGTGATACCACATGAATCTACGTCTTTACTTTTCCTACTCATTGAACCAGTTCAACTTCTGATGAAGCGTTGGAGAATGGAGATATCGAATATCAGTGCTTTTTAGATCGTTCAGATCGATTTAGTAGAAAGCTCCCAGATTGAGTTTACGCCTTTGTGAGAGAGCCAGACAAGTACAGATGGAGAATGGTCTCTTCTTCCTCCTCGTCAAGACAGCTTATGCAAAAGTCGTTTAAAAGTACGCCAAGTCTCATTGCATGCCTATCTATGAGACAGTGTCCTGTGATGACACCTATTGTAGCGCTGATATGCTTCCTGTTGAGGGAGATTAAATATCCAGATCTTCTTTGCCACTAGACAGTTCTAGCCGGATTTAAAGATTTGTCCTTTATTTTGAGTTAACAATTAGCGATACCTAAGGAATCCTTAATTGGAAGCAAAGGTAATTTAGTTCCGTGTTTGTAATGTTCACGTTCCTTTTCCGCGCGTATTTTTTTTTATCGTTTTTAGCTTTTTTCTTTACATTTTTATGGGTTGTCATTATAAACACAGGTGAGCTTTTATATAAATTGAAAATAAAAGTCAAAATATTAAAAAAATTTAGTTTGCTTACCTATGTCATTTCCGTGTCCGAACTGTCATTACCATGTATGCCACGGGAAACATGGAAATGACGACATGGAAATGACATCGAAAGGTATTTTAATTAAATAAAACTGAACTTTACTGAATATTTTTTTTTAAACTCATCTTAATAATTAAGTTTATAAAAAAGTCATGCAGCGCAAAATATATTAGATTTAATTATTAACTTTTTACAATCAAAAAGACTTAGCACGGTAATGACAAATTCGGGTAACGAAAACCTAAACCACCTTCAAAACATGATATAAAGTTTACTACTAATGTATATTTGGTCTTCTTGAAAAATGTTCCGAAAACAATCAACAGCTCTCGTTATTAACGTGAAATCCGCTGTCTATTCTGCGGTCGTTAAATTCAATTTTTTTAAAGAAATATTTTTTGTCACGGAAATGACAATTTTGTTGAGGACACTCCCTAAATACGTTCCACATAATTTTGTATATTCTCTAAAAATTAATTGAGTAGGCCACACTCCCCATTGTTCTTTTTTCTTCATGGCTTCATGAATAAAATTTGCAAGCCGATTAACATTTTACAAATAAAATGCATTTTTTGAAGGAAGGTACAGCTGGACCATGCCATGGTAATGACATTTTTGAGGTTTGTAACACCCACATCATTATCATCGTATAATTTATTTTATTTGTATATCCTAATTAATTTATTTTTATTTCATTTATTAATTCAAAACATAATACAAACATTTTGATTCATACTGTATTCATATAAAGCTTTCACAAAAATCATTTTTCACTTACTGTACCGAAACAAACTTTATTTTTCTCTTACTGTACCAAAACAAACTAAACATGTAAAAGCTCCTAAAAGCTTCCAGTAAATTCATATAAAAAGCCCACTCGATCGACAGATTTGTCACTTCTGAATCAATCGGGAGTTTGAAAGGTTCTGAGTACGGAGGTATACTACCGCCTACCTACTGAAGAAACTGTCACACTCTCTGCGCGCTATCTTTTGGAATACATTATTACTTCAACGGTTACTGCGGTCTCCGGACAGCATATCACGTGGGTAAATAAGGTAATCCAACTGCCGTCTCAGAAAGTAATATTGTTAACCTAGTATTTAAATCGTAAATAAAGAAAATATTTGAATTGAAGAGCACGAAGTCTTGTTATTACGATCGGACTCCACTCACACGCTCTACCGCACCCCCGCTAGTTACAGGTTTAAGTTAAAATTTCGGCGTTAATAAAAATTTATAATTGTTCTTTTATATGTGCACATGTTAAGAGAGATTCTGGAGAAGCTTTTCTTAGTCGAATATTAAAAAATATTTATGTTTTTTTAGCCTATAAATGCCGGACCGCAGAATATTAATATTTTGAGATATTCACCCGCGTTTGAATAAATTTTACTTGGTGTATTTATTTTGTTTGTTATTTTACCCTTTTAAGTTTTTTTGTGTGTTTCCTTTTCGTTTTGTGATACACACATCTATATTTTTTTGGGGAGCTCAATCGAAGCGGCTAGCGATGAAAGGATTATGGAGGAAGCAATAGCTTTCAGGGCGAGAAAGAGACCGACAAAGCGATTAAAGGCGAATGGTCAGACCATCTCATCCGCAAATTGATTTCGGCTGTCGAGATCCGACCCGGACTTTACGATGTCACAAGTCGTACACATCGGATCCCTTTTTTTGCTTTGTTTTTCTTTACAGCATTACCACAGACAAATAATATACAGATGTCTCACGTCCATAGAGAAAAGTGTGCCTTCTTTTTGAGATCGTCAAACAACGATTGTCCAACAAATGGAAGGTGAAACCAGAACACACCACACCTCATTTGAGAAGGATAGATTGGTTTTGCTTTTTATTTTCAGTGCTACACCATTTCACCTCATTCGTATCCTGATCGTAAGACGAAAGGGTTGCTGCTGCTGGTACGTTGAAAGGAATATGAAATTATGAATGAATATTATTTCGCTTTGGGGTGGGGATGAAATTCACTTTTAGCTAGTCCACGGCCGTTGTTGCTTTGATTGTTGTTGTTATTTTTTTGGGTAGATTTGCTTTCACAGTGATCAGTGCTACGAGGAGATTGTCTAATAAGGAGACAAAAATGTATTCTACCTGCGCCCTGATTGTACGTCGCAGGGGGTGTGTGTGTGTGAAGGGGTTTAGCTAAGTGGAAAAGTGTAGCGAAGAAAACTGGTTTGGTTTTTGATTTGTTGTTGCTGCAAAAATATTTCTTGACCTAGGCGAACAATATGAAGGATTATTTCAATTTGGAACTTTTTATGTTTTTGCTTGGGGATGGATTCTCATTCCTTGTAGAATTTGGTGTTTGGATAAGTTTGATGCAAATGTATTATAATTAAAAAAGCTAATCAATAGCAATTTGTATCTACCTACAACATCGTTCGTATTCTTTAGAAATAATTTAATTATCTCCATTATCAATACGTAATATGTACATGCAAATTATTAGGTATACTGCTCTTAGCCTACTTTTGTTAAGGTGAACAATAAATATTATTAAAAAAAATTTTATTCTGTTTTAAAGGTTTGATAATGACTATTAAAAGCATACTTAGCATAAGGAAAGAACTATTTGCTGGTCATGCGTTATTGCAATATATATGTACAAACAAATTTAATCAAGACCCACTTGAAAATCTCTTCGGAAAAATAAGAGCTCGCAACGTAAATAAAAGCAACCCTAGCGCTTCTGAATTTGGTTCCTTGCTAGCAAAAGTAATGGCCTTAAAATTTGTACATATAAATCCAAATTTTCAAACTGCGAAGAAGACGATTCTGAATATCTTGAATTAGATTGGGAAGCAGTTTTGGAAAATGAAAATGAAAACCTAATAATAATTACCCAAGATGATGTACTAAGTGAGAACACATTCGACGAAGCCGAGGATTTTGAAAACACCGCGGAATGTATAACTGCTTATGACATAATTAGTACCAAAGTGCCCACAGTGAATGACATAGCAACGAGATATTTTGCAGGCTACTGCTTTTTTAAAGCAATAAAAAAAACGAATAATATTTGTCAAAACTGTACTGAAGAAATGTCAAAGGACAAGCAGAATTTCGACATGTCAGAGGTTCTCATAAAACTAAAAGAATATGAAAATTGTAATGACAGAACAATACTTATCTGGCCATCTGATAAATATTTCGAAATATGCCGCCTACATATACAAATTTTTTCCACTTTCTTTGAGAAGTTTCCATTCGTTTCCAATCTCAAAGAAAGTATTGTTAAGCAATGAATTGAAGTGACTGACTTACATTATCCAGATTGGTTTGAAACATCAAGTGAATGCTATCAGCATAAAATTGATGTCGTCCACTTTCTTTTAAAAGTTTTATTATGGAAACATTGCAAGTGGTTTATGGACAAAAGCCTCAAAAAGAAGTCCAACGCGAAGAAACTCAAAAATCTTTTGAATAAATGAATTATTAAGATGACAACTTATTCGCACATAACACTGGTCCTGCAAATTTGTGATATGAATATAAGTTCATTTTGAAATATCTACGGTATAGCTAAATACTTAAAGCTACTTTTTAAATGTGTTTTTGTAAACTGATCAGTTTGACTGAATTTAATTTTTCCTTTTTTGTGATACTTGGGTATATGCATATGTACCTAACCTACCTAGATACATTTATTTACTTTATTCTTCTTAAATATTTAATTGTTGTAAATGCGTTTTTTTTTGCGTAACTATTTTTTTTTATTACTATTACTATGCTTTTGTTTTGCTAATTTATGTTTTTACTTTTTTTATATGTACATACAACTTAAGTTAATTTAAAATGATTAAATTACTATAACTGTTAAGGGGGGTTGGGGGTCGATATTCTGCCACGTCCTCGTTCGTGTCCCCTGGAAACTACTTTAGTTAAGGATGTGCTGCTTTTATTATAACTATTTAACTAATTTTGAATTAAGCAGTGACTATTGTGAGCTGAATAAATTTTTTTTTAATAATATTTATTGTTCACCTTAACAAAAGTAGGCTAAGAGCAGTATACCTAATAATTTGCATGTACATATTACGTATTGATAATGGAGATAATTAAATTATTTCTAAAGAATACGAACGATGTTGTAGGTAGATACAAATTGCTATTGATTAGCTTTTTTAATTATAATACATTTGCATCAAACTTATCCAAACACCAAATTCTACAAGGAATGAGAATCCATCCCCAAGCAAAAACATAAAAAGTTCCAAATTGAAATAATCCTTCATATTGTTCGCCTAGGTCAAGAAATATTTTTGCAGCAACAACAAATCAAAAACCAAACCAGTTTTCTTCGCTACACTTTTCCACTTAGCTAAACCCCTTCACACACACACACCCCCTGCGACGTACAATCAGGGCGCAGGTAGAATACATTTTTGTCTCCTTATTAGACAATCTCCTCGTAGCACTGATCACTGTGAAAGCAAATCTACCCAAAAAAATAACAACAACAATCAAAGCAACAACGGCCGTGGACTAGCTAAAAGTGAATTTCATCCCCACCCCAAAGCGAAATAATATTCATTCATAATTTCATATTCCTTTCAACGTACCAGCAGCAGCAACCCTTTCGTCTTACGATCAGGATACGAATGAGGTGAAATGGTGTAGCACTGAAAATAAAAAGCAAAACCAATCTATCCTTCTCAAATGAGGTGTGGTGTGTTCTGGTTTCACCTTCCATTTGTTGGACAATCGTTGTTTGACGATCTCAAAAAGAAGGCACACTTTTCTCTATGGACGTGAGACATCTGTATATTATTTGTCTGTGGCATTACCCTACTACAACATTTGATTATAAACAACAAATGCCTTAAATGACCATCAAGGCAAATATGACCATATTGGTAATTTTGGTCATATAGTCTGATATACAGTTTTAATAATCCTGGCATTTTGGTCTTTTGACAGCTAATCTGGTCATTTCATATGCACAATTGGCATACAGTCTAATCTTAGCTTCAGTAAGGTCTTATAAAACCAATAACCTCTGCTAAAGTGCGCCAAATTTGTTTGTATTTATAAGGCATTATACAGCCAATACTGCGGGAGGTGAAATAGTCTCGATAGCACCTTACCGAAGTCAAAATGTTACTCGGGATGTTTTGTAAAAAATAAGTACGTAATTAAGGATGTGAAAATTATTATTTTCCTTAGCGCTGATATTCTTAAAGTTTCAATTGAAATTAATCATGATGAGTATGTTTTTTTATGTGTTTATGGGTTACAAATGTTTAATCTTGTGTCGTTCATAGAAGAGTTATCCCAGATGTTAGGTAAACAGAAGTCAAGTAATTTAATAATTTCAGAGGATTTTAATCTCAATTTACTAGACAAAAGCGATTTGGTTTCTAATTACTTGGCTGTTTTGGCATCGCATGGTCTTGCGAGTTTTATTAAACTAGGATGTTCTCGGGAAGGATCACTTTTATGGCCGATTGACAAATATATCGTTCGCTCTTACGAAAGCGGCGTTTTTGACTTTAATATTACCGATCACTCTATGACAGCCTTGTTGGTAAATACTGACCCTATCAATAAAGCGAGTTGGTTTAAGTGGCTCTAAAAGAGCTAAAAAAGAAATAGATTTTGTACCTAAAACTTAGAAGAAATCTCTTTTCTGAGTTGTGGGATGAGGTTTACGCGAAAAGTGATATCTCGGCATCTTATATACTATTTTTGAACACCCTATGTAATCACATTGACGAATGTACTTCTATTCTGGCCTTAAAAATCTGGTAAAAGACTTAAACCCTGGATTACAAGTCTTCTTATTCAAGTCAAGTGTTTAAAGAACCCAAACAACTTTTGATTGAGAGATTGATACAGAAAATTATGTTCTCGATTTTATTATTATAAAAATCGATTCTTTTTTGCTGAAGGTTATCTAAAGAATGAATGGCATACTCCAAGCTTAAAACAATTCGAATTAATGAGTGTAATATATCTGATGAATTTGAGGTTTCTAACGCCTTTAATAACTTTTTTTTTCAATAACTAACAATTTATCTTTACAAACAGGCCAAATAAATTGTTCTTACAACTGGTAAGCGTGTGCAAAGTAAAAGCTTTTCCTTCGAGTTTTTATCTGCCTTTGGGTCCCTAACCGATTCCAATGCCAGCGGTTTGACGGCATCTCCAATATAGTCTTAAAACGTATCGGACTTTTTTTTGGTAGATGTGCTTGCAGTTATTTTTAGCCGAAGCATATTTTCATGAGTTTTTACTAGTTTCAAATAGATCTCAAAAAGTTAAGAACGGTGAAATCAGGAGTTGTTTTCAGTTTTTTTAAATTGGGCGTTCCTCAAGAATCTGTATTGGTACCTATTTTGTTCTTTCTTTACATTAATTCACTCTTTGAGCTTGATTTTAAAGGTTCACTTACTGCATTCGCAGATGATGTTGGATGTTCATACGGTTCAGATAGTGCTTTGAACTTGGCTGTGGATATCTGGGACTTATCGAGGATTTGGTTTGCCAAACATAGATTGAGGATTAGCTCTAAAACTAAAGTCATGCTTTTTAATCTATCGACTGGTACTGGCTCTAATGCGGAATTTTACTTTCATTCTACGAATTGTAAAAATTCAAATTATTTGACAGCCCAGGTGTCTCAGTTTCATTTTATCCCACTTTTAGTGACACGCTATATTGCAGTGATGAGTGTTTTTTAGTCAAGAATGTGAAAGAGTTGAAATACTTGGGGCTAATCATTTATCATGAAATTTTTCACTCGAAACTCTAATATGGTATTGCCCGCTGGGGAGGGGCATATCGGGATAAAATTCAACTCCTTTTAATTCTGCAAAAAAAATGTTTTAATGAAAATTTGCCGAGAACACCGTCGACATCCTAGTTTTCCATTATTCAGCGTTATGAAAATTCTCCTAGTCCGACTTTTGTGTACCTATTGTTTTAAGGTATTGAAAACTTTGGGAAATCAAAATTTTAGATTAATATCTGATTACAATTTATGCATCACCGCTTTTCATAACTTTTATTTGGTTTCATCATGTCGCCTATTTAACAAACTACTACTACTATCAATGAGATTATTACCCGTTCATGGTAGGTTTGAGAAATGTGTTTAAGATTGACTGTTACAGTTTGATTACAGTAATACAGAATCAATTTTGTATGACATTTTAATGTACTAACTTAAGTATTTTCCTTTCTTTTTTCTATAAAACGAGGTTATAACTTGAAATGTACTTTGAATGTATATACATTACTATATATAATAATTATTAATTATTATGCATACATTACTAAATATAATAATTAAACTCTTGTTAATAATACCATTGAAGTGCATTTGTCACTATTTTAGCACTTACCTATAGTTTAAAAAATACAAAATGGCACTAAATTATTCCTAGTATATTAGAATTGAAATAATGTACATTTTTTATTTTCTAATGTTATTATTATTATATATACAATATTAATACAAAATTAATGCAGCACTAGCTACTTGGGCTTTCAGCTGACATATTGTCTAATCTACCTATTTGAAATAAATAAAACAAAATTGTTCTTGTCTGTTATGAACCAGTATCGAAAAGATCTCCTGAAGGTCTGACAAGTTCAGCCTAGACGCCTAGCCTACATACTTGGATCTTTAAATCGGCTCTGAGATTGCAATCTTAAAAGTTTTATTGATCGGTCTGTAGACGAAATGCGATCTGCCTTGGAGCGCACTCAGCGGGTAATACACTCAAAGGGCTAGGAATATTCGTTATGGAAAAATAAGGAATTCAGATCGTAAAAGTTGAATAATTTAATAACGCTGACATCCCGGAAAGTTCCAAGTATATACTACTACTCCCCAAAGCAAAAGATTTTGTACGATGTATGGTTAGGCATCTACAATCTACATATCGCGAATGATCATAATGGCCGTAGGTTTGTTACTTACCGTACCTTTAGTGGTTCTTACAGATTACAGTCCAGGGTGGAACACGAAGAGTAATTTTTGGCTTTATCTTTACGCTCATGTCACTTAGACAAATTCTTTAACTACTTTGAAGTTATATATGCCCAACGTGAAGTTTCGACTGAGTCATCGATGATGAGAGTCCAAAAGCAAAAAAAGGCAAAATCCTTGCTCACTACAAATTTAGGCCGCTGTCAAAATGCGATCGGTAGAAGGATTATTAATATTGAGCTTTTCTGTAATACCATTAGACACCTTTTTGTACTACAACTTCGATTAGTTTACGACTTAACTGTTGGAAATTGAGACAATATGAATTGTCGCCCACAAACTAACTAAGTTTTTTGTAGAAATGACGTCAAAAAACCGTGCGAAGAGGGAAAGAGAAATATATCATAGAGCTCCAAGGCGAATTAAATGATGTTGAGTTAAGCCAAATGTTAAGGTCAGAGATGTGGTCATCATTCATGAAGACAATGTAGAGTAATGCAATTCGCAAATTACTTCCTGCTTGAAGCGGATCCTTATGAAGGGACTCTAACATTGGGTCACACCAGTTATTCGTTGAAAATTATTTTAATATCAAAAAATATCGTTTATGCATTTTTAAGCCCTAACTAGAATAACTTATCAAAAAATAGCCCTATTTTAAGTTCGCTTTATATTCCCAACATACTTGCTTTATTATAACCACGAAGCTTGAGACACTGCAACATGGGCACATTGCTTTCATTATTATCCAGACAAATCGTTCGGGCATCCGCAATCACTTGGTCTTTAAAACGAAGGTTCGGTCTTGACAAGGCAAGAGTAGCATTGACCATACGCTGGATGTGGCCGAGCCAATGTAATCGACGTATTTAGCTTTCTGGGCTGCATTAACATCTTGGTACAGGTAATGCCTACAGTTGGCGTTTGTTTCTCATCTCCATTGTACACAGGATCAAAAATACACCAAATAATTTCAGTATTAGCTTTCTTTACTACCTACTTATCGTCAAGCACTCGGCCCCATAAAGCAGAACTTGCAAAATAAGGGATTAGTAAAGCATACATTTTGTGATTCGAGTTAGGACTTCTGAACCCGATTGTTTTGCAATACCGAAGTATCAACGGTTTCTAGGTTAATTCTTACATTAGGATGACATTCGTGGAGTTCATGTTTACTCCGATTTAATAAAATATTGCCGTTTTGTACTATATGGATGTGGTGGTGTTGTTAGTATGTACTTAGTGTCATCGAGCCATATCCATGGCTAGTTCAAAATAATTAACTGCGAATTTGGTAGCTCTATGTAACTTGGTAGCACTTATTTAGCGTAAATTAAGAGTTAGTGTTCGTCCCTTTTTAACATGTGTTAAAAGGAGAAGAGAGTATTCTTGGTTTCAAATGTCATCTACGTCCCTTTGAGCTTCATTAAAAAGATAATTTTTTTGTGAGCAAAGTCCTAGGCGGATTTATTAGGTAAATCTTTTATAATAATTTATATTTATTTGATATTAATTAGATTTAGAATCTAGGTGTAGCTTACTGATTTCTTAGTTGCACCCTGCATGTGGATAAATGCCCAGTTACATTGAGTTACCAAATTCGTAAGTAAAATTTAGTTTTCGCTCGTATGTTTTTGTAATCTTGCCTTTTTCTTTAGAAATACAATTTAAATTCAGTCGCAATTTTTATAATTTGGTTTGTGGATCCAATTTTGTAGAGGAGCAACACTTAGTCTTGCCCTCGTTTACTTCAAGGCAAAAACAAATTCACCTTTGCTTCAGTCGCCGTGAAAGCCTCCGTCACGAAACGGTGTGAACGACTAATGATATCAATATTTTCCGTATACCCCAGTGGCTGAACGGACCAGTTGAATATATTACCTTCCAGAACTATATTAAAGAAGTCACTTGATAACGCATTTTAGATAGACAGATTATTAATTTATTATTTCTTAAAAATTATTTCATAATATTAGAGTTTCTATAATTAAACTAGCGGACCCGGCGAACTTCGTCTCGCCCCAATTTAACGCCTTCAAATAAACTCCAGAGTGATAATAAAACACAGATTCCAATGTAATTTTTTTGAATTGAATCGAAGTCAGTAGAGAGCGATTTGATAAACAATGTTTTTCGATTTGTTTTCCGGGGCAAAAACAAACACCGAAGACGGTTTGCCAACACGCGAACAGGCAACGTACAGCTGACCATGCGAAAAACTGGGAAATTTAAGATTAATCCCATAGGCTTCAACCGATTGGCCTTGTGCTTTATTAATAATTGTCATCGCAAAAGCGAATCGAACGGGAAACTGAATCCGCTTGAACTGGAATGGAAGATCAGTTGGAATAATCAGAATTCGTGGGATTAGGACTTCCTCTCCTTTGAATTTTTTCATCAGTTTCTTGAAAGACAACCGCGTACCGTTGCACAATTTCGGATCATCTAGTTTACGCAACATAATTATAATCGATCCCACCTTCAGCTGTAAATTATACGGCGGAGTTCCTGGCACATCAAGCGGTTTCAAAAATTCCGTCGGATAGTTGGTCGCTTCATCCTCGTCGGTCACGCGGTTCAAGATATCGATGTCCTTATTCTTTACTAATCCAATCGAGATTTATATAATTTTGTGCAATGCTGGGGAACACATTTGGTGTTGAGTTCCTCCCACGATGATGTGAATTCGCAAAAATTTGCAGGGAACGATATCAATCCAGTCGAAACATCAGCAGGAATTTGGACATTGCCAAGTGCCAGCAGTTGTCTCGAGAATTCAGCAGTCGATTGGTTGTTCTGCAATGCCACTCTCATGTTCGTGGTCAATTTCAACTTCTTGATATGCCTCCACAAAAGAGACGATTTCAGGCATGCATTGAGTTTATCGGCAGCAGTAGATTTCGGGATGAAGGGAAGCGTTTGACGAAAACTTTAGAAGAGCAATATCATAGCCCCACCAAATCGTTTCGAATCAACTCGTAAATCATTCATTACTGGGTCAACTGCATTTATCCCAAATGATAATTTAGCATTCTCGCATCAATTTCGCTGTCGCTGAATTCTCGGTCATTGTGCACATTATCAAACGTGAGAAGATTCATCGGCAGCTTCAAAGCGGTGCAGTTCAACCGCCTTCCAACAGTGTGGCAGCAATACCAGAGGATGCAACAGCCAACGCAATTTAAGATCTTAGGCGAATTGTTGCCAGAATCAACTTAATGACGAATGTCTTACTTGTCCCACCGGGAGCATCGAGAAAGTAAATGCCTCCCGTTTCATCGTCAACAAACCTCATCAGCAAATCGTACACGTTCTTCTGCTCGGCATTCAAAAGCTGCACATCTGTATGGACTCGTTCGACCAGCTAATCCCGATCATAGTCTTCCTCCCGTTGCAATTCGCTATTGAATGCATCGTGCATCGAACGATTTGGCGTTGGCGTTCCCAATTTCGACTGCAGACTGCCGCACATGAGTACGCACATGTCTTAGATCAGAACTAACGCTTCATTGCGCATCTCGTCGTTTATTTCAAGATCGAAATTCGAAGTTGTCGTGCGAACTCTGTGCAAAATGTCTTCAGCCAGCGATCGGGTTTTATAAAAAAGTCATGCAGCGCAAAATATATTAGATTTAATTATTAACTTTTTACAATCAAAAAGACTTAGCACGGTAATGACAAATTCGGGTAACGAAAACCTAAACCACCTTCAAAACATGATATAAAGTTTACTACTAATGTATATTTGGTCTTCTTGAAAAATGTTCCGAAAACAATCAACAGCTCTCGTTATTAACGTGAAATCCGCTGTCTATTCTGCGGTCGTTAAATTCAATTTTTTTAAAGAAATATTTTTTGTCACGGAAATGACAATTTTGTTGAGGACACTCCCTAAATACGTTCCACATAATTTTGTATATTCTCTAAAAATTAATTGAGTAGGCCACACTCCCCATTGTTCTTTTTTCTTCATGGCTTCATGAATAAAATTTGCAAGCCGATTAACATTTTACAAATAAAATGCATTTTTTGAAGGAAGGTACAGCTGGACCATGCCATGGTAATGACATTTTTGAGGTTTGTAACACCCACATCATTATCATCGTATAATTTATTTTATTTGTATATCCTAATTAATTTATTTTTATTTCATTTATTAATTCAAAACATAATACAAACATTTTGATTCATACTGTATTCATATAAAGCTTTCACAAAAATCATTTTTCACTTACTGTACCGAAACAAACTTTATTTTTCTCTTACTGTACCAAAACAAACTAAACATGTAAAAGCTCCTAAAAGCTTCCAGTAAATTCATATAAAAAGCCCACTCGATCGACAGATTTGTCACTTCTGAATCAATCGGGAGTTTGAAAGGTTCTGAGTACGGAGGTATACTACCGCCTACCTACTGAAGAAACTGTCACACTCTCTGCGCGCTATCTTTTGGAATACATTATTACTTCAACGGTTACTGCGGTCTCCGGACAGCATATCACGTGGGTAAATAAGGTAATCCAACTGCCGTCTCAGAAAGTAATATTGTTAACCTAGTATTTAAATCGTAAATAAAGAAAATATTTGAATTGAAGAGCACGAAGTCTTGTTATTACGATCGGACTCCACTCACACGCTCTACCGCACCCCCGCTAGTTACAGGTTTAAGTTAAAATTTCGGCGTTAATAAAAATTTATAATTGTTCTTTTATATGTGCACATGTTAAGAGAGATTCTGGAGAAGCTTTTCTTAGTCGAATATTAAAAAATATTTATGTTTTTTTAGCCTATAAATGCCGGACCGCAGAATATTAATATTTTGAGATATTCACCCGCGTTTGAATAAATTTTACTTGGTGTATTTATTTTGTTTGTTATTTTACCCTTTTAAGTTTTTTTGTGTGTTTCCTTTTCGTTTTGTGATACACACATCTATATTTTTTTGGGGAGCTCAATCGAAGCGGCTAGCGATGAAAGGATTATGGAGGAAGCAATAGCTTTCAGGGCGAGGAAGAGACCGACAAAGCGATTAAAGGCGAATGGTCAGACCATCTCATCCGCAAATTGATTTCGGCTGTCGAGATCCGACCCGGACTTTACGATGTCACAAGTCGTACACATCGGATCCCTTTTTTTGCTTTGTTTTTCTTTACAGCATTACCCTACTACAACATTTGATTATAAACAACAAATGCCTTAAATGACCATCAAGGCAAATATGACCATATTGGTAATTTTGGTCATATAGTCTGATATACAGTTTTCATAATCCTGGCATTTTGGTCTTTTGACAGCTAATCTGGTCATTTCATATGCACAATTGGCATACAGTCTAATCTTAGCTTCAGTAAGGTCTTATAAAACCAATAACCTCTGCTAAAGTGCGCCAAATTTGTTTGTATTTATAAGGCATTATACAGCCAATACTGCGGGAGGTGAAATAGTCTCGATAGCACCTTACCGAAGTCAAAATGTTACTCGGGATGTTTTGTAAAAAATAAGTACGTAATTAAGGATGTGAAAATTATTATTTTCCTTAGCGCTGATATTCTTAAAGTTTCAATTGAAATTAATCATGATGAGTATGTTTTTTTATGTGTTTATGGGTTACAAATGTTTAATCTTGTGTCGTTCATAGAAGAGTTATCCCAGATGTTAGGTAAACAGAAGTCAAGTAATTTAATAATTTCAGAGGATTTTAATCTCAATTTACTAGACAAAAGCGATTTGGTTTCTAATTACTTGGCTGTTTTGGCATCGCATGGTCTTGCGAGTTTTATTAAACTAGGATGTTCTCGGGAAGGATCACTTTTATGGCCGATTGACAAATATATCGTTCGCTCTTACGAAAGCGGCGTTTTTGACTTTAATATTACCGATCACTCTATGACAGCCTTGTTGGTAAATACTGACCCTATCAATAAAGCGAGTTGGTTTAAGTGGCTCTAAAAGAGCTAAAAAAGAAATAGATTTTGTACCTAAAACTTAGAAGAAATCTCTTTTCTGAGTTGTGGGATGAGGTTTACGCGAAAAGTGATATCTCTGCATCTTATATACTATTTTTGAACACCCTATGTAATCACATTGACGAATGTACTTCTATTCTGGCCTTAAAAATCTGGTAAAAGACTTAAACCCTGGATTACAAGTCTTCTTATTCAAGTCAAGTGTTTAAAGAACCCAAACAACTTTTGATTGAGAGATTGATACAGAAAATTATGTTCTCGATTTTATTATTATAAAAATCGATTCTTTTTTGCTGAAGGTTATCTAAAGAATGAATGGCAAGTTGTTAATAATATTTAAAAAAAATCGTTCCATACTCCCAAGCTTAAAACAATTCGAATTAATGAGTGTAATATATCTGATGAATTTGAGGTTTCTAACGCCTTTAATAACTTTTTTTTTCAATAACTAACAATTTATCTTTACAAACAGGCCAAATAAATTGTTCTTACAACTGGTAAGCGTGTGCAAAGTAAAAGCTTTTCCTTCGAGTTTTTATCTGCCTTTGGGTCCCTAACCGATTCCAATGCCAGCGGTTTGACGGCATCTCCAATATAGTCTTAAAACGTATCGGACTTTTTTTTGGTAGATGTGCTTGCAGTTATTTTTAGCCGAAGCATATTTTCATGAGTTTTTACTAGTTTCAAATAGATCTCAAAAAGTTAAGAACGGTGAAATCAGGAGTTGTTTTCAGTTTTTTTAAATTGGGCGTTCCTCAAGAATCTGTATTGGTACCTATTTTGTTCTTTCTTTACATTAATTCACTCTTTGAGCTTGATTTTAAAGGTTCACTTACTGCATTCGCAGATGATGTTGGATGTTCATACGGTTCAGATAGTGCTTTGAACTTGGCTGTGGATATCTGGGACTTATCGAGGATTTGGTTTGCCAAACATAGATTGAGGATTAGCTCTAAAACTAAAGTCATGCTTTTTAATCTATCGACTGGTACTGGCTCTAATGCGGAATTTTACTTTCATTCTACGAATTGTAAAAATTCAAATTATTTGACAGCCCAGGTGTCTCAGTTTCATTTTATCCCACTTTTAGTGACACGCTATATTGCAGTGATGAGTGTTTTTTAGTCAAGAATGTGAAAGAGTTGAAATACTTGGGGCTAATCATTTATCATGAAATTTTTCACTCGAAACTCTAATATGGTATTGCCCGCTGGGGAGGGGCATATCGGGATAAAATTCAACTCCTTTTAATTCTGCAAAAAAAATGTTTTAATGAAAATTTGCCGAGAACACCGTCGACATCCTAGTTTTCCATTATTCAGCGTTATGAAAATTCTCCTAGTCCGACTTTTGTGTACCTATTGTTTTAAGGTATTGAAAACTTTGGGAAATCAAAATTTTAGATTAATATCTGATTACAATTTATGCATCACCGCTTTTCATAACTTTTATTTGGTTTCATCATGTCGCCTATTTAACAAACTACTACTACTATCAATGAGATTATTACCCGTTCATGGTAGGTTTGAGAAATGTGTTTAAGATTGACTGTTACAGTTTGATTACAGTAATACAGAATCAATTTTGTATGACATTTTAATGTAGGTAACTTAAGTATTTTCCTTTCTTTTTTCTATAAAACGAGGTTATAACTTGAAATGTACTTTGAATGTATATACATTACTATATATAATAATTATTAATTATTATGCATACATTACTAAATATAATAATTAAACTCTTGTTAATAATACCATTGAAGTGCATTTGTCACTATTTTAGCACTTACCTATAGTTTAAAAAATACAAAATGGCACTAAATTATTCCTAGTATATTAGAATTGAAATAATGTACATTTTTTATTTTCTAATGTTATTATTATTATATATACAATATTAATACAAAATTAATGCAGCACTAGCTACTTGGGCTTTCAGCTGACATATTGTCTAATCTACCTATTTGAAATAAATAAAACAAAATTGTTCTTGTCTGTTATGAACCAGTATCGAAAAGATCTCCTGAAGGTCTGACAAGTTCAGCCTAGACGCCTAGCCTACATACTTGGATCTTTAAATCGGCTCTGAGATTGCAATCTTAAAAGTTTTATTGATCGGTCTGTAGACGAAATGCGATCTGCCTTGGAGCGCACTCAGCGGGTAATACACTCAAAGGGCTAGGAATATTCGTTATGGAAAAATAAGGAATTCAGATCGTAAAAGTTGAATAATTTAATAACGCTGACATCCCGGAAAGTTCCAAGTATATACTACTACTCCCCAAAGCAAAAGATTTTGTACGATGTATGGTTAGGCATCTACAATCTACATATCGCGAATGATCATAATGGCCGTAGGTTTGTTACTTACCGTACCTTTAGTGGTTCTTACAGATTACAGTCCAGGGTGGAACACGAAGAGTAATTTTTGGCTTTATCTTTACGCTCATGTCACTTAGACAAATTCTTTAACTACTTTGAAGTTATATATGCCCAACGTGAAGTTTCGACTGAGTCATCGATGATGAGAGTCCAAAAGCAAAAAAAGGCAAAATCCTTGCTCACTACAAATTTAGGCCGCTGTCAAAATGCGATCGGTAGAAGGATTATTAATATTGAGCTTTTCTGTAATACCATTAGACACCTTTTTGTACTACAACTTCGATTAGTTTACGACTTAACTGTTGGAAATTGAGACAATATGAATTGTCGCCCACAAACTAACTAAGTTTTTTGTAGAAATGACGTCAAAAAACCGTGCGAAGAGGGAAAGAGAAATATATCATAGAGCTCCAAGGCGAATTAAATGATGTTGAGTTAAGCCAAATGTTAAGGTCAGAGATGTGGTCATCATTCATGAAGACAATGTAGAGTAATGCAATTCGCAAATTACTTCCTGCTTGAAGCGGATCCTTATGAAGGGACTCTAACATTGGGTCACACCAGTTATTCGTTGAAAATTATTTTAATATCAAAAAATATCGTTTATGCATTTTTAAGCCCTAACTAGAATAACTTATCAAAAAATAGCCCTATTTTAAGTTCGCTTTATATTCCCAACATACTTGCTTTATTATAACCACGAAGCTTGAGACACTGCAACATGGGCACATTGCTTTCATTATTATCCAGACAAATCGTTCGGGCATCCGCAATCACTTGGTCTTTAAAACGAAGGTTCGGTCTTGACAAGGCAAGAGTAGCATTGACCATACGCTGGATGTGGCCGAGCCAATGTAATCGACGTATTTAGCTTTCTGGGCTGCATTAACATCTTGGTACAGGTAATGCCTACAGTTGGCGTTTGTTTCTCATCTCCATTGTACACAGGATCAAAAATACACCAAATAATTTCAGTATTAGCTTTCTTTACTACTTATCGTCAAGCACTCGGCCCCATAAAGCAGAACTTGCAAAATAAGGGATTAGTAAAGCATACATTTTGTGATTCGAGTTAGGACTTCTGAACCCGATTGTTTTGCAATACCGAAGTATCAACGGTTTCTAGGTTAATTCTTACATTAGGATGACATTCGTGGAGTTCATGTTTACTCCGATTTAATAAAATATTGCCGTTTTGTACTATATGGATGTGGTGGTGTTGTTAGTATGTACTTAGTGTCATCGAGCCATATCCATGGCTAGTTCAAAATAATTAACTGCGAATTTGGTAGCTCTATGTAACTTGGTAGCACTTATTTAGCGTAAATTAAGAGTTAGTGTTCGTCCCTTTTTAACATGTGTTAAAAGGAGAAGAGAGTATTCTTGGTTTCAAATGTCATCTACGTCCCTTTGAGCTTCATTAAAAAGATAATTTTTTGTGAGCAAAGTCCTAGGCGGATTTATTAGGTAAATCTTTTATAATAATTTATATTTATTTGATATTAATTAGATTTAGAATCTAGGTGTAGCTTACTGATTTCTTAGTTGCACCCTGCATGTGGATAAATGCCCAGTTACATTGAGTTACCAAATTCGTAAGTAAAATTTAGTTTTCGCTCGTATGTTTTTGTAATCTTGCCTTTTTCTTTAGAAATACAATTTAAATTCAGTCGCAATTTTTATAATTTGGTTTGTGGATCCAATTTTGTAGAGGAGCAACACTTAGTCTTGCCCTCGTTTACTTCAAGGCAAAAACAAATTCACCTTTGCTTCAGTCGCCGTGAAAGCCTCCGTCACGAAACGGTGTGAACGACTAATGATATCAATATTTTCCGTATACCCCAGTGGCTGAACGGACCAGTTGAATATATTACCTTCCAGAACTATATTAAAGAAGTCACTTGATAACGCATTTTAGATAGACAGATTATTAATTTATTATTTCTTAAAAATTATTTCATAATATTAGAGTTTCTATAATTAAACTAGCGGACCCGGCGAACTTCGTCTCGCCCCAATTTAACGCCTTCAAATAAACTCCAGAGTGATAATAAAACACAGATTCCAATGTAATTTTTTTGAATTGAATCGAAGTCAGTAGAGAGCGATTTGATAAACAATGTTTTTCGATTTGTTTTCCGGGGCAAAAACAAACACCGAAGACGGTTTGCCAACACGCGAACAGGCAACGTACAGCTGACCATGCGAAAAACTGGGAAATTTAAGATTAATCCCATAGGCTTCAACCGATTGGCCTTGTGCTTTATTAATAATTGTCATCGCAAAAGCGAATCGAACGGGAAACTGAATCCGCTTGAACTGGAATGGAAGATCAGTTGGAATAATCAGAATTCGTGGGATTAGGACTTCCTCTCCTTTGAATTTTTTCATCAGTTTCTTGAAAGACAACCGCGTACCGTTGCACAATTTCGGATGATCTAGTTTACGCAACATAATTATAATCGATCCCACCTTCAGCTGTAAATTATACGGCGGAGTTCCTGGCACATCAAGCGGTTTCAAAAATTCCGTCGGATAGTTGGTCGCTTCATCCTCGTCGGTCACGCGGTTCAAGATATCGATGTCCTTATTCTTTACTAATCCAATCGAGATTTATATAATTTTGTGCAATGCTGGGGAACACATTTGGTGTTGAGTTCCTCCCACGATGATGTGAATTCGCAAAAATTTGCAGGGAACGATATCAATCCAGTCGAAACATCAGCAGGAATTTGGACATTGCCAAGTGCCAGCAGTTGTCTCGAGAATTCAGCAGTCGATTGGTTGTTCTGCAATGCCACTCTCATGTTCGTGGTCAATTTCAACTTCTTGATATGCCTCCACAAAAGAGACGATTTCAGGCATGCATTGAGTTTATCGGCAGCAGTAGATTTCGGGATGAAGGGAAGCGTTTGACGAAAACTTTAGAAGAGCAATATCATAGCCCCACCAAATCGTTTCGAATCAACTCGTAAATCATTCATTACTGGGTCAACTGCATTTATCCCAAATGATAATTTAGCATTCTCGCATCAATTTCGCTGTCGCTGAATTCTCGGTCATTGTGCACATTATCAAACGTGAGAAGATTCATCGGCAGCTTCAAAGCGGTGCAGTTCAACCGCCTTCCAACAGTGTGGCAGCAATACCAGAGGATGCAACAGCCAACGCAATTTAAGATCTTAGGCGAATTGTTGCCAGAATCAACTTAATGACGAATGTCTTACTTGTCCCACCGGGAGCATCGAGAAAGTAAATGCCTCCCGTTTCATCGTCAACAAACCTCATCAGCAAATCGTACACGTTCTTCTGCTCGGCATTCAAAAGCTGCACATCTGTATGGACTCGTTCGACCAGCTAATCCCGATCATAGTCTTCCTCCCGTTGCAATTCGCTATTGAATGCATCGTGCATCGAACGATTTGGCGTTGGCGTTCCCAATTTCGACTGCAGACTGCCGCACATGAGTACGCACATGTCTTAGATCAGAACTAACGCTTCATTGCGCATCTCGTCGCTTATTTCAAGATCGAAATTCGAAGTTGTCGTGCGAACTCTGTGCGAAATGTCTTCAGCCACCTCGCGATCGGGTTCGAGGGATGAAATGTCGCTATGATGATACCAAACAATGTACAAATTTTATTCACTGGCGTAGAAAAAGTAGAAAGAAAGAAGGGTGTAGGAGGGCCTTCAATGTTCACCAAAAGCTATGAAGCATCAAATCATGCGTCGAAAAGAATTCAAATTTTTCGTGTTTTTCCAGAATTTGCCAAATTTTTCACTATAAGAATCTTCTATTTTTCCATTCGAAAAGCCATTCCGGAGGAATTTCACAAAAAATTCCATACAAAAAATCAAATTTCGATTTTTCTATTACCCGACTTTTCCGGAGGGTTTTTCCAAAATTTTCCTTCTTAACAATATTTTCCTAGTAATTACGAACCACTTAAAAAAATTTAGCCAAATCGGCCCATCCGTTCTCAATTGATGATCGACTATACATTTTTCACACCATTTTTATACATATAGACATGCTACTGCATCTTCAAAAAGAAATAATTGTTACAATTGTATTTCTTGAAAAAAATAGAGATAATGCCACTTGGCCATAAACAGTAACTCAAACATATTTTAAATACAATTAGGTATGGGTATGTACTCTTACGAAGAAATAACATTACAGAAATCAAATAATTCACCACAACATCAACGAAGAACAAGAAATAAAGATTCCACGTCCTTAAGATCAAAGCAAAAGAGCCAATTTTTTACATGTTTTACAATAGCACGATGAAGTGTAAGGACTCTTACAACAAATGGAAGTTGGTTAAATTAACGGCATGAAGCAACAGAATAAGAATTATTACGAAACGCTGTTGTACGAAAAACGGGTACAGATACTTGGTTGGAGGTATTAACACGTAAACTATAATTATTGATAATCCTATAATTACGATTTCCTGATCTCATAAAGAACAATTTAAGCACTTTATAGCAGTACAAGTGACGGACTAGAAGGATCTCTGAACAATGGAAAACTAGGATAGCGTGGTTTTCGGCATATTATCATTAAAGTATGTTTTTGAATTGACAAAAGAGGCTGTAATTTATTAAAATAAGCTCCTCCCCAGCAGATAATACCATACTGCAATCTGGAATGAAAGATTCCATAATAGATTTTTAGCAAAAGTTGAGTACCGCAAATGAGAAAGTGGAAATCGTAGGCAATCAGCTGCATGAAAGTAACCATCAGCTTCAATATTGTTTTGCGCTACCTAAACATAATTTTGGTTTCAGATCCTTAGGAGGTGAAGATCGAATTTGATATCAGCAATAAGATTCAATCCACTATCTGAACCATAGACAAATCCCACATCATCCGCAAATGCTGTCAGTAATCCCTTAAACGGCAAGTTAAACAAGCAGTTAATATAAATTTAAATCAGTATTGGTCCCAAAACAGAACTTTGAGGAACACCAATATTTACTAACTTTGCATCGCTCCTGGTGTCATCAACCTTCACTCTCTGAGACCTATTACTAAGGTATGACTAAAACCACTCACAAACAAAACCAGGAAATCCAGCATTTTCAATTTTGCAAAGTAATATGTCGTGGTTGACCATATCAAATGCTTTAGTTATGTCAACCAACAATCCTGCTGTACATTTATTTTTATCCAGATTATCAAATAGGTACCTGGGAGCAAAAACGAAGAAGAGCATTTTCTGTAGATCTACATTGCTGGAACCCGAACTGAAATGAACTGAAGAATTTATATATATTTTTTTTTTTAAAAGCCACCACCCTGTTTCTTATAACTTTTTCAAAAATTTTGCTAAAAGCAGGTAGAAGTGAGATAGGCCTATAATTACACAATTCATCCGCAGATCCCTTTTTTAAACAAAGGTTGTATGTCAGCACATTTGAGTGCATTAGGAAATACTCCAGAAAATATCCTTTTATTAAAAATATATGCAAATACATCGGCTAAGAAGCATGAAATGTTTTTTATTAATAGATTCGATAAATCATCAAACGAATTAATTGTTTTAAGAAGTTCAAGTCCAGTGCCTTGATTTTGTGCGGTTTTTCCCGCAATGGCGGTTTGCGGAAAGGGTTTACGTACAGGCAGATTCTATAAATGTGTGCGTGATGTCGAGAACTGACAGCTTCCAACATTTCCTGTTCTAATATCACTTTGTTCCTGGAAATTCCAGGCGGGATTTCCCTAACGCAACCTATTTGGGTAGCGAGAAGGATGTCGGTTGACGACAATTGACATTATATCCCATATTTCGAATGGATTCATATAATCTCGTAAATATCGATTATAAATTTTAGTTTTTGTTTTACGCTCGTAATACAGAGACGGTAAATTGATCATTTTCACAAAAATTTTATTTTATAAATAAACAAAAAACAACCCAAATGCCATTTGATGTAAATAAGATCGTTCAGCGGATGAGCTATGCACTACTGTGAGACAGTAGATGCAATTCTTTTTCAAAGAGAAAACTTAAAAATGAAAATTATAAGGCCTTAATGTTCATCTATAAATATAAAAACAATTTAAGAATTAGTTGTAAATATGTCAACTCATTTTTAGATCTAGTTTTTAAGATTTCATTTAATTTATTTCGTCAACATTTAACAGCCAATCCGAGTCGAGTAGATTTCTTTGATGCACATTGCTGGTAATGTGAACTACCTGAACGCAGTCAAAGCCAGTGGCTCACTCACACATTCAAATCCGGTTCGGAACGTTCCCTAGCGCAATTGCGGCAAAAACCGCACAAAATCGAGGCACTTATCGGCTGAAAAGAAAAACTGTGACTCTGAACGTGTTCAAAAACATTTCTTAAGGGACTACATACTGCACAAGATGATTTTTTAAGGGTCTGTTTAGTATTCTCAGATATCGAAGTAAAATAGTTATTAAAAGCGTTTGCAATACCTACCCAGTTTATCAGAAATTACTTCATGATTTGAGAGTACTCCAGATGGCCTTTTCGCAACTATCTTTTATTTACTAGCTGCCATTCACTTCTTACATTACCCTTATCTGAATTAAATCTATTAGTGAAGTAGCTTTCCCGATAAAAGCGAATTTCGCCTTTTAATTCCAAACACATTTGCTTATAATTTCGGTTTATTCTGAGTTTGTTTTTTTTCTTGATTTTATTCAACAAGTAAGATGTTATCTAAGGCTTAAGCCTTTTTTTCGAATTCCTTGGGCTAATAAAAAAAGAGCAACTTGTTATATGTCTACTTAGAGACCCAATAAAAATATCATAATGCCTTTGAAGCATCATCCTCAGTAAAAACTTCACCCCAAAACTCAAAGGATAAATAAGCCTTTAGCTTCAAAAAATCTTTTTTAGTTATAAGCGGAGGGGATTCATGCCGAAATCAAGTGTATCTGTTGAAATAGTTCAAAAAAAGAATCTCTTTTGTTTTCCCTTGTTCATTTAAATTCTTTTTTAGTTGATGAACTTCTTTGATTAACTGGTTTTTGGGTTCTCTGTCCATAAACTTATTACTAAAGGTAGATAGAATACACAGCAGCTTATGAAAAGTGACCCATAGGCATCGCACGTGCCGGATGCGACGGATAAAGTAGGTTTACTTTCTACTTTTCTGTGTGCGGCATGCGTTGACAGTTGGCACAGCGGGAGAGGAAGCTCTTTCTTTGGTGGAAATATTGAGAGTGAGAGAAACTGTCATGGTCGTTTGGAAAAATGCAAACTAAAAATATTTTGTGGCGGGCAAACAACTATTTTAAAGAGCTCATGTGATAATAATTGTGTTTTCAATGCAATTCGTACCCAAATTTCTTCGGGAAACATGTTTGAGGAGCATCTCATTGAGACTATGTATGAAGTGAAGTCATTGCTCATTGGTAGTTAACACGTGCGACGGATTCTATAGGACTGCTCGTTCCATCAAATACGTTAATATTGCCGGATCCGCCGCCGCAACGGACGCGACGAATTCTATGGGTTGGGCCCTTAACGCGCTCGTAAGTTAAGTTGTGTTTTTGTTGTAAGCTCGTGGTTTAACAAGATTTGTCGGCTACCCCTCCATAAACGTCAACTGCAAAAACTAATTATGTGACCAATCAAGGCCAATAAAAACTCAAACACGTCTAGTCAGTCAGCTGTCAGACTTACTGAACTAGAAATTCGAACGTCCTCAATGATATATAACTTTCCAGTGTAAAATCGGGCGCCTACAAAAGAAATAAATGATTAAAAGAGATGGATATCTTTCGTACGTCTGTCCCCCCAAAACACATTTGTTTACATTGTTGTTTTTGTAATTTAATCCCTGTCTGTGAATACGTGTGAGCTACAAAAAAGGTCCACTAAAAACGGACCAATCAAAATTCAGTGTAAACGGCCGAATTTAAAACTGTATATCAGACTATATGACCAAAATTACCAATATGGTCATATTTACCTTAATGGTCATTTAAGGCATTTGTTACTTATAACCAAATATTGTAGTAGGGTAATGCTGTAAAAAAAGGAAACACACAAAATATTCACTGAAAGCAAATTAACTGTCTACCGTCATAATTCAAATTTTCCTAGTGAACATGCCCTAACCAGTTTTCCATAATATTTGAAAATTTTATGAATTTCAGTGGTGAATTCACCAACTGTCCGCCATCTTCCGGGTGAATTCATGAACTCACTTAGGCAGCTGCCTTTCCACTGGAAAGTTATACATCTATGTATTCCATTATCTTTGATTTCGGTGGTGAATTCACCAATTTTCCGCCATCTTCGGGGTGAATTCACGAACTCACGAACTCGTGCCCGGTCAAAACGTTTACTTTTTTGTAACTCAAACGTATTCACGGGCAAGGGTTGTAATTACAAAAAAAAAAAACACATAATTTAAGGCTTCGCCAAACGGAACGCTTTTTTAGCGCCGCGGTGAGATTAATTTACGCGGCGGTAGGATTATTTCGACGCAACGTTCTAACCGCCGTTTTAGAGGACGTTAAACAGAAAGCTCTCATTAATGTCCATGACTCTTGGTTTTCACTGTGTAAAAAAAATTTAAGCAGCCGAGATATGTAATTCCCGAAAACGCAAAAGGATTTGCAATTTACAAATAGAAATTCTTTTGCTATTGCAAACACATTCAATTAATTTTTCCGTTTTTTTGGATATAAAATCATGAAAAATTATTTCAAACGCGCCGCGTCATGAAATAATCTGTAATTTTTCACAACCACGCGTTTCTCTGCCGCGTTCCAACGCAGCGGTGAAAACGCGCTCTATGTGACAGGCGATATGTATTGCAGTATATCATAACGCGACGATGGAACGCAGCGGTAAAACGTGACGTTAAAACGTACCCTGTTTGACGAATATGGGTTGCGGCGGGTTGTTGTACAACAGTTTTACATCCCTTTAAATTCTCTTCTTTGTGCCGATTGTGAACAAAATTAAAAAGAAAACTGGAAGACTGGTAGCACTGAAAAGTAGTTCTACCTGTCTTCCACCAACTTCCAAGTTCCACCTTCCAAGGATCAATTATTTATTGTTCTCAATTCTCAAATATTGAATTCAGCTATCTGAAAACTGAGAGCGAGCGACTTTGACTTCCCCAATTCCATTTCCATTTCCATATTCCATTCCTCCCGTACAAATTTGTCATTCCACTTTCCACAATTTCAGTACTTTAGTCGATAAATAGGGTTGGATAGATTTGTGCTGATATTTGCCGAGGCCCGTGTAGTTGATTGAGTTTTTCGTTCTTATAAATAAGTACTTAATTAAATAACTGTACGAAAATAATATTAAACGTGTTAAAACATTTTTTTGTGATACCAATAATGTTAATTTCTTTCGAAACATGTATCAAAGAGAACGAAAATTAGACGAGTTGAAAAGAAAATGAAAAATCGTTCGGCTGTAAATGAAAAGAAAAGAAACGGATACACACACATTTAGTCAACACATACACATCCATTGGCACATTCATTTAGTTTAGTGGGATGGCTTGTCAGCAATATTTCTCTTTGCTGAAACCTAAGTTCTAAAAAATGTTCTATGTGGATTGCTTACAGAGAGAACCAATTACTATTTCTCTTTATGATTCGTTTTCAACAAAATATTTTCATTGCTGGTCAAAGAAAGATTTTTAGATCGCTTGTCGTTGTCGTATGTTGGAATGAAAAAAAGTGAAAAGACTGAATCAAATATAGAAAAGTACATGACCTCGTCGGCGGTCACTTGAAAGACTGATTATTTTAAATCGTGTTATTAAATTAACGTTTTCATCAAAATATAAAACAATACGTTCCTGATTTCGCATGCAGAAAGTAACTAAATATTTTTTCGCACCATGTTCAACCCATAAAATAAAATAAAATACGCAGTTTCGCTTGGATTACCAGTGCCAATGTAAAATCATACCTACAGTTAAATATACCATTATATATTTATACAAAATTATATGCAAATTGCTTCGTTTTATCAATGTGAGCACATGTTTGTTATAATATAAAGAAATGATTTGGTTTGTTAATGTGCTTAGTTAAAAAAGTGTTAAATAGAACCCAGTTAAATTGAAATCATTTATTCAGAATGTCTATAAATCATAAATCTGGGCATTTGTGTGTTCTTTTTTGTTTTGTTTAAACGAGCAGCATTCTTAACTATTCCATCAGTTCTAATTATGACGATGGCCGCGTGTTTCGCCAATTACGATCTATCTATATCTCACGGAATGGCAGCAACATCAACTACAACACAACATTCTCAACAGCAACAACCGCAGACGACTCATTTATTACAGCAGCCGCGACAACAACAACAACAACAACAACAATCGACAAGGCTCTCATCGGTATCGGCGGCGACAGCTCTCGTAACAGTAACTGCTGCTGCCGCAGCAACCACTTTAGCTGCCGCCGCCAACAGTAACTTAAGCACTCAAAAAGATTACTTCATTCCATTGCATGTAGATTGTAGTGTAGAATATGAATTGCCAAATCAACCAAAACCACCGGCGGGACAGCGCGTTGAACCACTTCTTATGATCCATCCCTGTTATTTTCGAAAAATGGAAAGTCAACGTAGAAGTCCTTTTATAAACAACATGCCAAGCTCATCACGGAATAGTGCCGCCGCACTTATAGTTGGAGTATCTTCGGCTACCAACATTGGATCATCTTCATCGATTGTGTCGTCGTCAAGGCGAACATCGGCACGTCAACAACAGCAATCTCAGGTCCTTCATCAACAACATAATCATCATAGGCCTACTTCATCTGCACAATATAGCTCAATACATCAGCATCATAGCCATCAACAGCAGCAGCTTCGTCCTCTGCAGAGCAATCCGCAACAGCAAATGTCGCAAATGTCTCAACAGGCTCACTATCCAGTGGTGTCAGTACCATCTGCAATGTCTGCAGTAAGCGGCCAATACATTGAACACGCTACAGCAATTCGACGGGCTGCTGCTGCGGCAGCCGCAGCGTCCATTCATCGAAATCATCAGCACGGACGCTCTGTTACAACATCAGTTCAACAACAACAAAAACGTCAGCAGCAACACCAAAGTCAAAGTCATCAACAAAACCTGCTAGTACAAAATTCTTCAACTTCCACAGCAGCAACCCATTGGGATCAACTGGCAGCAGTCGCAACCATTGTGACTTCTATCGCCCCACATAGTAGCAACATCATTCCTCCTGTTCCAAATTTGTCCTCGCATAATCCATGCGCTGCTCCGCCACGTTGCTCCAACACTAATTCATCAGTAGGAAAGCGCGATGCAATGATATCCGGTGGATATGCGACAAATTCGAATATCACAACACGTAGTCAAGCAAATAGAATAAGCACCAACTCTTCTAGTAGTAAACACAATAATAGTAATAATCAAAGTAGTAGCCATGGTATATCCACTTCTCTGGTTGATACAACAAATCTTCGTTGGAATACTGCTACAAATCTAATTATCGATCGAAGCCCGATTGCAACAGTTCCTAGTAATTACCAGGCTGGTCCTGATACCACGCCTACACCACTTCAGAATACGCTAAAAATAAACAATGACAATAATAATGCTAATATTAAAACTAGCAACAACAACAACATTAGCAGTAGTGGCAAATATCGACAATATTTACGATCACATCGGGTGCACCCATATTTAGCAACAATATCAACAACAGCAGCTTCTTCGGCCACACCATCAGTGAGTCACATTGGTCAGCCATTTCCCCAATTTTCCGCAGACACCGCTGCAGGGTCAACTGCCGCCGCTACACCATCATTCCAGCAACATTTGCAACAAATTTCCTGCTACAATGTGTGATAAAACAGTATCAATTTCTATTAATTTCACTTCAAGCATTTCCTAACGAAAACAATAACTTGCGCTCTGAATAAATTTTTTTCTTGAGATTATCAGCGTTTTTCATGCCGCCACTACTACAGTTATAACAACTGGAGGACAAAAAAAAAACTAACAATAATGTATATTATGAATAGGTATACCTACGTAAGTGATATTCAAAACATTTAATTTTAATTCCACAAATACTTACGTTATTATCAAAAACCAAAAGGCAGGGATAATAATTTCATCCTTTTGTCGCAAGGTCCAATACATGTATTTTTTTTCTTTCGTTTTTGCTGAATCTCAGTAGATGTTTTATTACATTTGGTAAACAGAAAATTGAGTTTTGTCCATTATTTGCTCGAAATTTTTGTTTTAATTTTATTTTTTCCGCGTTGCCGAACAAACATTTAACTTATCTTAAAATATTACACCATAATGGCGCGTTAAATTTTTTTTTATCGAAAGTGTACCTTTTTCATTCGACTTCACATTTTCATGTATTATTTGTATAGATAATACCTACCTACTCCTACCTACCTAAATCCATTTTGAAAATATTCAAGATTAATTAACAAAACAATGTACGTTAGATTAGAACTATTCTGGGGTATCTTATAAAATGTAGAAGATACATAAGTATAAAACTTAAAAGAGACTTAAAGAAATACAATTATTATATTCGCATTATGATAATGTTCCATGCATAGACAGCTTTATGAACACAATAATCTTAAGGTATTTTAGCAAATACGTAGATACAAATTAAATCAATAATTATAGAGCAAATAAAAAATAAAATTAAACAAAAAAAAACATACGTTATCCTAAACAAACTGAGTAATGAGCTAGCTAGTCCTCCTAATTACTAAAACTACTATTACCGTTTAAGCTACTACATTATAAAATAACAATAGTTCACTACTGAATAAATGATAGTATGTAAATGAAACACAACGCCTCATCTCAATACTTAATGTGGCTTTCAGTTTTGTTCTATTTGAAACCACAAAGAAATGCAAATTTCTAAAGACAACTAATATCCACAAATAATATCGATATTCTTTTGTTTGTGTCTTAGCAATGAATTTCAATAGATATGAATACCCACAGGAACAGCAAATGAAGAAAATTTATTTAAAATGCAAACGAAGCAAATAGGCGTGTATTACGTATATATACATGTATATTCAATATTTCTGTTTGCAAACTAAGGAATTGCATAAACATACCTACCTACATATTTTTAAATCACAAAATTTAAGAAAGGAATAAATGTGTGTATATGATACGACAACAAAACCAATGTTGCACGTAAATTAAAATGTGATAGTAGATTTATTATTATTAATATTATACCTAATGTTAATTATTATTATTCTGATTAAATGTTTACTCCGGTATTAATCCAATTAACAATAATTCGAATACTTACCTACCTACATTAAATTAAGTTTCACCCTTAACTTTTGATTTTTTTTTTTGTATCATACCTACATCTCATATAATTTATAAAGTTAAAAAAAAAACAAAAGAAAAAATTATTATTTCACAGATCTAAAAAGCAAATAAAGGTAAAAAGAAACAAGGGAATGAATTATTAAAAAAAAATACTACAAATAACAAAATTCAATATCTAAAAAGAACTTAGTATATTCGAAGAAAGAAGAAGAAAATATTAAATATTTATATACAGAAATATATATACACATTGTTATAGCCAAACAAAATGAATATAAGAAAATAAAAAAAACAGTGTAGGTATTACCCTCAAAACTATAAAACAATAATAATATATACATAAAAAGTTTAGTCCGCGCTTTTGAAACAAAGTATTAAGAACGCCAAATGTCATAACGATTTTCTGTTTCCAGAAAAAAAAGGATATCTATTATCATTTGTAGGTTTAATTGTTTTGTTTCTTCTTTAAGTTAAATAGTTTTGTTTTAATTAATTGCGTTGGTCGTATAATTTATTATATTGTGGCATCAATGTATGTGTGTATATTAACTTGTGTATACATGTTTTATACATATCGATACAAATTCAGATTTAACTTGAATCCGATAACATGTTGCATATATATACATACCTATATGAATTACATATTATTATACATTTAATAAGGGAAACATATAAAAAAAACAACTACGACAACAGCAACAAAAATCTGTAAAATACAATTACAAAAATATGAGAATGAACCAGTTCCAAAGAATATTAAATTAAATTGCATTATATATTACGAATAATTAACGAAAATGAATCAACCACTTAGTTATTATTATATTGTAATTATAATATATATATATTGAATAGAAAAAATGAAGAATGAATAGAGAAAAATAATAAGAGAGTTGAAGACAAAAACAAAGATAAAATGAAAAAAAGCTATGATACAAATAAAGCGCGATATTTCGAAAAATTACTTTCTGTACGTTTTATTTTCTAAAATAAGTTTGGCTTATGTGGTTTTCTGATGTGGCTAACTTTATACTTTCTGTAAGTAAAAACATTTTTTTTTTAGATCAAACTCAGTTTTGTATGTAAAGGGTTTTCCAATAAGAGGTGTTATTTTGATATTCAAAGAAAAATGACATTTTTTGAGATAAATGATCGGATATTTATTTTTCATAATAAAGAGGAAGGTATGCCGTTAATAATGAAAATCAACATCAGGCCACCACAACCACGCTTACAGGACCATATCCTTTTCATGAAATTTTCCATAACAAACTCGCATAGTGGCTGCCCTATATCCTCGATAGACTCACGAATTCCATCTTTGAGGTCTTGAATCGACGCTGGGCTGTTGGCGTAGACTATCTTTCACGTGGCCCCAAAGGAAGAAGTCGCAAGGTGTTAAATCACAAGATCTCAGTGGCCAATTGTGATCACCTTTTCAAGAGATAAAACGGTCCGCAAACTTTTCCCGTAAAAGATCAATAGTTTCGTTGCGTGTGGCACGTAGCGCCGTCTTGTTGAAAGTTCTTGTGTTAACTGAACTTTATAAGCCTTAATAACCAAGTCTATGTGCAAAATACGGTGTAATGACGTTTGTGGAATGCCCAATTCCAAAGAACGACGAGGAATGGACAAACCTGGGTTTTCTTCAACACTTTGGGCTACATCAGCAATATTCTCAGTTGTTCTTGAGCGACGTGCACAAGTTTTATTCTTCACATCACCGATTTCTGTATTGCGGTCCGACAAGGTGCTTCACGACGACCCAAAAATGCTTTAGTTTTGCGAACTGTGACTGCAAATGTTCACCATTTTTGTAGTGAATTTTTTTTAATTTCAATGCGTTGTTGAAGCGTGTATCGTTCCATTTTTAGTAATGGCGCAGTTTCTACTTGTCAAATGTCAAAAAATGACAGCTAACGAAGTAGCGGGCTATTCAAAATAACACCTCTTATTGGAAAACCCTTTACATATATGCAAGTTGTGCAGAAAACCAATTTTGGAAGGAGTGCACATCGGATGGATCTACTAAATAGCTGAATTAGCAATTAAAAACATGGCTTGTGCATAATGAAAGCAATACGTTTGTTCAACGTGGTCAGTTTTAACCTAATGCGGACATAGAACGCACGAACAATAAGAAGTGTCAGTTAAATTTTGTAGCACGAGTTTCACCATGAGTAGTAATTTTTTTAATACAATTTTTTTTTTTTATTATAAGCATTTTTTTCAATTACCTAAATGGTTGGAGATAGAGTTCTTGCACACACTCAAATATGACGGGGCAACTGATTTGCTAAATTTGATAAATAGCTTTGAATTCTTTGAATGCAAAAATAATTTTTTTAAAGAAAATCATACATTACTTTAGATTAATATACAGGAAATAGCGGTATTTCCACCGGGGATTTTCCTGATCTTATACATCTATAGGCGAAGACAAATATGTAGTTAAGAACCACATTTACTGCCTTTCGAGAAGATGCCCTCTTGGAGGCATCCTTTAAAACTATGAACTTAGGTGTGCTTCAAGCACAGTCCTTGGTCCCATACTGCTCTTCATTTACATCACCTCGTTATTTTGTTAACCGTTTAAAGGGAAAGTTATAGCGTTTGTTGATGGTCTTGATATGGCATACCACTCGTATAGGCCTCTAAATTTAAGGGCGGATATAGGTAAATCACAATATTTACGATCTATCTACATTTTTTTTATCATATTAAACAATTTTGACAACTAGTGGAGTTTGTTTACGTTTTGTGGAATTTTTAACTGCAAAGAAACATTGCATCGGGTATGTTTATATTTGTGTTTAAAAATTAATCTAAGCGCTAATTTCGGAGGATTTAATATGAAATTTAACCTTTGAATGGAAAACGCATGGAAAAGTATCGACAGCTACACATATTCCAATCCAAAACCACATAATGTCTAAAACAAAACATGTGCTGATGTGTGGGTTACAAACAGCTATGTGCAATAGGTAGGTATAGAGCATGGCCACACATGCCCTCCAATGAAAGTCGTGTCTAGCGCGACAGGTAGACTTTGAATGAGCAAAAACGGGAAGGGTAAAATGCACAGAGAATAAATAGATACGCTAAAAATATAAATAATAATCCCTCCCTATAACTTGCATTTTCCCGAAAATCCCTCTAACTCTCCGGTGAACATTCGGCTTAGATTAAATCAACTGTGTTAGACAGAGACTAATGCGGTTTAAACAGTCAACAAGTTCATTAAACCATTTAAAATGAAGGGCTTTGTTTCATAAAAGTTCGCATTCATGTTTATCGAGAGCTTTCGTTTTAAAATTTTCAAACGGTTTTATAGGACACCCACACTTGCCACTTTCTTTTGACTTTTACCGGCCATGTAATTTTAAACTTATTGACTAGCCCGTATTAATAAAAACTTCGAAAAAGTTATCATAAGCTATAAGACTAACATCTACCTGTACACTTGCGTATTAATATGTCTCCGCTTTTCGATTTGTATTGAAAGATGACTAAGATGACCAAAGACTAAAAACACCACCCTTCGATATTATGTTAGGTACTGCAACCAAGATATGTATAACTTATCAAACAATTTTTCTATCACGAAATAACAACTTTTGACTGGTTGCCTTTCAATGCAGGATCTTTAATTGCTTGATAAGTTTTTTCTAAGTTGCAGTATCTAACATAATATCGAAAGATGATTGTTTTAGTTGGTACAAATCTGACAGTACTATGAGCACGCGCTTGCTATTCCCATAGTGTCTTTGAAAGATTTTCACCTACCCTCACTTACACGTATTTCAATACCTGGACCGACTCAGAAAACTCTGACCGAATACTGAAAGTCTGCGAGAAAAATATATCTTTCTTTCTTCAAATCATAAATAACATTTAGGTATCGTATAGCATAATTCAAAAGGCCTAACATTGTTTTATTAAATATTTTCTGCATTATGTTAGCTGATTATTTTTAAAGGCAATTCAACTGTTTTCCAAAAAAGTAGAAGAATTGAAGCAGGTATAATAGGAGGATGGCCCACCAGCACTGCACCATTAGCAACAGTACCAGCTAGCAGTATAATTTTTACAACATATCTAATTCTTTCAGGCGAGTAGGCACAGGTAGAAAAAAACTGATGCGTTTCTGTTGTGTTATACAAATTATTCATTAAAATATGTGGCATTTATTACAAACAGATAGATATACCATAATTTCGTTGGGCAACACTATTAAAATTGTGTGGCATATGTTTTTTGTTCCATGTTCCATAAAATGTCTGAGATATGAAATTAAATCGGATGTTCCCAATGGAAATCCATATAAGTGGAAATATTCTGAGATTCTTATTCAGTAGGCTCCAGGTAGTGACTTAATAAGAAATCCACTGACAACCATTCGACCCAAAAAGTAAAAACAACAATTTTCATACAAATATCCTCTTTTTAGCCTCTTTTACAGTTATTGCTTCGTATGATCAGTTTTGGAAATAGCTGAGAGAATTTAAATTTGGATAACTCTTTTTCAATAAAAAAAAAAATTGAGTCTATTTATCATCCAAACATATTGACAACGAAACCCCCCATAGATGTCCAATTGATACATAATTATTATCGAAGCTATGTAGGTATGGGATAAATTTCATTTTGCAGTTGGATAAACTTAGGCTGTATAGTAAGCGCAGATTAAAAAAGATCTCCGTTCCTTATAACCAGCCCGAGGTGCCATTTAACATACATAACGTGACCAGAAGTCCCGCTGTCTCCTGACTTCAGTGGGGACAGCGAAATGTCCCGCTTTGGCACAACATACAGATGATTAAATATAAATATAACACTTTTGAAAAAGTCAAACAAAAAACAGGAAGTATTCCAATTATAGTGAAACAGAAATTTAAAAATTTAGCTTGTTTTTACTTTTTTTTTTACCCCAACTCCAATAGGTACCAGTCAAGACTCATTTCATTGCAGAGCATTGTTGAATGGATAGTTCTGCTTTATAGCAGGATCTTTGAAATCAAGACATCACCCGAATTTAACAGTCTGCAGATATAATCATTATAAATTCTCATATCACAGACTCAATCTGTGCAGGCTTTTGTTCGGGCCAGTCTTTTCCCTTTTGGTAACAATTCCGAACGTCATTCCTAGTGACATCTCTCTATCTACCCGACCGTACGCTTCTCGTAATATTTCTTTTATCTTCTATTTTATAACTCGGGAATTGGGATAGATTATGAAAAGCATGTCCATTAAGCAGCTCCAGATGGAGCTCATAAACACGTATCTTCCAACAAATGAATCGAAGGAAATTCTTACACTTGCATTCAGATAAGAAGCAAGGCGGGGTAGAAAGAATGCAGACCAAAAGATGACTGGAACAACTAAGGATGCAATCGGGGTGTAGCTGAAATTGTGACAACAAGGTTAATGTTTCCACTTTAGATGACGATGTTTTAGCGGTTCTGGGAAAAGAGCAAAAGAATTTGAAGAATTCAACTTACGGAAAGACCTTTACATAAAAAATACAAGGACAGCGCTATCAGCAATGAAGCTACCACAAACTGTTACCATAAGCATGTGGAAATTCATCAAAGACGGTACATTTCGACGCTCGATTCGAGTAATGAACGGACAAACGCTGCTCGATAGTTAGTTAATAAAAGTCTCAATTCCATAAAAAATGAATATAAAGTTCCTAATGCCGTTCATTGATAGCAGCTGATTAACTTGGTCGGATGCAAACTATGGACTGCGCTGTAAATATTGGATCTACCGTCGGGATATTACCAAATAGCCATAAAAAGGGATAATAGCCACTTAACATGGTTTATTAGTTCCAATAGTTATTTGTTGATTGTATTACTTTGAATATGCTTGCCGCAAAAGTAGTCCGTATTTACGAAAGATGAGAACTAGTAAGCTTCACATCATTCAAAAGGAATTCTTTCAGCCAAACATTTACTTCCATTCTAATTTAACAATTAAACCTGTACTTCAACACAGCTTCAACAGCTCCCGAGGCCTTGCACCGGTATAAACCCGGTGGCATACTATATATTAAGAAAACTATAAAATGGAAGTGGAGCATCAAGTTAAAGCACTAGCTGCAGTAGACTGCACACGCAGACTTCCCTAAATAAAAAAATAAATAATTTGGCGCGTCAGGTCTGTGGGACCCAAGGCCTATAGCTTCTCACAACCATTCGTTTTGTGTGAGTTTTCATTTTTGGGACGAATGTAAGTGATCTACAATTTTACGCCGAGTCCAAACGGTTAATTGAAAAGCTCTTTCATGACAGTTATACTCTCGGGTTTGTCAGGCGTTTGCGAAAGGTGCCGCAGTGGAAAACAACCTTAAGGTGTAATTTGGTTCTTTCGGGATTCGAACCGGGGACCCCTCGCTTAGTAGTCCAACATACTAATGCTAAGCCACTGCGCCACAAACTTCCCTCGTAGGTTGTAGCTATACCTAAGTAATATCTTCTAAAGGGAACGTGTACATTATTATCCTTGCGATGTGACTTTATATGTTGTTCTTAAGTCTCTTCAATGTCTCCCTGTGGCCTATTTCACCAACTTGCATATTTGTATAATTACAAGCACTTTTTAACTAATTTTTAATTTTTTAACTTTCTCGCATTACGTAGTAAGAGAAAGGTATTGTAATCGTACAAAAAATCGAACTCGAGATTTTAATCAAATCTAACATTACGATGATAGAGGAACTCGAAAAAGTGGGTCTCGCAATTCTGTCCGTCTGTCCGTCTGTCCGTCTGTCCGTCTGTCCGTCTGTCCGTCCTTCCGGAGCTCTACAGCGCAAACGGCTGGACGGATTTCTTTCAAACTTCGGATTTGGAGTTGGTGGGCTTACAGTTCGGGCCACTTTTTTTTTTGCACGTTAAGTGTTGCCGTTCTAACGGTATTCAGCAATTTTGAGTTTTTCGAAAACGGCTCTAACGATTTCAACCAAAATTGTTATTTGGGCTTAAGTAGGTGTAACTAAGATGGCTGCATACTCAGTTTTTCGCAGAAAAATCGAATAACGGTAATTTTGAAAATTGGTCATATCTCAAAAACGGTCAAAACTATTTCGACAAAAATTCATATTTAAGGTAATATGGTCATTCCCAACATGATGGCAAACTCAGTTTTTCCCTAAATTATCGTTCAACGGACTTTTTTTGAAAAATGTCGTTTTTTAAGACTTTATTTAATTATGGCTTACTTGAAAACGGTTTAAACGATTTTGACCAAAATGTATACCTGCGCTATGCTACATGGGGTTAACATGGGTGCATATCCAGTTTTTGGATATAAAGTCGAATAACGGTACTTTTGAAAAGTGGCCTTATCTCAAAAACGGTCAAAACTATTTCGACAAAAATTCATATTGAAGGTAATATAGTCATTCCTAACATGATAGCAAACTCAGTTTTTCTCTTAACTGTCTATAATGGATTTTTGAAATAAAGGCATATTTTGAGAATATGATTTTCTTTTTTTTACCTACATGAAAACGGCTAAAGCGATTTTGACCAAAATGCATACTTGGAGTAAAATTTACGTTTTCAACATTATTGCGTCCTTCATTTTCGATTATAACCACCGGAAACGCTGATTTTGAAAACTGCTGAAATCTCGAAAACGCGATTTTCGATTGGGATAAAACTTTAAAAACCACGTAATACTAACATCCTGAACAATACCCTATACTCAGTTTTTAGTTAAATAGTTGAGCAAGATTATTTTTCGAACTCAACATTGAAAAATTTGTTACTATTTTGTACCTACGCATTATTTTCCGAAATCAGCTTTAAAGATGTTGACTAAAATGCTTATTTACGATAACATAAGTATTCTTAATACAACCCCGTACCTAGATTTTCTTAGAGAAATTCAAATAACGCCGTCTTATAAACATTACCGCACTACCAGTTAAAATGTAATCACAACTACTCAAAACTCCTTTTAAGCAAATATTTCCCACTTCTTCTCCTTTCAACCATATTAATCATTAACCTTAAAATAATTCCAACCAATTGGAGTCTACACTATCAAAAACCCGCACTTCACTTACCCCTAAACACGTGTAAATTCAAAAACAAGCCTCTGAATTTTTACATCACAAATCCTACTTCGAGTCATGGCCACCTACCAGCATCACCAATTTGAAAAATCTGGTTTTATAGCCTATAAACAATAATAAAAGAAAAATAAACCAACCAAACTGATAATATGATCGAGAAAGTTTCGTGCGATCCAGTCGTGCACTTTATTTTTTGTTTATGTCGTTTCACCAAACTCTGGGTATTACAAATTTGTAGTTGTATTCTACAAACGGAAATTTGTGGGAAAAATTCACTTTTCGTTTCACCAAAAGTTATTTATAGTGCTGTAATTTACAAGTTACAAATTTGTGAAAATTTGACTTACTTGTGTCTTTACGTTTCACCAAAGAAATTTAATTCACAAATTTGGTTTAGTATGTAAGAATATTACACTAGTAAAAGTTGACATGTAATTCCTCCTACAAGTTTTGTTTCTTAATGAAATTAATCGAAAAAAAATTCTTTGCGACGAAGGTATAGTAGTCGCGATAGTAGCGAAAGTGACGATTAGGTATGTTAATTGCAAAAAAATTATCGGCTGCGTATAAACTATGTCATTTCGGAGTTATTTCATTTTAATGAAAAATTTAGTCTGAGTCGATGCAAGGCAGAGGAAATAATTGCAATTATTGGACCACAGATAGCCCACACGACGGAAAAGAACTTTGCATTAACGCCGAGGCAACAGCTTCTTACAGCTTTACACTGGCTTGGGAATGGAGGACAGTACCATGGAGTTGCTCTCGCATTTTTATATCGTGGGTTAAAATATTTAAAATCTTCCCAAACTAAATATCTTTTTTATCTCGAATTATTCATTTTCACGACCAACGCACGTAGAACAAACTTGGGAAGAAACAGTTATACATTACAAGTCAATCACATACCCGGTGCAATGGTTATTTTGAGCACTTGTAATCAACAATTTGCTTTCCAGATTTTTTTGGCATTCTACTCAAAAATTTGCGGATTATATATTTGTAAGTGAAACAAAAAACTTGATTACAAGATTGTACTTGTGATTCACAAGTACAGATTTGTGGTTGTAATTAGTAGTTTGATGAAATAGGCTACTGGTCTTGAAGAATGAATATCCTTTGATTTGAACACTTTATTTCAACTTCGCAAAATTTCGTCTGTTTGCCAATTATGTTTTTACAAGGAAGAGCCGGTCGATCATCAAGTTCCCGCAGTGGTAGATCTTTGAAAATAATACCCAGTACATTCAAATTCGATATTAACACAAACTAACGAGGATCTAAGCACACATTGTTAAAAAAAATTATCGTGTGCCGTCGTGTATACAAAATGCAGAAGAGAACGCACTTAGCCGGTAATTCGACTTAACCGGCTAGACAGCTGGGCCACTGATATCGAGTAGACATGATCATAATCCTTTAGTTCGAATTTCCAGAAGTTAATAAGTTCCAGAGTATAACATCTTTGGGAAATATTTGGTTTACGACTTGCCTATAAATGCATATGATGAAAATCTATTAACCAATTTGTAGGCTTTAGTTGCTTAATCGTGTAACAGGCATGCCTAGCTACTACTCGTACACATTATAGTTAACTATTTAATTCTCTTGCAAGTTTCAAACCCATGTTTCAATTGGTCAATCAATCTCATGACTACATTTACTACTATTTCAAAACTGACCCAACCTGACTTCTAGATTCTGCAGTTATTCTCTGTAAAGTTACCTTCATAAATTAATATTTGCCAAACGTTATAATAATAATAATTAAATAATTATATAATTGGTTCTATAATGAAATATGAAACTCGGCAGCAAAGCTTATGAAAACATACCAGAGACGAGCAGTTTGACTAAAAGGAGATCCCATACTTACCTACATCATATCTACAACCGCTGGGCGCACAGAGACTAGTCGCTGACTATAAGAAAATTAACCTAAGAAACAACCTCAAATATTCCTCGAAATGCGACATAAACGCCTAATAGGTACCTACACTAAACAACCGCGAGGACACCTATCATCTTTTCAAAACCCTTTCGGATACAAGGCCAGTGAAGTTTGGAAATCGCCTGAGGAGATATTTCTAGTCGCACGTCAACAATTTTAATGCAGAACGGGAAAGGTTTAAACGACATATGTTCGCCTTTCCCGAAGGAACTTTTTTAAAGTATTAAAAACACTAAAAGAAAAATGTGTACCTATACTATACCTAACGTACATATCTCCAGAGATGAGGGGTGCTAACATATGGTAAAAAAATATGTGATCGAATAACTTTCTAAATAAATCTATATCTAATAGATTGGCACTGTCAATGGCGTCGACTATAACGACGAGTTAATCTAAAGTGCATTCCCTCAAATCAAAAAGCAATTATACCTGTATGTATTATTTATACATTTTAAACTATCTCCATCATTTAATAGTCATATTAAATCGACAAACATCCCCCGCTATTTTTATACCCATGATTGGTCTCTTATCGTAAAACCCGGCAGGACGCACGCACACTACATTGTTGTAATTAACACACTAAGTAGATAGGTAGAACCATTCACGTTATTTTTAATATTTCGTGCGAGTGCATTTCTAAACAAAATGCTAATCTCGCTTAATAAACTTGCGACTGGTATATAGACGTCTCATAAATTTATTCGAAATTAACTATAAGCTGGGTTTTTGAAGATTTGGCGACTAGGTACCTGTTTTTCCAACCGTTAGGGTTCGCTTAACAAAAACAAAACAAGTTTTTAATTCAAGTTTTCATGCTGGTCTTCTCAACATTATATTTATATAAAATTACGGCGTTTTCACTCAAATCGTACGTCCTCATAGGAAGGTCCATTGAAAAATACCTGATAGGGGTAGGTCTAGCTAAATGCTAAAGGTATACCAGTCAGCCGATATTTTTAAAGTACTCTTGTGGCAGATTTTGTTTATTCCCTACATTTGCTTTATGATATGAGATATCATTCGCATGTATGCGTACCTTCATTCACACATATTGTGTAGGTCTTCTTTTGTGACAAGAGTAGGTAATGAGTAAAACGTGTTATTTGGATTCAAAAAGTACGAGCTACGAGGGTCTTGTATCCCTATCACATCTTAAGTCCTAACATATAATTTTATTTATTTTCATTATTTCGACTGTTCCCAGTCACTGTAGGATAGGCCCTACCACTACCACGCCCGTATATTGCGCATGGCTCTATGTGCTCTGAACTAAACTGAATGCGGAATGTATTAGAATTTATGAAGAGCAGGTGATTTTCGGAGAAAAACTTGTGAGAAAATTCTCTTGAAAAGGAAGCACACCATACTTGTAAGAGACATTTCAATGAATGAAACATTCAAGAAATAAGAAGAGGAGGACAAACACGAACGAGAATTATTCGTATATGATTTCTAACGACTTTCACATACCATCCTATACCCAGCCTTCTTCTTCTTTCACTTGCACAATGTTCTGACTTTTTGAAGAACTCCTTTAATGTGTAGAACCCTCTTTTGAGAAGAAATAATATGCTTCTATGTGCATATATACACACAGCAGCATGCTGGTAGATGTAGGTAAGACATTTAATCTGTTTTTGTTTAAAAAGAAGAAAATACCATCTGCTTGCATTTAAGTAGAACCTTCTCTTTGCTTGGTATTTTTTTTTTTGGTTCGTCTTTCTTAGGAGTCATCCCTGCTGATATTGATTTTGTATGTAGACACGAACAATATCTTATAATTTGCGTATTTACTTTAATTTGGATTTGAAAATTTATACAAAAACTTTCCTTTAGGTAGGAACAGGTACAGTACATAAAGTAGGTAGGTAATGTTGTGGAACATAGAAAAACACAGATTTAAAAAAATTATTTTTAACTATCTTATTATAGGAAGGTAATTGCCTAATTCATAATTATTTTGTCGAATAAAATAACAACTAACTATATCCCATATTATACCTAGGTACATATTAATAAATATATTAGAGTAAATATTTAGAGATATTCCTACCTATGGGTTATACCTAACAATAAAATATTGGTACCTACATTATTTAAACTTCTATTTTGATTTGATTGATTGATTGATTATAATCTTTATTTCCTATTTATTTGAGGTTACAAAACAGTGTAAAAAATAAAGTATTTTATATACAGCTTGGCTTATCAGCCGTCTGCCGTTTAAAAACTTTACAAATTAATAAAAAAAGAGAGAATACATTATAGTGTGACAGAAAATAAATTATAGGTAAACAGGTTAAATATGAGTTAAATTTGCTAACAACAGGCTCTTAAGTTAAATACATAATTATAAAAAAGAGAAGAAAAAAACAAAAAAAAAAAAAAAAAATTAAGTTAAGCTTCTATTTTCAACAATGCATTTGATGTTTTTTTTTTTTTAAGGGGATTCCAAAATCTAAATCCTGAAGCACTCAGACCAGATCAATTCCCGTCCATTGTACTCCAAACAGAAACCCCTTTTCTCAAACATCACAAACGTCACAAACAATCACTCTATCCACTACACCATTGCTTGTGACTTTACACGCGTTCTAATATTGCAAAGCTGCATCCTGCATTGCGTTATGCTTTATGCATCAGTTAAATAATAAACATATTTTCTTACATTTTTACATTATGTAGGTAGGTACCTACCTACAGCTAACACATTTCATAGGTAAACATTTTCTAAAATACCATCCAGCACACAATTTTGTAAATAAGGTATCGGCATATTCGCCATAAACAACAATACTGGAAAATGTTCTATCTGAGGTTTAAAAGAAGAAGATTTGCTTGGTAGTCCTGAAACTTGAGCTTGTGTGATTCAGGACTTGGAATATTATTTAAACAAAGGATGTCTACTCGTTTTATACATGCTTTAAAAGGATTGTGTTAAGTTGCGATGCGGCAATAGATGGATTATGTGGTATTCGATTGGGCACTCTCAGAGCCCTGTGACACTTTTTAATGTTCGTTTTGTGTAAAAAATAAATCTTTTTCCGATTTTGGAGCACTTTTGCGAATCGTGATTTTTTCTCATAGTCGCTCGAGGTTTAGGTACCAATACAAGTGCGTTTGAGTTTGACAACTGCTGGAGTTTGTTTACGTTTTCGGGAATTTTTTCAATTGCAAAGAAAGGCATTGCATCAGGTGGAACTATTTATTTACAAATGTTTGGAAATCAATCTGAGCACAACTTACTTAAGTGGCGCTACAGTCCGGAATGAACCTGGGCCTCAACCATCCTTAGCTAGGGGCATGTCGCTGTACATACAGCTCATATAGTTCTTGGTTGAATCTTCGTCTCCAAAGCACGTCAACGCAAACGGGACCGACGATTTTTCGAAGAATTTTTATCTCAAATTATCTAAGGATTTCTTTATCTACTTTTGATTCGGTTCATGCCTCGGCACCGTAGACCATGATGGGATGATCAAGGTCTTATATAGGATTTCCTTAGTAGTTCGAGTGAGGGATAGTCTACTGAATTGCAGCGGTTGGCAAGAGTAATTCTTCGTTTAATCTCTGACGAGATGTTGTTGTCAGAGTTAATAGCGGAGCAGAGGTAGACAAAGTCCTGTACTACCTCAAAGTTATATCTGTCAATGGTGACGTTCTGTCCAATGCGTCGATGTTGTGTGTCCTTTCGTGTTGACAGCATATACTAAGTCTTACCCTCATTTACTGCGTAATAAGGTAAGGTCGTTTCTGACCCTGATGGAGCAGCGAGAATTGTCCATCGTAATCCTACACAGACGGACGAGTATGGGGGGTATACCAAAACTAGACATATGGTGTTCGCTCATAGGTTTTGTCAAGGAGCTCGTAGAAGCAACCATTCGCTGTATCATCTTTTTCCTCCGTCGGGGCGTGAGCGCATATAAGGCTTATGTTGGCGAATTTGACCTTGTTACGAATTGTTACAATGCGTTCGATAATGTCTTGAAAACATAAGACTTCTTGCCTATGGATGGCACTTATAACAAATCCGCATCCGGATGTTTATGCGCACATCGTACTTCCTGGATGGCAGTAATGTCTGCTTTCTTTGTAGAAGCTTAGGGTTTCCGCTAGTTGTTCGCCTGCAACTCTCCTGTGCCCATGATCTGTAAATATCGCATCGATATATCTATCACTAAACGTTATGAATTGAAAAAAATTCCATAATTTCACATGACGCGTTCTGTAACTGTGTGAATCGAAAACTATATCACATGGAACAGTTCGATATGAAATATGTGATATATTCAGGTTCCGTAACTATCAAGAGCGATAAAATATTCACTTCAACTGTCGAATTTTATCACGAAACACAAAGCTTGCGGTTATAAAGTAATAAAACAAAAAATTCAAATGGCGGAAAATCTAAAAGTAAGAAATCTATATATATAAAAATGGTGTGAAAAATGTATAGTGAATCATCAATTGAGAACGGATGGGCCGATTTGGTTCAATTTTTTTCTGTTGTTCGTATTTAGCAGCAGAATATTGTTACGGAAAATTTGGGAAAACCCCCCCGGAAAAGTCGGAAAATTGTAAAAATCGAAATTTGAGTTTTTGAATGGAATTTTTTGTGGAATTGTTTTTTAATGGCTCTTCGAATGGAAAAATAGAATATTCTTAGTGAAAAATTTGGAAAATTCCGGAAAAACACGAAAAATTTGAATTTCTTTCGACGAATTTTTGCATTTTATCGCATGATTTGATGATTTATAGCTTTTGGTGCACATTACAGGCCTTACATCCTTCGATTCCCTGCGAACTGTAGATGGTGCGCTGTGCGCCACTTTTCGGGAGGTTTACCAATGTTTAAATTTGCTTAAAAACGATACACATTGGAATTCAACGCTCGCCGATGCAACTTTTTCTACGCCAGTTAATCAAATTTGTACATTGTGTTCGACCATCATAGCGACATTTCATTCCACGAATCCGTCCGCGAGGTGGCTGACGACATTTTGCACAGACAGCTTCGAATTTTGATCTTGAAATTAACGACGAGATGCGCAACGAAGAGTTAGTTCTGATCGAAGATATGTGCGGCAGACTGTTGTCGAAATTGGGAATGCCAACGCAAAATTTTTCGATGCACGATGCATTGAATCGCGAATTGCAATGGGAAAGACTATGATCGAGATGAGCTGGCCGAAAGAGTCCAAACAGATGTTCCGCTGTTGAAAGCCGAGCTAATGAATCGCTAATGAGGGTTGTTGACGATGAAACGGGAGGCATTTACTTTCTCGATTCTCCCGGTGGGACTGGCAAGATATTCGTCATTTCGTTGATTTTGGCAACAATGCAGTCAAGAAATTAAAATTGCTTTAACTGATGCATGCTCTGGCATTGCTGTCACACTGTTGGAAGGCGGTCGAACTGCACATTCAGCTTTGAAGCTGCCGATAAATCTTCTCACGGTTGACAAGCCAACATGCACAATGACCAAGAATTCAGCGATAGTAAAATTATCAATTGGGATGAATGCACGAAAGCACATAAACGAGCTTTGGAGGCAGCTCGATCAATGAAGGATTTACGAGGTGATTCAAGACGATTTGGTGGGAAATTATAAATTGGAGCGGACCCAAATGACTACCCTGTAGTACTCCTGATCCGCACCCAAAAGATCGTGAAAAGTAGTCGTCTATTTTGACCTTTTGATTTCTGCCAATCAAGTAGGATGCTAACCACTTTTTTTTAGTAATAATGATGATTGACGGAGTCAAATGCCTTACTAAAGTCAGTGTAAGCACAGTCCACTTGATAACCATCTTCGATAGCATTAATGGCATAGTGTGAAAAGCAAGCCAGATTAGTGGTATTGGACCTACCAGACACAAAGCCATGCTGCACATCACAAACAAATTCCTTTGTAAAAAATGCAAGTTTTAATTTGACGATACTTTCAAAAAGCTTAGGCAAAGCAGATAATTTGCAAATTCCTCTATAATTTTCAATATCATTCTCAGATCCAGATTTAAAAATTGGAATAAAAAAAGAGGATTTCCATCCTTCACGAAAAATTCCTGAGGATAGCGACAGATTGAAAATATGAAGAAGCGATTGCAGATTTCTTGGGAACACATTTTACAAATAATCGAAGGAATACCATCTGGTTGCGGACTTGAATTGGGCTTAAGCTCATTAAGAGCCACCATAATGTCATGAAGACTTAGTTGAATGAGGCCAAGGTCCAGTCTGCATTCTGTAGCTGGAACAAAACTTGGTGTATCTGGCTTTGAGTACACAGATTCAAAGAATTTCGCAAACAATTCTAGTGTTGTATTAACATCTTTAGATTCAAAATTTGTATAGAACATGGATTTGGGCAGACCTGTAGATTTTCTTTTGCTGTTTCTGAAAGTCCAGAAGCGTTTGGAATCTGTCTTTATTGCATTTTCTATTTGATTTACGTAATTTTTCTGCAGAAATTTACTTAACGCAAGAAAGTCCTTACGCAGCTTGTCAAAATGTTCATAATCCACAGGGCTACCGGACAATTTTAAAATTGTATGTGCCTTATTTTTAAGGTTCTTAAGATGAGCGAGCCTTCTGTTGTACCACGGAGGCTTAGATAAATTCTTCTTCGATCTATAAGGAACAAAAGAGTTAAATCCTTTAAACAACACAGACTTGAAAAAATTATAAGAGTCCCGAAGGGACAAATGTCTCAAATTACTATTCCAGTCGATGTCATGAAGGTAACAGTTAAAACCATTAAAATCACATTTTGAAAAATCGAACGTTTTAACAAGATTAATATAAGCTTTTAAAAAAATTGTAAACCTCAATTTCAATAGAAGTTTGATTATGATAAATTGAATTATTTAACAGAGGATATGGGGCTTCAAAAGTATTTGCCTTGATATCATCACAGCAGATAAAAACTAGAGCTAATATTCTATTTTCTGAATTAACAATTGAGCTTATTTGACACAAATTAAGAGAAAGTAGAAAATCAACTAAAATAAATTCAATATCTTTCTTTATGTTACATGGCATAATCGTCGGACCAAGAACAAACAATGTCACCGACATTAAAATCTCCCAATACACAAATACTATTGGAGACATTATCGTGAATATCGAAAATAAAATCTATATAACATATGTGTCTTTCATAGACATCTAATCCACTCCCTGAAGGGACATAACTTACAATAAAAATAAGTGAGCTCACAACACCTGTGACTTCCAAAGAAAAGCAGAGTTGTTCCACTTCACGATCTGGTAAGGGAATCTCAAAGCAGGTAATACCTCGACGAACTGCAACTAGAATTCCTCCACCACGTTCCTCCTTCTTTTTACATCGATCAAAACGGAAGACCCGATAGAGAGACTCAAAATCAAAAAATTTCAGAGTCAAAAATATCATCACATAACCAAGATTCTGTGATAATAATAACATCATAGTCAAGATGACTAGAATAATTAAATAGTTTAGTGATTTTTGTCTGAATTCCGCTGGCATTATGATAATAAATTTTGAGATTCGATTTATCAAAATTTCGCTTTTCTACGAGTCTGTGATTTTTTGGCTACTTATTGGATTTGCCAGGTCGATTTGTAAACTCCTTAACTATCATATTTTTTTGCAAGAAATTAGGGTTAACTAAAGCCTTTCCAATATCTAAGGGAGCAAGAACTTTGAACGAGGCTGATATTCGGTCCGGCAGGTTATCAGGTGTGAGGCTATGACATCTGATAGCTTCGGTGTCAATGCCCTTGTTTTTTATGTAGTCCAAAATATCCTTTGGTTTAGTTCTGTATTGTAGCCGTGCTAAAAATATAGCAGATGGTGGAGCCACAACTTTCAGAGAGATATCACGGCTATTTGTAACGATGGGTACTGGAACGACCACAGGAGTATCGCTGTTAGCAGAAGGATTAACATCTTCATTAATTAAATGTCTGTTATTGCTGAATAACGCCGACGATGAAGAAGATGGTCCTGGTGATAAAAGACTAGAAGATTTCTCCAATGATATTTCATGGGTGTGACAACTGGTGTAACTGAGTTGGACCGTAGAATCCTTTTTGCCTGAACAGGTTTAACCTCTATAACTTGGCCGACTGTGAGATTGTTGCTCAGCTGCTGAACAGCACAATTATTGGATCATTTGGTATTTTCCATTGGCAAGATTTGAGGACTTAACAAATTTAAATTTAGGTCGTGTGATTGAGGCAACTGTTGCAGTAAATCCTTCTCAATATTAGTAGAACTCTACCACATAATTTGTGCATTCGCAGAATCAAAGTCAAAAATTAGCTGTAACTCAGCGAATAAAGTTGCAATATTTTTAAAATATTTTTGCAGTTTTATGATTTTCCAGTGGAGGACATCAGGTGAGATATTTCTATGTTTCTCACAATAAAAACATAGACCGGGAGTACTAATAATTTTATCGATATCCTTCCCTTTCAAGCCTATGCATTTTGCATTAGCAGTGTCAAGGCAAATTCCGCACGAAACTCTTATATCGTTCGTGTTTTTTTTTTACAGATGTAACAATCAGGGTTACTCATGATTGAGAAAATAGATCCAAATAAAATAAATTATTAATTAATGTAGACGTGGCAACTCCGCACATAGTAGGTACAACAACCAAAAAAGGTTAGCCGATAATGTGGTTGATGAAAATGATGAGATGTGGTGCGTGGAAAAGATCCAATAATAAAAATGGCGTGGTGAATATCAATTGCTGTAATGGCAGAACAAATACCAAAAGTTGTACTCACACGAAGGAGGAAGTAGGAAGAACCCAGGTATATATATTCCAAATGTTAGAAGAGGATCGAATCAGATTCCCGCTCAAGGCAGTCGTTGAAAACGGTTTCCAAACATGAAATGAGATCCGTATAAAGTAGTTCATGTCGTTTTCCATTGGTTTCACTCGGGGATTCACTCATTCTGAAATCCAATGGAACAAGAAAACTGCTTCTGGTTTAATTGACGACAGTATTGGTAAAGCGCCAAAAAATAATCTACGGCTGCTGTCAGTTGTGTTATATAAAATACACAAATTGCACTTGTGTATGTGCTTCTTGAGTGGATTCTGACTTCAAATCGAGAAGCAAATTTCTCTTCTCAGAATCAACAGAAGAGTATTTTTTGTGCCAATGGAACGGTTTCAGAAGTGATTTTTTCGATTCCGGACTCTCCCGGACGCTTCTTTTCGCCCAATGGAAAACGCCATCAGTGTAGGCCAGCAAAAATTGGTTCGTAGGCAGAACATCCACTAATAATTAAACTCACCGGGATAAATGAGTCATACACTCATGCAGCTTCAAAATGAATGTGATGAAACGAGATGGTTGATCACTCAAATAAAAAACACTCAGCAGTATAGAGCAAATAATAAAATGTATATGAATTTATGAATTTTCTTTTGTTTTTAAAAACAAGATTTTAGCAAAAGAAAAAGAGCAAGACAGCTCGTGAACTATTTGCAAACCATGAAACAAGTCAATGCGCTTATATTGCAATACAATTTGAAATAAGGTAAAGTTGTTTTTATAGATAAAATCGATAATAAAGAAGGAGTCGAAAAGAGACACAGGCGAACTTGCGAACTGATATCGATCATATACTTATTTTTTTATATGATAAAGAGGATGATTCAATAATAACCCAATTACTGAAGTTTGAATATATTTTCAATTTCAAAATAATAGACAATACAGAATTAATTTGAAATTGATGATGATGATGAAACGAATATTGAAGGTTTTTGTTTAGTATTTTCCTTCAACCTTACTTAATCTTTTTTCTTTACATATCTATCTTAAATACAAAATAATATTTCAGCAGAAAGATAAAATCTAAATTATCAAATCTGTGTAAAATGTGCAATACCAATAATCCTGTAACATTCTTTATATACGAAATAAAATTCATTCATTCATTCATGAGTGAGTCAGTGAGCTACTCAGATACGGTTTTTGTGATTTTTATATCCCTATACATTTTGAGAACCAGTAATGAGGCGAACCTTTTAAATGTGCTAAGATGCTCCGGGTTTGAAGTTGTTGGCTCAATTGGTTCCGACGACAGAGGAGCGATTTAGTTGGTTAATGTAAGATGCTGGTCATTAGCGTTAACTTTGTAATGACCCCAACTCTATTAGGATATCTTCAGATTGGCAATTTGGCATTCGTAGCAATTAAAATCGGCTTATATGATCGTACAACTCCAATAGCTGACAAAATTATAAAATATAAGCTGAACCATGGGGTAAATATTGGTAGCAATAAGTAACAAAACGCTTTTAAGTCCGTAATATTTGTTTGGTTCGGAAGCATTTTTGATGGGTAGCATCCATTCCTGAAAAAGAAAAATATTGAAGTTAGGCTCTAGTCCTTTAAATAGACCTTTCTCCATGCAGCAGTCAATTTAATTGAAATTTGGGTAGCTGTCACTACTTTTTGTGACCTAATTAATTAAATTCAACAACAAAACTGTTTTAAGCTTTAACTTCAATACTTATTAACATAAAAAAAAAACTAATAGGTGGTGCTTAAAATAACAGTGTTCTTCTTTCGTTGAAATGATTTTTGCCAATGGCTGTCTCTTCTTCGTCGTTCAACCGGCGAGTAACGGTAACAATTCGAAATATGTAAAAAAAAATGGTTTCGAAGTTAATGGCAGCAGCCAGAGAAGCTGCCAATTATTCATATGAATGCCAACAGGAAAATGACCCGATTAGCTGTCAAATGACCAAAATGCCAGGATTATTAAAACTGTTTATCAGACTATGTGACCAAAATTACCAAAATGGTCATATTTGCCTTGATGGTCATTTGATGGGCATTTGTTGTTTATAACCAAATGTTGTAGTAGGGTAATGCTGTAAAGAAAAACCGAGCAAAAAAGGGATCCGATGTGTACGACTTGCGACATCGTAAAGTCCGGGTCGGAGATCGTCTGACCATTCGCTTTTAATCTGCTTTGTTGGTCTCTTCCTCGCCCTGTCAGCTTTTGCTTCCTCCATAATCCTGGCATCGCTAGCCTCCTCGATTGAGCTCACCAAAGACATGAGATGGGTGTTCCACAAAAAGAAAAGGAAACACACGAAAGAACTTAAAAGGGTAAAATAATAAACAAAATATATACAAATAAAAAAATATTCAATCAAACACTGATGACAGTGGTGTGGCATTTAGGTCATTAGGGCATATGAGATGTGCCCATTACATGACAAGACATGAGTACTGTCCGAAATTGGCATTTTATGACCACTTGTCATACCGTTTGGGTTCAAAAATAATTCCAAATTCACAGGTATTAAAATGGATGGAGTTTTAATAAGATCGTATTAAAATATAATTAGAGTATGTGTTATAATATTTATTCCGTGTCTTAACAAGCTAATAAAATGGACAAATAGATGCGGGTTAGGCGGGAACCCCTTATAAAACAGAACTTGTCCTCTTCTCTAGGAAATACAAGATTGAACCTCCATCTATAAATAGGTTTGTTCGACGTGGCCCACTAGTGCGCACTGAGAAGTGTCAGCTAATTTTCCCGCCTGTCCAAAACCCTGTACCTTGAAAAAGGTGCTCTTTATACCACCCCCTCCGCCGCACTTGACATCCTGTTTCATCTGCTTTTGCAGCCGTACGCCTCAAAGCTACTTTACAATGGACCAGCAAAACAATTGGCCATGCCTGTTGACTATACTACACCAGTTCTACAACTTCCAGTTCTCCATTCCCACAAGATTATTCTGGGAGGATGAAGCAATCCATTTTTTCACAGATGGTTCGAAAACTGTGGACGGTGTTGGTGGCGGTGTCTTCTCCGACAGACTCGATCTTAGTCTCTCTTTCCGTCTTCCTGATCACTGTATCGTTTCTCAGGCAGAAATAATGACGATAAAAGAAATCTTATCTTGTAACAGTGGTCCCCATGTTACCTGAGTATCTGTCCTAGTATCAATAAAAAAAAAACACTTTGTTAATTTTCACTGTACCTACTTATTATTTTTTTTTGTATACTCTGGGTTAATATTATCTTTGTTTCTTTCGTCCCTATCAGCGTCTCTATCAAGGATTGCCGAAAAAACGAACATCGAAGAATCAAACCATAAGTTAAGGTAAAGGTAAGATTAGACGGTATGCCAAGTGGTCATAAAATGCCAATTTCTGACGGTTCTTCTGTCAAAATATGGTCATACAGTGTAATGGGCATATCCCATATGCCCTAATGACCTAAATGCCACATATGACCAGACTGATTTTGACAGATAAAAATGCCAAAATAGCATATAGTGTAATGGGACAATAAGCACGAATGCCAGCATAAGCCATATATGCCCATATGCACTTTATTGAAATTTCGTTGTGGCATTTCTGGCATTTTTGATGGAACAAGCATTTGTTTGTTGTCATCAGTGATAGAGAATTGTGCAATTGGGATTAATTTTCATTTTCGTTCTCTTTTTTTTTTTGTAGATTACTGAATCAATGATCTATAATTTTTGTAAATTATTTAATTGTCTTTTCCTTGTAATTTGTTTAAGTTTATTTTGTAGTTTTGTCCTTTTCTAGTAATTGTGGTTGTTTATACTTTTTTCCTGTTGTGAATTTTTTTTTTGTTATCTATTTGTTTTGTGATATAGTTATATGTATTTTTGTTAATATTCCTTATGTATTTTCATGGGTTTGAATAAATTTACCTTGGTGTATTTATTTTGTTTGTTATTTTACCCTTTTAAGTTAAGGATTATGGAGGAAGCAATAGCTGACAGGGCGAGGAAGAGACCGACAAAGCGATTAAAGGGAATGGTCAGACCATCTCATCCGCAAATTGATTTCGGCTGTGGAGATCCGACCCGGACTTTACGATGTCACAAGTCGTACACATCGGATCCCTTTTTTTGCTTTGTTTTTCTTTACAGCATTACCCTACTACAACATTTGGTTATAAACAACAAATGCCTTAAATGACCATCAAGTCAAATATGACCATATTGGTAATTTTGGTCATATAGTCTGATATATAGTTTTGATAATCCTGGCATTTTGGTCATTTGACAGCTAAACTGGTCATTTGCATGTTGGCATTCATATGCTTAATTGGCATACAGTCTAATCTTAGCTTTAGCAACACATCAATCTGATGGTGAAATTGACATTCGGCCCTACTAATAATCAAACACTAATGTCGACTATTAGTTGACTGCCAGTTTAAATTAATATGTACAACATTTTTGAAATGGTGTTAATAAACAATTTAGCCTCCACCTTTACTAGTACGAAGACTTTCTGTTGAATCTATTACAATTGCCGTCAATCGTTGTCAGTTATCAGATGGCAAATCATTTGTTTTTGTATTCATGCAGTAAGTTTTGTTTTTCAAAAAATTTAATATAGATTGAAAATGAACTCAAGTCGAGACGAAGATATTTTTATGGACCTTATATTTGTTGAACAATCGGCAACCTCTCAAAGGATAACAAATATGACGAACGAGACTTTCTTTTGCCACTAGAGGTTTGTTTATTAATGGTGGTGTGTAGTATTTGGAAAAAAGTTTATTACAACTATTATTAAGGCTGGTACGCTGTTAGAGTGAAATCCAATTTTTCATAAAAAATTTTCACTGCAAAATGTCAAAATGAACTTTCCACATGAAAATTTCACCAGGCAGTACGCTGTTCAAGTGAAAAATAGTTGTTCAAAAAGTGATTTGTAGGGGGCGTTACTTAAGCAATTTCACTTGGCTTTTAACGTCCGTCGCATTAAACTTTTGACATTTCGGCGTGAAAATTTCACTTTCAATTTCACAGCACTTTTTGGAGAGGAGTGAAAATTTCACTTCACTCGAACAGCGTACCAGCCTTTAGATATAATGGGCACTTCAGTGATTAAGGATTGGTCACCATCCTGATCGCGTCGATGGGTGCCTGGCAGTCGCCAATTGGTTTCATCTGCGCCACCGGGACTCGAGCGAGGCCATAGGCCGCTTATCCCTCGCGCCGCGGTGGCTGTGGTAAATTACCGGCACACCATCTCTTGTCTGCACTAAGCCTTTCATGTCTGCATGGAGAAATGCCTCAGGCGTGACAAAGCCAGACCGTAGCGTACTCTCGTGGTACATTAAGTTGGGGTAGTAAGTCCCTGAGATCAGGCTATTATCGCTGGCCATCGCCCTTGCAATGTGCCTCCGAATCGCCTTAATTAGTCAATTGTTAATCCTATTCAGTCGAGCCCCATTGTATAGGGTCTTGTTGGGATAATAATGCATGTACTCAGATTCGGGAGTTCTAAACAACCCTAGACAGGCCCTGAGGCATTGCCTCTCAAACACCCGAATGTTTTCCATATAATACGGCGCTATATTGAACCACATGGGACAACTATAAGCGATGATCGGCCTTATAATCTTACCTTCACCCTGGCGTTAAGTTGACTGCTGCGAAACAGTCTCCTTGTCAGAGCGTAAGCCCTCTTAGCCCCAGCAAGACAAGCATCTATATGTTTGTCGAAATATAGATACTGGTCAAGCCAGATGCCAAAATACCTGACCACGTTTCTCACCGCCAATGGCCGCCCATGCTGTTCAATAATGGCCAATTTTCTCCAGTTTTTTTCTGGTATCCCTAGAGGCCCCAGCCAATGGAGTTCTGAACAGGATTGTTTCCGATTTTTGGAAAATGATTTTCAACTTCCAATCATCGCAATACCTCTTAGTTTGTTCGAAGTCACGCTGCAAAAGCACGTTGATGACCTCGATTTAGGACCTGACCTGTACGCCACCAAATCGTCTGCGTACGGTATAGCATGTCTGAGGGAACCCACAAGATCGCTTGTGTAAATATTAAATAGGATCGGAGAATTCAGCGCTCCCTGTTTTAAGCCGTTTTTAATTTCGAAGACCCTGCTCGAAGTCACGTTGCCAGATTTGACAACGAACTTCTTTCCCATAAGCATGTCATAAATCATATAAAGCAATGGCTTTTGGATGCCCTGGTCAGCTTACAGAAGAGCCCCTCCAACCATACGGTATCGAAGGCCTTCTCAAAGTCAACCAGGCAGGCACCCGTGCATTGGTTCTTGCTTTTATTCCACTGTATGACGGAGACCAGTTTCGACGCGGCATGAATATTGTCATGCCCCGCTCTAAAGCCAAACTGATTTTCCCGAATTATCTTGTTTTCTTCAACCCATCTTAAAAGAGATCTATTGACAACTTTTTCTAATATTCGAGAGCAAACTAATTGACCGAAGATTAGCAGGGTTCGTCCTGTCCTTATCCTTTTTGGGGATAGGGTGTACCACCGCTGTCTTCCAATGCACCGGATAATATGCATTATTCAGCGCATTGTTAAACAGCGTGGTGAAGATATCTATCGCCTCTAGTGGCATGTGTCTTAATACGACGTTTGGGACACCGTCAACTCCCGCCGACTTTTTATTCTTTAGTGACTCAAAGATGCACCGTAGTTTATCTTTTTTCACGAACAGATGAGAATTAACATCGGCGATTGCGCCGTTTGCACGGTTGTCGTCATTGAACACGGTGAAACCATTGTTCTCGGATCGCCAATTTTGAATTTCAGTCCGCAGGTAAAAGTGGTTGAGAAAGGCTCTCTCCTCGAGACCGCGGTTACAGCGAACAGGATTGTTCACCGTATACACAGTCTCAAAGAAAGCTCCCATCAAATCCACTCCCTCCTGCGGGTCTTCGACCACGAAAAAACCGTCGTTCGAGGCAGCACTTTCCGGACTTATGCCAGCAGTCAGTAATGTCTGTATATTTTCGTTCGTCTGAGGTATTCGGACACATGAAATGTCGTTATGATCCTTCTGCCTGAACATTTATTTATTTGTGGGAACATACTCGGACTACTGGTTTTTATAGCCCGAATTTTATTGGCCCAATACAAACTTACAGATTTTCTGTAGTTCTCGGTGACCAACTGTTTCAAGTTTTTGATCATTGACTTCAGTGTCCTTAACTCAGGATCGTTTCTGTTAGTAAACTGTCTGTGTAGCCGTTTAAGCCTCGAGAGCAGTCTACTTTTGTGTCTGTACAGAGCATCGATTGTCGCGTTTCGATACTTCTTAGTTTGTTCTTCGTCGGTGGAACGTCCTACCCTAGGGATAGTCCGCTCCATTGTCTGTTTGATCACGACATTCATTTGCAATAAATGGCTGTAGATCTCATCGTTTGTTAAATTTCTGTTTGTCGGTGGGTCGATCGCACTCGAACGTATATCTCGCGTTAGAACTCTGGAGAAGCGCGACCACTGCGCTCTTTGGTAATCGAAAGAACGCACTTGGTCGTACTGCTCCAGCTGCGTTTGCTCGTTCGGGATCCGTATTACGGCGGCAAGTCCGTAGTGATCACTATCGTACTCAACCGCACAGTCACCGCTAACACTTGCGCTACGCAGCAAGCCGTACGGATTGCAGCCAGTATGCACAGCTATTAGTTCAATCCCTGATTTTTGTTAGTGATACGAATGCTGGATACTTCGAATTTTCGGCGGCCAACCTTCTATGGCTGCCGTCCTGCTCCCTGGATTTTTCCGGCACCTCACTTCCTTAATAATAATAGCTATTAATGCACTGTTCCTTTGCAATTTTGTCTGCTTATTTTTTTATTTCTCTATTTTTTTATGATTGTCTAATTGAAGACACTTCACTCACAATTATTCTTTACAGAAAAAAAAACTTGCCTTCGGCTTTTAAATATTTGAATAACTACCGCGCTGCGTAATTACTTCGCACGTCAGCAATTGATGACTTTGAATTCAAAAGTGGTTTTCTTGGGAAGAAGAATTTTAAAATTCCCTTTCTCAAAAGCCAGAATCAAATTAACTGCTTTTTTGAGATTTGTCGTTATTTATTATTTTCTCTTTTACGAGACTCGAAGGCTGTTAATTTGGTGCCATCCTTGACACCAACCCTGCTGTGACAGTTGATTTAGCTGACAATCATTTGTTAATATTCGTTATGTATTTTCATGGGTTTGAATAAATTTTACTTGGAGTATTTGTTTTGTTTGTTATTTTACCCTTTTAAGTTTTTGTGTGTGTTTCCTTTTCGTTTTGTGATACACACATGTATATGTTTTTGGGGAGCTCAAACGAAGCGGCTAGCGATGCCAAGATTAAGGAGGAAGCAATAGCTGACAGGGCGAGGAAGAGACCGACAAAGCGATTAAAGGCGAATGGTCAGACCATCTCATCCGCAAATTGATTTCGGCTGTCGAGATCAGACCCGGACTTTACGATGTCACAAGTAGTACACATCAGATCCCTTTTTTTGCTTTGTTTTTCTTTACAACATTACCCTACTACAACATTTGGTTATAAACAACAAATGCCTTAAATGACCATCAAGGCAAATATGACCATATTGGTAATTTTGGTCATATAGTCTAATATACAGTTTTAATAATCCTGCCATTTTGGTCATTCGACAGCTACTCTGGTCATTTGCCTGTTGGCATTCATATGCATAATTGGCATACAGTCTAATTTTATGCCATGTTCCCACCAAACGAAACCGCGAGGTCAACGCCAAAACAATCGAAAAAAAATAACAAATCATAATAAACAAGTGTTTCTACAGGCAAAATAATTTGAATAAAAAAAAAACAAAGTAAGTAATATTTTCAAAATTGACAGCTTATGACTTTTGAAATCACTTCAACTCGGTGGGAACGACTAATGCCATGTTCCCACCAAACTGAAATCGCGAGGTTTCGATGAACTTTTACTGAAACCTCATAAGTCGTCCCCACCGAGTTGAAGTTGAAATCTATCATTTTCCGGTAGTACCTATTTATTTTTTATTTTTTGTATGTTTTTGCATGTCACAGAGATTCTGATTGCCACATTTTTGAAAGGAACTGAGAGGGTCAGCGGCAAGAGGATTGCGAGTTGGGGCTTGGGGGTCTCAGTATGGTTTGTCTCTGGAACACAACATGGGGATTTTTTTTTACTTCGTTAACAATCCAAAACTTCATCTTCTCCTCCTTTGCAAAAACACCTCACAATGTAAAAATTAATTTTAAAAATTGAGTTGGATTTGCGGCCGACAATGCTGATGGGGAGTGAAAAAAGAGTCCAAGCTCTTTTTAAAAACATCAATAGTACCAATCTACAAAAAGATCTTAAAGAATTTCAGGAGTATTTTTCCGCACTGGTTCGCATTTATGGTATCAGATTTTGAGCAAAAAAAAAGACATAGCAACAGGTATAACAAGTCAGTTAAATCAAAAAAACAAGTGCTAGGGTAAAGGCACTAGTATCCGGACAGTTAACGTATTTGGTAACTTTGACTTCGAACAGTTTTGTCACTATTAAATCTACCGCAAAAAGTTAATATATATTTGTTAAAGTGACGATATTGACTAATAATAATAGATTAACATTTTTTTTCAACTGTAACGTTCTGAATATTTCTGTGGCAATAAGACAGCGTAGCTTAAGTATACATAAGGGTTTTTTTTAGATTTAAAATTAAAATTAATCTACAGTTAGAGAACTTTGTTGATTATAATATTTTTACAAATTTAACGAAAATTTGATATATTTGAAATAAATATAAAAATAAAACAATTAGCACCGGTACCGTCTCTTTCTCATTTACAGCAGCAATTTGGTTACTTTTTTGTAACCGTTGGGCCATATTTTTGACAGTTTTTGAACAGATGCAATAACTGCATTTGTCACGATTTAAAATTCGTTTAGGGTCATTTGTTATTTTTTTTCAAATATTCAAATAGTGCCCTAAACCATTTTAATATGGTTTCCTGATGGTTACTGCTCTACTCTTGCTGGGCAATCCGTCCCTCCTCTTCATTTGTCAAATTTTCTAATTTTTGTAGCCGGTTATGTATTGTTAAGCGATATAATCCATATTTATTTACTGCTTTACGAATACTTAATTGGCCTCACCTTATATATCATCTAACCCCTTAGCTATATACTTTCTGCATTCATTGTTTAAAAAATAACTTAAAAAATGCCTATATAGGATAATTTGAACTAAAAACCGAAAATTTCATGCAAAAAATAAAGTTGTCCGGAAACTGAAACTATAACCTCATCTCACATTTTAGTTTTGGTATCCGGACACTACAAATTAGGCCAACAAATTAATTTTATTCTCTATTTTTATTTAATTTATGAAAGTGGGTTCTATTTAAAGGAAAACAAAGTATTTCCCAAAATAATAAGTTAAAAAATACTCTTTGAATAACTAACTTTTTGGAAATGCTCGCACTATTTTTTTGGTATGCAAAATGACAACACAATCACAATCTCGGAGCTCAGCCACAATAATGCCGCTTATCTTTTCCATTATGCAGATGATTGATTTGAAACTTTGCATATATATGAGTGACACATAAAGGATTGTATTATCGTTGATATTAGAGACTATTTATGTGTGATGTACCTATTTTTCTCAAATAAACAACATTGTGTCCGGATACTAGTGCCTTTACCCTACCTGCGTTTTTGGCGTACGCCTTGTTAAATGCACTTAATTTAGAATTTCAATCCGAATCCCCACACTTTCACGTCATTTTGAAATTGTTCTTTAAGAACGCCTTGAAACAATTTTACGATTAAAAGCACTTCATCAAATTGATTTTTCTGAAAAAAAAACATTTATAAGTGAGTATATTCAAAATTCAATAAGGTGTACCTTTGCCCTAGAGCTGATATAATGAATTGATGATACTTAGTTGTGAATTACATGAATCGGAAGTTATTCTGTATTCGCAAAGAGGGTAGGCACTGATTGGCGTCAACTTGGCGATGCCCAGGCATTGCAAATGGTTCATACTCATTGGCCGCGTTCCACTGCCCGCTAGATGAACAGCGGCATGAGAAACTTCATATAAAAAAGTTGACATATCATATCCCTTTCAGGGGAATTTCTCAATCTAGCGCAAAACTACGCGCTACATTGAAAGAGTGAGAGAAAAAAACAATCAGTCAAAGGCAAATCGTTCAAACGTTTGCAAAATTTGCCGCTGCCGCTGCGCGAGCGTTCCTTCATCTGGGATATTTTGTGCTAGATGTCCAGTGGGCAGAGGAACGCGGCCATTAATTGTGCTTATTTTACCTCCGCGTGGTGGCCACCGGCTACTGGTTTTGTCCTTCCGGTCATGACTTGCTTAACTATAATGCACTGTCGGAATGACTGACTGAACGAGTCTCAGAAAGCCCCTCAGAAAGAGGACATACGTCGGATGGATTCACTAGATTGAATCAACGGTGTTGTCAACAATCTATTTGGCAGATACCTTACTTGAGCTACTCCGACATATTTGGAGCTGAGGTCATTAAAGATTTTTTAGGACTAGTAAGGGTACCTACTGAAAAAGAGATGGTGGCGGATGAATTCTTTATGGGCCAACGGCAGCTCCCCCGAGGTGAGTTACTAAAACCGGAAGATCCGGTCCCTTTCGCGCAAGGGGTCCAACAAAGAGCCTAGCCCTCCAGGTTGGGGGTTGTGCGTGGGGTTAACTACCCAACCACGGAAAAAAACTATGGTTACGAAGCAACCAGAAGCCTCGGAAAAAATGGATCTACTGTTGACGACCCCGCAAAACGGAAGAAGAACTACGATTTTCGGATTGAATGTTCGGACCTTGAACAGGCCCCGTCCAGCCGAGCAATCAGTGGATACCCTCGAATGCTACAAAGCAGATATAATTGTCATCCAGAAAGTGCGATGGGATGGACCGGGCAAAAAGCAAAAACTGTGACATTTATTACGGTGACTGCTGTAGGCAGCAGGGACAGTGCTTATTTGAATGCGAATTTGTCATAGCCGACAGACTTAGGCAAGAAGTCTTGAGCTATCGACTAATGACAATCCGCATCAAGGCTAAATCCGCCAACATCAGCCTGATATGTGCGCAAGCCCCCACAGAGGGAAAAGATGATGCTACCAAAGATTGTTTCTACGAGCTCCTTGACCAAACATATGAGCAACGTCCTAAGTATGACGGTAAAATCGTCCTTGGTGATTTTGACGCCAAAATAGGCAAGGAGGACATCTTTGGTAGTGCGATTGGTAAGAATAGCCTACATAGCACAACGCCTGGAAACGGATTTAGGCTAATTGACTTTGCGGCGGGACATAACCACATAACGTCAATATTCATAAAGACACATATGGCTGTCACCGGATCAAAAATCAGTCAGCCAAATTGATCATGTTGCGATCGACGCAAGGCACTCTTCCAGTATTCTTAATGTTCGAACGTTCCGAGCGGCCAACATAGACTCGGACTACTATCTTGTTGTAGGCAAGGTACAGACGACACAGAATCTTTGCCGATCGCGTATCCCTCAAGTTATCCAGAAGTCCAATACAGCCAGAATCAAATCCGAGGAGCAATGGTATCGATGCCAAGAGGCCATTAGAGACGTAGCAAATGATGTACTAGGTTTCACCCTACCACCAAAACGAAACCCTTGGTTCGATGAAGAGTGCCGGCAAGCATTCTATATAAGACCCTTATCATACCTGTCCTGCTATATGGTGCAGAAGCATGGACATTATCGAAGGCGGATGAGGATTTCCTTAGACGTGTTGAATGCAAAATTCTTCGTGTGATTTTCGGTCCTATTTGCGTTGATGGGATTTAAAGAAGGAGATATAACAGAAAAGTGCGGATCAGCTGTCTGAGATGGCTAGGACATGTAGAGCGAATGGACAACAGTGCTCCGGCACGAAGAGTCTTTGACTCCAACCCAGAGGGGCAAAGCAGCAGAGGAAGAACTCGCCTCAGGTGGCGCGCACAAGTGGAAGGGGACCTTAATCAACTTGGACCGACCGACCTAACTAGAGGACGTACTGGTTGAGGCCAAGGTCCACCCCGGACTGTAGCGCCACCTAAGTAGTTAAGCAAGTAAGCAAATTCTGAAAATAATTAATACCGTGCTAAGCGCTGTTCAGATTTTATAAACCCTTCATCTTTGAAGGAAAGTCTTCTGCAATGATCGCACTTTTTTCGAATCTAGTAAAAGAGGAGAATATAGAAAACCTGCAAGCCAAATAGAGGATTCGAATTTTGGACGAAATAAATCTTTAAGATTTTTATCATTGTAATAAAGACTAATTAAAAATATATTTTTTTGTTGTTGTATTCATATTGATAGTCCTAATAAAAAGTTACACTTTTATGGCGACACTTTTCGCTTAGTATGAGTTCTGGGCGAAAAATTGTTGATGTTCGAAAAAATATCCCTTTTTGGCAGCGCTGTTTCACTCGGAATATACTGCTATTTACAACATAAATTTTCCATTTATTTTTAAGAGGCAACAAATTTAAAATTTAAGTTGATTTTCTGGCGACACTCGCAATAGCTTTTAAATTTTCGGGCGGACAGCATTTCGCCAAACGAAATGTTTTCCGGGTGAAACTCACAAAATATCATTTGCTGCTGCTGTCAAAGAAGTATCAATTTTATTCGACGCTCTTATATGTTCCTTTATGACAGGACAAAGGTCCGCGAAGGCGACAAATTAAAGATGATCGTGAATCCATTTGTGGTTTATATCATTTTAAAGATTTCTCCGACAAATGTTAACATACACAACTTTACTATAAATAATATTTTATTTAAACTTTTCTTTTTATTCAACACTGCACTGGTAATTAACAGTTATATATATGTTATGTATATGTTTATAAATGTTGCTTTTATGCTAATCACTGAAGGCTTCAATAATAATTAAACTGAATTCGATTTTTATATTTCTCAATAAAAAATATTACAATTATAAAAATTATTTAATGATATTCATAAAAATTGATATTTTCATTATGTAAGTAAATTCCTCAAAATTGTTTGGTCCATTCGTATTTTGATCCTTTTGTATTTCTTGATTTTTAAAAACCATATCAACAATTAGTAAACATAATTTTTATAACATTATATTAGTAGTTGTATGTGGGCATATAAAATGAATATTCTTTTTTAAATACACAAATATGCAATAATAATATTTACAGGGATTATTGTATGCTAACTGATAACAGTTGGTTCTTGGAACTTGGATGCTTTAATTTTCTTTTACTGCATATACATAAATCATATTTGTAAAGTTCTAAATATAAATAAAAACATAAAATGGAATGCACGGGATAATTTGGTTTGTATTCGTGTTCATTGTTTCTTTATCGGAAATGTGTAAAGCATTGGATATAAATTTGGAAACAAATCTGTTTTATCACCTCACGGTCGAATTTTCATTATTTACTTGCGTATAATAAATTGTCAATTATCTCTTAAATGTGAAGTATAAAAACTTTGGCAAAAAGTATACACTGTTTAAAGACCAAGTACCATACTTATTATACAATTCTTGCGTACAATGGGATTTATAGTCAAGCTCCTAATCCTACGACCTTCTAAATTCATATAGTCTCCGAAATTGTCGGCGTAAATTTAAAAAAATGCTTTAGTTAAATACAACAGTAGGTACGACTGTTCGACCGATAGGAGGCAAAACTGATTGAAGCCGCAATTAGTTCGTTTATTTATTAATTAGGTACTAGTAATATTTTATTTATTCACACGTGTACAAGTATTTGCAGACGGCTTTATAGTTCTAACAAATAATCATTACTTAAGTAAGTATATAATTCGCTAATGAATATTGTTTTAATTTTTGTTTTTAGATATATGTATATGCATATATTATTTTAAAAAGGTGCCTCATATTGTATTCATTCGAAAGGTTTCTGAGAGCATTTTGCATTGTGTTTATAAGTAATACTTTTTTAATAAGATAGTGGATAATAATTCCATGCTAATGTACGGCATCAATATCCCTTTGGGCTCGTGATATTTTCAGTTTATCCTTCGGTGTTTGGTCCTCTCCAGATTCAAGGGCAAACATTTTCATTTTTTCCTTAAAAGACAACTTTTCAGGGACGGCCTCATTTGTTCGTTGCTGTTGTTTCTGTTGCTGTTCGGCAAGTCGACGCTGACGAGGATCTCTGCAATACGAGTTATACGAAAAAAGTTTAATCAATAATGTGAAACTGGTCATAGGGTCAAAAAGAAATTCTCTTCGTTTCCTTTATCATATGGAAAAGGTTCCATATATTATATTTAACTCTGATGTTCTAATACAATCGTAGTTTTTATATTTATAAGTCCTAGAATGCGGTACATTAGATATAAGTACATTTTCTAAATATTCACTAAGCTTTGTATTTAACAACGACGAGCAGTTACACTTTAAAGTGCTACTGTTATATTAAATGTACATCCGATGGCGCACAAAAGGTCAGTCGTTTAACAAGATAGTTTCCCCGAAATGCAACATTACAGTTGAGAGCCTTACAAGACAAACAACCTTACGTACGGACACCAACTCTTCCCGTCTTCTTTTGTCACAGAATAAGTGATCTTTGGATCACGAGATACATTTTTCAAAGACTAAATTAAACTCATAAAATTGTAAGTGCGGTAGTTACATCTATCAATAAGCATCTTGGACGATACTAAAACTGAAACCTTTTGCCTTAAACAATGCTTTTTGATAAGTATAAGGCCACACAAAAAATTATTATTATTATTATTTTTACTAAATAAAATGTTAAAATGTATCCACATTTTCCCATATCGATGTCATGCAAATATGGGGCCTAATAACCATTACGGGTCAGAACTTCTTAATAAATTGGTGGCACTTCAAACACGTCATTTTGTTTATTAACATAGTTGCTCAGCAATGAGCTTAGCCTTTATGCTCTACAAAATGCAGTTTTCCTTCGAAAATTCTTCGAATGATTTTTGTTCCTGTGTGCGAGCAGGGCGAATGGAGGAGAAGATACAAACGGAAGTCTGGAAGTCTGCAGTGAATCAGGCCGGGTGCCCGGTAAGTAAAGAAAGTAATGAGCTTAGCCTACATATTTCCCGAGAATGATTTTCAGGTTTCAATCTTTGGACCATTGTTGGATAGCTAAATTAAATTTAGTTACTTACCTATAAACCTCCTGTGCTCCAATTACACCAGGTGTCGATTGTACAGTAGAATTCCACATATCAGGGTCGGGCGTCGTAGGTGTTTGTAACATCTCCATAGCCTCTGAACTATAATTCTGTGAATGCACATTTATTATTTATAGAAATAAGTTAATAAATTTCATTTGACTTACGTGTGAATTTTCGCAGATTGTTTGCAGCTCCGATTGGTCGTTGTTATAATTCTGCTCGTTAGCATGGGGTGTCATTTGGGACGGAATATAATTATTCTCTTCATCATGAAATGAAACTCGTTTGTTATCACGGCCAAGTATTAGAAGATTATTCGGAACGTTTAAATTAGTGGATGAACTTATCGGTAACTGCATTTCATTGTTCTGAGTTTGAATATTTTTCAGTGGTGCATTGTTGTTATTAGTATTATTTGTCAGAGCAAAACCAGATTTGTTACTAACATTGCTGCCATTGGAGTACATTGAAGTGTTGTTTTGGTTATGAAGTTCAGACGAAGGTGCAACAGTTGCTTTTAAAAGAGTAGTTGCCGAATTACGGATTTTCTGCTGTTGTTGTGACATGATAATATATGAACTATTTCGTTCTGGTGGAGGTGGTGGTGGAACTGCAGCACTAGTCGTCAAGTTATTTGACAACTGTGGCGGGTGTTCTGACGATGATACGCGTTCTATACTATTGGTATTTAATTCGAAATTTAAATTCATATGCGAAACATCCTTTGCTAATCCAGATATAGTGTGCTCTGTTTGTAGATGCCTGTCATCAGCGAAACTAGCTGATTTGTGTGACTTAGAGGGTGATGGTGGTGTTACAGAGGCAGAAGTGCTATCATACCTATTATTTTTCAGTATTCCTTTTGGCTGAACCGTTATGGGAGCCTGGTTTTGCTGAATTTGATAGTTTTGGACATAGAGTGATGAAGAATCTGATATTTGCATGTTGTTTACTGATTGCTGTTCTATAGCATCTTCCTGTTCTGTTCTGATATCTGTCTGACGAAAGTTCGTTATTGGTGTTTGCATTGTGCTTGGTTGGTTAGCAAGGCGGACGACTTCTTGATAATTTTCCTTTTCGAAAGAAGGTTCGCTTTCATCCTCTTGCTCTTCAACTTCTTGTGCCCGTCTTTCGAAATCTCTTTCCAAAACTAGTGTCTTCAACTGCTCTTCCTGTTGAGGCGATCGCTGTGGTAAATTTGACATTTCAGCAATTTGTTGATCCCTCCAATGTCTTACGTGTTCACGACGCGTTTCATGCTCTTTTTCCCTCTCTGCTCTTTCCCATGGATTTGCGCCTACAAAATTAGACTGGTGCGCTGTTGTATTAATGGGATAGTAACCTCCTTTCGGTGGGTCTGCTGTACTCGCAACATAGTTCATTCCCTGTGAATTTTGATTTGTCGCTTTAAACAGAGGATGAGTTGCAGAGGGAGGCAGAGGTGGCGTTTCCTCTGCATGCTTTTGCTGTTGATAACTTTGTGACACGCGGCTTGATTGAGGCTTAGGCACATTTGGTGGAAGCTGGTGTTTAGAGGACCCTCCCGAATGGGTATTTGAATTCTGCATCATACCTTGCGGCTTAGGCGGTAATGTAGCAGGATTATTATGATGTTGTTCTTGTTGCGCAAAATGGTGATTATTTTGTGGCATCATCATTTGATTTATCTGATGTGTGTTGTCTTGCAAGGTTTCTGTACCACGATTTCTTCTTATTGACATATCCCCAACAATAGGCTGACTGCGCCCACCAATCATGTGAGTCGCAGCCGAAGATTTCATAATATACTGCTGATTGTGAGTGCCATTTGTAAAACCGTGCTGTGGCGGAGTTTCGCCTGGGTTTGTTGAATTATTTATCATTGTTACATTTTGCATACTTTGACTCGAGGACATACCATTGTTATACACATTCGGTGCAGTAGATGTTGCATGAGCAGCAGCTATGTTTGGCATTGAAGGAGCGAATATTTGATTCATACGTAAACTGTTTTGACTTTGACCTTCTCTGTTAAAGTTATGAGTGTTTTTAGATCGATTGCCCATTGTAAGAGATGATTGCGGTTGCATATTATGCAGCTGAGCATTTGATGCTGATGATATGTTCCCGTTTCCGTTTATATTACTACTACTAGCGCTTATTCCATGATTATCATTAAATGCCAACATTGGATTTGACAAAGGCATCGTATTATTGCTTGTAGTTGATGCGTAATTCGTACTTACATTACTCTGATAATAGGCAGATGCTGGACGGTTTAAAATATTGGTTTGGTTAATCGAAGATGGTGGAACGACATTTTTCGGATGCATGGCTCCGCTGACGGAATTTGCTGAAGTTTGTTGTGGAATAGGATATGATGAATCCATTTGTGATCTAAAAAAGAACAGGGAAAGCAGTTGCAATTGATTGATTTATTAACATAATTTGATGAAATTACTTGATCGAAGTCTTAAAAAATCATACATTTAGAACGGCACAAAATGAACTTCGACTGTAATTAATTGCTAATTTTCTTAATTATGAGGGCCCCTCTCTTTCCCGGTTACTGATTAAACCTATTACTACCAAAATCATTTTAAGCAAGACACCTTTAGTACGATAACCAAGAACTGCTCTTCCATTAATTCATTAACAATGGACTGGTAATGGTAACGTGCCTCACCATTATTCAAATTAGGTGTGAGAACAGGATTAAATAAACAAAATGTTTCTTGTTTTATACAACGTTTCCAAATATAATCAGCTCTCTTTTACTAACTTAGTAGGTAGTTATTAGTTAAACAAATTAATACGCTAATTACCTTTCACCAAAAATAGGTTGGCTTTGATTTTGAGCTCGATAAACACTCAAATTCTGATAAAACCCTTGTTCGTTGTTGTTCGCTAGACTATAAGTACTTCGTGATTTAGAGTTTGCTATATCTGTAACAAAATTTACCGATTAGTTTATTTATAATTTTAATTAATTAATTAATGGCTTACTTAAAACATTATTGCTATTATGATGAAGTGCTGGAACTGATTTACTGTTAGGTAAATGAGAGTTTGCAGTCAGTGGTCCAATATTCTTCGACTCTGCCCCAATTCTGGAAACATCTCTTTCTGATAGTCTTCTACTACCTAATTGTTATATAATTGTTAACATTATTAATTGCACTACGTAACACCATTAGTAAATAAAGCAAAATTGAATACGAAATATGTATATGCGTAGAGCATATATCGAGCAACTAAAACGATCTTTAAGTACAAGGTTAAAGTAGGAACATAATATGCAAATGTAATTTATAAATGACATTTGAATTCGTTGTGCATACTCTGTCATCTTGGCTCCACTGCTTCCGTGTCAGCTACTTCCAACGAAAGAAGGCCACTTAGCCTTGAGTTCGAAATAGCGGTACGATGAATGGGTGTTAGCTTTGTAGCATTTTGTTTGGGAGAGGATGATAGAGGAAACTTTGAGAAAATCCTCGAGCTATCTTGCGCTGGTCTATTAGGTACTGTTTGTTTTTTTGCTTGTTGAATTATCCTTTTGATTTGTCGCAAGGATGGGGATTTAGGGTTCGTCTGTGATGAACTACATCCTTGATAAATATCGGAGAGTGGCAGGGGTGATGATTGTTCAACGAAATCGGGACAACTACCATAAAGACCTTTGCATTGTTTGGACGAACCAGGAGTGGTGCAATTATAATCATTTTTTTGATTCTTTGTCAAATGCATTATATTAGTGTATACTTTAGTTTTCTTATCGCAATTTGATGGGCATGCAAAATTCTGAGTAATTTTATCTCTATTTGGGATGTTTAATGAAGATTGTGGAGTTTGGTCACTTTCACTTAATTCGTTTAATGTATAATCGTTTCCGCTTGAGCCATATAAGCTCCATTCTTTGAGCTGTTTAAGAATATCAATTTGTTCAACTTCTGTAAGTTTGTTCAGTTCTTCTACTTTTTTATGGCTGACATCAGGGTTAGATCGTGACAGAACTTGTGCGACATTCAACTGTGTCTCAGATAGTGCACGAGTTCTTCTTTGCTCGAAAATATCAGCCATCTCTCTTACCTTACCCTCACCGAAGTTTCTTGAACAGCTGCTGTCTATATCACTCGGCCTTCTGCTAGGTGACAAGAATATATTAGCGTGACTATGACTACGATAAGGTAAATAGTTTTCTTCAAAGGAACATGTGTTTTTGCTTAGAGGAACATTAATAGTAACGGTGGATGGACATATCGCGGAAGAAGCTCTTCTGGCGACATTCGATCGATTTAATCTATTTCCAGATGTTGAACGATCTGTATTTAGTTCTCGTTTGGGTTTCCGCTCAGCTGCGGGCTCAATAAAGCTCTTCTGATCTCGGTAATTTTGTATTTGGTTTTGGTGCTCAGCAATTTTTAGTATGGAATACTTTTCTAAATGCTGTTTATCAATTGATTCGGCAGATGAGCTGTTTCTGCAAATGTTGCTTATGGCATCAGAAGTATATGATTTCCTTTTAAATGATGTGCTTTCACGGTCCAAGGATAAACTGTTTCTTTTTTGCGAATCATTGGAGGTTACTAAATCGAAGCTAACAGTTTTTCGATAGCCACTCGATGGTCGACGTTGATTTGAAGTCATAATCCCACCTCCTCCTCCCATTGCAATTGGTTCTTTGTATGATGTGTTATTATTAGTTCGAGATATTTCATTAACCGGTATATAACTTTTAAATTCTTCTGTAGGAGAACCATCATCGATAAATGGTATATCATCGGAGTCGGCAACGGACGCGATACCATCTTCATTAAGCGGTTGATGAGCTTCAGAATATGAATAATTTGGAAACGAATCGTTTGATCTACTCTCCACATTCGATTCATCATTGTATTCTTCAATGAATATCGATGGATTAGGCTCACGATTTCTTATCGGGCTATTATTCTCAATAGGCAAATATAAACTTGATGAGCTTCGCGCTATAGGACGCGTATCTCTATATCGAGGATCAATATGTAGTTGATATCCCTGTTGGCACAGCTCTTCCTGCAGTGAAGATGCGCTTAATCGCCGAATTGGTGGATCAGAACTATATTTATTAAGACTTTCCTCTGACACAGAGTTATAGTACCGACCGGGAAATAGATCTTCCGGTTCTTTTAACGAAAGCAGCATGTGAGGATATTATGGAAGCAGTTAGCAGTGGAAATACTATAGCACTACAATATATACGTATTTGGTTTTGATATTTCTATTACCTCTTTGGATGACAGGACTGGGCTGTTGAAGCAACGTCGCTAAACCGTGATAGATTGCACCCTGCTTAGCTATCTCTAGAGTTACTACAGGACCCGTTCGAACTAAATAGTCAGCAGCTCTGAAATAAAACACAAATTAGGGAATAAGTATGTACAAAAGTTTAATAAAACATTAATACCTTTCTTGAGTAATCCCAATCAAACTCTGTCCGTCGACACGCAAAAGTTGATCGCCAGCTTGTAGTCGACCATCTGCATCAGCTGCTCCGCCTGGAACTACACTTTTAATATATATTCCCAGGCGCTCTTGACCTGCTCCCTTCGCAGCCACAATCGACAGCCCCATTCCATTTGAGTTTTTGTGCAGTTTTATTACTTGAACTTCGGGTTGCGGCAGCTTGTTGGACATCGCACTTGGTGACCGCGCCTGTGTTATCAACATTATTAATCTAGGTCAGATATTCAACAAATTTCCAACTTACATTGAACTGATGCATATACACCGTCCATAGCCCTACACTTGTTGGTTGTGCTGCAAGGCGGCACATACCTGCCGATTGTAGCGGATTCAAGAAATCAACTAACCCCGAAGGAATTCCCCGCACTACGTCGCAGCTAAACCCATCATCAGGCAATAGCAGCGCCAAGTGCAATTCGGGTGACTCTTCCAATCGCACTTCCCTTCCATCAGCTCTTGTTAGTTCGTCAGCTACAGACTCGGCCATTCTTATGACGGTATCAATTAGGGTGCGAGGAATTTTTTCTTGTTGCAACAAGGCGGACATTTGAAGCGAGTTTAAGCGGAAACAGGAACATGCTAATTTTTGTATTTCTTCAACTGACGTTTTAGGTGCCTGCAATTTATATTTTTTTAAACAAACTATTACTTGAATTCACTTGCATACCTGTAAAAACTGGGCGCACTGATTTATTTTGGCTAAATGACAATCTGCAGCAAGTTCCAACCCTTGTCTCTCTGCCCAGAGCTCTAACAATTGCAAACGATCCGTCAAAACTTTACCCCACTCAGCTGTGCACATATGCGAGTTGGCTACAATCTACGCAATACGTGAACATATTAGTTTTATGTGAAATTGTTGTATTTATTTTAATCGTACCGTATTAAAGGATATTACATTGATGTAATGGAACAATTGTGAAAACAATTGAATAGTAAGAGCTGCATTTACTCGGCATCTTCGAAGAAGGGCCATTGCTGAACCCAAGACAGTAAGCACCAATCCAGCAGCTGAATCGTGGTCAATTGTTTCCGACAAAAACTGATTAAGCGTTTGCGATAGCTCTACCCGAAAGCAATTAACTAAGTTGCGGAATGCGGTTTGTACACTCTCAGCTAAAATTTCCTGTGCCTGTACACTAAACGCACTTATGTGACGGTCAGATTTAAGAAAATGAAGAAATTCTGAGCTGTTCGCCATCCAAAAAGCAAGAATACGTGGATCTGCATACTGTTCTTGAATAACGGAATAAATTAAACTGGCGACGTGATGTAAAAAAATAGTCAGCTTGTGAGCACGTTCCGTAGGTTGAAGCTCTGGTCGGTAATGGGTGGATGCACGATATCTGCGAAACAATTCATATAGTGTCAGTGTATCATGTCAGCTTTTAATATAATTGTTGTAAGTTCAATACAAAAGGATAAGTTGAATTCTTTTCTACACTTATTAAACTAACTGTAACTTACTTTATCCTAAAAAAAGTGGCTGGCTACCAATATTAAACGACTTCGGATTTAGTTTATTTGTGAGGAGCAATACTACCAAAATAACTTGAACATTAATTCAGAACATTGCAAAATATTGTAGAGGCAAACCTTAACAAAGAACTCGCAGCTTTGGTAGATGTGAATGCGATGCTAAATATTGAAAGTCTGACAGAAATAATTAAAAGAGCGACACCCCAAAGAACTCCAGTAAAATGTTGCAAAGGTACCAGCAAGCAAAAGTGGTTTGATAATGATTGCAAGCGAGCTAGGGATGCATCTTTTGCGCTTCTCAGTCTAGTAAGAAGAAACAACAACAATACGTTCAAAACTCTATACGCAGAAGCAAATAAGCACTTTAAGAACATTTGCCATAAGAAAAAGCTAGAGTATAACGAGCAAAATATTGCACTCTTAAACAGCGCAAGGTGCTCAGCAGAATTCTGGAAAGCTGTTAAACGTATTAATGGTGGAAGAAGTACTATCGCCTTAGGCTTGCAAGCGGAACAACTTAAAAGCCACTTCTCAAGTCTGCTCAACGCAACTCAAATCTCCCAACCGTTTCAATATGCAGAACCCTGGATTGTCGACGAATTTCTGGACGCACCGATAACGCTGGATGAGGTACAATATGCAATTGAGAAAGCTAAAAATAATAAAGCCCCAGGAGATGACCGCATTTCATACGAATTCTACAAGAATTGCACACGTGAGTTCGTTGTAGCTCTTGCATCGGAATTCAATCGAATTTTTGAAAATGCAGATATACCAGAAAGCTTTCTGAAATCGATTTTATACCCATTGCACAAGAAAGGGGACTATAATGATCCGACAAACTATAGAGGTATATCGTTCTTAAATACTACAACCAAGCTTTTTGGAGCAGTGCTTTTTAAAAGACTTATTCAGTGGGTCAATGAGAAGTCGATCATCCATGAATTTCAAGCGGGCTTCAGACAAAACTACTCGACGATCGACCAGATATTTGTGCTTACGAACATTGCAGAAATATACAAGAGAAACCACAAAAAGCTTTACGCGTTTTTTGTAGATTTCCGAGCAGCGTTTGATTCTGTTCCTCGAGAGGCACTTTTCTATAAGCTCTATAGATGTGGAGTTTCTACAAAAGTAGTAAACGTTTTGCGAGCAATGTACACCAATAACATAGCTTTCGTTTGGGATGGAAACCACTTGTCAGAAGGTTTCGAGACTGCAATGGGTGTGAAGCAAGGTTGTATACTAAGTACGCTACTGTTTATATTATACATAAATGACATAACAGACTATGTTAAAGGAGGAATTCAGTTACACCGAACAAGTATCCCCGCTCTCATGTTTGCAGATGATATTGTCTTTCTTGCCGAATCCGTCGACGGCATGCAGCTTATGATAAACAGGCTTGATAACTACTGCAGAACTTGGAACTTATCTGTAAATCTAACAAAATCGAAGATGATGATATTTAGAAATGGTGGTGGCAGGTACTGTCGAAGTGAGAAGTGGTCCTTTCAAGGTGAGAGTATTGAAATTGTACGAGTATATAAGTATCTTGGAGTTCTGATCACCCCTAACTTAAGCATGAGCAAACACCTTCAAAACAAATTGTCTGAAGCTAAACGCGCAATCTGTTCAGTTTGGGAAAAATGCATCAATAATAAACACGTAAGTCATACTGCAAAGATAAAGCTATTTCGATCAACGGCAGCATCCATTCTTTTATATGCGGCCCAAGTGTGGGGATACTGTGCTTTCGCGGCTGTTGAGAAGTTCTTGCGCTACTTTCTTAAGCGAATATTTAGATTGCCTAGTAGTACCCCTAACTATATGCTACATTTAGAAACGGGAACACCCCCTATGTTCCTGAACACATTAAAAATGCATTTTAACTTCATTGTAAGAGTGTTTGAGCTGGACGAGGAAAGGCTACCAAAAAAAGTACTTACGCACATCATAAGAACAAGAGGAAATCTAGTGAAAGAATGGGAACGTCTTGCGTCGGAATGTGGGGTAATCCTCAACATTACACCAGATATACAGTCTGATTCTTTGAGAAAGCAGTTGGATAACGTATTAAAAAAAACTGGCAATATTACATTCCAAAAATATGTTAATGAAGCCCAATCTTCACAATATAGGTTGTACTACAGCAAAATAAAATATCAACTTGAAGAAGGAACTTATTTTTTAAATTGCTTCACGACAAATAAAATAAGCACTATTTTCAAAATGAGAGGAGAGTTGGTCCAGTTAAATTACATACCGCATCGACCAGATCTACCAATTTTGTGCAATATCTGCAATATGAAAGTAAGGGAGGATGTACTACACTTTTTAGCGATATGTCCAATTTTAAGGGAATTCCGGAAACAATTCTTCGGGTCCTATGTTCTGGATGAGGAAGTTGCAATCGGAATCTTAAACGGAGAACAAGGCTGGGATCCATTGTTTAATTATACAGAGAACGCATTCCGCTACAGAAAATGCATCATCGAGGGAGACTTCTAAAACATCGGTATTAATATATATATGTAAATGATAGACAAAATTGTGCTTTTCTAAATGCCAATCTGGTAGACGGCCTCAGGCCAAGCCAAAATAGACTTAGAAACTTTTTTTTGTAAAATTTATATTCATAATGAAATAAAGTCAATACTACTACTACTATTGTAGATAGGGAAGGTTAGTTAGATCAGTATGTTTCATATGACAACCACACTCTTGGATGATTCTCAGTCACTAGCGAACTAAGGGACAATGTTACTGAACTTTATGCTCACTTATTTAAACCACGACTTTCTAGATCTAAGATATTTTTTCATCTGCCACTATATATGCACTTCGTAACAATAAAATATTTCCCAAACTTGATTTTTTAGAGTAATAAAATGAAAACGTCACTCCTTATATAGAACCCGGCGGATCTATTTGTCGTATGTAATATGCACATTACGTATTTGAAGTTTGCGGAGTAAGATTCGTGACAGTTTATGTCGGATGTGGATATGGCTATTTCTAAAAATCTGACACAAAAAAAAAATCATTACCTGGCACATAAATATAGAGTGTATACTGGAGCGAGTTTAAAATGGGGCACATTAACGTCTAATTCCGTTAAAATTTGGCAAAGGAAATTTTCCTGATGCGTTTCCGGGAATTCTAGGACTGCGGGTAAGATTGGTTCTTGCCCTTGGTTTTCCAACCCACTGACAGTTTTTTGCGATCTAAAATCAAAGAGAAAATAGTAAATTAAAAACGGTTTCTGTTGTGTGAAATTGTTAAACTTCTTAATGCAAACACCTACGAGCTCACATATTAAAAGTGAGTATACACAAAAAATTCACACATATTTAGCAACAAAAATGCAAAACGAAAATAAATATAATTTCTAGAAAATTATCGATTATCGTATGTTTAATTTGCAGGGAGTAAAATGTGATTATAACAAGGAAATGTGATTGAATGTTACCTTTGATCCTGGTTAGTGGATCCGCTCGATTTAAGGCTTGAAATTGATTTTGTTTCACTTTCCACATTGTGTTCGTTACCATCGTAGTGAGTTTCTGTATCCTTCGCGTGATTATGCAGGTGCTCCTGCGGTGGTCTATTAGGCACTACTTTTTTATCTTCTGCTAAAGTCCGTTCCGATGCTATTCCGCTACTGATATGAGTGTGGATACTTGAGGTCTCGAACTCTCCTTTTTGATTCTATTTTTTTTTATTTATTTAATTTTGTTGCCATTGATATTTATTTCACACTAAATTGTGTACGTTTCTTACCGAACTTAATGCTCCATCTTCATCATTCCATGAAGCTGGTGATGTGGGAGAACGACTGCGGTTTGTCGTATGTATGTGTTATGAGATCGTGTTTTTGTGTTACGGGAGTGTATTCAATGTAGTGCAACGATAAATGTAAGTTATGTGAAAAAATAAAACATAAATGAAATAAACAAAATTAAAACCTTTGAACGTTTTTAACAATATTTATGTTAACCTAAGAAAAATAAATGAGAAGCTAAATGCAATGCATAAAAAGCTTACAAGCACAAATTACAACACGTAAACATTAAACATTTAAGCCACGTTTATAATTTATTACTATAATGTCGATAATTCGAAATCTTACCTCTCATAAAGACATGCCGAGTCCAGCTGTGATTGTGAAAGGGCAAGGTTATAACGACCATCCGACGGCGAGTCCAAAAAACGGTACGATGCGACACGACCAAACATTACTACCGATCCGTTCTAAAAAAAAAACAATAATGAATTTTTAATAGTGTTTTCAAATAAATACATTTGTGTGACGAAGTTGAGGGGCGTATTACTTAAATGGAAATCTTATCTTCCCAGTTTATTATTTTATTTATCTTCCCAGTAATGTTATGCCATTCGGATAGTCGCACTTTAAACGATATGGAAAGTATCTATTATTTCAGCAGATACTGGGTGTCTCCGAATAGTCTCCCGGCAAGTTGCGGTTCGGACGAATTTGTATGAAAGATTTGTTAAGTTTAAAATAATACGTATGTTATTCTGGTCTTGATTTATTCATACACGGAGCAATTGCGCAGCATTTAATAACAAGACTGTCACCTCAAATATGCACAAAAATAGACTACTACAATGATATCATTCTTTTTTCGTATTGCCTCTCGGTCTGTCCAAGCACATCATTTTGAACTTCAAAATAGTTGCTGGACTAAGGGCCCGGTCTGTTCAATCTTGGTTATCTTTAAACATCGGTTATTTTTGCTGGTAACCATCGAACGTGTTTGTTTACCAAAATATCAACCAGAGAATCTGCAGTTTAGTTAGTTAAGTCGAGAAATTAAATAACTAGAAGATTTTGGCAGATTAATTAGATTTAACCAATGATTTTATGGAATTTAGTTTGTTCAAGATTTTGAAAGGACTACGTAGGTATTCATTTTGTACCAACCAATAAATTCTGTCGCATCAGTTTATCTGCAATTTCAACTGACTATGTATAGAAAACACTACACACCAGTTTACTAAAGCTGAGGGTACAAGTCCCCCACACAATAATTGATGCGACGGATGAAGTAAGATTACTTTCAAAACTGTTGTCCGTTAACAATTTTCTCATATATTGAGATAAAGCACACTCATTGGAGGATATATTAAGAGGATGAAAAAATTGCCACGGTCGTTGTATAAATTAAGATGAGGCCCATTAACTTGCTACCCATTTTATACCTTGTGGCCCTGATTCCATTTTGTTCTAAAAAATTAGCTAATGTCTCACACCGATTAGTGAAAATAAGTACATTAATAAAATACATAAACATTTTTTTTTACTAAAAACGAAAGGAATAGACCAATAAACTTGAAAAATGGAACGATTTGTCGCAAAGCTATGGTTTGGTGACAGTGGGAAAAAATGGTCAACAAACGCTAATGAGTCTTTGATACATTCGTTTACGTCATCAATTTATAGAAATTTATATAATTATCGAAATTCTCTTTAATGCAGAATGAATGCCTTCACACTTGAACAATGTTACCAGATGGTGCACAATTGTTTCAAATGTGAGTGATATGTTGCACAAATAGTGAAAATATACGCCAATCTATGTCTACGACACAGTGGCCGGGAATGACAATTTTGTAGCGTTGATATGCTGTTTGTCGAGAAAGATCAAACTCCTAAAACGTTTCGTGGTAGCTTTACAGTTCTCTGGAATATCCCTATAAAAAACACTTAAGAAAGATAAATTATAAACTGATCCGCCATGGTCTAAATAAGATTTTGAATTCATAAGGATTGCTTCTAGCCAATACAATGTTCATTATCATTCATTATACTAGTACATAATGCTTTTATTTTAAAACACCGGGTAAGGTTTTCGCAGTCTATATTTATTTAAATGGCGCCAGCTTGATATTTTTATCACTAACTATATACCCCCATATTAATAAACAAATGTGCACAAGTTAGTTTGCTAGCAGACGTCAGTTAACATACAAAAATACGGGGGATAGAAACTAACTATAGAAACACCCGAAAATAAATGATAAATAAATTATTTGAATATTTAGTACATAATATGCTTTTTCAAGTTTACTCACATGTAATATCGTCGGTTGTGTGATGTGATGTCCATTGACAAAGGTCAGTGCATCGGCGTGTAAGGGAGTTACGGTACATACTCCTTCCGATAGGGAAATTAAGCAGTGTCTAGCTTGTATCGATGGTCCGAATAATTGCATTGAATTTGTATTCGCGGAGCCCACCTTAAAAGAAACAGAGTATTTAATAAAGTACCAGATGTAGATGAACGTGGTAAAAAATGAGTTTTACTTCAATAGGATCACTTCCTAGTTTGATGCGTCGGCCACCATCGCCACTATGAGTAACTTCTACCAAAACCGGCCCCTCTCGATCGCTGGATGTACTGTTTGCCCCATTTGAAGCACCCAGTGGTTTCTTCTTACGTCTTCTCGGCTGCGAGTCTGCGGGTCGTCGTCTCACATGGAACATGATCGAACCTAATAAAATTGAAACAGCAAATTAAATTTAAATACCACACATATCGACCGTATTCTGATCGATTGCTAAAAATAGAACGCATTTCGTTGTTTCTTTCACAGCAAAAACATCAACAGAAAAATAGCGCATACCAATTTTGAAATATGTATGTATTTTACTCTGGATATTGATTAATCTGAATCGATAGATTTAGACTTCCTACAGTAGGTCGCTTGATACACACATCAGGCAAAAACAAAAACGTCGTTTACTTTAACCATCTATGTACAAGCCCCCATCTCATACTCATGGAAAATATTGCGATGTTTATCGAAGCGAAACTGTATGTGAACAAAATTCAAATTATCTAAAAAAAAAAAAATAATCCATAAATACGTCTGTCAGTAGTTTTTTTTTTTTCTTACTCCAAAGGGGGAATGAGATGTAGTTGTATTTGAAAGAAAATAAAACAGCTGAAGACTCCATTAAACATAGGAATCAACTTATCGGGTGCATTTTCTTAAATGTAGAATTATTGGGCAATGCACAGTTTTTTTTGTTGTGTGTGAAAAATCAATCGCACAACAAAAGGAATGAAATAGGTTGTGATTCACATTTACGTGAGAAAAATTAGGTACACCCAGCCATTACAAACGCATTTATGTAAATACTAGAGTTAAAATGCATTCACTTAAGGGCACCTGGTATGGAATATGTGTACCTGTTCATGAATACACTTTTCATTGGGAATTGTTATCGCCACCTGATTAAACGCACAATGAATATCTCTACATATTTACAAATTTGCGACTTATGACTCGCATATTAAATTATTTCAAAGGATATTTTTATTTTTATTTTAATGTGTCACATACCAATTCAATCACTTTTTAGTTTAAACGGACAAAACAAAATAGACAGCTAATTCGGAAGTGTTGTTATGGAAATTCCCTAACAAAATGTTGAGCACGAAAGAGATATTACACGGTTTCTATGAATGTTAGGGGGGGGTATTTTAATTAAGGACTAGTACTTACGACGAATTCCCCAATCCATCATTTTGCGTTATATTTTTAATCTCACTTTATTTATGCGCATTTAAACGTTTACTAATAAAGAAACACTTATGCAAACATAGTTAAAATAACACACACAAAACTGATTTAACTTGAAGCGTAGAAACAAAAAACAAAAGTATTTAAGCGATTTTAAAAAAACAAAAAATAAAAGCAAAACAAATGCCGTACATATCGAAAAGTTCGTGCATACAGCAGAACCATTACTTCATTACTAAACTAAAGTCCTTGACTGATAACTGCCGTCTGCAAACTGCAACAATTCAACATACAAGTGCTCCGTTTCAAATGTGTACACATTTATAGGTAAATTAAAAATACACATACATTTGGCAGAGCTTCCTGGATGAAATTGTAATTATTATTTCACAACGAACTGTAGGAACTTTATCGCAGAAAGCTTTTGTAAAAAGGTTACAGATTTGTCAGCAAGTTTCGATATAATCATTCCAGGTGTATTGCCCTTCAATGAAAGCTTAATGATTGATTCAAGCAAAATATTTTAAGTTTACTGGTATGTTGTATATACATGTACTACAGAGTTCATTCGGATGTCGAACATGCGCTCTCTTTTTAGTTATCATTATCATATTTATTTGACATAATATGTAGATTCTGAGATATATTCGTTTATATTGCTTGTATAAATAGCATCCTTTTTATAAATGGCTGATCAGCTGATATCAGTATGTACCTATGAAAATGTTTCTTAAGTCAAACGGGTATGGAATATATGTTCGATTTCTCTTATAGTACATTTACTTCGTCTTGATATGGCAAGAATATGAAGAAATGCATTCGCAAGGTGACATTATGAACTGCTTCTAAAGTACCGGATGGTAACGGCTAAGAAAACGGCTGAGTGTGCTTAAAATCAAATAAAGAAAATAATTGGCGCAACAGGTCTGTGAGACCCTAGGCCTAGCTCCTCACAACAATTCGTTTTGTGTGAGGTTTCAGTTTTTGAGAAGCTCTTCAATAACAGTTATACTCTCGGATGTTTGTCAGACGTTCGCGAGAGGTGGCGCAGTGGAAAAAAATCTTAAGATGGAATTTGTATTTTTTTACGAGGATCGAATCTGGACCCCTTGCATAGTAGTCCAATATACTAACCACTAAGCAACTGCGCTTACTCCAAAGTATATGAAGGGTCCGGTCCAGGGGCAAAATGATGTAACCTTTTCCTTTCTTGTGGGTTTATTTTTTTTAAAACACAAATTCATCTTTCCAAAAAATCAATATAAAAGTTTTCCAGGAAAATGAACAAAGTGAAGAAAACTGTCTGGAATAATGGCACGAGTCCATATAGTTATGTTATTTTAAAGTGGCTCAGGTATGCACAGTCGCATTGTGCATACCACTGGTATTTAGGGGTTCCTTTGCTGGCTAAGAAGCTTAGCCTAGATAACTTAGTTTATTAAAGAAGTATTTTTCTAAGTTCCTAAGCTGGATAGGACAGCTTCTGCAAAAGTCATTGTATGGCAGTCCAAGTCTTCGCGCGTGTCTGCCCAGAACACAATGTTCGGTAATAACATTAGCAACTAGCGAGATGCTTGATTTGTAGAGTCGTAGAAGCTCCTTGGATTGGCCAAGTTAGCCTGGCAACGTCGCAGCGTGAGTGATTTGTTTAGCGAGGGACAACAGTGCATGCTGCACGTTGTGCAGACTAACACTATCCACGCCGGAAAAGCCTGGTCTTGCTAAATCGTTACTGGGATGTCACATTGTGCCGCAACCCAGCAAATCGTGATTATGTACTATCCAGCTATTTCGTAAAGAGATACCCGGCAATTTTTTACCGCTTCGATATAGTTAATCGTTAATAATCCCCATCGAAAAGCCAAAGTGGAAAGACTTACATCTACTACATTTCTTGAGAGACAAGTGTCCAACGACGAATATTTTTATAAATTACCGATAGAGCTATTACCATGAAAAAAAGCTCAAGTCAAAAGAAATTAAGTGGAAGTCACTCTTGAGTTTGATCATTATATTATGTTTAGTACTCAAATCTATTTCTCGAAATAAAAATTTATATTAAGACTGAGAACATTTTGCTTGACAAAAATAATTTTTGGTCTGATTCAATTTCCTTAAAATTTTGAGTAAGTAAACTTATATATTAGTTATTCTCGAAGTCGGTCACTTACTTAAGCCGGTTTTCTCTGGACCCTTCATATGCAATAGGGTGTTCCCTGTCCCGTCGTTGTAGAACAATGTTTGTTTAAATGTTTCAACGAAAAGGGCATCAAAATTCAAAAGTTGCGAATTGACTAGTTTAACTTTCGTGGGCCTAAATATTCTGTTAGTAACATATTTTTTATATTGATTTAAAGATTTGTTTTAAATCAAGCTCCCTTATGTTAAATCTGTTACCCTGTTAAGCAGACAGGGAAATTCCTCCTGTTCAAAGTTATGATAGTATAAGTCTAAGACTGTAGAATGCAGCTCGTCAAGTAAGTCAGACTTATTGATTTAAGTGCGTATCTGACTATTAAGGCCGCTTGGCGAGTTCGCTAAGTGCAAAATAATATCGTGTTCATGAATCCTTTGTAAAACTAAACACTAAGATGCACAAAAAATGCGTTTCCTTCAATGACTATCGACAGTTGATTTAAAATTTTGTAGCAACCATCTTGTGAAAGAAATCAATTAAAAAGATGACATTTTCCCATACTGTAGACTGTGGATGCTTTCCTTAATTTCAGGTAGATTTTCAAGCACAGGGAAAAACTTTACCATATTAGTATTTTCACAATCAATAAGAACCTTACCGTGCGGACCAGTATATTAACGAGAGACTCAAGCTGAAAGTTTGTGAAAAAGTGTCTTAGTGGCAATTCATTATACTGCCCCCTGTAACATAATTCCATTTCCTTAAACAGAATATTACATATATTTCCCACACACACCCAACACAAAGAATATTTTGCATATCTTATAATCTTATACATATTTTCGAAAACCCATTTTTGTACAAGCTCTTGCTGCAGATAGTAGATCAGTAAATTGCGCTTATTTGAAGCAATGGAAGGCTCTGAAGATGACTTTAAAATTCTAATGTATCGGCTGGCTTTTCTGTTTGCGATAGCTCTACTGTTTTGACTCCATACCTCAATACCTCAACTGTTTTCTTTATTTTCCGACTGGATATACTGTCTCGATGCTACATGGAGGGGTGAGATTTTTAGTTCCTCGTTTATTAAATGCTTTACTTTCTTCTTGATCTAGATTTAAGTTTTATTAAAAAATTATTGAGGATAAAAACAGTTACGAAAATTAAATTGTTACAGAATTGTCGTTGCCCACCGGCTACGCCTCCGAATGGTTATGTGCCTACTGCACATACATCTCTTGCTTCAACGTAGCAATCGCAAATCTCTTTAACGGCACTTTTACATTGCAAGTCTAGCTCCATTACAAATTGAATGTCTGTCTAATACCATGTTCCCACCAACGTGATTTAGCTAAATCCACTTGATTTAGCTAAATTATTATTATTTTTTTTTTTTTACGTGATTTATACTTGTTAATTACGTGCAAATCCACACAAAATAAAATCGAACATACACAAAATAGAATCGAACAGAATCGAAATAAAATCAAACAGACCTGTTATCGACTTCAGCTGCTCACACAAAAACAAACTGTCAAAAATTGAAATTAAAAATGCAGATATTAATTCTTTTAATCATTTTTGGATTTATTCTGGTGGATATAAATTTTATCCAAAGCATTTGAATTTATTTTAAATTGTTGCAGGTAATTTTTCTTTTGCACTTTTATATGTACTATATTGAATGTTTCCCAACTAATTTTAAATGTCACACTGAAACACTAAAAAGTTCGGTGGGAACGCCTATCGTGATTTATAAATCACATGGTATAAGTTGCATATAAAAAATCATCGGCAATTCTTTTTTCTAAATTGGCGGGCCTACCAAATTAAACATTTCGGGTTGAAGACAGAGCTCAGATAGGATTCCCATCGCTATTCTCAGGTTTGTCCTGCCACAAAGCTTTGGACACCCGATGGCCGGTTATATCTGCTCATCTACGAGCTGCCTGTTCTTGTATGTTTCTTTTGATTTTTTTCCCCAACCCTATGGTTTCTGAGACACCCCCTGGGACCGCTCTTCGAATTATTTCAAGGGGGCTGTAAACATACGCCCTTTCGGACTCACGTGCTTTCCCGATATTCTTCACTTTTCTTTCTTCTGAAAATATCTTTCACAAACTGGCAAATTTTTCCCCAATTCAGGTCGCTCGTCAGCATTTTGTAAACTATGTTTTCTGGGTTGAAGGCGCCAATGCTGCTTTCCAGAACTGTGCGTTGTGCTTCCCATCTTCTGCAGGCAAAAAAACTGTGATGTGCGTCGTCTATTGGAGAGTCGCCGTACTGGCAGGCTGTTGCGCTGCTTGATTGATTGCCGCTTGCAATCCGATTTCCGTCTTGTTGTCGTGGAAGTACTTTCTTTGTGCCGCTAGGAGATCGATTAAGGTCACTCCTGCGACTACAAGAACGGCTGGTTTCGACACCGTTCGGTAAGAGCAAGCCAGCAAGCCACGCGTAGAGCTGCATGTCGTTGCATTGCCGCCATCTGCTTCCGGTACTTTTTTTTGTTGAAGCGCGTCTGCCTAGATCTTACTTTCATATATGAGAATTGTATGCGTTGTCGGCATTAATAGCCTGCACTTGCTTGGCGTTGGGACGCCACTGTTTACAATGCTCTCCATCTTAACTTCGTTTATAGTAGGTGGTGCCGATTGAGCTCCCAGTTTTCGCATTACTACCTTGTAGCCTAGCCCCCAGGAGTCGCTATTTATGTCTCTGCAGAGATCCTCCCACTTTCGTTTTTTGCTCGAATTTATGGCCCTCTTGAGCTCAGATCTTTTGGTTCTGAACTCCGCTAGAGCTTCCTCAATATTTTCAGCGTGTCTTCTCCTTCCCCTGGTGACTATGCGCCTAAGTTGTAGACATCTCATTCGGAGCTCAGCTATCTCATCTGACCACCACTACACTGGGTTTCTGGTTCTGTTGTTGCAGCTTTTCCTGGGAATTGAGGCATCACATGCGAGCCGTATAAGCTGCATTCTGGCTTCAGCTTTTACTTCCGCAGGTCCTTGTACTTGTAGCACAGAACTTTCTCCTTCTTCAATGACGGCTTTGAAGAGCTCTTCCTTTAGTCTGTTGATGTTCCATCTCGGTGCTAGTGTACGGTTCCTTTTGATACTTGTATTATAATTGAATTTTTCGTTATCATGCTTTCGCTATATTATTCTTAAAGTTTATGTCTTATAAATAAATTAAAATTAATCAATCAATCAATTAAAATAAATAAATGAAATGAAAGGTTGATGTCTCTGTTGGACTACTGAATGGGATTAACCCTAAAGTCTAACAATAATAAATGAGAGTTGAAATATTTTTACGCCAACTTTTTATAAAGCTGGGGTCGAATTACCGCACCCGTGATCGAGCGATACGTCACTGAATTTTGTTGATTTTACATGCAAAACAATAACAAATTCAGTCACGTATTGCTCGATCACGGGTGCGGTAATTCGACCCCTGATTAATTTCAACAACGCGAGATATTCACAATATTTTCAAGAAACGGTAATTTTTTCACTTCAAATTTGAGGCGAAACTGATGTCGTTTTCCATTGGGACCACCGGAAATCTTTTTCAGATCTTAGATTTTACCCGGCAAATGGAACATGCAACGAAATTGCTCTGCTTTTGTAAATGTATCAGTGCGTTATTTGACAGCATTATCAGCTGTTCAAATTGCATTCATTTATGGGAAAATCGCAAATGGATATCAATTTGAACAATTTTTCCCCTTTTGTAGATAAAAATGGAATAGTTTTGGTGCACAATGAGATGATCCAGTTGGAGAATTCGACGAGTAATAAAATAATTTATTGATGTCCCAGTTATCCATGGCTAGCATTTCTTTATTTGGGTTTTCACGAAACTTTGCACAATTGTTTTGAAAACAAACTTCCTAAATTGACGTAAACACCTGTGCAAAGTGTATTGGTGTAAGTGGCAGTATGTGTAGATCTAAAAAAAAAATATCGAGATCTGCAAAAAGTGATCCGAATCGAAAAAAGATTGATTTTTTTTGCCGAATGGAAAACGACATGAATTGTAGATGTAGATGTTGTAAACTAACTACAAATATATTGCAGAAGTTTTCAATAAGAAGACAATTCCGATGTATCACAAATTATTGTAGAAGGTTTTCCAATAAGAGATGTTATTTTGAATAGCCCGCTATTTCGGTGGCTGTCACTTTTGAAGCTGTTATTTTTTGACATTTGACAAGTATAAACTACGCCATTCCTAAAAATGGAACGATACACGCTTCAACAACACATTGAAATTATAAAAATTCACTACAAAATGTCGGACCGCAATACAGAAATTGGTGGAAAAATTCGAGCTGTTGGGACAGGTTGAGTTATTGTTGAGAAGCCTCTCCATCCTCAACGTGTGACTGTTTGGTGCGGTTTATGGTCCGGCGCGGTCATTGGACCTTAATTTTTCGAAAATGAGGTTGGATCAACAGTTACGGTGAATGAATTGCGCTATCGAGAGATGATTAATGATTTTTTATGGCCGGAGTTGGATGGTATTGATCTGGACAACGTTTACTTTCAACAAGACGGCGCTACGTGCCACACAAGCAACGAAACCATTGATCTTTTACGGGAAAAGTTTCCGGACCGTTTTATCTCTCGAAAAGGTGATCACAATTGGTCACCGAAATCTTGTGATTTAACACCCTGCGACTTCTTCCTTTGGGGCCACGTGAAAGATAAGGTCTACGCCAACAGCCCAGCGTCGATTCAAGACCTCAATGATAGAAGTCGTGAGTCTATCGAGGACATAGGGCAGCCACTTTGCGATTTTGTTATGGAAAATTTCATAAAAAGGATATGGTCCTGTAAGCGTGGTCGTGGTGGCTATTTGGCTGATGTTGTTTTGTCATTATTAACGGCATACCTTCCTCTTTATTAGAAATAAATATCCGATCATTTATCTCAAAAGATTACATTTTTCTTTGAATATCAAAATAAAGTAGAACTTTCGCACAGCTAAGAGCGTTCTTTGTACTTATAATATGTCCACCTTCGTAAACAGTTTCTGTATCGAACTGCAGGAGTATTGCAACTCTGCAGTCGATGTATTGAAAGAGTATATATAAACTTAACGAAAGAGCGAGAAGGATCTAGTAATTGTATAACGAGAGTTAGTCTTTCAGCAGGAGCGAGCATGAGCAGGTCGCAGGTCTAATAAAAGTGTTTTTTAATATATTTTTCCACTAAAGTTCTATTGCGTTTTATTTGTTCCGCTGGTTGTTTTGTGTTTCTTTTAATTTTCCCTGAGCTACGATACAGTTTCAATTAAATTCGTAGTCAGCTACAACCTGACCCTTTTGTTGATTTTACATGCAAAACAATAACAAATTCAGTCACGTAGTACTTGATCACAGATGCGGTAATTTAACCCCTGGTATAATTTCGTACAATCGTGTTTAGTTTAAGTGAACCAAGAAACACTTTTGGCACTATCTCATTTTTCAAAGAAAATTTCACATTTGTTTTGATTTACATTTATTTAAACAAACACATAGAACCTACATTTTTTATATTTTTGTTTTGGTATCAAAACAAACAGTTTAAGTTTGTCTTGCCTCATACATCCTAGTATTGTAGCTAAGCTGCTAATTTGAAAATTATATGCTTAATCTCAGACCGTTTTACACTTTGCCTAGTTGTCTTCTATAAGCTGGAAGAAACTATATTTAAATTCATCCGGTATTTTTGAAAGCAAAACAGGACACTCGCAATTTTCCTATTTTCGCGAATTTATAGAGATAAAGAGTGGAAACCAAGTGAAAATCATTCTACAAACATGTGAAAAATTAACCAAAATGCAATCAGTGATTTACAGTCAACATGTATACAAGTCGCACAGAACTACATCAGTTTTATATATATAATGATAATCAACACGCATTAAAGTTAAAAGAGTTTTGTAAAATTTAGTTGTAGCCTGTGATGTGTGGAATAGAAAAGATGTATCTAATACATTGGTTTTAAGTGTCTGTGAATTGTAAAATGAGAAAAGCAGATATGATGAATCAGAAAATAGGCCTAAGGATAAACTGATACTCATTCCTCTGCCTAGTTTCATGTAAATATTGTATTTTTTTTTTTTTGTGTAAACATCGACTCCACAAATGACATTCTAGTGAAGATCTGACAAACCGCTGCTTTTTCCCTTATTCCTAGACGAATTTTCGTTCCTGTGTGCGAGGAGGGTGAATGGAGAAGATACGATCGTGAACTCTGTAAGCTGTACAAGTACAAGATTGTTTAAATATTCCGAAATACCAAAGCAAGTCGACTGGAATCCCAGCCTCAGGTTCCAGATGACAAATATAATATACCGAACCTCTATTTTAAACACCAAGGTATCATGGATGCCAGCCAGACCTTATGATCAGGACAACTGGAAGCCATATGCGCCGAGTGGTCTAGATAAATAGAAGCGTAACGACTTAGTTTCAACTGTCGTTGAGTGTAATTACGGGCGACTGATACCATCTCTGATCAAAACTTATTAACAAACCAGGTATACGCCTTAAAACTATATCGAATTACATCTTACCTCTGGAAGTCGGGTGATTCATAAGAATAGACAATGGACATTCGTCATCATCGAGGATGTATTCAGTACCATCGCAGTTAACCTAAAATTAAAAATTATGATAGTAATTTTAAACACCCGAACAATAACAAAGCCGAAAAACAATTGCTACAAACCTGAACAAGGCAGTAATGTAAAGGATCAGCTTTATCTAGTCCATACTTTGACAGCATTTCCCTGACAACGGCTTGCGCACAGTCACGAATCGAAAGCAGTAACGTTTTATAAGGCACATCTTGACACAAACTCTCCCCATATATTTTCAGTGTTCCGCCAGTATCCGGACCTCCATCTCTAGACCTAAACTGCTGCAATTTTTTTTCAAGTTTTTGTTGCCGTCTTCTTCGCATAACGGCTTCAGGATTCGAAATGGAACGGGTAAACGATGTCTCTGGTAGTTCAGTATACAGTTTTCCAGCTACTTGTGTCTCATTTTCCGTACTTCCATTTGAGTCAGAATTGAGCTTTGCCAGTTTCTCTTTCTTTTTCTGTTCCTTTTTTTCACGCTTTGAAAGTTTTCTTTTGAAATTCATATCAGTGGTCTCAATAGGCTACAGAAACAATAAAATAATAGTAAACATTTTCCAAAGATATAGTATTAAAAAATACCGTTGTCTTTTGATCAATGTTCTTCAGAAGAAAACGTCCTTCTCTGTCATCTATATGCCAGTTCAGTTGAACTAAAAGCGGTTTTTCGTCAGGATTCAGTCTACGTTCTTCACCATTTGCATGCACCTCATATAGGGCATAATTCGGAACTGACAACATTCGCATATCAGGACGGAATTTCTCAATAAGTGTATCTATTTGGAAATTATTGACATTCAAAATAAATAAAGTCTTAAATGCAAATTTAGAAAATGCTTTAGTTACCTATTACATCAGCTACTGTCGCATCGGATGCTACGCGAATGCATTTCGTTGCTACTTTTTGGCCTGCATCTTGAAAGTAAAATCGCATTACCCCGTGGAAAAGAAGATTCTAGAATTATTGAAGAGAAGTTGTATTATACATACTTTATGAAGCATTTTTAGTTCAGACTTTAAATCCAATCTGCCTTACAGCCACTTCTAGTTTTGACTTTAAACTTTCATCATACAAAGTGTATCTGTGCATCAGAACGGATATTAATGTGTTTACATACCTCATCTGGTTCTGAGAGAGCAAACAAATCCAATCGATTCGCGTTCCATTGCTGAATAACTGAACGCACCGCTTCGCGGTCTAGCATCTTTTTATGGTTTGTCATCGGTAAAGATTTGAAAAGTATCTGCTTAAAAAATAAGGTATGTTACTGATATTTCTATTAACATTTATTAACATTTATTAGAAAAGAAGACAGGTAAAATTCATCTGAAAAAGTAAACAAATATAAGTTAAGTACCTACTTATTTTGCATACACATTTTAGTCAATAAGTTATTTATCGCTGATGTTGCACTAATCTAAAAATCTAAAATCTAAAAATTCAAAATATTCTCATGAACGAAAACGCGAATAAAACTTTAAAAAAAATTTGTATTTTAAAAAATAGGTAATCTTTTTTTTCTACCTAATAAAAGAGCCTTGGGCAAGATTAGCGGTTGGGCTACCAGCTGTGGTCTCAAGTAAAATTAAACGCATACTCTTCACCACCAAAACCAAAATACCAACAATATCGTCCTCTATCCACCAATGCCAAATATCTAGGCGTCACCCTTGACCCTAAACTCAACGGAAAATCTAATATCGGACACTGAGAGCGGAAGGCAAGCATAGCTTTCTTCTCTGTAGTAAAACTTTCGGCACAAAGTGGGGATTTCAACCAAAACTGTTTCGTTAGATGTACTTAGCGGTGGTACGCCCGATCCTCATATATGTATAGGCATAGCAGCCAGCCTTAAGTAAAGCCTACAAAATCACTAAACTAAGTAGTGTCCAAAGAAAAGCTGGAATTGGAATCCAATCCAGGAATTGTAGGCCTACCATCAAGTCCAAACTAGGCGCTCAACGTGATTCTTAATCTTCTGTCAGTGGATCTGCATATAAACATAGATAGAGTGAATCCAAATACTAGACTGAAAGGCCCTATGACCAACAACATACTTTCTCTTCCCACCGGGATAGGACGCATATCCACAGACTAAAAAAATAAATAAATAAATCAATAAATATTTTGGCGCGACAGGTCTATGGGACCCAAGGCCTAGCTTCTCACAACCATTCGCTTTGTGTGGGTTTTCAATTTTTGGGACGAATGGAAGGGATCTACAATTTTACGCCGAGTCCAAACGGCTAATTGAAAAGCTCTTTCATGACAGTTTTACTCTCGGATATTTGTCAGACCGTCAGACGTTCGCGAGAGGTGGCGCAGTGGAAAAAAACCTTAAGATGTAATTTAGTTCTTTCGGGATTCGAACCGCGGACCCCTCGCTTAGTAGCTTAACACACTACAACTAAGCCACTGCGCCAACCACAGACTACATTATATATTATACCCAAACTAAACTTCCATAAAAACTTCTCAGTAAAATTCCCCTCTAGATCAGAAGAACGGGGAAAGAACGCGCTCTTTAACGAATTGGACATACCCATTTTCACGGATAGTTCCAAAATGAACTGTTCTAATGAAAACTGTATATATTCACGACTTTTCAATTAGTACGGGCCACTAGCCTAAAGGAACTCACGCAGCCAAGTTAGGCAGTCCCCATAATAGCGACTGCCGTAACTGCGCTGATAATAACAAGAGTTAAACAGGGTTCCATCTTCTTTGTGAGTGTCCGGCCCTAGCCGGTAGGTGGCCATGACTCGAAGTAGGGTTTATGATGTAAGAATTCAGAGATTTGTTTTTGAATTTGCACGTGTTTGGGGGTAAATGAAGTGCAGGTTTCTGATAGTGAAGACTCCAATTGGTTGGAATTATTTTAAGGTTCATGATTGATATGGTTGAAAAAAGATAAAGTGGGAAATATTAGCTTAAAAGGAGTTTCTAACACTAGTTTTGATTCTAACTGGTAGTGCGGTAATGGTTATAAGACTAAGTACAGGGTTTTATTAAGAATACTTATGTTATCGTAAATAAACATTTTAGTCAAAATCTTTAGAGCTGATTTTGGAAAATAATGCGAACAAAATAGTAACAAATATGGAAATTTTGAGTTCGAAAAATAAAGTATGCATTTTGGTCAAAATCGCTGTAGCCGTTTTCATGTAGGTAAAAAAATAAAAAAACAATTTCTCAAAATATGCCTTTTTTCAAAAATCTATTAAAGACAATTTAGAGAAAAACTGAGTTTGCTATCATGTTAGGAATGACCATATTACATACAAAATTAATTTTTGTTGCAATCGTATGGACCGTTTTCGAGATAAGGCCACTTTTCAAAAGTACCGTTATTCGACTTTTTAGCAAAAAAACTGGATATGCAGCCATGTTTACTCCATATATGGTAGTGCAAGTATACATTTTGGTTAAAATCGTTAAAACCGTTTTCAAGTAAACCATAATTAAATTAAGTTTTAAAAAACAAAAATTTTCCAAAATAGTCCGTTGAACGATAATTAAGGGAAAAACTGAGTTTGCCATCATGTTGGGAATGACCGTATTACCTTAAATATGAATTTTGGTCGAAATAGTTTTAACCGTTTTTGAGATATGACCAATTTTCAAAATTACCGTTATTAGATTTTTCTGCGAAAAACTGGGTATGCAGCCATCTTAGTTACACCTACTTAAGCCCAAATATCAATTTTGGTTGAAATCGTTGGAGCCGTTTTCGAAAAACTCAAAATTGCTGAATACCGTCACAACGGCAACTCTTAACATGCAAAAAAAAGAACTGTAAGCCCACCAACTCCAAATCCGAAGTTTGAAAGAAATCCGTCCAGCCGTTTGCGCTGTAGAGGAAGGACGGACAGACGGACAGAATTGCGAGACCCACTTTTTCGAGTTCCTCTATCATCGTAATGTTATATTTGATTAAAATCTCGAGTTCGATTTTTTGTACGATTACAATACCTTTTTCTTACTAGGTACGTAATGCGAGAAAGTTAAAAATATTTTCTATCCTTCTCTTCAAATTGTTTATTGTATTGAAAAGTTTAGTGTTTTGAGCCATCGTTTCAACCCTTATTCGAGCATCTCCAAGTACAAGTTTCTCAGCTTTTTCAATGTTTTCTTCAGTGCAGGCAGATAGCGACTATGAACTTGATCTTTTTTCGTTAGTTGAGAAGTCATTGTGGGGTTTTATCAATCCGTTTAATTTGCATTGGTTATTGAATTACTGTTGAAGCAGCTACCCCAAACAATCAATCACCAGATTCCTCAATGGCAATGAATAAACATAAATTCTTTAAACCACAACTTGTACCAATTTAATTTAATTTATTAACGTACATTCACGCAATTATATGTAATAAAAAACAAACAAAAACTTTTCTATCATTTTTATAGACTGTAGGTATTCCTTTTACTATCCGTGACTATCGACTTTAATTTTAACACGAATTCTTCTATACATGTTTGTTATTTGTTTTATAATTTAAAAAAATAGGGCGTCATTGAATCAATGGCCTATCTGTTTAAAATGTACGCATACCGAGAAATCTATTAACTGGGCTTTTAATTACCCTTTATGAGATCGATCGCAGTCATTCGAGGTAATCGAGTTTGGACTGTCAAACGCAAGTATTGCTCTGAGAACCTATCACAAAAGAAGTTCTTGGGCTTCAGAGCGACCATTTTTAGATAGAGATAGGAATTACCAAAATATGTAACGGCTTACGCTGAACATTCCTGTGTTATCACAAGGGACCTTATAATGGTCTAAGTGTGTCGGCTAGCCGACAGCCACTTCAACCTTACCTAACCTACGCTAAACACATTGAAATACGTAACGTTCCCGTTGAAGCGAGGCGAATATGGCGGATCTAAAGAGGACAATTTAAAATAAAAACAAAATTCCCCGAATCACAAGCGCTCCCATTGAATAAAATCCTTAAATCGGCAATTGGACTGACCCGGTTACTATTTCATTGCAATCAGCGATAAAATATAACCATACTCTGAAACCACTACGCGGTGTTTTTTAAAATGTCAATTCTAACGTAAGTGCACGCCCATAATTTTCTTTACAATATTCGGCGATGATCAAATGGTAAATTAATAATTAGACTTAACAACCATAATTGATAATAAGACTTTTTTCTATGGGTGAACCTTAAGAGTAAAGTCTATGAAAATAAACCGCAGTCTGTCACCGAGATGAAACTAAATAACCGGAGTCAAATTTACGACATCCAGCCAAGCCAAGAACGACGTTGACGGAAAAAAGCTTCCAGAGAACCTTGTTCCATCATCCAAAATTTACTGCAGTTTTAACAGACGAGTACACAGCATCACGTAATGCCGGCAGTACAAAATTCTTATATGGTCAGCAGTGTTGCCAGAATTTTAAAAATCAAAATGCTTAATCACGTATTTTTTTTTTATGCTAAAATGTATGAAGCAAAAAAAAAATGCTAACTTAAAAAAATGTTTTTTTTAGGGTTAAGAAAAAAAACTTAAATGACTGCACAATGACGAAAATAACACAACTTCTGAAAAACAAAACACAGATCAGTTAATATGGAAGCTCAACCAACGAAAAATATTTTTCCATAGACGTACATACAATGATACACTATGGAATGGATTTATCGCACACACTTCGACCGTACACATCTCACATTTCATTCAATGCGTTGGAAAGTGGTGGGAAACATTTACAATGCAAAAAACTACACTTATGACCAAAGTTCCAGAATGGCATCACTGATGGTCAGAGCGAAAACTTTCAGTGGCAACAAAGCATTTGGCTAATTTAACGGCAATTGAGAAGCTGGCAATTTCCCTAATTGAGTGCCATGAAAACATGTGCAGGCACAACGCACAAGTGTTTGCAAAAAATCCACCATAATGCCAGTATAGTTAGTACTGAAGTTTTAACTATAAACAAAAGAAAAAAAAAACCTTAAGATGTAATTTGATTCTTTCGGGATTCGAACTGGCGACCCCCCGCTTAGTAGTTTAATACACTAACCACTAAGCCACTTTAGACTAGTATGTATAGATTTTTCACTACTTTCAGTAAGGATCCGATAATCTACTTCGCGTCTCAAGGAAAAAGATTTTGACATAGGGGATGGGAAATCCCGACCTCTGGCTTTTCTATGCATATGCATTCTTGCTAAAAATAATCATTAACAATCTTTTTTCCTCACTGCAGACTAGGTGACGGCGTCATAACGCGGAAAAAGGATAGAGGAAAGAGAGACTTTTTGGATCGGAATAAGCGCGCGTCTATAAAGATCCGTTTGCTCTTCAAGCTTACGGATACGAGTTATTCTTTGAAATACTTTGTGCTCTCTGAGTCTACCGTCTTCAAAGTTTCTCAAAAGACCTTTGCGATATGGCTGGGTAGCATTTGTAGAGCCATTTGAACTCACAATACTACTATTACTAGGGAGTGATAGTCGTAGATGACTATCTACGAGTAGGAAAGTTCGGGAAACGATAACGATTAGAGTAGGAGGGCATGAAGTAGTTTCCCAACCGTTTATTAAGTACCTACCTTGGAGTAATTATAGACGCTCGCCTGAGCTTTAAACACCAAATTGAATATGTATGCAAAAAGTCATCAAAAACTGTTAGCGCGCTTTAAAGGCTGATGAGTAACATCGGGGGCTTGAAACAAACAAAGAGAATTCCTCTTGCAGAAACTGCCAATTCTATTCTCATGTATGCGATAGAAATATGGTCAAGTGCAATGAAAGTTAAGTCTTACGTGAAGGGAGCCAAATCCATCCACCGTCTTGGCGCATTAAGAGTAGCCTGTGCGTTTCGAACAGTTTCGAACGATGCCATACTCGTCGTATCTTCAATGTTACCTATCGATATACTTGCTGAAGAAATGGTAAAATTAAAAACCGACCGAGTCCGAAATGGTCGGGTAGATAATGGCAACAACAATGGAATGAATCGCTAAAGGGAAGATGGACACACAGGCTTATACCAGTGATCGACGTATGGCTTAAACGGAAACATGGTGAAGCAAACTTCTATCTGACTCAGTTCTTGACGGGTCATGGCTGTTATGGAGAATATTTTTTTTAACGCGGACATGAAACCAGCCCAAATTGTCCGCATTGCGAAAATGTTTCTGAAAACGCGGAACACGTGTTTTTTCATTGCCAACGGCACAAAGCCGAGAGGATATCCCTACGGGACCAATTCGGTGAGTGGCCCACTACTGATAACAACGTAAACTATATGCTTCAAAATGACGAAAACTGGACCATTATAAGTAACGTGGCGGTGCGTATACTCAGTGATCTTAGACGCTTAGAACGCCAACGGAAAGCTAATAGTTCCAACAATTGAGCAACAAGCAACAAGTCTTTATACCGACCCCGGCAAAGTAATGCCTTACGGCGGCTCCGCGGGGGAAACTAATCGGTCTGTTCGGGAAGGGAGGTGGTTTTAGCTGGTAGGAATTCGGCACTATCAATGGACGTCGAACCATTGGTGTCTCATGCAAGATTTCCACCTTCCATCGCAAAAAAAAAAAAAACGCCAAGAGCGTAGGTAACTTTTGTAGGTGGTACATCAAAGATGTCTTCATACTTATGATTGGGTTTAAATGAGAACTGTAAATATATCCGCTGCATATCTATAAGACTGAGTTTTGACTTGGGATCTTACAGTTACCATAGTAGGTAGGACGGATTGATTTTTCTATTCGAGGTACCCCCCTAAACGTTTTTTTTCAAATTTAATTCTACAACCAAATATAAAAGTAGAATTTTAATACATTTAATTTTGAATTAGGTAGGTATGCGTTGCGCGAGAAACCAATTTTCCTAAATGTGCGCCTTTGGCTTTTTGCGGGACACACGCACAGTTGGAATGGGTTATTAGTTATTTCCCATATTTTTTTAATGCTTTTTATTAAAAAAGCAGTAGTAATTTTATAACACTATTTCACGAAATGGCTTTCTTCACATGATCGGTTTAGTATTGCTTAATTTTATCACTTCACTACCTATGTTATTTCTAAGAAATCCATTGCGGATTGGGTGACTAGTTTTATTGTAATGCGATGACAAATATATCTAGGTACCAAGAACCTGGAACGCAAATAACAATATTGAGACAAGGACTTGGTTTTCCAATAGAGATAACCAAAGTTTAAACAACAAAACAAAAATATATTGCAAAATCAATTCATTCACCTCAAAAAGTACTAAAAAAACTATTTTCTTTTGAACTAAAATTCATAAAAGAAAGGTAGGTAAGTACCTATCACATGGAAAATATCCTACTTTTTAAAATTGTGATTTCTATCACTTTGTAAAGCTTTAATTAAAGATCACAGTTTAGGGTTTTTAAGAAAATATGCGATTTCGTCACAGCTAATACTTTTATTTAACCAAGAAAAAAACTATGTCTTAACGAGGTCTACCCCATTATCGAAGTCTGTTGCAGAATTTCAGAAACAAACTCGACTCGTCATACTAAAAAGCGCCTGTACTTGCGTTTTTAGATCTCGAGCAAAACTAGAAATAAATTGAGATTCAGAAAAAGTGCTCTCGATCTCAATTCCAAAGGGGGTGATCCGAAAAGCAGAACAGTGCAAATGTGCCGTGGAATAAAACTAAGCAATGAATTGGAAAGTACCTAGCTAGGTATATATAAATAATTTCTACTAGACATGTAAAGTAGCAGTAGATGTATGTAGAGCAATTTACTTTTTGAATAAAACAAATTTTATCGTTAAAAAAGTTACACTTAACCGACTTGTTATCATCCTAGCTTATGTACACTTTCGTTTTCTTTAACTTTGTGCTGAAATTATAAAGCGAGTTTGATTCAAATATTTAAACAGAATATAAAATAGATTATTCAATGCTAATATTTTATTATAAACATATCATTAACATCCCATTTCTATTAAAAAAAAACAAAAAAAAAAACAGTGGTACTGCCGAGTTATCACCTCGGCGACGTAAAGTAAGTAAATACATAATGTACAGGTACGGATCAGCATTGAAACATACGAAAGCAAAAAAAAAATCGCGCAATTCTTCACATTTCGGTTTGTGGAATGCTTGCTTTGCTTCCACTCAATACAATTTTTTTTTTTCTTATAGGGAGAATCACGGTCAATCTAGATAAACAAGTTTTCTCGTTGGCTCACTGTGGAATGTCTTTGTTGATTACATTACCAACATCTGCGACGAACACGGGGGGAAAAGTGTATGCGTACTTAATAATTCAATAAGGGTAGCAATAGCACTGGCAAGTGGATGAGCCACTCCTACAAGTTGTTCGAAACGCATCGGTATTCGGTAGGTACCTGCGCTATGAATGCAGCCCAACAGTTAAGTCAATATTTTTGTTTAAAAAATAAAAACATTTATGCATTTAGCTGCACGAATCAATAATTAGCCATTCGACTGAGTCCGGAAATTAAATAGGTAGGTAGGTATAAGCTCATGTAATTCGGGTAGCATTTTTCTACAAAATATGCACCTATGTATGTTAGAAGAGGTAGGCACTTACCTTGTCATAAACCAGCAAATGTGCCTTTGTCCAGATAACTAATCCAATCGCATTTCTTTAGTACCTACTTGCTAGTTCGTCAACTAGAATTTCATTTTTAAACTTCACTTTATTTTATTATGTAGGTTTCTCACTTTCATATTATCGGCAAAATGCTATTGCTTCTTCGATTTCTTTTAATTTAGGACGCAATGGAACGATCACACTCCCGAACTAGACAGTGTTTTGCGATTTATTTCAATTTTTAACCCTTATTTGATCACTGTACTGTAAATAATATTTACTTAAGAATATTATGATTTGATCTCATACTATTTTTTAGTATAATTTAAAGTAATTTTGTTGCAAATATAGATTTTAAATTGCTTTACAAGCGACAACGATGAACGATCACGAATTGCACTCCCTTTCAAGTTTTTACAATTCACAATACTGATATAAAATGGACGCCGTTTTCTAAGTTGCCCGATCTCTACGGATTTAACCCGTGGCGCTGTATTCGATTAGAGGATTTATTTATAAACTAAGAGAGGTTGTGATTAAAACAACTGAACAACGAATATGAGAAGCTAAAGTTAATTTTTTGCAAAACTAATTCGATTATTTGTGTCATTGAAGTAGAACTATGTTTATTTTGTAGATAAAATAGTATTTCTATGGTTTCATGCGTCGTTAAGTTTGTTCGTCAAAATTATTTCACCACGAAAGGTTCTTGTCCAGAAATAGACAAATTTATAAAAGGTGTATGGATAAACTACATTCAAAATCAGTGCAACCACTTTTATTTGTGGTACATATCACCATTTATTTTCGTTACATTCCTTTAAGTTTTCTCGTAGTAACGGAAATACATTCAAGAAATCCGCGGCGTACATTTGAACGATGTTATATTCCGTAGGTTAGTTTAGGTTAGGGTGGTTTCATTCGGGTTTGAGTAAAAATATTGTTGTGGGTTTTGCACATGCTTCTTAAAAACTATATCTTAAATATGTACTTGCTTCATTATATCAATATTTAAATATAGTTTCTAAGAAAAATTCTAAAGTTATTTTAAATAATTCGCGCGTATTTTTCAAAATAACTATCATTTTATTAACGACTAAATTTAAATATAAGGTAGCAAGTTTTTATGATATACGAGTATGTAGTTTTTGAGAAGCATGTGTATTTCTCCCCAAACCCGAAAGGAACCAATTTTTTTATTAAATAGTTTTATTAAAATTTGTCTAAGTATGATTTAAGCACTTGCTTTGTTACACTAGTTATCAGTTAATATTGAGTTTGTATTAAGTTTGCGACACACACGCCTGACTGAAACGAAACACTGTTTCACAGATACTAAAGAAATTCTACGATAGCGAGCAAAACCACTAGAATTCCGTGTAGACTTTTGGCCCTTTTCAGTGGGTTATACGTTCACAACTGATTTGTGGACTTATAACCCACACTGGTAGGTCAAATGTCCATTATGGAATTTTGGCTTGTGGGCTTATGACCCTGCGAGGAGTACCTACACCGTGCCACACTCAGGTCAATACTGACCCATTGAGGTGCCCATGGAGAAAAAGATTTTATATAAAGCGGTAAATCAAATGGTCACTGTGCTGTTGTATACAAACAAGTCGTACTGTGGGTTTGATAAAACTAATTATCTTGTTTATTTGTGTGTTGGAATACTCGTCTAGGTCGCTGAAGAAGTGTCTCCCTAGGAGTCTGTACCTCTTGTGTTGGAGACCTGGGCAGTCGCACAGGAAGTGTGTTGTATCCTTAAGGGCTTCCACATCACCGCAATATCTACACAGATCTTCTTCTTCCATTTGATACCGCAGAGTGTTGTGCCCCGTTATGGTTCCCACGAGTATAGAGATTGGTTTTTTATCTCTCCGCATGAGACTCTCGGTTCTGGCTTCTGGGTTTATTGAAGGTCGGCCATAGCGTTCTTGTGATAATATGACAAGTTTCTAGTGAAGTCCATCTAGCGTTTGCCCTTGCAATAGAAGCAGACTTGCGGGCTGCTATTGCCACTGCCAGGAAGGCGTACCGATTTTGATATACCCAGAACCCAGCGATTCGGAAAATATACCTGACCACACCCCCGGTGTTTTATATTCGTTTTATATCCGTCCAACGGATTGCGTGATGGGTACAAGTCTCTTTTTCCATGCTTCTCTGCTGGGATAGGTGTAGGTCTGTAGGTGCTTGAGAAAGGTCTGTAAGCTCTATGTATGGCGTTATTTGGTCCGTGATTGGTACAGTATTTAACCCGTTTCGTACAATTTCCAGTTTACTGAGCGGAAGCAAATTGAGTGCATGCTCAAGTCCTGCGGAGTTATCCTCATCGCGTTGGTGGTGCCTATACGCTAGTCTTTGTACTTTCGTAATAGCCTCTAAGTTGTAAGCAAACAAAAACGCAATTGTGTTCAATGTTAAATTAAAGGAATTCAGTTTATTAAATAAAAAGTAATTAGTGCAAAAATATGAGGCACATCCGATCGTGTATAGTGGTAGAGACAAAAAGGCAACAAGAAATAATTCGTAGGATGTAAAGTAAATTGTGATGGGAAGCCTTCAGTGCGAAATGTGTGCGTTCATTGACACTCAACAGTCAACACTCCTCCTCAATGAACAATACTTTAGTCTACAACTAGTTTCAACATCTTGCAGAAGTTCTTTTGCTTGGTCGGGCCCAGAGGTCTTGTAAATATGTCCGCAATCATCTTGTTACAATACTCCAACTTGATCTCACTAGTTGTACAAAGATCTTGAACAAAACGCTCCTTAGTTTCAATATGTTTTGATCGCCTACTAATACGATCCGTATTAAAGAATGATATGCAGCTCTGATTGTCCTCGTTCATCAATGTAGGTTTATGCTGAATTTCACCAAAATCTTGTAGTAGTCTTCGTAGACATACTACCTCTTGACATGCATCACTGAGTGCCACGTACTCAGCTTCCATTGATGACAGTGTGACATATTCCTGTCGACGACTAGCCCACGAAATTGGAGACTCTCCAAACAAAAACACGTATCAAGACGTTGATCTTCTACTAACTTGATAACCAACCAGATTCCAATCCTCAGTATCGCCAATGCAAAGTTTATAATCGATGGTTGCCTTCAGGTAACGTAGTATTCGTTTTGCAGCAGTCCAATCAGCTTCCGTTGGGTTTTGAAACTTTCTTCCTAAGATTGCAGTGCATGCCGTTCACAGCCAAATACAGCAATGCTCCGACAAGACTTCGATAGATTGTGCTGTGGTCTAATGAAGCTGTCTTATCTTCATCTTTCAGGTAAGCGGTGCCAATCGGTGAATTGGAAATCTTAGCTTTTAAGTAGCTTTTTAATGAAATTTTGTAGATGAATTTGAAAAACAAGGTCTTTTCGATGTATTTCCATGCCCAGAAAATACCGTACTTCACCCAGATTTATAATCTCAAATTCTCTTTGAAGTTCGCTATAAATTTTATCGATCTCATTTTTATCCACGCTTCCCACCAGCAAATCATCAACTTAGACCAGTAGAAACACATTTTTACCTCCAGTATTTTTGATGTATAAACATGGATCCGAAGCAGACGCTTTAAAATTTAGCTTTATTAAAACGCCATCTAGTTTCTGATTCCAGCAGCGCGCTGATTGTTAAAGTCCATAAATACTTTGGTTTAGTCGGCAGACTAATCCTTCTTTTCCGGAAATTTCATAGCCCGGTGGTTGTTTCATAAAAATCTCCTCTTCTACAATTCAATTGAGATATGCAGTTTTGACGTCGAAATGTTTAACAGCAGCAACAGCCAAAAGCGTTCTTAGAGTTGTAACTTTTGTGACGGGAGTAAATACTTCGTCGTAGTCAACACCATACTTTTGAGTGTAACTTTGCGCGACGATTCGGGCCTTGTATCTGGTGATCTCGTTTTGCTCGATCGTTTTAATTTTAAAGACCCATTTCGAGCTAACCGTTTTTCTGCCTTCTGGAAGATTTACGAGGTCCTATGTACGATTAAGTCGATGTGATTTAATGTTCTCGTTCATTGCTTTCTCCCACTCAGGTATGTTAACTGCTTCCTTACACCCCGACTCCACAGGAGATAATTTCTCTCATGTCTTGTGGAGTCACTCTATTTAATCTCATGATTGGATGTCTGCGATCTCTCTCTGCAATTATTTCTTGGCATGGATGCCTGACATGAATTTGACAGATATTTTTTTTTTTTGATTTGTCATTTTTGAAATGTAATTTTTGTATCATTTGACGCATTTGAGTGTCGGTGATGGTCTTTGGCGTAGGTAGTGATTGTGATTGGTTTTTGTTTTTTTGTAAAAAAACTTCTCTTTGTTTTTCGTGGAAGTAAAACATATAATAATATTTAATCTTTTATTGATTTTGCAATTTATATGAACGAAATATAGCGTGATACATTTACAGATTAATGTGTTTCCAAGAATAAAATATTTTGAGCGAGTGGCGACTATCCCAGAACCAAACAAAAATGTTAATAAATTTGTACAGGGAAAAAGAATGCCTTTGGAACCACAAAAGCAGCGTTTACAAGAGAATCGACCTAAAAAATAAGGCCTGGAATAGCATTGCAAAAGATTTACTAAAAGATACAACGGAAATAAAAAAAAGGTCAGAAACCTGCGCTCAGCATATGTAGCTGAAAAAAAGAGAGTCAAGGACTCTTTGCGATCAGGATCTTCAACTGAAGAAGTTTATGAATCGAACCTTTTTTACTACACGGATTTTTCTTTTTTTGATGCTGTCATTGTACTGCGTAAAACTCAAACCAACTTTAACCTGGTATGAAATAAAAAAACAACAACATAGAAATCCAATAACATTTTTTTATATTTACCTACTTATTTTCTAGGACGACACATTAGAGGCAGCTGTGGAGGCTACGGAAGAACAGGAAATGTTATTAGAATACTTGACGGATTCCCCACCAGAAATCAGTACATCAATTAACTCAGCGAGGAGGTCATCAGGGAGGCGACCTAAATCATCATCCAGCAACAGCTCCCGAAGTGCAATAGCTGCGATTCTCGAAAACTCTACTTCTTCAACAGGTAATTGAAATCAGGGGTACTCATAAAATAATAGTAACAGTAATATGTAGCCTATAAACAGCGCTTAAAACATTTTAACCAGAACTTTCAAAAATTCTTTAGAGCTAAAGCCTCACATTGTTATTTGATATGCACTGCCATCTGGATTGAATATGTTTAAGACAAAAGTGCACTTTATTTCCTTTTTTTGCTATTGCATTGGGATACCCTTTAAATACCAACTTTTTGTAATTAATTTCATTTCTTTTTTGCAGAAACGAGCAAGTATTCAATTTTTGGGAATAGCGTTGCTAGTCAGTTAAACGAATTAAAACCCATAGAGGCATCTATAGCTATGGCTGAATTGCAGCAAGTGCTCTCCAGGCACGTTATTCAGTCGCTGCAAGGGAACACAACTCCTTTATCATCTTCCCTATCCCGCTCAAATGAAGCAGGTGATCTTCTCCATAATGCAATGTATAACTCAGAAATATTCGAAGATGAATTTTAATTACTTTTATAAATGTACATATTCATTTTTTTTTTCTATAAACATTTAATACAACTTTTTATGAAATAATTTTTTTCCACTGATATGGAACGTCACCATCCGTAACACAATAACGGACCAATTTGTCGCAAATTTTCGCTGCATATTTGTAGCCTGAGGCCTCTTGTATTCCCAGCTCTGACATGGTTTGTGGAAGAGTCTCGGAGTTTTCCAGCTCCACGTTTGGACATTTATTTAAAGCTGGTGAAAGATAATTATGCAACACACAACAAGCTTTCACCACAGCTTCGGAAGTTTCCAAGGTCAAGTCAATGGAGCGATGGAAAATTCGAAACCTTGAGGCCAATCGTGCAAATGCCATCTCAACCGTCAAACGGCACCGACTGAGTCTACAGTTAAGGATTTCTTGTTGTGTCGTTAATTTGGAGCTACGACCAAATCCCTTCATTTAATGCTTGTCAAGAGCAAATATGTCGTCCCCAACAAAAAAGTATGGTGTAGGACTTTCTTGGCCTTTCAGTGAAATGGCTTGAGGTATGTTTAGACGCCCTGTGGAGAGCCCATTGTAAAGGCTAGAATTTTTAAATACAATAACATCCGAGGCTCTTCCATTTCCTCCTACAACGGCAGGCAAAACAATCCTAAAAAAGCCTTTATAGTTGTAAAAATCGGATCCTGAATTTGGTGGCGCTATAATGCGTATATGTTTGCCATCAATTGATCCAATTGTATGTGGAAAATCCCAATATTGCTCGAAATCTTTTGCAACTTCCAGCCACCCACTTTCGGTGTTAGGGGTCTAAAACAAAAAAAAAAATTTTAATAATTAAAACAAAATTTCGCTTCAAAAGCACTCAATTTGAAACAGACTTTCATATAAGTTTCTTGAAGTGCATTATATATAGCAAATAGCACAACCGGGACAAACTTCGCAATAGTCTTTCGAGATATTCTTGACAAAAATTCCATCGATCTATACGAATCACCTGTAGCAATCTCAGCGTGACTGCAAGCCGTACTCTCGGTGTAATTGCAAAACGCATTCTAGTGTCTTGTCTTTTAATTGACGGCTCAATCTACAATTCAAAAATCATACAAATTTGTAAAAATGTATTCCGCTTTATTTACCAAGACAAGAAAAGCAGTGAATTTGTTAATAGACATCCTACAAAAGTTAGTATACTCTTGCCCTTCATCCCACAATATATCTTTGAGAAAATGTTGCTCCAGAAGCGGTGTTTTCGTTTTGTTTTTTCTTCTTCAATCTCTAAGTCCTCTAGTTCTTCTAGTTCTTGAAGAGCTTTAAGTTGCTTAATAGCAGTCAACTTTCAAAAATTCTTTTCGTCATTGCACTTCTAAGAGTTGTAAAAAAAACTTTAGTTATATCAGTTCAGTTTCTTCTTAATTTTTTAAAACTAAACCTGTTTTTGTTTTTTTCCGCCTAAACGTCAACGTCCAATCTCTCGTGCGTTGCGAATGAAATGCCCAGCGCAGATAAAAAAAATTGTATGAGATGGAAACCAGACATTTAGCTTGAGAGAAATTATCTCCTGTGGAGTCGGGGTGCTATAGCCCCTTGGTTACCAAAGCTAGAGATGCCTTGCAGGCCAAGTAATCATTTAGATAGATTGGTGGTACTCCGCGAGTAGTTCGCTCAGAACGCCTTGTTGCAGTCAACTCCTCCTGATCCTCGGATGGTACCCAATGTTACAACTTTTCCTGCTGAATTCATTATACGACAATTATTCTTATCAAATGTAGCAGTAAAACCATTTTCGACCAGCTTGCTTACAGAGATTAGACTTCCACTTAGCTCCGGCACGAACAAAACGTCATGAACGTCTGACACGTCCCTTATTGCCGTCAACGCCAACAATTACACCTTCTCCGCGACCTGCTGAAGATATTTGTTTCCCATCAGCCAAAGTGATCGCACCATCAAACTCATCCAAAGAACTGAAAAACCGTCTATCATTTGTCATGTGCGAACTCGCACCACTGTCGATTAACAAAGGAACTGCTTTATCACGACCAGTAGCAAATGCTACGTTTGTTTCTTTCTTTTCCCTCTTACGAGGATTTTCCTTTTTACCACTCTTATTTGCCAAATAATAACGACAATTCGAACGAAGATGTCCTGGCTTCTTGCAATGGAAACAAATCCTAGTTTCCACACTGCGTTTCGTTTCAGTTTTCATTGCCTTTTCTTGCTTCAAGGACACACTTCCCCGCTCCAGTCGTCGATGGTACGACTTTATGAACTCTTAAGTTACATCATCATCCGAACGACTATCAAGCGCCGAAACTAAAGTTTCAAACGAATCTGGTAAACTCTGTATAACCATACAGATTTTCGTGTCTTTATCCAACACATGTCCAGCTGCAGCCAACCTATCAAAAGTTTCGTAAATGTCAAACTAATGCTTCTCAACTTTTCCATCCTGGCAGTCTTGTGGAGCACAATTTCTTGAGCAGTAGTACTCGAACGGATATTGAAATTTTCTGTTCAATAGGCAGCCTTCAGTGCGAAATGTGTGCGTTCATTGAAACTCAACACAAGTATGTGGCTTTATTGGGGTACTGCCACTATACGAGACTTTCATAGGTCAGAACTATAGCCGTATACATCCACAGTTTAATTTTCGGAGACGGTCCCCGGTTCTTTCGAACATTTTCCTGCAGGAGTAAAAGACTATTTTGGCCTTTTTTATTCTTTCATTTTCAAATTTAAGATTTTTTGTCTAATATAAGTCACAGGTTATATTTCAAGCATCAATCTGCCTTTCGAAAATATTTTCACAGGCGTCCAATGAAAAGATGGTGCGTAATGATTTTGATCCTTGGCTTTTCTTTTTTTATGCGAACTGTTAACTTTGTACTCGGTCACAAATTTCTTAACTAGATTCTTATCAATCGGCGATCGTTACAGGGAATTTTAATAAAACGCTTGAAGATGTTCCCTTACAAAGTGCAGGTAGTGCGTCAGTTGCTGGCTGTTCACCATCAAGCGAAACTTTGCGTGCTGTATTTCAGTAGATTCCTTTGATGCACATTGCTGGTAATGTGAACTGCCTGAACGCAGTCAAAGCTAGTGGCTCACTCACACATTCAAATCCGATTCGGAACGTTCCCAAGCGCAATTGCGGCAAAAACCGCACAAAATCAAGGCACAGAAGTCAGAGTCGTCAATCTCTCGTTTTGACGATTTGCACTGGCCGCATGAGCGACTGCAAGGAATGCGAGGACTTATCGACGGAAGTTATGGTAGGAATGATAACAATTGCATAATTTGGCCGCGAATGGTCATCAATTCTGGCAGAAGCCAATTTCAATTTAACATAATCTTAAAGCAGAACCAACTTTTAAATTCATAAAAAAAGTACACCAATAGAACTCCGGGTTACAACTTTTGCGCCACCTTGTAAAGTCTAAGTTTGCTAAAACCAACTCATTAACAAGTAGTATTTACCCTATCCAACTCTTATAATTCCAGCAGATCTATTCTCCAGTCTGTCTGATGGCGTAAATCATGTTGTAGACACATCTGCGCTCTGCCCTCTGCGCGTTTGGACCGTATTAATGTAAACTCCCGTTTGTGGAGAAATATCTCTAGGTCAAGCTGAAGCTGTTTGATCTCTATTCAGTTTTGTTTTAAATCCCCTAGCGACCATTTATTGTTCGTGTCCATCATGGAGTGTAATATTTTAAAATTATTTTGTGTTGCTGTTATTTTGTTTGAATTCCATGCACTCGTGATTGGATTATCGGTTCTTGGTAAACAGCCATTCAAAGAAAAGCCGCACTTGGATGAAAATAATGGTAAGTCTAACTTTGGTAAAAATCAAATTCATGTACCTATACTAATCGGAGGGTCAATAGAGAGCACTCAGTCATCGTCGCTTTTATTCAGCAAATGTGATCCTTGTCCTGAAGGGATTCTGTGTGTACCGCAAATTCAGTGTCCAGCTCATATTTTGATGGGAAATCATGAAAAACCGCAGACGTGCGACTTGTCTGGAGGAAATTTCGGTTTTTGCTGTCTAACGGGACAAAATCATAGCGGTAATTTTTTTTCACATTCGGCCCTAGCGAGGTACCCGTCGGAACGGAAAATTCTCCGATTTTATACGATTCGGAGGATTTTTGCTTCGGGGTATTGTTCGGAATATTTCTCCGAAATTTGTAACGCATATCGATGAATTACGTTGAAGTGCGATGAAGTGCATTTTTTTCTTCAATTTTTGACAGCTAGGTTCCAAAATCCTCCGACAGAAATTAGCTGCGGAATTTGTTTACGATTTGGATTTGAGTTTCCGACAGAGTATGCGTTGCGGAGAATTTTCCGTTCCGACGGATACCTCGCTAGGGCCGATTATCTAAATCTACAGAAATGTAATAAAAAATATCATAAATAATTCTACAGTGTATCAAAAGAATAAGGAACGTTTTTTTGGGTTTCCGAGCTTGTCAGATACAATTATTGAAGAGGCGCGCGCAAAATTCGCTTTGTTGATGAAAAATGCTGTGGGTGCTGTTGTACAACGAGGGCATCCGGACTTTTTGCATAATATGGTGTTCCATTCGAATGCGGATGAAGATATCGAAAGCTTTCAAATTTCGGCTTCTGCGATGGAGGAAGTCATAACATCTCAGATATTTCGAGAAAAGTAAGTACAAACCCGACAGTGATAATGTTCTAGGTATTAATGAGTATTCCTATGACATGTTTGATGTCCATTCGATAAATCTAGGTTAGAATTGGATAACTAAATAAGCCATTTTTGAAGAGAGGTACTATCTGATTCCAAGCGACTTCTACACTTAATGAAACCAAAATAAAATGTTCGAAGAAACGATTTTGTAAAATTTTGACCGTACATATCACAGGTTTTTGTAAATTCGATAGGAGAGTATATTATATAACCGTATATACGTCGGCGCAGTGGCTTAGTTGTAGTGTGTTAAGCTACTAAGCGAGGGGTCCGCGGTTCGAATCCCGAAAGAACCAAATTACATCTTAAGGTTTTTTTCCACTGCGCTACCTCTCGCGAACGTCTGACGGTCTGACAAACATCCGAGAGTAAAACTGTCATGAAAGGGCTTCTCAATTAGCCGTTTGGCTTAAAAAAAACGAACCTTTAAAAAATTGTACCTCTGATATTGGCTTGTGAGTTTGCAATTGATTCATTAATTATGTTAGAAAAGCAACATGCAAAAGCTCGTCTTAAAACCTTTTGTGTTGTACCTAAATTTATTTAACTTCGTTTATTAATCAAAAGGCAAACATTTTTGTATTCTTTTTTTCCTTTTTTTAAATCTTCTGGTTCGCAGAATTTCTACTTCCTTAATGTGTCTGATGAAGTTTTCAGCAGATGAATTTCTCTCCTGGACTCAACATTTCCCGGAGGGAGAATTTCCTTCTATATAGAACTTGACATTCGCACAGGGTGTGCTCAGCTGTTTTTTCTCCTTCGAGACATAGCTGGCACTCCGGGGAGTATGCTGTATGCATTTTGTTTAGGTGGTATCGCAACCCGTGTTGGCCTGTGGGGTAGCCTACGAGGTTTTTGATATCGTTCCTTCGTAGATATAGATTTTTTTTGGCATTGTTCTTAAATGGCTCTTTTGACCACGCTGAGGCCTGGGATTTCTTTCCAATGTGTGATACAAGACAATATTTTTATCCCAGCTTCTGATGGCCGATTTGATAGCTATTTTATAGACAGCACAGAAAAGTTCTGGTCCTACAAAAGAGGTTCTGAGCAATTTCTGGCGAATGCATCAGACCTTTATTCACCCTCAATACCTTCGTGTCCGGGAACCCACCATATTTTGGTTATGTTTCTGAAACCTAGAGTCTGAAGGGCGTTGAAGCAGTGCAAGACTGATTGTCACACAATGATTGGTGAGCTAAGGGCGTTTACAGCTACTTGACTGTCCGTCAATACATGGCTGTTTGCGCCTTTAATTCCTGAAGTGTTGATAAGGTTCGCGTATTTCTTAATGGCTTATTTCTCCCCCTCGTGCCAGTCTTGCGTAAAGTCACTTTTTTAATATATGTATGTGGAGGTGTATTAAACTTATTAAAGCTTCTATAGCAGCTGTGGGACATGTACGGTGTACGCATTCCGTCGAAATGTCCCAGACATGCTCTTCTATGTTCTTAGAAGTGTCAAGGTTTCTTAAACGATGAATGAAGTAAGTACTTGTATGGAAGTGATGTAAAAATAGAAGACCCTCTTCATTTTCCTCTTCTTTTTTTACCTGTTCTTAATCCTTTCTTAGCATTTTCCTCGTGCATTAGCATTATAATTATTCAAAAACCTACCTAACAACTACCTTTGTTGTAAGTTTTAAACCGACTATCTTTTAGACTTGTCGTTTTGTCGCAACAACAAACGAAATGGATCGGGTATTTCAAAGCCTTTACCTTATTTCGGAGTGTATAGTGTTGATGTATTTCTGTGGGTGAGGGGTCATACGCTTAACGCCGGAGAGACGCAATTTTCGACTACGTAGGCCCACACAAATATCTGACAAACATCCGAGAAACTTTTAAAGTTATAGCTTTTCACATTCGGCATCAAATTGTAGGTCCCTTCTTTTCGCCCAAACTAGGTATAGATTCTATATAGAGCTGTTTATTTATTTATTTTTTTTATTAACGTATTTTCAGAGAACATATTCCAATTGAAGAATTCGAAACAAACAACATTGATGTCGATTTTGAGTCATCACCAATGGGACAACACTGCAGACCGCCTCCGCATTGTGCCAATGTCAACTCCAAGTACAGAACGTTTGATGGAACTTGCAATAATCCACTTCCACACAAGTCTATGTGGGGAGCTGCTGGACAGCCAATGGAACGTCTATTACCGCCCGCTTACGAAGATGGAGTATGGCTACCAAGAGTACATGGCGTTGATGGTACGCCTTTGACGGGAGCAAGAGAAATATCGAGGACTTTGCTGATAGACGCTAATAGACCCCATCCCAAGTACAATCTTTTAGTCATGCAATTTGGACAGTTTCTTGCACACGACATAACTCAATCGGCTTCAATTCGCTCAGGTTAGTAAAGCTTTTTAAACTTGCCGGCTTTACGAATGCAGACTTCATGACGTTGGATCGTTGAATGAAGTTTAAACAGTTTTTGACTACGTTTTTTTTAATCCTTAACCACCACTAACCCACGTCCTCTAGCTGTTTTGGATGTGGACCCTACCTGAGAGTAACTTTGTAGGTTTTCCTGTTCTCGGACCCATCTGTGTGCCTGCTTATAGCTGCCTGCTTTTTTGAGACTTTGTCAGTTGATTGAGCTACGCGACTTAGTACTACAGTGTCCGTCTATGTTCTAGCTGATTCAGAGCGTCTCACATGACATTACATCATCCGCCACGTTTGGCTGCTTCAAGTTCATAAGTCTTTCTGGTCTGCTTCTCTTTGGGTTATTAGTGGTAGGTAAATTTTCAAAAATATATCATGGATTCTTTTAAAAAGAAAAGCGTTTTACTGCCAACTGAAGGTTTAAAAACCCTTAAATGGTAATGTAGGCGAACGGCTTGTCCGATTAAAAAACATAACATGTTCCCAGAGCTATTACATCGGTGTAGGTATGCGCGAACAAAAAAAAATTGCGGATCCAGCTTTACCGGTAAGCTAGGTCCCCCACAAAATCTACTACTATCCGAAGAACAACAAAGTCAAAATTATAGTTTGCTTTGCGAAATTCTACTGAATTCGAAATACAAAATTTAATTACTGTTTTTTATAGGTACTTGTATATGTATTTAATATTTATCTACCATTTCAGAAAATGGAGAATCAGTGGAATGCTGCACTCCAGATGGTTCTGGTATTCTGCCACCTCATAAAAGCCATTTCGCATGTATGCCCATCCCGATAGAGCCCCAGGATGAATTCTATTCTGATTTCAATCAGAGATGTATAAACTTTGTTCGTCTATCGCTTTCGCCTAATTCGAACTGTAAAATTGGTTACGGGAAACAAAGGAGCAAGGTCACACACTTTATAGATGCATCTCCCGTTTATGGTTCGAACCTACAGACGGCGAAAGTTCTTCGAACATTTCGTGGGGGAAGGCTTCGTATGCTTGATGATTTTGGAAGAGACTTACTTCCAATTACAAAGGAAAAGGAAGCATGTGCCAGCAACGAGCCAGGAAGCATTTGCTTTAAGTCGGGTAAGTTTTTTTTCAGATTTAGGACTAAAATTACAAACAGTTTTACTGACTTGAATCACTTTTTAACTCCTAATTGGGCATTTTAAATCCCACGGAATAGAAAAGCAATAGAGTTTCTTGCATTTCCTCACGTGTTCTTATACTTCACATTTGACCTATCCTATCCGGTAACATAAATTCTTCGCGCGCAACATAAAAATGTCGATAAATGGGGCACATTAACAATTTGAGATATTTTTGTGTTTTTCCGGAAGTTGAACCTGGAACCCCGTTTGCTTATCCAGCGCATTTAAACATTTGCGAAGTCTTTAAAAAGATTGTAAAAAAAATCTAAAAGTCTTATTCAATCGCGATAATTTTTTCAGTTTAAGATACTAAATGAGATTCTTATATACAACTTTTAAAATGTTTAGGTGATGGTCGAACGAATCAAATCATATCCCTGGTGGCCATACATATTCTATTTGCAAGGGAGCACAATCGGATAGCAGACACGCTGTCACAATTAAATCCTCAGTTTACCGATGAAGCAATCTATCAAGAAGCTCGCAGAATCGTAATTGCTGAGTTACAACATATCGTTTATAATGAGTATTTGCCAATTGTTATCGGTTCAGTGCAATTGAAACGCTTTCGATTGTCCACAAAACACCACGGCTACGCTAAGGATTATAATATTGATGTGAATCCAGCTGTTACTAACGAGTTCACAGGAGCCGCATTTCGATTTGGTCATTCCACAGTTGATGGCAAATTTCATTTGCATTCGAGCCACGGAATCGATGAGGTCATTGATATTCCCGATGTTATGTTTAATCCTTCGCGTATGCGCAAGCAATCATTCCTGGATGGCATAATCAATACGATGTTAAACCAGCCAATGCAGAAAGTTGATGGGTCAATTACACACGGTGTAAGTTGTTAGCGAACTCGTTTTTCCCCAGTTTTTTTATTCTCATGATCATGGTGTAGTTAAGCAGATTTTTATTCCGTGGAGTTAATCCATTCGGTCTGGATTTGGCTGCTTTGAATATTCAACGTGGACGGGATCATGCACTTAGAAGTTACAACGATTATCTAGAAGTAAGTGGTCATCGAAGGATTCATAGTTTTACTCAATTCCCTCAAGATGTAAGTATCAATACTAAGTATTTATGGTTTTAGTGAATACTAATAAAAGCGTTTGAAGATTGCGAGAAAACTCTCTCGGGTCTATCGTCATCCCGACGACATGGATCTGTGGGTCGGAGGGCTATTAGAACCACATGCCTTTGATGGCTTGGTTGGATCCACTTTCGGCGAAATTATTGCGGATCAGTTTTCAAGGCTTAAGCACGGCGATCGATATTTTTACGATTACGATCCAAGAATAAATCCTGGGGCGTTTACTCCAGCCCAAATTAACGAAATACGAAAAACATCACTGGCCCGAATCATATGTGACAACGCAGATCACATTGGCGTCTTTGAAGTATCACGCTTAGCTTTTGTTCGTCCGGATTTCAATGGGTAATTATATTGGCGATATTTCTTTTAATTAGTTTTTACTACTTTCTTTTTGCAAAAAATTAGCAACGCGAAACTGTCATGTAACAGCCCCAAAATCCCCGATGTAGATCTACAGAACTGGAAGGTTTAATAATTCAATGTCCTCAATTTTAGTTTTTTAATGCAAATATTTAGTTACTGGAAGTGTGTTTTAAAATAATAAACAAATTTTTGTGTAAAATAAGCAGCACACATTTTTTAAAATCATTTTTGGAATCAATTTTAATATTAAAAAGACAGGGTAACGCGGATGTTTCCTAGGGTCTCTTTATTCTGTACGTGGGTTTTGCTAAACAGCGAATCTTTCTGGATCACTGGGAGTTGAAGAAGCCGTATCTGCGCTTACTTTGTTTTTCTCTGTTGAACAAAGTGGCTCTAAAATATATATGTACATTGTGTCTCTCTTCTTAAGCATATCGCAGGCCTTTGGAGGAAATCCCTATAGTTGGAATATATGAAGGTCTAATATAAAATTTTGCATGTTTTAATAGTTTTACGGTATCTTCCTTGAGTTAACTCTTCGGAAATCTTGTCAATTGAAAATTGGGTTATGTTTAAGAGAATCAAGCAAGGTAAGTGATTGATTGTTGAGTCGGTGAAAATGCAATTACGAGAACCCCCGTTAAGGTGGATTTTCGACACAATAAGGCAAACCCCGCTTTACTGTATTGGAAAAGCAATAAAGCATTGAACATTAAGAGGGACGTATTTAAACGAGAACAGTTTTGCATATTTCTTATGGAATGCTTTGTTTGGTCAGTTTTCGGATGAATTAAGCGAGCAACGCAATTGAGAGAGGGTCGCGTATCCGGGTATCACGGGTAGTATGTTATAAGTTATCGAAGAAGCTGTGATAGCATAAGATCGACGTACCATTAAGGAAGGTTACCACAGGTAAGTAGACATACAGCATACTATGTTCAGGCTTTGGACAAGTCTGCCACTTAAAGAGATAATCCTATAGAATGGTTTTGCGAACAAGCAATTTTGACTCACGGGTAACCGCGAGTCTATTCATTAGATCATAGTTTCTATATATGTATTAAGAATTAGCTCAATGATAAGAAATACATTTACGCTTACATTTCTTGATTGTATAAATATACCATTCAAATTAATAAAAACCTAAACACTAAAAAGAAAAAAAAAATTTAACAAACATAGATTAATTTTTTATCAAAAACATTAAAATTGATGCCAAGAATTCAAAACAATATCCACACATTTTTTTTTTGTAAAAAAAAAAATTACTAGAATATCTAAGTCGAGGCTCAGTCTAAATGGTGGAACAGGGTAATAGGTCTGAAAAGGAAAGAAGTAAGGAAACTTTGTAATAAGTCAAAACTGGTAAAAGATATCAACACATGGAATGAGTACAAAAGGTAAAAGACAATAATTCAAGTACTTAGTAAGGAAATCCAAAAGGACTTCGTGGAAAATATTTTGCGAAATTATCGCTGATACAGACGGAACTTCTAGACTACGTAAAGTGCTCTCAAAAGAGAAAAGGTACTTGTTATATCACAAAGAAAGACGAAACATGGGCCGAAAGCATTCAGGAAGTTCTGGAAACCCTGGTGGAGTCCCACTTCTCTGTTGCTTCCATCCCAGAGGAAACTGACTTGCATAGGCTAAAGAGCTCAGAGATCAAGAGCAACCCTCTTTCGGGTGAAGAAATAGTTAATCTCATAAACCAGAAAAATTTACGGTGGGCTATGCAATCCTTTAAGCCGTATAAATTTCTTTTTACCTTTAAAACCGGTTTGCTTTAGGTCCGTACTTTCGTCCTCCTTCTTAGCAACATTCGTAGTCTTACAAGGCAGCCATTTAGGTCCCCTTTTCTTTTTTCTAACGGTAAACGATCTTTAGAAGATCATCAAACATTCGTCTCTCTCTCTCTCTTACTATATGCAAAGTTTTTCAAAATCATCTCTTCACCTCAAGACTCCTATCTCCTTCAACAATATCTTTATTTTTCTTTTTCGACCTGGTGCACTCAACACTCGGCCAAGTTTTCTAAAACTCGATCTCCTTCCCCATTCTCCTTATCTTTAATTCCTAGTCTTAAGGCTTTTTATGTCTTAGTTTAAAGTTTTTCTTTTAAAACTAAGTTAGTTTAAGCTTGTATTAATATATGGGGGTATTGCCACCACCAAAATAATGTCTCAATTAAAACAACCACTAAGGGAGATCTGCAATTAGTTGCAACAAACCCAAATATTTTTGTATAGTTAAAAGTCCCAAAAAAGTTTACTGAGATAAGAGGTTCATTCGGGAACTTTTTGCAAACGTAAAATTATTAATAATTTGCAAAGATACTGTGCGAATGCGACCACGTACTGAGAAAATTAAAAAAAAAATGAGGGAGAAATCCATTTCCCCTCTTTTAATTTTTTCGTAATTTTCTACTCGCCGAATTTCGGCTTGCTGAAAAATGAAAATATGAAAACTGTCAACTAATTGACAGCTCAAAAGTTTGACAAGTCAAATTCTATTTATTTTTGTCTTTAACGATGTCGGAGGAAGAAGTTATAGTTAAATGTTCTCCTAGAACATATCAGCGCATTCAAAATTTTAAGTTTAATAGATATTAAGCTTTTAAAAAATTCAATGAACCTTGCTCAACAAGTGTTATTCTCGGAACAAGGTACTTCAGAGCCAATGAAAATGTCAAAAGTTGTATAGAAAAGAACAAACTTTGACTGAATTTGTCTAATGTGTTCGAATGCATTATTGTACGGGAACTGACCTGTTATGGACTCTGGTTATCAATCATATTGGTATATTGAGACAATGCCTAGAAGGAGTCTTTTTTATTTAGATATTTTTTTTGTTGGATATTATTTTCGATTGGAATGGACATTGATGAAAAACTATTAATGTTGTTTAGCTTTCTCGGATGCTGGTTGTACCTATAAGGTTTGTGTATTCGTTATCCTGAGTGTATTGATACAAATAGCAAACAAATAACTCAATGTCCTGTGCCTTTCTTAAATATTGACCATTTATAGTGTTCAATTCCTGATGTTCCTGATGCCTACAATGTGATGCAATTTATACACACTTTGCTAAAGCACAATAGATTGATTTCCAAATGACTAGCTTAGGATTTCACTCCAATGTGTTCACATTAATGAAACTCTCTCCTCATCAGTTTATGTTACCTCTGCAGTACCTCAAGGTAGTCATCTGGGCCCTCTTCCTTCTAATGTCTTATGTTTATGTTATCTTCCGATCTATAGGTTCAGTCCAGGACTGTATTCTTTTACAAAAGGATCTTTATCGACTTTCCATATGGTGTCATAATAATGACCTTCATCTCAACGTCTCTAAATGTCAAAGGCTTTCTTTTTATTGAAACCTCTCTCCAATTCCCTTTACGCACGTAATTGATAATAAACCCCTGTCAATTTTTTCCTCCCCAAACTCATAAATGTTTTTTTTTTAACTTTCTCGTATACGTAAGAGAAAGGTATTGTATTCGTACAAAAAATCGAACTCGAGATTTTAATCAAATCCAACATTACGATGATAGAGGAACTCGAAAAAGTGGGTCTCGCAATTCTGTCCGTCTGTCCGTCCTTTCCTGAGGAAACGGCTGGACGGATTTCTTTCAAACTTCGGATTTGGAGTTTGTGGGCTTACAGTTCGGGGCCACTTTTTTGCACGTTAACCCTATTATTTACGGTACTTGCCATATAACGGTTTTAAACAAGTTTGATTTATTCGAAAACGCTCTAGCGATTTCAACCAAAACTGTAATTTTGAAAATTGGATATATCTCAAAAACATTCGATACGATTTTTTAAAAAATTCATTTTTAATGTTATATGGTCATTCCTAACATGATAGCAAACTCAGTTTTTCCCTAAATTATCGTTCAACGGGCTATTCTGGAAAAGTGTCGTTTTTTAAGAATTTATTTAGTTACAGTTTACTTGAAAACAGCTCTAACGATTTTTAACCAAAATGTACACTCGCGCTACGCTCCCTGGGGTCAACATGGCTGCATACCCAGTTTTTGGCTAAAAAGTCGAATACCTAACGGTACTTTTAAAAAGTTGTCTAATCTCGAAAACTCCAAAAACCAAGTAATACTTACATCTTGAACAATACCCTATACTACTCAGTTTTTAACTAAATAGTTGAGCCAAATTAATTTTCGAACTAAGCTTTGCAATATTTGTTACTATATTTACATCGAGTCACCACCTACCAGCATCACCAATTTGAAAAATCTTGTTTTATAGCCTACTTATAAACAATAATAAAACTTGAAAATAAACCAACCAAACTGATGATATGAACGAGAAAGTTTCGTGCGATCCAGTCGTGCACTTTATTTGGATTTGTTACATCTCATCTTGAGTATGTGTCCATTTAATGAAGTACATTATATTTGGTGTGGGAAAGTCGAAAAGCGTCTTACTAGAGTAGCTTTTCGTAGACTGCGATGGCATATTGAAATGCCATCTTACGAGATAAGGTGCAAATTATTCGATATCTTACCTCTTTTCAGACGGAGGCAATATTTGTCTTTTATATTTATGATTTTATAGATGGTAAAAACGATTGCCCCTTTCTATTAGTATTTTTAATTGGTTTTAATGCTCCTGCGAGAGTATTTAGAAATGTTTTTTTATTTTTATTTTATGTACATACCTCATCATAGACTTAATTATGGATGAACCAATTTCTAGATGCCTAATTGAATTCTATAAATATTGTAGTACATTTAGTCGATTTTCTCCTCAGTAGAGATTAATTTAGGAATAAATTTATTCTGTTGGTGGTAATTTTTAATTAGATATATTTTATTTGTATTAAGTAATTTAGCGAGAACAGTAGATAAAAATAAAATAAAATAATATAAATAAAAGGAATTCCTAAATTTACAAATTTTAAACAGTGAAATTTCGATTATGATAGTTTTTTTATTTCATCAAACAAAATTACAGTAAAATAACAAAAAATAAATTAATAAATAAATATTTTGGCTCGACAGGTCTGTGGAACCCAAGGCCTAGCTTCTCACAACCATTGGTTTTGTGTGAGTTTTCAATTCTTGGGACGAATGGAAGGGATCTACAATTTTACGCCGAGTCTAAAAGGTTAACTTTAGTGTTTACTAGATAATAATGTAGTATAATATAGTATAATAAATAAAAAAATAAAAATAAAATACAAATTTAACATTGCCACCATATAAGTTATTTAAAATTAACAGCAAATTATTTTTGAATGAAACTCTGCTTAGACTAAAATCGATCATATCGCCAACGGTATTGCTTTCTTTGAAACACCTGGACAATGGTTCATTGGCAGCATAATTTGTTCTGTGATATGGAACATTAAAAAACAGTCGGTTTCTAAGCATCCTCGCAGGAACATTATTGGCAATATGATTTGCCAATACATCACGAATGAACATAACCTCAGAGAATTTTCTTCGAATGTTAAGAGGCAAGATACCAAATATCTAATTTGCATCTTGTTACATATGAAGGCATATCAATAGCCCAGTGAAGCCTTTTTACTAATATTCTTGTAAAACGTTTTTGTATTCTCTCAATTCTATAAGAGTGAACTTCCTACAAAGGACAACAAATAGTACTACAATATTCAAGAGGAGATCTTACAAAAGCAAAAAACAGAGAGAGTGCGTGTGACCACACGCCAGATGTGAAACTTTTCTTGCTTCATGTGGATGTTAAATTGAACTGTGTTGTATGTAGTTTAATTTCATTAAGAAATTTAATTTAAAAATCAAATCTTTACAACATTACTAGCTGTTGCCCGCGACTTCGCTCGCATTAATGCCGATTTTGTCAATCATTTCAAGTACACTTAAGGAACTACCTACCAACCCACAAAATTTCATTGAAATCGCATCCATCAAGTAACAATCAACCATACCCACCCACAAAATTTCATTGAAATCGGTTGAGTGGTTAAGAAGATCGGCAACAGCGCCACCTATCGAGTCCAAAACTATCCTATCCATCAAGTTACAACCAGCCATACCCACCTACAAAATTTCATTCAAATCGGTTGAGTGGTTAAGAAGATCGACAACAGCGCCACCTATCGGGTCCAAAACTATCCTATCCATCAGGTTACAACAAACTATACCCACCTACAAAATTTCATTCGAATCGGTTGAGTGGTTAAGAAGATCGACAACAGCGCCACCTATCGGGTCCAAAACTATCCTATCCATCAAGTTACAACCAACCATACCCACCCACAAAATTTCATTCAAATCGGTTGAGTGGTTAAGGAGTTTTAGGCGGCGGCATAGTGATGGCGACAGGCCAATTTCCGTCACGCACTTCCGCTTGGTCGATTCCGCTTTGAAGAATCGATTTTACTCCCAAGTCGCGCCATAAGATGTTTCACATCAAAAACAGACATTTCAAAGTGTGTGGATCACAGAACTCCTTTGAATTGCGCGATATAAATCCCAAATCTATATGTCGTAAGAAATCAAGTTTTTTGTCAAAAATTACCCCAAGGTATTTTTTAAATGTTACGATTGAAAGAAACTTATCGTTTATTTTATAATAGAAATTGATAGATGAACGATTTCGGCAAAACGTTAAACTTTGACATTTTTCAATATTAAGGTGTATGGAAATAATCAAACACCAATTCGATAATCTCTCGAAATACTCTTGTAATAACATGCAATCTTGTTTAGTTTTTATACATCTAAAAACCTTCAAATCGTCCGCATACATAAGGCATTTAGAATTCAAAAAATATCGGGAATGTAATTAACAAATAACAAGAAAAAAAGTGGGCCAAGCTGACTACCTTGCGGCACACCCGAGGTAACATAAATGGGTGAAGAGAGTATGTTATTTATGAAAACATTCTGAATACAATCGTTTAAGTATGAATCTATCCAGTTCAAAAAGTTAGAGTGAAATCCTATTTTATTTAACTTCTTAAGTAATCTATATATATAAAAATGGTGTGAAAAATGTATAGTGAATCATCAATTGAGAACAGTTAGGCCGATTTGCCTCAAATTTCTTTTCAGTTCTTCGTAATTACCAGGAGCATATTATTACGAAAGAAAATTTTGGGAAAATATCCAGAAAAGTCGGGAAATTGGAAAAATCGAAATTTGATTTTTTGTGTGGAATTTTTAGTGCAAATGTTCCGTAATGGCTTTTCGAATGGAAAAATCAAAAATTCTTAGTCGAAAATTTCGAAATTTCCGAAAAAACACGAAAAATTTGAATTTTTTTTGTCGAATTTTTGCATTTTATCGCAAATTTATAGCTTTTTGTGAACATTATAGGCCCTACAACCTTCGATTCCTTGCGTACTGGAGATGGTGTGCTGTGCGCCACTTTTTAGGAGGTTTATTTATTTATGTTTAAATTTGCTCGAAAACGATGCACATAGGAACTCAACGCTCGCCGATGCAACTTTTTCTACGCCAGTGAATCAAATTGGTACATTGTTTGCGATCATCATAGCGATATTTCATCCCTTGAACCCGACCGTGACGACATTTTGCACAGAGTTCGAACGACAACTTCGAATTTCGATCTTGAAATTAACGACGGGATGCGCAACGAAGCGTTAGTTCTGATCGAAAACATATGCGTATACTTATGTGCGGCAGTCTGCTGTCGAAATTAGGAATGCCAACGCCAAAACGTTCGATACACGATACATTCAATCACGAATTGCAAGTTGCAACGGGAAAAAAACTATGATCGGGATGAGCTGGCCGAAAGAGTCCAAAAAAATGTGCCGCTGTTGAACGCCGAGCAAAAGAACGTGTAGTGTGTAGGCTGAAGAGGGTTGTTGACGATGAAACGGTAGGGATTTACTTTCTAGATGCTCCCGATGGCACAGGCAAGACATTTGTGATTTCGTTGATTCTGGCAACAATTCGGTCAAGATCTTAAATTACGTTGGCTGTTGCATCCTCTGGCATTGCTGCCACACTGTTTTGGAAGGGCGGTCGAACTACATATTCCGCTTTGAAGCTGCCGATGAATCTTCTCACGGTTGACAAGCCAAAGTGTACAATGACCAAGAATTCAGCGACAGCGAAATTGATACGAGAATGCAAAATTATCATTTGGGATGAATGCACGATGGCGCATAAACGAGCTTTGGAGGCAGTTGACCGAACAAAGAAGGATTTCGAGACGATTCGAGGAAATTTTTGTCAAACGCTTCTCGTCATCCGGAAATCTACTGCTGATGATGAACTCAATGCATGCTCAAATCGTCTCTTTGACCGCGTGACCGGCGAGGATGAAGCGACCAACTATCCGACGGAGTTTTTAAACTCGCTTGATGTGCCAGGAACTCCGCCGCATAATTTCAGCTGAAGGTGGGATCAATTATAATTATGTTGCGGAATCTAAATCATACGAAATTGTGCAACGCTAACGGTACGCGGTTGTCCGTCAAGAAACTGATGAACAATTTGACTCAAGCGACGATCATCGAGGGTAAATTTAAAGGAGAGGAAGTCCTTATCCCTCGAATTCCGATTATTCCAACTGATCTTCCATTCCAGTTCAAGCGGATTCAGTTTCAATAAATCGCAAGGCCAATCTTTGAAAGTCTGTCTCGAATTTCCCTGTTTTTCGCATGGTCAGCTGTACGCTGCCTGTTCGCGTGTTGCCAAACCGTATTCGTTTTTTGTTTTTGCCCCGGAAAACAAATCAAAAACATTGTTTATCTTCTCTCTACTGACTTCGATTCAATTCAAATAAATAACATTGAAATTTTAGCTATCTGTGTTTAATTATAACTCTGGAGTTTATCTGAAGGCGTAATTGGGGCGAGACGAAGTTCGCCGGGTCCGCTAGTATATATTATGAATGCTTTGGAGAAGTCTGTATACACAACATCATATTGATACCCTTTCTCAAGTCCATTTAATATGCAGTTTGAAAAAATTGTGAGGTTCGTGGTAGCAGATCTACCAGCAACAAAACCATGTTGACAAGGATATATAGTATTTTTAAGAATTTCAGTTAGTCTTACATAAATTACTTTTTCAAAAATTTTAGGAATTGTAGTAATTTTACAAATAGGGCGATAGTTAGAAACTTCCTGTCTATTACCGGATTTGTAATTTGGTGTAATTATAGATCGCTTCCACAGGTCGACTGTCAACCTGTCAAATTAGTTAAAGCTTGTTTAATTTCGGAAATTGAAAGATTTAAACTACCAATGTTCAAACCGCTATCAGAGTTATACAATTGACTACCATGAGGTATATTCTGAGAGCTATTAATATAAAATTATGCAAAATTATATAAAAAAATTAGAGTCAGGAGTTGCAGGTGAAAAATAAATATAAAATGCAAAATGCAAACTGAATGTGATATGTTGAATTGTGTCCGGAAAAAAAGAGAAACCATGGAACTGTTAATACCCACGCACAAATCCGAATCAACGAAAGCCAAATCAAGCACATTATTAAAAGAATTGTGCAAAGGTATCCACAACTTCACTATCGTGATTAAATGTAACATTAAAAGGAACAAGTAATTTTTCATCAGAATCATAAATCCATTTGCCATTTGGCAAATTAAAATCACCTACAATCACCCCTATCGTGGAATACGGCGTATTTGAGATTCACTTCACCTACTCGATTCACTTTCACTTTCCGTGTACATCGTGGAATCCGCCGGGGAAACTCCCTTATCGACAGTTAATTTCAATTCAAAGTTGGTCGGTAAATCAGCTGTTTTGCATTAAATGACAGCAGAGAAAGAGCAAAACAATTTCAAACTTATTTTACCAAAAACAAATTAATTAATTTATGTACGAAAAACAATAAAATGGATAGTATAGCCTATTATATATTTAACAATTCCAAATACTGAGACATTCTGAATGCCTTCAGCAGATTCTCTGAGTTGAATTAACTCTATAACCTCCTCTTCATCGGCAGTAAAAGTTTGGGCCACCACCTGTACCTTTTAGTTCTTTTTTATTGGTAGAAAGCTTCTTTTTTAAATTAGACTTGTGGTCACTCCAAACCTGAAAGAAAAGTTAAATGTTTGTTCAGATAACAAATAATATATGTATTCTCAATGCAACATTTTACTTTTTTCCACTCCGATACTTACAACATTTTGAGAAAATCGCAACGAAACCGCACAACAAAGGCCAGGATACGCAATGATTTAGCTGCGTATTTGAAATGTCAAAGTTTGTATGGGGAGTTTCCCTTCGATCGTTTTCTACGATGGCGTTAAACGCATTCACTTTACCGACAGGTGAATCTTTCACTTCGAATGTATTCTACGATGCAAAGTGTTGAATTTGAGTAAAACGTTCCCCCCGGCGTATTCCACGATAGGGGTGAAATAACTTTTTGATTATCTTTGTGGCTATTCAATATAGAACTACAATTATCAATCGGCCTTACGGATCATCAAATTTAGTCTGGCAGTTAACGCAAAGACTCCAGACTTTCCAAAATCGCTTTACCAATAAACAAATTTTTCACAATCTTCGTGCGAATTACTCCGCTTAGGTAACTGATAAACTAAACAGAATAAATAAATTTTACAACAGAAATTATAAATTCATTAAATCAAAAACATAATAAATAAAATTCCTAAAATCGTTTGTGTTTACTTTTTTGTTTTCTCTATTTACACCGTATTGATGTTTCGTTTTTTTCGAGGTTTATTTTAAAAAATTCTGACATACCTATTAGAAATAAGTTTCTTGTTTTTTTTTTATTTTAAGCTAGATAAGTGAAATCGGTTTTATTTTTTGAACTCTTGTTAAATGATTGTTGTCTTTTAAAATATCCGAAATTCGCTTAAAAAAAAATTCCGTTTAAGTAAAACAAATATTGTTGCAATTTTATGGTTCAGTTAATATTTACTATTCTCTATTAGTAAAGCCGAAAATGAAAATAAATGAAATGAAATGACCAAATAAATCAAAATACCGTATTGAACAATAGGAGCATATTTCCTATATCCACACGTAGACACTTAAAACAAAATTGGCAACACCAGTCCCATTAACAGAACCTGGACACAACGAAAGGTAAGATTAGACGGTATGCCAAGTGGTCATAAAATGCCAATTTCTGACGGTTCTTCTGTCAAAATATGGTCATACAGTGTAATGGGCATATCCCATATGCCCTAATGACCTAAATGCCACATATGACCAGACTGATTTTGACAGATAAAAATGCCAAAATAGCATATAGTGTAATGGGACAATAAGCACGAATGCCAGCATAAAGCCTATATGCCCATATGCACTTTATTGAAATTTCGTTGTGGCATTTCTGGCATTTTTGAAGGAACAAGAATTTTGTTGTTGTCATCGGTGATAGGAGTTCGTGGGATAGGATTTATTTTGATTTTCGTTCTTTTTTTTTGTTGATTATTGAATCAATGATCTTCCATTTATGTAAATTGTCTTTTCTTTGTAATTTGTTTAAGTTCATTTTGTTTTATACTTTTTTCTTGTTGTGAAATTTTGTTTGTGAAGAAATTGTTTGCTATCTAGATATCTGTTTTGTCATAGTTATATGTATTTTCGTTAATATTCTTTATGTAGTTTCATTGGTTTGAATATAATTTACTTGGTGTACATATTGTTTGTTATTTTACCCTTTTAAGTTCTTTTGTGTGTTTCCTTTTCGGTTTGTGGAACACCCATCTACATGTCTTTGGGAAGCTCAATCGAAGCTTCTAGCGATGCCAGGATTATGGAGGAAGCAAAAGTTGACAGGGCGAGCAAGCGTCCGCAAAGCAGATTAATGGCGAATGGTCAGACCAAGTCATCCGTCGAGATCAGACCCGGACTTTACGATGTCACAAGTCGTACACATCGGATCCCTTTTTTTGCTTTGTTTTTCTTTACAGCATTACCTTACTACAACATTTGGTTATAAACAACAAATGCCTTAAATGACCATCAAGGCAAATATGACCATATTGGTAATTTTGGTCATACAGTCTGATATACAGTTTTGATAATCCTGGCATTTTGGTCATTTGACAGCTAATCTGGTCATTTGCCTGTTGGCATTCATATGCTTAATTGGCATACAGTCTAATCTAAGCTGAACTGATTTGATTGCTTTGATAGGATCCTTTCCCTATGTATCTTATTGCAACTAATACTATTGTTTCCACCGAAAGTGCTCCTCCGCGATTCGTCCGTGGACCAAGTTCTTCCATTACTTTCCACAATAAAATATAGGTTTATCAAATCTATTAATAGTTTTAATAAACTTTTTACCAGATACTACACACCACCAGTAATAAACAAACCTACAGTGGCAAAAGAACTCTCGTTCGTCACATTTTTTATCCTTTAGAGGTTGCCGATTCTTCAACAAACATAATAAATATCTTCGTCTCGACTTGAATTCATTTTCAACCTTTATTAACTTTTTCGAAAAACAAACTTACTGCATGAAAACAAAAACAGATGATTTCACATCTGATAACTGACAACGATTGACAGCAAATTTGTAATAGATTCAACAGAAAGTATTCGTACTAGTAAAGCTGGAGATTAAATTGTTTATTGGTACCATTTCAAAAATGCTGTACATTTTAATTTAAACTGGCAGTCAACTAATTGTCGACATTAGTGTTTGATTATTAGTAAGGCCGATTAGGTATATAAAGATTTTGAAAGAAAATACTTGCATGATAGAATTAAAAAATTGCTCTTCTGTTTTAAATAGGTCTCTTTTTATTGGAGCACAGTAAATTTATGCAACTTTTTCCTAAATTGGAAATAATTCGCAGAGAATTTTGTTCACGTTAGCCCTGATTGTCAATTGTTTCACTTGACTTTCATCTACGTTCATTGAATAGGACGCAAATGTCAACTATATTATTACAGGGTAATCATTTTAAAGGATTTTGATTCAAAAGCTTTTCCAGTAATTGAATTGTAAACCATAATTTTGAAGAGGACGATTGGAATTGGAAGCGCACCCTTTCATTAAGGTACACACATACCTACTGCAAAATATATGTTTTGTGAATTTGTTATTAGGGTTCGCTCTAAATCGGTGGTGAATAGAGTTGATTCTATTTTTTCCACTAAGGTAGCCTATAAAACAAGATTTTTCAAATTGGTGATGCTGGTAGGTGGTGAATCGATGTAAATATAGTAACAAATATTGCAATGTTTATTTCGAAAATTAATTTGGCTCAACTATTTAACTAACAGTGTATAGGGTATTGTTGATGATGTAAGTATTACTTGGTTTTTAGAGTTTTATCCAAATCGAAAATGACGTTTTCGAGATATGAACACTTTTCAAAATCTGCGTTTTCTGTGATTCGAATCGAAAATAAAGAACACAATAATGTTGAAAACGTCAATTTTACTCCAAGTATGCATTTTGGTCAAAATTGTTTTAGCCGTTTTCATGTATGTAAACCAAAGGAAATCATATTCTCAAAATAGGTATGCCTTTTTCTCAAAAATCCATTATAAAGAATTTAGAAACAAACTGAGTTTGCTATCATGTTAGGAATGACTGTATTACCTTACAAACGTATTTTTTTAACATTCGTATTGACCATTTTTGAGATAAGGTCAATTTTCAAAATAACAGTTATTCGACTTTTTAGCGAAATCCTGGGTATGCAGCTTTGTTAACCCTACGTACCTTAGAGCAACTTTACATTTTGGTTAAAATCGTTAGAGTCGTTTTCAAGAAAACCATAATTTACTAAATTCTTAAAAAACGGCATGTTAGGAATGACCATATTCCATTAAAAATTATTTTTTGTTAAAATCGGATGGACCGTTTTTGAGATATGTATGTCCAATTTTCAAAACTACCGGCATTCGACTTTTTAGCGAAAAACTGAGTATGCAGCCATGTTAACCTCATCTATAGGTTGAAATCGTTATAGCCGTTTTCGAAAAAATCTAACTTGTTTAAAACCTTTATAGTACCGTTAATAATATGGTTCACGTGCAAAACAAAGTGGTCCCAAACTGTAAGCCCAAAAACTCAAAATCCGAAATTTGAACAAAATCTGTCCAGCAGTTCGCATGCGCCGTGAACCCCAGGAAAGGACGGACAGACGGAGAGATGGAAATACAGACAGACGGACAGACGGACAGAATTGCGAGACCCACTTTTTTGAGATCCTCTATCATCGTGGCGCATTGGCTTAGTGGTTAGTGTGTTGGACTACTAAGCGAGGGGTCCGCGGTTCGAATCCCGAAAGAAACAAAATGTAGCTTAAGGTTTTTTTCCACCGCGCCACCTCTCGCGAACGTTTGACAAACATCCGAGAGTAAAACTGTCATGAAAGAGCTTCTCAATAAGTAGATCCCTTCCATTCGTCCCAAAAATTGAAAAACTCACACAATACGAATGGTTGTGAGAAGCTAGGCCTTAGGTCACACGGATCTGTCGCGCCAAAATATTTATTTATTTATTTATTTATTCTATCATCGTAATGCCAGATTTGATTAAAATCTCGAGTTCGATTTTTTGTACGAATACAATACCTTTCTCTTACTACGTATACTAGAAAGTTAAAAATGTTAGTAGTATCAGTGCGCATTAAAAACTTAAAGAGACAAACATAGACAAACCATACTAATACCCCCATATTATTTAATTGAATCGTTGAAGAAGTCAAACTTTACTGCTTTGTTTTCTTCAGAGAGCCCCTTTTCAAGCTGCCGTATAAACTTTGATTTCAATCAAAAATGTCGTTTAGTTTTCGTATACCTATCTAAACACTATAAATGCCTTTTAGTGGATTATTTTTTTAAAATGCAATAGTTATTACTTAACTAGTAACGTTACATTCTATTACAAAAGTGACTAAAGAACTAAAATTAATTGCAACACTACAAATAACATTGCAACAATAAACTCAAAAAAAACCATTGAAAACAGATATTTAAATTAACTAAACTTTAAATAGAGTTAAATGGAAAAAAAAGTTATCAATACTTTCGTATTTTCTTTCCTACTTTTTGCGTTTATTCTCCTTTTCCACGCATAATTAAAAACAAAAAAAAAACAGAGAGCGTGCTTGTGACCACACACGACACACCAGATATTCACATCTTCACTTCTCTCGCTAAATGTGGATGTTTAATTGAACTGTGTTGTATGTAGTTGAATTTCATTAAGAAATTTAATTTAAAAACCAAATCTCTATAATATTACAATCTTAATACAGCACAGTAGATAATTATGTTCATTAATTTAAAAAGTTTTCAGAACGCAATCCAATTCAGTTGAAGATAAAGTGTGAGGTCTGTCATTACTGTGCAAGACTATTAGGCAAGGGGCCTTAGATTCGATAGCCGGGGAAAAAACCAAAATTAAATCTCTTGAACGCCCGACCAACATACCTTTGGATGAGTGTCTTTATAAAGCCGTCCTGACCTAACATAAAGCTGTAGGGATCTTCAATGCAAGAAAAATTAACCTGGGCCTATACGAGCTTGTTGCGCCGTTCATTCAATTAACTAACAATCTGTCAAAAATATTTCCAATCCAGTTTTTTTTCGGGAGTTTTTGTTAACATTTTGTTTTCATATCGTCAACTGATTCAGTAGTCTAGTGTCTGTGTAAAACTTAGCTTCTTCAGTTCACTTCAGCGTGCCCATACAAGTATTCACTTTGACAATTAAGTTGAAAAAAATAAAAAAATATATCTTTCCATATAATCATGCAAACCCACAAATTTCATTCATTAATTTCATTTAAATCGGTTGGGTGGTTAATTAGATCGACAACAGCGCCACATATCGGGTCCAAAACTATCCTATCCATCAAGTTACAACCAACCATACCCACCCACAAAATTATTTCATTGAAATCGGTTGGGTGGTTAAGAAGATCGACAACAGCGCCACCTATCGGGTCCAAAACTATCATATCCATAAAGTTTCAACCAACCATACCCACCCACAAAATTTCATTGAAATCGGTGGAGTGGTTAAGAAGATCGACAACAGCGCCACCTATCGGGAACAAAATTATACTATCCATCAAGTTTCAACCAACCATACCCACCCACAAAATTTCATTTAAATCGGTTGAGTGGTTAAGGAGTTTTAGGTTTTAGGCATAAAAACGAAAACACGAAAATGTATAATATCCAAAAAAATACCCCTCTAAGGAATGCTGTATGGGTAATTCTTTGTTGTAATCCAGTTTGAAGTAGGTACGATATGTCATGCTTATCTTTCTGTCGATATGCTTTGATTGTCCTTATTTCCTTGTTACTTTTGGAATTTTTGTTAGACGATTATTGCGGTGTTTTTTATTTGCTATTGGCCTGGCATATGATTGCAGATTTGAATAATTATAGCTAGATATGATTTAGTTTTTCGAAGTACCTATGTAATATAGGTGCATAGGTAGGGTAGATATGTGTGAGTATAAATAAATATAAAGACACTCCACTTCATAAAACGAAAACGAACCCAATTTTTCAATATCTACCTTCTCGCGAGACATCCACTTTCATCGCATATGCGATGCATCAACCATCCCTCCACCATACATCCACCAGTGAGCAAGGCACGACGCACGAAGGGAAACAACGCACATAACGCACATACCGACTGTGCTTTGTTTGCATCTTTCTTTTGAGAATAATGACGGCTGAATTCCAAAACGTCAAAAAAATGCGCATAACGACCGCATACTGCGATCATGATGCATTAAAATGATGCTTTTATACTGCTTTATATCCGTGATGCTTTTTTATATTTGACGTTTTGGAATGACATTTGATGAAAACACGCGTCAATTGATTCCTTATTTTAAACAGCAAAAATGTCCACGAAAGTGATAACAACGATAGCTTTAAACAACTTAATTAATAACTTTGGCTCATACAGTGGCAATATACATAAGCATATTGTTATGATGAAGAGAAAACAATTTTATCGGAAAATGTCTTTAATTTCGGCAGTCAACACACCAAAGAGGAATGTACCGAAGTGTAAAAATTACTTAAGAGTTATAAGATCCTACCCCGATGACGTATTTTTTACCCATTTCCGTATGAATAAAACTACATTTTCTGTAAGTTAAGTAATTTTATCACACTCTATTATATTTCATTTTATTCGAATTTTGTAAGGCACTTAAGGACATCCTAAAGCCAATGTGCAAATCTGCAAAAACGGGCAGACCGGCATATTCCCTGGAACAATGCCTATACGTAACACTGTGGAAGCTTGCAAGTCAAAGTAGTTTCCGAGAGATTTCAGATCGCTTTGGAATGGGAAGAGGAACAGTCTATAGGATATTTACAAGAACATTATTGGCCTTATTAAAACTGAAGAATAAATTTATAAAGTGGCCGGAAAGTAATGCATCTGTAATAAAAGTTGCTGAAGAATTTGAGCGCAAGCGATCAAATTCATTTCCATTCGTCTTGGGATGCCTGGATGGGACACACTTCAAAATTCCAGCACCAAAAGAAGATTCGTGCAGTTACTACAATAGAAAAGGAATCCATTCTATAATTATGCAGGTATTTAGAATAAAATATATTTAAATGCCTATGGCCTTTTTAATTCTGTTTGTAGGGTGTATGTGAGAGCAACCTAATATTTATTGATGCGTTTGTTGGATATCCAGGTTCTTGTCATGATGCCGCTGTCTGGCGTGAAAGCCCATTGCAGAAAGCCATTGTAAGCGGAAAAATAAAAATACCGCTTGATTATCGGCGTTTTGAAAAAGAAATTTCGAATATTGAATTATATTCCTATCTACAAGGTTTCCTTAGTAAAGAAGATCGTTATGTCATGCGTAATTCTTCATAATTTCATTATTATGCACGAAAGGCCAGATTACATTCATATCAGCTCTACATTACAACCACAAGTTGAAGAAACCTCCAATGAAATTCTTGCAGTTCCGAGCAACGAAGCAAAATTGAAAAGGGAACGTCTTACCACTTTATTTTCAGCCTAAAATGTACCATAAATAATATGATTATAACAATAAACTTTAATTATTTATTTATTTAAATAAAGTAAAAACAAAAATCACAATTCAGTTCAATATTACAGGTTCAGTTCAGTTCAAATTTCATATTACAGGTCTCCAAATCATTGCCTCTAATCTACGAGTGATTGAAGGAGCACCTTTAACTCTTTCATTTCTTCAACCCTTTGTTGGTCAACTTTGAGTCTGGCGTTTTCGATGTCGATTAATTGCTTGAAATATTCCCGGTCTTTTTCGGATTCCGATTTCATAAAATCCAGCAGCTCGCAAGTTTTCTGCTTCTTTTTTTCCGGTGGCTCGTCGTTAGGTTCTTCAATGGGTTGTCCTGGATCATCTACATCATTGTTATTCTCCAGATTTTCGCAATCTGAATCTTCCAAAGGCAAATTTGCATCGATGTTTTCACGCGGAACAACAATGGAATGCTTTGTCCCATACTGCTTGTCCAACTCGTCAAAGAAATCCCAGGACGTTGCGGCTTCCCCCGACGTTCGATTTCGAGCTTTTATTCTTTTATAGGTGGTCATTATATTTAAAAACTTACGGATGATTTCATCCACAAGAAAAGGGAATCCTGGCTCCAATTTTTTCAGTTCTAGCAGAACCATTCGCCACAGCACCGTTTTTTTCTTCCTTTTTGCGCGGAATTCGGACTCAAACTGCAGCCTTGTGCTTATTAAAAGCTTTGTATTAATATGAGTCCACTTTTTGTTTCTACAAATTTAAAGAAATAAACAATGTAAATTCGAAATACAAAACAAATTTAATAATTAAATTTACTTACGAAGCCGTCGACACTTCCATTTTCTTTGAGCGCAATTTTAATGAGTCATTTGACATTTGCATCATAGCTATTCACGATGCGTTGTTTGCTTTAATTTGCGCAATTGATTCATTCACAATGCATTTTGAAATGGTATGAATTGCATCACTGTGATCTATTTATGTTTTAGAACTCTTGACGTTGCAGTACTGCGGCAGTACTGCGTTTTGGATTTCAGCCGATTTGATTATGGTCTGCTCATGCTCATGATAATGAGTCATGAATCATGATGTGTGTGCACCGTGGATGTGTTGCGGCGCGGTTCTTACTTACATAATATTCTTCATTATTTTGATTTTTATTGCATTACTGATTACTTATAATTGTAGATGCAAGTGGTTGATGCAGGAGATTTTGTAATTTTAAATAGTTTCCTGATAATTGTCCTTACTATGTGTGATCGAAAAAAAATTTTTTTTTTTTTCAAATTTCCTAATAGGTATAAATACGGAAATGTATTAAAATGGATGGATGCATGTTTGTTTACAGGTGTACTGAAAATTGAAAATTCTTATGTGTTCTTGTCATTTTAAGGAAGGTGACATAAATAAAAGTAGATTAAAGAAAAAAAGCAGTACCGTCGATTTTCCATGATCGTTCTCTTACAAGAAATGATACCGAGACGTTCATGACGGAAATACCTTGAAGATGTCAAACGCAATAATTTCTCTTTTTACAGAAAAAATTTGCTATAAGCTTTAAAATAAACCTAAAAGAAAGTTAAAAATTGCAGAGCAAAGAAAGAAAAGTTAGTTTTCAAATATTAAGCGAATAAAAATAAAATTTAAAAAAAACATACCTGCTTTACCCAAAACTCTTATTTGAAAGAAAATTCTTATTCGATTTCAAACGCTGTGGTAAAGAACATAGCAACAAAACCATCTGTGAGAAGCAAAATTCAAAATAAAATTGGCATTCTTCACCTTACCCCTACTTTGAAAACCTTATTCTAAATCTAAATTTAAGTTTAATATTCTGAAAATATTTTTTTTTTACAATTTCATTGTCATATGTTTTGGCATAGCATAGCCCATATGGCCCATTCACATTTAAGAGTAAATTAAATTTCTGTAGCAAACCACCCCCATGTACGTACATACATATTTAAAAACAAAATTCATACCTTTAACAAAAATTCGAAATTCTTCCGCGAAAGATAATTATTATGATTCGTATTTGATCGCTTTTCTGGAGAAAAAAAAACACACAAAAAAATATCTGTAGGTAAAGAAAAAAATGTAGGTACACAAATGAAAACCGTCTTATCGCCACCTTATTACTACTTATCATACTAGCTCCACACCACACTCCTATCACATAAGAACCATGTCCATAAGCATAAGCATTGCATAACGAACCTAAATTCTGAATCCTTTCCTGCGACCTGCCTGTTAATAAACAAAATACAAATCACACGTCACAGGAAAATCTGGTTTTGCATTTTTTATACTCCTTTTGTCGTTGTCCTTGTCCTTATATCAATGGGAGAGAGAACCATAAACACTGTTTGAGATTCAATTATATATTTATTATTTATTATTTTGTTCTTTCTTTGTCTATTATTCAAGCTGTTTAATTTCTTTAATAATGCATACATTTTTCTTTAATTTCAACATCATCAATATACCCTATGTAGCCTTCCTTATTGTTATCTGTTACACTTGCTAAAATAACGTTTGTTTTTTTTTTTCTTAACATTCGCTAAAGAGATTGCACTCTGCATGCACCAATTTCTATTTACTTATTATGTTCTCCGTAAAGCTCTCTAATTTTCTTATACATATAATATAATATAGGTATTCATGATCGACTTGAGTCATCATGCGATGTTATTTTTGTATGGTACTTTCTTCTCTTTTGGAACGTCAACCAGGAAACATCTCGTGGTAACATTAATTATTATAATAAAAATTTATAACGTGGTATGAACTGTGGTTTGGTTTGCTTGCTCGGATATATTCCCTCTTTTTTCTACTCGATCGCATTAGTTGGTGTACTCTTAATCATTGGTCCTTCGTTTAGCCGAATTAATTTCGAATTTCGTGAACCTGTGCGTATAATCAAAAAATTTGGTGTTTGGGACAAACTTTAATCCACGTGCTCGTTCAAATAGTTATTGTGATCGCTAAAAAATATAATTGGACTCCCTCGCGCTTTCCTTTAAATTATAGAACACGCGTCTATAATTCGTTTAAGACCTTTGCGTGAGTTAATTGCGAGCGAGACATTACACTTGATTTTTTGATTTGAATCCCTGCGGACAGTTATCTAATTGCAAATTATTTAAAATGAGTTCTCAGCAAATGCGTGGTCATGCAAAGGCAGCCATTACACGTGCAGCGGATTTTTGTGAATCGATAGATGAGAATATAGATATTGAGATGCTAGAGGTTAGGTTAGCAAAATTAGAAATAGCTTGGAAAGAGTTTTCGTGTTATCATTCCTCATGCTTGGAAGTGTTAAAGGATGAGGAAGCTGAAACGCTTGAGCAGGAGTTTGGGGTATACGAGGAGAAATATTTTAAGGCGAATGCAACAATGACGAAAACTCTTCGTGAAAGACAAGGTGCTAAAAAGCAAACAAATTTAGTTGAACAGCTCCCAGAACAGCAGAACGCCTTTCTAAATAAGCTTAATTCTTCCGGCTCGTCGACAAAAAACGTTAGTCTTCCTCAGATCTCAATAGCTCCGTTTTCCGGTAACTACAAAGATTGGCCTACCTTCCGCGACATGTTTATCGATTCGGTTGACAATAGTGACAGTTTAACTTCCACCCAGAAGTTTCATCTTCTCAAATCGTTTCTAAGAGATGAAGCTGCTGATCTTATCAGCCATATTCCACCCACCGAGGCTAATTATATTGGAGCGTGGGAAAAATTAGAAAAACGATATAACCGCGTCAACCTACTCGTGCATTCGTTAATCCAATCGTTCGTCTCTCTGCCTTCTATGTCTTCATCCAATTCTGAAACTCTTCGTAAGATAACGGACGGTGCCGATGAAGTAATTCGTGGTCTTGAAGCAGCGAAGAAAACCAGCCGCGATCCTTGGCTTATATTTTTACTTTTAAACAAGCTCGATGAAGGAACAAGACAGTCATGGGCTAAGGAAGTAGGTTCTCGGGACGATTGCTCCGTGCGTGAATTAATTGATTTCCTTGAACTACGGTGTGATGCATTTGAGTCGTGTAAGCCTATGACCACTCCGGGTACATCGCGTAAAAGGCAGCCAGCTTCCATTCGAACGCATTTGGTAGAATCACGTGAGAAGAATTTTAAGTGTCCTAAATGCAAAGCTGACCATAGGTTGCCACAATGTTCTGCGTTTACTGCTCTAAGTATCGAATCTCGTCGAACATTTGTAAAGGAGAATTCATTGTGTTTTAATTGCCTTCGATCGGGACATTCATCTTACAAATGCCTTAGTCACTCTCGTTGTCGTGTCTGTAAATCCCGACATCATTCACTAGTCCACTTAAATCAATCTGGTGGTTCTCAGTCGTCGACGGCCTCATCCAACGTTTCTCCAGCAGACTACTCAAGCCCTCAACCTAGCTCGGGTGATTCCGGCTCTGGTTCACCTGTTCCCTTGACAACGAACCATTCTCTCGATCTTAGTCTTCGAAAGCAAACAATTCTACCTACAGTCTTAGCTAAGATTCAGGATCGTCAGGGTCAGCTTATAGATTGTCGAGTTCTACTCGATACAGGGTCGCAGTCTTCATTTATTACAGAGGCATTGGCTCAGAGGATTGGACTTCAGCGAAAACATTCCCGAATCCCGATCCTAGGACTCTCATCAATGGATGCTGGTCACACTCATGGAAGTATCTCTATTTGCTTAGTTTCGCGTTATAATGAGACACGGTTGTCTTGCGATGCACACATTTTGGGAAAACTAACTTCAAATTTGCCGACTTATTCCTTTGATATATCGTTGTTATCGTATATCCAAGGCCTGAACCTGGCGGATCCTCAGTTTAATGTTGCACGTTCAGTAGATGTTTTGTTAGGAGCTGATAAGGTTTGGTCGATATTTAAAGCAGAACAAATTCATGGCCCAGAAGGTAAACCCTTGGCACAGAATACGTCTTTTGGATGGGTCATCACGGGAGAATTCGTTGATAGTGAATCTTCTAGTCCTGAATTATGCAACCTTCACTCAGCTGTTGATATTGATTCCCTACTGCAACGTTTCTGGGAACTGGACGAAGCTCCCGCAATTACAGACCAAGCAGATAGTGATCCTGCTGAAATTCTATTTCGAGAATCCGTTTATCGCTCAGAAAGTGGAAGATACATTGTTCCCCTTCTATTGAAATCTCCCTCTCCTATCTTTGGAAATACTCTGGGTGCTGCCATTTCGCGGTTGCACTCCATGGAGCGCCGGTTTCAACGAAATCCTGATTTGAGGCAACGATATGGACAGTTTATGGAAGAGTATTTGAGTCTTGGGCACATGGAACGTATTCCTGATGATCAGGTCGAACCTTCTGAAGGTAGACATTTTTACCTTCCACACCATGCGGTGTTTAAGCCCGATAGTTCATCAACCAAGCTTCGGGTCGTATTTGATGGATCTGTAAATGACTCACTCGGGCAGTCGTTGAATAACAATTTGTACGTTGGGCCTCCAATTCAACGAGACCTTATTGGGGTGTGTCTTCGGTTTCGCCAGCATCGGTTTGTTTTTACTGCCGATATAGTAAAAATGTTCCGCCAAATCTTGATTCGTGAACCCGAAACTGACTATCAGCGTATTGTCTGGCGGTCATCACCTAACGAAGCTATAAACCACTATAGGCTTAAAACCGTAACTTACGGTACAGCGTCTGCCCCCTTTTTGGCTGTTCGAGCTTTAAAGCAATTAGCTGATGACTATAGGTCGAACTACCCCATCGCCGCTCAAATCATCTTGAACGATGTCTATGTTGATGACATCATGACCGGGGCAGATTCTATTGACAAACTTTTGAAAATGCAGTCAGAACTTGTTGAAGTTTTATCGATTGCCAAGATGCAGCTAAGAAAATGGAGTTCCAATTGCTGGGCTCTTCTCGCTAGCTTACCGCCGGAGAAATGTGAATATTCGTTTGTGGAATCGGAAGGTTCGTCTCCACTTATCAAGGTATTGGGAATGTTTTGGAGCCCATCTAGTGATGTCTTTTCGTTTCGTTTAAACCAACCTGAACTAAAGAATCCATTCACCAGACGCAACCTTCTCTCGGAAGTAGCTGGAATATTCGACCCTTTAGGATTATTGGCTCCTTCTGTGATCCTCTTTAAAATCATGTTCCAAGAACTTTGGTCGTCGGAGCTACAACTAGGATGGGATGATCCACTACCAGATAAGATAGCGAACCAATGGATGATTTATCGGAAGGAATTCCCCCTGTTTCAAAATATTCGAGTATCGCGTAATGTTTTTACTGGAGAGCACATAGAACTTCACGGGTTTTCGGACGCCTCATCGTTAGCGTACGCTGCCGCCGTATACGCGCGGTCGAGATCGGTAACTGGAGAAGTAACGGTAACATTAATCGCGGCGAAAACAAAGGTGGCTCCTTTAAAACCCCTTTTAATCCCGCGGTTGGAACTTTGTGGTGCGCTACTTCTTACAAAGCTCTTTAAACTTCTCAAATCTTCGTTTAATTTAGACCCAAACATTAAAATGTATGCGTGGTGTGACTCAGAAATAGTGCTTCATTGGCTTGCTTCACACCCTCGCCGCTGGGGTACGTTTGTTGCTAACCGCACTTCAGCTATCTTGGAAACCATTCCAGGTTACTCGTGGAATCACATAGCCTCAGAATTTAATCCAGCTGATTGTGCCTCGCGCGGTATTGCCCCTTCGCAGCTCATAAACCATAGTCTTTGGTGGACTGGTCCACCTTGGCTATCAGAAGCCAAGGAACATTGGCCTATTTCCTCCTGGTCTAACAATTCAGATCTTGCCGATAGTGAACACGTAAAGGTCGAAACCAGACGGATATCAAAAACTGTTCTAATAACCTCTCGTGATTCAGACATCATTAAAAACCTAATTGAGAAATTTTCGTCTTTTCATCGTTTGATCAGAGTGTTTGCCTATTGTCGTCGCTTTATTTCGAACAGTCAGATCAGAGCAGCAGAATCCGAACTTCGCGAATCTCATGGTTTGAAATTCAATGAGATTCACTCCGCTAAAATCAGTATTCTGAAGTACGTGCAACTTATGTCATATCCAAAGGACATCAACGATTTGTTAAATAAGAAAACACTATCGCCGAAATCACCGCTGTTAAGATATTCCGCGTTCTTAGACAGTGTTGGACTTCTTCGTGTTGGAGGTCGCATAAAACATGCTGCTGTCCCATATAATATGAAACACCCGATAATACTTCCAAACTTTCTTCTCTTATAGTGCAGGATATTCACTTAAGGTATGCGCATGCTGGAGTGTCGGAGACATTTACAATCGTCCGGCAGCAATATTGGATAATGGGCAGCAGAAATCTTGTTCGGAAGATAATACATATTTGTAAACCATGCTTTATGCAGCGGAAATCAACTTGCGAACAACGCATGGGAGACCTACCACCTCAACGAATTCAACCTAATCGACCGTTTACTGATACGGGTTGCGACTACGCTGGGCCGCTGACAATAAAGCTTTCTCGAGGTCGAAAGCCAAAACTTCTGAAGGCATACATCGCGCTATTCATCTGCTTTTCGACCAAAGCCCTGCATCTGGAAGTAGTGAGCGATCTCACTACTGATGCGTTTCTTGCTGCCCTGCGTCGTTTTGTTTCAAGGCGTGGGTTATGCAGAAACATCTACAGTGACAACGGGACCAACTTTCAGGGAGCACGACGTTGTCTCTCAGAAATGCATAAGTTAGTCATATCTCAAACCCACAACGCAGCTATAGTAGCATCGCTCGCAAAGGATGGTATAGCTTGGCATTTTATCCCCCCCTCCGCACCGCACTTTGGCGGATTGTGCAGGTGTCAGGTCTGTCAAACTTCACCTTCGTCGGGTCATTGGCTCCTCAATATTGACTTTTGAAGAGCTGACTACTGTTACCAGTCAAATTGAAGCTATTTTAAACTCCCGACCATTGTCTTGTATCTCTGATGTTGACATAAATCCTTTAACACCATCTCATTTTCTCATAGGTGAACCAATGACAGCGGTGCCTGAGCCTGGTCATCTAGATACTCCGACGAATCGTCTCTCTCATTGGAATCACCTACAAAGTATGGTACAAGGTTTCTGGAAGAGGTGGCACACCGAATACCTGACGACACTTCAAGAACGTCCGAAATGGCAGCAGAGGGAAGCAAGAGGACACGACCAGAAGAAAAACAAGATACATCTATCCATAAAAAAGAAGGGTGTTTGGTAGCTGGCTTTAAGGCCGCGGAACACTACAGTATCTGTGAAACAGCGAAGGAAACTTAAAAGTCCCTTGTCACTGAAGCGCATGGATAGTACATGTGTGTCTAAGCAGCATTTTCAGCAGCTGCTACGGCTACCTGGTATCATTCGGCCTTACTAATAATCAAACACTAATGTCGACTATTAGTTGACTGCCAGTTTAAATTAAAATGTACAGCATTTTTGAAATGGTACCAATAAACAATTTAACCTCCAGTTTTACTAGCACGAAGACTTTCTGTTGAATCTATTACAAATTTGCTGTCAATCGTTGTCAGTTATCAGATGGCAAATCATTTGTTTTTGTTTTCATGCAGTAAGTTTTGTTTTTCAAAAAATTTAATACAGATTGAGAATGAATTCAAGTCGAGACGAAGATATTTTTATGGACCTTATATCTGTTGAAGAATCGGCAATCTCTCAAAGGATAAAATATATAACGAACGAGCGTTCTTTTGCCACTATAGGTTTGTTTATTACTGGTGGAGTGTGGTCTCTGGTAAAAAGTTTATTAAAACTATTTATAGGTTTGATAAACCGATTGTGTGCTTCATTGTGGAAATCGCAAGGGAAGAATTTGTTCCACGGACAAATCGCGGAGGAGCACTTTTGGTGGAAACATTAGTATTAGTTGCAATACGATACCTAGGGAAAGGATCCTATCAAAGCGATCAAATCAGTTCGTTGTGTCAGATCTAGGTTCTGTTCATTGGACTGGTGTTGCCAATTTGTTTCAAGTGTCCACGTGTGGATATAGGATATTATGCTCCTATTGTTTAATACGGTATTTTAATTTATTTGGTCGTTTCATTTAATTTATTTTCATTTTCGGGTTTTCTAATAGAGAATAGTAAATATTAACTGAAACATCAATTTGCAACAATTATTTTTTCACCTAAGCGAAATTTTCATTTAAGCGAATTTCGGATATTTTGAAGAACAAAATCATTTAACAGGAGTTCAGACGAAAACTAAATCCTATTTCACTTATGTATCCAGCTCAAATATGTCAAGATTTTATAAAATAAAACTCAAAACAAAACGAGACATCGAAAATTAGTAAATAGAGCAAAACACACAAAAATGTAAACAAACAAATTGACTTCAGTTGTTATATTTTTGATTAAATGAATTAATAATTTATGTTGTACAGTTTATTTTTTCTTCAGTTAACCAGGCTTTTCAGTTAAGCGGAGTAATTCGCACGAAGATTGTGAAAAAATGCTTCATGACAAATAACGCTTAGTTTAGATAACCGAGTTTAACTACCTCCGTATTAAAAAACATTTTGTAAAATATTTTAACCGGTTGCAGAAGATTTTCATCAAAATTGTCGGGACATATTCGTTTATATGTGCGTTTAAAATGTTACATTTGGGTACAGCTTTTGCATTCTCTCTTTTCCTTTGGTTTTCTTTTGCTACTTTGTTTGCGTTGTACAATGTACATTAAATATGAATGTTTCCATTCGCCAAATCAATATATTTCATTTGAAATTTACATTTGCACTCATAATTGGATATTTTCCGATCACAAAGCACAAAATTGGTTTTTAATAGTACAACAAACATTTCAATCTGACATTTTGCTTGTGTGTGTTGGTGAATTCAGGGCACTTCTTTAAAAATATTCCGGACACTTCTTTCGTGTTGAGAATTGACCTGGAAGTGCATTTTCTTTTTCAATGAAACATGGAAAACATAGAAAGAGCACTTCTAGATTTGCTCTTTTCATAGAAAGGGCAATTCTTTCCTTAAATCGGAAACGCCATTACACAGTTTTATTTAATTATATCAAAAATTGTAGATACTTGAAGTTCCCGATTGACACTTCTTGCTCCTTAGATATAATACCATATTTTGATTTACTACTTAAATTGGAGTGTGCATGGCAACATTCCTTTGCAGAACGAGTTGTGACAGAGTAATAATTTGGGTTAGTGTACGACATAAACATGGCTTTCTGACCATTAATATTTAACCCTACAGTTAGGGATAACCTGACGACTAAATTTGTTTATTGGTAAAGCGATTTTGGAAAGTCTGGAGTCTTTGCGTTAACTGCCAGACTAAATTTGATTATTGGTAAGGCCGATTATGTACAGAGAGAGTGATAGTGCAAGAAGAGAACCCACCTACCCACGTCCAGTCAGTCAAGAACCACTTCCACTTTCACCACCCAGCCAGTACAGAAGAAGTTGGCTAAGCTTTAAAAAAGTGTAAGCCAACAGGCCGCAGGCTCTAAATGCAGCAAATAATCAACCAAGTATGGCTGGAAGAAAGCATACGCGATGAATGCCATGGACATGGACTATCAGCTCCAGAAGCTCGTCCTACAAAAAAGGCGATCAAATCTCTTGCAAGAACGTCTCAAACCGTTCTGTAACTCAGGCAGATTGAATATAGACCAAACATTGACTGAATAAGTACATGCTATCAACAAACAAACAACCATCGAGAAAACGTCGCTAGTGATACCAATAACTTCGAGGTAGTTAAGGAGTTTATCTACCTCGGATAGATGGTACTCCACGAATGTGATCCTAGTAGAGACCTGCCGAATAATCCCAGAAAAATGTTGCTACGTCGACTTGGCAAAGCAATTCATCCTGCCAGTTCTGATTTATGACGCCGAGCGCTGGGTGATAAGCATGAAGTTAGAGCTCCTGGGCTCCTAAGAAAGAAATTCTTTGACGGATTTTTGGTCCCATGTGCGAGGAGGGCAAATGGACAATAATACTCCAGCTAATACCATGTTCCCACCAAGGTGATTTAGCTAAATCAAGTGGATTTAGCTAAATCATCTTATTAATGATGTGATTTATACCTGTTTAATTTTTAATTACGTGCAAATCCACACAAAATAAAATCGAACATACACAAAATAGAATCGAACAGACACAAATAAAATCAAACAGACCTGTTATCGACTTCAGCTGTTCACACAAAAACAAACTGTCAACAAATTAAAATGAAGAATGCAGAAAGTGATTGTTTACAATTTTACATCATTTTTGGATTTATTCTGGTACACTCAGAAAAAAATACTATAATATCAATAAGAAAAGTAATTGAATCAAAGCTTTTATACTATTAAAATTGGTCAATGGGGTTCATCCAATTGAAATAATAATTTCAAAACTATAACAGTAATGGTACGATTTTCCATGTGTATTAATGCTGTCACCCCTTTGATTCAATACTTTGTCTTATTAATTAATAATAGTATGTACTATTGTTTGCGATAGTTTTTAATAGGAAAATACAATTAATTATCAAAAGTAAATACCATGAAAAGTAATAGAAAATATGATAAAAACAATAACACCATACTATTATGTCAATAGTATTTAACTTATTAATTAAATAGTATTTACTATTACTATAATAGGACAATACTGCTAAAACAATAACCCAATACCATTGTTTCAATGGGGCCCTTATAGATATAAAGTTGCGTATTCTCTTGAAAGTAATGGTATCTACTGTAACAGCAATGGGACTCTACTATTAACACAATAACTCAATACCATTGCTTCAATCAGCCTCCTATAATTTTAATGGTGTACCCTATCGTAATTAATAGTATATACTATTGCAATAATAGGACCCTATGGCTGGAACAATAACCGAATACCTTTGTTGCAATAGCGATCCGACTAGATTAAAGTGGCGAATCCTTTTAAAATCAATAGTACAATAGGTACAATATATTTTTATATAGGTATCACCTTTTTTTATTAATAAAAATGCTAAAAACATTGGTTTACAAGCCTATCGGCAAACTTAAGTCCAGCATTAAAAGCAAGGGTGTAGAAACATTGGTCCTTGAAGTCATAGCTTTTGAAGCCTGCAATAAAAGAGTTATTTATTAATTCCATAGAAATAATGAGATGAATAATGCTTTGACTTACCAGTGTGTGGCCATTTTGTGAGGATATTTAAGGCTTCAGTTTTGATATCATAGTGCCGTTGTTTTGCGACTTCAGTCCATTTAGTCCGAACTTCACTTCATAGCTTAATGTTATGTGCTAGCCATAAATAGTTGCTTCATACGTCGGTGGATCAGAGACAGGAGTATCTACAATTACTCAATAAAAAGTTAAAATCGATTACCTACCTTAAAAATGAAACAAACTTAAATATATTGAAAGCCTTATTAAAACCTGTATAATGTATAAAACACTTTTAGTAATAATTATCAACGGATGTTAAGAGTTTTAAACTAATAAAATATACAATACAAAATACCTTCGTCCTTGTTTTCACTTATCAGTTGTGTTGTCTTTTCAAACCTCTTATTTTGATTCTGGCATTATCAGCCTTATCGTGCAGCTTTCCAGTTGGGTTGAGACCACGTCCACTCTTATGCAAATAGTATTCCTACAAATATTAAATAAGACATTAAACATTAAATAAAAGCATTTTATACACCTTTCTGGATCTATCTAATGACGCGCATATAAATGCACTTCCAAAATTATTAAAAAAAATAGTTTAATATAGTCCAAAACACTATTATTATCAAATAACATTCGTTAAATTATACCTGAGCTGCACTCGTTTTCCAATTTCAAAATATGAATTTTAGAGTATATTTTACAATGAACTGCACTTTGTCACGACAACGATAGTAATGGCAAAGTATGACGAGTCCAAGTAAAACAAACCTTGTAATATACATACCTACTGTTCTTACCAATGGGATATACTATTAATATTATTAAAGTTATAAGATATACTATTAGCATTTTGAAAAACTATGCTTTTTAATGTGATATACCATTACTTTAAAAATGAATCGCTTTAAAGTAATAGGTTTTATACTATTAAAATCACTTTTAAAGAATTTTGTGCAGTTACTCTAACGGAACTTTTATTGAATGACGCGGATATTTAAGGGATATACTATTAACTTTAAAAATGTATGACATTGAAACAAATCAATTTTTTTAAAGCGGCAACAAATAATTTGTTTTCTTTAATTTTTTATATTATACAATTTTGATATAAGTTCCATATTATGATAAGCAATTATAGTATGGATGTTATATTAAAATTGCTTTCAAACCATATATCTGAAGCTAGACCAAAAAGTTAAAGATTGCTGTTATTTGCAGCAGAAAAGCCTGCATACATTATGTGTTTAACTATGCTACAACAAATTTCGTGTAAATCTTTTATAAAAAGTTAAAAATACTTACCTATCTTTGTTTCTTTTTCCACTTCATTTTACTTTTTTCACAGTCACACACTACTTCGGAATTTCTCGTTTCGAATGTCACATTCGTATTGTAGTGTATTATACTGTAGTATACCTACTTTAGTTTTGATATGAATACATAGTAGGTAGTTCAATTGTATTATTATGATAGATATACAAAATTAATAAATAAAGAAAATTCGACAGAGTAAGGTCGACAACGGAATATAAATATATTCATATTCTCATATTCTACACGTATTAAGGACTAAACAATGTTTTTATTGGAATTCATTGGAAAATTAATGCTATTTTTAATTCGATTAATGGTGCGTTTGAAAAAGTAGTACTACAATATATTTATTATACAGACCCTTGACATTGATTTCATGGGATACGCTATTAAATATATATTGTTTTCTAGCATTAAACATATTTAACTACATGGAACTATTATAACAATAGTTTATGTTATTGATATTGAAAATATCAAATTTTATTAAATCAATAGTTTTATCTATTGCTGGGTGCCTAATTAAAAAAATGGTATCAACGTTATCAAAATAAAAACAAAAACAATTAAATTAATAGTCCTCCCATTGAAATAATAATACGGCAATATTAATATGAAGATTTTTCAATGGTATTCCATCTATTAATAAATAATAGTATTTATTAATGGGACAATAGTATACGTTATAAAATATTAATGGTAAAAGACTATTAAATAAATAGTGTTTCCCATTATATTTATAACGTATAACCCATTAATAGTAATAATTTCAATACCATTGTATTAATAACCCGAAAACCTTTAATTTTATTAGAAAACTATTGTTTTAATAGGAAAATCTTATTAAAACGCGTTTTATTAATCCAATGGTCGTACCATTGACAAATTAATGGGACGTTTTTCTCTGAGTGTAGATATAAATTAAATCTAAGCATTTGAACTCATTTTAAATTGTTGCAGGTAATTTTTCTTTTGCACTTTTATATGTAGATACGATATTGAAAGTTTGCCAACTAATTTCAAATGTCACACTAAAACACTTAAAAAATCCGTAGAAACGCCTATCGTGATTTGTAAATAACTTCAGCTAAATCACGTTGGTGGGAACATGGTATAAGAGGATATTCAAATAACAGCAGTTCAGTCACTATCAAGGACGGTTCATAAAACTCTGTACAAAAAAAATTAACTAAAATGTTAATTGTATGCAATTTGACCCAATGGGAGAATGCAACGTATGCATGCATAATACTACATGAACACGAATCCACCCGTCCAGCGTCCATAGCCATAAACTAGAAATGAAATAGAGAAAAACACAAATGAATAAATGCTGAATACTACTTTTCCAGAAATGCCACCAGATGATTTGCGAATTTAAGCGCAATTGTTTGGTTAGTTTTGGATTGAACACTACGTAGAAACAAATAGACATTAATTTTTGTATAAAGATGCGTTAATATTTCAGGTACGCCATTTTTAAATAAAAGAGTGCGCTTGTGACCACACACCAGAAGTGAAACTTCTCTCGCTAATTGTGAATACCTATATCATTACATTATAACATTACCTACAATAATGTTACGTTAAAAATCAAATATTTATAATGCAATATGTCCCTATAGGTAATTTTAGTACAGCGCAGTAGAAGCGCCGTAAAAGCATTCTCTTCAAAAATTAAATTTAAGTGTCACCTACCGGGTTCAAAACTATCCTATCTTTTAAGTTTGAACCAACCATAATCATCCACCAAATGTGACAGGGGCAGCTGTTGTGCTAGGTATGTATGAGTTTATTTTTGTTGTTTGATCATTTTCTGTCACAAAGGCGTTTTGGGTAGTATGGCACAGTTTCATAATAAATCGCCATTACTCGGGCCCCAAGCAAAAATTTCCAAAATCAGAGAAATTTATTTACTTTTTTTCTAACATAGAATATACCAACCGAGCTTGAAGTCGATCGGATGAAAAATAAGAATTTTCCCATAAACACTTTGACCCCCCTTTTCCCCATTTAGAGTTCGAATTTTCCCAAATCGCTTCTTAGTGCTCACTTACGCCATAAAAGGAAGTTTTCTTCAAAATTTCAGCTTCCTACCTCTTACCGTTTGGGCAAACCGTTGATCACAAACAAACAAACTCTTTTATATGTAAGATAACACACGTTTTTCATTCCAGAATCAATTTGGCTTGGCGGTCGGCTTCAGAGTTTAGGACCAGCCAGAAGTCTAGTGCGAGGTTCTTTGTACTTCGCAATAAATGAGTATACCTACATGTATCTAAAATTTTGGAAGAGCTTTTAATGTCATTAATGTCCCTCAATATAATCTAGAATGGACTGCTGGTGAATAGTGTCGTTCGTGCGCGAGTCACTTAGGTATAACTTGACATATTTCATCCTTATAATTATATACCTAGATCTTGATCTAGAAGCTAATTTTGATAGAAGACGAGGTTGTGATTTATGTAATCCGAAATCTAAGAGAAACTAAACTTTTTAAGCCTCATGTTGTTGCTTTAATGACAGGCAGTAACACATAAATATTTAAATTAATAGAACTGAATAGGGAACTACTTTAACGACTATAAAAATAATAACCTGTAACAGTTATGCGGAAGACAAATCTGTGGCAACAAGGAATAACGACATAAGTCAGTTTTTGCAACTTTTTAGGAGAGCCATTTAAATCTTTGGCGTGCGATTACAAATCAAGTACAAAACAAAAACTCTTTAGTGTGTAGTTCATAAACCGTAAGAGATAAAAGTATGAAAAAGTAATGACAGATAAAATCGCTTATTGCGCATCAGATTGTGTAAAAATCTCAACTTCGACATAAGTCGACTTGTGGCCACAGAAATATTTACCGACACCATCAACAGCCTTTAGTATTTGTACTCCTATTGCTGGTGCAAATGCAATGTTAAGGTCCCACACTTTCGCACAGAACAGCCAACTTGCTTGGAATGTTTTATTCTTTGAAGATTTTTACCCTTGCTATACCCAAAGTGAATGGAAAATAAAATACGAGGGTAGGTCTAGCTAGGTAGAAGTAGAATGCAAGCCAGTGCAAGGGTAGATTTTCTGTATTTTTTCTTTACTCGTAATTCTGTTATTTGATTAAAGTTTAAAATTCACAGCAACACTTTGCTGAAAATTTGACTAGATCTCGAGTATTTCGACAAGAAAGCATACTTACCTGGCGTAGGGGCTACCATGATCATGAAGGCGGTTCCCCCGGAGTGAGGTCTGGCCATTGCACATTCGGTTGGATTGACCTCCGCGATTGTTCCTAATGCGAATAACTCGTGCGTGTAATTTTTGGTAGCCGGGAATGGCGTTCGCGCCGTCCCGACATTATTTATATTTTAAATAATTAGTTTGGAATATCATTTCATTCTAAATATTTTATGTTGTGTCTCACTCTCAGATCATAGACATAGTATGTCTATTGTAATTTTGTAATGATTAAGGGGCGACAACATTGCATTTACACCACGAAGAAAATGCTACTCATTATGACTCAGTACATTTTGCTTGTACCACTAGCTTACTACATGCGTCGTGCACGTGCTACGTAATACGAAGTGGTTTTGTTGTGGTTTTTTTTTATAACAATTGTTTTTAAGGCGTACTGAGTTACTTGTATATCTTCACTTTGTGCTTTGCTTTTTTTTAACGTTTTATGGCTGGTTGCCATCTACAAATATTATGTCCTAAAGTTTTTAAAATCTTAATTTTTTCTTACCGAGTTTAATTTTTGTCCTTTTCGAATAAGAAATAATTCAATACATTTCAAGAAGCTGAGGCTGGCTACTCGTGCACAATTTCAGCGTACATATTTATACTCTTGCCAGTGCAGCTGCTGTATCCTCAACCACTATCAATGCTGAAATGACAGGTTACACAACATATTTTTTGCAAAATATTTTATTTTTTTTTATAAGTCTGTCAATGTTACTAAAAAGATGCAATTTTTAAAAGGATGGCAGCAGAATATAAATGCTTTCATTGGCATTTAAAGTGATTTAAGGGTAGATGGTGTTTAGTTAAGATTGCCTGAAACTGGTACCTTCGATGTTTTACGCAACCGAGTTACTTACTCCGTTTCAATTAATTTGTTATCATAAAAGAAAATTTTCAGCAAAGTACATGGAGGAAATAACCCATGAAAATTGCGAGCCAACTGCAAATTTTAAAGCTTCCCGACGTTGAAATTCTGTTATGCAATCACCAAAAAAGAAGGACAAAGTAATTAACGTTTTGAACCCAAATCTGACAATAAAACTATAAATTTCGCTAGTAAAAATGCTCTTATATTTGTTTCCAATTTAAATTCAAAAGTAAGAAAGTGTGATTTGGAATTAAGTCAGATGAGGGTGCGCATTTAAAACGCCCTTCTCAAGAGTAATTGAGTCTGGAGCTAAAATTTATTTGTCGTTTTCCCAATTTGTACTTTTGAAATAATTTTGAAATTGAATCGTATAACAAATTTTTATGGACGTGTTTGAGTGTACCTATCACATTATCAAAAAATTAAATAGAATTAAGAAAAATAATAAAATTATAATATGATAATAGTTCTTATTTAGTTTTTAATAAAAATGTCCGAAAAATTAGTAATGTTTGCATTTTTTTTTAACCGAGATCTCTGTGCACCTTTCCAAAAAAGCACCCCCCTTCTTTTGTCTCTCTCTTACACAGCACTTCTTATATCTATCAACTTCTAGTGGTTGTGGTACACAGACGTACTTTCTGATATGAACTGATAAACAAAATATCGAGCGTGTTTATGAACTCCATCTCTCACCTTCAACTTAGGTAGATTACGTAGATACCCACCAAATCCAAACCAAAGCAGCTAGCAGATCCCAATTCCAGATGCTGTGTTTTGGTTTTCGGTCTCTTATCTCGCTATGTATTGGCTGGTGGATGTGGAAAAGATTTTACTTGCGCTCTTTCCCATGCGCAATGCCATGCCAAAGCCTCATTCAAAATATCGTATACAGATTGGTTTGGTAGGGGATGACATTTCTTTTCGCTGATATAATTCGCACTAGCTTATTGTAGAGAAACACAGGTATACCACTGCTTAGCGATGCAAAAATTAAGACTATACTTCACAGGATCATTTCTGTAGTCAGTCTTCATTTACTTTTTGAGCAATCTGAAAGAAAACGCACCCGCGATGACGAGGTATATCGTTTTATCTGCAGCGTGAGATTTTGACTGCTGTCCGGCGTTGTATACGTATTTGAATAGCATGTCGTCGATGATCGCTCGGTATAATGGATAAAACGACTTCTGAGTGGTTTTTCAAATAATTTTTCACAAAATAAAATAGGCCCTGCTGAATAAAAAGAGGATGAATATTATGTAGAATCAGTGGTGCTGGTGTGAGTTTTGTCGATAATGCATGCTCAAATTTATTTTCTATAAATTTGAAAGGTGAATGCACGTAAGAAAAAAAGAACACAAGGGAAGGGGAGTAAGGATTAAGGAAGTAGCCAGTAGCGCTAGCGAGGGAAGCAAGAGGACTCAGGAGGACAGGACCAGGAGAAAAACATGTTACTATCTATCCATAAAAAAGAAGGGTGTTTGGTAGCTGGCTTTAAGGCCGCGGAACACTACAGTATCTGTGAAACAGCGAAGGAAACTTAAAAGTCCCTTGTCACTGAAGCGCATGGATAGTACATGTGTGTCTAAGCAGCATTTTCAGCAGCTGCTACGGCTACCTGGTATCATTATGTACAGAGAGAGTGATAGTGCAAGAAGAGAACCCACCTACCCACGTCCAGTCAGTCAAGAACCACTTCCACTTTCACCACCCAGCCAGTACAGAAGAAGTTGGCTAAGCTTTAAAAAAGTGTAAGCCAACAGGCCGCAGGCTCTAAATGCAGCAAATAATCAACCAAGTATGGCTGGAAGAAAGCATACGCGATGAATGCCATGAACATGGACTATCAGCTCCAGAAGCTCGTCCTACAAAAAAGGCGATCAAATCTCTTGCAAGAACGTCTCAAACCGTTCTGTAACTCAGGCAGATTGAATATAGACCAAACATGGACTGAATAAGTACATGCTATCAACAAACAAACAACCATCGAGAAAACGTCGCTAGTGATACCAATAACTTCGAGGTAGTTAAGGAGTTTATCTACCTCGGATAGATGGTACTCCACGAATGTGATCCTAGTAGAGACCTGCCGAATAATCCCAGAAAAATGTTGCTACGTCGACTTGGCAAAGCAATTCATCCTGCCAGTTCTGATTTATGACGCCGAGCGCTGGGTGATAAGCATGAAGTTAGAGCTCCTGGGCTCCTAAGAAAGAAATTCTTTGACGGATTTTTGGTCCCATGTGCGAGGAGGGCAAATGGACAATAATACTCCAGCTAATACCATGTTCCCACCAAGGTGATTTAGCTAAATCAAGTGGATTTAGCTAAATCATCTTATTAATGATGTGATTTATACCTGTTTAATTTTTAATTACGTGCAAATCCACACAAAATAAAATCGAACATACACAAAATAGAATCGAACAGACACAAATAAAATCAAACAGACCTGTTATCGACTTCAGCTGTTCACACAAAAACAAACTGTCAAAAAATTAAAATTAAGAATGCAGAAAGTGATTGTTTACAATTTTACATCATTTTTGGATTTATTCTGGTAGATATAAATTACATCTAAGCATTTGAACTCATTTTAAATTGTTGCAGGTAATTTTTCTTTTGCACTTTTATATGTAGATACGATATTGAAAGTTTGCCAACTAATTTCAAATGTCACACTAAAACACTTAAAAAATCCGTAGAAACGCCTATCGTGATTTGTAAATAACTTCAGGTAAATCACGTTGGTGGGAACATGGTATAAGAGGATATTCAAATAACAGCAGTTCAGTCACTATCAAGGACGGTTCATAAAACTCTGTACAAAAAAAATTAACTAAAATGTTAATTGTATGCAATTTGACCCAATGGGAGAATGCAACGTATGCATGCATAATACTACATGAACACGAATCCACCCGTCCAGCGTCCATAGCCATAAACTAGAAATGAAATAGAGTAAAACACAACAAAAATTCAGGAATTTTGTATCTCATTTCATACTTCACAGGCAGTTTTTGTAGGGAATGTGATCAGTAGCAACATTCAATGAGGAATTGTTATCGCTTCTCGGCCTTATGGCTAAGATCAAAGTGTAGTATCTGTTCTTATCAGCTTAACATCTGATAGATTCTCCATCGGGGAACAACAAATGTTAAACTGATTTTTTGAATCAGATGGAGTGCTAGGAGCTTGCTCCACCTCTGTCGCGGGTTGGCCTGGTATTGCAGTACCGCCAGGATCGGCCCAAAAAAATTAAATTGAGGTTACGCTTACGATATGAAGGCATGCTGAGGGAATATCGGAATATTTTCATTCTATACCGTGGTTTCATTATTGTTTACGCACACAAACAAAGCAATAAAAGAACTGTCAGATGAATAAATGGTGAATACTACTTTTCCAGAAATGCCACCAGATAATTTGCGAATTTAAGCGCAATTGTTTGGTTAGTTTTGGATTGAACACTACGTAGAAACAAATAGACATTAATTTTTGTATAAAGATGCGTTAATATTTCAGGTACGCCATTTTTAAATAAAAGAGTGCGCTTGTGACCACACACCAGAAGTGAAACTTCTCTCGCTAATTGTGAATACCTATATCATTACATTATAACATTACCTACAATAATGTTACGTTAAAAAACAAATATTTATAATGCAATATGTCCCTATAGGTAATTTTAGTACAGCGCAGTAGAAGCGCCGTAAAAGCATTCTCTTCAAAAATTAAATTTAAGTGTCACCTACCGGGTTCAAAACTATCCTATCTTTTAAGTTTGAACCAACCATAATCATCCACCAAATGTGACAGGGGCAGCTGTTGTGCTAGGTATGTATGAGTTTATTTTTGTTGTTTGATCATTTTCTGTCACAAAGGCGTTTTGGGTAGTATGGCACAGTTTCATAATAAATCGCCATTACTCGGGCCCCAAGCAAAAATTTCCAAAATCAGAGAAATTTATTTACTTTTTTTCTAACATAGAATATACCAACCGAGCTTGAAGTCGATCGGATGAAAAATAAGAATTTTCCCATAAACACTTTGACCCCCCTTTTCCCCATTTAGAGTTCGAATTTTCCCAAATCGCTTCTTAGTGCTCACTTACGCCATAAAAGGAAGTTTTCTTCAAAATTTCAGCTTCCTACCTCTTACCGTTTGGGCAAACCGTTGATCACAAACAAACAAACTCTTTTATATGTAAGATAACACACGTTTTTCATTCCAGAATCAATTTGGCTTGGCGGTCGGCTTCAGAGTTTAGGACCAGCCAGAAGTCTAGTGCGAGGTTCTTTGTACTTCGCAATAAATGAGTATACCTACATGTATCTAAAATTTTGGAAGAGCTTTTAATGTCATTAATGTCCCTCAATATAATCTAGAATGGACTGCTGGTGAATAGTGTCGTTCGTGCGCGAGTCACTTATAACTTGACATATTTCATCCTTATAATTATATACCTAGATCTTGATCTAGAAGCTAATTTTGATAGAAGACGAGGTTGTGATTTATGTAATCCGAAATCTAAGAGAAACTAAACTTTTTAAGCCTCATGTTGTTGCTTTAATGACAGGCAGTAACACATAAATATTTAAATTAATAGAACTGAATAGCGAACTACTTTAACGACTATAAAAATAATAACCTGTAACAGTTATGCGGAAGACAAATCTGTGGCAACAAGGAATAACGACATAAGTCAGTTTTTGCAACTTTTTAGGAGAGCCATTTAAATCTTTGGCGTGCGATTACAAATCAAGTACAAAACAAAAACTCTTTAGTGTGTAGTTCATAAACCGTAAGAGATAAAAGTATGAAAAAGTAATGACAGATAAAATCGCTTATTGCGCATCAGATTGTGTAAAAATCTCAACTTCGACATAAGTCGACTTGTGGCCACAGAAATATTTACCGACACCATCAACAGCCTTTAGTATTTGTACTCCTATTGCTGGTGCAAATGCAATGTTAAGGTCCCACACTTTCGCACAGAACAGCCAACTTGCTTGGAATGTTTTATTCTTTGAAGATTTTTACCCTTGCTATCAGTGGTGCCAGATAAATTTTTACGAAATCTGCATTTCTTGACTAAAAAATCGTCAAAAATAGTCATTGTCATAAAAACAATAATAATTCTCGATTAGCGCAACTAACAGAAATCGCGGGTAGTTGTAACAAGTGAGGCTGTTGCTATAACCAAGTCAAACACACAGAAATGATTATACTAAATAATTACAAATTCATTGCACACATTGTTTTTTTCCAAGTAGGTACATGTTGGAACTGAACGTCAAAGTTGTGTGTCGTCCTCTTTGTGAAATTTTAAGTAGGCATTGCGAAAAAGCATGATTTTCAGTGATTGTTAGAAAAAAATTCTCTCATCATTTGCACATAAGTTGGGAAAACTTAGAGCGCCAAAAATAAATTTAAATATAAAAGCGGAAATGCATGTTGATCACAACACAACACTGGCATTTGCTTAAGACCTAAAAATCTGCAAATGGCTGTCCAAAATCGGCAAATCATCATTGAGGCTGAAAATCGGCAAAATGACGATAAATCTGCAAATATGGCACCACTGCTTGCTATACCCAAAGTGAATGGAAAATAAAATACGAGGGTAGGTCTAGCTAGGTAGAAGTAGAATGCAAGCCAGTGCAAGGGTAGATTTTCTGTATTTTTTCTTTACTCGTAATTCTGTTATTTGATTAAAGTTTAAAATTCACAGCAACACTTTGCTGAAAATTTGACTAGATCTCGAGTATTTCGACAAGAAAGCATACTTACCTGGCGTAGGGGCTACCATGATCATGAAGGCGGTTCCCCCGGAGTGAGGTCTGGCCATTGCACATTCGGTTGGATTGACCTCCGCGATTGTTCCTAATGCGAATAACTCGTGCGTGTAATTTTTGGTAGCCGGGAATGGCGTTCGCGCCGTCCCGACATTATTTATATTTTAAATAATTAGTTTGGAATATCATTTCATTCTAAATATTTTATGTTGTGTCTCACTCTCAGATCATAGACATAGTATGTCTATTGTAATTTTGTAATGATTAAGGGGCGACAACATTGCATTTACACCACGAAGAAAATGCTACTCATTATGACTCAGTACATTTTGCTTGTACCACTAGCTTACTACATGCGTCGTGCACGTGCTACGTAATACGAAGTGGTTTTGTTATTGGCATTTAAAGTGATTTAAGGGTAGATGGTGTTTAGTTAAGATTGCCTGAAACTGGTACCTTCGATGTTTTACGCAACCGAGTTACTTACTCCGTTTCAATTAATTTGTTATCATAAAAGAAAATTTTCAGCAAAGTACATGGAGGAAATAACCCATGAAAATTGCGAGCCAACTGCAAATTTTAAAGCTTCCCGACGTTGAAATTCTGTTATACAATCACCAAAAAAGAAGGACAAAGTAATTAACGTTTTGAACCCAAATCTGACAATAAAACTATAAATTTCGCTAGTAAAAATGCTCTTATATTTGTTTCCAATTTAAATTCAAAAGTAAGAAAGTGTGATTTGGAATTAAGTCAGATGAGGGTGCGCATTTAAAACGCCCTTCTCAAGAGTAATTGAGTCTGGAGCTAAAATTTATTTGTCGTTTTCCCAATTTGTACTTTTGTAATAATTTTGAAATTGAATCGTATAACAAATTTTTATGGACGTGTTTGAGTGTACGTATCACATTATCAAAAAATTAAATAGAATTAAGAAAAATAATAAAATTATAATATGATAATAGTTCTTATTTAGTTTTTAATAAAAATGTCCGAAAAATTAGTAATGTTTGCATTTTTTTTTAACCGAGATCTCTGTGCACCTTTCCGAAAAAGCACCCCCCTTCTTTTGTCTCTCTCTTACACAGCACTTCTTATATCTATCAACTTCTAGTGGTTGTGGTACACAGACGTACTTTCTGATATGAACTGATAAACAAAATATCGAGCGTGTTTATGAACTCCATCTCTCACCTTCAACTTAGGTAGATTACGTAGATACCCACCAAATCCAAACCAAAGCAGCTAGCAGATCCCAATTCCAGATGCTGTGTTTTGGTTTTCGGTCTCTTATCTCGCTATGTATTGGCTGGTGGATGTGGAAAAGATTTTACTTGCGCTCTTTCCCATGCGCCATGCCATGCCAAAGCCTCATTCAAAATATCGTATACAGATTGGTTTGGTAGGGGATGACATTTCTTTTCGCTGATATAATTCGCACTAGCTTATTGTAGAGAAACACAGGTATACCACTGCTTAGCGACGCAAAAATTAAGACTATACTTCACAGGATCATTTCTGTAGTCAGTCTTCATTTACTTTTTGAGCAATCTGAAAGAAAACGCACCCGCGATGACGAGGTATATCGTTTTATCTGCAGCGTGAGATTTTGACTGCTGTCCGGCGTTGTATACGTATTTGAATAGCATGTCGTCGATGATCGCTCGGTATAATGGATAAAACGACTTCTGAGTGGTTTATCAAATAATTTTTCACAAAATAAAATAGGCCCTGCTGAATAAAAAGAGGATGAATATTATGTAGAATCAGTGGTGCTGGTGTGAGTTTTGTCGATAATGCATGCTCAAATTTATTTTCTTTAAATTTGAAAGGTGAATGCACGTAAGAAAAAAAGAACACAAGGGAAGGGGAGTAAGGATTAAGGAAGTAGCGAGTAGCGCTAGCGAGGGAAGCAAGAGGACTCAGGAGGACAGGACCAGGAGAAAAACATGTTACTATCTATCCATAAAAAAGAAGGGTGTTTGGTAGCTGGCTTTAAGGCCGCGGAACACTACAGTATCTGTGAAACAGCGAAGGAAACTTAAAAGTCCCTTGTCACTGAAGCGCATGGATAGTACATGTGTGTCTAAGCAGCATTTTCAGCAGCTGCTACGGCTACCTGGTATCATTATGTACAGAGAGAGTGATAGTGCAAGAAGAGAACCCACCTACCCACGTCCAGTCAGTCAAGAACCACTTCCACTTTCACCACCCAGCCAGTACAGAAGAAGTTGGCTAAGCTTTAAAAAAGTGTAAGCCAACAGGCCGCAGGCTCTAAATGCAGCAAATAATCAACCAAGCATGGCTGGAAGAAAGCATACGCGATGAATGCCATGGACATGGACTATCAGCTCCAGAAGCTCGTCCTACAAAAAAGGCGATCAAATCTCTTGCAAGAACGTCTCAAACCGTTCTGTAACTCAGGCAGATTGAATATAGACCAAACATTGACTGAATAAGTACATGCTATCAACAAACAAACAACCATCGAGAAAACGTCGCTAGTGATACCAATAACTTCGAGGTAGTTAAGGAGTTTATCTACCTCGGATAGATGGTACTCCACGAATGTGATCCTAGTAGAGACCTGCCGAATAATCCCAGAAAAATGTTGCTACGTCGACTTGGCAAAGCAATTCATCCTGCCAGTTCTGATTTATGACGCCGAGCGCTGGGTGATAAGCATGAAGTTAGAGCTCCTGGGCTCCTAAGAAAGAAATTCTTTGACGGATTTTTGGTCCCATGTGCGAGGAGGGCAAATGGACAATAATACTCCAGCTAATACCATGTTCCCACCAAGGTGATTTAGCTAAATCAAGTGGTGGTTGGATGTTGTATGAATAGGGTAGACACTGATTGGCGTCAACTTGGCGATGCCCAGGCGTTGCAACTGGTTCATACACATCAATTGTGCTTATTTTACCTCCTCGTGGTAGCCACCGGATACTGGTCTTGTCCTTCCGGGCATGACTTGCTAAACTTATAAGCGCGAGTGTTGAACACGAAGAAAATAGCAACACTATAATGCTCTGTCGGATTGACTGCCTGATCGAGTCTCAGAAGTCTAACATGAGCCCCTCAGAAAGAGGACGTACGGCGGATGAATTCACTAGATTGAATCAACGATGGCGTCAACAGTCAATACGGCGGATACCTTACTTGAGCTACTTCGACATATTTGGAGCTGAGGTCAGTAAGGATTTTTCAGGACTAGTCAGGGTACTGAAACAGAGATGGTGGCGGATGAACCCTTTATGGGCCAACGGCAGCACTCATATCCCCGAAGTGGGTTACTGGCAACGGAGTTTCCGACCCGCTGTCCTAGGGTCAATTCAGGGCCTGGTCCTCCAGGTTGGGGGTTGTGCGTGGGGTTAACTACCCAACCACGGAAAAATTGAGCCAGTTACGAAGCAACCAGAAGCCTCGGAAAAAAATGGATCTACTGTTGACGACCCCGCAAAACGGAAAAAGGACAACGACTTTCGGATCTGCACGTGGAATGTTCGGACCCTGAACAGGCCGCGTGCAGCCGAACAATTAGCGGATACCCTCGAATGCTACAAAGCAGATATAACTGCCATCCAGGAAGTGCGATGGGATGGACCGGGCAAAAAGCAGATGAAAAACTGTGACATTTATTATGGTGACTGCTATAGAGAGCAAGGACAGCGCTTATTTGGATGTGGATTTGTCATACGCGGCAGACTTAGGCAAGAAGTCTTGAGCTATCGACACGTGAGCGAACGTATCGTGACAATCCGCATCAAGGCTAAATTCGCCAACATTAGCCTGATATGTGCACACGCCCCCACAGAGGAAAAAGATGATGCTACCAAAGATTGTTTCTACGAGCTCCTCGACCAAACATATGAGCAGTGTCCTAAGTATGACGTTAAAATCATCCTTGGTGATTTTAACGCCAAAATAGGCAGGGAGGATATCTTTGGTAGTGCAATTGGTAAGCATAGCCTACATGACACCACGTCTGGAAACGGACTCAGGCTAATTGACTTTGCGGCGGGACACAACGTCACTATAGCTAGCACACGGTTCCCGCACCTCAAAATTCATAAAGAAACATGGCTGTCACCGGATCAAAAAACCGTCAGCCAAATTGATCATGTTGCGATCGACGTAAGGCACTCTTCCAGTGTTATAGATGTTCGAACGTTCCGAGCGGCCAACATAGACTCGGACCACTACCTTGTTGTAGCCAAGGTACGTATGCGAATATCTCAGACGCCACAACAACGGCGAAATACTGTGAGGAGATATGACGTCGCACGGCTGCAATCGCAACAAACAGCCAGAATCTTTGCCGATCGCGTATCCCTCAACTTATCCAGAAGTCCAACACAGCCAGCATCAAATGCCGAGGAGCAATGGTATCGATGCCAAGAGGCCATCAGAGACGCCGCAACTGATGTGCTAGGTTTCACCCGACCACCACAACGAAACCCTTGGTTCGATGAAGAGTGCCGGCAAGCACATGCAGCAAAGCAACTCGCCTACAAAGCCGCGCTGCAGAGAAGGACGAGAGCGGCTCGTAAGCTTTACGAGGAAAAGAGGAGGGAAGAACACCGGCTTCTCAGGAGGAAAAAGAAAGAGCACGAGAAGCGCGCGATCGAGGAAATAGAGAGGTGCTACTCCAGGAGTAATGTTCGGAAGTTTTACCAACAGGTAAAAAGAACGTGTCGCGGCAACAAGACCCGAACAGAGACCTGTAGAGATGAGCAAGGGAACCTTGTAGTAGAGTCACAGTCGGTGTTGAGGATATGGAAAAACCACTTCTGCAGACTGTTAAACGGCGAAGACGACCAAGATCCCGCTGTCAGGCAGAACGAACCATTCAATCTGGACGATGAAAGCCAAGATTTCCGTCCACCCGACCAAAATGAAGTGAGGATAGCAATATCTAAACTGAAGTCCAACAAGGCTGCTGGACCAGACGGCCTACCAGCCGAGCTATTTAAAGCAGCGGGAGATGACATGGTAGAGAGCATACACCAACTCATCTCTAAGATTTGGTCGGAAGAAAGTATGCCTGATGAATGGAACCTCAGCATCGTTTGTCCGGTTCACAAGAAAGGAGACCCTCTAAACTGCGCCAACTACAGAGGTATTAGTCTTCTCAACATCGCATACAAGATCCTGTCTGCCATACTGTGTGAGCGCCTGAAGCCATACGTCAACGAACTGATTGGACCCTATCAGTGCGGTTTTAGGCCCGGTAAGTCCACAACCGACCAAATATTCACACTACGGCAGATCCTGGAGAAAACCCAAGAAGTCCAAATCGATACCCACCATCTGTTCATCGATTTTAAGGCCGCATATGACAGCATTTATAGAGACGAGCTATACAGAGCCATGTCTAGTTTTGGCATCCCTGCCAAACTCGTCAGATTGTGCAGAATGACAATGGAGAATTCTCGCTGCTCCATTAAGGTCGGAAACAATCTCACCGAGACCTTTGATGTCAAAAAAGGATTTAGACAAGGTGACGCGCTGTCATGTGACTTTTTCAACATCATTCTTGAGAAAATTGTGCGAAACTCGCAGGCCAACACCAGAGGCACAATTTTTCACAAGTCTGTACAATTACTTGCATACGCAGATGACATTGACATAATTGGTAGAACACAGCGAGCTGTCACTGGTGCGTTTGCATGTATAGAAACAGAAGCGGCAAAAATGGGTTTAGCGGTTAACGAGGGCAAAACCAAGTATATGCTGTCAACAAGAAGGGACACACAACATCGACGAGTCGGACAGAACGTCACGATAGACAGCTATAACTTTGAGGTAGTTAGGGACTTTGTCTACCTCGGCTCCGCTATAAACTCTGATAATGACATCACATCAGAGATCAAGCGAAGAATTACACTTGCCAATCGCTGTTTCTTTGGCCTAAGAAGGCAATTAAGAAGTAAGGCCTTGTCAAGAAACACCAAGGAGATTCTATATAAGACCCTTATCATCCCAGTCCTGCTGTATGGTGCAGAAGCATGGACATTATCGAAGGCGGATGAGGATATCCTTGGACGTTTTGAACGAAAAATTCTTCGTGTGATCTTTGGTCCCATTTGCGTTGATGGGATTTGGAGAAGGAGATATAACAGCGAACTCTACGAGCTGTACAGCGACATCGACCTTGTCAGAAAAGTGCGGATCAGCCGTCTGAGATGGCTAGGACATGTAGAGCGTATGGACAACAGTGCTCCGGCCCGAAGAGTCTTCGACTCCAAACCAGAGGGACAACGCAGCAGAGGAAGACCTCGCCTAAGGTGGCGCGCACAAGTGGAAGGGGACCTCAACCAACTTGGAGTGCGCAACTGGAGGCAGTTAGCCAAAGACCGAGCTAACTGGAGAGGCGTACTGGTTGAGGCCCAGGTCCACCCCGGACTGTAGCGCCACCTAAGTAAGTAAGTAAGTGGATTTAGCTAAATCATCTTATTAATGATGTGATTTATACCTGTTTAATTTTTAATTACGTGCAAATCCACACAAAATAAAATCGAACATACACAAAATAGAATCGAACAGACACAAATAAAATCAAACAGACCTGTTATCGACTTCAGCTGTTCACACAAAAACAAACTGTCAAAAAATTAAAATTAAGAATGCAGAAAGTGATTGTTTACAATTTTACATCATTTTTGGATTTATTCTGGTAGATATAAATTACATCTAAGCATTTGAACTCATTTTAAATTGTTGCAGGTAATTTTTCTTTTGCACTTTTATATGTAGATACGATATTGAAAGTTTGCCAACTAATTTCAAATGTCACACTAAAACACTTAAAAAATCCGTAGAAACGCCTATCGTGATTTGTAAATAACTTCAGCTAAATCACGTTGGTGGGAACATGGTATAAGAGGATATTCAAATAACAGCAGTTCAGTCACTATCAAGGACGGTTCATAAAACTCTGTACAAAAAAAATTAACTAAAATGTTAATTGTATGCAATTTGACCCAATGGGAGAATGCAACGTATGCATGCATAATACTACATGAACACGAATCCACCCGTCCAGCGTCCATAGCCATAAACTAGAAATGAAATAGAGTAAAACACAACAAAAATTCAGGAATTTTGTATCTCATTTCATACTTCACAGGCAGTTTTTGTAGGGAATGTGATCAGTAGCAACATTCAATGAGGAATTGTTATCGCTTCTCGGCCTTATGGCTAAGATCAAAGTGTAGTATCTGTTCTTATCAGCTTAACATCTGATAGATTCTCCATCGGGGAACAACAAATGTTAAACTGATTTTTTGAATCAGATGGAGTGCTAGGAGCTTGCTCCACCTCTGTCGCGGGTTGGCCTGGTATTGCAGTACCGCCAGGATCGGCCCAAAAAAATTAAATTGAGGTTACGCTTACGATATGAAGGCATGCTGAGGGAATATCGGAATATTTTCATTCTATACCGTGGTTTCATTATTGTTTACGCACACAAACAAAGCAATAAAAGAACTGTCAGATGAATAAATGGTGAATACTACTTTTCCAGAAATGCCACCAGATAATTTGCGAATTTAAGCGCAATTGTTTGGTTAGTTTTGGATTGAACACTACGTAGAAACAAATAGACATTAATTTTTGTATAAAGATGCGTTAATATTTCAGGTACGCCATTTTTAAATAAAAGAGTGCGCTTGTGACCACACACCAGAAGTGAAACTTCTCTCGCTAATTGTGAATACCTATATCATTACATTATAACATTACCTACAATAATGTTACGTTAAAAATCAAATATTTATAATGCAATATGTCCCTATAGGTAATTTTAGTACAGCGCAGTAGAAGCGCCGTAAAAGCATTCTCTTCAAAAATTAAATTTAAGTGTCACCTACCGGGTTCAAAACTATCCTATCTTTTAAGTTTGAACCAACCATAATCATCCACCAAATGTGACAGGGGCAGCTGTTGTGCTAGGTATGTATGAGTTTATTTTTGTTGTTTGATCATTTTCTGTCACAAAGGCGTTTTGGGTAGTATGGCACAGTTTCATAATAAATCGCCATTACTCGGGCCCCAAGCAAAAATTTCCAAAATCAGAGAAATTTATTTACTTTTTTTCTAACATAGAATATACCAACCGAGCTTGAAGTCGATCGGATGAAAAATAAGAATTTTCCCATAAACACTTTGACCCCCCTTTTCCCCATTTAGAGTTCGAATTTTCCCAAATCGCTTCTTAGTGCTCACTTACGCCATAAAAGGAAGTTTTCTTCAAAATTTCAGCTTCCTACCTCTTACCGTTTGGGCAAACCGTTGATCACAAACAAACAAACTCTTTTATATGTAAGATAACACACGTTTTTCATTCCAGAATCAATTTGGCTTGGCGGTCGGCTTCAGAGTTTAGGACCAGCCAGAAGTCTAGTGCGAGGTTCTTTGTACTTCGCAATAAATGAGTATACCTACATGTATCTAAAATTTTGGAAGAGCTTTTAATGTCATTAATGTCCCTCAATATAATCTAGAATGGACTGCTGGTGAATAGTGTCGTTCGTGCGCGAGTCACTTATAACTTGACATATTTCATCCTTATAATTATATACCTAGATCTTGATCTAGAAGCTAATTTTGATAGAAGACGAGGTTGTGATTTATGTAATCCGAAATCTAAGAGAAACTAAACTTTTTAAGCCTCATGTTGTTGCTTTAATGACAGGCAGTAACACATAAATATTTAAATTAATAGAACTGAATAGCGAACTACTTTAACGACTATAAAAATAATAACCTGTAACAGTTATGCGGAAGACAAATCTGTGGCAACAAGGAATAACGACATAAGTCAGTTTTTGCAACTTTTTAGGAGAGCCATTTAAATCTTTGGCGTGCGATTACAAATCAAGTACAAAACAAAAACTCTTTAGTGTGTAGTTCATAAACCGTAAGAGATAAAAGTATGAAAAAGTAATGACAGATAAAATCGCTTATTGCGCATCAGATTGTGTAAAAATCTCAACTTCGACATAAGTCGACTTGTGGCCACAGAAATATTTACCGACACCATCAACAGCCTTTAGTATTTGTACTCCTATTGCTGGTGCAAATGCAATGTTAAGGTCCCACACTTTCGCACAGAACAGCCAACTTGCTTGGAATGTTTTATTCTTTGAAGATTTTTACCCTTGCTATACCCAAAGTGAATGGAAAATAAAATACGAGGGTAGGTCTAGCTAGGTAGAAGTAGAATGCAAGCCAGTGCAAGGGTAGATTTTCTGTATTTTTTCTTTACTCGTAATTCTGTTATTTGATTAAAGTTTAAAATTCACAGCAACACTTTGCTGAAAATTTGACTAGATCTCGAGTATTTCGACAAGAAAGCATACTTACCTGGCGTAGGGGCTACCATGATCATGAAGGCGGTTCCCCCGGAGTGAGGTCTGGCCATTGCACATTCGGTTGGATTGACCTCCGCGATTGTTCCTAATGCGAATAACTCGTGCGTGTAATTTTTGGTAGCCGGGAATGGCGTTCGCGCCGTCCCGACATTATTTATATTTTAAATAATTAGTTTGGAATATCATTTCATTCTAAATATTTTATGTTGTGTCTCACTCTCAGATCATAGACATAGTATGTCTATTGTAATTTTGTAATGATTAAGGGGCGACAACATTGCATTTACACCACGAAGAAAATGCTACTCATTATGACTCAGTACATTTTGCTTGTACCACTAGCTTACTACATGCGTCGTGCACGTGCTACGTAATACGAAGTGGTTTTGTTGTGGTTTTTTTTTATAACAATTGTTTTTAAGGCGTACTGAGTTACTTGTATATCTTCACTTTGTGCTTTGCTTTTTTTTAACGTTTTATGGCTGGTTGCCATCTACAAATATTATGTCCTAAAGTTTTTAAAATCTTAATTTTTTCTTACCGAGTTTAATTTTTGTCCTTTTCGAATAAGAAATAATTCAATACATTTCAAGAAGCTGAGGCTGGCTACTCGTGCACAATTTCAGCGTACATATTTATACTCTTGCCAGTGCAGCTGCTGTATCCTCAACCACTATCAATGCTGAAATGACAGGTTACACAACATATTTTTTGCAAAATATTTTATTTTTTTTTATAAGTCTGTCAATGTTACTAAAAAGATGCAATTTTTAAAAGGATGGCAGCAGAATATAAATGCTTTCATTGGCATTTAAAGTGATTTAAGGGTAGATGGTGTTTAGTTAAGATTGCCTGAAACTGGTACCTTCGATGTTTTACGCAACCGAGTTACTTACTCCGTTTCAATTAATTTGTTATCATAAAAGAAAATTTTCAGCAAAGTACATGGAGGAAATAACCCATGAAAATTGCGAGCCAACTGCAAATTTTAAAGCTTCCCGACGTTGAAATTCTGTTATGCAATCACCAAAAAAGAAGGACAAAGTAATTAACGTTTTGAACCCAAATCTGACAATAAAACTATAAATTTCGCTAGTAAAAATGCTCTTATATTTGTTTCCAATTTAAATTCAAAAGTAAGAAAGTGTGATTTGGAATTAAGTCAGATGAGGGTGCGCATTTAAAACGCCCTTCTCAAGAGTAATTGAGTCTGGAGCTAAAATTTATTTGTCGTTTTCCCAATTTGTACTTTTGTAATAATTTTGAAATTGAATCGTATAACAAATTTTTATGGACGTGTTTGAGTGTACGTATCACATTATCAAAAAATTAAATAGAATTAAGAAAAATAATAAAATTATAATATGATAATAGTTCTTATTTAGTTTTTAATAAAAATGTCCGAAAAATTAGTAATGTTTGCATTTTTTTTTAACCGAGATCTCTGTGCACCTTTCCGAAAAAGCACCCCCCTTCTTTTGTCTCTCTCTTACACAGCACTTCTTATATCTATCAACTTCTAGTGGTTGTGGTACACAGACGTACTTTCTGATATGAACTGATAAACAAAATATCGAGCGTGTTTATGAACTCCATCTCTCACCTTCAACTTAGGTAGATTACGTAGATACCCACCAAATCCAAACCAAAGCAGCTAGCAGATCCCAATTCCAGATGCTGTGTTTTGGTTTTCGGTCTCTTATCTCGCTATGTATTGGCTGGTGGATGTGGAAAAGATTTTACTTGCGCTCTTTCCCATGCGCCATGCCATGCCAAAGCCTCATTCAAAATATCGTATACAGATTGGTTTGGTAGGGGATGACATTTCTTTTCGCTGATATAATTCGCACTAGCTTATTGTAGAGAAACACAGGTATACCACTGCTTAGCGACGCAAAAATTAAGACTATACTTCACAGGATCATTTCTGTAGTCAGTCTTCATTTACTTTTTGAGCAATCTGAAAGAAAACGCACCCGCGATGACGAGGTATATCGTTTTATCTGCAGCGTGAGATTTTGACTGCTGTCCGGCGTTGTATACGTATTTGAATAGCATGTCGTCGATGATCGCTCGGTATAATGGATAAAACGACTTCTGAGTGGTTTATCAAATAATTTTTCACAAAATAAAATAGGCCCTGCTGAATAAAAAGAGGATGAATATTATGTAGAATCAGTGGTGCTGGTGTGAGTTTTGTCGATAATGCATGCTCAAATTTATTTTCTTTAAATTTGAAAGGTGAATGCACGTAAGAAAAAAAGAACACAAGGGAAGGGGAGTAAGGATTAAGGAAGTAGCGAGTAGCGCTAGCGAGGGAAGCAAGAGGACTCAGGAGGACAGGACCAGGAGAAAAACATGTTACTATCTATCCATAAAAAAGAAGGGTGTTTGGTAGCTGGCTTTAAGGCCGCGGAACACTACAGCTACAGTATCTTTGAAACAGCGAAGGAAACTTAAAAGTCCCTTGTCACTGAAGCGCATGGATAGTACATGTGTGTCTAAGCAGCATTTTCAGCAGCTGCTACGGCCAGTGGTGCCAGATAAATTTTTACGAAATCTGCATTTTTTGACTTAAAAATCGTCAAAAAATCGTCATTGTCATAAAAACAATAATAATTCTCGATTAGCGCAATTAACAGAAATCGCGGGTAGTTGTAACAAGTGAGGCTGTTTCTATAACCACGTCAAACACACAGAAATGATTATACTAAATAATTACAAACTCATTGCACACATTGTTTTTTTCCAAGTAGGTACATACTAAAATTGAACGTCTTAAAAAGTTGTGTGTCGTCCTCTTTGTGAAATTTTAAGTAGGCATTGCGAAAAAGCATGATTTTCAGTGATTGATAGAAAAAAATTCTCTCATCATTTGCACATAAGTTGGGAAAACTTAGAGCGCCAAAAATAAATTTAATTATAAAAGCGGAAATGCATGATTGATCACAACACAACACTTGCATTTGCTTGAGACCTATAAATCTGCAAATGGCTGTCCAAAATCGGCAAATCGTCATTGAGGCTGAAAATCGGCAAAATGACGATAAATCTGCAAATATGGCACCACTGGCTACGGCTACCTGGTATCATTATGTACAGAGAGAGTGATAGTGCAAGAAGAGAACCCACCTACCCACGTCCAGTCAGTCAAGGACCACTTCCACTTTCACCACCCAGCCAGTACAGAAGAAGTTGGCTAAGCTTTAAAAAAGTGTAAGCCAACAGGCCGCAGGCTCTAAATGCAGCAAATAATCAACCAAGCATGGCTGGAAGAAAGCATACGCGATGAATGCCATGGACATGGACTATCAGCTCCAGAAGCTCGTCCTACAAAAAAGGCGATCAAATCTCTTGCAAGAACGTCTCAAACCGTTCTGTAACTCAGGCAGATTGAATATAGACCAAACATTGACTGAATAAGTACATGCTATCAACAAACAAACAACCATCGAGAAAACGTCGCTAGTGATACCAATAACTTCGAGGTAGTTAAGGAGTTTATCTACCTCGGATAGATGGTACTCCACGAATGTGATCCTAGTAGAGACCTGCCGAATAATCCCAGAAAAATGTTGCTACGTCGACTTGGCAAAGCAATTCATCCTGCCAGTTCTGATTTATGACGCCGAGCGCTGGGTGATAAGCATGAAGTTAGAGCTCCTGGGCTCCTAAGAAAGAAATTCTTTGACGGATTTTTGGTCCCATGTGCGAGGAGGGCAAATGGACAATAATACTCCAGCTAATACCATGTTCCCACCAAGGTGATTTAGCTAAATCAAGTGGATTTAGCTAAATCATCTTATTAATGATGTGATTTATACCTGTTTAATTTTTAATTACGTGCAAATCCACACAAAATAAAATCGAACATACACAAAATAGAATCGAACAGACACAAATAAAATCAAACAGACCTGTTATCGACTTCAGCTGTTCACACAAAAAGAAAATGTCAAAAAATTAAAATTAAGAATGCAGATAGTCATTGTTTACATCATTTTTGGATTTATTCAAAATAAATTATATCCAAAGCATTTGAACTCATTTTAAATTGTTGCAGGTAATTTTTTTCATCCTTGGTGATTTTTACGCCAAAATAGGCAGGGAGGACGTCTTTGGTAGTGCAATTGGTAACCTCCGTCAACTTGGCAGAGCACATATGTCAAAAATTAATTTTGAATAGCCCTGAATTATGTGCTAATTATGTGCTAATTTTGTGCTAAGTTTTTGATTTTCGTGCTCCAACGGTTTCGGAGAAAATCGACCTTGAAAAGTGCTCTGCCAAGTTGACGTCAAGCCAGCAGAGCACATGCTTAAATCGACCGAAAACCAAAAAAAATAATATCCCTTATTGATGCCTGATTTATGTGCTTTTTTTTTGCTAAGTTTCCAGCTTCGTAGCTCAAGCCGTTTAGCTAGAAATCGCATTTCAAATCCTTAGTCTGTTAGATTAACAGAAAACAGTTAACACAAATCCTATAAACGGATGAAAATCGAAAAAATAAAAAGCGCATACATATGCCAGATTTATGTGCTTTTGATTTTCTAAGTCCTTAATTTTTGTGCTATCCTAATTAAACCTCTAGTCACACTTTTAGATTTGGCTCTGTATGTAAAATACCTGTTAAAGCCCAGTTAAAGTTCTGTTAAAAATGTCAGCTGCAAGAAAGGAAAATAACCATGCAGAACGTCGAAATTGTGGCGCCATGACAAAAACAACCTACAAACCAAGAAATATGAAGACAAACACAATCCATATCACCAGGGCCACAGCAATTTCAGTAGGTATGGATAAAATAATCCTTGCAAAATAAATAAATTTCCATAGCGCACTGGTAGGTAGGCTGTTTAGTGTGCGTGAATCAATACATATGAACCCAGCCAGAATGTTGTTATGGTTAGCTGGGTGGGTAGCCATGCGTGGAAGAAAATAAAACGTGTAATCTGTGGGGGTGACGATCAGGGATGCCGTTTGGTAAATTTGCAAAGGAGTATTTCAGAGGATTAGAGGGGAATATTTCGTGTTTGAGGGGAGAGTACACAAATAAAAAAATGATCTTAATACGTTTTAACAGTATCTTTTTTAATTTGTGCTTCACTCAAATAAATCATATCTAATACAAACGTGAAATAAAGAACACAGATGATGCATTTATTTAATAAAGAAAAACTTAACAAAATATAAATAACAAAAATACCAATAACATTATAACATTTATTCAATAAAAGGAACTTAACTTAAATGTGAAATGTTTGTGAGTGACATTTGTTTCATTTCAGGGTTGAGGTTCAGGGGTTCAGGCTCATATCAAATGAAAACATTCAGAGCATTTAAGCCTTGGACAAAAAGTTGTTTGCTAGCACAATAATTATTAAAGAGTTTTCGGAATTATATTTTTTCATATTTTAAAAGGGAGTAGGGGAGTACAGTGAATGCTACGGTAGTACACATACTCTCTTAGTTTCACTTCGGCGGCCCTGGTGACGATGTTCGTTGAAAGTTAAGTAGGTACCTATAACTGTAGCTTGTTAATATGATGTTTGCCTGGTATAATAATAATGATAGCATCTGAATGAAGATCGACATTGTGGCGCCTTAACAAAATCTGGTGCACATACCTACATACATTAAAACAAGCGCGGTTCGCATACAGGTGGTGCCAGATGAATTTTTACGAAATCTGCATTTTTTTACTTAAAAATCGTCATTGTCATAAAAACAATAATAATTCTCGATTAGCGCAACTAACAGAAATCGCGGGTAGTTGTAACAAGTATGGCTGTTGCTATTACCAAGTCAAACACACAGAAATGATTACCTATACTAAATAATTACAAATTCATTGCACACATTGCTTTTTTCCAAGTAGGTACATATTAGAATTGAACGTCTTAAAAAGTTGTGTGTCGTCCTCTTTGTGAAATTTTAAGTAGGCATTGCGAAAAAGCATGATTTTCAGTGATTGATAGAAAAAAAAATTTCTCATCATTTGCACATAAGTTGGGAAAACTTAGAGCGCCAAAAATTAATTTAATAATTATAAAAGAGGAAATGCATGATTGATCACAACACAACACTTGCATTTTTGCTTAAGACCTAAAAATCTGCAAATGGCTGTCAAAAATCGGCAAATCGTCATTGAGGCTGAAAATCGGCAAAATGACACCACTGAGATACAGGACCAAGTAGGAAAGGAAAATAAAGAATGGATCCACAAAAAAAATTAACGTGACGAATTTCTTGTAGATGTATAAATGTATTTGTAAATCCAAAAAAAACGGATGTGTTAGTATAAAAAAAAGTACTTGCAACAGAATTTTTCACTCTTAATAATTCGTAACAGGTATGCTAATGCAATGTTAAGTTTTTTAGGCGAAATATTTGTACTCACAATTTATGGGCCCCAAGAATTTACCCACACTCCGCCATGATATTTGTTTTGATAACTGTTATTGTTTTTGCAGGAATAATGAGAATGCATATGTTTTGTTGTTTCAGTGGTAGGTAGGTACGATTAGTGGCTGACCAACCACGATCATACCAGGCAAACAGCTAAAGAATAGGTCCCTACTTAAAAATAAGCTATGGATGATGGTTAGATGGTTGTTGAAGCATGCTGTATGGGATATTTAGATGGGCCAATCAAATGCAGTGATCGTATGCCCATCAATCCGTAAATGCATGCTTCGTTGAACAATATTTTTTTGTAATCCTTTGAAAGAAGAGAGAATGAAATGGAGCATTTAGCGAAACGTTTCCTGTTGTTGGGAGAAAACATGATAGGCAGTGGCCAGTGGGTATAGGAAATGGTGTCTAGTGCGTTAAGCAAAAAAATCCAGGAAGTCATATGGGTGGAGTCTAAAGTGCGATTCGCGATAGTAAATAGGTTCTTTTCATTGGTATTTATTAATTAATATTATGAGGAAAATAATAACAAACATGGAGACACTTTTGTTGTTGCTTTACAGGTAATGTTGGTTTTTTGTCATATTTAAACCAGTGGTTGTTCCTATAACAAAAGGCAGAAAAATGGCCAATAACTTCAGAGTCCACTGAAGATTTTCCTGGTGGAGGATCAAAATGTATTACACCCCTAAGGTGAAATTCTTCTGACAAAATGGACAATCTAAATAGTTTTGGGAGACAATTCAGCGGTACTTTGTCCTTTTCATCATAAGCTGAATTAACTTAAATGAAAATAGATTTTCCCGGGACAACTATTCTTGCTTTAGCGGCACCAAAGCAACCTGGAGTAGAACATTGTCTTGGCATACCTATTTAACTGAAGAAAATTTTCAATATCCTGACAGTTTGCTTTCATGATTATAGGTATCTAGAAGAAGACTTAAGAGAGCATGCTGGACTATTTTAATTTTTAAACAATTACTGAGACAAGTTCCAAGTTTCAATGAAACTGGGTTTTATGAATGAAACAAAAGTTTGCTTTACAGTCCAAAATGTAGGTAACAATTAATGTTCGGATGCCCAGTTTGTCTTGTTTCAAAATGCTTTGACAGAATTTCATACACAGGTACCTATTAACTACATCAATACACCACATTTGAGAAGGATAGATCGGTTTTGCTTTCTATTTTCAGTGCCATGCCATCCACCTCATTCGCATCCTGATCGTACGCCGAAAGGGTTGCCGCTGCAAGTGGCGGTGAGTTGAAAGGAATATGAATGAATATTATTTCACTTTGGGATGGAGATTATGTAATTAGGAAAACAACAAAAATGTATTCTACTTGTGTTCTGATTGTACATCGCAGGTATGTGTGTGTGTAGGGGTTTAACTATGCGGAAAATGTGCACAGAACGGGTTTGGTTTTGGATGTGTTTTCTTGACCTAGGCGAGTAATATGAAGGATTATTTCAATTCGGAACTTTTTATGTCTTTGCTTGGCTATAGATTCTCATTCCTTGTAGAGTTTGGTGTTCGGATAAGTTTGATGCAAATGTATTATAATTAACAAAACTAATCAAAAGTAATTAGTAACTACTTACAACATCGTTCGTATTCTTTAAAAATAATTTAACTACCTACTAATGCAAATTATTATACCTATCTACTGAACAATAAATATTATTTTAAAAATATTATGTAGCTCACAAGTGTCGCTGCTTAATTGAAAATTAGTTAATAAGTTACAATAAAAGCAGCATATCCTTAACTAAAATAGTTTGCAGGGCACACGTACGTGGACGTGGCAGAATATTTACCCCCCACCCATCTTAACAGTTATAGTAATTTAATTCTTTAAATTACATAAATTGTATATAAAAAAAAAATTTTAAACATAAACATAGCTTAGCAAAAAAAAAGCGTTAACAACAATTAAATAAGTAAGAAAAATAAAATGTATATACATTGGTATGTAGGTACATATATATCTAGATATCTCAAAAAGAAAAGGAACGCAAAATTCAGTCAAATTTATTACTTTACAAATACTCCGTGAAATTTTTAACACCTAATGACAATATTAGTACCAAAGTGCCCACAGTTAATGACATAGCAACGAGGTATTTTGCGGGCTACAGCTTTTTTAAAGTAATAAAAAAAAAGAGTAAGTTAAGTGAAACTTGGAACTTGTCTCAGTAATTGTTTAAAAATTAAAATAGTCCAGCATGCTCTCTTAAGTCTTCTTCTAGATACCTATAATCATGAAAGCAAACTGTCAGGATATTGAAAATTTTCTTCAGTTAAATAGGTATGCCAAGACAATGTTCTACTCCAGGTTGCTTTGGTGCCGCTAAAGCAAGAATAGTTGTCCCGGGAAAATCTATTTTCATTAAAGTTAATTCAGCTTATGATGAAAAGGACAAAGTACCGCTGAATTGTCTCCCAAAACTATTTAGATTGTCCATTTTGTCAGAAGAATTTCACCTTAGGGGTGTAATACATTTTGATCCTCCACCAGGAAAATCTTCAGTGGACTCTGAAGTTATTGGCCATTTTTCTGCCTTTTGTTATAGGAACAACCACTGGTTTAAATATGACAAAAAACCAACATTACCTGTAAAGCAACAACAAAAGTGTCTCCATGTTTGTTATTATTTTCCTCATAATATTAATTAATAAATACCAATGAAAAGAACCTATTTACTATCGCGAATCGCACTTTAGACTCCACCCACATGACTTCCTGGATTTTTTTGCTTAACGCACTAGACACCATTTCCTATACCCACTGGCCACTGCCTATCATGTTTTCTCCCAACAACAGGAAACGTTTCGCTAAATGCTCCATTTCATTCTCTCTTCTTTCAAAGGATTACAAAAAAATATTGTTCAACGAAGCATGCATTTACGGATTGATGGGCATACGATCACTGCATTTGATTGGCCCATCTAAATATCCCATACAGCATGCTTCAACAACCATCTAACCATCATCCATAGCTTATTTTTAAGTAGGGACCTATTCTTTAGCTGTTTGCCTGGTATGATCGTGGTTGGTCAGCCACTAATCGTACCTACCTACCACTGAAACAACAAAACATATGCATTCTCATTATTCCTGCAAAAACAATAACAGTTATCAAAACAAATATCATGGCGGAGTGTGGGTAAATTCTTGGGGCCCATAAATTGTGAGTACAAATATTTCGCCTAAAAAACTTAACATTGCATTAGCATACCTGTTACGAATTATTAAGAGTGAAAAATTCTGTTGCAAGTACTTTTTTTTATACTAACACATCCGTTTTTTTTTGGATTTACAAATACATTTATACATCTACAAGAAATTCGTCACGTTAATTTTTTTTGTGGATCCATTCTTTATTTTCCTTTCCTACTTGGTCCTGTATCTCAGTGGTGTCATTTTGCCGATTTTCAGCCTCAATGACGATTTGCCGATTTTTGACAGCCATTTGCAGATTTTTAGGTCTTAAGCAAAAATGCAAGTGTTGTGTTGTGATCAATCATGCATTTCCTCTTTTATAATTATTAAATTAATTTTTGGCGCTCTAAGTTTTCCCAACTTATGTGCAAATGATGAGAAATTTTTTTTTCTATCAATCACTGAAAATCATGCTTTTTCGCAATGCCTACTTAAAATTTCACAAAGAGGACGACACACAACTTTTTAAGACGTTCAATTCTAATATGTACCTACTTGGAAAAAAGCAATGTGTGCAATGAATTTGTAATTATTTAGTATAGGTAATCATTTCTGTGTGTTTGACTTGGTAATAGCAACAGCCATACTTGTTACAACTACCCGCGATTTCTGTTAGTTGCGCTAATCGAGAATTATTATTGTTTTTATGACAATGACGATTTTTAAGTAAAAAAATGCAGATTTCGTAAAAATTCATCTGGCACCACCTGTATGCGAACCGCGCTTGTTTTAATGTATGTAGGTATGTGCACCAGATTTTGTTAAGGCGCCACAATGTCGATCTTCATTCAGATGCTATCATTATTATTATACCAGGCAAACATCATATTAACAAGCTACAGTTATAGGTACCTACTTAACTTTCAACGAACATCGTCACCAGGGCCGCCGAAGTGAAACTAAGAGAGTATGTGTACTACCGTAGCATTCACTGTACTCCCCTACTCCCTTTTAAAATATAATTCCGAAAACTCTTTAATAATTATTGTGCTAGCAAACAACTTTTTGTCCAAGGCTTAAATGCTCTGAATGTTTTCATTTGATATGAGCCTGAACCCCTGAACCTCAACCCTGAAATGAAACAAATGTCACTCACAAACATTTCACATTTAAGTTAAGTTCCTTTTATTGAATAAATGTTATAATGTTATTGGTATTTTTGTTATTTATATTTTGTTAAGTTTTTCTTTATTAAATAAATGCATCATCTGTGTTCTTTATTTCACGTTTGTATTAGATATGATTTATTTGAGTGAAGCACAAATTAAAAAAGATACTGTTAAAACGTATTAAGATCATTTTTTTATTTGTGTACTCTCCCCTCAAACACGAAATATTCCCCTCTAATCCTCTGAAATACTCCTTTGCAAATTTACCAAACGGCATCCCTGATCGTCACCCCCACAGATTACACGTTTTATTTTCTTCCACGCATGGCTACCCACCCAGCTAACCATAACAACATTCTGGCTGGGTTCATATGTATTGATTCACGCACACTAAACAGCCTACCTACCAGTGCGCTATGGAAATTTATTTATTTTGCAAGGATTATTTTATCCATACCTACTGAAATTGCTGTGGCCCTGGTGATATGGATTGTGTTTGTCTTCATATTTCTTGGTTTGTAGGTTGTTTTTGTCATGGCGCCACAATGTCGACGTTCTGCATGGTTATTTTCCTTTCTTGCAGCTGACATTTTTAACAGAACTTTAACTGGGCTTTAACAGGTATTTTACATACAGAGCCAAATCTAAAAGTGTGACTAGAGGTTTAATTAGGATAGCACAAAAATTAAGGACTTAGAAAATCAAAAGCACATAAATCTGGCATATGTATGCGCTTTTTATTTTTTCGATTTTCATCCGTTTATAGGATTTGTGTTAACTGTTTTCTGTTAATCTAACAGACTAAGGATTTGAAATGCGATTTCTAGCTAAACGGCTTGAGCTACGAAGCTGGAAACTTAGCAAAAAAAAAGCACATAAATCAGGCATCAATAAGGGATATTATTTTTTTTGGTTTTCGGTCGATTTAAGCATGTGCTCTGCTGGCTTGACGTCAACTTGGCAGAGCACTTTTCAAGGACGATTTTCTCCGAAACCGTTGGAGCACAAAAATCAAAAACTTAGCACAAAATTAGCACATAATTAGCACATAATTCAGGGCTATTCAAAATTAATTTTTGACATATGTGCTCTGCCAAGTTGACGGAGGTAGCATCAAATGCCGAGGAGCAATGGTATCGATGCCAACAGTGTTGCCAGAATTTTAAAAATCAAAATGCTAAATCACATTTAAAAATATGGTAAAATGTATGAAGCCAAAATCAAAAAATGCTTACTTAAAAAATTGTTTTATCCAGGGTTAAAGAAAAAACTTAAATCACTGCACAATGACGAAAATAACACAACCTCTGAAAAACAAAACTCAGATCAGTTAATATAGAAGCTCAACCAAAGAAAAATATTTTCCATACACGTTCATACAATGATACACTATGGATTTATCGCACACACACATGGACCGTAGACATCTCACATTTCATTCAATGCGGTGGAAAGTGATGGGAAACATCTGCAATGCAAGGAAGTAAACTTATGACCAAAGTTCCAGCAAAAGAGAGCAAGAATGGAAAAATGAGAACGAATTCGAGAAAATGCTAAAAAGCATTTGGCATTTTTCTTTTTTAAAAAAATTCTTTCAAATCTGCTAGATCTAGCATTAAAAATGCCAGAATGGCATCACTGGCCAAGAGGCCATCAGAGACCCCAAAACTGATGTGCTAGGTTTCACCCGACCACCCTTGGTTCGATGAAGAGTGCCGGCAAGCACATGCAGCAAAGCAACTCGCCTACAAAGCCGCGCTGCAGAGAAGGACGAGAGCGGCTCGTAAGCTTTGCGAGGAAAAGAGGAGGGAAGAACACCGGCTTCTCAGCAGGAAAAGGAAAGAGCACGCGATCGAGGAAATAGAGAGGTGCTACTCCAGGAGTAACGTTCGGAAGTTTTACCAATAGGTAAAAAGAACGTGTCGCGGCAACCAGACCCGAACAGAGACCTGTAGAGATGAGCAAGGGAACCTTGTAGTAGAGTCCTAGAGTCACAGTCGGTGTTGAGGATATGGAGAAACCACTTCTGCAGACTGTTAAACGGCGAAGACGATGAAAGCCAAGATTTCCGCCCACCCGACCAAAATGAAGTGAGGATAGCAATATCTAAACTGAAGTCCAATAAGGCTGCTGGACCAGACGGCCTACCAGCCGAGCTATTTAAAGCAGTCGGAAGAAAGTATGCCTGATGAATGGAACCTCAGCAACGTTTGTCCGGTACACAAGAAAGGAGACCCTCTAAACTACGCCAACTACAGAGGTATCAGTCTTCTCAACATCGCATACAAGATCCTGTCTGCCATACTGTGTGAGCGCCTGAAGCCATACGTCAACGAACTGATTGGACCCTATCAGTGCGGTTTTAGGCCCGGTAAGTCCACAACCGACCAAATATTCACACTACGGCAGATCCTGGAAAAAACCCAAGAAGTCCAAATCGATTCATCGATTTTAAGGCCGCATATGACAGCATTTATAGAGACGAGCTATACAGAGCCATGTCTAGTTTTGGCATCCCTGCCAAACTCGTCAGATTGTGCAGAATGACAATGGAGAATTCTCGCTGCTCCATTAAGGTCGGAAACAATCTCATAGAGACCTTTGATGTCAAAAAAGGATTTAGACGAGGTGACGCGCTTTCATGTGACTTTTTCAACATCATTCTTGAGAAAATTGTGCGAAACTCGCAAGCCAACACCAGAGGCACAATTTTTCACAATTGGTAGAACACAGCGAGCTGTCACTGGTGCGTTTGCAAGTATAGAAACAGAAGCGGCAAAAATGGGTTTAGCGGTTAGAGAGGGCAAAACCAAGTATATGCTGTCAACAGGACACACAACATCGACGATAGACAGCTATAACTTTGAGGTAGTTAGGGACTTTATCTACCTCGGTTCCGCTATAAACTCTGTAAATGACATCACGGCAGGGATCAAGCGAAGAATTACATTTGCCAATCGCTGTTCCTTTGGCCTTAGAAGGCAATTAAGAAGTAAGGCCTTGTCAAGAAACACCAAGGAGATTCTATGTAAGACCCTTATCATCCCAGTCATGCTATATGGTGCAGAAGCATGGACATTATCGAAGGCGGATGAGGATATCCTTGGATGTTTTGAACGAAAAATTCTTCGTGTGATCTTTGGTCCCATTTGCGTTGATGGGATTTGGAGAAGGAGATATAACAGCGAACTCTACGAGCTGTACAGCAACATCGACCTCGTCAGAAAAGTGCGGATCAGCCGTTTGAGATGGCAAGGACATGTAGAGCGTATGGACAACAGTGCTCCGGCCCGAAGAGTCTTCGACTCCAACCCAGAGGGACAACGCAGCAGAGGAAGACCTCGCCTAAGGTGGCGAGGTCTATGGGACCCAAGGCCTAGCTTCTCACAACCATTCGTTTTGTGTGGGTTTTCAATTTTTGGGACGAATGGAAGGGATCTACAATTTTACGCCGAGTCCAAACTGCTAATTGAGAAGCTCATTCATGACAGTTTTACTCTCGGATGTTTGTCAGACGTTCGCGAGAGGTGGCGCAGTGGAAAAAAAACCTTAAGATGTAATTTGGCCTTTTCGGAATTCGAACCTGGGACCCCTCGCTTAGTAGCCCAACATACTACCACTAAGCCACTGCGCCGACATAATTTGCCCCCTTATAAAAATCATTCCATTTATGTTGCACACCATTATCTGCAAGTGAAGCATACCTGCTAACAGTCAACAATGTTAATCACAAAAATCAATAAATCAGTGCATATGCAAATGTAGCACTTAAAGTTTTAATTAAATCAACTAACTTTTTAGAACACATATGGTGATGTACAATACATCAAATGAATGTTTGTGTGCACAAATACGTGGAGCTAAAAATACCACAAACTGTACAAACAAATAATTATAATTCAAACATAAAATCTCAAAACCCGACCGAAAAGTTTAATATATTTACTTCTATTCTAGAGTCAGCATTCAGAAAACAGAGACAATAGTTCTTGCCATTTGCTGACCCTGTCCAGGTTCAGCGATGCAAAAACTGAATGAGCTTATATTGTAAGAACAGCATTTGCGTTAGTTAGAAACGTTTTTTTTCTTCCTACGAAATGGCTTAACTTGCTTTTCAGTGATTTGATTTGCCCGTGTGTAAATCTGTTCATGCCCATACATTTTTTGCATTCAATGAAATGTTATGATGGGTCTTTTTCGCGCGTATTCAGCGAGTGATGATGATGATAATCATTTTTAAAATCTGCAAATGTATATCTTCCACCAAAGATTTTAAATATCAAACCCCATATCATTTGGTTTCAATTTCAATCCAAATTCCAAATTCAACCTTAGCGTAGCGGGTTTCTATAGTTACTCTATAGTAACATTTGATGGTCCGGCGCGTATGCAGAAAGCTCGATAGAATAAATGTAAGCTCATATTTGTTGGCCTTGCCGGGGAGGGAAGGGATTAAGGGTGATAGACGCGTACACTGTTCAGAGATACGCAACCTTTTCGTTACACAAGAGTGTAACAGGTTTAAATTATTTTAAATTAAATTAAATTAAATTATTTAACTACACATTGAAGTTTTAAAAAAAAATATTTATTTCACTCTTCAGTTGAACCCTTACCGCAACTATCAGAGTCTTCGAACAAAACAGAACTAAACAGAGAAATAATGCTTCGTGGTACTTATAGTAAAATTTATGTTGACGTTGACGATCGATGCCTCAGAAGGAAGCAAAATATAATTTAAATTTCATTGATATTTGACACTGACCAATCATGCTGATATGAAGAGAGAAAATCTATTGCACCGTACGGATGCATAATGTCTTTATTATTGGGGTATCTTTACTTACAGATCCCAATTTCGCAAGACGGGGTTTTTATCCGTGTAGATACACACCCAACAAAACTCACACTGACTGCATAAATGTACAACAATTGACGAATGGAGGCTGAAACCTGCCGGTAAATTTTCGCATCGGTAGGTTGCTATAGATTTTGACAGCTGGGGAATATTTGTATTGAAAAAACAGAACCGATTGATAAAAATTGCTTAAACATATTATAAATAAAATATCTAATTTCTAAACTCCCTTTTTATTTAAAAGAAATTACTTCTTAAAAAGTGAGTGTGAAGAGTGTTGATGATAAGTTAATGTAGACTTTATTTTTACTGAAAATGCCGAAAGCAAAGGAAGTTCAACACTGTGGAGTACCTCAATGCAATGATAAAGAGAAGAAGGAATTAAATTATACTATCTTCCATAATTAGAATACATTTAATAAGTTTAAAAAACCAAGAAATAATAGAAACAAAACTAAAAAGTGTGCGTATTATTGTTAATTTATTGTCTGATATTAAATAAAGGCCCAAAAATTTATACAGGAAACAACAACACGATTTTTAACAAAATTTGCGGTGTTATTTTCTTTTTAGGGGCCTTATTTCCTAATTAAAATTGGGGTTTGATTTCATTATGAAATAAGACCCCAAAAGAAGAAATGAAATAAGAATTTGGGATCTTATTTCATTTTTCTTATTTTTGCCAAAATATGAAATGTAATACAAGAAGTCAATTAACAGTTAATTTTCTAATCTGCAGGTGTTCTTAGACTAAGTATTTGATTCACGAATTTTTTGTACAGATGTACAAAAGTACCACTATAAAATTAGTTCAGTGATAGGTTTGAATTTTTGAAGACCAAAAACATTCTTTTTGTATATTTTCGTCTAAAAAAAATAAGCGAAATACCCAAAGGAAAATAGATCATCGTCGAATAGAAGATATTTAATGGACGGAACTTTTAAAATAGTTCCCAAAGGTTGTTTAACCAGCTTCTAGTCATCTATATTCAATATTGAACGATTCCGCGATGTGCTGTGAGCATAGACATACTAAATATGGACTGCTTCTGCTAGCGAAATGTCATTCTTCATAGATGTCTGCGAGAAAATATTATGTTCCAACCAAAACAGCACAGGCGCTACTGTTTGTTTCTCTGCGGATTAGCAAAGAAATACATCCCGCCGTCAAGTTCAAATTTCCATAGTAGGTAACATAAATAAACAAGACAAATTTTCAAAAAATAGTTCGTTTCCATAGTAACATGTAAACAAAAGAGCGACATCTTTACCGAAGATTTTCATTTCCATAGCAACACGTAAACAATAGAGCCAGAGCGTCATCTATTCAAAAGATGGAAAGCTTCGACGAGTGATTTCAAACAAATTCCGCAATGCTTTTTTTTGGAAATAGAAAAACAAATTTGTTGTTTTGTTTCCGCTTTCTTTTCTTCACAGACTCCTTTTTTAAATTAATTCTTCTAACCACCGACTTGTTTTCAAACACTACCGAATGTCGAATAATTTCCGAATGACGGTTACGTTGAAATTATGGAGCTATGGAGCTTTGGAGTTGTCCGCAGCGAAACAGTAGCGCCTGGCGCGTCTGCTGTTTTGGAACATACGTGAAGTTGGCTACTAGCAGTCCATATAATATAATAAGTCAATGGCTGTGAGTTTGAATGTGCTGCCTGCTGAGTGAATAATTTTTTGTATGGTTTGTCTCTGCTACAAACCAAATCCTGTGGAAGCACCAAATAAATAAAATGTGGAATAAATTCTATATGCCGATAGCCTGCCCATAAAATCCGTGACGGCTTCTATTTCTTTACGGTATGGACAGACTTTAAGTACAGGGCAAAAAAAAAATGTAATGCCAAAATTTGATGTTTATGCAGAAAACCGGGGGTGGTCCACCCCCACTTCAGCAGTTCCTGCTGAACAAGAAGAAAAAGTAATATCTACAGATGACTTCACTCCGTTCTGCAGTTACCGGCAGCTCGTCCAAAATTTTTGGTGCTCATGCAAAACAAGAGGCTATCGAAGCCGAGCAAGAAGCCGAGCAAGAAGAAGGCGAGGACTTGTTGAAAGTCAAGTGCTGCTTCAGGAAGCCAATAGAACTGAAGAGCTTTTGAAGACCCGCAAGAGGTAAGTAGTGTTTATACAAATATATTCAGAATATGTTAATGTCGTTCGTCTTCAGAAATTCAACTCCGTGCAAAGCTGCTGGGATCTCTAATCGTGCCAAAGAAAGAAAATGTCTACGATAGAGCAGATTCTGAAGCACCAAATCGAAAGGGATAGGTACTAAATATATTCCAAAACAACGTGACTGCTATACTAAAGGAGAGGAATCAGCAGGCAAAAGTACTTCAGGCAAAAGATTTCTTTGCTTGAAGAAAGGAATAAGATAGCCCAAAACAGTTTAAAAAGTGATTTAAGATTAGTTAATGTGATATTTTTGTTTAGTATTATTATAATGAAGTGATATTTATGTTTCTCAGTACATTGGAGTACATTGTTTTTGTTTTTTGTGTAAATACATAAAGAAATTATTATCTGAACAGCGCATTTTTTATTTCATCCCTTATTTTTAGCGCCTATTCCTTCATTTTGTTGTTTCGACTTCCAACTTGCACATTCTTCATGAAGGTATAGTTGTCATCGCCAAGTCTTCGTTTTCAATCAGTTGCCGCACTGTTATCTTGAACATTATAATCATTTAAAAAATTACGAAGTCAATTTTCACAAGAAAATTCATGAAAAATATTACAATTGTCGGAAAAATACACAAATCAATGCAAGACGATACCTCTTTAGCTATCGCGCAAACGCTATAGTCTTGAAGATAGTAGTCTCTAGATTATTGAGTTAGGTTAGGTTATAGTGGCACGCTACACACAAGTGCAGCCACACTTAGGCCAGAATAGGTATTAAAAATATCGAGTTCACCAAGATTATCAAAGAAGTACTCTCCGAGATGTAATCTTCTTCGAGTTGAAAGAGCAGGACAGGTGCATAGGAGGTGAAGAATGGATTCTTCCTCCTCCTCATCCATGCAACTTCTGCAGAAGTCATTAGCGGGAAGACCCAGCCTGAGGGCATGTCTCCCTATTATGCAGTGCCCCATGATCACACCTACTAGTGTGCTTATGTCGGATCTCTTTAATCTTATAAGAGTGCTGGAGCGCTTGAGATCCAGCCTGGGCCAAATTTATTTCGTGATAGAGCAAGTGGTGCAGTTTGCCCACCTGCGGTTAGTAGCTTATATTATATTCTGAACAATACCCCATACGCAGTTTCTAGCTAATTATTTAAGCAAGTATTTTTATTTTTTCTTACGAAAATCGCTCTAACGATTTTGACCAAAATATATTATTCAATACAAAATAAGTATTGTAAAATAGATCACGTACTTTGTTTTTCTTCAAAAAATGCAAATAAACCCAAATTCTGCTCTGTGTTCACACACTGTATTACATATTTGTAAAACTATATACCGAACTGCCAATAAATATGCAATTACAACTACAAAAAACCTCTTTTCAGCAAATGTTATCTAATTCCTTTTTTTAAAACCATATTAAATATGTACCTTAAAAAATTGCAACCCCTTGTAGCTTACACATTCAGAAACTCCTTTTTATTTGCAAACCCACACACGACCGTCGCGACATATAGAACTTATAACTACGAATGCAAATTCAAAAACAACTTTCTGAATTCTTACATAATATATTTATGTAACGAATACCGGTATATCAAAAACCCTACTTCCAATCGTAGACACCTAAAACCAGCATCACCAATCTATCCCAGTTAGAATGAAGAACATGCCATAACCGATCAGAAACTTCTGCCTCGCTTGTCCTTGTACTGAAAAATCTTGTAAGGTTTAATAGTCTCTAAGCCTAAACAGTGTTATTGAAATACTTTTTACTGATAGCTTATGCCTCACATTGTTATTTGATTTATGTAGCTACTGAATTTTTAACTCAATAAAATTATAAAACAAAAATCAGAAAACAAAACTGATGATACGAACGAGAAAGTTTCGTGCGACCCTGTACTGCATTTTATTTCACATTTGTGTTGGTGCGTGATTTAAAAGTGAGTTGTTTTTAATGTGCAATTGGTGGTTATAAAATTATATTAATTTAAGTTGATAGCCATTGCAACCGCCAAATATAAATTACTTCTCTATTTTTCAAAGACTCGTCGTCTAAAAAAAGAAAGACTTGCAAACTGCAAACCTTGACAACTGTCAAATGTTTTGGTGTTAATGAAAGTAAGTGCAAATTTCGAGATTAACAAAAATGATCTGATTTTGAAAATTAATTGATTTTCTTGTGGCCAATAGAACATATAGCATTCGCCAACAGCTAAAAAACTGCTCTGATTCTGAGCAGAGCTATCTTGAGCAAACTCCATATTTTCCTCCATATAGGTCAATCTGGCTTATTCATTGGTTTTGATTTGCCGATTTTGCTGCAATAGTTCAACTCCCAGAACAATACTCTTTTTAGTGAACACAAAAAACTCACTCTTGTGGCTTTGAAACCATTATCGTTACATTTTGAACATGATAGATATGCTCCTATTTAAAGGTGGCTAAATATTCAGTCCCATTATGTTCAGGTAGTATGCAAGCACCAGCAGAAAAGAGCTACTTGAAAGTCACGCACATGCTACAAAAAAAAATAAAAATATGGATTGGAATTTCTGTACAATCGCAATTGGAATTCAGTTCGAATTTGCTAGATAAATTGTATAGGCACACATTTACGATGCCCGCCGAAAAGTTGATTAAAACGTTTAGATATACGAGTATGTAGAATGTTTTATTGTTTCAAGGAAGGGAGCTACAGTTTTATGCCGAGTCTGATTGGCTTAAAAGAGAAGGTTTTTTTTGTTAGACGATCGCTTTTGAGCTGTGACAATTGTTTGATTATCAGCTATATCATTTGAAAAGTACGCCAGCAGCCTTAGACCATTGACGAGCTCAAGGCAAACATTCGTGTCAAAAATCATCGCGATACTGTCTGAGATACTCGAAAGTGCAAAGATAAACACGCAGGAAAAAGGGCAGATGGCCTGGCCAACGTCGTTCTCGAAGATATATGCACTGATAACGCCACCAGTCAAAAAACCACAACAAACAGTGACTTTTTCTATCGTCCTTAATTCGGTAATATTGTTTGTTGACGTACCCATTTATCTTGAAATGGGCCTCATCGCTGAAGATGATTTTTCCATCAAAATGTTTTTGATACAACAATTTTATCACGTGCATTTGCACGTGGTGTTGAACGCTATGTCCATTCTTGGTGATTTGGTACAACGGACTGAATAAATGACATCCAATTTGACAGATGTAGTTTCAACAATCGACGCTACCATCTGCCAAAGTTCGAAAGTCCTCAATAAAAAATAAATAGTAGTTTATTAAAATCTTAATCTTATCCGCCGGCTCTCTTTTATTGCTACTTATTTACGCATTAATATTAACTAAAAGAATTTAACTTCAAGAAAATTATTGAAACATGTGTAAACACTATCTTACATCCGCACTGAAATATTATTTATTACTTCTGCACTCGGCTAACTCGTCAACCGCCCTTGGTAGTCACGTACGAACTGCGATTTTAACTCAATACGTCTAACCCACTTGACGAGCTGCATAGCCTGCATTGTGCAGTCCTACCATAACACTATCATACCTTTGAGCTCAATGAAGCTGTACCTGTTTTACTGGGTAACATATATGTAAACAATTCTGTTTTTCTTAATTACTACAATCTATCTATCTTCTATATATATAACAAGTTGAATTGTGTTTGTCGCCAATGTTCTCTGTAATGCGTTAACCGATTTTGATTCCGGAAATTTCCCATAAAAGGTGACGTTAATACCATGGTTTGTAGGCATATACGGTCTTTGTTGGTGTATTGATTAATGAGTTTTAGGGGCGTGGCACCTCCCATACAAAAAATGCATTCAAAACATTATATTTCGAAAACCACCCAATCGATTGAGTTCAAATTTACACACAATCTTAGGTATTGTCGCAGGAGTATTCCTGTAGAGATTGGTCAAAATTTGACAAAGAGGCGTGGCACCTCCCATACAAAAAATACCACAGAGTCGATTGAGTTCAAATTTACACATAATCTTAGGTATTTGTGCAGGAGTATTCCTGTGGAGATTGGTCCAAATTGGACAAATGGGCGTGGTACCGCCCATACAAAAAATACGTTGAGAATCTTATATCTCAAAAACCACAGAATCGATTGAGTTAAAAGTACACACACATTCTTATGTAATGGCACAGGAGTATTTCTGTGATGATTCGTCAAAATTGGACAAAGGGGCGTGGCACCGCCCATACAGAAAATACGTTGAACATCTTATATATCAAAAACCACAGAATCGATTAAGCTCAAATTTACACACACATTCTTAGGTAATGGCACAGGAGTATTCCTATGAAGATTGATCAAAATTGGACAAAGAGGTGTGACACCGCCCATACAAAAAAACATTAAAAATCTTATATTTCAAAAAGCTACCAAATCGATTTCTGATTCGAGTGCGTCAAGTTAATCGTAATCCAGTAATGGACTTTACGCCGGATATTTACAATGAAGCATTGATTTGCATTGAAGATTCCTGTTGCCGATTGCTAATAAATCATTAGCACAGTTGGGAATGCCATCACCTTACCGTGCAATGCATGCAATTTTTGATCTAGAATTGCAACATGAAATACAATACGATCGCAACGAATTGAATGCTTTTGTTCAAGCAAATCTTTCGACAGTAAATGCGGAGCAAAAATAGCCGACGATACTATTATGCAAGCTTTCAATAGTGATGCCGGTGGATTTTATTTTCTGTATGCACCTGGAGGCACCGGAAAAACGTTTTTAATTTCATTGTTGTTGGCAACGATACGCTTCCAGTATAAAAATTCATTGGCGTTGGCGTCTTCTGGCATTTCAGGCATTGGTCATTGGCAGATGGTGGTCGGACAGCACATTCTGCTTTGAAATTGCCTATGAATTACCAAGTTTTTGAAACTGCAACATGTAACATTTCAAGAACATCTGGAACGGCGAAAACGTTGCGGTATCATTATTTGGGATGAATGCACTATTGCAAATAAGAAATCTGTTGAAGCTTTAGAAAGAACAATGAAACATGTTCGAGATACCTAATTCAGTGTTATTTGCTGGTGCATTGATTTTATTGTCAGGCGACTTAAGACAAACATTGCCCGTCATTCCTAGATCGGCAACTGCTGATGAAATTAACGGTTGCTGAAAGTCTTCATATTTATGGGGATTTGTTAAGTCGATGCGATGCCAGTTGATGATACTGGATTGATAACATTGCCAAATGATTTTTGCTGTTTTGTACTGTCAAAAGAGGAATTGATTGAAAGTGTTTTCCCTATTATAGCAGAACAGTATAAATGCAATGCGTGGTTGAGTGATAGAGCAATTTAAGCTGCTTAGAGCAAAGATGTCAGTGAATTTAAAATGGGTATACAATCCAGGATTCCTGGCGACTTGGTACACCGAAAATGGAAAAACCAAATATAGTGTAGTACAAAGCGTTATAATAAATACTATTTACCACTGATTCCCGCTAGTAACACTGTAAAATCTACAACAGCAAAATATAATATTTTATGCTACACGCAAACTAAGTGGGTAAGCGGCCGGCGTGAGGCGTGAATGGTGTAAAGCAAAGGATGGAAAGAAGAACATAATGAAAAGGATGATGCCAAGTTCAACACTGATTTCTTTTGTTTTCGTTTGTTGAGGCCATCAATTGCGCCAAATTGATATCTTCGGTTATAAGCACCTAGATCCGTCGTAGATTTGGTATGGTAAAAGACAGCTCAATTAAAGAGAAGCATTTTGACTAAATATTTTTGTTTCCTTTGCTGCCAGAAAAGTTCAATAAAACAAACCTAATTAGAAAGAACTCAAAATTATCAACCTAACACAAAGTTAATATGTATTTTCACAAGAGCTTTTAGTAGGTACACACGATACGCACCCCCGATATAAAGTTTGTGTACCCCTGAACTGGGGTTTGACGTAAAAAGAAAATAAGTATATGTAGCTTTTACCAGTGAAGCTTTTGTTTGGGTGGAGATGGAACGGACTCCAGCTGATTTTCTTTTTTAGTTGTTAAGCTAATTTTGGTTAAGGAGCTTCGGCTTTGGAATTGCTTCCTTTGGGCGAAATCCAAAATGTTTAGTTCGTACTTTTCGTGTGTGCTATTCAACAAGTTGCTTTTTGAAAACTCAGGTGCTGCTTGAAGTATAACCACTTCCGCTTCTTTATAACGAGAATGTGAAAATACACCGTTGATAGTTCTCTCAAAAATTTTATTGAATTCAGTTTTAAAATAGTGCAACAATGTGCGTCAAAGAATAGAATAAAGATTCCTTAATATGTTAAAATTTAATGAAACGAACTTTTATGTGTTTTCAAACCATTAAAAAGTGTTGCATTGAAAAGAATTAAAAATTAAAATAATAATACAAAAATTGTTGCGTTCTTTGTTACCTACCTACCGATATTTTTCTATTGAGTAAGTCATTTCTATTTATAGTGTTAATTATCCAATAGTTCATACATACACACATGTATCTACTTAACGCCTTTATATTTATTCCAATTATTATCAAACATCTAAAAGAGTTCTATTAAGCAATTCGCAGTAAAGGGATATCGTGCTGGAAAACTTTCGTGCGCACTATTTTAAGTGTTCTAAGGAAGATACTAAGCTTAAGTTAGTAGTACCTACCTAACACATTCGATTTATTTTTAACCGGGAGAGATTTGTGTTGTTCAGCGGGTTTAAATCCGCAACATTTTAATACATCAGCCATGTTACGTTAGTCCCACATAAGCGAAGGGGATTTATTTTGTCACTTCAAGGACATGCATATCTAATGTATTTTCCTACAATATATAATTATCATTATCATACTCATTGTAAATTTATTGAGTTGCTCTAATCAAGTTTTTTTTCAACAAATATACATTTGAGAAAGCTGCGCATTGATGAAGGTGATGTAAAACCTTTTTTTTAATATTAATATATTATTACAAATCCCACACCTGCTACTATAACCTGTATTCTTTGAAAATGAGAATAACATTAGAAATTGAATACGGAAACCTTGAATTGTTTCGCATATACGATAACTATATAAAATGCAAAGTTGTTTTCATGTGATTTTGTTCCGTAGGCTAAAATTTGTCTATACTTTTAAGTATCTACTAGATTTTGTTTGTTAAAATATTTGTAACCTTTTATTGAAAAAGGGTGGAATAGATCGGAAAAAAGTTTGATTTCAAGCATTATCCGGTAGCAGTTATAAATATTACCATAATGAATGTCTTACGGAAAGGATATCAATTTAGGTGTACCCCAAAGATCAGCCCTGTGTCGCAATCTCTTTTTGATATAAAATATATTTGATCTTGCAATGATGTAATCTCATAAATACCTATTTAAAGTTCCTAATATTAATCATAATGGTGTTAATCCACAAATGTCATGGTCGTTAGCAATGAAGTTAAGCAAAAAATTATATTTGATGAAAAGTTAAACTGTTTCTTTTTAACTTCTGATAACTAAGCGAGAGGTCTTTATGAAAAATTAGAAATTTATTTCATTAAGTAATTGATACGATTTTTTTGAATGTGGACTGCTATGTTCTCGAAACACAGGACTACAGACACCCCCAACTTCGGCCAATTTATAGTTGCAAGATATATTTTTACGGAGTTGCAATTATAAGTTGCACTAGTATTTTATCCGTTAAATTTGTTATTACTTTTTACATATGAATATAATTTTTTGTTTTAGGAATACGTGTACCTACCTAAAACATCTGCTGTATAGTTTTGTTACCCAAACAAATCAAATTACTCGCCTTTTACCAATATACATTAAAGTAATCACATTCCTTTACGGTTGGCATTTTTTATTTTTTTTTATGTTTTTGCATGGCACACTGATTTTGCCAGATTAAAAATAAAACTGAGGTGGCCAGCGACAAGAGGATTGCGAGTTGGGGCTTGCCGACTAATAAAGAAATATAATTATTTACAATATTATTTATTAGATATATTTATTTTAATGCGTAAATTAGAAAAATACTTAAAAACTGGTTTTGAATAACAATAGCGTCTCTAAAAATAACAAAGAATTGCTAAATAAGAAAAAACTTAGCTGATATTTCTTTTCAATTAAATATTTTCATTTCCTAAGTTAATAAATTAAGTTAAGTAATTTAACGAAGTAAACCCATACCTACATAATTTTATTTCAGTGCTTCTTTTATATGATTATTGCCACATATCTTATACACCTATACTTATTATTTGCTTTTACCTATTTTACAAGTTAAGTGCCTTCAGTTGTCAAATATTAAGTCTCATACTGCAGAAAATAGGTCGTTCAATGTACTTTGTCGTTTAAGAAAAAACGCTTTACTGAATGAATATTCAATAAAATTTAGAACATATAATAAAAATAAGTTAAACGAAGTGCAGGGTGGGCCAACTTCGAATGTCAGTGCGAACAGTTCGCGAAACATTTTTTCGTGGTTCATCGATTAGGTACTGCACCTTAATCCTCAAAACAGGTCGTAAAGCTTCTTATCGTGTTTGGACTGGGAGCTGTCGCAGTAATAAAATCCTTCTATTTCTTTGCAAGGCAATAATTGATCGTTCAGAAACATATGTAATAAACAACATTTTTTATTCGTTCTTGCAAAAATTAAAAAAATTATAAGCATCAAATCAGTTAGTCTAAGTTGGACGACCCTGTACAAAATAGATTTTTACGTAGCATGTGCATAAAATAAAAATACATTAATGAAGTAGGTCTTCTACAAATCAATCTATGGTTTAGAATTTCAGTTTATTTACTTATCGGCAGTGTTGCCGCTGAAAAAAAGGGAATTCGGTCAAATCTGTCTGAATGACTGAATTTTTCTAATTCGATCAAAAGTTAAAATAAGAGCTGAGCTCTGAACTGAGCGCGAGCATTATGAGCGCACTCCGATCGTTCAGATGTGTTTAAGAAACACACTTGAGCACAATCTGTCAAATGTGATTGTGTGTGCATGCATATCTATTATCTGTGTAAGCTTTTTACTCAGGCTGCTCAGTCAATTTATTCTGAGCTCATAAAGCGCGCTCTGATCATGCTCTGAACGAAAAAAGAAGCGCAAATTTGAGCTCTGAAGTCTCTGAGTTTAAAAAGAAACACGATATTTTTGTATAACAGTTCAGGTTCTGCTCTGAACTAAAAAATAAAAACGCCTATTGAAAACTGCTTACTCCCATCGATTATAACTTAAGCTCTGCCAACCAAATTAGGGCGAAAAAACGTATACGCCAGCCACGCAGCCTTAATATCAAACAAATTAAAGATATTCGTAACAATTGTAGAAATGTTCTACGAATATCTTTAATTTGTTTTTCTGTTATTTTATAATTTATGAATAGGTTTTTCGCTTAAAATCCCTAAATACTTTCTTGATTGATATTTTCGTCAACATTGGTTTGCCTTACAACTTTCTTAACCATACACAAAACTACAAATTCCAGGTCTATCGAACTGGTTAAATCGACGTTTTTTTACTTTCAAATATATTTACAAGTCGCTTTTGTTGTAAAATTGCTTTGACTAAACTGAAGTATGTATAGGTAACTTATTTCTTTTTTATATAACCTCGAAAGATTTTTCACCTTAAAACACATTTTGTTCACATTCACACATTTCGAAGTATGTTTAACTTGTAAGCTGATAACTTTTGGTGAATTCTGGTAATTGCTGACTCAATGGACCATCATAGCAAGAAGCGCTATATTGTGTACATTTTTAAATGGAGTGTGTCCATCATTAATTAATTTAAAAATCTGTGATAATCATGTTGGCGAAGGGAAACCATGGGTATGTTTCACTAAAGGTAGATATTAACGCAAAAGCTGCTGCTGGGGAAGCTAATTACCGTGAATGCCAGACGCATGTTCCTAAAAATATGTTGGGATTTACTTCGTATAACTTACCTTTTTGAAATTAATTTTTTTTAAGAACGTGCTGCAGAAAAATTATAGACCACAACTTAAGTCATCAATATCACATTCAACATAACTGCAAAATTAAAACTTAGATCAAAACGTTTTTAAAATAAGCAATCAACATTTTTCTTTTCTTTTTTTCGAATTGTAAAACTTTCTTAATTTATTACAAAACGTACAAAACAATACTTATATTATTGTTTACCATTTCATTTTAATAATAGCTATGCGAATAAATACCGTCAAGGTCAACGAAGACCAGAACTAATTATCTTTATTTCTAGTCTTCAGTCTTTTGAACAATAATATTTTTCCCGTTAAAAAAGTTTTGTTCCGGTTAAAAATTGTATCGTTTGCGTTTCTGTTAGAGCGGATTTAAAATTTTCTCCGGTCAAAGGAAAGAGATTTCGCGCAGATATTCACCGGAATCCGATCATAATGGCTTCACTGCGATATCGGATGGTGGGGTTCAATTTCAGTTTGAAGGTGATTGTGAATGAGTTCAGTCAAATTAAAAACATTTCACAGTTTTAAGAATTTGTAAAATATGATTTGTCGATGCTCTCTAACTTTTGACTGCACAAATAATTTTTAGCCGGGACTCCGGACAAAATATTATCTTACAAAATACAATTCCTTAAACTCGGTTCAAGAATGAGCTCCCTTGATTTTGTGTTTTTCCCGTAGTGGCGTTTTCAGAAAGGGTTAACCGTTCACGTATATGCGGGTTCTAGAAATATGTGAGTGATTTCGAGAAGTACATAGCTTCCAATATTTTCCGTTCTAATACCGCATTGCTCCTAATTCCGGCCAGTTTTCACTTACCTTAATATGTTATTTCGAAATAAATACTATTAAAATGTAACACGGTTGGTTATTATAGTGTTAAGCGAGCCAAGAAAGCGAGGAAGAAAAGAAGTTAAAAGATCAAAGTAACCAGCTTAGGTTGACCGACGATTAAGAATTTGAGTTCAACAGCTGCAAGCCGCAACAAAGAGTGGATATCAATCTCGAAGCGCTAACCCAACAACAACCTGGTTGTAGCAATTCAGTACGACAAAACCAGGTAAAATTCGCCGAAAATGCAGCACAACCTTCCCCGGAGAGTAGTACGTCACTTTACTCTAGCCAGCTGGCTGCAACAAATGCTCTCCCCAAGGATCCAACCAAGTTTAGTGGTAAGCCTGATGAGTGGCCAGTCTTTATCAGCTTTTCCAGTCATGGTGCCCGACGTCATAAGAACACTACGAACGCTATTTGGTCGGCCAGAACAGATCAAACACACATTGATCGAAAGGGCTAAGAACGTAACACCTTCAAAAGCCGAAAAGCTGGAATCGTTGATTGATTATGCTCTAGCTATCAAGAACGTATGTGCAACCATGGAAGCAACAAAGTCAACTGCTCACCTCAATAACCCATCGCTTTTAAAGTCATTCGTCGATAAGCGTTCGCCGCATCTCCTGCTAAATTGGGCAATCTTCTCGAGAAATTTGCAATCTGCTTCGCTGTTGGATTTTAACCGCATAATATCGCTGAGGCCGCATGCTCCGTGACAACGCTGTCCAGCCATTCCAATCATCAGACCTCCAGTTGCGCTTGCGATACTTTTACAAGTGCTGTCCTTAAGGTGGCAGATGGTTCGCCAACATAAATTATGTCGTTCATATCTTCGAAGGCATGAACATACTCGGTGCAGAGTGGCAAGTGTATGCGGTATTAGTGGATGTCAGGCTAGGTATCATTTTCTGCTGCACAATTATGCAAAACAAGCTCCTATAGCTAGCGGTTCAACGACATCTCACTCCAATAGACACACAAATCTGCCAAGGTGATTTTCAGGGTCCCAAGACTTATTTGAGATGTATACACGTTTGTACGAAATCTGTTTTAGACAATTTTCTTTAAGTTATTAATTTAAGTTATTAATTTAAAGAATTGAATATATATTTCTATAGTCAGCGGTTAACAATAATTAAATTATAGCTAATCTGCTCATTATTTTAACTTTGATATGACATAGTTTTTGATTAGGATACAACAAAGAACCAACAAAATAATAGTATCCTTACAAAGGGGTTATAACTTTCTAGGCTAAAAAGGTGGAAACTTGCACAAATTGGCTGTTATCGAAAACTGAAACTTAGATTGATTTCCCAAAATAAACAGTAATTAATTATTAAAAAGAGGATAATTAGCTATCCTCGCAAGGCAAAGTTCGGCGGTTAATTGTTCTTCCTGTTTGCGTTAAATGGATTTGAAGAAGGGACTAAGACTTTCGCTCCGGATAGGGTTAAATGGGCTGTCAACTCATTTAAACCCTACAAGGCGCCAGGTATAGATGGTATTTTTCCAGCACTCATCCAAAAAGGACTGGAGTTTATTTTGCCTACCATGATTGCCTTGTTTAGGTTCAGTTTTAACTGGGGCTATATACCACGAATTATTTATCCCCAAACCAGGCAAACCTAGCGAACTACCTAAACCATATCGTCCTGTAAGCTTAACCTCGTTTTCCTTAAAAACGATGGAAAGAATAACTGACGTACATATCAGAGAATTTCTAGCAACGGGCACTCCTCTACACCCTTATTAATAGGCCTACCAGAAGAGCAAATCTACGAAAGAAGCTTTATTAAATTTAACAACACAAATAAAACTTGCATACCAGTGCACTACGCGCTTTTGATAATACCGGATATAAATCCATATCAAGTGTTCTACTTCAAAGAAATGTATATCATCCATCTATCAAATGAATCAAATCGATGCTTGAAAGTCGAAAAATAACTGCATCATCAGGTATCACTTCAGGCTGTCCACGGGGCGCAGTGCTTTCGCCACTACTGTGATCCTTAGGAATTGGTAATCTGCTGCAAATTTTAAGCAATCAATTCAGGCATAAACGTAGTTTATGGGTTCGACCCATCATTACTTACGCTTCCATAGTGTGGTGGAACAAAGTGACACAGAAAACCAGCAGGAAACGAAAAAGCCGACGAAATGGCCAGTAGAGGTTCGGAAACACCTTTCACAGGACCTGAAATTTCGAATGGCAATGTAAGATGTATACTTGGTGTTGTTTATAGTCCCAACCGTAATTGTTCTTTTGATACATTTTTTTGTACAGTTCAACAATTTTCAGTGTCCTACGAACACATTATACTTTGTGGCGATTTTAATGCAGATCTATTGAAATCTGATTACAGATTTAATCAGCTTTTAGATAATATTGGTTCATCTGGTTTGACCGTGGTCAACTCCTGCGCTACGCGCTTTGCGCCTGACTCTCAGCCAGGTCTTCTTGATTTAATAGTTGTCTCTGAACTCTCCAACGTCTTGCTTTGTGATCAATTATCCCTAGAGGGGGTATCTGATCATGATCTCCTTTTCTGCACCTACAATACTGACCTCTCTTGCGCTCCCCTGGAGGAATCTTTTAAATACCGAAATTATGCAGCAATAAATAACGACATCCTACAATATGATGCTTGCTTCCATGGTATTCCTGTTACTTCGTAGCAGATGTTAATGAAAAAGTAGAAATTTTTCAAACTTTAATACACAATCTTTTTAATATTCATGTCCCCATTAAGACAGGTGCGGCGCAATAAAAAATGCCCACGGTTCACTACAGAGATGCACGTTGCTATAAAAGCTCGTAGAAAACTGTATGCCAAATGGAAAGTAAGGCCTACTAGTCAAAATTGGGATGCTTTTTGTAGAGCCAGGAATAACTCTTCAGCTATCACCAGAAGGGCAAAGAAAAGATACTTCTTGTCCAAACTAAGTGCTGACCAACCGCCAAAAAAAAAATCTGGAGTAATTTACGATCTAGGTAAAAATAATGTATTTAAGAAAACACCCGACATTAATGAGCTTAATAATTCATTTCTTTCCTGCCCTAGTACCAGCTCTTATTTTATTCCAGACAGAAACCTTTTCTTCAGTTCAACCGTTGCTTAGATTTCGAAGTTGTCTCAGAAGCGGATGTTATACATCATATACAAGACCTTAAGTCGAACGCTATTGGGTAGGATGGACTACATTTACGCTTTGTAAAAATAATACTTCCTCATATTGTTAGTTGTATAACTCATTTGTTTAATTTTTGTATCACGTCTTCCATTTTTCCTGATTGCGGGAAGCAATCTAAGGTCATCCCCGTGCCTAAGAAAAACAATCCCTCAATGATCTCTGACTATCGTCCTATTACTATCTAAGGTTTTTGAAAAAGTCCTTGCCAATCAGATCTCTAGCCACCTAAATCGCTTCAATTTATTGTCCCAAGTGCAGTCCGGTTTCCGAGCTCAACATAGCTGTCAAACGGCAATGATCAAAGTTATTGACGATATTAGAATAGATTATGATAAGGGCTACCTTACGATGCTATGCTTGCTTGATTTTTCAAAAGCCTTTGACACGGTAAACCATGACATTTTATGCACGAAATTAAAGCTGTACTTTGGATTAAGCGAATATTCAGTGCACCTGATTAGGAGCTATCTTTCGAATCGTTTTCAAAGGGTTTTTGCTGAGCAAACATATTCTCGGCCTGCACGTATCCTCGCCGGGGTGCCTCAGGGTTCAATTATTGGCCCAATCCTGTTCTGCCTTTTTATAAATGACCTACCACAAGTTTGCTGCAACACATCTATACATCTATATGCTGATGATGCACAGATATATCTTTCTCGAGCAATTGGTTTGGTGGAAGATCTCGTGGCTTGCTTCAATTCTGATCTCTCTTCAATAGTAAAGTGGTCCCAAAGTAATGGTCTGATTTTAAATCCGGTTAAAACTAGATTAATTTTGATTTCAAAAAAGCTGTATGATACTGAAGAGATGCCGCCTGTTTATCTTAATTCCAGCAGACTTGAGTTTTACGATATGCATTTGGAATTAGAAGATATGACCATGTGTCTGTCTACCACAAACATGTCCTTGGTTGTTTATTACAACATTATTGGAAAATTAGGTGCTGTGTATTCATGCACAAAATAATACATAACCGTTCACCACAATATCTATTCAAGAAACTGCAATCTGTCCAGTCCCCGCGAACATTCAACCTCATAACGCCTTCATCTAATTTTTTGAATACATCACGCCTCTTTCTTGTTCACTCTACCAGACTTTGAAACTCATTACCTGTAACCTTCAAACAAATAATTGGAGCTGAAAAATTTAAAAATGCACTATTTGCACATTAATGTATTCTACGTATTTCTTCTTTTACTCTATTACTCTTCTTCTTTTCTAATTTTTCTCCTTTCTTGTCCTTTCTTTATTAGACCAATCCCAACACCCCTCCAATACGTGTTAAAGTTAATTTTTTTTTTTGCTTAAGCGCATTTAATAAATTTTCACTTAATGTTTCTATTTATATTTACTTCGCTCGCTATTAAATATAATGTAATTTTAATGTATATTTTCTTGAGCTTTAATGTACTATAAAAGACTATTGTTCTTATTTGTACTTTACCAAATAAATTAAACTTGAAACTTGAAACCTACTGCGCTATCTCTAAAACAGCGGCCAATCGTGCTTTAAAGTTTAAAGAGCTGGGAACACAATAACTCTTTTAACCACTGTGAAAGCATCCCAGAAGTAGAAACTCTAATAGCCTAAAAAAAATTCTGATCCTATGGCACAATAGATCTTTACAGGTCGACGTGCCTCATGTAATACATTTTAACTGCGCAAAGAACACAAATAAATAATAAGTTTCACTTCGAATTGCAATGCAGCCTTAGCCTGTATGGCATGACAAAGGACAATATTATTCTCAGGCAAAGTTCGCTTCCGAAAAACAAGCTGTGTTGTGTGAGTAAAGTATTAAATTCCATACATAGAATATATATGAACATCACATATGTATGTATTAACGTATGTGTTATATAACAAAAATATATTTGTATATTTACCTTGTTTATAATCGTATATACAATCACAGATATCGTTTGCTTTCCCCGCCAATTTAAAATTAGTACTTGACTTTATTAACTGTTAGCGTGATTTGCAAATTAGCACCATTTAAATTAAAATTCGATCTCTTTCGTCTAGTATATCCATTTTTCAAGCATCTTTCGTCTAGATGCTAATATGTACATTGAACGCATATAAATTACATACGTATGTGGAATTCTTAGCCGAGGCAGACGCTTCTCTTTAAACAGTATAATTCCACTGGTGTAGCGGCATGGATTATAAAAGGTTGACAATGCTCGAAAATTGATATCACACTTTTGTATTCGGCAGTTAGTATTACGAAATTATTTGTTATTATATTTTGTGAAAGAAAAGTGTTTAATTAGACCCGCCGGTCCAATAAAAAAAAACTGTTTACATAGTAAACGACAGAAGCTGTAGCAGACAGTTTTTGTTTATTTTGTTAATTTATTAAAAAAAAACATGTATAACCGCATTCGGCATACACCCCCGCGCTCTTGTTTTGTGAATACACAATTTAAAGAGAATCTAAATGCTGAAGTGTATCTACGTTGAAAGATTCCAAAAATGATTTCCCACCATGAGCTATTAAGGTGCTAATTGATCGTCCACATGTTAGATAACTATTTGTTCCGCGATAAACTTATTTAGCTTAACTCGATGCACCATCTAATGGTATATAGCTACAAAATCGAGTTTTATTGTATTCTGCGGCACTGTCATTGTATGTAAGTAGCAATTATTGTTAGATTTAGATAAAATGCATTTCAATTGAAATACATTTGAATGTTATTAATAATTTGAGCCTTAAGCGTAGTATTGGCAATAACAAATCAGATATTAAAAGTGGGTGCCTCCCAGCTATGAACTTCAAACTCATGTAAACCCTCCACCATCAAGATCACAAATGTGACCAGAGACAAACTATACTGAGACCCTCAAGCGCCAACTCGCAATCATCTTGCCGCTGGGACCCTCCTATCGGTGTGATGTCAATCAAAATCTGCGTGACATGAAAAATTAAATAAAAAATGCTACCAACCGTGGTGGAATGTGATAGAGTTCGGGAATACTAGCTTTTAACAACAATGAATGCTATTAGTTATTAATTACATTACGTTAATAATCGCTTAATTTGATTTGTTTGATTAATAAAACTATCTACAGAAGATGTTTTACATATTTGACACATATTAGGATAAATATGGTTACGTATTTACCACTTTTCTTAAATAACTGATGAAAGTTGGCTCATAATGTTCCTATTTTCTTACAACAATAATGCAGTGTTTATTTTTCATAAACATGTTAAGCAAATAAACTAATTCCTAAAAAAATATAGGTACCACATGTAACGAATAATTTCAAACTCAAAGGATTAAATTCTATGAACATTTTACCCGCATTAAGCGGCATGTATTACACCCCGACTCCGCAGGCGATAATTTCTCTCATAATGCTTATCATGAGATGAAATGTCATGTGGAGTCACTCTATTTTATCTCATGATTGGATGTCAGCGATTTCTCTCTGCAACTATTTCTTGGCATGGATGTCTGACTCTAACATGAATTTGACAACTCCTTTTTTTTTGTTTTTCTTTTGGATATATCATTTTTTATCTCACTTGAGTGTCTTCTCATGCCGATTATGGTCTGTGACGTAAGTAGTTGTTTTTAAATGGTAAACAAAACAAACAGCTGAATAGTTTATTTATCCAAAAAAGCAAAACGCCACGTACAGTCTCTCGTGCCGTTGTGATATGAAATTAAATCTCATGACATGATTTGCCCAGCGAAGATAAAAAAATTGTATGAGATAGATACCAGACATTTAGTTTGAGAGAAATTATCTCCAGTGGAGTCAGAGTGTTAGGTGCGAGTGAGTTGGTGATTCGAATTTTTTGAAGTTACGTACCTGCATGACATCTACCAATGCGAATTTCTGTAACAATACTAATGCACCGAATCTTGTCCTCTCCGTAAAAATATAGCTGATAGGCAACTAAATGTAAATCGGCCGAAGTTTGATACCAAGCCAGGTAAACCACATAGCAAAGTAACCTTTCAATGTTAAAGGCCATCAAAAAATACTGGTAAAATGTCTGTAGAAAATAATTGATGAAAAATCGTTGGTCCCAATTCACCAATTTGGATCTAGAAATAAGCAGTCTACAATTGACCAGGTGCATAGATTCGTAAATAAAATCGGAAAAGCTTGTGAAGAGAAAAAAGTTGGGCACAAAAGACTGATCCACAAACTACAAAAGCAACTGTTGAAGCAGTATTCGAATTTGACAATTCTGGACTCATACATAACTGATCTATTCTTCAGCATTAGTCAAGAGACAGACTAGTCCACATTTAAAGAAATTAAAGCCTTAGGTGGAGCTAGTTGATACTAGTAACCCGAGTGCTACTATCACTCGCAATATGGTGAGCTGTCGTGCCCAAAACAGTGCAGATCAGTTGGCGAATTCTACAGTTTTTCGACTGGTTATGATCGGCTAGTTCTAGGCCGGCTGCTGCTAGCCACTCCTTTATCCGGGCAACTGCTTCATTTGTAACGGATTCAATTGAACGAATCTGTTTGCCTACTTTCACAACGGCAATATTATCCGCGAATCCAATAACCGTACCTGCAGGACTCTGTCGTACAAAGATTAGTATAGGTACACTAGGGTGGATCGAAATTTTTTTTTGTTTATAAGTATCTTTGGAAAAAAAGGTGACTTAATGGCTGAAATATATAAATGCAAAATATTATTCCATTTGGGTAACGATAACTGTGTCCGCAAACACCTTGAAACTTTTATCAAAAACTTGGATTCTAAAAAGAGGACTGAATTTATGACTTAATTGGGTAAAGCATCTTAAAACTTCTTATTCCGAATATTCTGAACAGAATAGGTATATTTTTTCATATTCCATTTGGTTTTTCCCAGATTATCGAAGGATTAAAAAAAATCGTAAAATTAAACCAAAAATCTACCTTTTCGTATTCAAGTCAGAGGGTGTGCTCTGAAAATGTAACACTTTTTTTTTTAATATCTAGTAAGCAACGCTTTTTGTTTCATAAAAGTTCACTATTGTTTTCCGTGATCCGTGTGCATCAGTCATAATCATAAATTGTCTTCTTTACAAAAATATTAAACTTAACTCTTAAAAAAGAACATGCAAAGGACGTGAAGTGTGGTGATTCTTGTGATATAAAAAAACGATCTGACTGCTTATGAAGATGAAATAATGTACTATGAATGGACGAGACATCAACTTAAATTCGAATTGTAAGCTGAAAAAGAACCCACCTTTCCAGAAGTAGCAGCTATAGTAACATCCTAAATTAAAAATATATGGCTACTACAATTGTTTACGTGATGTGTTACTTTGCTGCAAGAGCCAGGATCCATAGGCATGAGATAATGTAGTTCCTAGGACTGGTTCGGCCAAAGGAGTACAAATCGCAATTAGAATTATTCTAACAGATGAAGAGATTCCTTAACATCATCTTATCGCTAGCGGCTGTGACGGTACATATGTGAATACAGAAAAGTACTGCGGTATTATAAGACTACTTCAGACAGAACTTTAAAAACTACTTCAATGGAAAAAGCACTTGAAACCTGTGAGCCATTACCTGTTAAAACATTTCGACGTATTGAAGGAAATACCAGGAATGGTTAAAGATAAGTACAGATCGACAGTACTTGCACAAGATTATGTCAGGTGAGTTCCAACAAGATCTGTCAAATAAATCTCCAGGCAAAATGTCTCATGCGTGTTGGCTCACACGAGCCAACCGCATAATGCGTTTATATAAACAACAGATATACTTTCGGGAAATTTGATCACTTTGACCACGTTTGTTGTTAAGTTCTACTCGCTATCTTGGTTCTCCGTCAGAAATAAATCATTGCGCAAGGATGGTCCACACCATCTTTTTCCATCTTTTTATGTAGTTATGGCCTCCAGATATCTTCCAAAAGAACTTAAGAACGTAATCGATCGTGTCATTCAGCGGAATGGTTATTTTGCGTCCTGAAAACATTCTTCTTGCTATGGTAACAGATACCAATAAACGCATTAGAGAACTGGCAGATCGGCGCATATTAAAAGCACGTAGTACGCCTCGGTCATCAACACCCAGGCTGTCTGAAGTTCAGCTTATTAACTTCAATGCATCAACGTATATCGATTTAAAAAATTGTCAAGAAAATGATTCTGACCCACCGATTATGCAAAACTTGTGTAGTCAAGAAATTCGGAGCATCGTGGAATATCGTGGTGAAAGTGTTCTTTTAAAAGCTTCCGTGTTCCGTGTTCCGTGCCATACCCAGGCTGTTGAACGAGCTGTAAAGATAAAGACGGAAGCTGTCACTTTTCAGTAGACAAAAACGTCCTGACTAGGCGAATTCCGAATATCACACAATTTTTTTTTTCATAGATCCGAGCTCCACCCTTATACACATACATCGGTGTATGCATATCGCGACATGCACTGCGATCTCTATTTACACTTCACAGCAACCGAGAAAATAAAATTTAACGCATACATAAATTAAATGGTCTTAGCAGCAACTTTTTGTAAGTCCTTTTTCAATTCTCGTATCTTTTTCCACTTTGACAACAATAGATGCAAATTTGTTTTATCTGCAGCAGTGCGACCACAAATTCGGTGTTTTCGGCATTAGATCTCTAGAAGGAGAATACAAATTGAAACACAAAAGTGAATTTTCTCTATCAACGCTACCCGATAAAATATCATAAATAAACATAAGATTGTAAATCGTTCTTCTTGATAGAAACAATTATGGACCCCCAATTCCATTATTCTGAAACAAGGGACCTAAATTGATTTAAAGAACTTCTTTTGAACTCAACACATTCGAAAACAATAATAAAAAATATGTTTTCTGCAGAGTTCCTTTTAATGAATGGTAACGAATTCACTCCGAAAATAATGTACCTAATCCCTAATGTACCTAGAAACTTCATTATGATCATTACTTTACTGAGGAAAAATAAAATGAACAGTATAACATTATGTCGTAAAAAAACACCCCGCACAGGGACAATATTCAATATTTTTTTAGCAATCAATTGTCATTTATTGTTTCCAGTATAATTCATTTGAATTAAAAATAACAATGAATGCATATGGCTTCCTTCTGGCACACCAGAAGTAACTAGGATTTCCTTAAAATGTACTTTCCCATAACACCATGCAAGTAAGAATTGAACAATCGCATGAAGCATATGCATTTAAAAATTAAGCTTAAGAGAACTAATGGATTTAATTTGTTGAACGCTTTCAAGAAGTCAGTGTAAATCAAAAAATTTACTTTTTACGGCTTTTTGAAGACAATATACAGAAATGTTAAAGTTGCACCAAGATAGAAACAGAAGATCTGTCCCTTCAAAACGTGGTTGTTAGACAATAGTTATCTAAGAGTTTCGCAAAAGCAGTTTGGTAATTTTTCTGTAGTAAGAAATTAAATGTCTAGTACCCGACCTTTATACAGCATCCTACATTGCATTCATCCTGAAAGATTTCCAACCAATTCGTTAAAAAAAACAACGCAAATCAGAGTGAGCTGAAACAAGTGTCTAAAGGATTAGGCCTCTGAAGTGATTTCCGCTCAAAAGGCTTTATTTACCGGGAAACATTGGCGCCCAAATTCAGTTTTCAGGAATTCAAACCTATTCCACTTGATTCAAAAACATTCTCTGAAAGATCTACACTTTCACTAAAAACTCTTAAAGGAGCAATTTATTTATTCGCTCGGGATCTTAATCAATTCTAGCATTACGATGATAGGGGAACTCAAAAAGTAGGTCTTGCACTTCTGTCCGTCTCTCCGTCTGCTCCTGAGGTCAGCCTAAACAACTCGACGGATTTGTTTCAAAATTCGGACTTGTATTTTTTTGGACTTACAGTTCGGGGCAACATATTGCGGTCACAAGCACACTCTTTGTTTTTTTTGTGTGTAGACTTTTTAGTAGGAATTCATTATGTTTTTATTGTCTTTGTTTTTGCTTTATATTGATTTTAAAAACGTCCAAGGGAAGGAACATACATATTTATAAAAAACTGTTCGATGAAAATATGTTTTGTCTTAAAAGTAACAGGCGTGTGAAGCAAGGCGAGCACGGGTCAGCTAGTCCCTAATAATATAAAACAAAGTGAATATTTTTTTGTCGGAAGCTACAGAACAAACGGGTGAACGGATTTTGACAATTTTTTTTTTATTTATTAGGTTTTTATGAGGAGCAAGTTCGTGCATCCCTAATAATATAAAACAAAGTGAATATTTTTTTGTCGGAAGCTACAGAACAAACGGGTGAACGGATTTTGACAATTTTTTTTTATTTATTAGGTTTTTATGAGGAGCAAGTTCGTGCATTTAAAAATATTTAATTTTGATTGTGGAAGTCTAAGAAATTTAATAATGAGACTTTGAACACAAAAAAGTGAACTTCTCCTTGGTCTATTTGAATGAAATTAATTCCATTTTTTAGATACCTAAAACGCCCATCTTTTAAGTCCAAAACTAAGTTTCTATTTGTTATATCAGCTGAGCAATATTAACAAATCCTTTGCGAAATTCCTTTTTTTATCAATTTGTTAATTCACCAAGATTTTCCAATCGATCTCAGTGGTGGTTTCTTTTTCAGTTTTCTTTCAAGGTATATTCGTATTTTTTGAGAGAGCGGGAGAGTTTTTTTTACTCAGAATCGGATATCGGAACTGTAGTCGAATGGATTTGGTCTGCTCATGCTCAAGTGCTCAAATGCTTTGCATCTGCTCAGCTCATGCGTTTAAGGTTGAGCTGAGTGAGTTCTTTTTTAGTTGGCTAGATATAGAGTATGTATATGAATTTGGCGAGTGTGCTGTCTGCTGTCCATTTGAGAGGGAAGAAGGATGGTATCGAGAATCGAGATTGAGTGTGATAACAGATAAGATAATGTGACATTGTGAAGTGTATGGGATTTCGAGCAACGTTGCCAGACTTTTAAAAATGAAAATGCTAAATCATATAAATAAAATTCTCAAATGAAACAAACTAACATCATCATCATGACATCCCTTTTAACCTTATTTTTCTTCTGTGAAATAAAGGGAGATAGACATAGGCAGTATGCTGTTTGGTTTGCTAAGAAAAAAGGAAACTTGAAGTGGCGTGGCGTCTATATAACCCTAACCCGATTCCTACCGACTTCTCTTTTTAAATTTTCACCAGTCAACACTATCTTCCAAAACCCAAAATGGTGCACATACGTAAGCGATGAACTAAATATTGTGTGTCTGTGTATCCATTTTGATCATTCATCGTCCATCGCATATCGCAAAGCGAAGGTCGGGTATCGGGTTATTAAAGCTCTCGCTCTCACTGGATGGATAGTTGACTTTACATTACTTTTTATCCCGTTTTTTCTCTTATTCGCCAGCCAAGGCCAACTCAAGCGTTATGAGAAATGTGGATGTGATAGAGTTCGGGAATACTACCTTTATATAATAATGAATGCTATTAGTTAGTAGGTATTTAAATACTGTTAAAATGCGCTTAATTTGATTTGTCTGATTAATAAAACTGGCTACAAGAGAGGTTTTACAAATTCGAAGCATGGTTACTTATTTACCAATTTTCGGTATCATTAACACCGATTGAATGTGTACATTTTTCCTAAATAACTGGAGAAAATTGGCTCAAAATGTTATTATTTTATTGTTTTAAACTGTTCTGAAACAACATTTTGCACGGGCAAAGCCGGGCGGGTACAGCTAGTATATTATAAATGTGAATGTTTGTTCCCAAATAACTCAAAAACTACTGAACATATTGAGATGGGATTTTTTTTTAATTTATTCGGACTAGTTTCGAGAGTGTAATAGGCTATTTGGTGGCAATACCATCCCGGGAATACCATCATGGGAACCTTTTCAAGTCTTTTGGCATGTTCTTCTTCTTCTCCATACATTATAAGAGTAGCGGGACTGTGGAAAAGGGGTGCACATTTTTTTATTTTTACCTTACTTTAATCATCTTCCTGTTACATTCATATATCTACATAGGTTAATCGGAAAAAGCTTAAAACTGTATTCAGCCAATACTTCACCGATTATTTTGAGGTATCATTTATCTCTCTGCTACATCAAAGGAATTAAAGATATACATTCACACACAACGAATATCGCAGTGTTTCTCCTGAACGTCGTCATGTGGTCGTCAATGACAACGGCTGACGGTTGTCAATAATGTTTTCTGTATTGTGCGCAGCCAGCCTACATGCAAAGTATAGGCAGTTCGATTTGTTATGGGTGTGTGCGGCGGCAGGCACACAAAATTGTTTTGGAGTTGTAAGGATGTAGGTGTGCTTTATTGTATAACTACTAACTAGCTGTTGCCCGCGGCTTCGCTCGCAATAATGCCGATTTTGTCAATCACTTCAAGTACACTTAATCACTTAAGGAACTACCCACACACAAAATTTCATTGAAATCGGTTGAGTGGTTAAGAAGATCCCATCTCAATAGGTTCAGTAGTTTTTGAGTTATTTGGGAACAAACATTCAAACATTCACATCTCTTCTCTTCTCTATCTTTTCTACATATAATAAAACTGTAGAATAAAAATGCCTGACCGCGCATCACTCAGAAACTACTGGACGGATTTTGATGAAACTTGGCATAGTGGTTGCTTATGTTCTGGGTCGGGCTTTAGGATAGTTTTTTTAACTTGGAATATAACTTGGTTTTTACAAAATAGTCAAAAAAAAAAACGGATATATGTAAGGAAAATTCTGTTTATGCAGACCTAGCTCAGGAACGGCTTATCGGATTGAAAAATAAAAAAACCGGTGAATTTAGTAAATTTTTTCCTGATAAGATATAAAACATCCTCCTGCGTTGTCCTGAAGCTGAGCAATGTTCAAAACAATTATTCAAAACATCACCCGCAATTTTCTTTCAGTGGATACCACTGTCAGTAGTCATGCAGCAGTGAGTATCGTTGCAGTAGTGTGTGTGTGATTATTATGTGCGCGATCTAAAGTGATCATATGTTTTGCACTTCAATGGGCAGTCGTCTCTTTTCAGCGCATACATTCAGGTTGAACACGTTTTTAGGTGCTGTTCATTGAGAAAAGTTTGGAAATGGGCTGGGGTGGGGTTCGTGTGCCAATGTCATGTTATTTCATTCGTGTTGCTTCTTTTCGCCGACATTTTAGGTGGGTAAGAGCGATCAAATAACAGAACTTTGCGTAAATCTTTTTTGTGTAGACTTTTTAGAAGGAATTCAAATTATGTTTTTATTGTCTTTGTTTTTGCTTTATGTTGCTTTTAGAAAGGTCCAAGGGAGGGAACATATTTAAAAAAAAAAAACAGCGGGTGAGGCAAGGCGAGCACAACAAAATAACAACAAAACAACGTTTGCCGGGTCAGCTAGTATATTATAAACTAGCTGACCCGCCAAACGTTGTTTTGTCATATGAAATATTTCTAGAGCAGTCGATGTTAATGATATCGAAAAGTGGTAAAAACAACCATATTTGTCCTAATATGCTTCAAGTTTTTAAAACATCTCCTGTAGATAGCTTTATTAATCAAACAAATTTTTAACAATATATAAATACTAACGAATAACATTTATTTTTGTTAAAAGGAAGTATTTCCGAACTCTATCACATCCACCTTTTCCATGACGCTTGAGTTGGCATATAAGAGATATTTCTTACCACTGTATACCTAAAATAATTCGTCTTCCTTTTTAATACCTGTTAACAATATTTATTTCAAATGTTAAATTACTCTCCCTCTCTCAATCCCGTATACATTTCACACCCTATCTCTCTCATTCCTATGCCCCCAAAGCCCCACCTCACACACCATTGAAATTTGAATTGCGATTATGGGTGAATAAAATGAAATGAAATAGAAATTTGGCAAAAGAGCAGGAGAAAGCGTTGTAAAGGTGTGTCAAACATAGTATACTCTACTCTACTTAGGGAGGAAAAAAAATTCAAATAAATGTTCTCTCAAAATCAACTGTCCAGTCCACTGGATTGCAGCCCATAAGGGATTTGCTGGTAACGAAGAAGCTGACTCACTTGCTGAAATCAACGCTACATTTCTGCTTATCGGACCTGAACGCTTCTGTGAACTGTGGAGTCAGCAAAAACCATTTCAAGGGATACATCAAAAAGCTATCACGTATTAAATCCAATGAAGTCTGGCTTAAAACTCCTGGGCAGAACTGCACCAGACAATTTTTCCCGAAATACTATCCCAGAAAAACCTACTTCCTGATCAACTTAGACAAAAATAAACCAAGAATACTAACAGGAATCATCAGTGGCCACGGCCTCATGAAAAAACGCCTATACCGCATTGGAGCCTATCCGGATCCAACATGTAGAATATGTCTTGAGAGTGATGAATCCTCTCATATACTCATGTAATGTCCGGCTCTACTCAACATTAGTGAGGCCACGGCCTCATGTAAAAACACCTATACCGCATTGGAGCCTCTCCGGATCCAACATGTAGAATATGTCCTGAGAGTGATGAATCCTCTCACATACTCATGGAATGTCCGGCTCTACTCAACCTTAGGAAAAAAATACTTGGCGAGGAAATCGTCACTTCAGCAACTCTCGCTGATATACACTCAGAGAAGATTCTTTTCTTCCTGACTGCCTCCGGAGTAAAAAAAAAGATGGCCAGAGCCCCCTTGAGGACTCTCCCGCAATCTAATCTAAATCTGAATATAAGCCGACATATTTGGGGTTACCTTTGCTTTGCCGTGACAATGGATGGATGAAAATTGATACACACACACAATATTTACTTGATGGCTTACGTGTGTGCACCATTTTGTGAATATTAAATTCAATTGGAAGGCTGTCTTACACATTTGGTTTTTGGTAGATAATAGGTTCGTTCGTGTACTTTTAGCATAGAAAAATGAAAAATGTCAAATCTCAAAAATCGAGAGAGAATTCTCTCAATTTCAAGAGAAGTACCTGACCGGTTTTCTTACAAAAAGTTTAAGAAATGTCATTTTTACAATTTCTTTTGGCTTTGAAGTACCTTGTTCGGAGAATAACACTTGTTGAGCAAGGTTAACTGAATTTTTTAAAAGCTAAATATCTATTAAACTTACAATCTTTAAAGCGCTGATATGTTCTAGGAAAACTGTAACTTCTTCCTCAAACATCGTTAAAGACGAAAAAAATAGAATTTGACTTGTCAAACTTTTGAGCTGTCAATTAGTTGACAGTTTTCATATTTTCATTTTTCAGTAAGCCGAAATTCGGCGAGTAGAAAATTACGAAAAAATGAAAAGAGGGGAAATGTTTTTTTCTCTCATTTTTTTTCAATTTTCTCAGTACGTGGTCGCATTCGCACAGTATCTTTGCAAATTTTTAATAATTTTACGTTTTCAAAAAAGTACCCGAACGAACCAAATGTTGACTGGTGAATATTTAAAAAATCTAGTAGTCGGTAGGAATCTATTTAAAAATTAGGAATGAATAATGACAGCCCTGCAGATTTTTTTTTTATTTTTCCTTTAGAATAATACAGTAGAAATAAAAAAATAAAAAATGGTATTAAAAAGTAGGGGTTAGTACTGGAAGGGTTAAAATTAAGGATGGAATGTATATTTTAATGCCACACCATACAAAAATTACAAAAAAAAATTGTCCAAACAATGTAAAATTTTGTTTGGAGTGAGTCACCCTTAACACTTAGTGGTATAAAAAATAGTTATTTAAACCGATTCTCATACTCAATGAATATACATATAAGATTTCATCAAAATAGGTCAAGCCGTTTTTGAGGAGTTTAAACACTAAAACTGTGACACGAGATTTTTATATATATAGAGAAGAGATATAGAGAAGAGACTAGTCCTAGATAAAGTTGTTCTGTAGCTAAATGGTCAGGATTGGAATGCATTTTCAAGTTATGGAATATCGGCTTTGAAATATAGACAATAAATTGTAGACAAAGCATTTCAAATATAATCTTATTTGTGTAAGAATTTCAAAACATTTTAACTTTTGTTAACAATAACATTGTACAAATTATCTCTTAATCCGGCTGACGGCACTTGCCAATGCACGTTATTGTGAATGTAAAATGAATTTAATGTTTTAAATAAAAAAACAAAAACTACAATTCCTGTAGACTGAGAATTTTTAAAAGTTGCAAGATATCGAAAATAGAGACTTTTTCGTAGCGGAACTTGTAAACTATTAGTTTTTACTAAGTAGCTAATAATCTTTTACTCTAAACTCAAACTAATGAGCCCTAGTTATTAAATAAAAAAAAGGTTTACAAAAAGCACTAAGGAATATTTTTGTCTCAGCGGATTGTATTGATAGGAGTGTTCTTCCAACAGCCAGATAATACCTAAGTAAAAATAATAATATTTATTAACCCTGCTGTAATATCTTATTGCTGAAGCATTTTTTTTATTTACTTGTCTATTATTCTACCCTGATGACAAAGGGTAAACACTGTCGATGAGCATTGTCGTCAATACAGACTTTTTTTGTAGATTGCTTGTTGGGTATCGTTTTTCCTTACTGTGTCTTCCTGTGAGGATGTTGAAAAAATGACGTTAATAATGATTAATTACATTATTTCCTTTTCAGACATACTTATTGATATAAATGCAGAATGGACAAAGATATGTATTTGTGGACGTCAATTATCCATAGACTAAATTTCTTTTAATAGAATAGCGGTCGCTTACGAAAGCATATTTATTTAAAGAATTTGTTTTAAGCCTTTGAACGTACCGACAATATGTTGATTAGACCTAACAGTACAACACAAACAATGATACATTTGGCTAAATATTGCCTAATTGTATTGACTCTCATATCAGCTGGTTCTGCTGAGTTGTTAGGACTATCAAGTGATGTGACGTTAAATAATGAAGAAACACTATCTAGCATAATGTCCAATAACTTACAATTGAATATCATCGGAGCGGCTATGGTACAACACAGTTCACAAGCCGTAACTGGATGGGAGTGTAACTGCTGGAACGCAACAAATGAATTCAAGGTGAGTGCACAATTATCTGCTACAATGTACCGGTTAAATGAAGAGTAAGAAAACTAATGTCAAAATTTTGTGACTTAAATGATTAAGATATTAATTCTAGTAAGGGGGTGGCAAAATGGTGGAGTGGATGTAGATAGTCGTTGCTTGTGACCCGGGCAGCGCAGGTTCAAGCACCGCGGGGAGGGGGATAGCAATACTCTGCGACAATAGAAAATAAAGGGCACGATTGGATCGAACGAAACTTTCTCGTTCATATCATTTTTATTTCATTATTTTATTAGGTAAAAAACTCAGAAGCTAAACACACCTTGCATAAAACATAAGAATATGCTTCAATAAATTGTACTTTTGCTTTAAAGATATTATCTACATATTCATTTTAGATGGCAGTACCTACATATCAAATAATAAAGAAAGCTCTTAGTAAAAAGCGTTTTCAAAGGTTTTGATTAAAACATTTTAAGTGCCAAATGCACTATTTATAGGCTATCAAACTTTACAAGATTTTTGAGTACAAGGACAAGCGAAGCAGGAGTTTCTGATCTGCTTGGGAATGTTCTTGATTTTTACTGGTATAGATTGGTGATGCTGGTAGGTGGCAGTAGGGTTTGTGATATACCGAAGTCTTGACATAGATTTATATAATGTTAGAATTCAGAGATTTGTTTTTGAATTTTTACTGTGCGTTTCTGATTGACCGAGCTCAAAGTGTACGCAAATATTTTAAGGTTCATATTTTTCTTTAATATGGCTGAAAAAAAGTGGGTGATATTAGCTAAAAAGGAATTTTAAGCAGGTGTAATTGCTTTTATACCAGTAGTATGGTAATTCTTAAAAAAGGGCTTTATTTCCATTTAAAAAAAAAAACTAAGTACGGGGTCTTATTAAGAATACTAATGTTATCCTTTAAAGGTCAAAACCGTTAGAACAGTTTTTGGAAAATTAGACAGACAAAATTGTGACAAATATTGCTATGTTTAGTTGATAGTTCGTTATAGCCATTTTCAAGTAAACCATAATTATCTAAATTCTTAAAAAAACTACATTCTTCCAAAATAGTCCGTTGAACGATAATTTAGGGAAAAACTGAGTCTGATATCATGTTAGGAATGACAACTTTATCTTAAAAACTAATTTTTGCTAACATCGTGTAGACCGTTTTTGAGATATGTCCAATTTTCAAAATTAACCATATTCGATTTTTTAGCGAAAAACTGTGTATGCAGACATGTTACATAAGCCCAAATATCAATTTTGGTTGAAATCGTTAGAGCCTCAAACTTCTTAAAAATTGTTATATGGGAACCGTAATAAGAGGGCTATGGTGTAAAAATTTGATTTTATTAAAATATACGAGAAAGTTAAAAAAGTGAATAATATCAGGGGCTCACCACCACTGCATTCCCAAAGGGGTTTTGGTCTGAGTGCTCTAGGTTTCGGAATCCCCTTTTTATAAAAATAAATTTCACTTCACTTTGGATGCAATAGCTTTTGAATTTACTTTAGTTCATAGGATCACCGAAGTAAGTTTTCAAATGTAGTCAAGTTCCACTTTTGCGTGTGGAAATAACGAGTTGTGTATTTTATAATTCTGCTACTTTCAAAATTCTATCTCCATTCTTGGCTATTTCCGTAATTTTAAAAGTATAAAAAAGATTAAAAAATGTGTCTGGTTTCCTCACAACTGAATACACATAACAAAAAGTTTATAACTGCAGATTTAAATTGGTGGATATTAGTCTGAGATAAGCATGTGTGACTTACATTCATTCTTTTCTTATTCGATTATTTCTTTTGAAAACTGTTTGGGTGGTTGTCTTAACTACGGTGCACGTTTAAGCATATTCCTTGGGTTTTGTTATTTTGAGAACTTTTTCAAAAAATCTTCTTGCTCTTTTGTTTTAGAAAATTATTGTTTCTATAAAAAGTTTTAAATTTTGAGTTAAAAAAAATATCTACGAAAAGAGACAAAAACTTTTTTTAATTTTATATTATTTTATGTTTTATTTTAATTTTATCTTTTCACTGCTAGATTGTTATAAACGGAACTAAAAGATGACTTAAAAACAGAAGTAGCGAAATTGAATTTTTGAAAATATAACATTAGATAAGACATTATTTCGACAAGCTCCCCAGTTTTTCATTTCCTATATTTCTGCTTTAAGTGTCGCAGTGGCGTAGAGTTAGTGTGTTGGACTACTAAGCAAGAGGTTCCCGGTTCGCATTCCGAAAGAGCCAAATTACATCTTAAGGTTTTTTTTCACTACGCCATCTCTCGCGAACGTCTGACAAACATCCGAGAGTAAAACTGTCATGAAAGAGCTTCGCAATTAGCCGTTTAGAATCGGCGTAAAATTGTAGATCCCTTCCATTCGTCCCAAAAATAAAAACTCACACAAAACGAATGGTTGTGAGAAGCAAGGCCTTGGGTCCCACAGACCTGTCGCGCCAAAATATTTATTTTAATTTTTACATTTCTGACTTCCACTTGTGCTTTGCCGAAAATCAACTCTTTCTCTAAACCGTACAAATATTTTATAGTAGTTTAACAATCTACTCATGACATGCAATATTCTATAATACAGAGTATCCACATTTTTAGGGGCATGTGCAATAAACTGCCCCTTCAAATTATAGTCATAGTACAAAATCGATTAATATTAAATTTATTAAAAAAATTAACAAAAAAAAAATATAGAATGAATATGTAACTAAATTAAACAAAATAATGAAATACCTCAAATCAATAAAATAATAAAAAGAATAAAATAATTAAAGTAAGTAAAATAAATTAAAGATACAAAAAAAAATATTAAATAAAAAAATGAAACAAATGAACAAATTAATTGAATTAAATAAGTTATCGTTATATAAATTATTACCATTTTTATTATTTTCACTGACAAGGATGAGTTGGAGTGCAAATGTGAAGGAGAGGCTCTATTGCGGATACCGCAAAAGTTATATTCGTCTATGCAGCGTTTAACAATTGCATCAGCAGGACTTCCATTGCTCCGCAGTGCTGGTTTAAGAGTATATGGTTCATCGTTGCGTGATTTGTAAGGCTGATTGAATGACTTCTAAACTATATAAGTATAATAATAAAGTGAACATTTGTTCAGGGTTCTTTCAGATCTACAGTATTTCGAGTCTATTCAGGAGAGAGCTTTTGAACCGCTGAAGTTGCTACGAACGATGTGTGTTAAAAATGTTGTATGTGGTCTGTATTACTTCATTAAAATGTGTATTTTTCTTCGTATCATGCTTTCAGTTATATTTCGCATGCACCAAGACTGACTTACCTCTCAAAAGATGTATTCAAAGGAGTATCCGACACTATAAAAACTATGTAAGTAAACCCATTTATTTATAAGTAAAAAGTTTTGCGTCGTATTTATTTCTAACAAATCAATAATGTTAAAACTAATGAGGCAAGCTAAGCTTCGCAATCGTTTGCGCAATCAGAAAAGTTCAAGTTTTTGTGCTGAAGTACATTGTTTTTCAGCCAAGCTTGGCATCCCCCACAATACCCACTGCCGTAGCTGTGCTGACACTAACAAGAGTGAAACGGTGTTCCATCTTTTTTGTGAGTGTCCGGCCCTAGCCAAAACCAGACGCAGCGCGCTAGGTCGTCCCTTTTTTGATGACCTTACGGCCATCCAAAGCATCCACTTCCACAAGATCATCAAATTTCTCAACTCCACAGGCTGGTTTTGAGCTCTATTGACTTCCTTTACCCCCTTCAATTTCAGGTTCCGTTAGTTGTGGTTTCAAAACGGCGCTCAATGCGCTACTTGTGCTTTTCCCTCGTCGGGAAATACAGCCACCTAAACCAACCAACCAACCAACCAACATTGTTTTTTCAAGAGGGCGATGAGACTTTATAATTTAAATGCCGTCGAGTACCTGGTGTGAGTAGTGCAAATGCATGTATTTCTATAAATGCGTTCTCGCGTTCGATTTCGATTTTCGATTTAAGCTTTATACAAAAATTTAATAATTAGGAATATTTTTGGTTAAGGTACTATGAAAGCAAATTCTCTGAACACACTATGTCATATCGATGCGTTGTATTCTGATTGCTTGTGAAGGACTGTGACGGAATTTTTTATATAACTGAACACTGTGTTTTTTTTTAATTTAATTTAATGGTTTGTACATTAGGAACTTAGTGTAATACTTAGTGTGAAATAAATTAAAAAAAAAATTGTAGGATTGCACTTTTAAAACTGGAGCGATTTAAAATATTTTTAATTTGAGAGGGTACCTACATATGAGTTCAAGAGTATATAATTAAAAATAAATGTTAAGAATTAAGGTACAATGCTGGTATGGGAGTTGTCGACAACAGCTTGTTGAACGCTATCGGACGTGGATCAAATCAAAAAAATGGACTGTAAAAACAATTATTCATATGTTCGACCTAGTCATTTTAAAAAGTTTTTTTTAGAACACAAATACGAAAGTAAGCAAAACAAAAATGCAAGGAAGGACAAAATGGTCTTACTGGAGTTAAGGTTGGAAGTGGGAGAATATTTATTTATTTATTGAATTATTATTATCATTATATCTTATCTCTTATCACTTCTTTCAAAAAACAACGAAAAATACTTATGAGTTTTGAATTTCAATAAAATCGTAATGTTCAATACCTACCTAAAAATTCTTTATTTTTTAAATTATTTGCCAATATCGATGTGCATTCACTCCTGAAGCTCACAATTGTGAGTGTTCTTTTTCAAGGACATCCAACATCTTTTTAAAAAAAATGTTTTAATGTTTTTAAATCCATTTAGTAAAAAAAATGTGTAATCACAAATATGTAGTTATTGTGCAGAAGGGGAAATAATTTTTGTGTATACCTTTAAATCGTCTGATAGTAACTTAAGGCTTAATCAAATAATTTATTGAACAAAGTAAATGGTATAATCCGCCATTAGCAGCTTTCATACAAGTGTATTCGTTTCTTGTAGGTAGATCTGTGGTTGAGTTTGCAAAAGAATATATTTGAAAAATATTTGAAAATTTTTATTACCTAATTTTTCCCATTTTATATTAATTTGCCACATATGATGCAATAAAGGTTATCACTAAATCGTCTCCACTGGCAAAAATCTCTCGTTTACAACAAAAATATGTTCAAAGAAACAAATGAAATCGCTTGAACCAGAAATACAAACTGTTTCAATAAAAAATTGCCCTCAGAAAAGAAAATGAAAAAAGGAATCAAAAAATTGTATATGTATTAAGCAACAACAAATTAGTCTGATTGGGGTGATTTTTTTATTATTTTCGGGCCTTTTTCCATTGATAATTTGAGGTAAAATGAGGTAATGCAAAATTGTAATTTTATTACGGAGTGATAACAATGAAGGATCATAATCAGCATTAAAATTAAGATAGGTGTCGTCGTTGAAATGCATTCACTTTTGTTATGAGTTAGAACTGGATTTAGTTTGAAAAAAGCGGTTGTTTTTCGTGTACTTGAGCATCATCTCTTTCTTGCATGTAATAAAACAAAAAATGCCAACAAATTCGACTGAAATTTCCATTGGACACTCAGTGACAAACACTCCAACCTCCAAGTCTCGTTATTTCATCTCCTTGCCTTCGGTTGATTATTCGTCGTTTTTTATAAAAATAATTAGCCGTAATCAATTGAAAGAGCGTTGGACATAATTTTTTTAGTATATATTTAATTTAAAATATTTCCATTGTTTTTGTGGTTTATGTATTTTTAGCAGGATAGTAAATAGCGGGCTAGTTAGAATACCAGATATGCGGTACGTGTCCTCAAATTCGATACTGCAAATGATGTAAGTATAAAGGTTGCTTTAATTTAGTCCGTGCATTCATATTTTCTATTGCTTTAAGTATTTGAATTTGGAACATTGAAAAGGCTAGTAAATATGGGTTCCTTGCCAAATATTGAATGCACAGACTTACTTAGTTTTTCATTACTAAAAAATGTTACACATAATATATAAGTAACATGTCATTACTTATATATTAAATCTATCTTTAATTTTTTAGAGACCTCGAAGGAAATCATATTGAGCGCATTTATAGTAAATCAGTAAGAATAAAGACTGAACAGTTGTAAGTTCTCCTATTGAATTGTTTATTTTTCTAATTAATGTACTATTTCTTCCTTAGAATTTTAGATAATAACATTTTAACTGTAATTGAAGAATCTGCTTTTTCAGGATCTCAAATAGCTAAGCTGTAAGTATTTGTATGAATAACGGGTGCGCCATCTTTTATGTCGGTATTTAAACAAATTGAATAATTTTGACATTCATCACCCTATTGACTAGACATGCTTTGAATTGTCAATTCAGTGCAATTTTAACATGGATCGCTTCACACCGAAGCAGCGCGCTGAAAAAGTCACTCTGTACTTAACATATGATCAAAATAGTCCTTCAAAAGCACCGTCTGACAACTTTATTCGTCGTTTGGTGTCGAATTTTATTGAGCATGGGACAGTGGGAAACCGTCGCCAGAAAAATTCCGCTGTCAAATACATTTTGAAATTTACTGTTCACCACTAAAAACGGCTACTTGATTGATGTTGTATTGAACAACGAGTCCGAATAGATTGTAAAGGGACAAATTCAAAAAAAAAATACCTCATACAACTATATAAAAATGTTTTTTTTTTCAAAGTTATTCAATATTCCGTAGTCCGTACCGACATAAATGATGGGCCACCCTGAAAATGTTAGATTCTTAAATAATTTGTAATGTTTTTTTAGAAGTTTTAAAGGAAATCATCTGCTAGAACAAATTCATCCAACAGCTTTTGCTGGTATTATGAACATCCAAGAACTGTAAGTCAAATCTGATTATGGTATATACCTCTAAATGTATCTTAGCTAGGGAGACGCATATCTATACATAAAATAAGAAAAATTAAAAATCTGTACATAACCAATAAAGTCAGGACTTAATATAAAAGTTTTTTTTTTTTCAAGCGATTTATCCAGTACTTCACTTAAAAGCTTACCATCGCATGGTTTGGCTGATTTGGAAATCCTGCGAGTTCAAAATACACATACGCTGAAGACAATTCCATCTATTTATTATTTTAAGGTAAGAACCTCGAAGTCATAGTGTTGATCGCACAACTAAATATTCTTTGTTTTTGTTTATAAAGAATCTGCAAGTGGCATGGTTAACACATTCATTCCATTGTTGCGCATTCCAATTTCCATCTAGACACGACCCTGTGAGACATGCTCAACGTTTAAAGGAAATTGAAAAAAGGCAAAAAACTTGCTCAGCGAATGACAGGAACAACCCTACTGCAGAGAAGGCAACACATATTAAAAGCAGAAGGCGGAAAAGAACTTCAGCTGTACATTTAGTAAAGAGAGTAGATACGGATGTTTTTTACAAGTAAGATGCTATTTTTTTTAAATATCGGCAACGTGAAATTTGGCTCCAATGAAAAATTTTCCATAACAAAAATGAGAAATTTCCCCAAAACTTAGGTGTTGTTTCATAATGAAAAATGTCCACAATTTCAAAATGGATATTGTAATTGTAATTGTTTCGTCCATTAAATCTTGCGAATTGCGATCGCCCTTAATTTTGCTTGAATCACAAAGAAGTCGAACAATTTTATTCTAATATGCAAGCCGTATAAGGTATAAAATTCGTCCTTTAATAGAGCTGTTCCAAAATGTTTTAAATTAAAAAGCTTCAATTACCTGAAGCGGAGAACATGGTGAAGTAAGATTGCTCATACTCATCAAATACTGTAACTGTAACCCCTTTTGAATTTTAGAAAATTAAATATTTTCTCTTTTTCTAATATCTAATGAAAGTAATTGTTAAAATGTAGAGATTATTTGCATATTGAAAACAATGCACTGATTATACCATTTTATCATTTTTAATGCTAGATTTAGCATTTTTAAAATATTGAATGCATTTTTTAAGTTCTTTTTGCTTTTTGTTGAAATTTTGATCATGCCTTGCAGAGATCGAATTTTTTAATTACTTTCCGGTAATTTGTTTGTGTAATTTAATTTAGTAGAGAATATGGTATAAGTAATTAATTATAACTGTTTTTCCCTCAACTAATTTATTGAAATTCGACTTCCATTAAAGTCAAGGGTTGGTACCCAGACATTTTTATTCTTTAGTCTGTATTTTAAACGAAAAATTCGAAACGATCCCACTCTGAAGGAATTGAAATATTCAAAGCAGCCTTAGACCGATATTTTAAGGAAAATACAAATTGCTTTTTCAAACGTGATATTCTATTTTTTCTTGTTTTAAATTATTGCCTTCGATAATATTATTATATTTTTTTTGAAAGGGTTATTAAAATCTCATACATTTTAGCATATTATTATTTACGATTTACAATTTTGCGTTTTGAAATTCTGGCAACACTGATTGTACTACTTACCTTTCACATTCCTGAAATCCTGAAATTCGTTCCGTATTCCACCAACCGTATTTTATTATTCCGTATTCTTACAACCTCCACACAGCATACAACCCGCAACAAGGCAACGAGTCTTTATTTCATTTATAGCTCTTGGTTGTGACCCACATTAGAACACAAGTTGCAGCTGGTAAAAATTGTACGTCCAACTCAAAAGTTTGTCTTTCCAACACTCATGCTTTGCTACAATTTTTGTTCAACGCCTTTCTTTTCTTGCCACTAAATTTTTCACACTTAATTTTTGCAAAAGAAAGACTCGAACGGAAAAACTGCAAAATTGGTTTTTCAGTTGAAACTTACAGATATTAAATCTATATTTTGGCAAGTCACAAATATTTTTCTAATGTCGTTTTCCATTGGGCAAAAAGAAGCGTCCGGGAGAATCCAGAATCGAAAAAATCATTTCTGAAACCGTTCCATTGGCATAAAAAATACTCTTCTGGTGATTCTGAGAAGAGAAATTCGCTTCTCGATTTGAAGTCAGAATCCACTCAAGAAGCACTAACACAAGTGCAATTTGTGTATTTTATTCAAGTCAGCTGACGGCAGCCGTAGATTATTATTTGGCATTTCACCAATACAAATGTGGATTCAACCAGAAGCAGTTCTCCTGTTCCATTGGATTTCAAAATGAGTGAAACCAATGACATGAGTTTGATAAAATTTTCAAATGTTACATTAAAAAGTGCGGAGACTAAAAAATTCGAGTTGATAAGATATTCGATTTTTGGGGTTATTTTTCATAAAAAATGCCCAAAAATATGGAATAACACCCAATAAACTAAAATTTAATAAATTTCTTGTTTTTGGTTTTCAATATATATTTGGTGAATTTTTCGTTTTTGTTTTGGCATTTTGGGTCCATTATTCATGGGGGCCAAATTTCATGTCTGTTTTTAGATTAGAAGATCGTCACGTATAATTCGAAAACATCGAATTTTCCTGTCACATAGAACATTTTATTACACCACATCGCCTGGTGTAATAAACTTTATTTTAGTCAAGATGCCTTCAGAAAGCTCCAATACACTAGCCTGCCCTAGGGGAATGTGTACTTTCAAACCGGTCTTGAACTGCAAGCATTAAAAAATTTCTCTAAAAACGAAAAATATGAAAAATTCCTGCAACATAGAATAATTTATTTCTAATGCTTGTAGTTCAAGACCGGTTTGAAAGTGCACATTCCCCTAGTACAGGCTAGTCTATTGGAGCTTTTTGAAGGCATCTTGACTAAAATAAAGTTTATTACACCAGGCGGCGTGGTGTAATAAAATGTTCTATGTTACAGGAAAATTCGATGTTTTCAAATTATACGTGGCGATCTTATAATGCTTGTAATTTTGTAACTAACCATTTAATAAACAGTAAATTGATTTGGTGCAGCTGTAATAAATTTGTAATAAATTCTGGGTTTAACCAAATATCTCATTTACATCGGAAGTTATAGAGTGGTGGTGTAGGTTCAAAAAAAACTTACACCAGCCCGCAATATCTTGGGAACGGCAAGTGTAATAAAATTGGGACTAACTGTAATAAATTGTAAAAAATGATGTAAAATGTTTCATTGCGGCGCGGGGGCTGATTTGGCTGGTGCAAGTCCAAGCCACTCTTTCTCTACAAGATAATATTTAATTCCATTTCCTAAACAGACTAGGCAGCAGTTGGGCTGTAGAAAAAATTAACATTATGACAAATTAATATTAAATAGTTGGAAGGACTCAATTTTTATTTTTTAACTTTTCTAGCCATTTTGAACGAAACGAGTTAAATGACTTCAATGATACTCTTAATGCCAATGAAACTGATAGTGTAAGAACATCGCAATCAATCAGGGGTTCACAGCTTAAGGATCAAATGGACTTTGTTGATGCTGTAATGGATTATCCAGACGATGACGATATTGACTTGGGGCAATTTCACGATACTGCGGATATATCTCAGGACAATCAGTTGGATGCCTTTTGTGGAAACTTGACGATAAGGTAATCATGCTTTTTTTCAAGCTGCGGTGTTTCTTATACTTGCTCGGAGTCGGGGTAATTAAAAGCCTTTGCGATGTCTTATGAAAACTGATGGACCTGTAGTACCTACCTGTACCTGGCTGGTGCATTCCTCACGGAAGTATGATATTAATGAAATTACACGACAGTGATCTTTTCAATTTGATTGTTTCCGACCTGGAGCATAAATCGTTCGTTAATATTCTTCAACAATTTCCAACCACTCAAGTCCATGAAGGGCGGTTTTTAAATTTTGTCAAGTATTCTGTCTCCACTTTTCAAAACTGGGGTTGCAAAAGCTCTACAAGCATCATTTAGGTGGTGCCAATAGAGCCGTCTCGATTATTTAGTGTCCTTGTTATATATTAGTTGGCTCGGAGTCATTTCAAAGTGAGCGTATTAAACTTAAATTCCTAGAGGTCGATAGAATACAAAGCAGCTTATGGGAAATGGACCAAAAGCAGCGGATGTGCCCGAAGCGACGGGCAAAGGTTTACTTTGTACTGTTCTGTCCGTTGCACTCGTTAACGGTTGGCCCACCGTGGGAGGATGTACTTTCATTGGTGGAAATATTAAAAGAAATTCAACTGTCATTGAATAAACTGAGAAAACAGTTCAATCAAATCCGACGGCTGTCATTCACTATTATTTTTAAGTACATATGAATAAAAATCACATAAAATAATATAAATCACAATTTTAATCAAATTCTCGACCATATCTACTTTATATTTGTAGTTTTGTGAATTTGGCACAGAATTTTACTTTCCGCGTAGGTTAAGATTAGCTCGGTAGAAAGTCAAACAAAATGGGTGGTCCGTAAACGTGGATCTGTCATCGAGCAAGTTAAGAACTGGTGTTCATTTTACATAAAACTGTAAACATAAACATTCATAATATTCATTGTTTAAAGAAAAATCGATGTGAGCTGTTTTCCCCTACCAGACGCATTAAATCCCTGTGAAGACGTTATGGGTTCTGATTGGCTGCGCATTTCAGTTTGGATTGTTGTTTTTCTGGCTGTGGTTGGAAATGTAGCAGTGCTAGTAGTTATTTTGCTTACCAGGTATTTATCTTACTATTTTATTAACCAAAGAACATTATTTTTTCTAATCTAGTTCTCTCTTCACTTTAGGTCAGACAGTAATTCGGTTCAAAAATTTCTAATATGCCATTTGGCTTTTGCCGACCTTTGCATGGGCGTGTACTTGCTGCTTATAGCTTCAATGGACGCACATTCGATGGGGGAATATTTCAACTATGCTTATGATTGGCAATATGGTAACACCATCTACATTATCTCAAAGTACAAAAATATCGAATGAGAAGAATCTCGAAAATTGATTTAAACTGAAATACATTCGAAGATTATAACTGTCTTTTCGGGACGACAACATTTACCATTAGAAAATGCGGAAAGCCTTAACTGTGTACTTTTGCATCGAATTCGGATATACAATGCTTAGCTCTATTTCTCCTTCTCTCATCTTATATCTTTCTTCTCCCTTTTGGAACGCAATCCTCCACGGTTTTAATATTAAAATTGGCGCAAATTTATAGGTACTAGTCAATTCATGTTTATTCACACCTTAAATCTGTCGAACCTCACAAGTCCCAAAACCCTCGCGAGATGAAATTGATTTGTGAGGTTTTCGTATCTTGGCAGAACACTCACAAAATTTTTCGGACTCACAAAAAGTACCTATCTCTATCAGGTCACAAGATTCAAATTCAGTCATTAGCGTTCACAAATGACTATTTGTATTTGATGTCCCTGTTTCCCTATTTCAAACATTTAATGAATACCATCAACAGCGCCCTGTGAATGTGGAAATGTCCGTCTGCGCCGATTTATGTTTTGTACATAGCTAAGGTTAGTGTGTGAGGACAAGAAACCTCGCCATTCCGGCGAGCAGAGTCGAACGAAACAAACGTTTTTAAATCTCAATAAAGCTTAAAAGAAATAAGCCTCACAAGAGCTTGTCACTTATGAGCCTTCACAACGGCAAAGTCGGGAAGTTAAATGAATATAATATAAAACAACGCCTTGAACACAGGGAAAATGTCTCTGTTCTAAGACAATCCAAACGATAAATTAAGCCTTATTCCTACACGTAAAACCCAGGCTGAGTAAGGATAATATAAGAAAGCTAGTGGGCTTCCTTACGGGCCATTGTGGTTTAAGATACCACCTCAAAAAAATGAACCAATGAAAGGATACAGAATGTAGATTCTCTCTGGAGGATCTTCTGCGACTACCCGGCTTTCATTGGTTGAGAAAACACTAAAAATAAGGTGCACGAAACTTTCTCATTTTTTTTTTTCAAAAATCCATGTTAGAAATGACCATAGAACCTTAAAAATTATTTTTTATTAAAATCGTATTGACTGATTTTGAGATTTATGTCCTATTTTTAAAATTGCCGTTATTCGATTTTTTTTTTTTGCGAAAAACTGGGTATGCAGCCTTGTTAACCCCAGATACCTTAGTGCAAGTATACATTTTGGTTAAAATCGTTATAGCCATTTTCAAGTAAACCATAATTATCTAAATTCTTAAAAAAAACTACATTCTTCCAAAATAGTCCGTTGAACGATAATTTAGGTAAAAACTGAGTTTGATATCGCGTTAGGAATGACAGTTTTACCTAAAAAAACTAATTTTTGCTTACATCGTGTGGACTGTTTTTGAGATATGTCCAATTTTCAAAATTACCGTTATTCGATTTTTTAGCGAAAATGTTTTCGAAAAAATCTAACTTGTTTAAAACCTTTATATGGGAAATATCGTTAATAATAGGGTTAACGTGAAAAAAAGTTTACCCGAACTGTAAGCCCACAAACTCCAAAGTTTGAAAGAAATTCGTCCAGCCGTTTGCGCTGTGGAGCTCAGGAAAGGACGGACAGAATTGCGAGACCCCCTTTTTTGAGTTCCTCTATCATCTTAATGTCAGATTTGAATAAAATCTCGAGTTCGATTTTCGTACGAATACAATATCTTTCTCTTACCAAGTATACGAGAAAGTTGAAAATAGTTGGCACAACGCACAACAGGCCTGTGGGACCCTAGACCTAGCTTTTTAAAACCATATACTGGGACCCCTCTTTTAGTAGTCCAACACACTAACCACTAAGCCACAAGCCACAAGTCGACTATACAAGTAAAAATACAAACTAATTCAAGATTTTTGTTAACCGAGATGATTTCTTTATGTTTTGCTTTTTGGTATTCGAGATTTTTATATTCGAGATTATGGTAGAGACCGGTTACACACACATGATTCATTTTCTTTACCTACGACAGGTGCTGGCTGTAAACTGGCTGGATTTTTAACTGTTTTTGCAAGCCACTTATCTGTGTTTGCTTTGACTATTATAACAATAGAACGTTGGCTAGCAATTACGCATGCTCTTTATTTGAATAAGAGGATTAAAATTAAACCGGCGGCATATATCATGGTTGCAGGGTGGATGTATTCATTTTTAATGTCATCATTTCCGCTTTTTGGAATAAGTAACTATTCATCAACTAGGTAAGCATATTGTGTAATCAGTAAACTTCAGCTGCAAGTTATCTCTCATAGTATTTGCCTACCCATGGAAGCTCGTGAAACCATCGATGTAATTTACTTAGTTTCAATCATCGCGGTAAATGGCGCGGCTTTCTTTATTATTGCTATTTGTTACGCACAGATTTACTTCTCATTGGGACACGAAACACGGCATGCTAGAAACACGTCTGAGATGAGTATTGCAAAGAAGATGGCTTTATTGGTGAGCGGTTTTTGTCTTCAATCGATTCGTTCATAAATAGATACCTATCTCTTTTTAAGGTTTTTACGAATTTCTCGTGTTGGGCTCCGATTGCATTTTTTGGGCTTACCGCTTTAGCTGGATATCCACTGATAAATGTAACGAAATCAAAAATTCTGTTGGTTTTCTTTTATCCGATGAACTCTTGTGCCGATCCGTATTTGTATGCCATTCTAACAGCACAATACCGGCGGGATTTGTATACGTTATTGTCGAAGTATGTAAAATCTTTAAAAAAAAGCTCTGCAACTTATTTTAACATTTTATATTTCAGAATCGGCTTATGTAAAGATAAAGCATTACAATATAAAGGGAGTGTTTCATTGCCAGTTACAAATGCATCCTATCATGTGACAACATTGCAGAGAAACAACTCGTACAATCCAAGTCAGGCAACTCATGAAACTAAATTAATGCTTCAGACTGAAGAATTCGTTTGAATCTATACTTCCAATTAAAGTGTGTAAACTATATGTGATTGTCCTAATTTATTTTCTGTTAAATAAATGTCTGAATTATTATTAATTTCATATTTGCAGTAGTAGTGGTCATAGGTAGTTCGAGCGCCGGGACATAGCAATACTCTAAAGTACAGAGGAATAAATTGTATGAAGGTCTCACCACAAATACAAAAAAAAAAAGTTAAAATATGCTTCAGATTGTGAGTAGAGTATAAACAAAAATAGTGCTATAGGATTTGGATTGGATTGCTTTGCCTTTTATAAAAATTTTAAAAAATATAAGTTTTTATATTTTCTCACAAAGGTATTTGTGGCTCAGTCATAGTGAAGACAATCGGTCCTAGCGAGGTATCGGTTCAAACGGAAAATTATTTGATTTTAAAGGATTCGGAGGATGTTTGCTTTAAGTTATTCTTCCTAACAGCTGCTTGAAACATTGTTCCTACATAATGCATAATGTTCGTACATAAACGAACTCCAGCACAAAACATTTAAATTCTGTATATCGGAAAGGCAGAGCAGGGCTGCCTCAAAGACAGAAAATGGAACGGGAAATGGAAATCAGTCATACCGACTGGCAAATCACTGCAGCATTTTCCAGGTAAAGATTTTCGCGATTAATAAAGCGCCTCAGACTGTCTTAGCAAGGGAGTTACAAGCAATAAAAATCACCTTCTGCTTGGACAGCCAATCAGCACTTAAGACGATCAACTCCAATCTGGTCAACTTAACATCTATAACCTATAAGTCATTGCCTTTCGGTATAAAAGTAATAAACCATCACTCAATACTTCTATGCTTGGTTCCTGGACATGTTAGTGTGGAAGGTAACGAGGCAACGGATAAATTAGTCAGATTGTGGGTTACAATAATTTTATCAGAAGAACGATGAAATAACGTTTATGATTGCATCTCGCAGCTAATGCCCAACAATTCCTCACACCTATTGTTAGAAACTAAATCCGAGTGCTCGTGTGAGTATGAGTAATAACCGGATACACTGCATCATTGGAAATATGTCCAAAGGGATGGGCATCTACACAAATGACTTTCAAAAGCTGCAGAGACGAAGAGGAAATAGAATCTTTGGAACATCTTCTGTGTCACTGCGCAAGCGCACCCCTCCAAGATACTTATGTAATCATAAAAAGGTGGTTTTAGTCAAAACTGTTGGGGCGGTTTTTGGAAAATAATACATACAAAAGAGTAGCAAATATTGCAATGTTTATTTTAAAAAATATGCTTGTTCAATAATTCAGCTAAAAACTGAGTATATGGTATTATTTAAGATGTTAGCATTACTTGGTTTTTAAAGATTTATCCAAATCGAAAATGGTGTTTTCGAGATACGGATAGTTTTTTTAAAACAGCGTTTACGATGATTCAAATTTAAAATTAAGTACGCAATAATGTTGGAAACGTCAATTTTTCTCCAAGTATGCATTTTGTTGAACAATAGGTACCTTTCTCTTAAAAGTTAAAAGTTAAAAATGTACATAGCCACTACAGGTATAAAAGAGTGGTCGATTCTCGAGTCGATTCTGAATTGAGTAAAAAGAAGCAAATTGGGAATAAAAGACAAAACTTTAAGTATTAAAACTTTTACTATAAATCAAAGAGATCCTCGAGTGTCTTTCATGAAAAAATGTCTTCAGAGCCTTAGTTCTGACTTACTTAAGGAAACTGAATTTTTCTCTTTTCAAAAGAGTGCTGCTTATGGCCGACCAGGTGTTAAATATGTCCACCTCCTGTTTTTTAACTTTCTCGTTTACGTAGTCAGAGCAAGGTATTGTAATCGTACAAAAAATCTAACTCGAGATTTTAATCAAATCTAACATAACGACGGTAGAGGAACTCGAAAAAGTGGGTCTCGCAATTCTGTCCGTCTGTCCGTCCTTTCCTGAGCTCCACAGCGCAAACGGCTGGACGGATTTCTTTCAAGCTTCGGATTTGGAGTTTGTGGGCTTACAGTTCGGGGCGTTGGAGTTTACACTATCAGAAACCCGCACTTCATTTGCAACACCCAAACACGTCAATCGATAAACTCAAAAAACAAACCTCTGAATTCTTACATAATAAATCTACCGGCGCAGTGGCTTAGTGGTAGTGTGTTGGGCTACTAAGCGAGGGGCTCAGGTTCGAATCCCGAGAGGGCCAAATTACATCTTAAGGTTTTTTTCCACTGCGCCACCTCTCGCGAACGTCTGACAAACATCCGGGAGTAAAACTGTCATGAATGAGCTTCTCAATTAGCCGTTTGGACTCGGCGTAAAATTGTAGATCCCTTCCATTCGTCCCAAAAATTGAAAACCCACACAAAGCAAATGGTTGCGAGAAGCTAGGCCTTGGGTCCCATAGACCTGTCGCGCCAAAATATTTATTTTATTTATAAATCTATGTCAAGATATCGGTCTATCACAAACCCTACTTCGAGTCACCACCTACCAGCACCACCAATTTGAAAAATCTTGTTTTATCTATCTTTATATATATAACTAGCGGACCCGGCGAACTTCGTTTCGCCCCAATTTAGCGCCTTCAGATAAACTCCAGATAATAAAACACAGCTAAAATTTCAATTTAACGATATGATAAAAGACAAAACAATGTTTTTACATGTGTTTTCCGGGGAAAACTAAAACAACGAAGACGGTTTGCCAACACATGAACAGGCAACGTACAGCTGACCATGCAAAAAACAGGGAAATTCGAGATAAATCCCACAGACTTCCAACGATTGGCCTCGCGATTAATTGTCATCGCAAAAGACAATCGAATGGGAAACTGAATCAGCTTAAACTGGAATGGAAGATCAGTTGGAATAGATAAACGAAATTCGTGGGATAAGGACTTCCTCTCCTTTGAGAACCAAATTGTTCATATCAGTTTCTTGCGGACAACCGCGTACAGTTGCACAATTTCGGATGATTTAAATTCCCCAACATAATTATAATCGATCCCACCTTCAGCTGTAAATTATGCGGCGGAGTTCCTGGCACATGAAGCGAGTTCAAAAATTCTGTCGGATAGTTGGTCGTTTCATGCTCATCGGGCACGCGGTCAACGGATTTGTACAAATGCAATTCTCCAGCGATTTGACTTCGAATAATCAAATTCAAGATATCGACGTCCTTATGCTTCGCTGCTAGTATTGTCCGTTCACTAATCAAACCGAGATTTTTTTAATTTTGTGTAATGGCGGGGAACACTTTGGTGATGAGTTCCTCCTTTTATGATGTGAACTCCCAAAGTTTTGCAGAAAACGATATCAATCCAGCCGAAATATTAACAGCAATTTGGCTATTGCCAATTGCCAAAAGTTGTCTCGAGAATTCAGCAGCAATGCGACTCTCATGTTCGTAGTCAATTTCAAGAAAAAGTCACAAAAAAGACGATTTCGGAGAGCAATATCATAGCCCCACCAAATCACCTCGTCAATCTTTCATTGATCGGTCAACTGCCTCCAAAGCTCGTTTATGTGCCACGCGCATTCATCCCAATTGATAATTTTACTATCGCTGAATTCTTGGTCATTGTGCATGTTGGCTTGTCAACCGTGAGAAGATTCATCTGCAGCTTCAAAGCGGAATGTGCAGTTCGACCGCCTTCCAACAGTGTGGCAGCAATGCCAGAGCATGCAACAGCCAAATAAGCAAGCAATTTCATATCTTGACTGCATTGTTGCCAGTATCAACGAAATGACGAATGTCTTGCCTGTCCACCGGGAGAATCGAGAAAGTAAATGCCTCCCGTTTTATCGTCAACAACCCTCATCAGCGAATCGTTCACTTTCTTCTGCTCGGCATTCAACACCGGCACATCGGTTTGGACTCTTTCGGCCAGCTCATCTCGATCATAGTCTTCCCCGTTGCAATTCGCGATTCAATGCATCGTGCATCGAACAATTTTGCGTTGGCATTCCCAATTTCGGTCGGCGCAGTGGCTTAGTGGTAGTGTGTTAGGCTACTAAGCGAGGGGTCTCAGGTTCGAATCCCGAAAGGGCCAAATTACATCTTAAGGTTTTTTTCCACTGAGCCACCTCTCGCGAACGTCTGACAAACATCCGAGAGTAAAACTGTCGTGAATGAGCTTCTCAATTAGCCGTTTGGACTCGGCGTAAAATTGTAGATCCCTTCCATTCGTCCCAAAAATTGAAAACCCACACAAAACGAATGGTTGGGAGAAGCTAGGAATTGGGTCCCATAGACCTGTCGCGCCAAAATATTTATATTTATTTTATTCCCAATTTCGATAACAGACTGCCTCACATATCTTCGATCAGAAATTACTCTTCGTTGCGCATCTCGTCGTTAATTTCAAGATCGAAATTCGAAGTTGTCTGTTCAAAATGTCGTCAGCCACCTCGCGTTCGGATTCGAGGAATGAAATGTCGCTATGATGGTCGAACACAATGTACAAATTTGATCGGCTGGCGTGGAAAAAGTTGCATCGGCGAGCGTTGAATTCAAATGTGTATCGTTTTCAAGCAAATTTAAACATTGGTAATCCTCCCGAAAAGTGGCACAGTGCACACCATCTACAGTTCGCAGGGAATCGGAGGATGTAAGGCCTGTAATGTGCACCAAAAGCTATAAATCATCAAATCATGCGATAAAATGCAAAAATTCGCATTCGTGTTTTTCCGGAATTTTCCAAATTTTCCACTAAGAATGTTCTATTTTTCCATTCGAAGAGCCATTCCGGAACAATTCCACAAAAAATTCCATACAAAAACTTAAATTTCGATTTTTCCAATTTCCCGACTTCTCCGGAGGGTTTTTCCAAAATTTTCTTTCGTAACAATATTCTCCCGGAAATAACGAACAGCTGAAAAAAGTTTGAGCCAAATCGACCCAGCCGTTCTCAATTGATAATTCACTATACATTTTTCACACCATTCCTGTGAAAATTGGTCAAAATTGGACAAAGAGGCGTGGCACCGCCCATACAAAAAAAAAAATTCAAAATCGTATATTTCGAAAGGAACCGAATCGTGACCTCGTATATATAAGACAAAAAAAAGTTGTAACAATGTCACACTCCACTGTTTATACGGAACATACAAGCACAGTGCTCCAAAAAGCGATGCATTATAAAAAAAACACGCAGAATTTGAGTGTATTTTATTAAACGTGTTTCGTTTGTTTGACATTTTAATTTTTTTGTTTGGAAAAGTTGTATTGCCACCATTGAATTCGCCGCCAGAAACATTGAAAGCACTATTGGCTGGAGCTAAATCTCAATCCAAATTGTTTTTGCGTAAAATTCGCAAATTCAATTCATGCTTTCAAATGACATCATTTGGAGCAACAAAAATCGTTCAGAATGCGGATGGTCGCAATTTTCAATCAACGTTTAAGATTTAGGGCCAAGTGTATCATCAAATTTGTTCTTTAATGCTGATGCCTGAAACCGATTCAAAATTTCTGCAAATTTACTTTATGGGTGATGAGGAACAGCAAATAAACGCACGCTGCCAGTACAAGTATAACCATATCGAGCAGATGGAGGAGCGACAAATTGGGGGTATTTTAGAACCGTTTTTACGGAGTCACAACCAGTTGGTCCAGTTGTTCAATACCGTTTCAAACAAACTGCAAAACGACAACTATACGATCGTCATCAAAGCAAACAAAGTACCATCTGGGCAGCATGCGGGCCGATAGCATGCAGGACAACGTCTGTCGGGTCCGCTAGTATTTATATAAAATACAAGGTTTGTATGTTTGTCCTCTATAGACTCTAAAACTATCCAACCGATTTGGCCCAAACCGGTTTCATTAGGTTTTCGGCTATACTATATATTGCAAGTGGGCATGGCCCCTCCCACATAAATTGAATAACATCATATATCTTGACTATTGTGATAGCAAGAGTTTTGAAACATTGCAGTATCCCATATGTTACTGATTTGAATAATCAGGAAAAAATGGGCGGGATCGGACCAGTGGGAGTGGCACCGCCCATACAAAAAATACGTTGAAAATCTTATATCTTGAAAACCACAGATTCGATTGAGTTCAAATTTACACACATTCTTAGGTAATGGCCCAGGAGTATTCCTGTAAAGATTAGTCAAAATTGGATAAAGAGGCGTGGCACCGCCCATACAAAAAAACATTAAAAATCTTATATTTCGAAAGCCACCTGTTAAAGCTTTGGAAAGAACAATGAAAGATGTTCGAGATAACTCAGAGTTATTTGGTGTTGCATTGTTTTTATTTTCAGGCGATTTCAACATTGCCAGTCATCCTGATGAAATTACGCTGCTGATGAAATTAACGCTTGCTTAACGTCTTTATATTTACGAAGATTTGTTATCATGGAAACTTATTATCAACGGTTGTGCTCAGTTGCGGAATGATCCATCTGATAAAAAATCCTCTAAGCAATTGCTGAAAATTAGAAATGGTGCGATGCCAGTTAATGAAACTGGATTTATAAAATAGCCAAATGATTTTTGCCGTTTTGTACTGTCAAAAGGGGAATTGATTGAAAGTGTTTTCCCTAACATAGCAAAACAGTATAAATGCCATGCGTGGTTGAGTGACAGAGCAATTTTAGCTGCTAAGAACAAAGAAGTCAGAGAAATAAACATGGCTATACAATCCAAGATTCATGGCGACTTGGTTTCGTACAAGTCTGTGGATACAGTTAGGTACTTAATGGAAAATATGTTGTGAATTATTCAACAGAATTTTTGAATTCGCTGGATTTACCAGGATTAATAATCAACCCTGTTTGTGTAATGGTACAAGACTTTATGTTAAAAGAAATAGGTTACTATTAATAAGGCGCAAGGGCAAACGTTAGGAATTTGTGGACTGAATTTAGAGTAGGTATTCAGTTTTCTCACATGGACATAAGTTATATGTAGCCTGTTCGGGTGTTGACAAACCACCGGTTTTGTATATTTAAACCGAAAATGAAAAAACCAAAAGTATTGTGTACAAAGTATTACACCACCATTAGTAAACAAACCTGTAGTGTCAAAAGAACTCTCGTTCGTCATATTTTTTATCCTTTGAGAGGTTGCCGATTCTTCAACAAATATAAGGACCATAAAAATATCTTACTAAATGAAAATAAAAACAGATGATTTGCCATATGATAACTGACAACGATTAACAGCAAATTTGTAATAGATTCAACAGAAAGTTTTCGTACTAGTAAACCTGGAGGTTAAATTGTTTATTGGTACCATTTCAAAAATGCGGTACATTTTATTAAACTGGCAGTCAACTAATAGTAGACAATAGTGCTTGATTATTAGTAAGGCCGAAAGAAAATAAGAAAATAATTATATATCTTGATAAACCCTTTTAATTGGCAGACTGTGCTTCTCCTCTATGTGTCCTCTCCGTATCTGTACCACCACCACAGAATCGGGAACGGCTTTGATTTATCGATGCGCTCCATCGCCAACATCTTGAACGTCACTATACTCAGCGGACAATGTGATTGCTACTATCACCTTACAGAATTCCACCCCTGAGGCCCTGATGTCGGTGGGAAAAAAGTTGTTTATTTGGTAATTAGCTTCGGATTTGTAGCAGCAGACTATGAAGGTGAAACATTTAAGCGCACTACAAGAATTGGCGTCGAACTTCGTACGTATATACATTTTTATGTTTTAAATAAAGTACCTGTTATTATTTTATGTAATTAAAAATACAGACGAAGATTGAACGCATGAAGAAAGCATGAAAAAGACACAAATTGAGCATTACACTAAAGGGCGAGTTCTCATGGGAAATTACGTGGAATTCATTTTTTAGGGATGGTGAAATCTCATTCAACGTCCTAGAATGACAAAACATTTGTAAAAAGCTGAAAATCGAATCGAAATTCGGTAAAATTGAGTTGAGGTCCAATCGTCACAACCAAAATTCACTAAACTTATTTACGTCTATTCATGGGGATGATGACAATTATACTAATTGTAAAATCTGTGAATTTTTAACAGAAATCTGAAATAAATGAACAAATTTTGTTATTCCATTAATATTTGCTTCATGAATGATATTAAATCAATTAAATCAATGAATGTTATAGAGAAAGTTTTTATAAAGTCCTAAGTCTTCAACTGCAACTGCATTTTCATTTCCATTAACTTTCACTCGTCATCCAATAAAACCATATTATTTTCGGGCACATTTTTTTTTTGCATTTGGGCTCCAATGTTGACAATGTTGAAAAGTGTGAATCCGGGCAAATTTCGATGTAAGGCAGATGAATTTGAATAATTGGATCAACAATTGGATAAACAGTCAACATGGCAGATACCTACTTCGATCGATTTGGAGCTAAAGTCATTAAGGATTTTCAGCATTAGTCAAGAAACTTACTCTGAGAACGATAATCACCCGCGAAATCGTCAACGACCTCTTCGTCAATTTGCTTTCCGTAACTCTAACACTATCGTCTCGTCTCTCTATTTCATACGAAGTTCGAGATACTTGATACTACGTCAGCCACATATGCGAACTGTCAACTTAGTACTCAGTCACGAATTTCTTGACTAGATTCGTCGGCTACCCCTCCATAAACGTCAACTGACACAGCTGCCCATGTGACCGATGTAGGCCAATCAAAACTGAGATACATCAAGTCAGTCAGCTGTCAGACTTACTAAACTAGATACTTGAACGTCCCCGTTGTCATTGGCGACCAGATGACGACGTTCAGGGGAAACACTGCGTCTGCGATATTCGTTGTTTGTGAATGTATATCTTTAATTCCTTTGAAGTGTATCCAACTTACCACCCCAAAGCAGAACTGGCAATCAAGAAATCATTATTTTTTTGTTGGTCAGAAAAGGTCTGAAAAGGAGCAGATAAATTATACCTCAAAATAATCGGTGAAGTCTTGGCTAAATACAGTTTTAATCTTTTTCCGATTAACCTAGATTTATGAATGTAACAGCAAGATGGTTAGGTAAGGTAAAAATAAAAAAAAATTCCAACACCTTTTCCACAGTCACACTATTCTTTTAATCTTTTTCCGATTAACCTAGATTTATGAATGTAACAGCAAGATGGTTAGGTAAGGTAAAAATAAAAAAAAATTCCAACACCTTTTCCACAGTCACACTATTCTTATAATGTATGGAGAAGAAGAAGAACATGCTAAAAGACTTGATAAACTTCCCACGATGGTATTCCCGGGATGGTGTTGCCACCAACTAAAGCCTATTAGTCCGAAAAAAATAAAAAAAAAATCCCATCTCAATACGTTCAGCAGTTTTTAAGTTAGTTATTTGGGAACAAACATCCAAACATTATATATATATAGGATATGAGATTTGTTCGTAAAAATTACCGTATTTATGTATTAACTAGCGGACCCGGCGCACTTTGTCTCGCCCCAATTTAACGTTTTCAGATAAACTCCAGAGTGATAATAAAATTTATTTGAATTGAATCCGAGTCAGTAGAGAGCGATATGATAAACAATGTCTCTTTTTTTGATTGTTATCGCAAAAGACAATCGAACGGGAAAGAGAATCCGCTTGGAGTGGAAGATCAGTTATGGAAAAATCAAAATTCGTGGGATAAGGACTTCCTGATCGCCGCTTGAATCAAATTGTACATCAGTTTCTTGATGGACATTTAGATTCAGCAACGTAATTGCGTCTCGTTAATGCGCCATCGTGCATTCTTCCCAAAAGATAATTTTGCATTCGCGCATTAATTTCGCTGTCGCTGAATTCTTGGTCGCTGAATTCTTGGTCTATGTGCACGTTGGCTTGTCAACCGTGAGAAGATTCAGAGCGGAATGTGCAGTTCGACCGCCTTCCAACAGTGTGGCAGCAATGCCAGAGGATGCAACAGCCAACGCAATCTCCGATCTTGGCCGAAATGTTACCAGAATCAACGAAATGCCTGTTCCACCAGGAGCATTTGATGAATAAAATGAAATGGAAGCGGCCCACATACCTCATATTACATACCTGCACCCGCTGTACTGTGATTGCGCATGACATGACCAATCGGGTTGAACTTCAACAAAGAGGTGGTACTCACTCAGGAAAGGACAAAAGTGATACAAATAAGTGTTCTCTCAAAATCAACTATTCTTTGACAGTGAGAGCTATAATAACCCGATATATTTGGGGTTACCTTTGCTTTGCCGTGACAATGACGATGATGGATGAAAATGAATACACACACAATATTTAGTTGATGGCTTACGTATTTGCACCATTTTGTGAATATTAAAGTCAATTGGTAGGCTTAGGAATATATTTTTTTATAAAATAGAAATGAATGACAGCCCTGCAAATACTTTTTTATTTTTTCTTTAGAATAATACAGTAGAAATTTAATATGGTGGTTAAGTATTCTTAAATTTTCTAATTTTTCGCGCAATTTTCTTAATTTTTTCTTTCATAAGAACCTTCTGCTGACAATAACAAACATAACAAAGAAAGAATTAACGAAATCGGTCCAGCCGTTCACGCGTGATGTCGTGACAACGGAAAACGGGTTTCATTTTTATATATATAGATTTAAAGTTTAGACTGATTTTAAATACCGATCGAAGTAGAAAATTTACTTTCGCTAATAGAATGTACCATTCCAAGTTCGCATATTGGAGAAAGAGGAAAGTTTCATTCAAAGGAATCACCCCGTGTTGCGGTTTCCGGGAGTTCTGCAAATGTCCTTGGGCTTCGTCAGAAAGCAGAGGCTTAGGATGAGTTGGAAGAAAGTCAGAGAGGACTTTTCGAAAGTTTAAGTATCGAAGACGAAACAGCAATCAACAGAACTATTTAGGATCAGCAAGATGTAAGTTGCATTACTATCTACAATATATGCTGCGTACATGTTATAACATAAACTTATCGACTTATTAGAGACATTTAAATACTTCATATTATATTACTGCCAGCACCCCTAAAACTACAAAATAGAATGACAGCGTATACCGTAGAGTAGATCATCTGCTAAAAGTGCAAATTGGAAAGGACTCAAAGCAATGTAGTCAACATTTTAAGAGAACGCAACGAAATTTTAAGGAGGCACTTTTCATTGAAATTTAAGTAGATAATTGGGATTTATTAATTTTCTTAATTTAATTTTATACAATATAAGTGTAATATAAGCTTAAACAAAAGAGAGAGAATACAAAAATACAAAATTTAAAATAATGCGACTGGTCTAAGCCAAGGCGGGAAATACAAATTTTTGTGGAACGTATTGTGTGCGCTCCAACACACTGGCTAGATGAGTTATCGTTAGATTGAAGCGAAAATGAGAATACTTTGGAAAAAGAAGACATCGATTCCGATCAAAACATAGCAGACTCACAATATTTTCTTGAACCTGATGACGACATGATCAATATACTGGAAAATGAGCAATTCAATCATTTATGTTTGATTAAAATTAACAATATGTTTTATAACAATTTACATAATTTGGTACAGAGATATGACAAATATGTCTTTCTACTGGAAAACATTAACAGGCAATTTAGGAAAAATAAAATAAAAATAATTAAATAAAAAAATTAAGAATACGAATAATTAAATAAATAAATAAATTGGAAAATAAAAAACATAAATATATAAATGAACAAATAGCATTAGTAAATTTAACAAATTAAAAAGTCAATATTTAAGTAAATAAATAATAATAAGTAACTGACAAACTAATAAACAAACTGGTTTACCAATATATAAATGTAAATAAACATTAAATCAACAGAAAATGTAATATTGCGTTAGCTAATATCAGTAAACGGTATAATACTCAATATTTAATTGACTAATTAGAGTACTTTCAGGGATGTCACATTTAATCTTAAATTTGTCTGTAGGTTTGCGTATTCTGAAGGAGATCATTTTAACATTGTCTCTTGCATGTAGATATAGTAGATAATGGTGTCAGGGGAGATAAAGCATAATTTTTAATAATTTGTTCTGTGCGATTTGTAGCCTTTTAATGTGACAATTAGCACACCTGGCAGCCGTACCATTAGATGGGAGAAAATGAGCTAGACTGCCAGATGATTCCAGCTTCTCATCAGGGAGACCATTTAGTGTGGGGTCTGCGAGGAATACAGCCCAGATTGTGCAGGGACCAAAAGAAGGAGGGAAAATTGGAACCAGCTCCTTCGGGTGTTTTAAAAGTACCTACGAAGTACTTATTTGCACCAACGCCGGTATTGACATCAAGTCGAGAAAATATACATCTAATTCAAAACCTTTAACGACCCGCATTTTGAAAAAAGCTAAGCTAGATTACAATCACATATTTATTTAAGTTCATTTGTTTTTTTACGAAGTGTTTTTTTTCTGACAAACTTATTTTAGATGTTTTCCTAACCGAAGTGAATGCTGCACACGGCTCACCTTTCGATTGTGTTCTTATATTGGGGTGAATTTGACAACTTTTAAAGAATTGATAGGCGAATTGTTACCTCCATCATTTGGAATTTTTTCACCCTGCTGAAGTAACAAGAAACTAATATATGTACACACAGGAGAGACTGACCACAATAATCTCGCCTTCCAGATGATCCAACCATGAAGATTATTTAAAATTACGAGATTTTATTAGAACAGTCTTTAAATTGGAGAAATGCGAAAACGCAAATTTTATTTAAATGTAATGTAAAATGTAAACTCTATAAAATTCTTTTTTGTTAGTATAAAAGCATGCAGCAATTTTATAGTCTACTAGCGGACCCGGCGAACTTCGTCTCGCCCCAATTTAACGCCTTCAGATAAAGTCAGTGATAATAAAACACAGATAGTTAAAATTCCAATGTAATGTATTTGAATTGAATCGAAGTCAGTAGAGAGCGATTTGATAAACAATGGTTTTCGATTTTTTTTCCGGGGCAAAAACAAAAACAAACAACGAAGACGGTTTGCCAACACGCGAACAGGCAACGTACAGCTGACCATTCGAAAAACAGGGAAATTCGAGATTAATCCCACAGACTTCCAACGATTGGCCTTGCGATTTATTGATTGTCATCGCAAGAGACAATCGAACGGGAAACTGAATCCGATTGAACTGGAATGGAAGATCAGTTGGAATAATCGGAATTATTGGGATTAGGACTTCCTCTCCATTTTATTTGCCCTTGATGATCGTCGCTTAAATAAAATGTTTAATCAGTCTTGACGGACATTTAGATTTAGCAAAATAATTACAACCGATCCCACCTTCAGCTGTAAATTATGCGGCGGAGTTCCTGGCACATCAAGCGAGTTCAAAATATCCGTCGGATAGTTGGTCGCTTCATCCTCGTCCGTCACGCGGCCAACGGATTTGTAGGAATGCAATTCTCCAGAAATTTGACTTTGAATTATTAAATTTAAGCTATCGACGTCCTTATTCCTCGCTGCTAGTATTGCCCGTTCACTAAACCAATCGATATTTTTATAATTTTGTGCAATGCCGAGGAACACTTTCGATAATTTGAACTCGCAAAAATGTGCAGGGTGATATCGTTCCCAGTCGAAACCTAAACAGGAATTTGGCCATTGCCAAGTGCAGTTAAAACCTCATGTTCGTGGTCAATTTCAACTTCATGATACGCCTCCACAAAAAAGATGACTGGAAGCGTTTGAAGAAAATTCCGGAGCAATATCATAGCCCCACCAAATCGTCTCAAATTACCTCGTAAATCCTTCATTGTTCCGTCAACTGCCAAATATTAATTTTGCATTCTCGCATCAATTCCGCTATCGCTGAATTCTTAGCCATTGTGCACATTGGCTTGTCAACCGTGAGAAGATTCATAGGCAGCTTCAAAGCGGAATGTGCAGTTCGACCGCCTTCCAACAGTGTGGCAGCAATCCCAGAAGATGCAACAGCCAACGCAATTTGAGATCTTGGCCGAATTTTTGCCAGAATCAACGAAATGACGAATGTACTGTCTACTCCACCGGGAGCATAGGAAAAGTAAACGCCTTCCGTTTCATCGTCAACAACCCTCATCTTCGAATCGTACACATTCTTCTGCTCGATATTGAACAGCGGCACATTTGTTTGGACTTTTTCGGCCAGCTTATCCCGTGATCATGGTCGCGATTGAATGCATCGAACGATTTGGCGTTTGCATTTCCAATTTCAACAGCAAGCTGCCGCACATGTTTCCGATCAGAACTAACGCTTCAGTGCGCATCTTCTCGTTAATTTCAAGATCGAAATTCGAAGTTATCGTGCGAACTCTGATCAAAATATCGTCAGCCGCTTTGTGGTCGGGTTCGAGGCAGGGTTGCCAGAAGTTGATTGGCTTTAGGCGCCCAAACTTTGAAAAAGTATAGCCCAATATCGTTGCCCTGAATGTAGCACAAATATCGTTTAAAATAAAACTAAAAAAAAAACTGTCAAATCCAAATGTCATGCAAAAGAAATTGGTGTCCATGCAAGTTGACAGCCCATAAGTTGTCACATGAAGGCAAAAGTGCTGCCAAATATAAAAATTCAGGTTAATTTTAAAATATATATATTGTTTTAGTTTTGTGAAGGAATAAAACAAACGGAATTATAACCAAATTTGTAAAACGAGGCATGAATTGTCGCTATGATGATCGCAAACAATTTACAAATTTGATTCACTGGAGTAGTTGCATCGGCGAGCGTTGAATTCCAATGTGTATCGTTTTCAAGCAAATTTAAACATTGGTAAACCTCCCGAAAAGTGGCACACAGCACACCATCTACAGTTCGCAGGGAATCGGAGGATGTAAGGCCTGTAATGTGCACCAAAAGCTATAAATCATCAAATCATGCGATAAAATGCAAAAATTCGCATTCGTGTTTTTCCGGAATTTTCCAAATTTTCCACTAAGAATGTTCTATTTTTCCATTCGAAGAGCCATTCCGGAACAATTCCACAAAAAATTCCATACAAAAACTTAAATTTCGATTTTTCCAATTTCCCGACTTCTCCGGAGGGTTTTTCCAAAATCTTCTTTCGTAACAATATTCTCCCGGAAATAACGAACAGCTGAAAAAAGTTTGAGCCAAATCGACCCAGCCGTTCTCAATTGATAATTCACTATACATTTTTCACACCATTCCTGTGAAAATTGGTCAAAATTGGACAAAGAGGCGTGGCACCGCCCATACAAAAAAAAAATTCAAAATCGTATATTTCGAAAGGAACCGAATCGTGACCTCGTATATATAAGACAAAAAAAAGTTGTAACAATATCTCACTCCACTGTTTATACGGAACATACAAGCACAGTGCTCCAAAAAGCGATGCATTATAAAACAAAATTGTAGAAAAACACGCAGAATTTGAGTGTATTTTATTAAACGTGTTTCGTTTGTTTGACATTTTAATTTTTTTGTTTAGAAAAGTTGTATTGCCACCATTGAATTCGCCGCCAGAAACATTGAAAGCACTATTGGCTGGAGCTAAATCTCAATCCAAATTGTTTTTGCGTAAAATTCGCAAATTCAATTCATGCTTTCAAATGACATCATTTGGAGCAACAAAAATCGTTCAGAATGCGGATGGTCGCAATTTTCAATCAACGTTTAAGATTTAGGGCCAAGTGTATCATCAAATTTGTTCTTTAATGCTGATGCCTGAAACCGATTCAAAATTTCTGCAAATTTACTTTATGGGTGATGAGGAACAGCAAATAAACGCACGCTGCCAGTACAAGTATAACCATATCGAGCAGATGGAGGAGCGACAAATTGGGGGTATTTTAGAACCGTTTTTACGGAGTCACAACCAGTTGGTCCAGTTGTTCAATACCGTTTCAAACAAACTGCAAAACGACAACTATACGATCGTCATCAAAGCAAACAAAGTACCATCTGGGCAGCATGCGGGCCGATAGCATGCAGGACAACGTCTGTCGGGTCCGCTAGTATTTATATAAAATACAAGGTTTGTATGTTTGTCCTCTATAGACTCTAAAACTATCCAACCGATTTGGCCCAAACCGGTTTCATTAGGTTTTCGGCTATACTATATATTGCAAGTGGGCATGGCCCCTCCCACATAAATTGAATAACATCATATATCTTGACTATTGTGATAGCAAGAGTTTTGAAACATTGCAGTATCCCATATGTTACTGATTTGAATAATCAGGAAAAAATGGGCGGGATCGGACCAGTGGGAGTGGCACCGCCCATACAAAAAATACGTTGAAAATCTTATATCTTGAAAACCACAGATTCGATTGAGTTCAAATTTACACACATTCTTAGGTAATGGCCCAGGAGTATTCCTGTAAAGATTAGTCAAAATTGGATAAAGAGGCGTGGCACCGCCCATACAAAAAAACATTAAAAATCTTATATTTCGAAAGCCACCTGTTAAAGCTTTGGAAAGAACAATGAAAGATGTTCGAGATAACTCAGAGTTATTTGGTGTTGCATTGTTTTTATTTTCAGGCGATTTCAACATTGCCAGTCATCCTGATGAAATTACGCTGCTGATGAAATTAACGCTTGCTTAACGTCTTTATATTTACGAAGATTTGTTATCATGGAAACTTATTATCAACGGTTGTGCTCAGTTGCGGAATGATCCATCTGATAAAAAATCCTCTAAGCAATTGCTGAAAATTAGAAATGGTGCGATGCCAGTTAATGAAACTGGATTTATAAAATAGCCAAATGATTTTTGCCGTTTTGTACTGTCAAAAGGGGAATTGATTGAAAGTGTTTTCCCTAACATAGCAAAACAGTATAAATGCCATGCGTGGTTGAGTGACAGAGCAATTTTAGCTGCTAAGAACAAAGAAGTCAGAGAAATAAACATGGCTATACAATCCAAGATTCATGGCGACTTGGTTTCGTACAAGTCTGTGGATACAGTTAGGTACTTAATGGAAAATATGTTGTGAATTATTCAACAGAATTTTTGAATTCGCTGGATTTACCAGGATTAATAATCAACCCTGTTTGTGTAATGGTACAAGACTTTATGTTAAAAGAAATAGGTTACTATTAATAAGGCGCAAGGGCAAACGTTAGGAATTTGTGGACTGAATTTAGAGTAGGTATTCAGTTTTCTCACATGGACATAAGTTATATGTAGCCTGTTCGGGTGTTGACAAACCACCGGTTTTGTATATTTAAACCGAAAATGAAAAAACCAGAAGTATTGTGTACAAAGCATTACACCACCATTAGTAAACAAACCTGTAGTGTCAAAAGAACTCTCGTTCGTCATATTTTTTATCCTTTGAGAGGTTGCCGATTCTTCAACAAATATAAGGACCATAAAAATATCTTACTGAATGAAAATAAAAACAGATGATTTGCCATATGATAACTGACAACGATTGACAGCAAATTTGTAATAGATTCAACAGAAAGTTTTCGTACTAGTAAACCTGGAGGTTAAATTGTTTATTGGTACCATTTCAAAAATGCGGTACATTTTATTAAACTGGCAGTCAACTAATAGTAGACAATAGTGCTTGATTATTAGTAAGGCCGAAAGAAAATAAGAAAATAATTATATATCTTGATAAACCCTTTTAATTGGCAGACTGTGCTTCTCCTCTATGTGTCCTCTCCGTATCTGTACCACCACCACAGAATCGGGAACGGCTTTGATTTATCGATGCGCTCCATCGCCAACATCTTGAACGTCACTATACTCAGCGGACAATGTGATTGCTACTATCACCTTACAGAATTCCACCCCTGAGGCCCTGATGTCGGTGGGAAAAAAGTTGTTTATTTGGTAATTAGCTTCGGATTTGTAGCAGCAGACTATGAAGGTGAAACATTTAAGCGCACTACAAGAATTGGCGTCGAACTTCGTACGTATATACATTTTTATGTTTTAAATAAAGTACCTGTTATTATTTTATGTAATTAAAAATACAGACGAAGATTGAACGCATGAAGAAAGCATGAAAAAGACACAAATTGAGCATTACACTAAAGGGCGAGTTCTCATGGGAAATTACGTGGAATTCATTTTTTAGGGATGGTGAAATCTCATTCAACGTCCTAGAATGACAAAACATTTGTAAAAAGCTGAAAATCGAATCGAAATTCGGTAAAATTGAGTTGAGGTCCAATCGTCACAACCAAAATTCACTAAACTTATTTACGTCTATTCATGGGGATGATGACAATTATACTAATTGTAAAATCTGTGAATTTTTAACAGAAATCTGAAATAAATGAACAAATTTTGTTATTCCATTAATATTTGCTTCATGAATGATATTAAATCAATTAAATCAATGAATGTTATAGAGAAAGTTTTTATAAAGTCCTAAGTCTTCAACTGCAACTGCATTTTCATTTCCATTAACTTTCACTCGTCATCCAATAAAACCATATTATTTTCGGGCACATTTTTTTTTTGCATTTGGGCTCCAATGTTGACAATGTTGAAAAGTGTGAATCCGGGCAAATTTCGATGTAAGGCAGATGAATTTGAATAATTGGATCAACAATTGGATAAACAGTCAACATGGCAGATACCTAGTTCGATCGATTTGGAGCTAAAGTCATTAAGGATTTTCAGCATTAGTCAAGAAACTTACTCTGAGAACGATAATCACCCGCGAAATCGTCAACGACCTCTTCGTCAATTTGCTTTCCGTAACTCTAACACTATCGTCTCGTCTCTCTATTTCATACGAAGTTCGAGATACTTGATACTACGTCAGCCACATATGCGAACTGTCAACTTAGTACTCAGTCACGAATTTCTTGACTAGATTCGTCGGCTACCCCTCCATAAACGTCAACTGACACAGCTGCCCATGTGACCGATGTAGGCCAATCAAAACTGAGATACATCAAGTCAGTCAGCTGTCAGACTTACTAAACTAGATACTTGAACGTCCCCGTTGTCATTGGCGACCAGATGACGACGTTCAGGGGAAACACTGCGTCTGCGATATTCGTTGTTTGTGAATGTATATCTTTAATTCCTTTGAAGTGTATCCAACTTACCACCCCAAAGCAGAACTGGCAATCAAGAAATCATTATTTTTTTGTTGGTCAGAAAAGGTCTGAAAAGGAGCAGATAAATTATACCTCAAAATAATCGGTGAAGTCTTGGCTAAATACAGTTTTAATCTTTTTCCGATTAACCTAGATTTATGAATGTAACAGCAAGATGGTTAGGTAAGGTAAAAATAAAAAAAAATTCCAACACCTTTTCCACAGTCACACTATTCTTTTAATCTTTTTCCGATTAACCTAGATTTATGAATGTAACAGCAAGATGGTTAGGTAAGGTAAAAATAAAAAAAAATTCCAACACCTTTTCCACAGTCACACTATTCTTATAATGTATGGAGAAGAAGAAGAACATGCTAAAAGACTTGATAAACTTCCCACGATGGTATTCCCGGGATGGTGTTGCCACCAACTAAAGCCTATTAGTCCGAAAAAAATAAAAAAAAAATCCCATCTCAATACGTTCAGCAGTTTTTAAGTTAGTTATTTGGGAACAAACATCCAAACATTATATATATATAGGATATGAGATTTGTTCGTAAAAATTACCGTATTTATGTATTAACTAGCGGACCCGGCGCACTTTGTCTCGCCCCAATTTAACGTTTTCAGATAAACTCCAGAGTGATAATAAAATTTATTTGAATTGAATCCGAGTCAGTAGAGAGCGATATGATAAACAATGTCTCTTTTTTTGATTGTTATCGCAAAAGACAATCGAACGGGAAAGAGAATCCGCTTGGAGTGGAAGATCAGTTATGGAAAAATCAAAATTCGTGGGATAAGGACTTCCTGATCGCCGCTTGAATCAAATTGTACATCAGTTTCTTGATGGACATTTAGATTCAGCAACGTAATTGCGTCTCGTTAATGCGCCATCGTGCATTCTTCCCAAAAGATAATTTTGCATTCGCGCATTAATTTCGCTGTCGCTGAATTCTTGGTCGCTGAATTCTTGGTCTATGTGCACGTTGGCTTGTCAACCGTGAGAAGATTCAGAGCGGAATGTGCAGTTCGACCGCCTTCCAACAGTGTGGCAGCAATGCCAGAGGATGCAACAGCCAACGCAATCTCCGATCTTGGCCGAAATGTTACCAGAATCAACGAAATGCCTGTTCCACCAGGAGCATTTGATGAATAAAATGAAATGGAAGCGGCCCACATACCTCATATTACATACCTGCACCCGCTGTACTGTGATTGCGCATGACATGACCAATCGGGTTGAACTTCAACAAAGAGGTGGTACTCACTCAGGAAAGGACAAAAGTGATACAAATAAGTGTTCTCTCAAAATCAACTATTCTTTGACAGTGAGAGCTATAATAACCCGATATATTTGGGGTTACCTTTGCTTTGCCGTGACAATGACGATGATGGATGAAAATGAATACACACACAATATTTAGTTGATGGCTTACGTATTTGCACCATTTTGTGAATATTAAAGTCAATTGGTAGGCTTAGGAATATATTTTTTTATAAAATAGAAATGAATGACAGCCCTGCAAATACTTTTTTATTTTTTCTTTAGAATAATACAGTAGAAATTTAATATGGTGGTTAAGTATTCTTAAATTTTCTAATTTTTCGCGCAATTTTCTTAATTTTTTCTTTCATAAGAACCTTCTGCTGACAATAACAAACATAACAAAGAAAGAATTAACGAAATCGGTCCAGCCGTTCACGCGTGATGTCGTGACAACGGAAAACGGGTTTCATTTTTATATATATAGATTTAAAGTTTAGACTGATTTTAAATACCGATCGAAGTAGAAAATTTACTTTCGCTAATAGAATGTACCATTCCAAGTTCGCATATTGGAGAAAGAGGAAAGTTTCATTCAAAGGAATCACCCCGTGTTGCGGTTTCCGGGAGTTCTGCAAATGTCCTTGGGCTTCGTCAGAAAGCAGAGGCTTAGGATGAGTTGGAAGAAAGTCAGAGAGGACTTTTCGAAAGTTTAAGTATCGAAGACGAAACAGCAATCAACAGAACTATTTAGGATCAGCAAGATGTAAGTTGCATTACTATCTACAATATATGCTGCGTACATGTTATAACATAAACTTATCGACTTATTAGAGACATTTAAATACTTCATATTATATTACTGCCAGCACCCCTAAAACTACAAAATAGAATGACAGCGTATACCGTAGAGTAGATCATCTGCTAAAAGTGCAAATTGGAAAGGACTCAAAGCAATGTAGTCAACATTTTAAGAGAACGCAACGAAATTTTAAGGAGGCACTTTTCATTGAAATTTAAGTAGATAATTGGGATTTATTAATTTTCTTAATTTAATTTTATACAATATAAGTGTAATATAAGCTTAAACAAAAGAGAGAGAATACAAAAATACAAAATTTAAAATAATGCGACTGGTCTAAGCCAAGGCGGGAAATACAAATTTTTGTGGAACGTATTGTGTGCGCTCCAACACACTGGCTAGATGAGTTATCGTTAGATTGAAGCGAAAATGAGAATACTTTGGAAAAAGAAGACATCGATTCCGATCAAAACATAGCAGACTCACAATATTTTCTTGAACCTGATGACGACATGATCAATATACTGGAAAATGAGCAATTCAATCATTTATGTTTGATTAAAATTAACAATATGTTTTATAACAATTTACATAATTTGGTACAGAGATATGACAAATATGTCTTTCTACTGGAAAACATTAACAGGCAATTTAGGAAAAATAAAATAAAAATAATTAAATAAAAAAATTAAGAATACGAATAATTAAATAAATAAATAAATTGGAAAATAAAAAACATAAATATATAAATGAACAAATAGCATTAGTAAATTTAACAAATTAAAAAGTCAATATTTAAGTAAATAAATAATAATAAGTAACTGACAAACTAATAAACAAACTGGTTTACCAATATATAAATGTAAATAAACATTAAATCAACAGAAAATGTAATATTGCGTTAGCTAATATCAGTAAACGGTATAAAACTCAATATTTAATTGACTAATTAGAGTACTTTCAGGGATGTCACATTTAATCTTAAATTTGTCTGTAGGTTTGCGTATTCTGAAGGAGATCATTTTAACATTGTCTCTTGCATGTAGATATAGTAGATAATGGTGTCAGGGGAGATAAAGCATAATTTTTAATAATTTGTTCTGTGCGATTTGTAGCCTTTTAATGTGACAATTAGCACACCTGGCAGCCGTACCATTAGATGGGAGAAAATGAGCTAGACTGCCAGATGATTCCAGCTTCTCATCAGGGAGACCATTTAGTGTGGGGTCTGCGAGGAATACAGCCCAGATTGTACAGGGACCAAAAGAAGGAGGGAAAATTGGAACCAGCTCCTTCGGGTGTTTTAAAAGTACCTACGAAGTACTTATTTGCACCAACGCCGGTATTGACATCAAGTCGAGAAAATATATATCTAATTCAAAACCTTTAACGACCCGCATTTTGAAAAAAGCTAAGCTAGATTACAATCACATATTTATTTAAGTTCATTTGTTTTTTTACGAAGTGTTTTTTTTCTGACAAACTTATTTTAGATGTTTTCCTAACCGAAGTGAATGCTGCACACGGCTCACCTTTCGATTGTGTTCTTATATTGGGGTGAATTTGACAACTTTTAAAGAATTGATAGGCGAATTGTTACCTCCATCATTTGGAATTTTTTCACCCTGCTGAAGTAACAAGAAACTAATATATGTACACACAGGAGAGACTGACCACAATAATCTCGCCTTCCAGATGATCCAACCATGAAGATTATTTAAAATTACGAGATTTTATTAGAACAGTTTTTAAATTGGAGAAATGCGAAAACGCAAATTTTATTTAAATGTAATGTAAAATGTAAACTCTATAAAATTCTTTTTTGTTAGTATAAAAGCATGCAGCAATTTTATAGTCTACTAGCGGACCCGGCGAACTTCGTCTCGCCCCAATTTAACGCCTTCAGATAAAGTCAGTGATAATAAAACACAGATAGTTAAAATTCCAATGTAATGTATTTGAATTGAATCGAAGTCAGTAGAGAGCGATTTGATAAACAATGGCTTTCGATTTTTTTTCCGGGGCAAAAGCAAAAACAAACAACGAAGACGGTTTGCCAACACGCGAACAGGCAGCGTACTGCTGACCATTCGAAAAACAGGGAAATTCGAGATTAATCCCACAGACTTCCAACGATTGGCCTTGCGATTTATTGATTGTCATCGCAAGAGACAATCGAACGGGAAACTGAATCCGATTGAACTGGAATGGAAGATCAGTTGGAATAATCGGAATTATTGGGATTAGGACTTCCTCTCCTTTTTATTTGCCCTTGATGATCGTCGCTTAAATAAAATTTTTAATCAGTCTTGACGGACATTTAGATTTAGCAAAATAATTACAACCGATCCCACCTTCAGCTGTAAATTATGCGGCGGAGTTCCTGGCACATCAAGTGAGTTCAAAATATCCGTCGGATAGTTGGTCGCTTCATCCTCGTCCGTCACGCGGCCAACGGATTTGTAGGAATGCAATTCTCCAGAAATTTGACTTTGAATTATTAAATTTAAGCTATCGACGTCCTTATTCCTCGCTGCTAGTATTGCCCGTTCACTAAACCAATCGATATTTTTATAATTTTGTGCAATGCCGAGGAACACTTTCGATAATTTGAACTCGCAAAAATGTGCAGGGTGATATCGTTCCCAGTCGAAACCTAAACAGGAATTTGGCCATTGCCAAGTGCAGTTAAAACCTCATGTTCGTGGTCAATTTCAACTTCATGATACGCCTCCACAAAAAAGATGACTGGAAGCGTTTGAAGAAAATTCCGGAGCAATATCATAGCCCCACCAAATCGTCTCAAATTACCTCGTAAATCCTTCATTGTTCCGTCAACTGCCAAATATTAATTTTGCATTCTCGCATCAATTCCGCTATCGCTGAATTCTTAGCCATTGTGCACATTGGCTTGTCAACCGTGAGAAGATTCATAGGCAGCTTCAAAGCGGAATGTGCAGTTCGACCGCCTTCCAACAGTGTGGCAGCAATCCCAGAAGATGCAACAGCCAACGCAATTTGAGATCTTGGCCGAATTTTTGCCAGAATCAACGAAATGACGAATGTACTGTCTACTCCACCGGGAGCATAGGAAAAGTAAACGCCTTCCGTTTCATCGTCAACAACCCTCATCTTCGAATCGTACACATTCTTCTGCTCGATATTGAACAGCGGCACATTTGTTTGGACTTTTTCGGCCAGCTTATCCCGTGATCATGGTCGCGATTGAATGCATCGAACGATTTGGCGTTTGCATTTCCAATTTCAACAGCAAGCTGCCGCACATGTTTCCGATCAGAACTAACGCTTCAGTGCGCATCTTCTCGTTAATTTCAAGATCGAAATTCGAAGTTATCGTGCGAACTCTGATCAAAATATCGTCAGCCGCTTTGTGGTCGGGTTCGAGGCAGGGTTGCCAGAAGTTGATTGGCTTTAGGCGCCCAAACTTTGAAAAAGTATAGCCCAATATCGTTGCCCTGAATGTAGCACAAATATCGTTAAAAATAAAACTAAAAAAAAAAACTGTCAAATCCAAATGTCATGCAAAAGAAATTGGTGTCCATGCAAGTTGACAGCCCATAAGTTGTCACATGAAGGCAAAAGTGCTGCCAAATATAAAAATTCAGGTTAATTTTAAAATATATATATTGTTTTAGTTTTGTGAAGGAATAAAACAAACGGAATTATAACCAAATTTGTAAAACGAGGCATGAATTGTCGCTATGATGATCGCAAACAATTTACAAATTTGATTCACTGGAGTAGTTGCATCGGCGAGCGTTGAATTCCAATGTGTATCGTTTTCGAGCAAATTAAAACATTGGTGAACCTCCCGAAAAGTGGCGCACAGCACACCATCTATCTATAGTTGCCAGGGAATCGAAGGATGTAAGGCCTGTAATGTGCACCAAAAGCTATAAATCATCAAATCATGCGATAAAATTTAAAAATTCTACGAAAAAAAAAATCAAATTTTTCGGGTTTTTCCGGAATTTTCCAAATTTTTCACTAAGAATATTTTATATTTACATTCGAAAAGCCTTTTCGGAACAGTTCCACAAAAAATTCCATACAAAAACTCAAATTTCGATTTTTCCAGTTTCCCGAATTTTCCGGAGGTTTTTCCCAAAATTTTGAGCCAAATCGGCCCAGCCGTTCTCAATTGATGATTCTCTATACATTTTTCACACCATTTTTATACAATATAGATTATAGACTACTCCACCACTGGTATTCAAAATGATTCACCCACCATAAGGCTCGATGCCCGAACAGAAGCCTGCAGCAATAAAGAGATGAACATGGGAATTCGTTCGTAGACTCATAGTCGGTGCTGAGGATGTGAAAATAACCCTTCTGTAGACCGTTAAACGGCGAAGACGACCAGCAACCCACTCTCAGGAATAATGATCCAATCATTCTGCACGATGATGATAGTGAATACCTTAAACCTTACGCTAACCTGATAAGTGCGCTTCTTAGGCTAAGAAAGTCTATCATTGACAACATTTTCACACACCGACAGATCTTACAAAAAAAAACACAGGAGTGTCAGATCGATACACATCACCTTAACGTCGATTTTGAATTCCCCCTTATGATACCGTTTATAGGTAGGGACGAGCTTTGCAAAGCCATGTCAAGTTTCGGCATTTCTGTCAAACTCGTTCGTCTGTGCAAGATGACAATGGAGCAATCTCACCGCTCCATAGAAATCGGAAAGCACATCACCGACACGGAGCCCTTCGATATCGAAAAAGCTTTGAGACAAGGTGAAGATTTCTCATGTATATAACTTCTTACACATCATCTTTCATGCAATTGTACGGAACTTATTGGCCGACATCAGAGGTACAATTTTTCACAAATATGTTTAACTGGCTGATATTGACATTATCGAAAAATTGCAGCGGCGCATTTGCAAGTACTGAAACGATGGCGGAGAAGATGGGTATGGCTGTAAATGAGAACAAGGATAATTATATGCTGTCAACGAGAAAGGACTCTTATACAACTTCGAAGTAGTTAAAAACTTTGTCTACCTGAGTTCCACTATCACAAAATTATATCACCTCAGATAGCAAATGAAGAATTACTCTTGCCAATCGCTAAATCGCTTTGGGCTAAAGCCCTCTCTCATAGAATCATGATAAGTCCCTTATCATCATTCCGCTCCTGCTGTAGGGTGCAGAAGCAAGGACGGTGTGAAAATCGAATAAAAACCTCCTGGGATGTTTTAACAGAAATATTCTTCGGGAAATATTCAGTCGTGTTTGAGTCGATGGATTAGGGAGGAGTGGATTCAACGACGAACTTTATAGAATAAAACGAGAAGGCTAGGGCAAGTCGACCCACCCCTTAGGGATAGCAGATCAACATTTTGGGATCACCGCAACCAACTGGTGTGCTCAACTGAAGGCAACTTATTAGAGAAAGGGCTAGTTTCACGTGCAAGAAAACAATTCCTTCAAACGACCCAGACTGCATTCTACAACTTATCGTGTTTTCTAGAGTTTTTACACTCAATACTAATAGGTAAGGATTATAAAGCCACTTCCTCAATTGATAGGCCGAATCACCAATAATAATCGCAATAGACGTCATTGCTCAATTTTTATTGTACCATTTTTCATAAAATCGATGTACACGACACTGAATCCGGTTAGTTACTGTTGATTGCATAGAAGCGATAATCAGCATCAGCGACAAGCATCACGTTGATGGAATGACAACCTTTTCGATTAATAAACGTGTCATAAACTGATGGCGCTTCCGTCAATCCCCCTAGAAATATGCGGCATTTCCTTGTTAAGCAGGGTCATGTGACACTCTCCAAATAGGAACTTTCTTCTATTACAGGAAAATTGCAAAACAAGGAGTGCAATAAGAGAAATCAGGTCAAAACATATTCATTTTAACAAGTATATAACGAACCCTTGCAAGAAAAGGGCACACAATATATTTCACATGTCCCACTGCATGCGGGAATCTGCGTAAAATGAATGCTCATGGGTTTTTTCGAATATAATTTTTTTCGTTCTGGTTTATAAGATTTTTAAAAAGTTGTCTTATCTTTTCTTTGTTCACTCATTTTCGTTATTAACGCCTAATTATGAACCCGAAGACCTTACAATGAACGCTTGAATTTAAAATATGAAAATAAATGTTTCTTCTTTGCTTTGACATTGCCAAAAACAATACAAGCCACAATTTTTAAGCTTTTTATGGCAATTGCTCAACTGGTAAGTTCTTTGTTTAGGGTGTGGTCAGGCGGAAAAACGAAGCATAGGTGTAAAATATTCGCTTATGCCTAGAAGTAAGAGTGAATAATCTAAATTAGTTGATTGTATTTAACTCATATAAAAAAACTCGATTAAAAGATATAAAAATACTTAATCAATTTAACTCTTTTTTTGCTTGAACAAATTAAACAAAGTGCACGAACATTTCTTGTTCATCAAGTTTGGTTGAGTTTTCCTGTCAATTGCTAGCAAGCAGACAATTTAAAAGCAGCCGTACAAGATTTATAAGGATATATAGTGTTTAATAAAATCCACTCTTGGCTTCTTCATCAAATAACAATGTGAATTTTTGTTTAGGTTTAAGTATCAGTAACAGACAAGACCTAGTAATATAGGGATATATTGGTGACGCTGGTTACCATGTTAAGATGTATTCTTTTCCGATGTTCGAACCCGCTGAGTAATCCAACACACTAACTAATAAGCAACTGCGGTTGCTGTACTTATGTAGTTTTCTGGTAATTCAAGTCTTCTTGAATACCTCCCCAGGCACAGTTCCAAAAGTTACTTCCGTTGTAGCCGAAGAAGTTTTGGAAACATGATGTCCTCGCGATTGCCAAGAGCTCTGATAAGGCATAAATGTATTGGTTGTCTGATTAGGTTTGATTTGGAGGTACCTACATAAATAATACAATTTTCTATTGTGTGTTACATACACGTTACAACACGTTTTCGTTCATGTATTTAACCATTTACAACTTGAAGATTGTTTAAAAATTTATTTAAACTAACTGTCTGACATATCCCTAAATTATACACTTGCTATACAACTATTTGGAATGAAATTTGCTAGTATAATACTGTGTTGTATTTTGTTATAATCTACCTTCGTATAATAATTCTACAAAATAATGGCAATCTACAACAATAGCTAAGTAGACTGGCAACAGGTAATCTAAATCCTTGTGGTGTCTATTTAATTGCCAGCACCTAATATGTGGCAGTTTTTTCATAAAAAATGAATTCTTATACAACTTTCTATAAGCTACTTCGTGTAGCTTATACCGACGAGTTATTTTTTACAGCTGCTTTTCATTTCTTTCGATTTTATGTGTGGAGCAGGACACTCCATTGTGGTTACCTCATAACTACGTGTGGAAGAAAAAATGATGATCAAAAACAAAAGGTAGTGCCAGCGTCATAAACGTTGTCCGTAAATTACATACACAATTGCACGCAGTGTAGGTTATGGCGCGGACTTTGGAAAGTAATTCTAAATGTAGATATTATCCTCGCGGGATTGCGAATGGATGACTGCATGAAAGTTACTCATTTTCGCTGTCCACCCAACTATGTGGGACGTGGGTGGATGAGATGATACTGATAAAATACTCTTTTTGACGGTGTGAAAAAGCCTCAGTGCTCTGCTCAGTGCTCAGTCCTTACCTTAGTATAAAACAAATTGGCTTTTGTATATCAGTAATGAATAGATTGTCCTGAGGGTGGGTTGCGCTTTCCCGCGGTTATCTGAACAATGGAATTTCTGCTTTGGCCTGACTTCTTTATATTACTGTGCAGCGGTGTTGTTTGACGGCAGCAATTATGACTTTGTCTATTCAACTACAAAGAGTGCGTGGATTTATTTATTTAATTTATTTTTATGTGTGCAAGATACAGCGATAGTATCATTGTTTAACGAAATGCAAATTGATAAATTGTGATTAAGCTAGCTGGCATTAACGTTAATTAAATATGAGTCATACATAGAATGAAGCAGCATGTGTATAGTTTTATTGAGTGTCTGAAGCCGATGAACTTTTTTTACGAGTATTGTTATTAATTTTAAATTAATTTGTACACTTTATATGGGACGCGAATCTTTATCATATGAAACGCTATTACCGTGTATAAATTTTGGTAAGTATGTAATGTTGGTGACATAAAACATAAAATTTAATAGACCGTACCCTTATTTAATTGCCTTGGAATCTTATAGCGTAAATAATTATATAGATTACAATTATTCTTTGAAACCTTTTTTATAAATCTGTATCCGTTTGTGGGGCTTAGTAACCATTATATGTGCAGTTAAAAATTTACTAAGTATGTAAGTTTATTAAATGTTTAATACCAATGTTGTTATGGCTTTTGGGGTTCAGACCTTTGACGACCCGCATTTTGAAAAAAGCTAGTTACAATCACATTTTTATTTAAGTTCATTTGTTCTTTTACGAAGTGTTTTTTTTCTGACAAACTTATTTTAGATTTTTTCCTAACCGAAGTGAATGCTGCACACGGCTCACCTTTCGATTGTGTTCTTATATTGGGGTAAACTTGACAACTTTTAAAGAATTGATAGGCGAATTGGCCCCTCCATCATTTGGAATTTTTTCACCCTGCTGAAATAACAAGAAACTAATTTACACACCTTTTCTTTCAACTACGTACAATAAGAGCTACCTCCTTAACCAAGGAGAGACTGACCACAATAATCTCGCCTTCCAGATGATCCAACCATGAAGATTATTTAAAATTACGAGATTTTATTAGAACAGTTTTTAAATTGGAGAAATGCGAAAACGCAAATTTTAATTAATATTAAAATGTAAAATGTAAACTCTATAAAATTCTTTTTTTTTGGTATAAAAGCATGCAGCAATTTTATATGTCTATTATAGACTACTCCACTACTGGTATTCAAATAGTCTTAGATAAAGCTCTGATGTTCGTACCACATTTATTTACCAATAATTTACTCCCCAGCTCTAGTGTGGCTATATTTGAAGTATGCACAATGCACTTCAAAATACCGAATATAGTGTTTTCTTCTTTAAATTGTTCAAACCCTGCATGAGTACGGACAGCATGATTGGGCTGTGCTGATGGAAATTTTGTAGTGCAGATCTAATGACTCCTTTGAGCATTGCAGCTTAATCGAATCAGGGATTAAGTTAGTATGTATCTATATACATTTTTTGACACTAAATTCGATAAGAGATTGTGAAGTTAGAACCGTGCATTAAGCCGGAAATGGGGTAACATTTTATAAAGACATTTAATGCTCAGCTCCCTTAAGTGACAGATCAACATAAATCTTCCTTTTGAATAACTCTATGTACTGATTAAAACCGCATCAAAATCCGCTGCGTAGTTTTAAAGATCTAAGCGTACAGCGGGAAGTGACTTTGTGTCATACTATACATAAATGTAGAGAAGAGTAGATGTATTCGTCCTTGAATAAAATACAAATTAGGACTAAAAAAAGGTAAATAAAATTAAAAAATGTTTATGTGATTTTAAACTCGAACTCTCGATTTTATCGGTCGCACTTGACCCACCTTGTCATATTGCATTTTATTATTTTATTGAACTCTCTCAATAAACAAAATAAAGTGCACGACTGGATCGCACGAAACTTTCTCGTTCATATCATCAGTTTGGTTGGTTTATTTTTAATTTATTGTTGTTTATAGGCTATAAAACAAGAGGTGGTGACTCGATGTAGGGATTGTTGTAGACCGATATCTGGACATAGATTTATTATGTAAGAATTCAGAGGGTTGTTTTTTAATTTATCGATGTACGCGTTTGGGGGTTACAAATGAAGTGCGGGTTTCTGATAGTGTAAACTCCAATTGGTTGAATTTATTTTAAGGTTCATGATTAATATGGTTGAAAAAAGAAGAAAAAGGAAATATTTGACAAAAAGGAGTTTCTAGCAGTTGTAATTGCATTTTCACAGGTAGTGCGGTAATGCTTATAACACGGCTTTATTTGAATTTCTCTAAGAAAAACTAAGTACGGGGTTTTATCAAGAAAACTTATGTTATCGTTAGTAAGCATTTTAGTCTTTAGTGGAAGATAATGCGTACAAAATAGTAACAAATATTGCAATGTTGAGTTCGAAAAATAATCTTGCGCAACTATTTAGCTAAAAACTGAGTATAGGGTACCTATTGTTCAAGATGTTAGTATAACTTGGATTTTAAAGTTCTATCCAAATCGAAAATGGCGTTTTCGAGATTTGAACAGTTTTCAAAATCAGCGTTTTCGGGACTAGAATCGAAAATGAAGGAC